>CM056809.1:94704534-96129534 GCA_029852735.1 Persea americana
TAAGCGAATAAAGGTGCGCTCGAGCGGATAAGTTGCTATCTATCGTTTGCTCGAGCGACCAATCAATTGCTCGAGCGACCCATCCAAAGTGTTGCACGAAACCCATGGAGTAATTATTCAATTCGGTTTCATGTTGCACGGATCCCATGGAGTAATAAGATAGTAGAGTTTGACTTCCTTTTTAACTCTTTTCCAATCCAACATCAACATCATGACAAGACAAGACACGTGATGTCATCAAAATAAATGGAAGGCTACTCAACGTGTGTAGAAAAAAAAACTTAGGTGATGTCATCAAGTCAAATCCTCATATGATAGTCCCCATGAGTTCACAATAGGAAGTTCCATCTTCCTACTCACTGTAACCATCTTCCTCCAAATTTTATACTCGTATTCCTTGAGCAGTCCGACTAAAGTTACAATTATAAATAAGAGGGCTGCTCTCCTGAGCTGCAGCAGAGGGTATCCTCAGCTGCGGATCGTGTGGGCGGAACGGCTCGTGTGGGCGGAAAATAAACTGCAACCAGGGTGAGTTTTTCGCTGGGCCGCTATTTTTTTCATTTGCCTCCTTCTTAGACATAAATCGACCTCTCTCCCACCCATCTCTCGCCTCTCTCTCTCTCCGGTCTCTCTCAGCGAAGATCTCTCGCAGCGAAGCTGTCTCTCTCGCCTCTCTCTGCTGCCCTCTTTCTCTCGCTGCTATCTCTCTCTCTCGCTGCTGCTCTCTCTTTCTCGCTGCGATCTCTCTCTCCCTCTCCCGTCGAGGGTCTCGCTGCAGATCAGCTAGGGCTCCGAGGCTCGGCCTCGAAGTCGAGGGATTCTCCTCCGCAATCCGTGCGTTCGTCTTCCAACATCAACGCCGCGGGACCTGGGAAGCCGCTCCGCCTAGTCTACTGTGATGAGAGAGGGAAGTTCCACATGGATCCGGAGGCCGTCGCCACGCTTCAGTTCGTCAAAGGCCCTATCGACGTCGTCTCCGTCTGCTGCTGTGCACGTCAGGGAAAGAGCTACATTCTGAATCAAGTTCTATTCGATTTCCTTCCATTCCATATCTTCAAGGGTTCAATTTCTCTGTCTTGTTTGGACATTGGTAAAAATCTCTTCTTTTTGCAAGTTGTTGTGATTGTTGATACTTTTGTTGTGTGTGAGTAGTAGTTTGGTTTGGTTGGCTTCTTAGTGTTTTATTCGGGTTTCTCCGGTATGAATTGAGCGAATTGGGATAGATGGAATGCTTTGCCCCGTGAAATCAGCATGTTTGGCATCTCATTTTTTTTTTCCTTAAACCATCTCTAATGTAATGGATGCTGATTTTGAGGTGGGAAAGGCATAAATGTGAGATCCCACCCAATTGCATTTCAAAGTTTAGAGTTTCTCCCAATACCTGGTGTTAGGAAATGTTTACTTATGCTTAACCAGTGCTTGGTTCAATGATTATGCATACTCTAAAACAGCAGCCTGCACATTTATATAGTGGCTGCTTCCAAATCACTATCCAGATTCCATATGGGTCCAGATTGTGTGATTGGCATGCCCCACCTATAGATGACCAATCAGTCATGATTTCACTGTGTTATTTTAGATTATTTACGATTTCTTTCTATACTTATGTTACTGGGATTGATTAATGGTTGGTTCTTGAGCTTTTCCTGCCCTGTATTTTGTAGGAATTCACAGCATGGAGATGGAGTGGTGTAGTTGGGTTTGAGAAAAAAGGTTTTGAAGCATGTTTCGAAGAAACATAGAATTACAGTGGGGCTGTGGCAAGTCGAGATGAGTAGATGTTTTATGGTTGTAATGAAGCTGTAGCATGTTATGAGATATGGAATGAGATTTTTTTTCCTATAAAGATGGGTGGTTTGTGTTTGTAGAAAGTGGTGATATATGCTTTGTAGAAAAGAGTTTATTTCTATTTGTAGAAACGGGTGGTTTGTATTTGTAGAAATAGCTGGTTTGAGTGTTGTAATGGATTTGAAATTTGTATTTTGTGCATAGTTGTTTTGCACAATGGAATAGAAAAGGGCTGCTTTGGTATATTATGTGCTCATATTGGTGTCAAAATAGAATGGCTGTTTTGTACAATGGATTTGTTGAAATGGAATGGATGTGTTGCATAGATAGCTTGGAATTGCGTAGTTGCCTTTAAATTGAAGTCCAAATGGGCATATAGTGATTGAATTTTTTTTGGACCTTAAGTTGTATTAGAGACATGAAATTGTATTTCAGCCCTTTCTGAATTGACCTTTTTTGTGTTCAGATCCTGGGACTTTGGGATGTCAAATTTCTATGGGAATGCCTTGAACATCATTACAAAAGCATGGTTAGCTTTTGAACTTCAGATCACTGCTAGGTAGCGGTGGACTCCCACTCCTGTGCACCTATAAATCCTTGAGAGTATCCTTGAGCAAGGCAATGGGACCCCAAGTGAGCAAAGGATAAAATCACTTAAACAAATATTGGTGATCTGAAGTTGAGATAGAAAATGATTCTCCCTAGGAAAAAGAAAGCCAATGCAGTTTTTAATGTTTGTGATCAATTGTTGGTGAACCAATCAATTTGACTGATCTCTTTTCATTTCTTGTGTCAGGCCATATGAAAATTGCAATTTGATTAATATGGATATGGTGTTCCACATTACTGTAAATTCATGATATGGTCTTCTAAATGAATGGAATCATTGTTTTGCTACACTGTGTTGGAAAAGTGAACGAGTTGAAAACGAAGCAAACGCGATTGTCTTTGACCGAAAAATTGCAGATTTAAAGTTCAGTATATGGACTTTGAAACCCCCAAATTTCGTCAAAAAACTCCTTCGGTAAGTGGGTTAACCAGAGCCCCAAACAAGGGTACTCAGCAACGACTACGTTGGAAAAGTGTGGAAGTTGAAAACGAAGCAAACGCTATTGTTTTCGATCGAAAAATTGCAGATTTAAAGTTCAGTATATGGACTTTGAAAACCCCAAATTTCATCCAAAAACTCCCTCGGGAAGTGGGTTAACCAGTGCCCCAAACAGGGGTACTCAGCAAGGTTTCAGCAGATTTTACCGACTGAGTTGGAGAAGTGAGCGAGTTGAAAACGAGGCAAACGTGATTGTTTTCGATCGAAAAATTGCATATTTAAAGTTCAGTATATGGACTTTCAAACCCCCAAATTTCGTCCAAAAACTCCCTCGGTAAGTGGGTTAACCAGAGCCCCAAACAGGGGTACTCAGCAGGGTTTTCAGCAGATTTTATCGACTGCGTTGGAAAAGTGAGCGAGTTGAAAACGAGGCAAACGAGATTTTTTTCGATCGAAAAATTGCAGATTTAAAGTTCAGTATATGGACTTTCAAACCCCCAAATTTCGTCCAAAAACTCCCTCGGGAAGTGGGCTAAAAAATTCCCTAAATAGGGGTACTCAGCAACGTCTGTGCAGATTTTGTCCACCGACTTGAAAAAGTGCGACCGTTGAAAACATCGCAAAGTTGCTTGTTTCTAACTGAAAATTAAAAGAATTAAAGTTCATCATATGGACTTGGAAATCCCCAAATTTCAGAAAAAATGAACCACGGGAAGTGGGCTAAAAAATTCCCTAAACAAGGGTACTCAGCAACGTCTGTGCAGATTTTGTCCACCGACTTTAAAAAGTGCGACCGTTGAAAACATCGCAAAAGTGCTTGTTTCTAATTGAAAATTAGCAGAATTAAAGTTCATCATATGGACTTGGAAATCCCCAAATTTCAGAAAAAATGAACCGCGGGAAGTGGGCTAAAAAATTCCCTAAACAGGGGTACTCAGCAACGTCTGTGCAGATTTTGTCCACCGACTTGAAAAAGTGCGACCTTTGAAAACATCGCAAAAGTGCTTGTTTCTAACTGAAAATTAGCAGAATTAAAGTCCATCATATGGACTTGGAAATCCCCAAATTTCAGAAAAAATGAACCGCGGGAAGTGGGCTAAAAAATCCTCTAAACAGGGGTACTCAGCAACGTCTGTGCAGATTTTGTCCACCGACTTGAAAAAGTGCGACCTTTGAAAACATCGCAAAAGTGCTTGTTTCTAACTGAAAATTAGCAGAATTAAAGTTCATCATATGGACTTGGAAATCCCCAAATTTCAGAAAAAATGAACCGCGGGAAGTGGGCTAAAAAATCCCCTAAACAGGGGTACTCAGCAACGTCTGTGCAGATTTTGTCCACCGACTTGAAAAAGTGCGACCTTTGAAAACATCGCAAAAGTGCTGTTTCTAACTGAAAATTAGAAGAATTAAAATTCATCATATGGACTTGGAAATCCCCAAATTTCAGAAAAAATGAACCACGGGAAGTGGGCTAAAAAATTCCCTAAACAAGGGTACTCAGCAACGTCTGTGCAGATTTTGTCCACCGACTTTAAAAAGTGCGACCGTTGAAAACATCGCAAAAGTGCTTGTTTCTAATTGAAAATTAGCAGAATTAAAGTTCATCATATGGACTTGGAAATCCCCAAATTTCAGAAAAAATGAACCGCGGGAAGTGGGCTAAAAAATTCCCTAAACAGGGGTACTCAACAACGTCTGTGCAGATTTTGTCCACCGACTTGAAAAAGTGCGACCTTTGAAAACATCGCAAAAGTGCTTGTTTCTAACTGAAAATTAGCAGAATTAAAGTCCATCATATGGACTTGGAAATCCCCAAATTTCAGAAAAAATGAACCGCGGGAAGTGGGCTAAAAAATCCCCTAAACAGGGGTACTCAGCAACGTCTGTGCAGATTTTGTCCACTGACTTGAAAAAGTGCGACCTTTGAAAACATCGCAAAAGTGCTTGTTTCTAACTGAAAATTAGCAGAATTAAAGTTCATCATATGGACTTGGAAATCCCCAAATTTCAGAAAAAATGAACCGCGGGAAGTGGGCTAAAAAATCCCCTAAACAGGGGTACTCAGCAACGTCTGTGCAGATTTTGTCCACCGACTTTAAAAAGTGCGACCTTTGAAAACATCGCAAAAGTGCTTGTTTCTAACTGAAAATTAGCAGAATTAAAGTTCATCATATGGACTTGGAAATCCCCAAATTTCAGAAAAAATGAACCGCGGGAAGTGTGCTAAAAAATCCCCCAAACAGGGGTACTCAGCAACGTCTGTGCAGATTTTGTCCACCGACTTGAAAAAGTGCGACCTTTGAAAACATCGCAAAAGTGCTTGTTTCTAACTGAAAATTAGCAGAATTAAAGTCCATCATATGGACTTGGAAATCCCCAAATTTCAGAAAAAATGAACCGCGGGAAGTGGGCTAAAAAATCCCCTAAACAGGGGTACTCAGCAACGTCTGTGCAGATTTTGTCCACTGACTTGAAAAAGTGCGACCTTTGAAAACATAGCAAAAGTGCTTGTTTCTAACTGAAAATTTGCAGAATTAATGTTCATCATATGGACTTGGAAATCCCCAAATTTCAGAAAAAATGAACCGCGGGAAGTGGGCTAAAAAATCCCCTAAACAGGGGTACTCAGCAACGTCTGTGCAGATTTTGTCCACCGACTTGAAAAAGTGCGACCTTTGAAAACATCGCAAAAGTGCTTGTTTCTAATTGAAAATTAGCAGAATTAAAGTTCATCATATGGACTTGGAAATCCCCAAATTTCAGAAAAAATGAACCGCGGGAAGTGGGCTAAAAAATCCCCTAAACAGGGGTACTCAGCAACGTCTGTGCAGATTTTGTCCACCGACTTGAAAAAGTGCGACCTTTGAAAACATCGCAAAAGTGCTGTTTCTAACTGAAAATTAGAAGAATTAAAATTCATCATATGGACTTGGAAATCCCCAAATTTCAGAAAAAATGAACCACGGGAAGTGGGCTAAAAAATTCCCTAAACAAGGGTACTCAGCAACGTCTGTGCAGATTTTGTCCACCGACTTGAAAAAGTGCGACCTTTGAAAACATCTCAAAGTTGCTTGTTTCTAACTGAAAATTAGTAGAATTAAAGTCCATCATATGGACTTGGAAATCCCCAAATTTCAGAAAAACTGAACCGCGGGAAGTGGGCTAAAAAATTCCCTAAACAGGGGTACTCAGCAACGTCTGTGCAGATTTTGTCCACCGACTTGAAAAAGTGCGACCGTTGAAAACATCGCAAAAGTACTTGTTTCTAACTGAAAATTAGAAGAATTAAAGTGCATCATATGGACTTGGAAATCCCCAAATTTCAGAAAAAATGACCCGCGGGAAGTGGGCTAAAAAATTCCCTAAGCAGGGGTTCAGCAACGTCTGTGCAGATTTTGTCCACCGACTTGAAAAAGTGCGACCTTTGAAAACATCGTAAAAGTGCTTGTTTCTAACTAAAAATCAGTAGAATTAAAGTCCATCATATGGACTTCGGAACCCCCAAGTTTCGTACAAAAAATCCCTTGGGAAGTTGGTTAACCAGTTCCCCAAACAGGGGTACTCAGCAAGGTTTCAGCAGATTTGTCCGACATGGTAGGAAAAGTGCACGATTTGAAAATGAGGCAAATGCGATTGATTTCTACCCAAAAATTGTAGATTTGAAGTTCATCATATGGACTTCGAAACCCCCAAATTTGGTCCAAAAAATCCCTCGGAAGTGGGTTAACCAGTGCCCCAAACAGGGGCACTCAACAAGGTTTCAGCACGAACACTAAAGCCAACCATAATCACATTTAAATTTAAAATCTAACTTCCAGAGGTGATGTGCATTGGTGGTTTGAAACAATTTGTTAAGAGCTTGAAACCATAACTTAGACCCAAGTCAGTTTTAAAATTGCGTTTGCCCGGTTTTGCACTCGCCAACAAAGTGGATTCAGATCTGCTGAAACATGGGGACTGGTGAAGATGAATGAGGATTTCCACTCATAGAGTGTTGTGACTGGTGAAACATGGGGTTTATCATTGATTCCATACGAGATTCTAAGTTTTTTAGTCCTCGAATCAAAATGCCATGAAAAAGAGCTAGACAGTCTTGTAAAACATAGACCTATGCTTGTGTAAAACGTGGTACCTTTTTCCAAAATTGAGATGATTCAATTAGAAACTTCAATTAGAAATCAGCGTCTTGAGGCCTGCTACAGCTAATAAGGCCACAATAAAACATCTCATCAAAAGGGATGGATTGTCATTGTAGTGTAAGGATTGGATGGAATTTTTTTAGTGATATCTGCATTAACATGGACACATGAATGATATCCATCTATATTTGTGAGAAATTCTAATTTGTTAACTTCTGTATTTTGTGGCTTCCCCAGGTTGTGAAGGTAAGATGTCAACAGACTGTGCAGGCTTCGGAGCATTCAAGCATTGGACAGAAAAGTTCTAGGATTTTTTTTTTTTTTTTGTTCTGTGAAAGTTTTGATCTTTTCGATGATCCAAACTGTTGAAACATGTTAATTGGTCACTATAAAATTGTTGATGATTCAACTTTTGAGTGGATTATGTATAACTGTTGAACATATTGATTTGTCACTCGACTGCCTATTAGATGGATTCACAGATGATGGTTGGCTGCATTTCTCATGGACGTTTAAAACTTTTTAGTGGTTTTGATCAAGGTGAGTCATGTTATCTGATTCCTACAGTTGTCATTATTCCTACAGTTTCATTCAAGAAAGTTCAGGTATCTGATTTGTAAATGAAAGATTGATTCACGTTACCTGCAGTTACATTACATCATCTGAAATTTGGTAGGTTTTAGCAGATTTGAACCCATTGAGTTGGAAACGTGCGCGAGTTGAAAACGAGGCAAACGCGATTAATTCCTACCCAAAAATCGAAGATTTGAAGTCCATCATATGGACTTCGAAACCCCCAAATTTCGTCCAAAAACTCCATCGGGAAGTGGGTTAAACACTGCCCCAAACACGGGTACTCAGCAAGGTTTCAGCAGATTTTCCCCACAGGATAGGAAAAGTGCGCAAGTTGAAAACGAGGCAAACGCGATAGATTCCAACCCCAAAATTGCAGATTTGAAGTCTATCATATGGACTTCGAAACCACCAAATTTCGTCCGAAAATTCCCTCGGGAAGTGGGCTAACCACTGCCCCAAACAGGGGTACTCAGCAAGGTTTCAGCAGATTTCCCGATAATGTAGGAAAAGTGCTTGATTTGAAAACGAGGCAAACGTGATTAATTCCTACCCAAAAATTGCAGATTTGAAGTCCATCATATGGACTTCGAAACCCCCAAATTTCGTCCAAAAACTCCATCGGGAAGTGGGTTAAACACTGCCCCAAACACGGGTACTCAGCGAGGTTTCAGCAGATTTTCCCCACAAGATAGGAAAAGTGCGGATAGTTATAAAACACCACTTTGATTTCTGAGAGGGTTTTTGAATTTATGCAGATAAGGTGCAGAGAAGGTTCCATCAACAAGTGTATGCAAGTGAGGTTTGCAAGGAATGGTGTGTGACATAATGAGTGGGGTGTTCTTGTAGTTCTTTGATGAGGTTTGCAAGGAATGATGTATGACAGTTTATGAAGTTTGAACCCTTTGTTTCTAGACTTTGAATTGGATGGATAACCATTTTTTTCTGGGGTTAGCCTTTTTGAATGGATGGAAGTTGTCTAGTAATGTTTTCTGTTGTTTTATGAGTGTAAATTATTTCTTGAGGATGATGTGTTGCAAATTATGGAATGGACGGAATGCATCGAATTTCTCTAGTATATGCAAGTGTTTGGGTTGTGTATTATTTCTTGAGTGGTTTCATGGAATGGATGGATTGTGTTTGTGAGAATGGTGAGATTTCTTGTTGTGAGATTTCTCCGTTGTGTATTATTTCTTGTGTAGTATTTCTCTGCTGTGGGAGTCCTAGTATATGCAACTGGATGGATAACCTTAGTGTTATGGGGCTTGCCATTGCATGCACAGAGAGACTATACAATTGGGGCTAGCCATTGCATACATCCATTTCGTCCAAAAAAATCCAATTTGAGGACCCAAAAAATCAAATATGAGTACCCTGTTTAGGACATTGGTTAACCCACTTCCCGAGGGAGTTTTCGGACGAAATATGGCGGTTTCGAAGTCCATATGATAGAGTTCAAATCTGCAATTTTGGGGTAGGAATCAATCGCGTTTGCCTCATTTTCAACTAGCGCACTTTTCCTATCCTGTGGGGAAAATCTGCTGAAACCTTGCTGAGTACCCGTGTTTGGGGCAGTGTTTAACCCATTTCCCGATGGAGTTTTTGGACGAAATTTGGGGGTTTCGAAGTCCATATGATGGACTTCAAATCTGCAATTTTTGGGTAGGAATTAATCGCGTTTGCCTCGTTTTCAAATCGAGCACTTTTCCTACATTATCGGGAAATCTGCCGAAACCTTGCTGAGTACCCCTGTTTGGGGCAGTGGTTAGCCCACTTCCCGAGGGAATTTTCGGACGAAATTTGGCTTTTTTGAAGTCCATATGATAGACTTCAAATCTGCAATTTTGGGGTAGGAATCTATCGCGTTTGCCTCTTTTTCAACTAGCGCACTTTTCCTATCCTGTGGGGAAAATCTGCTGAAACCTTGCTGAGTACCTTTCTTTGGGGCAGTGTTTAACCCACTTCCCGATGGATTTTTTGGACGAAATTTGGGGGTTTCAAAGTCCATATGATGGACTTCAAATCTACAATTTTTGGGTAGGAATTAATTGCGTTTGCCTCGTTTTCAAATCGAGCACTTTTCCTACATTATCGGGAAATCTGCTGAAACCTTGTTGAGTACCCCTGTTTGGGGCAGTGGTTAGCCCACTTCCCGAGGGAATTTTCAGACGAAATTTGGCGGTTTCGAAGTCCATATGATAGACTTCAAATCTGCAATTTTGGGGTTGGAATCTATCGCGTTTGTCTCATTTTCAACTATCGCACTTTTCCTATCCTGTGGGGAAAATCTGCTGAAACCTTGCCGAGTACCCTTGTTTGGGGCAGTGTTTAACCCACTTCCCGATGGAGTTTTTGGACGAAATTTGGGGGTTTCGAAGTCCATATGATGGACTTCAAATCTACAATTTTTGGGTAGGAATTAATCGCGTTTGCCTCATTTTCAAATCGAGCACTTTTCCTACATTATCGGGAAATCTGCTGAAACCTTGCTGAATACCCCTGTTTGGGGTAGTGGTTAGCCCACTTCCCGAGGGAATTTTCGGACGAAAGTTGGCGGTTTCGAAGTCCATATGATAGACTTCAAATCTGCAATTTTGGGGTTGGAATCTATCGCGTTTGCCTCGTTTTCAACTTGCGCACTTTTCCTATCCTGTGGGGAAAATCTGCTGAAACCTTGCTGAGTACCCGTGTTTGGGGCAGTGTTTAACCCACTTCCCGATGGAGTTTTTGGACGAAATTTGGGGGTTTCGAAGTCCATATGATGGACTTCAAATCTTCGATTTTTGGGTAGGAATTAATTGCGTTTGCCTCGTTTTCAACTCGCGCACTTTTCCAACTCAATGGGTTCAAATCTGCTAAAACCTACCAAATTTCAGATGATGTAATGTAACTGCAGGTAACGTGAATCAATCTTTCATTTACAAATCAGATACCTGAACTTTCTTGAATGAAACTGTAGGAATAATGACAACTGTAGGAATCAGATAACATGACTCGCCTTGATCAAAACCACTAAAAAGTTTTAAACGTCCATGAGAAATGCAGCCAACCATCATCTGTGAATCCATCTAATAGGCAATCGAGTGACAAATCAATATGTTCAACAGTTATACATAATCCACTCAAAAGTTGAATCATCAACAATTTTATAGTGACCAATTAACATGTTTCAACAGTTTGGATCATCGAAAAGATCAAAACTTTCACAGAACAAAAAAAAAAAAAAAATCCTAGAACTTTTCTGTCCAATGCTTGAATGCTCCGAAGCCTGCACAGTCTGTTGACATCTTACCTTCACAACCTGGGGAAGCCACAAAATACAGAAGTTAACAAATTAGAATTTCTCACAAATATAGATGGATATCACTCATGTGTCCATGTTAATGCAGATATCACTAAAAAAATTCCATCCAATCCTTACACTACAATGACAATCCATCCCAATGCAGATATCACTCATGTTTCCATGTTTATAAGTAAAGATATATGGCTTATATTCATACATGTAAAAAGAAAAAAAAATAGATGGATGTAGTTTAAGGAGACCACCAGAGGATGCAACACCTAGCTCCATTGTCCTTGACCACATCTTACACAACAAAAGAAAGATAAAAGCTTAAGAAGAAACTTGGGACTAAAGCTATTGTTACGGTGTTACCATTTAAATGACAAATAACTGAACAATTGGCAGATTAATCTCATCTCATGACTTAACCTTTGTACAAAGTTTTGCTCTTCTGCAAGTAGACTCAAGATTTGATTTAGCCTTTCCCTTTCTTAGGATTATCTTGGACACCCATCACTTAGATTACATAGCTGAGGGACTTTCAGAGATCTCCAAGACACAATAGAAAGTGAAGGGTTCTCTAATATGTGATACATGTATAACATAAGGGAGGTGGGTAACTTGGATTAATTTGAAATGGCATCAAAGATGGTATCAAGGCTTATTGTAGACAAAGTCCAATTGGTGGCAACTTATGGCCTTCAACGTTGACAACATTGGAACCAAATCCTGATTACTATAGGCAAGAAGCATTATAGCTATTCAAAGCTCTGATCATTTTGTTCTTTGAAGATGCCTAAATATGAATCCTGACTGTTGTTTTTTGTTTTTAATCAGTACACTTCTATGGCATCATCGGCTGGGGAAGAGTGTTATCTGTTTTACGCATCTAATTGATAATTTGGTTTTCTATGCAAAGTTACCCTGGCATATCAGTTCTGCCACATGATATGCCTTCTTAGATATCTTCCTTTTGGATGGTCAGATATAGTTGAGACTTGTTTAAACCAATCTTACCCTTTCTTAGGCTCAAGACTAATAAAACAATGAAACACAGGGAAAATAATAACCTGGATCAGAACAATTGAACGGACAAACCTGGCCCTTAAAATCGTAAGATAAATAGATTAAAACCATTAAAAGTTAAGAAGCCGCTCAAAGGAACTGTACTTAATTAATCCAATTTTTCTAAGGAACGCGGCATGTGGTTTATTTGTAACTTGTAACTCTAAAAGTTTGGGAAAGTTTTACATCTAGTTGCCTACTGGAGCAACCTTGCTCCTTATTCCATGATTGGGACCTCACATGACAAAGTATAACAACTTGACAGTTTGGTGTCCCATCTATATCTAAATCTAAAACTTCACTCTCATGATTTGGACACCCATGAAATATCAAAGTGTCTGAATCCACATGATAAATGGGAAAACTGCAGAGAAAATCGCATCTAAGTCGCAAGCCAAACAGATCCGGTGAACCGTTAAAAATTGCATTCACCCAAAACTCAAACAAACTGACCTGGAAAAACCCAAAACTGGGTCTTTCTTCTGCACCGGATTCACCCAAGGCAGCTGGCGACGTTCCTCAGCAACCGGCTTCAATGTGGCTCGGATTCGGCTTCCGTCGGAGGGAAGAGAGAAGAGACGGCTGGGATCCGGCTTCCATCGCACGAGAGGGATCGTTGCAGCAAGCGACGTCGGGAAGAATTCCAGCTTCCAGAGGCGAGACCAACGGAGGGACGAGGGAGCGGGAGAGGAGGGTTTGGAGAGGTGGGGAGGGGGAAGTCTCGACGAGAGGGAGGATTCCGGCTTCAATGAGGCGAGACCGAGCATGCAAATAGCGTCTATATTTCCCCTCTTTCGATTTGGGTATTTTCCCTGTTTCGATTTGGTTACGAGAGGGAAGAGTGAAAAATGGGCGCCCATTGGTTAAGTCCCTACGTCACGCACGTGCACCTCGCATCTTTGAGCGGATTTTCTCCTGCACTTGAGCAGATTTTAGCAGTAGCGAGAGAGAGAGAGAGAGAGATGAGCGCAGCCGCAGCAGCAAGAGAGAGAGAGAGATGAGCGCAGCCGCAGCAGCAAGAGAGAGAGAGATGAGTGCAGCAGAGAGAGAGAGCAGCAACACTCGCAGCGAGGGAGAGAGATCAGCTGGGAAGCGAGAGGGAGAGATCAGCTGGGAAGCGAGGAGAGACACGCAGCAGTTCGGCGATAGGGAGAGAGCGCAGCGACGGAGATTCGTCGATGGAAGAGAGGTGCAGCGAGATCAGGCGAAGAAGGAGAGCTTCGCTGAGAGAGAAAGAGAGAGGCGAGAGACAGAGGAGTGACAAGGGAGAAGAGAGGTAGGTCTAAGACTAGAAGGGGGAAACGAAAATTGGGCGGGCCGTTGAAATCACACTTAGTAAGATGTATCAAAACCCACACGCCGCAATGGTCCACACGGTCCACAGCTGATGGTAAGATCCACTGCAGTGTAGGAGAGCACTCCCCTATAAATAAATCTCAGGTTTTGTCCAATACCCAATGAAATTGCCAATACTAATTATAATCATATTATAATCCTTACAACATAATATTATAGATATATCGATGGAGAAGTCTCAAATCATCAAGCAACTATTAAAGGATGCAGATAATTAATCACTTAAATAAGGGAAATTCTAAAAACGCCCCCTTTTGCTCCCCTCCTTTTTTTAGTCACAGGGCTCATGTTCTGTCAATAAAGTCTTTTTCACACACACTACTCCCCCATGAATAATCACAAGTTCGACATTCATCCAACTTTTCTTCGCCATTGTATTGAAATCATAATAAAATGATGCATTTAAACCATTAAATTTTAGGACCATGGATCAAATGATTAGTATGATTTTATGGGCTTAGGATTTTGCATGTAGGTAAGCCTCATATAAATCTTTCCATCCAATGGACTTTCATGATCACCATGCATCTTAACGGGCCAAATTAGGAGGGGCGCCCGGGCAATATGTAGCACTCTCCTTGAAATAATGGTAGCTAGCATTAGATCATTCATCTGATTGCAAAGTTGGAGATGGTTCGATAAGCCAATCCAACAACATAAAAAAGAAGTGGATCATCAATCTAATGGCGTAAAAGAGCCTCAAAACATTGATCTGAAGCAGAAAAAAATGCCAAATCATCAATCCAACAACGAAATGGCCTCCAATCATTAATTCAACATAAGAAAAATGTTGAAAATGATATATTTAATGGTCATTGATCAATGATCCAATGGCGAAACCGGTTCAACGATGAAAAACCAATGACCATTCATCAACAATAAAAATGAGGATGTCATGTGGTTGATCAACCTAACGACGAAAAAGCCCATCAATCCAATGATTGAGAGGATAAATGGACAGATTCGATAATGGAGAAGCCTCAAAACATCAATTCGAAGACAAAAAAAGGACATGGATCATCTATCATCTCGAAGAAGATCAGCCTCAGTCATCAATTTGGTGACCAAAAAAAATGCAGGCCATCAATATGATGGTTAAAAAAAGAGTCCTTAATAAGATCATAAGTCCAGCGGATGAAAAACGTCTAGATCAGGGGCATACAGTGGAAAAACCTATGTATTAAAGACCAAACGACTTTCAAGATGCTGATTATCATTTGACCAATGGAGGAGGCTTAGATCATGAATCCAATGACATAATAAGAGGGATCACTGTTAATGGTGTTAATGACATTAAGTCAATAGAAAGGACTCAACTGTTTTTTTTTCCTCTTTTCAATCCAACTAAGTGGGCTGGGATCCAAATTAGAACTCGAATGTAGCAGAAAGACAGCCCAGTCAAGTGGAAGCGCACACGCGATTAGAAATCTCATACAAGTGAAAAGAAAAGCCCGCACGCACGGAAAGAGGTGCTCAGATAAAGATGTTTGATCATCAGTCTTCCAATATAGGGGCACTGGGTCACTTATCCAATGATAGACCCATCTGAAAGTGAGCCCAAATGAACATTTATCCCATTGGGCCTGTGCTCACTACTCTAATTAAAGGTCATTTGTGTCACTAGTTACCTTTTAACCCCAAAGACAAAAGCACAGAAGCCTCGTTTACGCATCAACCGACTTATTACTTAGGGAAAGTTACAAAACAGGGTCTAAGTTTTTCTCAGATTTCAAAACAAGACAAAATTATATTATCATTTCAAAAAAAGCAATAAGTTTTCCGACTGGGTTTCAATCCAGGACATCCGGCGAAAAAGGCTGTCGTCCGGTCCATTTTGCAAGTGAATATTTTGAACACCCAAGACTGCCTTTTAGGGTTTAAGTGCTAAAAGCCCCTTTCAGTGTTTCTTCTATCTGGTCATTTTCGAAAAACCCTCCTTCCTTCTTCTTCTCCAGGCCGTTTTCACTTCCTCGTTTCTTCTTCTCCAATGTCAACGGCGAGCGCAAGGGCACCGGCGAACGGAGTCTTCAAGCGTTCAAGGTATTAATCTTGTCCTTCCCTTTCCCATTCTTTCTTTCCCCCTTTCCCATTCTTTCTTCCCTGTGCAGCATCGCCCCAGTGTCTCCATCGGAACAAGTCACCATATATATGTTGGGCTAGCTAAATAAGGCACATTTCTTCCTTCCCTGTTGAGGCAGAATATACTGTTTCAATGGAGACTAGTTTCCATCGGAACAAGTCTCCATCGGAACAGTATACTGTGTTCTTGAGGAATTCTTCAAAAAACTAGTCTTAGTTAAAACCTGCATACTGTGATAAATGTGCCTCATCCCAACCTTTTGAAACACCTAGGATTAGGTTTTCTTCTGTCATCTTTTCTCAGTTTTCTCCTCTGTTTTCTTGCACCTGCATAGTACATACCCCACATATTCAGAATTGAGTGAGCCCACAATCCATGGCCAACAATATTGTTTATCCCACATATTCAGAATTGAGTGAGCCCACAATACATGGCCATCAATACATTTTCCATGGTTCATGCAACATGAATCATGTGATATATGCACTTCTTTCATTGTATATGAGTGGTCGGCTTTCATGCAATTATTAATCGACTTCCTTTATAATTGGAGATTTAACTCTAATTACATTAGGGAAAATAATTGAGGTATATCAGAATTTTATCGATGATGTTAATGTTAAATTTAGATATATGAACAGGTGATTTTTATTCATGGCAACACAATCACGTTCGAGTAAGTGCCCAATTTAAATTTTTTAATTTGTTGATGGTCATTGAGGTTTAAGTTGTTTAAGGAATTAATGTGTTTTTTTTTTTTTAATGTATAGGCAGGTCAGATTCATCATGTGTTCAGTCCTGCATTGGGCTCCTAAATGCCCTTGTGGGCATGGATATATGGTTTTAAAAATTTCTCATACCCCAACTAATCCTGGTAGAAAGTTTTGGAAATGCCCATATTGGAAAGTGAGTTTAATTATTCTTTTCAATTAATTAAAATAAAATAAAATAAAGAACTAATTAACCTCATGTCTTTTTTTTCGCAGGGTGAAAATGGTTGTGGCATGTTTATTTGGAAACATGAAACATCCATGGATGATATGGAGGACATAAATTCTGCTGTAAACTGATCTTCCATATCTTACGAAGAATTTCATGATTTAGCAACTAAGTTAGAGCGCATGGAAATGACGTTGAAGTCGATTGATACAAAGCTGGACGTAAAAGTAGAGTCACCTCACAAATTAGTTGGTTTTGTTGTGATAATTTGTTGCATTATTTTTTTGGCCTATATGGCAAATCCGACTTGAAATTGTATTAAATGGTTGTGGTCAGACAATTCTAATTAGGCCCTGTACTTGATTGTATAAAAACTTGGTAGTAGCTGATTGTAGCCATCTCATATATCTATTTTATATTTGAACAATTGCTGTGATATTTTGCTCATAGAGCCATCTTTTTGTAGCACGCTGATGCTAAGCTTGGGATCATAACCCTAGCTTTCCACCTTCAGATTTAATGATCATTTATGCAGCCATTTGGCATTGATCTTTATGCAATATCAGCCAATTGGAAAATCACAGCTTTGATCTTTAAGCGACCATTTAGAATGATGGAACCTATTGTTCATTTTTTTTTACTGAGTTGAAAAAGTGCCCGAGTTGAAAACATCGGAAACGTCATCATAATTAACTGAAAATGAGCAGATTTTTAGTCCATAATATGGACTTGGAAAGCCTCGAATTTCGGAAAAAAAAAAAACTTTGGGAAGTGTTCTAAACAGGGGTACCCAGCAAGGCCTGCGCAGATTTCCTTAACTGAGTCGAAAATGTGCCCGAGTTGAACACATCGTAAACGTCATCGTAATTAACTGAAATTAAGCAGATTTTTAGTCCATAATATGGACTTGGAAAGCCCAGAATTTGAAAAAAACAAAAGAACAAAACTTCGGGAAGTGGCCTAAAAAGTGTCCTAAACAATGTTCTAAACAAGGATACCCAGCAAAGCCTGCGCAGATTTCCTTAACTGAGTTGAAAATGTACCCGAGTTGAACACATCGCAAACATCATCGTAATTAACTGAAATTGAGCAGATTTTTAGTCCATAATATGGACTTGGAAAGCCCCGAATTTTGGAAAAAAAAAAGTTTGGGAAGTGGCCAAAGAAGTATCCTAAACAGGGGTACCCAGCAAGTTGAAAAAGTGCCCGCATAATGTACATAAATGGACTTACTAGTTCTCTTAGGCGCACGAACAAACATTTATTGAAATCTACCTTTTTAAGTAGCCTATTTAGATGGTAAAGTGAACAACTTATGTTTTAAGTAAAGTATTCTCTATATAAAAACCTACCATAATTACATGAATCAGTGTTAAGGTTAAAAATTGGACAGGGCATGATGCACAGTCTTTATCAAGTCCTGCCCAATCTAAATATTGTGTCCACCTCTCATATAGAAAAGGAGGTCAGAATCAGATTTTTGGCACACTTATCTGTGGAGTTGGGGCAACTTGCTAGTAGAATTCCTGTGTATATTCCCCACAGAATTTTGTCCCCTTTGTCCCCTTTGTCCCCTTAATGACTGGCGGATTGCACATAGTCAATTGGCAAGAAGTAGCACGTTATTAGAGAATGAGAGAGATGGAAACTTCCATCAAAAGAGATATGTTTTCTCGTGGAGCTATCATCAAATTTAGGCCAAAATCTTTGAACTAGAGTGAGACAGCAAAACAAAAACAGCCAAGAAATTAAAACCACATCCAAAACATTATAGCCATTTCTAAATAACAGGATAAAATACCCATCTAAGATAATCATCAAAATGAAGTCACTTCCATACAAAAGATAAACAATCAAGTGAACTTTATGTGCAATTACAATCAAGTCACGCTCAAAATGATAGTGTTTGAAAACACATCCATCTAGTAAACAAAACAGTCAAAATGTATTCAATCTGTTGTTAGTGTCTTCCCCACTCCAAAAACCTGCAATAGTAAAAAAAATTACATTACTATAAAACGGAAGGAATTGAAAAAAATAAAACACTAACATTATACACTTTATACCCATCAAATTAAGTTTCAGAAAGTATTAGATATGTCAACTCACCTACATATGTGCAATTACATTCAAGTCACTGCCATAATGCCCATAAGTGATGCTCAAAATGACAGTGTTTGAAAACACATCCATCTAGTAAACAAAACAATCAAAATGTATTCAATCTGTTGTTAGTGTCTTCCCTATTCCAAAAACCCACAATAGTAAAAAAATTACATTACTATAAAATGGAAGGAATTGAAAATAATAAAACACTAAAATTATACGCTTTATACCCATCAAATTAAGTTTCAGAAAGTAATAGATATATCAACTCACCTACATATGTGCACAACCGGCCTACTTCGTCTTTCATACGTGCTTCTTTAATCCATATAGTTCAAATGAGAGGGAAAAAAATAATTAGTATACTTAAGCAATACTATTGAACATGCAATATATGAGAAAAGTTCTTACCAAGTACCTCTACAAACATTCATCTTGATCCTTCTACCGGTTGAGCTTTCTACAACAGTATCTCTTGGAGAGACTGTAGGAGTAGAAACTGACTGGCTAGCATTAATGGGTTCTTTACATGTCTTCCTGTTGTGGCCAAACTGCCCGCACAATCCATACTTCACCGTTTGCCTTCTCCTAACCAGAAGCTGTGGAGACATTGTAGTCTCATTTGGACCCTTCCTCCTATTCACTCGTGGTCGCTCTGGAAGCCTTCTATCATGAGGAGGTAAAATTGGAGTGGTACCGGAGTGCTCCCACATTCTTTTGTCCGGCAAGGGGTGGATTATTGACTCATAGCATGTCTTGTATGTACTAATAGCGTAACGTACATGATAATAATCTTCAGATTGCTCTCTTCTATGAGCAATAGCGATCATCGCATGTATGCATGGGACTCCATCCAATTGCCACCATCGACACATACAAGTCCTATTCCCCATATTCACAATATGTTGTAGGTCGTCATCCATAACCTGTCGTTCAAGAGTCTCATATTCAACATCCCTAACGAAAAACAAGTCACAACTACGACACTTCTCTTTCCTATCACTCAACATCTTCTTGATAGATGGGCACACAATACCATTCCAACGAGAACAAGTCTTTCGTCTTGTTTGCATGTTAACCATCAATTTCTTTCTAATCCATTCTACCATATCGCAAATGTGCATGCTCCTGGCTTCCATTATCAAATTATTGAAGCATTCGGTAAAATTATTTTGATTTTGATTACATGGAAGACAATCTGGAAAAAATGCCCGTGACCAATATTCTGCAGGGACCTTCTCTATCCATTGCTTGGCTTGTGGATTGATTTGGTCAATTTCATCCATTGTACTATCAAATTCAAATCTTGTGTAAGCCAGAGATGCCTTCCAAAATAAATCTCGCAAAAGTTCTCCCTTGTAGTATTTTTGAAAATTTGCATACAAATGACGCGTGCAAAATCTATGGTATAAAATTGGAAATACAAAATCAACAGCATCCACGAAACCTTTTTGCCGATCAATCACAAAGGTAAAGGGGTTATCATCAATTCCACTCTTTAGATTTTCGAGAAACCACATCCATGACTCCCTAGTCTCTCCCGCTACTACTGCTATGCCCAATGGAAAAATTTGTTTGTTAGCATCTAGGGCAATTACTGACAACAAAACACCCTTAAACTTCCCTTTCAAGAAAGTCCCATCCAATCCAATGAAAGGTCGACATCCACTTAGAAAACCTTGTAATGATGCATAAAAGAAAACACAGAATCTTTCAAATGAACCATCATTTTGAACTTTGTAATCCGCGATACTTCCTAGATTGTATTTGATAATTGTTTTGTGTAAAGAAGAAATCATTCGATATGATTCTTCAAAACCTCCATGAATTTTACAGAGGGCTTGATCTCTTGCCCTCCACATTTTCACATATGGGATATCAACTCCATATTCCCTCAAGACTTCGGAGCATAAGACTTTTGCCGTGACGCTTGCATCGGTTTTTAAACGAGGCTGTATTTTTTCAATGATCCACTTAACTGAAGCCATGTGATTACCTGCTTGGTTAACATTCAAGCATGTATGCCTGTCTTTCAACTTTTTAATTTGAAGTGAATGTCCGTCTTGCAATACAGATGGATGCAACCTCTATTCGCAACTGCTCTCGGAGCATACCACAATAATGCGGGATTTATGATTCTTTACAAATTTCACATCAAATGAGTTGCAAATTGCATACTATTTAAGTGCCATTCTCAGGTCGTTCACACTCTTGAAAAGAAGTCCAACTAAAATAGCGGTTGATCCATATGCCTATCGCGATCAAATTCATTGACCATGTGATATGAGACTTTATCAGAGTCTGAACCAGTGTTCAGTGAATGACAACTAGATTGTGAAATATATCCAATAAGTTGTCCTTCTCCTCCAACCTCTTCTCCCACTAATGATGTATGTAAGCCTGCTTCTTCAACATTGATAATTGCATGATCATTTGTTTCATATTGAAAATTAGCATATTCTGAATCAAAAATCTCAAAATCATTATCAAACACATCACTTTCGCCACCAGGATCATATGACTCATCTAACTCATCCTCGTCATAGTCAATATGATGCGGACTTGATGCCATCTAAAAAAAGGACCAAATGCAATAAATAAGGAATTATATATATATATCAATTTGTCAAATTGCTAAAAAGAACAAATTCAATTGAAGGAAAAATAGATATCTATATATATATATATATATCAATTACATTGCAGGAGGACTACTTGTTTACTTTGTTTACTAAGTTGTCATAATCTTTTCCAATTCCAATACATAACCACAAGGTGAATAAAAATTGCCTGCAATGGTTGAGGGCATTATCCCATTAGAACAACTAGGGTGCCAAAAATCTTCTTTTAACTATGTATTCTAATACCCATGCACAGAAGACAAGTTACAGAAGCATTGTTCTCAAGCACGTGAGGAGAGTCACGTAGCATTCATGTTGACAATTCCTTGTGCATTCAAATCCAACGGATGTGGGATAAACAATATTGTTGGCCATGGATTGTGGGCTCACTCAATTTTGAATATGTGGGGTATGTACTATGCAGGTGCAAGAAAACAGAGGAGAGAATTGAGAAAAGATGACAGAAGAAATCCTAATCCTGAGTGTTTCAAAAGGTTGGGATGAAGCACATTTATTACAGTATGCGGGTTTTAACTAAGACTAGTTTTTTTAAGAATTCATCAAGAACACAGTATACTGTTCCGATGGAGACTTGTTCCGATGGAAACTAGTCCCATCGGAACAGTATATTGTGCCTCAACAGGGAAGGAAGAAATGTGCTTTATTTAGCTAGCCCAACAGATATATGGTGACTTGTTCCAATGGAGACACTAGGGCGGTGCTGCACAGGGAAGAAAGAATGGGAAAGGGGGAAAGAAAGAATGGGAAAGGGAAGGACAAGATTAATACCTTGAACGCTTGAGGACTCCGTTGGCCGGTGCACGTGCGCTCGCCGTTGATGTTGGAGAAGAAGGAAGGAGGAAGTGGAAACGGCCTGGATAAGAAGAAGGAAGGAGGGTTTTTCGAAAATGGCTAGAGAGAAGAAACACCGAGAGGGGCTTTTAGCACTTAAACCCTAAGGGGCAGTCTTGGGTTTTTAAAATATTCACTTGCAAAATGGACCGGACGACAGCCTTTTTCGCAGGATGTCCTGGATTGAAACCCAGTTGGAAAACTTATGGCTCTTTTTGAAATGTCAATCTAATTTTGTCCTGTTTTGAAATCGGAGAAAAACTTAGACCATATTTTGTAATTTTCCCTATTACTTACACCTGTTTGATGAACCTCTGAAAGCCTCCTTCCCCTCGCATTCCACCGTTCAGCTGCAGACAGATACAAACAGCGAGAGACAGACAATATACGCGTTATCGAACTTCCTCCATTTGAATGTCTCTTCGGAGACATTCGATACTGCTTCTGCATCCAAACCACGTGAATTCCCCACAACTCAGTCTCTCAATTTTCCCTCACACATAGATGAAATAAATCCTCAGATCCGAATATCTTGCGCTCCAAGCATCTCTGATTCTTTTTTGTCTTTTCAAGCACAAATAAAGCATCTGCAGATCGATCTATACACGTTTTTAATTGTAGATTTCCACTGCAATTGAATCAATCTGCATGATTGACGATTCAATGAGCTCCAAGCCTCCTCTTGCTGAAATGGAATCGGTTGAAAGCAGCTGTAGAGCTGTAGAATTGGAATGCTTGAGCCCTAGGTTAGATCCCTTAGATGATTACGGCATTCCTCAAAGCTTAGGCTCGGATCAGAGGTTTTATTCGATGAATGCGCTCGAGATCTTGAGAGAAACCGTCAGGATCCTGCGCTTCAATTCCACAGGTTTCCTGTCGATCGCGGCGATTCTCATCTGCCCTGTATCTGCGATCGTGTTGTCGAATCCATTGGTCAAAAAGTCTGTAGTGAAAAGTTTGTATGTTAGGCTATGGATGGTTGCTAGATCCAGTGGTCTTCCGATGAACTCCTTGATCCAACAGTCTTGCCACCGATTCGCCGAAATGGTCGCATCGGCCGTGTTCTGCTTCCCACTGTTTGTAACGCTATCGCTGTTATCCAAGGCCGCCATTGTGTACTCGGTCGCCTGCACTTATGCTGGGAAGAAGGTGACCTCTTCCAATTTCTTCGCTGTGGCTGTGAAGATATGGAGGCGCGTGATTTCAACATATATGTGGGTTTGTATGGTGATTATTGGATGCCTTGCTCTGTTTCTAGTCCTTCTTGTCGCAGTTTGCAGCGTGTTTGCTGTAATGGGTTTTCCGCCGGAGGTGGTTGTGTATCCAGCATTTGGGGTCGCTCTTGTTTTCTCTGTGATTTTCGCTCATGTGATTATAATCTGCAATGTTGCCACTGTAATCTCTGTTTTGGAGGATGTTTCAGGGCCGCAAGCTTTGCTTAGATCAGTTTTTTTAATCAGGGGCCAGACACATGTGGGGCTTTTAATTTACCTTGGATCAACAATTGGGATGGCTTTTGTGGAGGGTTTGTTTCAGCATAGAGTGAAGACTCTGAGCTATGGAGATGGGTCTTCCAGGATATGGGAAGGGCCTTTGTTGGTGATTATGTATTCATTTGTGGTGCTTATTGATTCTATGATGAGTGCAGTGTTCTACTTCACTTGTAGATCTTCTTCTGTCGTGGTTCCTTTAGATGGAGATGGTCATACTCTTTTAGATTCATATACATTTGCCTCTGGATCATTGACACCGTAGCCATGTGATGATACAGGTTGTGATTTAGAAGATGCCATTTTTCTTGTTGGATAATAAGCAGATAAAGAGGATATTCAAATTGTTGCATGTGTTCGACCTTGGTCCCGAGAGACGAGCATCATCAAATTTCTTAAACGGGCCATGGGGAAAAAACTGGGGGCATCATCAAACGTGGTGAATTTCGTTACACATAGAGGAAACTAAGATTTCCAAGCTCATATTACATTTTTGTTGTATATCATGTATTTCTTGATTTATATCGAAGTTGATACAACAGCGCCTCAGACCCGTTATAATGTCCTTTGAGGCTCCTTTCTTCTGTATGTCCTCTACAAGGCCCTTGTTTTGATGGGAATAAGTAATGAGTTCAGGTGTCCCTTATGAGATTTTGGATTACAATTTGCTCAGATCATGCAGATATATTTTCTGCTATCTTTTACGTTCTAGGTCTGTGATTTCTAAATTGATTTGAACATGAACTTGATAATGGTTACTGTTGCCTACCGCCATTTTCTGCTATCTGTTACGTTTCTAGCTCAGTGATTTCTGAATTGATTTGAACATGAAATTGGTAATGATTACTGTTATCTGTTGGACAATCTGTCCTGCCATTTGCATGCCCAGGGGAAACAAACTGGTTATAGTTTATGTGAGAGGTGCCTACTTTCAAGGAAACCACTCAATATGTTGTGTTGCTTCTGTAGCAGGACATAACACTGTTCGGTGTCTGACAAGCTTTGGAACATTCTACTCCACAGTGGAGTTCTGTTAGAATGGATCATCATTCAGTAGTCTTTCAATGGGGATTGTCATTGTGGAAGGGCCCTTCTGCAATATTTCAATTGAATATCAAGATATTTCCAATGGTGATGTGCAGGTGACGTATTTCTGGTTCATCTTTTTTAATAAAAATCAGTTTTCTTTCGGTAATTTTACCTGCTTGTAAGGATATCCAAAACAGGTAATTGTTACCTTCAAATTTTCTGTGGCTTTCCTGCTGCACATGGTAAGACCCTGTGCACCTTGACTAGGGCTTCATAGCAACGACCTTGATTGAGTGTGTAGGATAGGTGGGAGGTGGTGACAGACTGCCTACAGAATTGAATAAAAAATAATGCTGCTCTGGTTATTTGTTTATTTCAAGATGCTGCTGCAGAATAGTTACAATGGAGAGACCAGTTTAGAGTTTAAAATATTATAATGATTTATCCGTATTTCCCTTTTTTCAGATGGTATTTGTTCCACTTGTTGAAATATTATGTGGCATCATGCACGAGATAGGCCTAGAACTATTTTTTCTTGCCTAATTGATATGGAAAGGGAGAGAGGAAGTTTCTCTATACTTTGTACATGACATTACACAAGACAGGAAAAGAACTATTTTTCCTTGCTACGTAATATATATATATATATATGTATGCATGTATGTATGTATGTATGAGAGAGAGAGGGGCTTCCTTTATACTTTATGCTATGCATGTTGTTACGCTAGAAATTCCAATATTTTAAACATGAGAGGGTTAGTTAAGTAAAAAGATTAGCTTTCCACAGTAAGAGATGTTACACAAGAGACTCCTATTCTCTTAATTCCAGGAGGTCACTGAAGTAAAACGGTTAGGTTTTTAAATATGAGAGTTTAATGCTCTCAAGGAAGTCAGAACAATCACAATAGCAGCATAAAATGCCCTGACCCCATAACAGACCCCTCTAAAACAGAAAAACAATGCACAAAAACACCACTGCTTCATCTACACTTGTTTTTTCTGAAGAACCGCCATTTTGTTGTCCAATTTTTTTATATGTTCAAAAGACACTTGAACCAAGTCATTAAAATAATGAATCTCACTAGCTATGAATGCTAGGCTCCACGGCTCCTACTCCCATTCTTTCCCTAACATTTGCATTTAAGGAATTCCCTTCAACTGTATGCGGACCTGAAAAGAGCTTGAAAGAATCTGCAGTGCCCCTCTAGTGGCTAAAAGCAAACAAGAGAAAAGAAACCAAAAAAGAACAATGAAAAAAAAACCCATGCCTAGTTGGAGTCTTTGATTCTCACAGGACTTGTGTAATGGTGAAGACCTTTAAAACTTCTTCATGCAATCCCTTGACACACCTTGATCCTTCCTGGCCTTGATTTTCCCATAGCCATGCTTTTAATAAAACCAAGAGGGTGACAATGACATTACCCACACAATGAGTTATGTCCCTCCAGCCATCACCTTTTTGCAGTTAAAATGTCCAAAATAGTGATATCTTGAAATTTCTCTCACCCTTATCTATCTAGCAAGTTGGTCTTAGGGTTTCTGAGATACCAAACACTCCGGACACCAAATGCTGTTTTTGGTTGAGCTCTCTTCTCATTTCTCCTCCCAAACTGACTACAAAATAGCCACTGGTATAACCCTCCACGTTGTTTTGGCCGCTACTAAAAGGACCCGACTCCAACTCATCATGGTGTCCTAAAGCTAACACGCCTAAACCCTTACCATTTAGAACAAACATGAGACTGAAGACCAAATAGCATGCTTGCTAAGGCACATCTTGGAACGGTGGTCCTTCACTTCTCCACTCTTACAGAAATCACAGCAAATGTGAAGAAGTATTGACATACTTACAGACTCGGACCTTGAACAGGTTTTCAAATATCAGAAAGTATCTAAGATTATCCATGTGATGGGAATGGACTTGATGGGGTTTGCTCAACTTATGAACTCATATTTTAATTTTGAAAAAGACTACAATTGGGTAGCTAAGTCACCAAGCTTAAAGATGGAAGCCCTAGGAGGATAATGCCATTGGTACAGTGGCATTTGACTGGAGAGCAGCACCCACATTCCATGTTCATGGTAGTGATTTCACCATGTTCATCCTCAGGTGAAGCCATCTTCTTTATCTTTAGATCCTGAAGGCTGCTGAAAAAGGATGAAATGTTAGTGAGATGGAAGGGAAATTTTTTAATTTACTCAGATAATAAGTTGAAAGGACATTTTGATGCAAATTCAATGGATTGTAATGAAACTATGAAATCCTGAACTGTATCTTGTCCAGGGACAATCACTAAGCGCCATAAATTAACATTTGACGTTGGAATGGCTTATCGATAGAGGTAAAGGCAGAATGCTCTCCAGACATTTGATCAGAAGCTGATAGGTATGCTCTTGATTTCATTCTTTCCAGTTGTTGTTTGTTCCCTAAGGAAGAATACTTTCGGTTAAAAAAAATATTGCCTTTTGCTGAATGGTCTTCAATGATGTGGCCTACTAAAAGTGGTAAAACCCTTTAGTGGGCGAACCCATTTAGTTTAAAAGAGGTAGGTACTCCAAACTCGTAAGTTCCAGTTTTACTTAGGCCTGAACTACTATTAGTAGCTATTAAGATAGATATAGCTAAACCTTAGTAGCTACTAAGATGGATCTTTAATGATTCACTCCTATTCTGGTTAAGTTAATTTTAAAAAAAATAAATTTATGATATATATCAAGAAAAACATTGTGTGAAGTTAAACCACAATCTTGGACATGTCAATGCATACCCTACAATGACTCTTCAATGGCGGAATACTCTGCTTTGGTATGAAAAATAAAAAGAATCTGCATCATCTACAAAAATTATGAACTAATATGAAAAACAAATAATGAATTAGAGATAGTGTGACATGTTAAATAAAATCCATAAGACAACAGAAAGGAAAGTGAAAAGAGAATCAAGGTGGTGTTGTAGTCACTTAAGAAAGGAAAAAGTATTATAGTGAAAAGAGAATCAGAGTATACTTCTTATTGTTCTGGTTAACGGTTTTTTCACTAGGGATGAGTGAGAGAAGAGAAGACTTCTCAATACTTAACAAAAGGCCTGTGAGACATGCACAAGAGTCTTGACAAATATATGATTTTTCATTCTAAAGAATAAATCCAATTAACACTCAAATCTATACTCAAGTTCAACATCCAGATATAGATTCCGTTCCATGTATGTTCTGCAGCTAAAATTAAGATGGTGCAGCAATGTGAATTCTTGTTTAGTATGAGAATAGACCAAAGTATATTTGAGTGCTTTATGATCTGGCCAATTATAGTGTTTTTAGTCATGAGGTTTGTTGTTTTATGGGAGAAATAATAGTGCTGTTTTAGTTAATCGTTTTAAGCCTTAGAGAATATTCGCAGATGCAACTTTGAATAATTGGACTATATAACACACTCTTGAGTTTCATGAGAAACGAAACTGCATTATAGTGATTACCATCACTCCAGTAACGACCTTTGCAGCAAGATGAATGAGGATGTGTCAAGGATACCATTTATCCTTTTATAGGTAAATGTTCTGAATACAGACTAACAATCCCTGAGAAAATCCGAGTGAACAAGTATTGTAGACTTGTAGTTGTTCATAAAAATATTTTTTTATGAGCAGTCAGAGCTAGTTTTCCTTTCCTTTTTAGGGGAGGAAGTTATTGCTGTAGATGTTACTACATTGATTCTGAAAGTCTCCTAGAGATATCCTTCTAGTAGGATACTTTTGGGGGACACCTTTACAAGCAAACTAAAAGGTTTTATGTTTGTGTTGATTATAATGAATATATGGTGTGAATGCCAGCTGATAAGTATAATGAAGTCGGCTGATGAAATTTTTTGTAAATGTTGGAGGAAGTTTATAAGTTGTTGTATTAATAGATTATAATACGGAGATGAGGTGGTCCAACATAGGCCGGCAATACCGCCGGTAAAAAAAAAAAAGTTTTACTATGCAGGTTGATGGTCCACCAACGTAAAGAAAACGACATGGATGAAAGCAGTAAAAATAGATTTAAAGAAGTGCCTCCTATCTAAGGATTTAGCTCGGGATAGATCGGAATAGAGATACAAAATTCATATAATCAACCGCAACATACTTGGGACAAGGTTTTGAAGATGAAGATGATAATGGAGTTGAGGTAGACCCTTCTATATTTCTAGTTAAATCAACTTATTAAAAACAACAAAAATGCTCCTCTAAGAATCTTTTATTTATATGTTTACCAAGGACTCTAATGTGAAATTAGAGCGCTTTAATAAAAAAAATCCCAAACAAGGTAATTGTAAATTAGAACTTAAAAATTAGATTTTTTGTTATAGATTGTTATCTAATTAGATGTTATTATATTAGACTAGATTTTCCAAACATCCCCTCAGCAGTTCTTGATTAAATGATCTTTAGTGAGTCTTCATTAAATGATGCTTCCAAGTGGGTATCAGACATTCATCCATTCTGCGCAAAGCCTGACATGAGCGTGAGAAACACTAGAACACAAAAGCAGGGGGGGTGCCATCATATGTACCAAATGGGTGCCGGTGCTTGAATCTGGATCCTTTTTTTAAAGCCCCTTCGCCCTAGAATTCTCTGTGACTTTTCTAGCAGGGGGTGGCATGTTTGGCCCACTATAAAACGGGGAACTTGTTGATTGACTGTCTATTGAAAATCAGATTCAACAGAACTTGCTAGGCATTTAATCTAAAGAGACCATTAGATTATATGACCGATTGTAATGGATCCATTGATTCTTGGCCGACATTCTGAAGATGTGGCTCAGCTCTGTACTGTTTAGGGGCTTCAAGTTTAGACTCTCTTATCCAAACAAAAAAAAAAAAAGCTTCAGTAGTAAAGTGGACAAAAAAATCTAATGGTTTCTACCAACTCGTGGGAGTGTTAAATTGGGGTCTTGGATTTATCATAGGTGGGGCATACAAAAGGTTCCTTTCTTGAAAAACAAGGAACTTCTCTCAAATTATTATTATATAGGGATAGTACAGCTGGGTCAACTTGCCACCCACCTCATCAATGGAGAACCAGGCGGAGGCCGCCCACCCTCTCTCTCTTGAGCCCTTCCCATCTTTTAAAAAAATAAAAATCTTTTGAATTTTTCACGTGCTACATTTTTTTTAAATAGTGTCCACCTCAGTGATATTTGTTTGGGTCTGCTGTTGTACCCTATGACGAGGCCCCTAATTGCCATTGGCCCAAGTTTGGCAGTTGGAGATCTCTAGCATTTTTTTTCTTAAATACCTCCCTTGGTGGTCTTTCCAATTTTGCCCTCCATCCAACTCTATCCAATAATTATGACTTGTACAACATTGAAAGCCCATAACTACCGGAAAAAAACTTGGTTTAAAATTCCATTCCATTTTTATACTATTCAAGTGAGCCCACTTATAACTTCGTAACAGTGTTGGATTGTCACCATTGTCTCATGATTTGACACTCACCGCGTTTATATATATTATTAAAGACGTGGATTTATGAACCCACTCTCTGAAGGAGGGAGGTCTCCTTTGCAACTCCCCCTAATTTTATCGGGTGAACGTGGATAAAAGGAGTTGCATGTATGGCTATACAAAATTGAATGTCTCTCAATTTCATAGCTAAAGGCTCTTGGACTAAACTAGGCTTGAGATCTGCTGGGTTAAAAAAAAAGGAAAAAAAAAGAGAGGTTGATTTACGGATTCTATTCTAATGGAATTCGGTTAATTTTGACGGAATAGCAGTGGGTCAACTCCTATTTAAGCTCATCTCAATTTGATTCAAATGGCAGTTTCTTTGCCCCCATCGCCTAACCTGCCGGTGATGTTTTATGGTTTGTGAAGTCAAGCCCACCCCGTGACTGATACCAGTCAATGTCATGGATGAGACTTGAACGCGACCTAAAGAATGGTACGCGTTGTCTGCCATCGCCCCTGCTACTGTAACTTTAGTTTAAACAATTTATTAAGTAATATATGATTTAATGGTAAATGTGATAGGGAAAATCAAACAAACCCTAAATCCGAACTCCACCTGTGGCAATGTACAGAAACCCTACCTGCTCTTAAGCCTTAACCCAACCAACTCACTACCATAGCCTGTGTAATATAAAAAGTTTCATATTTTAACTTTTTTCCATCTCAGAATAATTTATACAGAAAAAATACCCCATGTTACATCTCCCATAAAATTTTAATATATATATATATAAATAGAAAAACATTCATTTGCATCCATCTCTCACCATATTATGGTGATGGTTAACATAGTAGGGTTGACTTTATAATACATCCGAACCATCCACACACATAAAACCTCAAAGTACATTAGACCCATAGAATTTTTGTTTATCCAAATGGATTGGACCATTGGATCGATGGTTAAATTTTTTTCTTTAATATAAAGTCATTGAATTTGTGGGCCACTAAATGAAGGGGTTAGAGGCATTGAAGTAACCCCAAATTTGATATATGGTCTCATCCAATGTGTCTCTTTCCATCCCCGACAAGTCTCATGATTAGTGGGTCTCTAGATGGGCCCCATTAAGTTTGTCCCTCACCATATGGTGAGGGAATAATGCACAGAAATATTCCCCATATATAAATCACATCATTAACTATATTGTCTATGCTATGAATGGGCATATTTTGCTAATTTAATATTATTAATTAGGTCATTCTTGGAAATTGAATGAAATGTTTGATAAAAATTACAACCAATAAAATCATGAAACTCTCCAACCTTAAAATGCCAAGTTAGGATCCTCAGGCTAGCAGTGATTTTTGGGCATCCTCTCTCCACCCAAGAACCTGCAGTATCCGTCGATCTATCATTGCTAAGTTCAATGGTAAGGCATCCTACCAGTAAAAAAAGACCCAAGGTTCAATTTCCAGCCTAGGGTGGTGAGTTATATCATACCAGCAAATGAAAATATAAAGAAAGTGGCAAGCAACAAGCAACAAGCAACAGTAGAAATTAGAAACCCAGAAAACCTTGCGTGGTTATTGAAAACAGAACCCATTTTTTGACAGCCATGATCATACTTGCAGGTGGAACCATCAGGATCAACTCCTCTGATGGCTGATACAATGTACAAACAATAGGCCAAATTTCACCTCAACAGCAGTGATATAGACCGTTGGATTGCCCATAATCAATCTAGGTGTGGGTTGGATGGATCTGATTCACTTGGTAGATGGCCAACCACCAAAACCCTTGGCACCATAGCCGCGGCCCACCAATCATGTCCTCACCTTACAAGGCCCCGTGACACTCGCTTTATATCGTTATGCGAATGGACTTTTGGTCGGACTATTATTCTACTTACTCAAGTAAGCATCGTGTTATTATCCACGACAAAGTGCTTTCCTTCTTTTTCTCACCTGAGAAGATAGAGTAAAGTAAAGTAAAAAGCAAACACACCAGACCTAGATCTCTTTTGCCCATAGCATGACAAACAACAGTAAAACCCCTCACCCATCTCCTTTCCCCTTCCATGGATTTGAGAGGTGGAAAAGAAGTGAGCATTAACTGAGATGATAGTTATATCCAGCTCTTCCTTGGATTCTCTCTTGAATGGCTGCTCGGTTGTGACTATTTTCATCTTTATCTGAGAAGAAGAAGAAGAAGTAGAGAGAGAGTCTGGTTTTCTTTGGGGTCTATACATCTTTTCCATATCTGGGTGTTGAGGCATTGTGTGTGGAAAATCTAGAGAAGGAAATGAGGAAGCATGGATGGCAGCTTCCTTACCACCCACTTCAGGTTTGTGGGTTCTTTCTTCTTTCTCTTGCTGTTTTTGCTATGGGTTTATTTTTTCGTGTGCTTTTTGGTGATTTTTTTTTTGTTTTTTTGTTTTTTTTTTTTGTTTTGGTATTTTGGGTTGTGTAGGTGGTTGCTGTTGCCGTTTTTCTGGCATTGGGGTTTGCATTTTATGTCTTCTTCGTCCCGTTTGTTGGCAGCAGGGTGATTCAGTATGTTGTGATGGGCATCTATACTCCCTTGGTAAGATTCTTATTATTTTTTTCTACTTACTCTCTGTTTTTATTATTATTATTATGGTTTTATGAGCTGACATCTCATCTCTCTGCATTTGCTGTTACCTTTTGGGTTTCTCATTCACATTTGTGTCCTTTATTATGTTGATTCCTGCTAATCCATGGATTTATGTTCTTCTGGTATCAAGATATTGGGTCTGCCTATTTGTTTTTCGAGAATTAAATGAATTTTGTTCTTATTTTACCCTTTGTGTGAATGTCAGAAGGATGAGGGTATTAGACTCTTGCTCTGTGGATTTGGACTTAGACCCATAAAGAAATAACAAAAATATTTTTTAAGGAGCAAGAGACCCATCTTTTGCTCACCCATGACATTGATTCCAACCTATATACCTGTGGACTAGGCAGAGCAGAGCATATTTTCTTATCCATGTATTATTTTTACAGAGTTCAGCGTCTCTAATCAGTGCACTTGGCTTGGCTGTTGCGAATATTCTTCTCTTTTTACTAGTTCCACCGTGTGCCATACTAATATTATACAACTTTAATTGGGAAAACCCATGCCGATGGTGTGGTCATACTTTTGTTCTGAACCATTCTTGGAAATTATGTTAAATTCACCCAATGACAACGGTCATCTTAATCGTTGACTTCATCTGTATGCATACTGAATGCTCACATTTTGCACAATTCTTGTCATTGCTCTAGTCTCTTGTACCTTTATCACATTCCCTCCCCCAAAATGAATTGTATAAACAGTGGGGAGTATCATCTGAGACGGACTCGTATGGTTTGAATGTGAGCATCTAGTGAGAGTTGTGAGACATACTCGCTTAGGAAGATACAAATTGATCTCATCTTGCACTTGAGTTAGTTAGAATTTATGTTGACATTATTTTTCTTTTGTTAAGTAGTAGTGCTCTTCAAGCTGACCCAGATGGATGGATAAGGCTAAATTGATGACGATGAAACTGACACCTGAACGTTCCATTCTTTCTGTTACAAAAAAAGCCACCTTGATTGGTTAACCATTACTTATTGGTTAGGGCCTTATTTTCTTTCTTTCTTTCTTACTTTTTTCCCTGTTTTGGTAAGCGTGTGGTCCAAAGAGGCCATGTTATTTGTCCCGGTGTCTTCAATCTAAATATCAGTTTGCTGATTTGTTCACCGTTGCATTCATTTAAAAAAAAAGAGAGACTTCAATAGGATGAACTTCAGTATTGTTGTAGACTTCAATGGTAACACACTATGTTAGTTTATCATGACTAGCTGTATTACAGTTCTGAGTGGCACAAGCAGTCAAACAATTCAACTTTTTTGTCAAGCGTATACTACTTAACTAGAGCTCTTCAAGCCAACCAGCTGGATGGATAAGCGCCTACTACAGTTCTTGAGAAATATCACAGCTCTTCAAGCCAACCCAGATGGATGGATAAGCATATGAAATGTGGACTGATGGATGCCATGTTAGCGCCGTTTTTATTTTTTCCTCAGTGAATAAATATAACTCCTTTAAGCATTTGAAACACTGTTCTTCTATTTCTCAGATGAGAGTACATTTTTTGACTAAAAGACCGTCCAAAAGTGTTGATTGCTGCCTATCCAAACGTGTTGATTGTTGATTGTCAATAGTTCCATATTCTACATTCCAAAATTTAGATTAACACGAGCTACTTCTTTTGTCAGATTACGTGCGTCTTCTGCCTGTACATGTGGTGTGCTGCTACTGATCCTGGTGACCCAGGAGTTTTCAAGTCGAAGAAGTATCTTAATGGTCCGGATGGTGGAAAACATGTTCATCCCAAGGAATCTAAACTGGGTGGTGAAACCACTTCCTCTATCAATGATGGTAATGCTGTGACTACGGTTGAAGAGAAGCCTTCAAATGAGGGTATGGGCATGGACACTACCACTGGGCTTGGAGGCAAATCAGCTAAGGAAATTGAAAAGGAGAGTGAGCCATCTAAGTGTTTCTCATTTTGTACAGTCTTATTTGGATTGTGTCCTTTTGGTTTTCTCCGGAAACAGTCAGGGTTCCATGAAGAGTCTTCGGAGCAGCAAATGAGTGAGGATGGCATGTTTTACTGCAGTCTTTGTGAGGTTGAGGTATGCTAAGCATTAGGCAATAACTTCGGTGTTCAGTTTTTCTGTATAAATCGTAAGGGGTTTAGTTGCTTATGTTCTATAGACTTAGTGCGTAGTGCATTGTTTTGGATTCTTACTTGTTCACCTTACTTTCCTCATCACGATTGGTCTACAATCATAATTTGCATGCTTATGCCTTGTTTTTGCTGGTTAAGGGTTTTCATAGATTGTCTTGAACAACCTTTTCACCCGGCTCCAGTTGACACAGTGTAAGGGTGTTTCTACATTTTTCTCCAATATACTTTACAATGGGTAGCCGTTGTGCTGTAAAGGTGAAGCAAATGAAGGAATTTTGTGCGTTTTTCTGATTATTCTCTTCTCAATCCCTCTTGTCGCTTTTGTTGATTGTTTTGGAGTAGGCATCGTGTCAATTTTGATGACAGCAATGTAGTCATCCAGTTTGTTTGCTATGCATTTCTTTTTTCAAATCTCAACCCACCATATTTGTGGAGTGGCTAAAAAAAGGATGATGAAAGACCTGGAAGAAAATCAAATTGTAACCAAACAAAATAGAAATTTCCACCATGGGTTTTTTCTCCTCACATTCATTTTATTGGAAGGTAAATAGTAGGGATGGCAATGGGTAAGGGTTAAACCACCTGGCCGACTACGCCTATTAGGGGCAGATTTGCTAGGTTGGTTGGGGGTTTTGCTGCCTTCACTCTCTCCACTCTGTTTATGACTTATTAACATATTTATGAATATTGTTTTTCTTGGGGTTTCATATATAAATATCGTTTTTCATAAAAGATATGACATTTCTTTTGAAAAAGAAGGCATAGAATAACAGACCCAACCCAAACTTGTCATGGGGCGGGCTTGGTATTGCATATCCAAATTCTTTCATGGGTTGACTCAGATAAGGTCCGGGACATGTGTGAGTCAAGGCATGGATTTATCCTGACTCATGCCAAACCCTATCTGAAGGCATCCCTATAAGATAGTAGTACTATGGGCAAAAGCCTTGATCCTCCTAAGGAATCAAAGCCAAAAACCCTGCTTTTGGCAAACCATCTTCAAAACTAATTGGAGATCTAACTGCTGGGATGGCGGCTCATGCAATTTTATGAACATTTGGGTAAGTTAAAGGCTGCTAATATATGCAAGGATGCATGCATGTATTTCCTATTCAAGGTAGTATATGCAGAACCCATGGTATTTAACCCGTGCAACACCATAAACAACAGTGCCAGCAACAAAGACAAAAAATCCAAGAAAAATGAGTCAGAAAAAGCTCAACTGGAAAAAATGAATTTATCCTCAAGACAACTGGGAAGTTTAAATCCTGCAGTCTCTCCGGCGGAAGATATAAAAGATCTATCATCCAGTTGGATAACCTTGTTACTCAGGGCAATGCCAGGATGAGAAGCGTCTGTCAAGGTGCCATCAATATGTAATCTTTGTCCCATCAATCTTGGTTCAGCTTAGTGCTTTCTACTGCTTAACTCTAAAATGTGCTATGCACATATTTTCGATTTAAAATATTGCATGTAACTGAGGTCTGTGTGCAACTGTATGCTAGTGAAAGTGTGTGCATTTGACTTGTTGGCGACCAAGAAAGGATGTCTCACAAGAGAAAGACATAAGGATAACTCTTATCTCTAGGAAGGAATTTCTATTGGTCTCCCACTTCCTGCTTCTTGAACTTTTAAACTTATGAGATGTTATTTGTGGGTTGGTTTTGGCCTTTTGTGCATTTCCTTGGATCATCTCAAACAATGTTCCTTGTTTTTTTCCCCATTGAAGCTAATAGTATGCTTTGTCTAATTCATTTCTAATAATGCCCTTGTAATTTCACACATCCATCTTAACATGCACATCTTAACCACATGTACTTTGGCGTCTATTTTCTCCACTACATGGCACTCAAATCCATACAACAGAGCAGGTCTATATAAAATGTCTTATGAAAGTGAGCAATTAATCCAATTGGCTCTCAACAATCACATAATGCTTCACTAACTTGTCTCCACTTAGCCACCTTGCGCTAATCTTATTTGCTACAGCCAACTTAGACCCTCTGCCCAAAATACTGAAGTCTATTACACTGTTGTACTAGGTTATTTTCAATTTTGGCAAGCTCATCTTTTCTACTTATAGATTCACTAAACTTGTGCTCCAGATATTGGCTTTGATCCGCTAATATGCATATATTTTCTTAAAGGCCTTTTTCCTGGCTTCTAGCTTATCATTTGCTGTCTTGTCAAAGTGATGAGAACCACATCATCTGCAAACAGCACACACTACTGAACTTCATGTTGATGTAGTCCATAATAAGGCACTTAACAGGGGCAAGTTTCCTTATGCATATGAAGTCTATTTTTTTAATCATGCCTTTTTCTTTTATTGTACACATTTATGTTATGTCTATGCATAACCTTCAATAAAAAAAGGAACATGTTACCAGCTGACCATTCAAAAAGGAAAAAGCATGTGTATGCTAAAGAGTGTTTCTAGGATTGTTGGACCTTTTGTTTGTGTGAATCTTCTTGCAAGGGTGCTGCTTTCACTCTGCTTCATGGTCGGTTTTACCATGTATCTTCTTAACACGTAATGGCTTCTTTTCTACCTTTCATTGCCACTCACAATTCTCACCCTGTTTTGTGCTTTATATTTTCTGTGAACAACCATCTGTGTTGTTGGGTTGTAGAGCTCAACTAATCAGTTGAACCATGGGCATCTTTGTTTCTTCCCCTGCCTATGATAGTCTGTTATACGTAATGTGGTGATGTTTAATGTAATGCAGGTTTTCAAGTATAGCAAGCATTGTAGGGTCTGTGACAAATGCGTCGATGGCTTTGATCATCACTGCAGGGTACAAACCTTGATTTTACTGCTTAAAATCTTCCCAATCCCTTCAGCAACCCTCTAATGGTCTCATTCATTTGTGACTGGTGTTGTAGTGGCTAAACAATTGCATAGGCAGAAAAAATTACCGACGTTTTTTCACACTCATGGTCACTGCGCTTCTCTTGGTAAGCATTAAAAAACTATCTCCTTTTTCACTTGTCTAGTCTCTAGGAGTGTCAGTGTCACAATCCATATAGCCTTTCAAAAAGCCCTTGTCCTCATCTTCACCTCTTTGACCTCAGTCCGCCATGTTCTCTTTCTACCCTCCCTTACCTGCCCAACATCCAGCAACCAAGAGATGTAAGTAAGCTTTTGATTTCAGTTCTTTCTTCATTTTGGTTAATTATTGACAGGTGTCTGTGGTTTGTGCACCTCGGGCTCGAGATTGCAGCTTATTCTACAGTGGTCAATCGGGATCCTTGTAATGATTTGCTGTTTCCTTGAGCGAAAGCGGTTCAGTGTTGAGATCATCTCCAAGTTGGGAAGCAGCTTCTCTATGGTGCCTTTTGTTGTGGTAGTGGTGAGTGATCAGTTGCTTGCCTTTTTTCATTAAAATGGCATGCTATTCCTCACTAACAGTCTGAAATTTCTGACAGGCCTCATGTACCATCTTGGCCATGATTGCCACCCTACCACTAGCTCAGCTCTTCTTCTTCCATGTTCTTCTGATAAAAAAGGTAAATTCTGGTGCTGATTCGCTTTCTACTTATTGCCAAGACTTGATTGTAGTCAGTCATCATCACTTTATATGTGTTACGGAACTTAACCATCATTAGATGGCTGTTGATAAATATTAGATATGCTCTTTGTAATTGGGCTTAATTTTATCAATACAATGTATTCTTTTTCATCAGTTCTATTTTTATAGTTGCTCAATAAACCTGTAACACAATTATGCCAGTAAGAGAAAGGGGAGCGGGGTGGCGCAAGTCTCCCAGTTTCCCACATGCTGAAACTTCTCTTCTGACAGGCCTCATGTAGCGCTCGATTTCTTTTATTTTCTCATTTCTATTAGATCATTTTTCTCATATCTTTTTGATCAGTAATATTCTTTTCATCCTTTTCTAGAACACTTGAGTGAATGTGAATTTTGAGATGAAAGCATTTGGTTGTTGCTGTTATGAATGTGATTGTCAGGGAATCAGCACGTACGACTACATCATAGCCTTGAGAGAACAGGAGCAACAAGCTGTTGGAGGCCAGCAGAGTCCTCAGATGTCTCCTGCCAGCTCCTTAACTGGGTTGAGCAGTGCAAGCTCCTTCAATACTTTCCACCGAGGTGCATGGTGCACTCCTCCACGCCTTTTTCTTGAGGATCAGGTATGTTCTAAATTTAGTAACAGGAATAGTACTACCATTTACGCTTGCTTGTGGGGCTTCACCAGCCACTTGTTCCACTATGGAACTATCACCATTCACCAAATGCTTCTCTCATTTTGCATTTTTGTAGCATTTGGTTTCTAATTGTGATCTTTATCACTGAAAGGCGGTCCTGTGTATTCTAAATACTGGTCTGAACAAAAAACAAATCAATGCTAATGCAGACTGAGCATTTTATATGGAAGGCAAGCAATGGTCAAATGTAAATAAAGAAAGGTCGAGGAATGACTTCCGTAGTAGATCTACCTCGAAGCTTTAGTTAGTAAGATCATTAACTTAATAGGAAAATTATTTTGTAGTAGGTCAACTTGGCGCCGTAAATGTGAATTGATTCTCTAAAACACATGGTTCTTGTTGCAGGTGGTGTTCTAATTCTGTTTTACTCAAGGCTCATAAGATTCTTGTGTTAGTCATCATGGAAATTCGACATAATCTTATCCCATCTATTTGCTGTTGCCTTTTATGAGTTATCTTAATAATAAAATAAATCATTAAGTAGATCTACAAGGCATGAAACCAAACTAGTTCACTGAAGTATATGATTTTTTGCATAAAAACCAAACTGCTTTATTGACCTTGCCCAAATTTTTTTCATATCGTATGGCTTGTAAGTTTTAGCGTTCTATTACTCTCCCAAAGTTTCACCAGTGGTTCGTTTATAAGTTACAAGCCTTGTTGTGCAAGTCATATCATTGGCAATTCTTTGTAGCCTTATCCCTTCTATCTGGTTTATCGGTGCAAAAGAAAATGGAATGAGATTTAGTAAAGCAGTAATGCCACATTGCCTGCGACAAGTACTGTGTCAGTTCAAAGAATTACAGTTTACACTACCAGTGACATCGTCCGGGTAACTGCTGATGTAACCTGGAATTGTCCAATACTTATTTGTATTGTTAGTCTGTTGGCAGTTTCTAAATTGAGTACTTATAAGAAGATAACAAATTATAGAATCTGAGAATTAATCCAACTTTACTCGGTCCCAGGCAGCGGTTAGAATTCTATGATGTTTGCACTTTAAATCAACACTAACTGGATTTAGCTGTAATCTAAGCGAGGATTACAAAGCAACCAATAACACCTGTGGAACACCTTTAATATCTAGAGAATATACGAGTTTCTCATATTTGGAGAATTCTCTCAAAAAACTGACAAGAGCAAGTTTCAGACTGGAAGTACCAAATAAAATTTCTGCAGTTATCCAAAACTAAAGGGAGACAATTTTGGTGAATGGGAAGCCTGATCTGAATCTTATATTCAGCAGAACAGGCAGTCTTCTTTCTGCAATTGATCGACCTTTCTTGTCTAGGACTTGAATTGTGCAAGAAATTCGGCATCAGCAGCTCAGTATACACCTGCATCAAAGATATTCTGAATTTTTTATCAGCAGTATAGTCTGAAATGAAATCCCAAGTGAACCTATGTTCAAGCAAACACGACAAATGATAAAAGTTGCAAAAACCTCATAATATCAGTCGGGTCTTTGTGTGTTCTGATAATAGGTATATATGTCTACGTAGATTGACTAGAAACAATAGACATCTGACAATCTAATTTAACCGTAACTGCATAATTATTGTGCGTATAATACTGGACCTGGTGATTTTGTCGATATCTCTCTTTATATTTCTTGTAAACAAATCTCATAAGCATCTGTTTTTAAATTTAATCAGAATTGTATCACCATTTCTCATTTACTATGTACTTTTTTTAATCATAGCTTCAAATATGCTTATACCACCATTCACTCACAAGTAAAGATTTCAGCGAATTATTTTGAGGAGTGGGGCTTGTTATTTGCTACCTTTTCTTATTCATGGGCTTGATATTTCCATATTTATGTTCTAGTTTGATGTAGTTCCTCCTGATGCGGGCATGTCTGTGAACTCGTCTGGTAAGAGGATGGCAGTAGATGAAGCAATAAAGAAAAGAAACCCAGGAACTGTAAAGATCAGTCCTTGGACCTTGGCACGGTTAAATGCAGAAGAAGTTTCAAAGGTGGCTGCAGAGGTGAGGAAGAAATCAAGAGTCATGCAGCCAGTTGTAAGACGGGAAGCAGCAGCACCTTTGGGACTTGAAACAGACAGTAGCTTTGGCAGTGGCAGTGGTCGAATGCTTCAGAGACCTGATAACCGAAGGCGAGCTCACAAGCGGGGCAAGGTTTCGACAGGCCTCCCTCTTGAACCCCTGGCGAAGCTATCAGCAGAGGCAGCTGCCATTGACAGAAACGGCAGTGATCTGGTTGCAGAAACAGCTAGTTTCGCTCCTTTGCAGCTTGAGGCAAGGAGTGCTTTCCGCACGAGCCGAGCCATGTCTGCAGCTGGGATTGCTGCTTCTTCTCCTGAGAGCAGTTTGGACTCACCTGATCTCCATCCTTTTCGAGTCTCAGAAGAGACGCAAGGCCTCACTGCTCTTCCATCAGCTGCTGGAAGCAGTAGTATGCATAAGGGTGGGATTCAGCTCTCAAGGTCTACAAGTGATGGCTATGAAGCGTCTGGGGGTGAAGACAGTGACAGGGTACCTTCTAGAATTGTGAAGAATAGGTCATCATCAAACTGGAGTAGCCTGTTTTTTAGCTCTGGCCATGATGAGAGGGTAGTGAAAAAATCAGTGGCTGCATCTTCCTCGTCAGGTCCAGCTAGCAGCAGAAAGCTTTGATTATTTGAGTTGTTGATATTGGATGCTTCAACTTTATTCTGTCTGGATGGTAGGTTTGAGATTTGATTCTTTCATTCCTCAAGCCGAGACTTCAATGACCTCAAGGAAAGCTACAATTCTTCCATTAGAAACAGTTGGTTATTGGGGTTTTAGACTCTATGCCCTTACCATGCTTGTGTTTGTTGTGAAGAGGAGAGATTCGATTGAGAAGCTGCTATGTTGTCCAAAATATGAGAAAGAAATCATGCTCTTGTATTTTATTTAACTCAAATGGATGTTTCTGGTTCTCTAGAGGTCCTTGTCATTGTTTGTGATTCTAACCAGAAAACAATTGATATTTCCTTTTTGGATTTTCCTTTTCAGTCATATTCATGAAGTTGGATTTTCCTTTTCAGTCATATTCATGAACTTCACAAATCTCTCTCTGACACTGCCACTACTGATTAAGATAATGCAATTTTCCTATCCTTGTGGCTTATTTTTTATTTGTAAATTATATTCCCTTGGTTTTGTGGGTTTGAAGATAGTTTTGTTCCAATGGACTGTGATCTGCATATATTGTGCCCTTGGATCGATGGCTTTATGATGTGTTGGTGTCGTTAATATTTCTGAATTTACACAATTCGTCCTGCATTTGTAGATGCAGAAAATTATTTCACCATGAGTCTGGTATTCTGAATCCTGGCATGGATGGAGTCGTGTTGCAACTTGCAAAAGGACCTAATAGATGCCCCTGCACATTAATTAACTAGCAACCAGGCTAATTTGTCTCTTTTTTTCTTTTTTTGGGTAAAACAGGCTAATTTGTCCGAGATGTGATGACTTGGGATTGCTCATCTAGCAATGATGCATTGATGTGATTATCCATAAAGATTCACCAAATGCTATAGTAGATTGAAAAAGAAACGGGAGAATCAACAACCATTATTTACTAATTGGATGCATGGGAAACAACAAGAGAGACGAAACGTTTACAAGAAACCAATGTGAATTATGGAAAGATGTACAATGTAGGAAGCATGATTTTTTTCTCTCGCTCTCCAATGTCGGCTGATTTCATGTTTTTTTGTGATTTGTGAAGCTGTGTTTCTCTCTCGTGCAGCATGCCAGAGCTTTGCGCGAAAGCTAATTCTGCAGACCTGGATTTTCATTTGATCCATCAGTTTGGATAGCAAAATTCTCATTCCAAGAGGATGCAACAAACAGATTGAGAAAGAATTGCAGCAGCTGTAGCCGTAGAAGCAGGCTGAGGAGTCGTTCAAACCAGCTCTTGCATAACCTTCCAATTTGTGGTGGTAATTTCATTATCTTCCTTTTCTACGGGCTCAATCGAAAAGCGACACTGGCCTTCATCTGAGTAGTTGGACGACTTGCAGCAGCTCTTGTAAAAGATGCAACCCATTACAGTATCGAGGATGATCAAGAGGGAGTATATGTAAGCAATCAATGGCACCTCCCAAGCAAAAGTGGGATCAAGCTTGCCATCGAACATTCGATATGCTCTAACCACCCGATACTGAAACAATGCTTCAATGGCAGCTAAACCCAAGCTTGTAGGTACAGCCAGCGAGAGGGCAGTTGCAGCCCTGCCCCTGATGAGCATACAGGCCCTGAGGATTGCGAGAAACCCGCTACAGCTCTCCATCCCAGCCAGAATGATGGCCAAGTTGCAGACTATGAGGGTGTTGGCAAGGATGACTGAATAGAGAATGGCGCCGGTGGCGGACAGGAAGAGGATGGTGTTTGGGGAGGATAGCTCAAGGGCGTCAAGGAAACTGAAGGCAAGGAATAGCAGAGAGAAGGCGGCCGCATTGGCAGAGAGGATGAAAAATGAATTGCAGAGATAGGTAACAAGAATGCGTTGGTAGATGCTGTTTTGTTGGAAGAAAGAAGAAAAAGAGGAAAGCAGAGAAACAGATTTACATTGAAGGGTCTGAATGATGGATGCTTTGCCTATGAGGAGGAAGGAGATGGTGAAGGGGAGTGTGAAGATGGTGGAAGTGACCGTCTGCGATAACTTGAGACTGAGAAGAGAGAAAAGTGGTGAAGAGGGTGGGAAGCCTGCAGCATAAAAAAGAGACCGGAGGCGGGAATAGATGGTTTGGAGGAGAGGGGAGGAGGAAGGCTGGAGCGCTTGCGACAGGAGGACAGAGGCCGAAAAGGGAAGAATGAGGAACGCGAAGGTGCATGCGAATTGGTGGTAGTTTTGCAGGAAGGTGTGGATGGACTTTCTGATGATCATCTTGCCCGTTTTCTCCATGGCCATGAGTGGCTTTGGCTATCTCAATTCTGAGGATTCAAATGGGTATGGGAAGAGATATATGTAGTTGTTGTTATTACTAATCATAAGATGAAAGAAGGCAGAGAGAGAAAAATGGGTCTTCTACTCATTTTCTTTTTAACCTCTTCCTTCTATTTTCTTTTGGGATTTTGTGGGTAATAAGTAGGGAAGTTTGGCTGTTTAGATAGAGGATGGGCCAACAACTAAACTAACAACTGCTAATGTGGAGGGGTTTGAGAGCCCTACGCTTAGTTCTTACCGATGGCATGTCTTGTCTTGGACTCTACTTCTTCAAAAGTCTATTGATGATAAGAGATTCTTCCCTGTTTGTTAAACAGAGCATGGAAAGAAGACCCCCACCCTCCTTCCTCTTAATCCATCATTATTATACTACTATATATAATGAATGGCTTGGCTCTAGCTTCAGCTTCTCTCTTCTACTTGTGAAATGCTTGATGAATAAGCATCCAGAGTGCAGGCTAATGATGCCCTGCACACTATTGTACGGTTTTGCCATCATGGGGTCCACTTGGGATGCATGCTCCATGATAAATTCATCCTGATCTGATCAAGATAGAGACAGCTATGGTAACCGTAAAACTTCTTTAAAAATACAATTGAGTATACCACAGAAAACAAGAAGCCGGTTGCTGCCAGTATAATGGCCTATATTATTATATATTTAGGCTGGTGCTTCTATACGGATGTCTAGCAGATCACCCATCTGTAAGACAACTTGTGTGGCCCACCACCTGGGCCCCTGTGATCCATCCAACCCCATCACATACTACCACCCCTCGAATGTCCAGGCCCCGTTTTTTAATAAAATTCACATTGATTCTTCTGAGACTCGCCTATGGATTGAAATTCCAAAACAAAAAATGCCTTCTACACTCCTAAAACCTTTTGGGCCATAGATCAAGGGATTAAGATTATCTAATGGACTTGAAATTTTGGAAACAAGTGGGTCACATACAGATCTTTCAATTCCCCACCTCCTCTATGATGGCAAGGCCAAAGGTGAGCCTCACAAGTTGTCTCCCACGCTAGGCGCATGGAAACGTCTGTGTAGGACCACTGTCCATATGAGAGTTGGGATTTTACACACGTCTCAATTTACGTCTCAATGATATCTTTTTATCAACACCTTCCTCATGAATTGGTGCATGCGCTTTTGACACCCCAGATTTACCTGGTGCATGTGTGTTTGGAGGGTCGTGAAACTATCACGGGAATACCTTTGTCATAGAAAATAAAAACAAAAAACCTCGGATTCATTGTAGAGGGCGGGGAAGAGATAGTGCCAAAGTTGGGTTCGATGAAATGGTGGCATGTGCCCAAATTTTTTTTTGGCAAATGGCGTATGTTAGTTGCTCACATGCTAAAGATGGTATTAGCTGGGTAAATCATTCATCATGGAATGCATCGATACAGGCTTGAAGTTGGATGAGATCGATGTGTGTATTTTAGCCGTGGCTACAAATGGGAAGAAATAAATAAACCTTAAGCCAGAAGGAAAGTTGTTAACTTTGGGTAGCGTTCCAACTACTTAAAGTCAAGAAACTATCAAAACAGTTGGTAGTACGTAGCTTGTTCCATAATAAATAAGAGAACAAAATTATAGGGAAAGGTCAACAGCTTTTGCTTCTATGACATATTCAAGTGACCCCTTTATAAGCTTTTGTTTATTTGGATAATGATATGCCTCACCAATCTTAAACCAAAGCTTATGGGATGAAAATACATTCTGCCAAACCACTTAAAGACATCTTATTAAATTAAAGAGAACACTTCTTGGTCAATATTATTGTAGGGGCTAGCTCTCCTAAGCTCAAGCTTAGGATGAGGTAAGCTCAAGTATGTGGTGGAGCCCACCTGGGGACCCACATGGGGATGAGGATGGGGGGATTTTAAGGACTCCGTGGGATCCTTCCCTCTGCAAAAAATCAGCTCCAAACGTGATTTCTATCATCTCCATATGGGCCCAAAAGTTTAATGGTCAACGATCCATTTGAATCGATACATAGTCGATCCAACGGTTTAGATAATTTGGATCTAACTGAAAGTTGGCGGACATGTGCAATTTAGGGGAGTCATGTGTTTGGTCCATTTGGATGAACCAAAGATGGGCCCCACAAGCATGGAGCTTACAAAATTTTATCTTAAGCTTGAGCTTAGGAGAGCCTTGCTCATTATTGTATCTAAAATTGAATTAGAAGGTGAGCTGCTTGACTGAGTATTTGGTTGAGAAACTAAGATAGAATATCAATGTTATATCAATTCATATCTATGTTGCTGGTATGGTTGATACTCTTGTGGATTTGGACTTTTTCATTTTTTTATGCAATTTAAAAAAATCGCATCGATACAGCTTATTTGTATTGTATTAGGTCAATGCTCACATTAATTGGAGTAAGGCCCATCATTGGATTGATTTCATGTTAAACATATGATTAGTTCACCCAAACTAAATGTGGTTATCGTATTTTAACTTATGATCAACCTAGTGATGTGCCGCATTCTTATTTGAGTGAAATCTGGTAAAAGGGTTTGCCTTTGGAAAAAGAAATATCCCTTTTAGGTTCCACGGTTAGCACTTAATGGCCCACTTTACTAGATTAGTAAAAGTCAAGTAAAACATCTATTTTTCAGAAAGAGTCAATAGCACTTTAATTCAAAATTCCATCCATCTTAAAAAAAAATAAAAATAAAAAAGCAATCTCCTTTCTTCGCTAAAAAAAAAAAAAAGCAGCTCCACTTTTATATACAAAATGTCGAAATGATTCCATACCAAACAACTAAAAATAAAATACAACCATGACCCCAAATGTGTAAAATCACAAAAAGGGCCTCGACGGTTTCCACAAGTGTAAAATCTCTTACTCCAATGAGAGTTACAACTTACAACTACTTCCATTTTATAAAGGTTTTTGTTCCTGTTACACTTGAGTTTGTTTCCTAGGCTTAAGGAAACAATCCCGGAGCAATGGATAAGCATTACATTTGAATACAAGGAAGGAATATGCAGTCATTAATATCTTGAGTAAATCTTGCGTAATCTTGACTAAAAGTCTTGCCATTATCTTGATGAGAAGTATTCCTAGTTGCTGATGTAGGCATTGCATGTGGACCCACCTTGGCTATGTGGGCTCACCTGGCTAGTCTGCATGTCAACTCCTATATTCTATATAAACCCATCAAACTGGGCGGGGAGGGGGCCAAGGCCCAATTTGGAATGGAGCAGCATGAATTGTTGTCAAAGGGAGGGGTTTTGTGAATATCTCACCCTCTTGATTGTTGGGGTCATTTTCAATTTCAGGGAGTCAAACAAACTTTAGATCTTAAGATGATCATGCCCCATGAATGGGCTTAATACTTAAGGCCCGTTTGGGTTTTAACTTCTTTTTTTTTTCAAAAAATAATTGAATCAAGATTTATTTTATTAGATCATAAATTAAAATTTTGGAGAGATGATTAGAGGAAAAAGGGGGAAATGCTTGAAGCTAAAAAATAAAGGGAAACCAGGGAACTTGCTATCTCCCTCATCAGCAGTTTCAAATTCCAAGTCAAGTTCAATGAAAGAAAAAGGGAATAAAAAAACAAGTAAAAAGCCACATTTTTTTGAACCAGTGAAATGGAAATATCCCATATGGGGGGAAACAAAGATTCCTTTCAAAACCCATTTCATCAGGATATCATATCATCATCCTCAAACTAATTTCAAATTTGATGAAAAAAAAGGAATTATAGGGTGAAATTCACAGCACATAGTCCCAATTTATCACCATGTTTTTCTATCGATCAATTTATCACCATATAAGCACTATAGTCCTAATTTATCATCATCGTCGTCGTCATCATCAAAACCTTGTCCAAACTATGTTAAAGTATGTTATATGAATTTTGTTTCTTCATTCTGATTTATCACCATGTAAGAGAATTTAGATTTAGAATTAATATTATTCCTCATCAAAACAGGCCCTTTTGCAATAGATTGGACACCTGCTTTTATTAGTATCATGATCTTTTTTTATCTTTTTCAAATCAATGGCATAACACTATCGATGGTGATGAGCTAATAAGTTTAAGCCGGCTAAGCCGAGTGAACAAGCAAGTTTAAGCCGGCGAAGCAAAAGGGAAAAAACAAAGAAGAAGCCAAAGGATGATCAAATCATGCGGTCGGTGCTTAGTCTCTCCAACACCCGGGTCATTTGTTGTGGTTGGGTTGCCTTTCTGACATGGCATCCTACCCCACTCCACTTGCATTTTGGAAGTTTGGTTTGCAAGGAATTTATATGTAGACTACAGAGAGAGAGAGAGAGAGAGAGAGAGAGAGAGAGAGAGAGAGAGAGAGAGAGAGAGAGAGAGAGCAGCAGTTCAGGTATGGTGGAGGGTCTATTTGTTTGGTTGGGTGTTGGGTGCATGTGCTCTTTCACCAATAATAAAAAAATGGTCGATGAGATAGGATCGGATAGGATGAGATGGAGTGGGCCCCAAACCTATATGGCTGAAGATTATTGGAAAACAAAGTCCCCTCTACTGCAATGAAAGATCCTAGCCATCCAAAATTGGCTTTTGACAGGAAAGTTGACCCACCTTGATAAGTGAGTCAGGTATGAGGTAACTCCAGGGAGACTGACCCATGGAGCAGGGTGTCCCAGCCCATGTCTAAGCTCCATCATTTGGTTTAGCTGCAAAGTTTGACATATGCCTAATGATGATGTTAATCATCTATCTTACAAGTCGCTAAACAACGATGACTGAGCTGGGTCCACCAGACTACCCCATCATACAAGCAGCACTGATCAGATGGTCAAGGGTGGGCGGCAAAAGGCCAATGGGTCCCATTTGGATCTTTGAAAACTGGGTGCAGTTACTTGGTGTAAGCATAAATTTAATGTTTGTGTTCGGATAGCTAAATTTACCTCCTAGTGGAAGTCATTTTGTTCTTTCTATTGCAATTGCAGGACAACAAAAGTCCAAGAATCCAAAAAGGGCCAAGAGCCAGTTGCTGTAAGCCTCATGCAAGCGGAGTATTGTTGTATGGATCCCCCCCTTTCCACATGGTCAAAAGTGTGTGATTTCCATCAAAAGACTAGTCAAATGTAGATGATTTCCAACAAAAGACTCGGTCCATAGTGCAGTGGAAGGTGCTTAGTCTCACTTTGGTTGCAAATTCTAACTAAGGTTGCCGATCAACCAAAAAAGAACGTGTGATTTTCTATTGCCGCCCAGCCCACGGACTTCATTCTTTAGTTGTGATTTGCAAAGAAAAAGAAGAGTTGAGCCAATGTGGTAGGTGAAATAAAGAAATACAGAGAAACAAATTAACAATTGGATGAATAGCACTTAAATTTCTCGTGTTGCCATTAGGTTGGATAGAATGGAAAACCTGTGAGTTATGTCTCCTCTCATGTGTGAAGCCCCATTACCTCGCATGTGGGTCTCATAGGGTCCCAACCCCTTAGCTGGGATAAAACAGAGAACACATCAATAATTCAATGAATAATCACAGCCATTGCTATAGAGACTGTTCTTATTGCCTGGCCTTATGGTCAAACCGTCCCTAGCACTTGGCACTTGACTCTCCCTCTCTTTCACTACTCTCTATAAGTAGTGAAAGAAAACACATAATCAAAACAATTACACTTTAGGACCTGATTGGCATCATTCTGGGAACTTGTATCACAGAGGTTGAGAATGAATGAATAAACACTTGTATGGCAGAGGAGAGATTTTATAGATGTACAGGAAGGGAGAGAAAATACCTTCCAACAACAAAATTTCCTTCATTCATTCTTAGAATGAAACATTTCCATAATGATGCCACACATGGCCTTACCTGCCGATGCAAGGGCGCAGAAGAGGAAAGAATGCAGCCCTTGTGGAAGGAATAAGATGAGACCTAGAGTTCTGGATTTAGACATTATAATAAGCTGAGTCTAGTTGCTGGTTTTTCCTTTTTTTTTTTCATTTTTTTTAGGGGAGCTGACTTGGTGATTACACAAGTTACCTATTCTCTCTTACAAGCCCTGTAACCTGAGGATTTTGAATAAATTGAGTTAGAAGCACTTGATTATGCAGACCCAAATGGCCCAAAACAAAACCATAATGGAGAAAGCTTGTTTTCCTTCCAAATACTTGCCATTCTCCCCATTTCTTGCCACATTTTCGCATTTACAATCATATAACTTATTGCATCTTCTATTCTTTTCACAAATCCAATTTATGATTTGGTAGTTATGGTCTAAACACAGTTTGAGTAGAGATGCCAGACACCAAACACTTGCAGCCCAAAAGCAATACATCCAGGACTTGCACACTGCTACTAGCTACTGCCCAATGTTCCGCTTTTCCAATCAACGTGCAGGTCCCTCTTCCTCCTCACCAGCAGACTGTGCTAGCCGTTTGGGCAAAATCTGAGCGTTGCTGAAAAGGGGGCTTCAACCATGGAGCAAGCTGTTTGGATATAAAACTTTGTTTTGGGATGCCTGGTTTGTTGGTTTTGGCTGGTTTTAGCTTAGGCATCTTGCAGTCTTTATGTGTGGTTAATGTTGTGTCTTTCCTGGTTTTTTGTTTGTGTGTCCTTGGGTTTTCTCTGGTTGTTTTGTCCTGTTTGGCCCTTTGTTGCCTGGTTAAATGAATTCTTCTTTTCTAGCAATAAATAAATAAATCAAGATGAGGTTTGCCTGTTTGCAGAAGGACTAAGACAGGTTGGGGGTGGTGGTGGCTGGGTATCGCTGTGGGGGCCTTTTAACAGGGAATTTTATAATAAAAGAACATGTAAATATCATAATTAGGAAATAAGGATTAAAGAAATGTTCATCTGTAAAAACTGCAAAATGCTCTCATTGTGGAAAATGCATTTATAATGCTTACATAACGAGGCTCAGATAGTTTGAGGAAGCGTGGAAAGGCAAGACAGCAATTTTGCAATCTACAGTGCAGTCAATTGTCGTCAACAGTAACAATAGTGGGTATTTGTCCATGATTTACATAGTCAATTTTGTTTAGTCTCACGCAACACAAAACCTGCTCTGGCAACTCCTCTGGTTTCTGTGCCTGTCAACAGTGTTCAAAAGATGGCTTTAGTCATTTGATAAAAACCAGTGGTACACATTGAGTGACCCATCAAATACAAGCTAAACATCAACAAAAGTGCAGTTTGCTCACAAGGGACAATCGGGTTCTTTTAAAACCTCGTCTAGCATGGATTCACAAGAAAAAAAAAAGCGCAGATAGGAAAATAAAAATAAACTCCCACTGCAACTAAACTGAGTTGGGCATAACCAAATGGGAGTTTACATCGATAAATACCAAATCAAACTCGGACCATTTCAGGGTTGATATTTTGTAATAATCATCGAGTCCTAGATTCATCATACCTGGATGGTTAGGCCCAAATCGAGTATTCCATTTTTCAAACGTTCTCTAAAAGATTCAAGTCCTTTTCTTGATATGTAACTGAAGCGATGTATGTCAAGGTCAATCTCAAAGTAATTTGGACCCTGCAATGGAAAGAAAAAAATGGCATGACACAGAAAGATCATCATCTCAATAGTTTAAGGCTACAGCCCTGAGAATCATGCCAGTTAGCATTATCCCAGCAGTTGATAAAGAAGTTCATATTTATTACCACCATACCAATAATATTTGAGCTTTGATGCTCCACTTACTTATAGATGGTGTACTGGGTGGATATGTGCTTAAGAAATTACTATAGCACTCGCTCACAGCATATAAAGGAAGAAAGGCCAATTATAAAGATGCCATATGTGGCCTGTAGATTGGAGATGGGAGGTTTTATAAGTAACATGACAGAACGTATAACCTCAAATCTGATTCAAGATCTATTCCACGTACTTGTAGCTGGTCTATAAAACAATTCTCTATCTGTTCTTTTAACTTTAATTCACCTTACATGATCAAGGTCTCTCCCAACACATGCGCGCACGTGCTCATAGTCTCACACACGGAGTTTTTCCTAATTTTCTGCCACTCGATTTTTTTTTCAAGAATAGCCTTTTGAACTTTAGTCATCAGGCTACCATACATAAACAACAAAGGCTAGTCCTTTCTAAAACAAATACTCTAACCTACATACCAAATTGAGGTAGGACTCAAAGATACGAAACTTCCAGAGTATATATTATTCCTACATATTAAATTAAAAAAAATAAAATCTAACCTTACCTTTTGAAATGGAATCTATCATACTTTTAAAAACCACAAATGGCAAATGGAGGTGAAAAACCTCTGCCAATTGGAGGTTCAAAATTTGGTCACCTTCACCAAATGAAGCATTGAAGTTTGATGTCAATGGGGGCAGCGAGGAGCGTCAAACAGGAAGGCCAGGCATAAATGGCATTCTTTAAAACAACAGAAGGGAAGTTTTGTACATGTTCTCCTAACATACCAGCATCATAGACTCCAATGAATTGGAAGTGCTGACTATTTTGGAAGCTCTTGGAAATTTTCTTCATCATTTGACGGAACTTTAATCATGGAGAGTGATTCGTCCAAAGTTATTTTGTGGATCTGACCTCCAAATGAGAGCCTTTGGAAATTCCAATTCTACTTTAGTGAGATCAAAATTTTGTCTTCATTGATTCAGATCACATATGGACAAGTAGGTTGTTCAGCTAAGAATACTAGAATAGTAAGGCAGACTAATTAGACAAGCAAAGAGTGAATAGAGGTTTTCCTTTGGTTGCTTGAATTTTGTAGGTTGGTTGTTTGTTTGTTTTTTTTTTTTAATGCTCTTATAACCTGGGCCTTTTTTATATATATTCTATGTATTAAGTTTGTATATGATGCAGATCAAGTGCGTCATAAGCCCAAGATTTAACCCACTGTCAGCCAGCCCATTGGGCCTAACTTATAGTGGGCCATCCCATCAGGCCTAAACATATTGGGCCAAGCCCATAGATGACTGATCCATTAGGCCTAACACATGGAAAGCCAGCCCAATAGCCCAAGTATGCTTTCTTTCTAAATATGCAGCTTTCCAGTAAAGTTTCCTAGATCAGATTCTTAGTTTAGGAAATCCTATCTTCAATCTAATGAGATACTGATTGACATGATCAATAAAAGATAACTGATTAACATGAAATTAATGAAAGAAAGGAAAGAAGATCCTATTAAGCACAAGAAATTGGCCTATAATCAACTACCTAGAGGGAAAAGGGGAAATCCTATCAAAGTCCTTTTCCTTCCTCCATAAATACCTTGTGATCTCTCATTTGTGAATGAAAGACAAATTCTCTTTTTCCCTTTCATTATTGTGATTTGTAAGCAAGTGTTTCCCTTTATAAGACTCCATGGGTTGTCAACAGTAATGACTCCAAGGGCCAGGCATCCATGGTGAATGTATCAAGACTCCATCCATCATTGGGTCACATCAGTACCCCTCTCTTCCTGTTACTATAATACTATTACTATACCCAAAACAATGCCTTTAAGAAACCCACAATTAACAATGCACCTACACCTACCACCAGCAGGGCTGTAACATTCTTAAGTCTTGTCCAAATCCCAATATTTTTTATATTAAAAAGGCAATTAAATAAACTCGATCCAAAGCATGCTGCATTTTCATTTTGTGATCCTGAATAAATAGTGAAACATAAGAAAATATGTTGCAAAAACATTGGTCCAAAGAAGAAAAAAGATGGAGGAGAAGGAGAAGGAGAAGTCAGTCCATAAAAACACAACTAAATCTATTAAAGTAATAAAGAATGGAGCTTATAACTTGATGATACTAGTGTTAGATTAATGGAGTTTTGCCTTAATTAACAATTTTTTATTAATAATCATTCCAGCTGTATATGATTGTGAATTTGAGTCTTACATCTGTATATGATTGTGAATTTGAGTCTTACATTTTAGACTTGGGTTTAGACCCCTTAGTTACAGCATTTTTCCAGAGGAAAAAAAGAGGTCATGAAGAGTAGGTCAAGAAAATGGCTTACAAGCCAGCAACAGTGCAAAGTGCAAACAGATTAAACCAGCAGTCAGGTCCAAATTTAACTAAGGTGGGTGATATCAATGATCAGAATGGTGATTCCTGAAATGTATGGGTCGAGGTAGATTGAGCTCCATAGAAAATGATTAGCGGATGCTCATCAAAGTTACATGTACGTGTTCCTATGAAGCATAGTGACCATAAATGAGAGATTTTCTAGATTCTCACTAGTAGCTTATGGTGGTTTTTATTTTCTGTTGCACACCAAAATTTGGATTCATTAATCATGTTCTCTACTGATGCAAAGGAAATCCTGATTAACAGTTGCATATTAACGTGTAAGTATTTAAGCCACGGTTGTTGGTTCTATGACGTATAACTTTATCATTGTACTTAATTTACAATTGTAGTTGTTTAGGAGGTTTGGTCCCACAAGAATTTCTTATAATAGCAAGATGATTGCCATAATCATTAAGCCACAGTTTGCATTTTAAATCAGATTGTAACCCTGAAACACAGTAAAGTTTATGTAAAAGCGTATTTTGAGTGCATGAACATTCTTGAAAAGCAACAATGGAGAACTACAAAATTTTGTTGTTAATTTCATGTAACATAATTTTGCAGTACTTCACAACAAGATAGTATATCACAGCGAGTCTTGCATATTATACTGTGCAGTGCAAATATATAACCAGTTTACATTTTGTAAACCTTTACAAACATATGACCATTTACCTTATAGAAATTATGTTGAGGGCGTGAAAGCACTGGCTTATCATTATAAGCATTCAATAGCTTCCTTTCAGCAGAGCACAAGTTTAGATCCTCTGGATTAACCACACCAGCCAAAATCTTCAATCTTTCTCTGTAAGGAACCGTTGTATCCTTGGCAAACCCTCTAAGCTTCTCAGTTTCATCTTCAATAAATTTCTGTAGTAGAAACAGAAATTACCAGTCACTGAGATATTATGGATATTATATATAATGTTGCCTGGAACATAACAAGCCTCCAACACTTACACAGGAATTCAAGGGAAAAACATGAAATGATGAGCCTTTTGCGCAAAATGAAACATACTTTAAACTCCACTTTGATTAGAGATGAATGGTGTATACAAGTTACAACTATGTTCATTCAATTAAGTTATCACTAAACATTGCCACTAAATTAGACCTAGTATTACGTAAACACATGCAAGTATGCATACAAGCACAAAGACCACTGGGACAAAATTCAATTGCAAAAGCAGTGTTTAGGACATAAACTAGTTCAATGGATCCACTCAAACATTTATCTTGAAAAAGAGGAGCTTCTGAAGAATCAATGAAAATGTACTGCAACCGAAGAACTTATTAATGATTGCAACAAGGATCTAAAGTTGATTAATGAAGGTTCGTCTGAGATTCCAGTAATTACACAATCTGAGACGCCTAGAAAGAAAATGGATGTAGAAAATGACACAAGAAATATAAAATATCACGCCACAACTGTTGCATGTAATTAAACTAAAAGTATGAATTGGAAGCATGGGTATTTGCACTTTGCAGGGAGTAACAACTTTCCTGGCAACAATGGAATAAACATACCGTAGAAGAGCACTAGCTTCTTATCATAATGAGAAGATTATGACCATGAGAAACAACTAGAAAGAGATAAGAAGATGGAAAATTACCCTGATACTATCCTGAAAATGAGGAGAAACTTCACTGTCATAACTGTCAGAAACTTTAAAATATAAGACAAGGCTCATCCCTTCCCCATCACCATCACCAAGGAACATTGAAGCTGGGTAAGTAGGTAGCTGGCACAAAATGATTAAGACTGTAAGATAAGAGATTGCATAAAACCCTTCTTCAACTTTGCAGTTAATTTTCTTGATCACCCAAAAATAGGGGTAAGGTATACCTGAATATTGACAATCAAAAGCGAGGGAACTTTCTCATGCACTTTAACAAATGGAAGCTCAATGTGCTGAGCAATATGATGTACCTTTCGCGGGCATAAAAACATATCAACACCAATGGGAACATAAGGAGAGTAGTTACGGGCTGGACATTTCTGCTTATCTCTGCACAACAAATATTCATCTCTGCTTGTAATGAACTAAAACTTTAAAGCGCATATGAAACAGCCACTGTTAATCACTTAATTGTAGCCATATAAAACTAGCATATGGTAAAGTGTGGAAGTGAATGGTAGGTTTGTCTCAATAACAACATGCCTGAAATAACTTTCTCCACGAAGCTTAAAGACTGAAGGTTCAAGAACAGACCAGCATCCAGGGGTCAGCTTTTCCCCTGCTGCACATGGAACCACAAGGCCTGCTCTAGGACGGTATAAGAATCTCTTTGAAGCACCTGGTGGATGCCATGAGGGGCAGAAAAAAGGAGGGGGAGAGAGAGAGAGAGAGAGAGGCAGTCAATATACAGAATCATAAATATAAACAACTAAAAGCATAAACAGAACCATATATGAGTGTCAGGCCATTGACATTCCAGCTACAGTCATTTAATTAAAATTCTTTGTTGTCGACATTCCAGCTACAGTCATTTAATTAACGTTCTTTGTTGTTATACAGGATTTTTAATCATAGAACATCATCATCATCATCAAAGCCTTGTCCCAACTATGTTGGGGTCGGCTACATGAATTCTGTTGCTCCGTTCCTATCTTTTTAATCATAGGACATCCATAAAAAATAAAATGGATACATAAATTTTGAAAAGATCATGTTGATTGTAAGTTTGTAACAGAAAGATAGACAGAACCAAACAGTCCTATTTGATGGCCCATTCTTGACCTATGATACACGGATGCAATATTGAACCACACAATCACATCCGCACACGCACACCACCGAAAACCTCAATCCATGCCAACAGCAACCCACCAGATGGAGCCCGTTCATGATCAACCCAACATCGTCATACTTTCACACAATTTTGTCAACATTTGAGGCTCTGAAATCAAGGGGACAATATTGGTCCAAGCCTAGAGTACACAATGCGCTTACTATCCCCTCCTTTCTTCCCCTTGATTGACATGCATCCAGGTGAACCCCATAGGAGGAGCTTCAATTTGCTAACAGCAACCCAGCTACTTCTCATACTTGGGATACAGCTTCCTCCACGTTTCTCAAAAGAGATACAGATGACACTACAATTCTGTTCCTCACATGACAGCATATCCCATCACACCGTGGTTCATTCCAGAAATCTTCTCTGCGTTGTGGATCATTTGGGCCATAGAGCCCTAAAATTGCCCATTTCAACCAATCCTTCAGCATCTGTAAACCAATTCAAGACAGTAACTCACCAATCAATTCATCCTCAGCATCTTGCAAGACATCCAGTTTAGAATAATGCCACACAATGTCCGTGTTGTTGGTAGTTCTTCCACTCTTGCTAATTTCCTCCTAATTTGAAATTTCTCTTGTACTTGTTGTAGCATTGAGCACCTTCAGTTTGGTTCTTGTAATGCTGGATAATTTCCCCCTAGCCAGGTCTTTAACATGCATTCTTATCCCTTTTATGCCCAAAACATTTATTCCATGTGACAATCTCCATTTTAATATATCAAATCACCACTAATCCTTATGCTCCTACCTTCTCTCCTCTGACATGTTATGCTTTTATCACATTTCACTAAAAACTACTGAGCTTTTAGATGCTTCCCTTAGCTGTGAGAGATTAATAACTAAAATAGTCTCAATGCATGATTTTGTACCTTGATCCCCTCAGGAATCTTTAAAAAGAAAATAAAAACCACAACTAACTAAAATAGTCTCAGGGCATGATTTTGTACCTTGATCCCCTCAGGAATCTATAAAAAGAAGATACAAACCACAACTAAAATACGTAGTGCGTTTCCTTGACCGTTTGACATAAACACATGCACACACACAGAGAGGGAGAGGGAGAGGAGGCGGAGGGAGGGACAAAGCATTCCAAAGCTCCACAAGCAAGACTTGCACTAACACAACCCAACTTCAAACAACCTGATCTTCCACGAAATCCTGGGTAGGAATATGAGCAAGATGGATGAGAAGGCAAGTCGGTTTCAACAGGTTAGAGAATGCAGGAAGGAACTACTCTCAATGCACCAGTACTACATGTATGAAAGATAAATTTATTGAATATACTTCATTTGTGTATTTCTGTGTCTACATATTATGTATATTGGAAAAGGTCATCAATTGCCGTGACATCTATATTTGTTGCATGGATCAGGATTGATACTATGAAGCCACTATTCGCATTCTGGAGAGTACACAAAAACATATACATAAATCAATCAACACCTTGGAGGATTATTGATTTAAACATTATTTCTTACAGTCATGGCACTGGATCATTGGCTCTATATTCAAGAAAGTGTCTGCAGGTCTTTAGGTCCAACTTAGAACAAATTAAACAAAGCAGAAAATTTATATTCTACCAGATGTTTTCATAGATTAGTCATGACAAGATGCTTAAATAAACAAAAGCCTATGTCAAAGTCAGTGAAGTTATATACTTACGGAAGTCGGTAGCTTCATCCCTTTCATAGGACTTCCTTTTAAAAGACATCCTGATGACTGCTGGCTTCATTCTTTGAGATTGTGCACCAGGGCTTGACGGTAGACTTTTGTCATTGAAGCTCACAGTAGAAACCAATCGAGGACGGCAAGATGCTGTCATCTGCTTCAAGGTATTATCAGGAGCTTTTGTTTGAGTATCATGCATGTCCTCTTTCAGACCATTGAAGCTACCATAAGGGTCATCAAGTACTTTTTTCCTTCTTATACCAGCTTCAGGTCCTGTAGCTCTAGATTTCATCTCATCAACCTTCCCTAAACAACAAAGTTCATAGCCTGAATTTGTAAATGCAAATACATCATTTCCCTATGGATACACATTTGCCCACTAACACTTCTCAGTTTTACTCCATCTATTTTCAAATGTCATTCAACAATGGTTCAAAATATCGGCTGATATGTACTAAATATTGGTTCGTAACATATGACATTTTATATCTGTACTGCCATCGGCTCGTATCACAACTACTGAATGATAGTACTGGAAGTATCGGTTGATATTTTGAATTTATCAGACATATTAGCCGTATGGCTGAGAATCTGACAGGCCTCTGAAACAATATCTTCCCATTTTGCCTCTTTAAAGTTATTTCTCACAAGAGAATTATCATCTTCCTATCCCGTGAGAGCTTATCTTTGTGCAAAAGAAAAAAAAAAAAAAAAACACACACACACACACCCTCCAAATCGGTGTTGTTCCAATGAAATTGAACGTGCTACGTGAAATTTGGGTTGAGTGAGCTTTATAAAGGTGTATTTGCGTTGTGCAAGTTTTAATATACTTTCTACATGAAACAAGTTAGAATGCATTAGTATTTTGTTATTTTAATCATTAAAGATTTGGGGCCTTCTACCAAAAAAAATAGAGATTTGGGGAATGGGTCTGTTTGTTTGCATTGGAAATGAAAACATTGGAATTCATAGTCAAATGGGCTCTAATGAGGATTATTAAAGTGGAGAGAGGGGATATAAGACAAACATGTAGATGCAATCCTCACCTTCCTAGGACTTGAATTGCTAGGGTGATGGGTGGGTATTTATCTCCCATCTCCCCTTGATTCATTTTCCATCTAAGGGAGATAATTTGATGGTCATTTTTGGAAATTTAGTTTTGTTTAATAACATCTATAATAGAAGTCTTACAGTCCCTATGGATTCAATTATATTAAACAAACAGGCCCTTGGATTTGAGGCCAAATTTAAGGAGGATTATTTTTTATTTTATTTTTGAATTTTAATATATTTAACCTGATTTTATGAAACTTTTTTTTTAATGCTTAAATACATCCATGCATGTGGTAGACATTTAGCCTAGCTTGCTAGTTTGCATTAGATCTAGTGATTTTCGGACAAGATATATTAATATTTTTCATTTTTTGCTAGGACAAATTGAGGCTTTTGTCAAAAATATTTTTGTTTTTCTCAATTTACTTCAGAAAAAAGTGATGAAACAGATGGATCTAGCATTTAAACTTTCTGGATCTCTAGATCCACATGGATTCATTGATCTTTTTTTCTTATAACTGTAAAAAAATTATTTCATGAAAAGGAAGAACAAAAACAAAAAGAGCTGAAACAATATTTGAATAAAATATTACTTTATTCTAAACAAAAATTTATGAGATTGTATCCCATGTCTTTAGTAAATATATTTCACTCAGCATTAAATTTGAATCAATTTAACAATTTTTGATAAACATCAATACAAGATGTCTATGACTAGGACCAATAAATTGCTTTACAATAAGCCCTAAAAACATGCTGAATTCTAACACTTCCTGTATTTTGGACTCTATAAACATTTTTTCAGATTTTTTGTGGAGAAAAAAGCATATCGATTTTTAGGGTCGACCACAATGGTCATCACAACCTCAAATTTGTTCGAACAGATGATAAAGCAAGTGATAGCATTGGATTCTTGAAACTTACACATTGCATCCACCAAGCAAGATGCATTTCCATACTGAAGCATCTGAGTACTTGAGCGGTTCCCAATTGCATTGCTTACAGAAGGAAAACAGTCTATAGAAAAAGATAAGCAGCAGGAAACTGTCACAAATGGATTTACCAGTTGACATGTGTACTAAACCCAATCCTAAGAAATTTACCTCCATGCACACTGCTGAAGTCATCATCAGAGTCTGATTCCAGAATACTGACAGAGTCAAACCATGCTTCCTCTATCACTGCAACAAGGCATACAAAATCACACATGACAGATCATGGGGTCAAGCAAAAGAAGAAAAATATGGGAGCAACATATAATAATAACCACTATATATTTAAGAAATTCATACAAGTAATACTAAAATAAGAACAAAATAATCAAACAATTGGTGCAAAAATTAATAATAATAGGACAACAATGATATAAATATACATTTACATTTTCTTTATTTGCGACTATAATAATTAATCAATAGAAGCACATCAAAGTCAAAACATAGGAATTCTGGTATTCTGATCATAGTCATTAATTTCCTACCGTTTCGGCCGAAATGGCCGAAATTTTTCGTTTCGGTCAAGTGGCAAAACTTTTCGATTTGAATTTCGGCCGAAATGGAGTTTTACATTATTAATTTTTTGACACATATTTTGTATTTCTTATATTTTCCCAAAATATAATTCCAAAAAAATTACTATAACGGATTAAATCTATATTTATTACTTTTTCTATTTTTTTTACTTATATATGTATATATATTATGTTCTATGTTCCCCAAAATGTAATTCCGAAAAGTTTCGCCGAAATCCCGAATCGGCCGAAACTTTTCATTTTGCTGGCGAGAGTGAAATGAGGTCCGAAACAATATTAACAACTATGATTCTGATTGCAAGAATAATATAAGCAAACATAACTCAAGAATATTCATGATAATTAGCACTACACAGTACACACCATCACTTTTCTTATCAATAGAAGAATGTAGTGCCCTGTTCCTATCGTATGAAAGTGTCAAATGCATTAGATAGTCCTACTGGTGCCAACACAGAGTCCATCCCTCGTATTTAAGAACACAGAGTCCATCCCTCGTATTTAAGACCACCTTCCATCCGGATTGTGTGACAGACATTGCAATTAGCTTCACCCCTTGTGGCATATTCAATATGCCATCAAGCAAGACATAATTTAATGGTAATCATGTTAATGACAAGACTTCCACACAAATTATCTACAACCAATCCTTTTTTAGAGGAAGCAAATGACGACATAGTTATCACATATCAATTGTTTCATTAGAAAGTTGTTGACTTGCCACCAGAAGATCTGATGCAGTCATGCCTAGTGACTAAGAGGCCGAATCAGTAGTACACCAAGTTTGATAGCTTTGGGGATGTTAATGGACCTCTGATTACCCAGTTATCCAAGTATGGCCTCTTTTTGCTTGAATCCAATTGGGTCCACACCCGAATATCCATGTACCTGGGTAATAAATATAAAAATAATATATATTGTATAAAATACATACTATTAAATAACATATTAATATCATTATAGATGAAGTTGAACTTCACGAGACCTAGCAACATAGGTGGTAGCTTTTCACTCTTTCATTCTTGAGGTCTCAGGTTCAAGTCTTGATACCAACCTCCTCATATTTTAATCTATTTTAGATTCTAATTTGTGTGCAATCTCCAACCAACGTATATTCGAGTCTGGGGATAGGGCACCCATTTTCTTCCTAGATAGATTTACTCCCGACAGAAAGTCTAGGTGATTTGAATATGCCCCACTGGCAGCAACCCAGTCAATAGCCTCTGTAGCATTTACCAGTATGCTATTTCCGTAAGGGTTGAATGGAACTCTGAAAATGTGCTATCACTACCTTTAGCACATAAAAAACATCATGTCAAAAGGACTAAATTTGTCCCCATCGATGTGACAGATGACACATGATGAATAGCCCTCTTCATTTAAGCTAGAAATCTCTACAAAACAAAATGAGCAATGCCATGTGGCCCTTGTTGCCTGCAATGAACTAGATGGAAGCTTAAACTTAAAAAGTGAGACAAGCATCATGATAAGAATTCTCAACTATATAAATTGTCTATAATAACAAATAGTATATCAAAGTGGAAAATCTTACAAAAGGCACTAGTTCAAACACTTAATTCAAAATATCCAACACGAGAACCTTTTTCATGACATCATGTTGGCTCTACTCTGTATCATGCTGTATTGGAAGTGTTTGAACTTCAATTATAACTAGGAGTTTGTCATTGCAAAAAAAGGAAAAGTAGAAGTGTGCAGGAAAAACCAAATCCCTCTTTTCCAATTATATTAGATAACTGAATTTTTAACAAGAAGCGTCCAGGTAAAACCAAATCCCCCCATTCCAATTATATTAGATGACTGAATTTTTAATGCATCAAAGCACTGACCATCCTATAAATGCCTTAAGTAGCAACAAAACTTTTAATAGTAGAGTAAATTTGTTTATGATCCATCATTTCTTGCTCTACCAATTGCCTTTAAAAGGTTAGCAAAACCTCATGTTTCCAATGAGGCATAAACACAAGAAAAACAACTGAAACTTAGCTTCTTAAGCCAATTATGTGAGTAAATGATGCAGGCTCTACCATGGGTCCACCTACCCATTGGGCCCGGTCCATAGTTCCGATGGGACATCGGTTTAATTAGGAATCTTATTTTGAGAGTTGATTTTTTAGAAGTATTTAAAATAAGGAGTTTTATTTAGTTTGGATTGTTAGGCAGGTTTGTGATTTAGTTTCCTTTATTATTTAGGAAAGTAGTGGCCAACTAGGAAAGGGGATGTCCAACCCTTCCTATAAATATGTAGTCCCTCCTTAGGAGAGACAAGTTCATGATTATTCAATAAAGATTGTCAAGGGTTCTTCCTGTGTTGTTGGTTTTTCTCTGGTTTGAGAATACTCGTGAGTTGAATTCCTTGGGAATTCGCCCGAGCCTCTTGGAACCTTGGTCCCATGATTGAATACTTAATGGATTCGGCCAAAACGTTCATGGAATTTTGGTCTGCCTTCATTCATGGATCCAGGGTTGCATCAATCAACCAAAAACAACTTCAGAACCTCCTAAGCATGTGCAAGTTTTCAATTGCCAACACAGTACATACTAGTCAAAAAAAAAAAAAAAAGCGCCAAAAAACCAGCAGGTCCTCCCAATGTAAATAAAGAATTAGAGATCATGATTGAATTTATAGAAAATAACAGGCAGAATCACATATGTCAAAGTCAAACCAGGCCACTGAGCCAACCACATGCACACGTACTTTATATGTCACATTAAGATCTGTTAAAGCAATGAAATATACCATTTGCATCTAGCTGATTGTGGTGCCATTGCAGCTGGGTGAGATGGAATGTCAAGTTAGAAACCTCAGATCTTCCAGCTCCTGCCTTCTCAAAATCCAAGTGCATGAATTCACTAACAGTAAAGTCTGTTAAATGGCTTCCTGTGCCGCTGATCCTGATTGGAGCATCAGGAACAGAAGCAGATATCTTTCCACGGCATTTTCTTGATCTTAGGAAGTACTTTTTTCTGGGATTTGGTCTTCTGTTTGACACTGAGACACAGCCACCCATTGTGACAACTCGGTTTTGTAGATCCAACTAACAAGTGTAATTTGTTGTCCTATGATATGCAGAAAAGAGCTGCCAGAAACCATGAAAGATTCTAGTACAAGATAAGACCTGCCATACGTTGATTTGAAGTGAAGCCATTAAAAACTAAATGAAAAAACTTAATTCCAGCCAACGTGAAATAAATTGTAAGGGGTATTGTATCATTGGCAATTAATGCTGACTGCTGAGCGTGGGTATTTCTAAGACCTATCAAAACTCAGACATACTGGACTCCAGAATATATATCTATATATATATATATAAACTCTGACATACCGGACTCCAGAATGTGTGGTTTTTTTTTTTTGGTTTTTTTTTGTGTGTGTGTTGTATAAATATTTTTAAAATAAAATTCTTTTATTTTCTGAAATTTAACCCTTGCATTCATATTTACACCCCAAGCATCAATTCTCCATCAGAGAATTTAACTTAAAGCACACTAACTTTGAAAGTTTCACCTCATTTACCATGTGTTTCTTTTCATTTAAGCAAATTGCTGTACATGAAATAATCAAATAAATCTATTTGATTTATTTAAAAAGAGCCAAATCTATGAATTTACGATACCAGCTAGAATTAAGAATGAGTAAATTAGAGGAAGCTTGTTGGTAGCTCACCTCAAATGACAAATTATCAAAGAAAGTTGCTTGAGATCGTTCGGGCAGATAGATAGAATGCCAGAAATAGAACCTATCTAGTGTATTGAAAGAGCATGCCAAAAACAACTAGGAGAGGGGGGAGTCTGACAAAGACATTGAACAAAATGGCAAGCAAAAACAGGTAGGGTAATTGAGTCAGAGAGGATGACTTCAAATTAGATCTAGTTGAAAAGTAGAACTCACAAAGGCAGTCTCAAGTAGATGGGACAAAAATCTCCTTGTAGAATATTGACAACATTGATGGCAGGTTAACCAGCACTTATGTATTACTTAAGAGTATCATTTATTGTACATGTTGTAGGACTTTTGGGCTAAAAATATGCAATGACGACAAATATTCAAACTTCTAGCTATGGTCCAACTGTGCAAGTGAGCTCTCTCTCTCTCTCTCTCTCTCTCTCTCTCTCTCTCTCTCTCTCTCTCTCTCTCTCTCTCTCTGCACGGTCTCTTGTTATGAAAGAGTGGGATAAAGGAAAGCCAACCCCAGTTTGATGAGACAAATCTAAAATGATAATGAATTGTTTATCAATTAACTAATTCATGCAATCATCTAACATGCGTTTAAATGTTCATGACTTATGGCTGAACACTAGTATTGGGGTGGTGACTTGAGAATGATATATGGAAAAGGATCATGAAGTTCAAAGTGGAAGGATCCCCTCAATCAAATGACATTCACTTGCTTTCATATTTTCACAATAAGAAGGGGCTTTTGAACAAATAGTTGTCAATATCATTATGGATTCATTCCAGTTCGACTATGTAGTGAAAGTGTGGAACAGTTCAGCATTCCATAGCGAAAAGGACTTGATGGAAAAGAATTAAATATATTTGAGAAAACTGTAAAAATAGTAGAAAGCTAAAACAAAAGGACGTGCTATCTTCATAAATAGAAAACGAGATACATACAAAGTACATCAACAATTGGTGCTGCTCTTTCATTGGGCCAAGCGATGTTCAACTCTAACTATGTGGAGGTAATTAAGCTTTCAAATATGACAAGCTTTGTTATAAAGGCACAAGCACTTGCACGCATGTGCACACACAAATCCGTCTGTGACCAGTGACCATGAAAAAGGAAAAAAAACTACTACAAAACCCAATAAAAATGGATGCATGGACATTAAAATTCAGAATTTATTACATCATTAATAACAATGCAGACGATGATGCCAATAGTGTTAATTGCAAGACAGAATAGCTAGATAAGGCTTTGATGACAATCATGATGTTGAAAACAAATCAAAACAATTATCATTCTCAAAGTTGCTAGCCAGTAATCCCAAAACCAATTCCAATTGGTGATCGGAAACTGCACAAACAACTACTTAACACCCCCCATCGGACAGGACACCGCCCAAACCCGAGGCATTCGCCTGCACAAGACTACAAATGTGGCATGGGGCCTTCTTGCCCACATAGTTGTGCTTTTACAAATACATAATGCGGCATGGGGCATTTTTGCCCTACGTGGTTTCGAACCTGGGACATATTGGCTCCGATACCGTCTCAAAGTTGCCAGCCAATAATCCAAAAATCAATTGGTGATGAGAAACTGCACAAACAACTACTTAACAATGACAACGCTTTAATGATGATGGTGATGTCAAGAGAAAAACATAGTATCTAATTAAATTTCATGAAAAGTCTATACGATCAAAGATCGTTGGTGAAAGATAATACCTTAATCTTCAAAAGAATAACCAGCTAACAGTAGAAAACTGCAAGCCGGCACTCTTCAATTTCAGATTAGCATCTCACCTTGTCAAACAATCTGATAAAATAAAAACACAAAACAAGGAAGATAGAATCAAACCCAAAAACTAATTAAATTCAAATCGCAACTTTAAATTACTTGTGACTTCAAATAAATTCAGGCCATCTTGAATTGCTCTACCCCATAATTCCAGAAGATGGGAAGCCTAAATAGACCCATCTGAAAATTTTAAGAGAAAAGATAGAAACTTGGATAGAAGAAAGTCACAGACTCGAATATGCTAAAGAAGAGTCCCTTGTTTTCTTGTTGTTTCAACCCAAAAGGCCCTCTCTCGCTCTCTCTATAAATGAATGAAGTTGAGAATCAATAGCACAAGCTTTCAAATCAGAGGTCGAAAGACGTGTGAAACCAACTACCAGAGAGAAAGAGGACAAAAGAGTCCACATCAAATAGAACAGAATTCCCAATTCCCAATTCCCAAACAGAAAGTGCATGCCAGACAAGTCAAGCACTTCCTACTTTAAAAATCCAAATGGAAAAGGAAATGAGCCAACACTGCTTGCTTGTTTCTCTAGAGGCATTTCATTTTCCTCGGTTTCCTTCTATTTTCGTTTCCATTCCATGTCATTCTCAATGAATTCTTCTGCTTTTGTTTCCTCTAATATTTCTGCATTTGTGCCACAAGAAGAATCCGCGTTGATAGAAAAGGAAACTTTCTCTTATCTGATTTTCCATGCAACCACTTGTTATAATTTTTGACAGTTTGGTGCGACACAGAAGGTAAAAAATCAACCGATTCTCTTTAAAAGGACAGAATTTCAATTTCTTAGGTGAGGGATAGGAATGAGGATTCCTCTCTTCAACTTTTCGTGATTCAACGAAAAAGCTTCCTCTCTGGATTCAGAACTTTTTTCTTTTTTTTTCTCATGGGAGAGGAAAAGAAAGGGAAATTGGAAGGAGTAGAAACTGACGAGGAAATGAAAATCCATGAAAAAGATGAGTAGATAGGGAAAAGGGAATACCAAAAGTATGCGATCGTGAGGCCATGTGGAATGTAGGAGGGGTTCCGGCAGATTGAAATCGGTCGGAATCGCCCTCCTCCTTCCTCGTTCGTTAAGGTCTGAATGAGGATGGCAGAAGAAGACGATAGAATCTTTCTTTTTTTTTTCCAATGGAAACGTTTCCGGAGGTTGCGGAAGAGAATTCGGAGAACGACTTCTTCTCTTCTCCTCTGCCTTCTCTTTTTCTTCTTCCTTGCTTCCATTTCCATCCCCCCGCCATATGGCGCCCTTTAGGACAAGTGGCCTGGTTTTCACCTTTTTCATTTGGTGTTGAATTTAAAATTTATTATTTGTTCACAATTAAATTTTCACCCCATCCATATGTTAGCGGGTTAACATGTGGCTTTCTTTTTTCAAGTTACTGCCAATGAGCGAAGAGAACTCCATCTCCTTTGGGCGAACGGTTGGGAATTAGTACACGAAGGTCGAATCAGGTATTTTAGAGAGATTATAAGTCTAGATGTATTCACATGTGAGACAATCTCATTTGACTGAGAAGATTGTATGTTTTGTTTTCAAATGTTCATTTAGCCACGTGGTTAGCAGAGTTCATGTATTATCCTGATGTATGATTCCATGTATAGAAAATAATTTGAATTATAAATGCAATTGAGTTTTTTTTTAAATTTGTATTACAGCCACCATTCCAAAATTCAATGGCAATGCCAACCCATAAAATCCATGTAACCAAAATGTATGATAATGCCAACCCATACAACCCATAAAATCTATTACATTATATTAAAGTCATAGAACACAACCAATGCACTAAGAAATCAACTACTTTCCCTACAGGGCCCGCATGCGTAAGCACGAGCAGTCATGCTGGGGTGTAGGACCGTGCACTCCACCTCTTCGATAAACATTCAACGCAAAATATATGTTGCCTGCTCGACGTGAGTGTATGTACCATAGGGGTCTTCAATCCAACCCTTTGGACCCCTCTCGACATTTCTATCAATGATGCTCGAGGCACCCACATTGCACTGCAAGTAAGTAATGTAGATGAGTTCACTGAAACATTAAAAAAAAAAAAAAAAGAAGCTAAATATTGCTCAATTAACCATACCATCTCATAATCAATGTTTGAACTAGGTTGCGCATCTTAAAGACGTGGGCGCTAATTTGATTAGAGGTTATGGTTTTGAAGCAGCCTCCATGATACTCATGCGTACCAATCCATGTAATTTGGTACGCAATCAGAAAAATGTCTAACTGGTGTGCTTCGATTCACCCCAAACAGTAGGTGATGATTCCATCTTTACCATACTTAATCAAAATATTGATACGCGATATGGTATGCATTTACGGTCAGCCCTTGTGCAACACGAATCAGAATTAATAGGAGTGGAGGAATAGTCTACACCCTACCAAACTGCCCAAGGATCCTATCTGGATCATAGGGCTCAACAACATCCATGGACTTAATGCACCCACATTAGAAGGCAACCTGATTAAAGGGATGATGCAGCCTAATATCGCGATAAGGATCACATGTGACCTGCAATGACCAAAACAATTATAAGAAATTTTCTTCTAAATAAAAAAATTGGAGGTCATTCTATCTAATAGCTCATGAATAAGCAATTTTGAATACCTGATCTGCACCCATGTAATATAGCTGCACTCGTAGTGCTTGTAGGGGAGCAGCAGTCTCCCTACGAGGGAGCCAGCGATGCACTAGGGGTTGATTGACTCCATAGTGAATGTTGGGAGTTGGAGCCAAGCACTCAAAATGCACATAAACCCACGCCTCTAGCAGCTATAGATATCTAGCAATTTGTTTGACTTCATGACAGGTAGCCAATCCCAACAATCAATACAAATAAGCCAGAGCAGCGGCACCCCATGCATATGTACAGACATGCTCTAAGTCTGTCAACAGCGTAAGACATATAATTGGCACACGTGTGTCACTCTTGTCCATGAACAATATGCGGCCTAATAAATACAGAAGATATGCTCTCACTGCTCAATCAATCATGTCATGTCCATCCTCATTAGATATATTTGAGAACCTTCCTCTTAGCCACTCCAATCCTACAGATTGGCCCCAAACCTGCTGCAGCTCAATCATTTGCCTCATTTGGATCAACTCTCAAAGCGCCAACAAAGAGTGAATGAGTATCTTGAAATGACATTCTACCACTATACGCAACAGAACAGCTAGTCACCGGGATCCAAGTTTGGTGGCAACATCATCTAGACTTATGAACATCTCGTTGAACGGCATATGGAAATTGTTTGTTTCAGGTTGTCGCATTTCCACAAAATAAGAGACAAAGATCTTACTAATAGAGCGGTAGGATGCTGTGATAAGTGGACTCAAATTAGATATAGCCACTAACTCTCTAAACCTATGGCTTTCATTCAATTGCCAGTGTGGTATTTTCTGTCCATGGCTCAAACACTTCAGCGCAACTAGTTCCTGTATTCCGAAAATGGTATATTATTGAAGAATGTAACTAATGCATTGATTTTGATGTAAAACAAAAACAAAACAATATATATATACCCGTGAATACCAAATGTATGCAACTATGCGTGTGTTGAAACTGGGCAACAAAGAACGATCTTCTGGCCTCGCAGTTATTTCTTACCGAAGAAGAGCTTCTTCTTCATCAAGTTGTTCAACAGGGCCCCTTCTTCTTCATTGCCTTCTTCCAAATCATATTCCAGTTCCTCTGCTTTTTCTACAACCTTTTCAATTCTTTGACGACGCTTTCTATTAGAAGGTGTCGATCTTACTCTGGAACTGCTTGGCCTATCCATTTCCAAAACATTGGAAGACGAGTGTAAAAAAAAAAAAAAACTACATTCACCAACTACTGTTCGACACTGTATATTTGAACGCATCTGGGATTGTGCGACATTTAATTCATGAACATTGGCTTAGTATTCGACATATAGTGTTCGAATATTAACGGTACATTCGAACATTAGATTCCGAACATCCATAGACCGTCCGAACATTTGATTTTGAACATTCACAAACCATCCAACAATTAATAACCGAACATAATTATTTTGTCCGAACTTTTAGGATCGAACATATCGCGGTGAAGCAAAAAAAATTTTTTTTTTGAAGAATTCATACTAGTGCAAATACACAACAAATAAATTCATTCTGTAATAACTATCAAAGCATATTTATCCCTTTAATATATTTTTATGCAAAATAGTTACTATAATGACATATTTGCAAAAATAACACAATGAGAATGGTGAAGAAGGAGGTGAGCTTACCCTGGAGGTTTCGGTGATAGAAGAAGTCGTCGAAGACGTATGAGCTAACTGTGTGTATGTAGAAGAGGCATTGGTGAAGAGAGTTGTTGGTAGAAAGGAGAGGAGGCCTAAATGGCAAGGGATAGTTTGGGTATATTGGTGGTTGCAGAAAGTATAATACTAAAAATTCAAATTTTATTTCTCGGTGCGGAGAGAAATTCAATAGAAAGAGTTCAAATTGTGGTGCCACCAAAGCTCCTTTTTAATTTTGGTGTTCCGCACTTCTGCTTCCCTTGAGGAGCAGTTTATGTTTCATGGTCCGACCTGGCATTCTAAATTGTGATCCTGACCTCTCTGAGACGGGGACCGACGTCTGTGAATTGGGATGACTGGCGAGGACCCTTTCCCAGAGAAAAGGGATTGGAAGATATCAGACCTATTGAAAGACAAGTTTGACATGACTTTCATGACAAAATTTGGACTGTCAAGCAATGGCAAAGATTAGATATCTTGAAAGCCCGCTGACCTTATGTGGGAACTGGGAACCACCTTAGGCATTGACGTACTAAGATTTGGACCGGAGTGATTGGATCTTATATGGATTAAGGGTGGATACGGTATAAGTGCTTTTTTACGTTGTGATGTGTGAGTAGCAGTGAAATCTGCACGGCATCCTATCTGGTTAGGAATCGATGTTTGGATAGATTAAGTAAGATAGGACCCACTTACTACTAGGTTGTTCCGTGATTTGGTGACAGTAATAACTGAGTGAAAACTTAGAATAAATGGTCTTATGGTAATTAAAATGTGAAAATTTTGTGTGCACCCTTAATTTATGTTGGTGTTTTGACATACCAACGGTGTAGGCGGTAAAAACGACACCTACTTAGATTGAGATGAGATCGGGGTGAACTTCTTAGGACAGGGAATGCTGAACGCCAAGAACCTGAAACGGAAGGAGAAAGGCTAAAGTCAGAGCCCCTGGCTGCCGTGAGCCGAAGGCACTCCGATGCCTGAGTTAGTTCTGAGGAGACTAAACAGGTGGAGGAAGAGGAGAATGAAACAGTGTATAGTATTGAGAGTTGTATGTTGCGTATTGCGTACCTTTCATGGGACCAATCCCATGCGTATATATAAGCGAGCGTTCCTCGTTCATTCTCTCTGTGAGTGGGGGTAGGTGAGGTGAGGTCCCATCGATCCTTACCCTGGCTGGCTGCAGTGGGTAAAGTGGGCAACATCCCATCCTCACTTTCCATGCCTTCAGTCAGTTGACGTACAGGGCTGATAAAGCAAACCTCTTATCGCCATAAATGAGCGATCCTATCGTCATAAATGAATGCTCATATCTGCCTGAGCGCGCCGTATTTCCAGGAGGAGGGTGGCTGCCTACTCTGACTAGCATTCTAGTCTGAGACCAAGGATGGCTCGGCCGTGGTGTGCCTATGTACTGAGCTGGAACCTGTGCCGAGCTGCCGAACCGCTGTGCCGTGCTGGCACTGTTTGACCGAGCTGCCGAGCTGACGGGATTGACCGCAGGGGCCGAGGTGGTTGGCGAGTCTAGCCGTAATCCTCGCCTAACTTCGTCATTACGGTGTTTTACCCACACAATTTCCCCCTAGCTTTTGACTTCTGAGAGCCCTCTAGCTCGAGGAGGTCGGAAGCTTGATGACCGTACAGCCGGCTCCGCTACCGAGCTCGAGTGAGGGTTACTGTCATGAGGGAAATACCGGGGCGAGGGAGCTTCGGATCAGGAGGGTCCCTTTCGAGATGTCCCCTCGCCTGTCCTGGATATTTAATAGCCCTCGGATATCGCGCTAATGGTGGCACGTGTACCTTCTCATAGCTGTCTCGCAATTACTTCGAGGAGACGTTAGGGCTGCGAGACGGGACGTTAGGGCCGATTGAGGGGACGCCTCTTAAAGGCTCTCCTCGAAAGTCGAATCGACGCCCCTCGGCCTTATAAATCAGAGCGCCTCCCTCGTCTTCACTTTCCTCTGCTTTCTTTGCACTTCTACTGCGCTCTGCAAGAGAACTTCTCCGGCGCCTGCGAACTTCCGACGATCTTGCTTTGTGCAGTCCCCATTCGTAGGACTCCTTTCCGCTTCCCTCGTCTTTTCTTTTAGATAGGTCCTCGTCTGAGTCGAGAATGGGAGTCTATAGACATTTGTTAGGGGACCCAGGTTCCATAGATCATTTTAGGGGTTTATACAAGGTCCCCTCCAATGTGGAGATCAGGCCGGATAACCCAGACGACGGCCTCACCTATCGTGACGGCTGGATGCCGTTTTGGCTGGTCTCTGTAGTGGAAGGGGGGCTCCGCTTTCCCCTGCACCCACTGGTCCGGGACTGCCTCTGGGAGTGGAGGTTGTGCCCATGCCAGCTACTCCCCAATGGATATAAAATCATAATGGGGGTAGTGCGGCTCAACCAGATCCTGGAAATCGGCCTTGGTGTCCCGGATATCGAGGACACGTATGACCTCTGCAAATCCGCAGAAGGGGATACTTATTACCTCCGGCTGAGGGTCCGCCGGACTGGGTTCGTGACCGCGTTGGAGGACTCCAATAGGTACGCGGGCGAAGACCGAGTACTCGTCAGAGGAGGATGGGAGTTCGGTGAAACAGAGCCTGCTACCACGGTCCGGGTCCCCCGAAAAATAGGAATTCCTCCAAGTAAAGGCCGGAGTTCTTTCGGTTTGCAGTTCTTTCCTTTCTTTCTCTGTCTGGCTCCTGATACGATTTTGTCTATGCAGATTTCCGCGAAAAGAGGGAGCTCGCGCGGAGGAACCGCTGGAAGGTGAACAGCGCGTGGCACGAGCAGGTGAGAAACTACCGCGGCCACAACTGTCGTGCTGCGTGGTCTCTCCTGGGGTACGTGCCCCACTACAGGTCCTTCAACACCTCCCGAAAGGTATCGGGGATAGACTCCGTGCTGAGCGGGGAAGGCGCGAGTCAAACAACAGAGGAGACCGTGGTACCAGGTTCGGCGGTGGTGACCGTTGCGATTCCCACCGGCCGTCTGGTTGAGTCGGTAGAACGTGCTCCAGCAGTCTCTGCCGCGGGGCCTGCCGGGACTTCGAGAGCCAAGCCCCTGCCTTCCCGAACGAGGCTAGTAGCTTCCAGTTCGGAGGAAGAAGAGGAAGAGGAAGAGGAAATGTTGCGCCAGCGCGGGCGACGCTATGCCGCAGAAGACCTGTCTGCGGCGGCCTTCGGGGATATCGGGGGCGAGGCCCGGGATCCTTCTCAGGCAGTGGCTCTGACGCCTCCGGCATCTGCGGGTGGCACCCTTGCCCCTGTTGCCGAGACGGTCTGTATCGCCGCGACCGGGGCTGCTCGGCCTGGCGAGGCAGAGGTCATCTCAGCTCCGCCTCCGGCCGTCGTCGTGGACGATGCGCCCTCTGAAGATGCCGCGCGGGCTGGAGGTCGGGCTCGCTCCGCCGAGGTTGCTGAGGGCGGGCGACCCGAGAAGAGGGCAAGGGTTGAGGCCTCGCCTGGCCCCTCCTCGCCTCCGCCTGCCGGAGGGACGATCTTGCCTCCTCCTGTGGCTCCGTGGAGGCCGGCCATCGAGGAGGTTCTGGGGAGGCCGCTGGCCGAAACAGACCGCGCAGCAAATCCCCTAGTTGTCGCAGCGCTCGGACGAGCCTGCGCCTTTCCTCAAGACATGGCGAGGTGGGCCGCGATGGACAACGAGTCGCTCCTGCTCTCCTCGATGCGATCCCTGGTGTCGGTAAGTGCAGTATTCTTTCCTTAGATTTCAGTCCGGTGTCGCTTTATTGACTTCTGGTTCTCATTTTGCAGCTGTTGCAGAGGTGCCAGATAGGCATTGAGAGGCTCGATGCGGCCGAGGCGCGGGCGGCGGAATGGGTGGTTGAGAGGGACGAGCTGCGGGCGTCCGTGGCGTCTAAGGACGCGACGCTGGCAGAGGTGGCGCCCAGGAATGCCGGTCTCGTCTTTGATTACGAGGAGTCGAAGGTCGAGGTCGGGCGCCTCAAGGATGAGCTGGCGGAAGAGAAAAGCCAGAACCTCCACCTTGCCACCGAGCTCGATGATCTTCGGATCGCGGCAAAGCGACTGGAAGACGACCTGGAGAGCGCGAAGGGGACAAACAGGAAGCTCCTCTCTCAGCGGAACCAGGCGCAAGGTTCCCTGGAGATGGCGTTGAGGGGGAAGGCGGCCGAGATTGAGTCTGCCCTGGCAAAACAAGAGGCCAGGCTCAAGGAGGAGTTCCTTGCCGAGCATGACTCCGTCATGGGGGAGGAAGTCGGCAGGTTGTCCGCTGATTACAAGGCTCAGCTGCCGGGGATCCGGGACCGAGCCTGGGAGCTTGGGTGGAAAGCGGCCTTGAACAAGGCTGGGGTCTCCGAGGACAGCCCTCTCTTCCTAAATCCCCCAAGATTCTCATGCTCGGACTCGGGATTCGCGGCCGTGTCTCAGGCTTCTAACCTTCCCTCGCAATCGTGTCCGGAGGCTAACGCCGCTCCCGGGGCGCCTGAAGAGGCTCCCGTTGCCGGCGCTGATCCCGAGGGCTCCCAAGTGCCCACGGTCGTTGAGGCCCCTCCTGAAGTCGTCGCCGTCGTTCCCGAAGCTATCCCGGCCGCTCCCGAGGCCAGTGCGGTCGTGGCCGAGGTCCCTCCAGAGATTGACTGCAATGTGGAAGCTGCAGCCCTCTGAGGCTTTTTTGTAATTTTTGTAATTCTTTCTTTTATCGTATCTCCATTCATCTTGTAATCAGGAGCTTTGATTAATGAAAACTTTGAAACTTTGCTCGCATTCTGGCTTCCTTTCTCCTTGTCTTTGATGAAATGTGTGTGGTTGACCTTATGTCGTATTGCTTTTCTGTTTGAGTTGTTGGTCCGGATAGCCGAACTCCTGGCCATTCTCAGAATTGAAACATCCGCCAATGACCGAGACCCGGTGCATGAACCGTGGTCTCGGCCTGCTATGTACCCATAATCTCCCCCCCCAGCTTTTGACCTGCGAGCTCCTTGGAGCAGGTCGGAAGCTGAGTGGCTTTGTCAGGCCGGGACTGCCGCTAATTTTTTTAAGAGTACCTGGTTTGTGATGCATTGCCGGGATGGCGGAGTCTCGGTTTGGGGAGGATTCCTCCTTTATCGCCTTTTGCTGACGTGGAGTGCCTCATTAAATTGTCTTCGCCAGTCGAGGCATTTGCCCGTTCGTCTGTCGAGGCATTTATCATCCCGTCAGTCGAGGCATTTAATAGTCCTCTGGAAGTGCGGCGCCGGTGCCACGTGTCGCTTCTCTGAAGGGCACGCAATCACATCTGCAGGACGTCTGGGCTGCCCGAGATGGCGTTAGGGCTATTCGAGGTAATGCCTCATTAAAGGCCTTTCTTGAAACCTGAAACGGCGCCCCCAACCTATATAAATTAGGGCACCTTTTCCGCCTTCCTTCTTTTCGATCTTCAGACTCTCTGCTGCACTCTGCTGAAGAACAGTACTACCTGCGAGCACTCTTGTTTGCACAGCCTTTCATCGTAGGATTCCTTCCTTCTGTCTTCTCCCTTTCCAGTAGGTAGTTCTTCGTCTAGGGTAGAGAATGGGCATTCACAGGCACTGGCTGGGTGACCCACTGTCTATAAGTTTGTTCAGGGAGGCATACAAGGTCCCTGCGAACGTAGAAGTTAGGCCAGACGGCCCTGACGACGGTATCACATACAGCGACGGCTGGATGCCGTTTTGGCTTGTGTCCGTCGTGGAGGGAGGAGTCCGGTTCCCCCTTCACCCACTCCTCAGGGACTGTCTCCGGGAGTGGGGGTTGAGCCCCTGCCAGCTGCTTCCCAATGGGTATAAGATCATCATGGGAGTGGTGCGGCTGAAAGAAATATTATCAATCAGCCTCGGTGTCCCGGACATCGAGGAGGCGTATGACCTCTGCAAATCCGCAGAAGAGCATACGTACTACCTCCGGCTAAGGACACACCGAACTGCCTTCTTGACCGCGCTGGAAGATTCCTATAAATACGCGGGGGAGGATCGTGTCTTTGTCCGAGGGGCATGGGAGTTCGGCGAGGCGGAGCCCAGCACCACAGCCCGGATTCCACGGAGAATGGGAGTCCCCCCAAGTAAAAACCGAGGCCCCCTGGGTTTTGCAGTTTAACCCTATTTATCTCTTCCCTTTTGTTAACATCGTTCTGTTTCTGCAGGTTTTCGGCAGAGAAGGGAGTTCGCCAGAAGGAACCGGTGGAGGGTGAACAAAGACTGGCACGAGAAGGTGCGGAAGTACCGCGGCCATCACTGCCGAGCTGCGTTCTCGCTCCTAGGGTACACGCCCCATTACAAGTCCTTCACCACTTCGACGCGGGTGACCGGGATCGACTCCGTGCTGCTCGGAGAAAATATCAGGTCGAACACCGCACAGACCGAGGTCCCCATCTCGGAGACGGTGACTGTCGCGATTCCTAGCGGGATTCCGGCAGAATCGAGCGAAGAGTCTCGGGGTCGCGAAACCGCAGGGGCTGTGAGAGCCGAGACCGGGCGCAAGCGGCAGAGGCAGAAATTTTTCGTTTCCAGCGAGTCCCGGAGCTCATCCAGCTTGGAAGAGTCCGAAGTCGAGATGCTGCGCAGTCGTCGCCAGCGCTTCGTGGCTGAAGACCGCTCCGCCGCAGCCTTTGGGGACATAGGGGGCGAGACCTCGGACCACTTTCGAGGCGCCGACGTCGCCCCAACTACGTCGTCCGCGCCTGCTGCAGAGGTTCTCGTTCCCGAGACCGAGACGGCTCCAGAAGCCATCGACGGGGCCCAATCGGGACCTCTTGCCGCGGTCGAGGTCGGCGCTGATCCTCCGGCCACTGTCGTTGACGAGTCGCCCTCCGACTCAGGCAGAGAGGGTACTGCCGAGGTCGTCGAGGCGCGCAGGCCGGAGAAGAGGCCGAGGGTCGAACTCCCACCTGCCCCGGAACCTCCTGTGTCGGTCGGGGGATCCGTCACTCCCTCCGATTTTGTCCCTTGGAGACCGGACATCGAGGGAGTGCTGGGGAGGCAACTAGCCGAGTCGGACCGAGCGGTCCACCCTGAAGTGGTTGCCGCTCTGGGACGAGCTTGCGCTCTTCCCCAGGACATGGCAAGGTGGGCGCAGATGGACAATGAGTCGCTGCTGCTTTCTTCAATGCGGTCATTGGTAGCGGTATGTACACTTGTTCATGTTCCTCTCTGTTTCTGCTGCGTTTCTTTAGCTGACACTCTGTTCTTACTGCAGCTCTTGCAAAAGTGTCAGACTGGCAAGGGGAGGCTTGATGCAGCCGAGGCCAGGGCAGCAGTCTGGGTGGCGGAGAAAGAGGAGCTGCTGAAGTCCCTGGCGGCAAAGGACGCGACCCTGGAGGAGGCGGCGAGCAAGAATGCAGATCTTCTTGCCGAGCTTGACGCAGCACGGGCCTTGGCCGAGCACCTCAAAGAGGAGGCAAAGGTTGCGGCGGATCAAAACGCCCACCTTTCCTGGGAGCTAGACGAGGTCCGGCTCGCGTCGTCGCGGCAGGAGGAAGATATGCAGATGCTGCGAGGGACGAACAAGAGGCTCACCTCCGAGAGAAAGCTGGCTGAAAGAAAACTGGAGATGGCTCTGGAGGGGAAGGCGGCCGAGCTCGCGCTGGCTCTGAAAGAGCAGGAGGCCAAACTCAAGGAAGAGTACGTAGCCGAGCACGAGGCCGTGATGAACGAGGAGGTCAACAAACTGGCAGCTGACTATAAGGCGCAGTTGCCAGGAATCCGAGACAAGGCATGGACACTTGGGTGGAAGGCGGCCTTAAAAAGGGTTGGAGTCCCTACGGACAGCCCTGTCTTCCAGAATTCCCCCAGGTTTCCTCGCTCGGACTCGGAGTTGCGAGTCGTCTCGGAGTTCGCCCCAGTTCCTCCAGCCTCGGAGGTCGCCTCAGCTCCCTCCTCATTGGAAGTCGCCCCTGCTCCCCCAGTGGTGCCCGAGACTGCCTCGACCGTTCCCAGCGAGAGCGTAACCGGGACCAATTGTAATCGGGGAGCTGCAGCTCCCTGAATTTTGTAATTTTTCTTTTTTCGCATTGTATTCCAACAGATTATATAATAAAACAGCATTTTTCCACATTTTCCGTGCATGATCCTTGTCTTGTTTGTGGCGGAATGAGTATTGACACAAGTAGGTGCCGAGCTTAGGGCGGCTGGCCCTTTGAACTGAGGCGCCGAGCCGCGAGGGTGGTAAGGCTGCCAGACCCTTATATGCTTTTGGCTGTGCCGCCCAGGCTGGTGCAGGCGCCGAGCATAGGGCGGTTGACCCTCTGAACAGAGGCGCCGAGCCGCGAGGGTGGTACTGCTACCGGACCCTGATGCTTTTGGCTGTGCCGCCCAGGCTGGTGCAAGCACCGAGCATAGGGCGGTTGGCCCTCTGAACAGAGGCGCCGAGCCGCGAGGGTGGTACTGCTACCGAACTCTGATGCTTTTGGCTGTGCCGCCCAGGCTGGTGCAAGCACCGAGCTTAGGGCGGTTGGCCTTCTGAACAGAGGCGCCGAGCCGCGAGGGAGGTACTGGTACCGGACCCTTATATGCTTTTGGCTGTGCCGCCCAGGCTGGTGCAGGCACCGAGCTTAGGGCGGTTGGCCCTCTGAACAGAGGCGCCGAGCCGCGAGGGAGGTACTGGTACCGGACCCTTATATGCTTTTGGCTGTGCCGCCCAGGCTGGTGCAAGCACCGAGCTTAGGGCGGTTGGCCCTCTGAACAGAGGCGCCGAGCCGCGAGGGTGGTACTGCTACCGGACCCTGATGCTTTTGGCTGTGCCGCCCAGGCTGGTGCAAGCACCGAGCTGTGGGCGGTTGGCCCTCTGAACAGAGGCGCCGAGCCGCGAGGGAGGTACTGCTACCAGACCCTGATGTGCGCATGGCTGTGCCGCCCAGGCTGGTGCAGGCACCGAGCTGTGGGCGGTTGGCCCTCTGAACAGAGGCGCCGAGCCGCGAGGGAGGTACTGCTACCAGACCCTGATGTGCGCATGGCTGTGCCGCCCAGGCTGGTGCAGGCACCGAGCTGTGGGCGGTTGGCCCTCTGAACAGAGGCGCCGAGCCGCGAGGGAGGTACTGCTACCAGACCCTGATGTCTATAGTTTTGTCGAAGCTGGCGATGGAACCGAGCTGACAATTGATACTCTAGACAGAGGCGTCGAGCCGCGGGGAATCTCTAAGTAATGCAAAGACTCAATTCAGAAAAAGCGCCTTTTATTGATATTTGATTTCCTTAATACATTTCTCAGAAGTAGAATTTTTTGAGATGCATTGCATTCCATGGTTGCGGGAGCGCCTTCCCTTCCATATCTTCGAGTCGGTAGGCAGATCTCCCGGCCGTAGAGGTTATTCTGAACGGTCCCTGCCAGTTGGGCGCCAGCTTGCCTTCGTTAGGATCTCGGTCGCCAGGAAGTGTTTTCTTCAAGACTAACTCTCCTATCGCGAACCTTCTTTCCTTAACCTTCGGGTTGTATCCCCTGGCCAACTGTTGTTGATAGGCGGCCAGGCGGATAGCTGCCGCCTCTCTTCGTTATTCAGCCAAGTCCAGCTCCCGTGCCACGTTCAGATCGTTCAGACCCTGGTCACAGAGTTCCGACCTCAAGGTCGGGAGGCCGACCTCGAGGGGAATGACTGCTTCCATGCCGTAGGCGAGGGAGAACGGGGTAGCAGAGGTGGAACGCCTTGGAGTAGTTCGGTAGGCCCATAGAACACTTGGCAGCTCCTCTGCCCATCGACCTTTGGCTCGGTCGAGTCTCTTTTTAATTCCGTCGATGAGTACTTTGTTCGAGATCTCGGCCTGACCGTTGCTCTGGGGATAAGCCGGGGTGGAGTAGACATTGCGAATGCCGTGCTCTTGGCAGAAGCTTTTGAAGAAGTTGGAATCGAACTGCGTTCCGTTGTCGGAGATGAGAGCACGGGGAATTCCAAATCTGGTGATGATGTTCTTCCAGATGAAGTTCTTCGTGTCTAACTCGGTGATGGAGGACAAGGGTTCAGCTTCGACCCATTTCGTGAAGTAGTCCGTGGCCACTATCAACCATCTTTTGTTCCCTGGAGTTCGGTGAAGTGGTCCGACGATGTCCAGGCCCCACTGGGCGAAAGGCCACGGACTGGAGATGGAGCTTAGGTCCGTGGCTGGCTGGTGGAGAGAGTGAGAGAACTTCTGGCACTTCTCACATTTTCTGGCATAGAGCTGGGCGTCCTTTTGCATGTACGGCCACCAGTAACCTTGGTTGATAGCCCGGTAAGCAAGAGACCGACCTCCTATATGACTGCCGCAGATCCCTTCGTGAATCTCGTAGAGGAAATCCTCGACTTTGCTGGGGTGAACGCACTGGAGGTAGGGCCCTGTGAATGATTTTCTGTAGAGCTTGCTGTCTGGGGAGAGCCAGAACCGGGCTGCCTTCAATCTGACCTTTCGAGCTTCGGTCCGGTCCTCGGGTAGCTGGTCATCTTTCAGGTATGCAATGATGGGGTCCATCCAGCTCGGACCGAGATCAAGACACATCAGCTGCCGAGGTCGCGGGAGGTCGATGCTGGGCTCCCGCAGCGTTTCTACTTCGATAGTTCTCTTTTCACCGGCTTCCACAGCCGAGGCGAGACTGGCGAGGGCGTCTGCGTGGGAGTTGGATTCTTTGCTGATCTGCCGGACCTCGGCCCTTTCGAACAGGGAGAGAAGTCCCCGGGCGTGGGCAAGGTAGGCTGCCATCCTGTCATCCCGAGCTTGGTAGTCTCCGCTGAGCTGGCTTGTCACCAGCTGGGAATCGCTGAAAACCACCACGGACCGGGCTTCCAAGATTTTGGCACTGTTAAGTCCGGCAATGAGCGCTTCATATTCGGCCTCGTTATTAGATGCCTTGAAACCAAGTGTTAGGGCTTGTTCGATGACGAGGCCTTCCGGAGACTGGAGAACTACGCCCGCGCCAGCTCTCTTGGATGTTGAGGATCCGTCGACAAAGACTTTCCAGGACGAGTCTAGGAGTTCTCTCCAGGACTGTTCTTGCTCAGTCTCAGTGACAGCCTCTGCACCCCTATCGCCCCCCAGTTCGGTGTCGAGCGTGGTCGGTGCCGAACTCTGAGGAGTAAATTCCACAATGAAGTCCGCTAGGACTTGAGCTTTGATGGCCGTTCTTGGCTGATAACTGATGTCATATTGCCCCAGTTCGACAGCCCATTTGGAGATCCGTCCGGAGAAATCTGCCTTCCGGAGGAGAGCCTTCAGTGGGTATTCTGTTACGACCACTATTGTGAAGGTTTGGAAGTAGTGGGAGAGCTTTCGAGAGGCGCTAACGAGCGCCAAGGCGAGCTTTTCGAGCTGCAAATACCGGGTCTCGGCGTCCAGCAGGGTTTTGCTCGTGTAATAGATAGGCCTTTGCTGGCCGTTGTCCTCTCTGACGAGCACCGAGCTCACTGCATGGTCCGAGACCGACAGGTACAAGAACAGTGCCTCTCCAAAAGTCGGGGTGGAGAGCAGCGGTGGAGAAGAAAGGTATTGTTTTAGCTGTTGCAGCGCCTGAGAACAATCCGACGTCCACTGGAACTTGGAGCCCTTTCGCAAGAGTTGGAAGAAAGGTCTGCACTTGTCCGAAGCTCGGCTGATAAATCGGTTCAGGGCGGCAGCCATTCCGGTCAGCCGCTGAACTTGTTTTGCCGAGGTCGGACACTGGAGCTCCTGGATAGCGGTGATCTGGTCAGGGTTCGCTTCGATCCCCCTTCTTGTGACCAGGCTCCCTAGGAACTTGCCGGAACCGACACCAAAGGCGCATTTGGATGCATTCAGCTTCAACTGGTACTGGTGAAGGATGCCAAAAATCTGGCGGAGGTCGGTCAAGTGGTCCTGCGACCTCTTGGATTTGACGACCATATCATCGATGTAGACTTCCACCGTCTTGCCGAGCTGGGCCTGGAACATCTTTGTCACCAGCCGCTGGTACGTTGCTCCCGCATTCTTTAACCCGAAGGGCATCACCTTGTAACAATAGGTGCCCCTGGGAGTGATGAAAGCTATCTTTTCCTGGTCTGCCGCGTACAGGGGGATCTGATGGTACCCCCGGTAGGCATCCAGGAAACTCATCCGGTCATGTCCGGCAGTGGCGTCGATGAGCTGGTCTATCTTCGGAAGAGGGAAGCTGTCTTTGGGACAGGCCTTATTGAGGTCGGTGAAGTCCACGCAGACCCTCCATTTTCCCGTCTTCTTTTTGACCACCACGGTGTTAGCCAGCCACTGCGGATAGTGGACCTCCTTTATTGCGCCTGCCTCGAGGAGTTTCTGAACTTCCTCAACCACGGCCTCGGTCTGCGGGACCCCAGTCCGGCGCGGTTTTTGAAGCACGGGCTTATGGTTGGGATCCACCTTCAGTTCGTGGCAGATGATTGTCGGGTCAATGCCGGGCATCTCATAGGGTGTCCAGGCAAAGACCGCCTTATTCTCCACAAGGAGGTCAAGCAGTTCTGTCTTCTCGGACTCGGGGAGCTGGCTTCCAACAAGGAAGAATCTGTCAGGGTCGGCGGGATCAATGTTGACCTTGGTGAGGTCCTCGATGCTTTTCTCTGCCGGAGCCCTGCCGACGTCCCCGAGCTCGGCCTCTCTGTCCAGTTCGGTCATATTGACCTGGGACGATTCGGCCTCGCCAGGCAGCACGGCCATCAGGCATTGCCTGGCCATGTGCTGGTCGCCTCTGACGGTGATCACATCCGTCCGACTCGACTGGCTTTCCAAAGGAAATTTGAGCTTCTGATGCCGGGTGGAGGGCACCGCCTCCATGCTATGCAGCCACGTCCTCCCCATTATGACATTGTATGGGGAGGGGACATCAACTACCAGGAATTCAACCTGCCTGCAGGCGCCTCCCACTTGGACTCTGAGGGAGATCTTACCCTTGGGATAGACAGGCTTGGAGCTGAAGCCGACCAGAGGGGTGCGGGCAGCCTGGAGGTCCTCGTCCTTCAGTTTTAACTTTTTGAAGCAATCGTAGTAGAGGACTTCGGACGAACTGCCAGGGTCGACAAGGGCTCTCTGAACCAAGAAGTTTTGCAGCTTCAAGGTGAGCACTAGAGCGTCGTTGTGCGGGAGCTCGACGTCTTCCAAGTCTCTGTCAGAAAACCATATTCTGACCCCCTCCGCTCTGGCCTTCTTCGCGGCCGGCTCTGGTGCCGCGGTCAGCACCTGCTTTTGGTGGGAGGCGCGCCTGGCCTCGGCGCGAGCCTGAGAGCTCTTCTTAAGTGGGGCGACGAGGTGAATGACGTTGATGATGCCTTCCGGCTCGCTGTCCTGGTTGTCAGCGTCTCGCCGCGGAGGTCGGTCATCACCTCGGCCCTCCTGCTTGATGTACTCCCTGAGGTGCCCCTCCTTCACGAGGTTTTCCAGGTGGAACTTGTAGCTCTTACATTCGTCGGTCCTGTGCCCATTTTGCTTGTGGTAGGCACAGAACTTACTCTGGTCCCGGGAGGAGGGGTCGGTCGTCATTGGCCGCGGCCATTTGAAGAAAGGCTGCGATTTTATTTTCTTGAGGAGCCTATAGATCGGCTCCTTAAAGATGGTATTTACCGCCACGTGGGAGGTCGGCTCGTGGCCAGACCTTCTGCCGCTCCCCGATGCCGCTGCCGAGGCGGAGGGAGTTCGGCGGTGCTCCGTGGACCGGGCCTTGCGCCGATCCGGGGATGGGTCTCTGCGACGATCCTCCCTCCTGGAGGACCTGCTGTCTCCCTTGGCCGGTTGGCTCTTTTTAGTGAGGCCGAAGTTTTCCCGACCTCGCACCTCGTCTTCTTCCGCCAGGATGAACCGATTGGCTCGGGTCATCAGCTCCTTCATGGTGGTCACGGGGTACATGACCAGCTGCGCCCGAAGCGGGATGCCTGGCTGCAGAGCCAGCTGGAAGGACCTCGCTGCTAGCTCCTCAGAAGCGCACTCGATCTGGCTGTAGACAGTCCAGAATCGGCGAGCGAACTGGGTGACGCTCTCGTCCTCCTGCATTCGGAGGGCCATCAGGTCGGCATCGGTCTTTGGGATGACGCGATGCGCCTGGAATTTTCCCAGGAAGGAGGTCCGGAGCTGTCGCCAACTGGAGATGGAGTCTTCAGGAAGCGAGCAAAACCACCGCAGGGGGAGATCCGCCAAACTGGAGGAGAAAACTCGACAGTTCAGGGAGTCATCATCCCCCCAGACCGACATCCTCTGGATGTAATGTCGGAGATGAGCTGCGGGGTCCGAGGTTCCGTCATACAGGGTGAACCTCGGGACGCTGAACTTCTCGGGGAGCGTGTATTTTCTTATCTCCCTAGAGAAAGGAGACGCGCCAGTGTCCTCAGCTTCGAAGGCGGTATACTGGTCTCGGTCGATACCAGCAGTCTCCATATTCTGGCGGATCGTTTGCCTCACCTGCTGGTCGATCCACCGCTTCAGCTCTTGATCTTCCGAAACCTGGCGTTGCTTCTTCGGCCCTTCGTGCTTGTGACTGCTGCTGGAGCCTTCTTCCTCTTGGTCTCGGTCACGCCTCTTACTGTTGAGGACGTGCCTCAGGTCTCGCCCGTGGCCCAGGCGCCTGGGCGGCGGGCTCTGACCCTTGGCGTCGAGCTGTTGCTTGAGCCGTTGGATAAGCTCATTCTGCTCCTGGATGAGGCGGTTCTGAGCCCTGATGTCATCCAGGCGGGGGTCTTCATCGTGATCGAGGCTGGCCTGATGGTGTGACTGTGACCCAGCCCGCACTGACTTCTCGTGCGGTTTGGTGACCGACTTGTCGCCTTGCCTGCCCCGCTCATGGCTATGGCGGGGCTGCTCTGGAGGTGGGACGTCGCGAAGGGAAAGTATGGTCACTCCCCTAGATCGTGACTGTGTCTGGACCGTGGGAGACCTCCCCCCTGACCTCCTCTGCTGAGGGGGTGGAGGTGGAAGATTCTGTGCCAGCGGAGGCTGTAAGGACAAAGCTTTGCCTTTGGAGGGTCCTTCGCCGTTTCTGGTTTTTGGAGGCATGGTGTTTATAAGCTTTTTGTTCAGGCTCCCCACAGACGGCGCCAAACTGTAGGCGGTAAAAACGACACCTACTTAGATTGAGATGAGATCGGGGTGAACTTCTTAGGATAGGGAATGCTGAACGCCAAGAACCTGAAACGGAAGGAGAAAGGCTAAAGTCAGAGCCCCTGGCTGCCGTGAGCCGAAGGCACTCCGATGCCTGAGTTAGTTCTGAGGAGACTAAATAGGTGGAGGAAGAGGAGAATGAAACAGTGTGTAGTATTGAGAGTTGTATGTTGCGTATTGCGTACCTTTCATGGGACCAATCCCATGCGTATATATAAGCGAGCGTTCCTCGTTCATTCTCTCTGTGAGTGGGGGTAGGTGAGGTGAGGTCCCATCGATCCTTACCCTGGCTGGCTGCAGTGGGTAAAGTGGGCAACATCCCATCCTCACTTTCCATGCCTTCAGTCAGTTGACGTACAGGGCTGATAAAGCAAGCCTCTTATCGCCATAAATGAGCGATCCTATCGTCATAAATGAATGCTCATATCTGCCTGAGCGCGCCGTATTTTCAGGAGAAGGGTGGCTGCCCACTCTGACTAGCATTCTAGTCTGAGACCAAGGATGGCTCGGCCGTGGTGTGCCTATGTACTGAGCTGGAACCTGTGCCGAGCTGCCGAACCGCTGTGCCGCGCTGGCACTGTTTGACCGAGCTGCCGAGCTGACGGGATTGACCGCAGGGGCCGAGGTGGTTGGCGAGTCTAGCCGTAATCCTCGCCTAACTTCGTCATTATGGTGTTTTACCCACACAAACGGCATTTTTAACGAAGTGACGTATATAGCTGTAAGTTTAGCTGATTTTGAGAAATGTAGTATGGGTGGAACGTGAGTTTGAAATTAAGTCCCTTGGTCCACCCTAACAAAAAAAAAAAAAAAAATTGGCCCCATGGAGTTGAGAATTGAGATCTCCAGTTACTGTGCGGACCACCGACTCTTGACTTGCAAAAATAGTTGTGTGGAAGGGACTCCCAGACTGCCTGCCTTTTGTGCTTTTGCCGACTTAAGTACTGTCCTTTGCCAACTTAAATATATGAGGGTTGCACAGAAATTGAGAAGAAAAGAGAGGAGGATTAATACCCAATGTGGGGACAAGTCCTTCTGTCCCAAGCAGCGACGTCTGTTTACACGTCACGTCCATCCGTTTTCCCTTTGATGTGGCAATGGGTTGGGTCACTTCAGGTTCGGTCGACATTGCGGTTTCGTACATGTACGCCCAAATCATTCCTCAGCAGCTGATTTGTCGAGCTGTAAACGTTGAACCAAACCCATTAGAAAAGTGAATGGCATGCTTGTTTGAATGAAATACATTGGAATTATTTTATTTTTATTTTTTTTTATCGGAGGGTTCGTTATTTTTTGGGCTGGACTGATTCCTCCAGATTCAGAGGGAAGCCGAATAAAGACCTATGTGGCCCTATTGAACTCAACCTTCAATGCCTGAAGAATGGGGTACTGGGAGTTAATACTAAAACATCTATCTTTGAAAGAGGGGGGAACCGTGGTCCTGACCACTCAGCCAATCCCTTAGGATTAAAATACATTGGAATTGAATATATAAAAGCTCATGCTGTTATAAGTGGTTAAAAATAAAAATCAAAAGTGGCTAGCCAAGGAAAGATGAAAGATGAATATCCAACCATCATCATATAATTCCATATATAGGAAAGTAGGTTTTATCTACCTCATCCTTATGTCCATCACCTTTCGCATATATATATAGGCCTGTCAATGGAATGGGCTAGGCCTGGGCTTGGGCTATCCAATCCCGCCTCAAAATACTGGACGGGCTTGTCTGTTGTTGTCTAATCTTGGTCCTAAATTGAACAAGCCCATGCCAAATCCCATCTCGTGTGGGCCCGGGCTGAGCGACTTGGCCAGGGCTTAGCACGATCTTGAATAAAAGATAAACAAGTTTATTCAATTTTATTCTCAACATTCCTATTGGTGAAATGAGCGAGATCCATCCAATTGAATCTGTGAGAAAGTATTAGGAGAGTTTATAATTGTTGCATATAAGAATTCTCATAATTCCTATAACCAAATAGAAATAATTTAGTTAAAGTCCGCACTTTTGAAATTATAAATTATATTATATATTACCTACTCGCTTTGTCCCTGTGACAGCACCCACAAATTGGTGTTTACTTTTGTATGGTAAGTCATAGGATTGTTTATATAGTTGAAAAATTAGTTGAAATGATATAACATTAAACTATCTTTGATGAACAAAAATCTAAAATCAAGAATAGAACTTATCCTATCATAAGATTATATCATCACCTAATTTGCTCTTAGAAGAGGTGAAATATCAGCCAACAAGATATTTCATAAAATCTAAAAAGATTATGAGAATGACACTTGGTCAAAACAAGCATGAATCGTGAGGTGGAAGACTTTACCTCAATATATTATTTTAATTTCTTCTTCACCACAATTCTCATCACCTACAATTTTATTAAAAATGAGTGAAATGCACTTGCAGGCGGCCGAGCCTATTCTGCCGATTCCCAATCCCATTTTGGCCAGGCTTTAAGACCACTGTCCAAGCCCAATTAGTTGGGCTCAAGTTTTTTTTAAAAAGCCATGTATTTCAGGCTTGGGAAGGGCTGGGTCAAACTGGGTACTCATTTTAACGGGCTCAATTGACAAGCCTACTCACATTATCCATAACTCACCTCTTTAATAATCATTAGGTAGCGCTCATTTGGCTATAAATTCCTACGTAAATGCAAACAAACAAACCCTTAAAAGGATTCGCTAAACCTTGAGTTTTCAAGTGAAAATTAAATCCTAAATTACTGTATCTTGAACATTTAAAGCGAATATTTCTAAAACAAAATATCACACTAACAACTCATAGTCATGCCACAAAAATGATCTCTCTTTCAAAGAAGTAGCAACATCCAATCCAAGATGATGATCATACAATCATAACATTTAAAGAAGGGCACTAGTGTTTTTTAAGCTCCTCCTTATATAAAGATGATGATCTCCTATGTGCATAATTAGGACAAATACGGAAGATGCTCTTGTTCTTGTGAGAGTCACTCTCACAGTATTTTGAGAGAGTTGCTCTTACAGAGCATGAGAGTAAGGGATAGAGGTCATCACATTTAAGTTGTTAGCATTGGATATGGATGTGAGGCTTTCACCCTTACTCTCATAGTGCCGTGAGAGTAACTTTTATAGGAGCGTCTTCCGATAAATATAATAAGCGAGTGCCGTGAGAGTAACTCTCATAGGAACATCTTCCGATAAATATAATAAGCTTACATCCATGTAAAAAAAAAAAAAAAAAGAGCTTTAACGTTTGCTAATCCATTGATGTTGTCAAATCTAGAGGATTTATTTTATTTACCATGACTCCTGATTAGGAATATACTGGATTTGAATTCCATCTTAAAGGAAAAGCCCAAACCCATCCTGATGGTGTGAATCAAATGGGGCCTATATGTAATTGACCTCTCAAAGACAATTCACGTCTTACATGCAAAATAAGCAGGTGTGATGCATTAAAGAAAAAGAAGAAACTAGGCTAAGAGGGTTGAGTGGATAAATGAGGAAAAAGAGATTGTGCAAAGAGATAATAAGAGGGGTTAGATTACTTAAGTTAGTGCAGGGTAAAACAAAATTAAGTGGTTTGCCGGGGTGGGTGGGTGGGTGGGTGGGGTTTAAAATATTTGAAGGGAATGGTTCAAGGGAAGTTCGGTTTGTTTCAAAATGAAGCAACTAGTTTCACATTTGCTACCATTCACATTGAATTTCAAAACATGAAGAGATGCCTTTTGATATTTTAGGAAAATGATGATTGGAAAATCCATACATTAAGCACTACCATGTGTTTTGCAATGTGATATAATAAGAAGCAAGCATCGTGTATGGGAAGATGTATGCAATCGATCCTATTTTGACTCCTTACATTTGCTTTTGCATATTGCAAGAAAGAAGATGAAATGGGGACGGAAAGGAAGAAGGTATGAAAGGAAGAAAAATGGGTTCATGCTGCCGCGAGAGAAGCATTAACAATAAACAATCAATTATGCCTTCGGGCATCAAGCAATAATTATAAATTAACTGGTTGGTGCCCATTGCAATAGATTTTTGGGTCTTTCGCTGAGCCCTTACCAATATATCTCCCTTTTTACTTTTAGTTCATTGGAAAGCTGAAGGTCGTTAATGATCTTGAAATTGGTCAATTGAACAGTCCAAAGTGTGCAAAAATAATATAATATGCAGCGAAAATAAAATAGCAAAAGCACACATCACATGGGATATCAAATTTGACGTTGAAAACCCAAACTGGATGAAAAAACACAGATCCAAACTGCATCAACAATCAAGCACTATGAATCTCACAATTAGAAGATACTCACATATCCCTTTCCAGATAATCACTACTTAAGGACAGCGGTTACCTTTTCTATAGCTTCACGTCTCAACGACTTCACATTATTGATTGCAATAGATTGAAACATGCTTGATTCCTTAGATCTTCTACGAAAGAAAATGATCTTCTACAAAGGATGTAAAAGAAACTGCTCCTTAGATGAACTCTTGTTGAACAACTATTCAATTGAATATTTAAAGAAGAATTCTCTCAATTAGATATTCCAATTCAGAACAATGAGAGAGTTAGCGTCTCTTTAGGGTAGCCAAAGAGTCCTATAAATAGGCTTAGGGACGTGCTTAAGATTGCCTAAATTGATTAGGAATAAAATAGGTAGTTTGTAGGAAATTAGAAATAGAACTTTTAATTCTTCATGATTTCTTTTTCCTTCTTTCAGCATACTTATAATTGTTCCTGACTTCTTGCTCCTCCCTTATTCTAATTCTAGTTGACTTCTCACTTCTAATTCTTCCTGACTTTGTTCTTTGGGCTTCCCTTCTATTTTCAGTATGAAGCCTCATCATGCACTCATCACAGTCTATATCTAAAAATAAAAATTACATTACCACTCCTACGTCCATATAGGGAACTGCAGCTTTTATTATCTTCTTACGGTCAAAGGATGAAAAAACAAATAAGCAGTGATGCACGTGGACATGATCACAGGGGACCAGATTGATATGGGTCCACATCTAATAGGGAAAAGAAAACAAATTAAATAAGATAGAGAGAAAGGCCCATGAAATATATGTAAACAACCCGAGTACAAGGAAGTCCACCATACAAACCTCTTGAAAAATATTAAAAATATTGTGCTACAAAACATATTCATTTCTAAGCTTCTAAGAAATTAGTGTTGAGTTAGATATTATGACCCGACATGGCAAAGGGATGGGTGAGACCAAGGATGGAAGTAGGAGGACAATGCCCTCATAAAATTTAAAAATCCAAAAATATGAGAAATTTTATGCATTTTTCACATTGTCCCCACCCAAAGGCAAATTTCTTGATTCCGCGTCAGTCTTAGAAGACACTATATTCAATTCCAATCATCATCTATGGTAAGTTTAAATATGCATGAGATCGTATAATGTTAGACATGACAATTAACTCGTGTCCACCTCTTCTAAACTCTCTCACTCTTGCACACGTATATACATGAATGTCTTGCACACTAGTTCTCATCAATCTCAAATCACTTTTCCAATTCACAACTCCCTCATCCTATCAAAACTCACTTGCCAAAATTTTACTTATCGGCCTAAAGCTCTATACTTTAATCCCGCATTGCTCTCTATCTCATTTGTGCTGACTCCAACATTTTAGACAAAGCTTTGACGATGACCATGATATATATATTCTCTTTTGAGAATTTATCATCAATATAATGATGTGGGTCATTTAGCGCAGGCACTTCTCTTATACACAAATTTCAGGTTCCGAAGATGAAATAAGTCTAATTTGATTTGTGGCCGACAGGTTAGAAAGGACATGTAATCTGCTCGAATGGTGTAGCCTCAACTGTAGATCGTTGAAAAATGAAGTTATGAATGATGATGTTTACAGGTAAGCCTTCTAAGCGTGTTTTCTTCACATCAGATCTCGATTTGGAATTATTCCTTGTAGCATTTTTTAAGGCTTTCCCTAGTCCAGTTGAATTCACCCATAGCTTCTTCATATCATCAAGGGTTAAATCAAATATTTCCTACTCGTTTACACCTATTCATACTCATTTAAGTATTAACAACAATGGCAACTAAATATGGAAACTCCTGCATGATAAAAGCAATAGGTAGTTTGCTTTTTGTGGACCCACGATTTCGGTTTCATAGGTGTGGAGGTTGATAGGTAGTTTGGTTTTGGAGGTAAATTGAGAATTTTCATGTGGAGTGTGATGGTGGACCTGCAATTTTATTGAATTTTTGAAAATGAATCTAGAAGTTTCATATATGTTTTGAAAGTGCGACCGCACCACTTGCCTCTACTTGGATTGGCCCCCACATGTAACAGGATAGCCGGTAGGTTCTTGTTTCTCTCTCTCAACGCATACTCCATTTATTTATTTTTTGCCTTTTATGTAGGGGTGTTCATGGGCCGGGCCGGGCCGGGATAAGCTTTAGAAACACTGGCCCAAGCCTGACACCAGCCAGAAATAGGCCCAAGCTCGTCGATTTAATCAACTGGGCCGGGCTGAACCAGGCTTTTCATTACTTTTGTGGGCATTATGGCATTAATTAAATTAAATTACATGTATTTCTTACACAAGTCGGGCTGGGCTATGGGCTTTCCATCACTTAATCCAAGCCCGTCCCAATGATTAAGCGGGCCCTAATTACACATCCAAGCCCAGCCCAAAGTAGGCAATGCCCAGATCGGGCTCTGGCTGGCCCAACCCATGAGCATCTATGCTCTAGTGTGGAGTCTGAAAGATATATCTCAATAATAGACTTGATTTGATGACTATCGGCTAATTTCTCATGCTCTGTTGAATCTCGTTGTTTTGATTTTGCAGTTTTTAATGATTTTGGGAAAATAAACATGTGAATTTTTATGTATCGTTCATATTTGAATGCTTGTATAGCCATAAATTGTTATAATGTAGCATTGAATGTCCTCTAATAAATAATATTTATAATAATAATTGCAATTCTTAATAATATTATGCAGGTAAGATGTGCATGCATCATTAGGGCTCATGTCTTCAACCCCATTCAATAAACGGGTTGAGTTAGGCCAATTCACGTCACCATATGTGCCCAACCTGACCTAAACCCAACTCGTCTAGACTCTAGACCCATTGCCACCTACATTATTGGTTTGGGTTCAATATGGGTCCATGATGGTCAATACCGAATCTTTTATATTTATATTTTTATGGATATTCCCAGCCTATCGGTGTTAATGGGTGGGGTCGGGTCGGGTCGGGTCGAGTCGAGCTCAAAATGGCCACCATCCAAAAATTTTTAGCAGGGTCCCCCATGATAAGTAGGTAAAGGGTATCCCTCTACATGGGTCCCTATTGCAAGAGGCCTTTAAACATCTCCTTTAGAAAGTCCTAAAACGTGTCCCATTAGAACCTTCACTGAAATACATTATGAACACCTTTGGGCCCATGGTTTCAAAATTCAAAAACACGAGAAGGAAAACGTACCCATTAAAGGCAGAAGATTTAGTAACCCCTCCAGCATAAATCTTCCAGAAATAATAAGTAGTCTACACTTATATAATGTGAGGAGAAACGATTCTTTCTAGTCATTTTCATTGAAGTGGACGGTTCATGCAACCACACTTGTTGACTACGTCCCAAATAAAACACAAAATACAACAAAGACATCTTTACTACTTCCTCTATCAACAATTTTTCCCTTTGACCTACCCTTGATTTTCCATGAGATTTTATTCACTGATCTTGGCCACCCGATCGGAACTGTTCGTCTTGTAGATCTCAGCATGAATTGATGTTTTGATGAAAACTTGCATTTGTTTTGGAGAATCCTGTCCCTTTAATTTGAGAAATCTATGAAGAGTGGAATGGAGGGTTATGTATGGATAATCCAATGAGAAACTGCTAAGGTAACCCAATACAGGGGCTTGGAGTTTGGACCACCTTTAGATGATATATTGCTTTCCTAACCTTTTTCCTTTATAAAAAGTTGTGTGTCTGCTATAGAAATGGTATACATGCCCCTTTTGATGTGGTCCATTTCCTTACCTAATTCACAATGCCAGAGCAGAGGTAGAGTATGGACTATGGATTCATTATGCATTAAATTTTTTTTTTTTTTGTTGTCAACATGGACATTTCTAAGCAGACAATTCTTATACATGAAATCAAAGATGATAGTCAATACAACACAATTTGTTTCTTTCATTTTCTTTATCAGTTTGAGAGATTCGTAATCCGCAGCCATTGATTGTCTCATACAATTCTAGGGTACGTTTGCCTAATTTCAAGGATTTCTTTTATGATCTTTGGGGCATAATATTTTTATGTAAAAAGGGGAAGTTTTTGAACTAATTTTATTAGGGCCTACAAGTCATGAAAATGGGAAGTTATAGAATGCAGAATTCAACGTTACGATAATATACCTTTGTTGAAAATTATGAACACCCATTTAGAACAAAAAAATAAAATAAAATAATAAATAGTTTATAGGCCTTGTTTGTATAATGGCAGGGAAGAGAATACCTGACAAAACCAATTGAGTTCCAAGTGAAAATTGTGCAGGGGGTTCTCGTGAGCTGGGTGTGGATATAAATATAATCTAGGCCCAACTAATATAGAGTCGGCTTGGGTTAAGTGCTAGAACGCTGAAAGATAAGTCCACCCTATCACAAATAACGAGTGCTTGTAATTTAGTGATAATTTGTTTGGACAATTCCTAAAAAGCATATACAAATGATACGAAGCCTAGTTCGGCCCAACTTGATTTACTAAATGGGCAGGCTTAGGCCTAAAATATTAAACGGGCTTCTGGCTCAGCCCACAAAGGTGGGGGTGTTGATTTTGGACAAACCACATGGAAATAAGCCGGTTAATTTTCCAACAATCAGCAACCATAGGCCAGTGGGCAGTGGTCCCTAGAAAAACTCGTGTTTTTCGTCACGAATATGAATTCCTGAGATTTTCAAAGTCTCCGTTTCGTCTGTGACGCAAAAACCACGTAGGCCAAGTCCACACCGGCTGCTCTGCAATTGTCAGTTTGACCGGAAGACTTACCCTTTTGCTATAGTTAATTCGCACGCATTTTCCACACCTCTCCCTCTCCCTCTCCCTCTCCCTGTAATTTGCCCTGAGGCAATGCCTCAGGCACTCGGCCACGCGTTCCTTCTTCATGTTTCCTTTTTCTCTTTCCCCCTAAAATCCTCCATCTCTCTCTAACTAATACAAGTAATACCCCCACCACCAAATACCATTACTCCATTCTCCTCTGCGTACGATGAAGTACGAATTCTCTGCAGACACCATCTTCTCTGCTTCTTCTTCGTCGTCTTTGTCGTCTTGGTCTTGGTCTTGGTCTTCTACTTTTGCAGAGAGATGAAGACGAAGATGCAAGTTGTCTTCGTTCTTCTCGTCTTGCTTGCAGAGGTGGCGGTCCATGGGCTGAGCTCCGCCTCCACGGTGGCCGTCATCTACGGCACCGGCTCCGGCACCGTCTGCGGCATCGTCTCCGGAGAGTCCACCCAGAGCATCCAATGCGTCGCCGGTGGGGGGTCTCCGTCCCCCGTCCCCGTCACTCCCAACGTCTCCTTCGATTCCGTCTCCGGCGGCCGGAATTTCTTCTGCGGGCTGAGATCCGGCGGCCTTCAGTTCTTCTGCTGGGATGGATCCAACAGCACCGTGTATGCGCCCAGACGCGTCTACAACGGCTCTTTCGGCCCTCTCACGAATCTCTCCGTCGGGGACAACCACGTCTGCGCGGTGAACGGCACCGGAGATGTACACTGCTGGGGGAGGGGAACTAGGTTTCCGGAGACGGAGCCGGGGCGGTTCCAATCCGTCGTTTCTGCTGGTGGGTTTTCTTGTGGGGTGGCGGAGGGTAACGGAACGGTCAGGTGCTGGGGTAACGGGAATATATCGGATTTGATAGAGACTGGGTTTGGGAACGCGTCGATGGTGAGCCTCGTCGCCGGAGAATCGCATGCCTGCGGCGTCAGTGTATCTGGGTCTGTGATTTGCAGCGGGAGGAACGAGTCCGGTCAACTGGCGGCGCCGCCCGCTCCCCCTTTTGAGCTTTCCTCGTTTGCTCTGGAGGCGAACCGGAGCTGCGCGATTCGGCGGTCTAATGGCGCTTTGGTGTGTTGGGGAGGAGTAATTACAGGTACCCTGATGGAGAATTATCCAAAGAATGAGTCTTTCGAAGCTATTGTTGCTGGTAACGATTTCACATGTGGATTGGCGACTTCCAACTTGTCTGTGATCTGCTGGGGTTCTAATTCGAGTTGGTTTAATCGAACTACTGCACTCTCATTGCCTAAGATCATTCCAGGGGCATGTACTGATGCCCCCTGCATTTGTGGTGCGTATTTAGATTATGTAAATTACTGTTCTGGTTCTAGGAAGATTTGTAGACTTTGCAATCCGCAGTTTCCACCACCACCACCATCACCACCACCAATAATGCCGCCATTGCAGCCGCCATCGCCACCACCACCACCAACTCGAAATAGGAGAAGGGTAAACAGGGGTTTGCTCGCATTCGCGATTGTTGGGGGAGTAGGCTCTGTTTTGAGTATAATTACTATCATATACTGGTTGTGGACTGGAATTTGCTGTTGTAAGCACAATAAAATCCATAATTCAGTTCAACCCACTATTACCACAAATGTGAATCCTACAGCCATGTCATTGGCGCCTTTGAGCAGCTTGTCAAGGTCGTCGACCTTCAGGCGCCAAAGCTCACGTGCGATGAGGCGGCAGAGAAGTGGAACCTCTTCTAAGCATGCAGACAGGGCAGAGGAGTTCACCCTATCGGAGCTGGCTGCTGCCACCGATAACTTCTCGCCGGAGAATAAGTTAGGTGCAGGAAGCTTTGGGACTGTCTACAGGGGAAAACTTGTGGATGGGAGAGAAGTTGCAATTAAGAGGGGAGAGACAGGGCCGTTGCCAAAGAAGTTTCAAGAGAAGGAGAGTGCGTTCCAGTCAGAATTGGCATTCCTCTCTCGGCTCCACCATAAACACCTGGTGGGACTGGTGGGGTTCTGTGAAGAGAGGGAGGAGAGGCTCCTCGTTTATGAGTATATGAAGAATGGAGCACTGTATGACCATATACACACTAACAAGAACAGCAGTGGCACCGGTGTATTGAATTCATGGAGGATGAGGATCAAAATATTACTGGATGCTGCGAGGGGGATTGAGTACCTGCACACTTATGCAGTTCCCCCCATCATACACAGAGACATCAAGTCTTCAAACATTTTGCTTGATGCCCATTGGACTGCGAGGGTTTCTGACTTCGGGTTGTCTCTCAATGGGCCAGAAACAGATGAGGGGCACCTGTCTATGAGGGCGGCTGGGACAGTGGGGTACATGGATCCGGAGTACTATGGGCTGCACCACTTGACTGCCAAGAGCGACGTTTATGGGCTGGGGGTGGTGCTGTTGGAGGTGCTAACAGGGAGGAGGGCGATCTTCAAGGACGAGGAGGCCGACGGAGGGCCGATTAGTGTGGTTGACTATGCAGTTCCAAGGATAATGGGAGGGGAACTGACAGGGATTCTGGATGCAAGGGTTGGCATGCCGGAGATGAATGAGGCAGAGGCAGTGGAGCTGGTTGCCTATACTGCGGTGCACTGTGTCAACCTTGAGGGGAAGGAGCGTCCTTCCATGACTGACATTGTTGCCAACCTCGAAAGGGCGCTCACTTTGTGCGAGACCAGCCATGGTAGCATCTCAAGTGCTGGCATTTCTCTTGCTTCCGATTGAAGCCAGACAGGAAATATAAATCATCCTCTATATTATATTTTTTAGTAATTTTTTCTTCTCATACATAGAGGCATATTGGCTCTTTCTAGGACATAACTCACACCTTCAGTTGGGCAGGATGATTCTCACTCCAGTTCGACGAAAACACCTATTTGATGCCTTCGACATTGCTGAGCACTAACATTTCAGCTCAAAATACATTGATTGAGAGGTTGCATTTGCGATTTGATTCACCAAAGATGAGATTATTTATTGACATTTGGAAAAAAAAAAGGTTTCCTGCTGTACATCTTTCTTTTCTGCTACTAGTGTTCTTTTTCTTTCCCCTCTTTTATGTGGCTGACACTTCATTTTTTCTTCTTTTGTTACACTTCAATACTTAATTTGTATGAAGCAACAAGTTTCAAAGAATTCATTTCTGCACCATGCCATTTTTCATCACTGCATTTTATCTTTATTTTTGGTTGCATGTCATTCTCGATGTGATCTTAACAAATATATCCCATACATACATGGAGAAAATGAAATGGCATGCAGAGGAAATGTAATTCTATGCGGATTCTTGTCATATTTGTGTGGATTCAACTGGTGATTTGTTCGTTTAGATAATTTCTCCCATTTCTTACAATATATCATGGGACACCCATCTTGACTCTGAAGTTTAGGTTAACTGTACATCTGATCTCAATCTTTGTACATGCAGGTTCAATATTAACCAGTCGATGCCATCTAATAAATAGATAGGGTCAATGGGAAGTTAGCCACAGGGATTTTCCAATCTGTATAGGTTTGGATAAACTAGAGCTACAGATAGTAAGTAGTACAGTTGCTCTGGTACTGCCTGACATAGGATGGATAACTGATCCTTTATATATTAATTCTAATTTTTTGCTTAACAAACTAATTTGAAAGGAGTAAAAGGCCATGGTGATGGTCCGTAGTAGAAACAAAGGATATTAGAGAATCCCTTGTGAGATTGCCTGGATGTAGAGAAAAGAGGGAGGAAAGTGTATTTTCTCTGAGGAGACATTTCCTCCAGTTTGAATCTCTGTTTTTAGTGGAGAAAGTGTGCCCCACTTGTATCCCTTCTATCCTTCAGGAATTAGGTGGATAATGATTAAATTATTTCCTGTAGAAAACAACCTGATTCTCTTATCGACTTATTCTCTCATTTTCTTGACTTGCATGGAAGGGCTTCCTCTAAACAGAGCTTACACCAACGGCCAAATGGTAGCTCTCTTCTTATTCCTTTTCTTTTTTCACCTCGTCCTCCTCCCCCATCTTCTTGCTCTTCCTATTTGCTTCTCATCTCTCCTTCTCATCCTTGACCAATCCTACAGTAGTTCCGTAACACCTACGCCTATGTCTACTCTCTTAGCCAAACCTAATGTCCAGCTTTCCCTACGGGCATTATTCCACCTAGTATCTTTGCAGTGATCAGTATAGTGACTGAATCCACATCACAGGCAATCTGAATCATTGTAAGAGATACCAAGATTTCATATAAACAGATGTATTAAGTGTGATGACAGGGATTGCTCTTTCATCTTTGCACATGCATTTAGATTTTCATCCCCTAATTTTGGGTTGTGCATATGAAAAATTGATTGAATGATATAATGAATGTTAATGTATGCAGATACTACTCCTTCATTATCATTGTCTTTTAGAGAAGATTTTAGATTGATAGATGTGATCAGCATAACTGCGATATCCCCTGCTGATGCTGTCATGTTTGCATGGATAATCACACTAGTAGTTTCTCTGCAGGAAAGCAATTCTATTAGCAATAGGATGCATTCAATGAGCCAGTCGGTTTGACCATTTTCTGATTCTCTTCTCAATTATAGTTCTGGGCCTTTAATTGCAGTCTTTTGCTCAGGTTGCCACAACTTGAAGTCTTCACAGTTTCAGACATTTGGGATTGTGATGTTTCTATTGATTTCTTTTTCTTTTTCCTTCTTTTTCATCATTACCTGCACTTTTCCCATGCCATTTTTTGTTGTTGTTTGACACTTTGCTAAATGTGATAATGTATAAGTACTGTATTCTAATTACTATGTCTGTTTTGAGTTTCCTTGGGAAACAAGACTTCACTCTATGTATATATTAGCACCATTAGAAACAGGAAGACTGGTCCATCAGAAAGTGATGAAAGAGTCCAAGAGAGGAGCTATGGAGCTATGGCCTCATGCAAGATGGGGACATGTGATGCACCTGCAAAGTTGTGCACTTGCATCTTTCCTTCTCTCTTTTGGCACCAACTCTCTCTCTCTCTCTGACATGTGATGCACCTGCAAAGCTTGTGCACTTGCATCTTTCCTTCTCTCTTTTGGCACCATCTCTCTCTCACAAATTGCTCAAGGTTGCATGAGTTTGCACCTTCCGTTCCGACATGTGATGCACCTGCAAAGCTTGTGCACTTGCATCTTTCCTTCTCTCTCTCTCTCTCAAATTGCTCAAGGTTGCATAAGTTCGCACCTTCCGTTCCACCGGGCCATGGGCTCTTGTCAAGTCGTATGTTGTATCTTCTCCTGCCACGGTGGAAAACTCTCCCTACCATTTGCAGATGTAGCCCTTAGTAGTGAATTGATAAGATCTTGGGGGCCCCTTTGTTTGCATTAGAATAGATAGGAATTTATGGTCAAACAAACTCCATCAAAGGATTATTAAAGAGGTGAAGTGTGAAGGCTATGAGGCGGGACCTTGACTTTCCTAGGATTTGAATTGCTAGGGTGATGGCTGGGAATTCATTTCTCATCTTCCCTATTCACTTTCCATTAAATGGGAGGTTATTTGATGGTCATTTTCTTATCCACCTTGGATCTTCATTTTCAATGACTTGTGACATGAATTACTACTTATTCTAATGCAAACAAACAGACCCTCCTTGATCAACTGTGTTCCTGAATCATCTTCATGCATTTGCCATGTCACATCAAGAACATCATTTACTGACTTTATCTGTTAATTGGTAATAGGAATAACAAGTGTTTAGGGGACCTTTCTTGGTGTTACTTGTTAAGCTCATGTCATTTCTTATACTTCATTTCATCTTCATCTTCCCCACTCTTGCATCTGCGTGTGCATGTGCTTTTAAGATATCCATCATGTTACTTGCTATTAGGGATAACAAGTGCCCAGGGGTCATTGCTTCTTATTTGGACGCTCTACAGCAACCGTATTGGAACTTCTCTTGGTTGATTTTTGTATGAGTGGGGCCTCACAAGCTTTGCCATATGTTTTATTTTGAAAATCAGTTGAGAGCTTCCTTGTAACAAACTGTAGAAGATTTGAATTTTAGGGTGTGTTTGTGCAGCAAGTGGATTCTGCCCAATGTGGATTTTCATTTGGGCAGTAGAGAGGAATCATGCTTTTCTGCCCTTCACTAGGAAATTGAAATCCTATTTTCCAAGAAATTTAGTTTATTTTCGCTCTTTTTTATGAGTAAAATTTGTCACACCAACCTATCGAAAAAGACGCTGCATGGAAAATTAAAACAATTTTTCTCTTCTATGGATTTGTCTCATTGCACAAACGGTGGCTCATGGCATTTCTTATTCCTCTCTTCTTTTTGATAAGTAGGCTGGGTTTGGGGGCAGACTTAGGGGGGCGTCTGGCAAGTCTACTTCTTACCTCTATTTCTCTTAATCTGTTTTGAAACAAAGATTTAGACGTATAAGATTGTTTGGATGGCACACTTGATATGTCTGTCCGAACCAAACATACAGACCAAAACATCTTAAGTGGATAGACCTCGTTGCTACAGTGAAAAACCTGGCAGTTTGTTTTTTTTCTTTTTCTTTTTTTTTTAATATAAAGATCCATGGATCTAAATAATAATCTGAACCATTGAGAGTCTTCAACATCATTATAATGGCTATGGGACCAAATTCGAGCCGTTGATTCTTCATGAATCTTGAGATATTTGTGAAAAAAGTGACCCATTAGATCTAATTATCTGGAGTTTGTGGGTTCCATGATCAAGATCTGAATGGTTGAACCACTTTAGAAGGGTAAGAATGACTTGCAGTCCGAATTGCATCCATTAATTCCCTCCGGATCTCAAGGAATCATTAAAAATAGAATACCCATTGATTTATTGATATGTTGATGGTTGGGTTCTGACATGATAATACTCAGTTTGTTTTTGTCTCTTTTGTTTTAATTGTGGGCCACTTACATAGGATCTGAACTGGTGGATAACTTAAGAGATTCAAATACAAATATAATGTCAAATTTGAGCTGTCGATCTTGCACGAATCTTAAGACATTTGTGAAAAATTCAGAACATTAGATCTATATTCATGGACTTCTATGGGCTCCTAAATCATGATCTAAACCATTGATCGTCTTTGGAAGGATGACAGCAGCTTGGGAGTAAAATCTCTCGTCTTCATTCATCATAGATCTCAAGAAAATTGAGAAAAAGGGTAACCCATTGGATTAAGAAAAGTCTATTTCAAGCCAGCCAATTCTCATACCAAACACTCTAGATGTTCTAGTTTTATAACATCTATTGGAATAGATCTATTCCATGCGTATCTGTTTCATGCAAATAAGATTTGCTGAACAAAATGGGTATGATATTGAGAGGTTCATGAAATCTATAGCAAGGACCAAGGTGGATTCTGTACGTTGCTGTAATTCAACCCACGTGCAAAGAGAGGTAGTGCATGTCTCTTTAATTTATACCATGTCTAGTTCTTTTTTATTGGCTTGTGCATTTTGACCGATACCTTCATTGCATCACCGACGAAACCATCTTTCTGGAACTTTGTTCACCTAAATAGCTACTAGAAGAATCGGGAACCGGGTCCCCCCCAACCCACCTCTTTATTAACCTTTTAATCTGGTCGTCCAAGTCATGCTTCTGGATCATCTTAACCGTTCGTTTGATTGAAAGTGGGTAGGGTGGCTCTCCAATGGTCCTTATTTGGCTAAAGAGAGTGAATTGATGATGTGGGTACACTACAGGTGCATTCTTTCAAGGTATGGGCCCATCCATTGTGGGCTCCACAATATTACAGCCCTAGATTATTTGAAGTTATGTGCAAAAAAATACCAGATCATGGGGTTTAATTTATGACAAGGTGTTTTTTTTTTTTTTTGGGTGGCTCCTTTGATTAGTCCCACTGGCAGTGAGGCACCTCCCATGTGGCTTTTTTTTTAATCTGCAATGAACTGGACTATTCTTGCTTCATTGTACAATCCTAAGAAAAATTCATTACAAAAAAGGTGGGGGTGGTGATATAGTAGTCAATTCCAATTGGTTTCGGGTAGAATGGCTAGAATTTCTCATTCCATTCCCTTGGGCGAAAAAGAATTGGTAAAAAAAAAAAATTGATTTGAATTCTAGTCCATTCCGGTCCATATTGGCCGTTCCATTTGTCCATTTTGGTCCATTTCAGTTTATAGCACAATTTTCACAATGTTTTTATTTTTTCTCAACATCCATGTCAAGAAATATGCATAATTTATATTTTATTTTTGTCCTATTTTTTACATATATATTTTTTAATTTTTATTATTCCAAAAAGTTACTCGAAAATGTTTTGCCGAAATTTCCACCATGGAGGCTGACCGAAATGATGACCAAATCCGAATTGGAAACTATGTGATGACCATTTCGTGGCAATGAGTTTGTGACTATTTCCATTCCATACGGATGATGAGCCCCCCATCCGAGACTGCACATTTTTGTGCTCTTATAATTTAGATGGTTGGATTGATGATATGCGGGTTCCATGTGGTGCTGTGGGGATTCAATGTCCTACTACAAAACCAATGGGCCTTAGGACCAAAGCCTGAGTCTGAACTGTCAACAAAATGGGCCCTCGGAAGTTCAGGCCCAGCCCATTGAGCACATTTTTTTATGCCCAAATCCATTATAACTAGACTAGGAACAGTTCAACCATAGGCCTATATACACATCAATGGGTTAGTTCAGAGTAGGGTTTCCTTGAACTCTTTCAGCCCATGATCCCTGATATGGGTGACACAAATCCTGGATTTGGATTGACTCTTTGTGGGTCACAATTGTGACTCAGGTATACATAACTTGATATTCAGATTGCTAAAAAACCTGGATTGGACATGGGTTCATCATATCAACGGCTTGAGATTTAGATATAAAACCAGACAGCTCTTGTAAATTGAAATGAACGTCTTGATTTACAGATCTATCTAAGAGTATGAATTATCTTCTCCTACCTCTATAGAACAAAAATACAGACATGGGCAATCTGGATTCACTAACCACGAAAGATCACATAGTTGAGATTTGAGAGGATCTGATAGAATTCAAATGAGTAGTTGGTTGGACTAGACTTTCTTGATTCAATTACTGTATGAGTTCTAAGAACTAGTCCAAATGAGTTAGGTTTGCAAATGGGCTGGTCAGATTCTTCCCCACTCTTACTCGAATCTAGTGTAATTATTTATAGAATCAAAGGTTAGGCTCGGGTTAAGCCGGGCTTGAGAGCCAGACACAGGCTCAGTCCTTTGATAAAAGATAGGCCTATTGTTGTTAGATATGTTAGAATGAGTAAGTCCATTTAATGGGCCTCTTGGTTAGCATACAGCCAGGCCAACCAGAGGCAATTTAGTTACCAGAGCAAATATTTGGACCCACTTCAAGCCCAAAAGAGTGTGCTACTTTCAACCCAATAATTGGTTTATTGAGCTGTCAATCCATGCATTTATAGTCATGTTGGCTGTATTTTTGTAATCCAAAGGGTTGATATCAGATCAAATGCCTTAGATCCGGTTTATTTGGATATGAAGAATACAAGTTGAGAAAACTGATCATAGTATAAATTTACATTTAATATAGTTTTCTTTACATTTCTCTCTTGATTCAAGTGGAGAAAACTACTGATGTTCCATGTGGGTTTGCCAAAAATCCTTTATACAGTTTAATGGAAATTATACTATATTAAAGATGAAGGCTTTGGTTTTAATTTTGACCTTCCGTTGGAATTTTGACTGTAAATTATTCAGTTTTCAAAACTTCTCTCCGCATTTATGGAACTACCTACTTTATCTCATTATAATAGAAAATCACATGTAACCACTCCCCACTTTTATTTTACAGCAAAAGCTCCATGTCAATCCAAGTTCTGCAATTCCCTTTTTACTCAAATTCTTCTCTTTTTGCCACTAGCGCTAGGATTACATCATAAGCTGATTTTTTTTAATGCAATAATATTTAAATTACAATATTTGCCATATCCGTGTTGAGCACGGGTAATCATGCTAATATATATTTTAACCAGATGTGTTTTTGTCAAACACCATCACATTCACAGCATAAACCCAATATCTTGATTTGGATGAGATTTTTGTTTGTTTTTTCAAATTCGTTTGAAATCGTTTTTGACTTGTAGCTAGACCTTCAATGTTTGATTATCACAGAATAAAACTTCAAGTTGGCGCGGATAAGTTCCAAGAAACCATACGTATCTCATGGTGGAGCGTTTCAAACTGAACGTCTTTTCGTCGGTTGTCTTGTAGTATCTATATCTCTGATGTCTATACGGGTTTCCAACACATTTCAAAGACAAAAGAGACATCCTTTGAGTTAAAAAAGCCCAGCTAAATAACATCACATCGATCAATTCAAGATATAGGACTACTCTCTTTGTTTGATAGGAGCTCTACCTTGAAATAATTTATTTTAAGGAATATTTTACTGTAATGTTGTTTAATTATATAGTTGTATGGGTAGCAATAAATGATGGATTAGGATACGGTAACTCCAATATGCGGCCGAAGATATGTGTGTTCCGGCGATTGCGAAGCTCTGTAGGTCTCTCTGTCTCTTGTCTTATCTCAAAAAATGGAGAGCATTCAACTCTAGGGCTCCCTTTATCCTTAATATAGACAGGTCTCAAAGAGTCAATCCTTATATAGAAGAGTCCCACATAGTCATACTTTGTGAAGAAACCCACATCCACTCATTATACCAGGAGTCTTATTTATAGGGACAAAGTATTCTCTGTTGGCCTCTACCCTACTTGATTTGATGTGGAACTTGTGGCATGCGGGCCAGATATGGTTTTCTACGGTAAACCTAGCAAATGAGTAGCGACGTTGCCAAAGAGAGGAAAATATGTTAAGAGTCTTGGTCATAGTCGGTTAATGATAGAGGGAGAAGAATATTTCACCTAGGGACAAGAAAATTTCACCTACAAGGTTGCTGAGATTAACTTTTGGGGTCCTCATGATAGGCTGACCCAAACACCTTTCCTCAATAACCAGCCCCACCATCTTATGCACTTGGCCAATATTTTTGGTAATAGACAAAAATCTTACTCTAATAATGGATTGATCACTTGAAAACACATTGATAAAATATACAAAGCAAAGCAAGTGAGATTGAGAAACAAAAGACACCTGAATGGAAAGGGGTGTCTCATCTCACATAACCACACAGCCACCCAGGGATCAATCCTTGGGTAAGGTAGGTTGTCCTACATGTACTGTATCATTGTCCCAACTGAGCCATCTGAATAAAAATGTGAAATGGAAAGTTTTATAAGTGAACCGTTGATGGCGCCAACCTTTATTGGAGTAAAATCTGGCCCAGAGCTAATGCATGTAGGCCCAGGCACGTGATTTCTCTCATTTGGGGCGACATTGGATCCAGGTTCTCTAAAGAGACGAGAATTTTCCCTTAGCTCTGGTGAGGCCAACTTGGATGAAAAAAAAAAAAAAACATCAAGGAGGTAGATAATTGGATGGGTTTGGAGGAGGATTAGAGATATTCACAATAGTAGGTAAATGATCCTGGCCTGGTGTGCATGTGAATATTTTTCTTATTTTTAGAACCTCAACGCTTAATAGCCAAGAAAACTTATTATGATAAAACCCAATAGTGATAAACACATGGGTCAGTGACAAACTAGGACCACTGGCAACTCGAGGAAGATAAGTGTGTGTGGATGCGATTGGATTGATCATTGGTACGCTCCTTACATGAAAAAAAGAAAAAAGATCACTTTGTAAGGCAGGGGTTTTGGCGAAACATGAAATGGAGCAATTTAATCAGATTATTTGACTGCAGGGAGCTATATAAAAATAATTTTGAATTTTAAGACCTCTGAATAAATACTTTGTTTAGAGACCTTAATTATATATATATTTTTTAAAAAAAGATAAGCATTTTAAAGCAAATCCCTTAAATTAATAGTTTCTAATTTGGATGAATAAGTTAACACACATTCTGCCCCTCCAATACTAGCTGGACTCATGGGTTTACACTCCAATCTCAGGTTTACTCCCCTAGGTTATTACCTACATAGAATATCAATGATCAAATGTCATATGGAACTCTGTGATGCCTTTTGAGCCCTCATATACCTGGCATGCAAGCTGTCATATCATAAATTTCTGCAATGTCTCCATTAGTCTCTGCGACTAAATGGACTTTTTTATATAATTTTGACACTCATAGAACCAAGCAACTGAATGATCTTGATAGAATATTCTCCAGCAAGACATGATTGGTCTTTTCTATCAAGACCATTAAGGTTCTAAATACAATATTCATAATCAATATTCAATGGAGATCCTGTGTGTCCATCATGCCTTCATGTTTATTTTCTTTGATTAACCTATAAAGAGTCAGAACTCTTCCTAAATTCTTTTCTGAAGACAAGAAGTTTTCCTCTATTGATTTAACTAAAGGAAGATAATATGACTTTGACATAAAAGGTAGCGTGGACAATCAAAATACACCTTCACTAGGGTGCCATGTAGAGAAAATAGGCGGAATAAAACCAATTGTGTAAAAATAATTTGAGCTCTGGAATTTTTTTCCATCTTAAATTCTTTTAACCTCATCTCCGCATTTTGAGAGCAGAGCCGCAGAGGTAGGACATTGCTTAATACAAGGTTTCAATCCATTGCTAGTTTATTGGCGAAGCATTTCCCTCTCTACAGAAACAACTAGAATTCGATCAGAGCGTTGATGGTTGAAAACTTGGGTAGAGTAGTGTTGATGGTTGAGAACTTGGGTAGAGTGCATGAGTGGGTATCTGAGTTGTACCAAAGCTTAAAACAAAAAAACTTAATACAAAGTGCATTTTGTAATTTACACAAATTAGTGAGGCATTTCTTTGCTCTTTGCACTTTGTAGTTAAAATTCCAAGTCCCTTGCATATTGCTGGCATTGCTAGCATGAGTTAGTGCCATGACATAAGTCCTCTGCAAAGGAAGTTCTACATTGCTTTTTGAAATAAACATATATGACAGAGATTGTAATGCTCATTGGCTCTATCGGATACCAGAGTGAATTAGGACTATTCATCTATTAAAAATTGGTTTGTTGAACATTTCCAACTATTTAATATTAAAGGTTTTTAATTTGACCTTCCATTTATATAACTTTAAACTGGATGATTATGAACACGGTTGGGACTAGAGGGGGGCAAGGGGGGGCAAGGGGTGGCCAAGGCCCTGTAAAATTTCAAAAAAGCCCCTAGTATTTTTGGAAGTCTTAGAATTTTTTACATTGACACCCCCTCCATCCAAGAGTCTTTTCTTTTTTTTCATAGACCCCCCTACAAGGAATATTTCCTAGGCTTCTTATACAGGATAGACCAGTGGTCATTAAAACATGCCATGTAGTAGAGTCGAGGAAAAGATCCATGTTACAAAATCCAGAGAGAATCAATATCTGGCAGGAGAGAGGTGCATGTACTGCTCTAAACGCCAAAAGAGTGTTGAGAAAACACTAAAATAGAGAGAGATGGGAGGCTGACATAATTGGATCTACTACTGCTCTGGATGGTTATCTCCAACAAAACTTTGTATGCCGCAGAGAGAAATCGAGAGGTAAAGATGCAATGCTGGGATACAAAGATAATGAGAGAGGGATGTTTGTGGTAGGAAGACCCAGAAAGATGTTTCTGCATAAAAGGCCAATTTAGAAAGAACATGGGATCTTTTCACAGTGAAAACAAAGAGCAAAAAGCAAAAGAAGAGGAGGATGTCTGGCTTCTTCGAGAACCGATTATTTCCCAAGCACGTACTTTCACAATGAATAAGTTAGGCTTTTGCCTGAGCAAGTGGCCCTAGGGAGAGAGCACGAGTTCAAAAATGCAACCTCCCGCTCTTGAGTCATGGTCCTAGCCCCTAGAAAAATAGACAGTGGCCCACCCGAGAGTATGTTCAGGTCTGCCGTTTCAAATCTCAATTCAAAAAGTTTGGGCCCACTGGCAACTTGATCACTGAAATAACAAGTAAAAAATATGTAATAAATAAAATCCAAGCATTTTCTTCTTATCATCCTTTTTATTATACTTTTGTATTTTATTTGAATATAGACAGTGTCTAGTTGTCTTCTAGACATGTGAGCTGATGTGGCATCATGAAGGATTTAGAGGAGTTTTAGATATTTCTGGGATATAATGTAAAGGGTGATCATGTTTTGAAAAGGCACTAATCTTTTCACAAAAATGAGGAAACCTGGATTAGCATCACTCACAGCAGGTGGTTCCTGGCATTCTAAATCATTGAGTCTCAACCGTCTTCTCAAAACTCATAAAACTCAACTCGGATGGGAATGATATGAGGCCGAGTCAACCTAGAAACTCCTTTGAGTCTTAACTGAGCCCAGAAGTCCAAACTGTCATGAACATATCCAAAAATATCTACTTAAAAAAAAATGGTTTTTGAATTAGGCAGAGACAGTCAAAGGTTTGACAAGTCAAATTGAGTCTAGCTTGGACCAGCCATACTAAGTACTCAATTTTGTTGCTGAGTAGGGCTGGGTCTACCTGTGTTTTCAAACTATTGTTTGAACTTGTCAGGCTATGTTCGTTTCATAACCATTGCCGACCATTGTCCTAGATAGAAGCACATGGTGAAATTGCTTTGGCAGGAATTCCAAAAATTGCAATTGCACGCAAACAAACAGGCCCTTCAATTCTTTTAACTTTTTAAGGTCATGGTTTCCAAGCATATGCGCCATGTAATATTTTGGGGTCCAATTGGAAAGGCAGTTCCTAACCCCAACCCTCAAACCTGGACCATAATTTCTAGCTGGGTTTGGCATTTTCTTACTTTCTAAAATAGAAAATTTGGGTTGGGTTTGGGTTGAAATTCCTGACCCTTTAATAAATGGGTTGGGTTTAGGGGTGGGAGTTCTTGGGCTGGGTTGGGCAGTTTATTAATTGCACCCAATGAAAGTTAGCTAGGCCTAGGCGATTTGCAAAACACAAATACCCCTTTTCGTTAAATATGTCTGGCCAAGCAGAGCCCCTAAACATCCTAAAGTTACTTGGGGGAGGTCGAGTGCTTAAAAAAAGAAGGGGCATTTGTTATTGTAAAATTAGTTCCAACAATGGATTATTTCGAAGAATTTGTGATAGAGGAGAAAACTGTTTTGATTTTATGTGAAGCTCATTTTTTGGTTATTTGTTGCAATCTATTCACCTTGTAGAAAAGAAAATAAATGAGGATAGAGAGTATTTTAGTTTTATATAAGAGGGGTAGCATTGTAAGATCTCTCTCTCTTTCTCAGAAATGACTATTCGCAGAGAGTGAAATCCTCTCATTACAAAAAGCACCCATTATTAAATTTTCCATAAAGCCCACCCAATCTGATCGAATCAACTAGATATAGCTCAGATTTCAAACTTGTCAAATTACTGAATATAATAAGAGAAAATAAAAAAACTATTTTTTAAATATTCCAGCGAAGGGGTTGTGGAAAGGGGTTGTGGTCTGTAAAACTCGCACATGCAGCAATACAACACCTCACGCATGTAAGGTGAGAGAAATTCACGTAACTGGTAAGATACAACTCACACATGTCATAAATGGCAACTTACATATGCACGGGAGAGCCCAAGTTCCAAGCATTAAGAACTGCCTGGTTGGATGATGAAGCTGTACAAAATCCAGCGTAGGAGGACAACCAATCAATTGGTAGATAGTGGACGAGAGGAAGGACTGTGTGTTGTCCAAATCCTACCTCGATGATCCAAAATCCAACCAAAAAACAAATTACCTGTAGGTTTCCATGTGATGCGAGCCTCATCCATGACATGAAAATAAGTTTGTTTGTTTGTTTTTACGCGACTGGAATTGGATTCCATGAAGTTGCAACCCACACCATCTCGACGATCCATGCTATTGACAACGTCCCCTCGGTAATTGGAACAGACACCTCAAATTTCAAATCCAACCTTCTCTCGCTCTCTCTCTCTCTCACTCATAACTTCATAAGCCGACAGAGGTACTAGATAAATTGATCTCCATTCTATTATATTTAAGTGGCCCAGCAATAAATTAAAAACTAGGAGAGGAGCCCATACAACAAGAAACAAATTTCACTTTAAACAAGATATAAAACAAAAGAATTGTATCAAGTAATTAAAAAATGAGAAAAAGAACATTATCAAGAGAGAAACTAATTAATAAAGGAGAGAATAAAAAGGACAATTATAGCCATTATAAAATGGTAAAACATAGGGTAAGACTTGGGTAGGATTTAACTCAAACCATCATAACTAGATTGAATCAAAAGTTGAAAGTTTGGTTATATTTATCTTGCTGGCAAACGGGTTAAGTGGGTTTAGAACGAGTCGAGTTAATAGGTGAGGGCTAGGATTTAAACCCCTTCCTTTTTCGAAATAGGCCAAGTTTTCTAGCTTGATCAGATCCATTTTGACCTGCATTAGATGCAAATCAACTTGACTAGACCCGTTTGACTTGCATACCCTCTAATTGAGTGGCTCGCCCTATTATTAATCCTAGTAAGATCTTTGATCCCGCCATAAAAACTTGAAGATTGAAAACTTGAAGCAGAAAGCCCTATTAATCCTACAGCTAATATATATCTTTTGGAGATAAACATAAACATAAGGAAAATATATGCGAGTTTGAATTGGCTTTAGGTAGATTATCCGTAACCAATCAGCATTTTATATATATTAGATTTGGCGGGTGAAATGCAAGTAAGATTAACGTTGAGATTGGACTTTAGATTTTAGTATCTGCATGAAATTCTGAAATTGTGTTCTAGTTTGGACTTAGGGTGCTTAAATTCAATTGAAACTTCTGTTCTCAACTCCTCACCAGCTTTATATTATATGTTTTTATTTATATATATATATATTTTCTTCTCTTTTGCTTTTAAAAAAAAGTGAAGGGCCAAGAAAATTCAAGAGAGAATACATCCGAAAGCAAAAAACCTGTCAACGGTACTGGCCGAGACAGTGTCCCATTCCCAATTTCTACCCAAAGCATCTATCTATCTCTACAGTACTGTAAGAAACAAAGGCATCAATCATCAAGTCCTGACAACCTGCAGGCTGCACAGCTTGAGAAAATCCTCCCTTGGAATTGGAACTTGCTGACCTTTCAATGCGGACATTGGTGAGGATGCGACGAGATAGTCTCTCAAAAGATATATGTGAGAGAGAGAAAGAGAGAGAGAGAGCAGAGGCCTACCGCACTCATTTTCAAGGAGAACAGAAGACGCAGTGTCCCCTGGAGAGAGAGAGAGAGAGAGAGGCATAACGCCATAACCTATTCCAGGTCAGGAAAAGACTGCAGGGCGAGTGATGATTTGACTCTTTAGTGCTGCAAGTAAGATCATTTAGAGAAGTTTTAGATGCATGTGAGCATATCTGTTTCATGTAAGTGACTACGTAGGGTTCTGACTCCTTTCCAAGATTGGTTAGAATTGAAAAAATAAATGGGTTTTCAAAAAGAAAAAACCTACTAAATGAATTACTCGTCTTCTTCACCCACCTCATTCAAATACTAAAAAGGAAAGGGATGCATCTATATTGATCCCTTGAGTTTACACCCCTTGCTTCTTTAATAATTTTTTGTTAGAGTTAGTATGACTTTAAATTCCTTTGCAATTAATTTTTATATATTTTATTAGGAGAGAATAAAAGTAGAGGGAATAAAATTAAAATGTGGGCTTGAAAATCATGTATTGTTTTTACTTTCTTTTTAAAAAAGAAGAGGTGATTTTTGAAATCTGGTATTTTCCATATGACCCCTTATCGTTTTGTATCTATATTAAATTGAGCCTTCACTTTAATTTACTCTATAAGTGAATTATCCGAATAAGCTCGAAAATCAAAAGTAATTGATTTTTTCTTTATATTTCTGGGCACTGATGATTTGATTTGCCAATATTCAAATGAGTTACGTCTAGTCATAAGGCTTTAAATGGTTTGGTTTGGACCCAATATTCATGGAACCCAACTTGAAACAATTTATAAGCAGTATTCGTGGTTAAGAGCCAACAGATCAAGATTTGGATCGGGTTCATAGTTGAATACTTCCAAACCAGAAAACCAAAAATGGACACACTCACACACCTAATTTAGAATTGAATAATATAATTGTTTAATATTGTATTTGTGAGTCCGGATTATTTGCCTGTGATTTTCAATCATTACATGCCATGTAATTTGAAAATGCAGAAAAGGGCTCCGTGTTCTTTTATTTATATATGTTTTTAAAAAGAGCTCATCTTCAGACAGATGTCATGACATGTTTGGGTTAGAAGTCACACCTTTTTTTTTAATGCTCGACATCAAGGGAGCAAAGCATAACCATTTAGGTTAAACCATAAGATCAGAACTATCTATGATTAATTGTAGAGCATAAATCAAGGTACATAAATGAAGTATCAATTGACGAGCATCAATCATGCAATAACTTGGAATACAAATCAAGGAGCATAAGATAAAGAAGCATGATTCATGCTTCTCGACCAAGATGGATAGACTTGAGTATTAATTAAGGTTAACAATAGAGCTTAATCTATCAAGTCTGGTGGTCATGACTTGGCCTTTCAGCTATAAGGACAAACTTACTGGCATAAGCCCAGCTCATGTGTCTTAAAAGATCAATCAACCATAAAAAAACACAGAGCAGTAGGAAACAACAGAAAAAATACTAAAGAAGAGGAGCGGGAGAGGAGTCTATATTACGATGATGGTATTTTTTTTGTTGTGTTGCAAAGGAAGAGAGAGAAAGAGAAAGAGAGAGTGGAGTCCTTGTCCCTAGTTATGGCGGCTGCTAGAAAGAGCTGGTGCTGGAGAGGACCTCACACATGGGGTTAGACGCCTGTCGCTTTGTGCCCTTTAGCCTTTATTTAAGATATCATCAGAAGAATGTCTCTGCATTTCAGCACACACGTTGCGACAAGTTGCCTCATACACACAGTACACACACTCTCTCAATAACTACAATACATACATACCAGAGCACCACTCATGTATTAAAAAAAAAAGACATTTACGTGCGTCCATCCCTCCCTCCCTCAATGTAGAATAAGAAAACTTTCTCTTTTTCTACATAAATATTCATTTTATACATATGACCATATATGACTTCTCCTCTTTTACATATGAAAATTTTCAATTATGAAAGTATCTCCAACCTTATGCTGAGAGACGGATGGTCATGAATATTCTCCTATCTTAAGTGAATCCAACATGCTAGTTGTTCATTGATATAAGGTGTGAGTTTGCTCTCCACGTAGTGTATTCTTACAGGGTGATACGTGTGGCAGGGAATTAATTCCGTGGTGGGTGAAATACAATGGGGATACGCTGTAATAAAAATAAAATAAAAAATCCAATAGCGAGGATCATTCTAACGAACCAAATGTTTGAAAATATTCTTTTCTAATTAATGGGTGATGTACATATTAAAACACGTACATATTAAAAGACAACATGAACTTAATGACAAAAATTTTGAACTAAAGAAAAAAGAGCGTTTAGCTGGCTACAGAGGAGGCTACATAGGATCCTTTATAAGTTTCTATAGTAATATAGGGTATGAGGTGGCCCATCTACAGTGGGCCCACAAACTGGATGAGCCTAGTGGACCTATCACATGGCAAAGCACGAGGTGCTAGCCTTGCCAGCACCTGTCCATCTCAATAAAATAAAGGCCAAAAATCAAAGAGAATTTGAAGAAGGATCCTCCCTACATTATTATGCCATTATCAAGAGGGAAGCGGTTGCGTGGAGGACAAAACCATGCAAAGCGACAAGATAAGAATGCGCTTGCTTGTAAAGAGATCCTAACCATAGATTGATGCGGTACACGTGTGAAGAAAATCGCTTCAGACCACACTTCCCAATCCCAATCCAGTTCCCCTCCACCCCAGAATGAGTTGAAATGAAACCATCTTCTAGCTGTTGTTTGAACTGGGGTGAAGGAAAAAGGCTCCATTGGATATGGATTGTATGAGAGAAATTTCAGATCCTCCTCTGTCCTCAGCTTCCTCTGCTCATTATGGTTGTCATCATCATCATCACCACCGTCGGCAGCAGCAGGACACTTGAATTGAACGCAAGTCTATTGTTCTGCTATCTTTTTAGGATCTCTTTCCATTGCTGACATCTGGATATCCTGACCCATTTGAGATTGAGAGGTACAGGGACTGCCGTCTCTTCTTTTTGGGTGTGTTTCCTACTAATGACTACTACAAGAAAATGGAGAGATATATAGAGAGATGAAAAGATGGAGAGATGGGTTGGGTTTTGTTGGTTTTTTTTTTTTTTTTTGATCTGTGGATTGATGGGCTATCCAAGGCTCTGGTTGGCTACCGGTCGTTTTCATGGACGGGACGACAAGAAAGGGGACTTGATGGGGACATGAGGCACTTGGGCAGAGCTGCTTTGGAGGAGCCATTTGGAGAATGCATCGAGTGTATTCATATCTGCTCTGTAGTGCTTCTGGGTGAAATCCAGCAGCGCCGACCATGAGAAATCCGGATATTGCCTTGGATTCTCTTTATCCACCAATTGAGTTGGAGGCCTCACCACCTTCTCCACTCCAGGGCAGAGGAAGAAGGCCAGAGACTTCCTTGCAGTGCTGCAGTTCACCACAGCCCTGTGCAAGCAGCTCTTGAACTTCCCATTGGACAGAGCCTGCCCAAAAAATCACTCCAAAATCACAACCAACAAGAAAAAGATGGAGAATTCTTTCATGGGTTTTGCTTAGAATGTAAAAACAACACAACCCAAATGCTCTCACTCATACATTCTCTACTGAGGAGAGTTGAATTGCAATTACAAACATTTTTTACAGAGTAGAGAGGGCTTGTGTCTTTATACCATGAAAGTGTCGCCTATGTTGACGACGAAAGCATCGGTTCTTGGGCTGATGGAACGCCATTCACTGTCTACAAAGACCTGCAACCCACCCACCTGGTCTTGATGGAGGATGGTTAGTGAGGTTGGGTCGCAGTGAGGCCCTGTTCCTAAGGTGAGATCTGGCTTTTGGCAAGGTGGGTAGTAGTTGAGCCTCATGATTGAGTCGTTCCCTTGAAAGAATTCTCTAAAATGCGTTCTACCCACTCCAAGGCTCAATCCCAACAGCTCCATTATCCCAAGAGACAGACGATTCATCTCCTCACAGTACTCTTGGTACACTTCCCTGCAATCAACACCAAAACCATTCAAAACAAAAAACAAGAGACTATAAAACAGGGGATTCTAGTAATAATGAGGTGGGTGTTCTCCTATTTTTCTTAATCTTACCCGAATTGTCTGAAATCGTCTCCAATGACGTCTACAAAGTAGTCTTCAACTACAGGTTGAGAAGCAGAGTAGCGAAAAGAGAGTGTCTCTTTCCAAGGGAGTTTGGAGGTGAAGCGACCAGTGAAACTGCTTGCATACCCACAGCTCTCTCCTGGTTTTCTCTGAGCTCTCTGTTTCTCTGGTAATGGCAAGGAGAAGAAAGCATCTACATAGTTATGTGCTGCAGCAATGAGACGTGGGTCGATGCCGTGATTGACTACCTGGAAGAAACCATGTCTGAGACAGGCTTCTCCGACGAGCCTCGATGCTTCAGAAGCCGCAAAGGCGTCTCCTGAGAGGAAGCCTTGCAAGTCTATGAAGGGGACTTGGAGCTCCTCTGCATCAAGAGATGGCTTCTCGTCCTCTGGCCAGATGAATTGGGAGGGAATGCTGGATTCGTTGCGTAGACGAATGGCGTCGAAGACCAGTTGGGTCTGCTTCTTTTCCTCTCCTTTAGACTCTCCAAGAGGAAGAAGAGGAGGAGGAGAAGATGCAGTTCTATCCATTGTGACCATGTTTGCAGAACAGGGCAAAATATGGAGCAGTTAAAAGAAGACGTTGGGGAGAGAGAGAGAGAGAGAGAGAGAGTAGAGAGTAGTAAGTAGTAGTAAGAGAAGGGGACAAAGAAGTTGGAGGGGGAGAGGAGGGAAAAGCCAAGGCCGTCCCTAGGGGAGGTCGATGAACAAAAAATGGAATCTTTTATTAAGGATTCATCTGTTGTGTTCAGGACTCCATCAGGGGCTGTGGTTTGTATTGTATATATATAGGCTGGGACTCCAGTCCTCCTCAACAAGACTATTGAATTTATTATGTGTGGTTCTACACAACATTTTATCCGTTGCTACTTCAATGTTGGAAAGTAACTGTTTGTGGGCTCTATTGCAATTGGGTTTTCTTCCAGATATATTTATTCATGTTGAAGTTTTAGATTTTAGCCCTGGAAACCCAATTTAATATACGTTTAAATTAGGGAACCTGATATTTATAATCATTAGTAATCCTTGATGCACTGAAATTGAGGTTAGAGAGATTGGACTAACGCTAGAGTGAACTCCGGCCCATTTTAGGGTGAAGACCACCTGTGCTTGCTAGAGAACCCTTGCGTGTGCAAGGGAGGGATGCAGGGATCGAACTCTGGACAATTGGAAAGTAACTGTTGATGGGCTCTATCACAATTGGGTTTTCTTTAGATGTATTTATTTAATTTTTAAGTTTTAGATTTTAGTTAGAGAAACCCAATTTAATAGCCCTTTAATCTATGTATAAATTAGGAAGCCTAAGAACTATAATCATCAATTATCCTTGATGTAAGGAAACTGTTAAAAGTGAGCCTTCTCCTTTTATTCGATCTTGGAAAACCATTCTTGTTGATGTACAAAAAATTGAGGAGATTGATGGCCTGCTGCACATCTGATCTTGACCATGAATCTTCTATTTAGCTACGTCAAGAAAAGATATGTCTTAAAAGACTACTCACGTCTAACACTTATTCCTTGTAAGTCTAGTGCTTTCCATGAATATCTTGTAATGTCTTCTTCCTCTGTATTACAAAACTCTACAGAGGAATAAAGTAGAAGATCTACGTCCGTATCTTTTCTTATAAGACATGTGGTCATATAGTGAGCTACTCACGTCTAGCACTTATTCCATGAAAGTCTTGTGCTTTCCATGAATATCAATGTAATTTCTTCTTCTTCCTCTGTATCGCAAAACTCTGCAGAGTAATACAGTAGATCTATGGTCCATATCTTTTCTTGAAGTAGCCAAATAGAAGATCTTTTGTTTTTTTCTCTCTTTTTGATAAAAACCCTTCCCACTTTGTAGTGTATGGAGATATATATGAAAAATGTAGATCATGACTTTAGATATTTGATTGTAAGGCCTTCCAGCTTGATGGGCACCACTTTCTTAATTTCAATAGAGTTCATGATCTTCTATCAATAGGCCTGGTTGGCAGGTTACTAGGATGGCAGGTCTAGGCTTAACCTATAGACAGTGGTGTGTAACCACGGATGAAAACAGGTCGGGTCTACATGGCATGTGGATCCAAATTAGTTGTGGACCGCTATATCCAAAGCTTAAATAAAGAAAGAAAACTGGATTCATATTAGAATAAAAAATAGGACCAGAAATTGGACCAATATCTGCTTTGTTTTCGGGTCGGCTCCTTGGGGTATTTGTGAAACTGTTTTGATCCCTACTTTTGGCAGGTTTGGGGAGGTATTGGTTATGAAAGATGAGTTGGGCAGGGCTTGTTTGGATTTTTCACGGTTTAGGGCAGATGAAGTTTGTTCAGATGGAGCCACTTAAGGCAGATGCTTAGGGTCCGTTCGGGTTCAAATAGATCGATTTGAAATAGAGTTATTTGAATTAAACGTTTCTATGAATACATAGTTTTTTTTTTTGTTTTTTTATTTATTTTAAATTGACTCATTTAGAAAAAGCAAACTTATTATATTGTAAAAATTGAATCAATCAAATTGTCATGTAGTAAAAGTAGTTGAGACAAAATTATTATATAGTAATAGTATAACATATAGTTAAAGTTCTATTGGTAAACCTGTCAAAAATATGTAGGGATAGTACTTCTATGGGGATGTCAAACACTAGAGAGGAAGCGAGACAACCTGGTTGGACCCAATGACATGGCCGAGGTGGGGGATTGAAAGAGCTAGATGGGACTACTTCATGTATGAAATCTCAAGTGAATCCCATCATCTTGACCCCTTGATATGTGGCCCTCAAATTAAACACGATTAAAATACTCCATCCTTTTTTTATTTCAACCCAACGATCCAATTCATTCGGATGCATGTAAAACCCATGGGATTGGTGACATTTAGGAAGGTGGGGGTTAGGATGACAGGGTAGTGTTGATCATGTGTGGCGCCATGCGAAACAATATCTACTTAGGAACAAAATGCAAAATTTAGAAAACACTCGATTACTTTACATAATAATGTCAATCAATCATGCCTCTTTCAAAAAACTACATTTTGGAAGAATGTCTTTAAAGCTAATTCAAATCGAATTCCACGTGAAGCCTCCTAAATAATTCAGAGCACTCTCAAACATCTCATTGAATAAATTTTAAATTAAATGGACCAAAAAGGTAGACTCTATATGACACCTTACTTTTCTTGAGAAGAACTTATATAATCACTATTAGAGAACCATTCTATATTGATTGTCAACAAAGGGGAAAGGCTTAGGTGCCATTCGGCAAGTGTCTGATTGACATAAAACTTATTCAAATAAATTTTCGAGTGCTTTGAATTGTTTAGTAAAGTTCATTTTGATGCCTTTTTTTAATCTAATCACAACTAACTTTTTCAAATGGATATAAATGTCCTTTTCTATTTCTCTCTCTTTTTTTTCAAGCTTGCCCATGTAACTTTCATAATACGACAAGTCTGGCTGTACTATTTTTATTTTAGGACAAATCTATTTTCTTCTAATTGAGTTAGACGTAGCAAACAATTTATTTGTATAAAACATCTCTATTTCAAACACAACTATTAAATTCCAGTCTATTTCCAAGAAAAGAGATAAGACTTGCCAAACATACCCTTATTCAATAACAAGAGTTGAGGACTAGAGTATGGATTTCAAGAAAAGATAGCCTAATATGTCAAATCAGGTGGTTCGAAGTGGCAAGTATAATCCTATAGTTGGAGGAATGTTCACTTATCACCAATCCATTAAATTAAAATAAATGTGGGCATGGAACCATTTGTTGGGTAAACTGGTCAAAATCTGGGACACCCAGGAGATATTGGGTCCTAGTCAATACTCATTCACATTTATGGCAAAATTGTAAAGAAGTGCCATGATTTATTGAATAAGCTGATAGATTTGGAATTGGAATATGAGATCTGTAGTTGGGTCAACTAGTAATGACAAGTTATGCTAGTTGAGACTAAAGGGGAACCCATGATTACATATGGGAAATTAGATCTTCTCTCCTCACTTAAGAACAATAATATAAACACCCTTCGGTCCTTAGAAAGAAGAGAATTTGAAGTGGGCCCGACAAGTGATCATGCCAAGATGGAGTTTAGCACTTTGGTGATGGCAAGTAGACGAGTGGCCATGAATATCCACGTTAACACCATAGCAACTACTGCCATAAAAGATAGTGGTCACGAGTTGTACGTGAAAAGAGGGGCACAGGACTTCTACTTACACTTAGCTTTGATGTTGATAGACCCAACATAACTGGATCTCAATGACCTGATTCTCCACTCCATAACCAGCAGTACTCCTCTCAGAAACACTTTGCCTTTTCTTTCCTTCAACAAATCAAACCAATTCTATCATTTTCTCTGAATGCTATTACAAAAATTATCATGGAAGGAAAAAGGGGGAGTTTATAAATGTTACTTTGCCACATCACATACCTTACCTTATAGAGGAATTAAATTAGTCTAAAGCTCACAGCAACCTCAAATGTTGAAACCATTTTGATCATGTTCATATTAGAAATATTTTGGGTCGCGTCTGTGCAACAAGAGGATTTCACTATTTATGGATTTTCATTTTTAATAAAAAGAGGAATCCTACATTCTTACCCTTCTTTATGTGGGATATTAAAATCCTCTTTATAAAGGAAAAATCATTTTTCTCTTTTCTGTAAGGAGAATGCAATGCACAAATAACCAAAGGGGGCTACACAAAAAATCAGAACAACTTTGTTCTGCACCCTTAATGATTTACCCATTAGATTGATCATGTGAAAGTGATGTACTCCAGTGGGTTGGTCATGTTTTAATAGTATATCATTCAAACACTTTCGAAAGCTTTGTATCAGAGTGAAGTACAACATGATCAATTAAACAATATATCACTCACGCCGAAGTTCAATCATGGTCAATGCTTTTATAATGTTGGGTGTTTGGTGTAAATGGTTTGGATCATACAGTTGCATCAAACAAAGGTGTCCCACACAAATGGGTGGGCTAGGCGGGCTTCAAGGGTTTAGGGATCAGTACTAGACTTAGACTAGTCCCCATATCAGCTGGCAAAAAAACTGATATATGTGAGGGTTAAGGGCCAATTCATATCAGCTATTCATCATCTAGGCCTGTATCAGCCTCTATCATTTTATATTTGCATTACTGGCGAAATAATGTGTGGGTTTGCTACCCACGTCTTGTGTTTGAGTCCCACCGTAAACTTACCAGTTGTGTGTGTGTTGCAGGGTCGTGCATGTGCTCGGGGAATAGTCTCGTGAGGGAAAAATGCCAAACGGATACTCTAGTTATCCAAAAAAAAGGGTGTGTCCGTGTGATGAGAGGCTTGCACAATAAAGAGGAAAATTATTGTGGTTTTTCCGGTTGCTAATTGTTCTATTGTTTGATGAAACACATTTTTCTTGTGGAAAGAAAAAAAAATTAATAAACTAATTATCCTCAACAGAGTGGATCTTAATTTCTTATGGGACAGGTAGAAATGTTAAATTCCTTTTATAAAAATCCATGGAGCACAGAATCCTCTCGTTGGCCGTTGCTCCTAATCATTTTCTTGAAAAGCCTTTGCATATTATTAAATAAATTTCTTGATAAGCCTTATATATCAGGGGCATTTAAAATCGAAAAGAACATAACTTATTTTTAAAATTTTGCAACAAAAAAATTGAAATTTTACTAGAGAAAATCTGCACAAGGCAATAATGTAAAAAATTTAGGAGAAAAAAAGGAGGCGACACTTTGACATGGGCTGGTGAGCAGAAAAATCCTGAATGATCTTGTTCGATAATAAAGAAAGCAAGGTTGATGTGTGAGAAGACAAGAAGAGGTATGATTGAATACAAGTGCCTGAAACACTTGTGCCCAGAAAAGAAATAGATGTTGACTTAAGAAGATCACCTCACCCCATCAACATATCAGAAAGAGATAGATGAGGATGGGCCTTTTAAGCACAGCTCTTTACAAAAGATCTCACACTGCATCTGATCTCACTAGTACTGGGGTGATGAACCCATGATGGGGACAAACATGGCCTCCTCTAGGCCCTCTGTACCCACTCAACTTCCCTTTTTTTTTGGTAGGACCATCCAAGTTTAGTTGTCTCATTGTCAGACTCAATCATACTTTAACATATCTCTACACAAACATACCAACATGGTTTTTATAACTTTTCAACACTATAACCAATCACCTACTTGTCATTGTGGGTGGGAGATTTCAGTTTAATTGGAGAATCTTTTGAGTTTTCTTGATCCACTGTTGACAAGATTGTGTGCTTAAACTTGAAAATATCTATCTACTAATAATGCGAGTTTCAGTAACTTAGTGGAGAACGCATAACAGGGTGTTTTCACAAATGCAAATCTGAAGGTAAACGTTAAATCGTGGGAAAGAAGTTTGGGAAGAACAATGTCAGAGATGGGACATTCTTGGTACGAATTCTCTCTTCTCTCTCTCTCTCTCTCTCTCTCTCTCTCTCTCTCTCTCTCTCAAATAAGATACACCTTGGAAATCAGTCAAAGCCCTGTGGCCCTCAAATTCTCTGTTTGATTTGAGAAATCCAGATACCATCTAGTTTTAGAAGTCTAAAATGAAAATTTCAACACCCCAAAGTCATGAAATTCCAAATGATACAAAGTATTTCGAGAATTTTAGGGAGAAAACAATTTGAGGAATTTGGAAATCTCCCAACTAAAACATCGAAAACAACTTGAGGAATTTGGAAATCTCCCAACAAAAACATCCTGAATTCCAGCAATTAAACAGTAGGCCCACGAGATTTTTTTAAGCAGCCCTAAATGGAGAACTAAAATAGTGAAAGGCGCACTAGGGTAAAGGGGAGGCTGACCCAGGGAATCTATCTGTCTTTTAAGTTGGGGTTTGGCTTTAAAGGATTCGATTTCAACCCATAAGCCTGGGCAGTGGGCAAGCCATTGCCTCAATAGAAACTTTCTGCAAAACCGACTACATCCTCTAATTCTTCACCCAAAGAGGAGAGAAAAAAAAAACACACAAAACTATATCTTCTAGTGGAAGCCCTTCTGGGACCTACCTTTGCAGAGAAACATTCATTTTGGACCAGTGAACCCGCTGGCATATGCACCGTCAAATCCATCTCCAAAGCACTAACCATTGATCTTTCCGGACCCCAACTCCCCATGGACGGAGCTCTGGACCCTTTCACAAGGGCCTATTTGCACCACTTCATGCTCAAAACTACATGCATTTGCTTACGTACCGACACTGAAACCATAGGACATCTGTTTAACCGTATCAACATTTGAGATTGGTATCTTCTTTTATCACAAATCCAAACACAAAAAGTACACATCATTTTGCCAACGGTTTTGGCAGGCATCTCCACATTCACGTAGCATTGGAATCACTGTTCCACAAATATTTTGGAAAGCCTTCAATTCCTGTTGTTTTCAGACAAATGAAGTGAACCCACATGCCATCTTCCACAAAGCCATCTTGCACCAACACCTGCAGAAGTGGACTTACATGCACTACTCTTCCAAGCTTTTCATTGAAGGCGACTCCAACACATTGTTTTTTCTCCGCATCAATCAGCTAATCTGGCGTGGTCCTTTATGCAGTACACTTGAAAGCAAATTCATGGAAACCTTGGCCGGTTATCATGTGGGGAAGCCCAACTTTGTCGTTGCACTGATGAACACCGAAGCTGACTCTCTCTCTCTCTCTCCATGTACAAGTGATTAACAACTTAAAACTCCAACAGATGCAGCAGCAAGCCAGCAACCTCAAATAGCAGCTTCACCCCTGCCAACGCATGAGGTCCTAGGCTCAGGGTTTAAAACAGTATGTAGTCGTGTTCTGTGTAATAATAATAATCATCGTCATCATCTTCATTAGCAAAAATATATATATACGTACGTATACATATATATACACACGTACTCAGCTATGGACTCCCTCATGAGAAATTACCTCGTGTATTATCATTCCACACTGTTGCTTGCCATAAAATGAAATCCTTAAAATAAAATTTAATGCCTTTTAAAATCATTAAACTTGAGGGCCATAGATCAAAGGATAGGATGATCCCATTCAAATTGATATGGCCAAGTAGGCCTCGTAAGGGTTCGCATAGAGAAGATGCACACTTGAGCACGGCCCATATGTATAGCTCATGCTGAGCTGCGGATGTCTCCAACCATGCGAGACAACTTGAGGGGCCCACACAGGGCATGATCAACCCAAGCCCCCATATACACCACTACCCCTAAACGTCACAGGACCCCGTGTTTTACACCGATCCAAATGGGAGACGCCCCTGTATAAAAATAAATAAATAACAACATGCCCTACAAAATCATTAAGTTAAGGGCCATGGATTAAGGGGGGGTTAGGATGATCAGATGGACTTGACATTTGGAAGACGGGTAGATTCCATAAAATCTTTCAATCCTCAGCCCTCCCGTCATTGGTTTGGCCCCAAGTGGGACCCACAGGGCAGTCTGCATAGAATTTCATGCAGGATATCCAACAAGAGTCCAATCTAAATACAAGTCATTCTACCTGACCAATTGTCATTCCCCCAGAGTAACGTAGAATCGCATCAGTCAGCTTCCCTGTGTCACCATTTCAGCCGATGCTAGGCCATATATACGAAACACAAAACTGAAATCTAAAAGATTTAAGAGAGAAATAGCAATGCCATGATAATGCATCATGCATAGTATGAATTCAAGCCCAAAAAACAAGGAATGAAATAATAATAATAATGAAAGAATAGCTGCATTTCACATTATTATTACCGATTACCATCGGAACTGCCACTGCGGTCAGAATCAACTAAAAAAACCAAGTACTTGGTTCATGACAACAACACAAACTCAGATACATGCAAAATAAGGGCAGTTGACAAATAAGCAGGTAGGCACAACGAGGCTCGTCTTCTTGGACATAATCTAAAAGACGAACCACCTCCTCTACCTGTACTACTGCTACAACTCTCATTGGTCGAACATAAGTAGAATGACATAAACACAGAAGTGGCACCCAGGCAGCTACTCTTTATTCCAATGGCACAGCAGGAAGCCTTTTTAACCTTTTTACTGTTTACCTACAATGCGAAGCAAAGGCTCTTGGATAAATAAAACTGACTAGCAGCACCATTCATTCTGACATCTTAAAAACCTACATTGATTGTATCTTCAATCCCATCAATCCTCCTCCTCCCCTAGCAATGCAAATGAAAACGGATAGAATTTGTATCCATCTCCCTCATAAAACTTGTTCTGGAACTCCACCCAGTGAAGCCTCAAGGCATGCAGGAACGCACTCAATGTTTCCATCACAAGCAGCACACCGACAGTAGCACAAATAAACACAATGATGCCAACAATTAGGATAAGGATATTGTTGAACCTAAAGACAAAAGAATAGCATCGTGATTATGAGTTTCCATTCGTTAGAGCAGAACTTGAAAAAGAAGGCTCAGCACTTACCCCCAGGCGAGAAGCAGAACCTTTTCATAGAATACAACCGACAACTCTGAATGAGCAAGACTAAACAAAAAAATAAAAAAAGAAGTAAATTTCCTGTTAGAAATAGAAAGTGCATAGATAAACAGATACATGTAAAAGCGAAAGCTCTAGCATATTCATCATCAGTTATGAATGAGAGAATGTTATCAACTCTGCAATTTCCTTGTGATGACGATGACAATGTAGTGCGCACTTACCTGAGAGCCCACAATCGTAGATAAGAAGCCGTATTGGAGACTGCTCCGAGGACAAACTCAATGGTATGTATGAGTTGGTGTACAAACACTTCACTGAATTCAAACTCCTCATGACCAGGGGGACCATGATCTGGCTCCGTTTCAAAGGATTCAATCTCAGTGCCTTGAAGCATGGTGTACGATTGACCTTGATGCCTCTGAAGGAAGAAAAGTGACTTTTTGGTTTTTATAACGCAAGCAAGAATTCAACTCCGAGTTAAAAGCATATGTACACAGCCAAAGGTCATTGTAACACGTACAAAAAATTCAACAAGGAATGAGAAGTGTACCTCTTCGTGCTGTTTCTTCAAAAGAAAAGGCTTTGGAAGCAGCATCCATGGGACAGCAACGAAAGCCAGTAATAATAATACAAGCTGGTGAATATGAAAAACCATTAGTGTCATGTTTAACTAATGTTGCAGGCAAAATCTATAATAGAAAACTGGGGACTGAACCTGAAGTGTTTTCTGGCCGGCAAAAAGCTGGTTTTCACCAAGCTCATCTGTTGGGCTTAGGAACATATATATCATTATATGGTAAAGATCAGCCTTTGAACCAGTGACCCACTTCACAATGATGAGGAGGGACAGGTACCCAAACAGGCTGTTTAAAAATATCATCTGAGGAATAAACTGGAACCTGCAGCACATATCATTCAACCAGTAGATCCAGTCAACAAGTCTGATGTAATAAGAGAAACCTGGTGAAAAGGGCACACGTAGACGATAGAAGTACAAAACTATAAACAATAAACAGTTATGCTGCTAGAGTATGAGTACAACTACACACCAAAGTATAAATAAGAAATCATGGTCAGGGACAAGGGTGTGAGTAAATGAGTTCGATTCCCCTATGTAGTGAAAAACGTAAAAAGAGGAAATCATGGACATCAGAACATGTCTGCGTCTTGATATATTTATCCAAATTCCAAAGGCATTCAACATCTTCTAACAAAAGGTTCTGATGGGCAGCACCCATGACTCCAAAGTAGTTATGTTGCAAATGACAATGGTAAGGGAAACGTTCTCCTATGAGGAGACTGCATCCTTCTCATATGCAGTCCAGCTCATGGGACCCACTTAGATGCCTACCTATGAGTGGGGTGGGGTACATGGAAAGGTCTCCTTATAAATAAGGGTCAAGAAAATTAAAAAAAAAAAATCAGCCTTGTCTCATCATCCTATACCTTGATTTAATAGCCATAAATTTTGAGATTATTTTAAACATAGATTTCTTTGAGATTCAATCCAACAGTGGATATGTGGGTGAAATTGTGCCTGGTGCTAGATCATGGAAGGATACGAGTGTGAAATGGCCTGCACCGATCAAAGGTGCAATGGAGATTCTAAAAAAAATGAATTCACTCCATGGAATCATTAGTCAATGCCATAATTCTTATGCAGCAGCCATTCAGTAATCAGTCGATGTCAAAAAAATTAACATTCAGGTACATAGCTAAACATTTCCAAAAATGATTGAAAAAGTTATAAGAAAGTTGAAGACCGCCACTCAATAGATGATTCTTTTGCTCATGTATATGTTGCAAATCTAGCAGACCTTTGTTTCATGAAAAGCATCAACTTCCAGAATAACCATGCTTACAGGCATATAACATGTCAAAAACTAAACTCAAGCATATAACATTTGTCAAAAACTAAACTTGACCCACCCTGCCTCGGCCATGCACCTTTTAGAACTATGCATATATCACTGTTGTCAAAATCCTAGGATTCATATCCTGAATCCTATGATATCGTGAGGAAAAGATCCGTATCAATGCAATATGAATTCCATTTGCAGGTGAATCCTAAGATTCAGGTGTGTGAATCTTATGATTTGGTACTTCTTTTATCGAAGTTTACGATTCGGTACTTATTTTATTGTATTTTATAATTAAAGCAATTTGGCTATGCAAGAATAGCTACAACCAAGAGATAATATTAGTAATTTTTGTTTCTTTATTTATTTCTTTTTTGTTAGCATTTCAATTTTTTTAAATGTTTTTTACTAATTAACGAAACCTCCTACGAATTTTTGCTCTTTTTTTTAGATTTTAGAGATAAATAAGAAATAAGAATGTGACTAAGCATTTGACAATAGGTACGTCGGTTTTGCCCTACATTCATTTTTTTAAGAGTCTTTTCAGTTTTTATTCATGAACACTTTTTTAACTTCAGCAAACGTCCTAACCATGTAAAGTTAATGATTTGAATTAATTTTTATGTTTTGATTTAAAGAGACCAAAAAAAATTAAAACAATTGCAACATTTTTATTTTCCTAGTTACATTGATATCTTTAAAATATATATATTACCTTCCCAAAAAAACGTTGATATCATAAACGTATTTTACCATTCACATATATTATTTATTATAGGGGGATATTCCTGTGCATTCTTCCCTCACCATATGGTGAGGGACAAACTTAATAGGGCCCACCTAGGGACCCACTGATCATGGGACTTGTGGGGTATGGGAAGAGACATCTTGGATGAGATCATATATCAAATTTGGGGTCAATCCCATGCCTCTAACCCCTTCATCCGTGGCTCACAAATTTAATGACTATATTAAAGGAAAAAATTTGACCTCAATCCAACAGTCCAATCCATTTGGATAGGTGAAAATTCAATGTGTCTAGTGTACTTAAAGGGGTTCCATGTGTGTGGATGGTTCGGATGTGTTATAAAGTCAACCCTACTATATTGTCCCTCACCATAACATTTTGAGGGATGGATACACATGAATATTTCCCTTAATGATATATTCATATATTTCAATGTTATATGATTATATCATAGTCCTCTTTGTCATTGTATTTATGATGCTATGTACAAAAAATGGATGGATCATGAATAATTAGTTTTAATTTTAACTTTTTTTTTTTTTTTTAGTTTTTTGTAACAAAAAAAAAAATCCTACAATTCATGATACGATTCAAGAGGAACCCTTGACCAATTTGTAATACAATTTTAATTTTCAGAACAATGCATATGACATTAAAAGCAAGCTAGTGCAAGCAACAGAAACAGCACTAAATGCAGTGAAGCTTGACTGAAAGAGTGATCCTAGGACAATTAATGAAAAACACAAATCCAGTTGAAATGGTTTCTCAAAGTGACAGTAATGTCTACCCATTTCAAAGCCTTTCTCAAGTGCCATGTGACGGTATTGGGGCTTCAAATGTTGACAACTAGCACAATGCAATTAGGGTAGTAAAATATGGGCCAGTTGGCCTGGATTTTGAACCATTGCCACAAAAATCTTGTTTGCAGAATGGTGCTTACATGCATTCTTATATTTAAGTCAAGAATAGTACATACCAGATATTCAGATTATTTCCAAAATACTTGGCATTGAAATAGCTCAAAATAATGCCGAGATTCATTTGGGCAACCCCAAGAAGGATTGACATCTTCATCTTCAATGAATTGAGAAATGGCAACTCACTACGGCTACCATGCCACTTAGAATCGACACCAAATGGGTAAGTACGGCGCACCTTAATTAAACCTATAGTAAAAGCATCCCTGCATTGAACACATACAGGAATTAGAAGCCATAGTAAGCCATTACATAACTGAGTTTAAGTGAATCAAACTTTAGGTACCTGCAGGATGCATCACGACATTCATAAGCCGATGGGCCAAAAAGATTGAATGGGACTGAGAAGAACTCATTATAGATTAACCCTGTGTAAATGGAGAACAACGCCATCATCAAAATGACATAACGGCCACCAAAGGTCATCTCCGTGATGTCCCCAAGCTTCTGTTCACAGAAATTAGTAGGTTCAATGAGTTAAAACCTCTTATAGAAAAAAAAAAAATTAAAAACATACCAATAAGCAAAATCCAGGATTGGAACTATTATACAATTTATCTGCTAGTGTGCAACTTGCTATTACAAGGATGCAATGTTGGCAGTTTTAGATGTAAGGGACTCTCATAAATTGTGTCTAGTGAGCAAAAATAGTTCTATTTAGATGAGCTAATCAATGGATATTGTATCAATGATTGAGTTTGAATCACCTATCATTAGAGGAATGACACTTAGTGGTGCACCTTAGAGAGATCAGCAATTGCAGCATCATTACTAACAAGGCATGCATGCAATTAAATCAAACACTTATCTTAATGTTATGACTCATGAGCCTGAATATGTTTCGGGTCAAAGTCAGGGTGAAAATCGGGTGGGTCAGGTGGGGGTTTAGCTCAGCTGAGCCCAACCTGAATTGTATGCAGGTGAACTCATGAACCCAAACTCAAACCTGACCCTAATGAAACCCAATGATACAACCCAAACCTGGCCTTAGTTGTAAATTCCACATTAAAATGGAATATGGGTTGAGATGGGTTGGGTACCCTTTTTCTTCTGGTTTAGTTTGCTCTCTAAAGGGTATAAATATAGAAAATGTATAAATTTCATAATAATTAGTGTATAATTAGGGTATAAATTTCATTACCATTCAAAAGCTAAATATTATATGTTCAGCTGCATGAATTATATTTCTCCATTCCAGTCTATCCTAGGCCATTTATACCATATATTCACCATCATCAAAGCCTTGTCCATATATGCATGTCCAAAAAAAAAAAAAGATACGCAGTCAAATTTTGGTTCCTGAAGCCAACCCTGAGCCTGACCCAAATTCCAAGCAGGTTTCAAAATTCAGGCCCCAGCTCAACCCAAGCACAAACAAACCCAACCTGAATTTCACATATGATTTGGTCATCCCATGAGGGTTTAAGTTTAGCTTGTAATTACCTAGTATTTTAATAAAGGGCTCAAACTGCACAGTGTTTGTTGCTGGTTTTTGATTTGCAAACTGTTGTCATAAGATTCAATAAGCTGAGTCATATAAATCCATCAGTGGAAACAGTTGATCATCTCCTTCTGCATTGTAAATTTGCAGCAAGGGATTTGGTCATCAGTTCTTAGCTGGTTCGATTGTGCTTGGGTTCATCCTGGCTCTATCCATGGTTTGTTTGAGGCAGGGCTTATGGAGATTGGATAAGAGAAAGGAAGGGTAATGCGGAGGACTTCTTTTCTGGCAATTTTATGGACAATTCGGGAGGAAAGAAATTTACGATTGTTTGAGGACATCCTATCTTCAGATAAGACTCTCGCAGATAGGCTTAAATTTACTATTGCCTCATGGGTGTCCACTGTTCATCAATTCCAAGATTTTCCTTTGGATCTCATTGTAAGTAATTGGAAGGAGGTGGTTCTCCCCTTCATGGGAGCATGCACATAGATGGACTGTTTTGGTGTCCCTATTTTTGTGTTCTTCTATTGTTGGTTGATCTGATGTGTGGATCCTATCCTTTGTGTTTTTGGCTTTCTTTCTCTGTCTTGCTTTTCAGTGTATCTCCCCTTGTACTATAGAGCTTTTTCAATGAATGTTAAAATAAAAAATAAATCTATCAGTGCAGCCTACCTAAGAAATCCAAGCCGATCAAAAGCATCAAGGCCCCGTATATTAACTCTGGTCTATGTTTAACTCTAATCAGAATTGGCCCTGACTTAAGATTGACTGCTTGTAAAACATGGAATTTTACTTCCCTTAGTTTTTTGTTTTTTTTTTTATAATCACGTGCTTTTTTTTAAATCATGTGATCATTTGATGGTGGGCCCAACTCTGGATTTGAGTGAAATTTGGCAGTTAATATAAGGACAATAATTTCGAAAGATTTTAACTTCAGACGTGAAAAAAAAATAAAATTGTTGTTGTATTTATAGTCATCATTGTTTTCTATTCTTCTTTTATTTTTGTTTATGGCTTGTAAGCAATAAAGGCAGAGCCTTGATTAAGTAACTAGTATTCCTACCTATCTTCCTCTCCAGACACTAACTTGAGTACTTGTTATGGTGTCCGCATCTACTGCCATGTGATGTGATCCTTGGACATAGAATGGAGTCCTTATGAATGGATATAGAGGCAGTTGCTCTTATTTTATGAAAGGAAAGGACGATTGGATCCGTTTGACCAGAAACGCACCAAATTTCCCTTTTGGTGCTTTAATAGGTAGGAACTGGTACCAAAAAAAGACCTGTATAATGTTCCAAATGGTGAACCAAGGATAGAGAAGACTGATGACCTCGTAGTCATTTGACCAGCTATGAAAGCATGGCTTTAAAACTCAGCTGACTCGGCTGTGGGTCAAGTCGGGGTCTGGTCCCCCTCCTTAAAAGTGACTCGGCAGAGAAAGAGTCAGTCGCCATTCAAAAAAAGTCAGTCGAGATGCCTAGTAACACAGCTTGGCTGACTATAAAGCATTGCTGCTTGATTCCTACGATTCATATCCAAATTCTAAGGAAAATATTCAAAGTGGAGCTGTTTGAAGGATGTGAAATTTTACTCTAATTAGACAGACCTAACCAAAGGAGAAGGGTCTCCAAAGCTCTCATTGTGGATTGGAGCTGGGCAAAGAACCCAATCAGCAAAGAACCCAATCAGATCAGCATCCCTAACAATTGATTTAAGCACTCAAAGTTCCTAACCATTACAAGTGCGTGTGTGTGTATATACATATATATATACATATGGGTTTTTGAGGCAACATCCATGTGACAGAGCCATCTGCCCCAACCCCAAATGATAACACACCCACCCCACAACCAACCCTAAAATAATAAAATAAAATAAATCTGAGGCGCATTGATCTTTGGATTTGAGAATTTTGCAGGGACCATGTCTTGATCATCTCAGAACCTTTGGATCAAAGAATCTTGTGCATCCCATTCCTCTCATGTAGGCCCCACTACACTCCTGCCCATGAAACCTGTAACAGCTTGTAATAATCATCATCATCAGAGCCCTGTCCCAACTATGTTGGGCTCCGCTACATGAATTCTGTTTCTAAATTCCAATCATCATTCTGTTTCTCCTTATCATAACAACATAACAGTAAATATCTTTAATGCAACAGAATCCACAATAACAAAGCATGCTCAAGGATGTATCATATAATTAAAAATGAAAATAGCAAAAGCACCAAAATCATAACACACGCACACCCCTCATACTGCAGAATTCACAACTCACAACCACGAATATGATATTCTAACTCCATTCTATATACCTAAGAATCTCACCAACTCATTATGCCTGTGGAGCTCAAAAAATAAACCCACGCCACACTAACCTGACTGGAAAGTTTCTTCTCTTTAATAATAAAAAATAATGTTGCCAGCAGCAAGCATATACCATGGCCCCAATCTCCAAACATCACAGCGAACAGAAAAGGAAATGTAATAATTGTGTACACGCCAGGATTTGCTTCTTGATACTTAGCGACCCTGCCATTACAGAACATAATATTAGGTGAGTATTTCTGGAAAAAAAAAAAAAAGGAAGCATCTGCAATGTCAAGTAATAATCAAACCAGTTAGGTAACATATACAAATGAATTACCAATTAAAAAAATTGTCAGACCCTTCAAATGTAACAGACTATAAAGATTATATGGCGCTTGTATGAATATACAAGACATGAATATACATATAAACAGAACTAGGTATCTGTATGTGCAAAACCTTCTTCATCACTTCAACAGTATCATACTCTTACAAGTTCTTAATGCATGTCTCACACTACCAAAAGGTCACAAAAAAATATTGATATTAAACAGGTTCCAAATTTGGGTAAAGGACTATGTCGGACAGGCAGCTGGCAAAATTTTTTGCCAAACATTCCAACAGTTTCCCAGAAGCAATGTGCTGATTGGAGCTTGGCTATATTTAGAAGCAGACAAGGGTTGGTACGTGGGTAAGGCATTCCCTACATAGTCCAAATTTTTAAAATTCTGCGCAAACAAATCACCGCCCCCCCCCCACAACAAACCCAACCAAAAAAAAAAAAAACTCTCCTCTCCTAAAAAAAAACCCACCCATCCGAACAATCCAAAAATCACCCGCAATTGATCACTTAAAGCCCATCAGTTAAAAAAATCCAAACTCATTTTCCAAGTAGGAGCAATTTCTTATCATTTAATTTGCATGTGCGTAGGAGATTCACAAAGCCAACTGACCACAGACAGGTAATGAAGACAATGATGATTCTTTGTCACTCTACAGTTAAAACATTCAATCTTAAAACAAAACAATATTGCATTGAGATGCAAATGGTATGTTTATGAAAGGCATTAATAAACTAGGTAGTGACAACCAAAATATTTTTGAGGCTTCTTTAACTTTGCAAATGAGCCTCAACCTCAGCTATTCTCTGAATCAATATCTCCTACGTGCATCCAAATTTTCTATTATATGTCCTAAGTTTGCATATCCATGCAGATGATATTTATTGATAATAAACTGAAACATCCTTTGACGTTTTAACTCAATGGCTTCAACGAGATCACAGGGAAAAAAACTCACCCATATGCATCGACAATTTCTTGAAATGCAGCAGTGAACTTGTTTGTCTTGAAATATGTAGGCGGTGATTCTCGTGTATGAAGAACCTGGAATATGGCTCCAACCTGTGAGTTACTATCAAGGGCTGCCCGCTGCAGTGCGTCCTGAATCTGCACAAAGTAAAAGGACTCATATTATTGAAAATAGGTCATAAATTTGCATGCTTTAGACTAACAGCTAAAAAAATCAAAGAAGTAATACGTCAAATGGGGCTACCTGAGTTGATGCAAACACCGGACTCCACCCCTCTGCAACCAGGCATTTTTTTGTCACATCCATACTTAGCATGTTCAAAGTGTGGTAAACAGATTTCTCCTTCTTCACCTGAATGATTTAGAATATATAAGCGACCAAAAACAATACAAGACAACAACCATGACTATTATGACATGTTCAAAATTGCATTTAAATTACAGATTTCAATAGAAGGGAGAAAAGCACTTTAACATGCAACTTGATATGAAATGATCTCAAACAAAAATATATGAACTGACCAAGAGGTTCCACTGCTCAAACTGGTAACCTATAGTTTTCAGTAAGTTGTCCCTGTGCAGCAGCCCAACATCTATAGTTGCCTTCAGTTCTGCCAATCTTTGAGAAACCTGAAAATCAAGTGTATCCAGGCTTCAGAACATAGTTTATGGATTTCAAATACACGTACGGACTGTCCAGTAGAGGGAGAGATATCATGCTTTGGTATCCATCTAGTCACACAACAAAATCTACATACCAACTCCCAACACCAACTGTTAACCATAATAAAACAAGATAAAGCTAAAATAAAAAAAGCAAAGTTAAAAGGTGCACGGCGTTGTGAACCATGGCCAAGTGGAGCCTTTGTCAAGTGAAGGATGATGGAGGTGGCCTACTTAAAATCCAAAAAATCATAGGAGTCTCTTCATCCTTTGCTGTTTGTCACATTATGTATGGAAAGCGTTTAAAGGCCAAGGATGTGGTGGGTAATATGTATTTCCAACTCAGAATCATTAACTCAGTAAGAGGTCTTTTAAGAGGATATATATAGTCAAATGAATCAAGTAATAAAGATATTTTGATGATTATTCATCTTTGAACAATGTCCATTACATTTTCTTGGAATGGTCTTGTGTGAGAAATTCAATTTCTCCTAGTCAGGTACTAAGGCTTGTTATGAATACTTGCCTATTATAATGCATAAAATAGAGAGTAACAAAAGGAGAGACTACTACATCAGCTTCTTGTACCATTGTATGTTGTATGGGCCATAGCCTGATATTCAACTTCCAATAGATCAAGCAGCTACTGATGCTTCATGTACCCAAACTATCTCTCTCGTAGTGCGATAACTAATTAGCAATTATAGACCGGTGAATGGTGATCTATGATACCCGGATACTTGTACAAGTCAACATATCCATATCGGACCAATATGACACTTGTATTGGTACCTGTTACTGCACCTATACTTCTAGAGAACAAGTTGAATATATCCTACTTACAAGTCCTTTATTTCATATAGTTCTTTTAATATTTTTACTTCTCACCATAAAAAATGCTAGAAAGGGACTAAATCAATGATAATTTCATCGATTCAAAAGTTATCTAAAGAAATTTATGATACTCGTATCCGTTTCTGTGTCCTAGATTTTTAAAAGTGAGGAGTCGTACCCCCGATCCCAGCATCAGTGTCTGTATCCATATCCGTATCTGGGCATCATAGATGGTGCTCCCACCAAGTCCACATCTGAATGAATGCCCTCTTATATTAAGGTGACCATGAATACCATATAGGAAACATCCTCCCTTGTAAATTCTAGCATATTAAATAATTCAATGAGCAACTTAGAGATGAGAAGTCCAGGGAGCATGCATGTACCGGCTAGGACAACATGTGATAGAACATTTTGAGTGACAATAAGGAAAATTGGTGTTGGTACTATATTCTAATACATCCTTGGATCTTCCATAGGGTCACCATCATCCAAATGAGCATATGATTGGCGTGTCAACAAACCATAGATTCCCAGATCAGCCTACCATCCACCATTGCACTTTTTTTTAAGGCTTTAGTTAGCTTTGTTGGAAGGGGGATAATAAAGAGGGCAGCAACAAGAGGACTTGTGAGGTGTACTCATTATGTTTTTCCTCTTTTGCTCACCCCTTTGAATGAGGGTTCTTTACTTAATTTAGTCATCTTGGTATTAAGAAGTCTCCCTCGAATGTCGAGACATTTTTATTGCATAGAACTTCTTCGTATACTTAAGGAAACAGAATCGAGTTGTATTATACGAAAGCTTCTCTCTCTCTCTCTCTCTCTCTCTCCCCCCAATGATATTGCTTTTCAACGCAAACTCTCAGGACAGATTTAACAATAATTAATCATCATCATCATCAAAACCTTGTCCCAACTATGTTGGGGTTAGCTATTCAACAACAATTGATCATACTTACAAAATTTGTTATGGATCAGTTGTTCCTACTATGACAATTATTTGCCAAGTTAACTACATCCCAAACTAGTTGCTCTGTAATACCGTTTTGTATTATACATTTTGTGGACTGATCATGTGTTGTTACTTGCCCAACAGCTCTATCTTGTTCAATTTTGGTATCAAAGCCATTTGAAGCTTCAAGTATCCCATCTTTCACTTTCTCTCTTCTTTTTTTTTTTTTTCTTGATAACCCAGGGTATCTCCCGCCCAACCCAGCCCAGGAGCCTTTAGCCCCGAGCCCGAGGGACACTCGATTCTGGACAGCTGAGAACTAATCCCTAGGGGCACATGCAAACCCTCCTATCCACACGCACAAGGTAAAACTATGGGAGGTGGCCAACGGAGGTAGGTATCGAACACAAGACCTTTCTGCTTTTTGAGGCACAGAGTCCTCGGCCAACTGAGCTATCACTCGTTGGTTATCCTTCACTTTCTCTTTCCAGTTACAATATCATAAAACCATTAAAAAAAATCCAAATTCAGTGCACTAGACCCCATATCTATAAACTTACTAATCATCAGTCTGAAACAGCCTAGTTAGTTACTTCTAATTAAGTTGCTAATCGACATCCAAATAAGACTGAAATCTGGAATCTAGTAAGGTTGAGATGAGACTTTTCTCCAACAAAGACTTCTACCCTAACCAAAAGAGCCGTGCATTAAATCTATTTTTTGTGACATCTAGATACCACATCCACCATAACTTGTTCAATTCTATAAAAGAGTGGAGAAAAGCTGGGCTCATTAGTTATTATTAAAAAAAAAAAAGCTGGGCTCATTAGATAGGTAACTCAATAGGCAATCTACAGACGGCATTTCTACAACATTTTGGCACAACTTGAGGATGTATAAAAATGGGCATTAAAAGCTATTAAGCAAATGTCTGTCTAAACCAGAATATCACTCAGATCTAAGTGATAATACAATATCACAAATCCTAAATTTTAAACAGTCAACCTTGACAGTAAGGGACGCTCACCATGCAGTTTTTGGGGGATACATCTAGATTCCACGTATCTCAATGATTTTTCTGTTCGGAAGGAAAAAACTACTGAGTAAAAGATGATTGGCTAAGCAATGGAACTAAAATTCCATAGACTGACACCATTCATCGAATGAAGGGCATGTCTAGCAGAATAGATGGTTAATTATGCTTTTCTATTAATAATCATTGTGAGCAATTATCTGATAGCCACCGTTTGGTGGAAAGCTCTTTGCAACATCAAGCATCCACGATGGATCTCACCAGATGAATGATTTGGATCAAACCTAAGTTGCATTGAATACTGGTACGTGTATCAGAATCTGACAGTAGTACAAGGTGCCTAATTTGGCAAGTCCTTGAAAACAAGATTCACGGACAGATAAATAGTGAAATTCATTTAAATGAATTTACATTTTTAATACACAATAATATGCAAATAACACAAGATACAAATGTTAATTTGAATAATATTTCAATACTATATTGAGATTTCAAAAGAAAAAATATAATAATTCCATCATAAAACAAATTAATAATATTTTAGACAACTACAAAACACTGTTTGAACTAGTACTGGAAGAAACCAACTATGCCGTGAAACAATCCAATTAGAACACGTGTCAATACTAGATGCTGCTCTGTTTGTGTGGCAAAGACCAGAAGATGGGGCCTACCAGTATGAAATACATTGATGAAACAAATAATAGATTCACACTGGTCATGTGCGGTGTCTTTTAAAACAAATGCCAAAGCACAGCTTGGCCCATAAACCTGTATAGTTTGGAGATGATTTTAGTTGACATGAGTGAGTCCATTATTTATGTTTCAGTTATCAAAATTGTTGCTACAACGATCACATTGCATATGCCCATACACAAATTCCATAAATATTACTAGACACTGTATGCTAAGGACTACTGCCAAGTATACCAAATATACAAAAAAACATAACACATACCTCCTCAATCATTTGCCTCTGTTTCCCGAGGTCTTCTGAAAAAGGATAACGATTTGCTCCAAAAGCTTCACATATCTTTAGAATTTTGGTCTTTGCTCTTTCTCCAGAATAGAACACCACAAATACATTTTTCTCCACCTGCAAACGGATACTGGTTGGATATCAATATGAATACTGAAAAAGAAACTCTCAGCATGTAATTTCCACTCACTGACGAGGACATTTAAGAAATAGACTAGTTTAAAAGAATTTAAAAGTTCCTGGAGATTTTCAGTGGAATGATTGAAAGGATAGATGGAGATATCTTCAGGTTGAAAGGAAACATGTTCACGAACCATGGATGCCGGTGAGATATAATACATAAATATGAATACTGAAAATGAAACTCTTAGGATGTAATTTCCTATCATTGATCAGGACATTCAAGAAAAACACTTGTTTGGAAGAATTTAAAAGTTCATAGAGATTGTTTGTGGAATGATCGAAAGGATAGATTTTTTTTTTAATGGGCTCCCATTTTTTATTGTCATTTGAATGAGAAAGAGAACAAATTATGGTTTTACAAAATAGCTATCATTTATTTTTGAACCTTATGAGGCTGAAGATTATCATGCATGGCAGCTAGCAAGCAATGGGATATTTTGGGTGAGGTCTTTCTTCTGGTTCATTTCTTGTAATCACTCTCATCCAATATTTTTGTCTAGAATAAGGATGATTCCATCTCCTCCACGAGCTGTTGCATTTTGTTTAATAGCAGGGATGAACATGATTTTTATCATTTATAACACCACATTATTTCTAATGTATTTCCAAGATGTGAATTTGTACATCACTTGCTGGGTCATTTATAACATGTTATTTCTAATGTTTGTAGCACATGTTCCTGTTTTGCTTGGTTCTTTTCTTTAAGAAAATTTACCGTTTAAAAAAAAAATGTTTGTAGCATATGTTTTGTGAATTTGTGGATCACTTGTTGTCCATTTGCTTCAGCTGTACGATCTTATGTCCTTCAAATGTTGCCTTCGTTGTGTCAGGAGCAGTGGTGGGTGTTTGGTGTGCGAGTGTGCATGGTGTGTGTGGGGTGGGGTATCATGGAGGTATGCTTGAAAGCTAAACAAAATGCTATTTCATGGGATGTAGGTGATGAAAGTGTTTTATGTATATCAATCACAGACCTTATTTGGAATAAAATGGCATGTCAAAATAAGTTTATCATGTTCATTAAACAAGTTCATATATTAACTGCGATTTAGGATTTTGATGGTAACTTCAACTGTAATTATAATAGAGCAGGTATCATTGGTAAAACATGAGATTCAAATGGTAGCATCATTCGATTTTTTTTTTCCAGCGCCAACTCAGGTTGGTAATTCTAATGAAACTATGTGTTAGCTTTGATAAAAGGCCGAAAGAAGCTTCACCAGAAGAACTAAAAAAATAAACACAACAGCCACAAAAAAAAAAAAGGAAAAAATCTATATAAAAAAATAAAAAAAAATAAAAACAATGCATCAAATATGATAGAAGGTCGAGAAACTCCTTCCCTAGCAAGATCATCCTCCATTGCGTTAGCCAGCCTCCTGTAAATATGATGAAACGAAGCACCCATTTTTCTTGAGATATCCTGCACCTTCTCCACCCAATCCACAAGCTGCCAAAGATGAAGAGCCTTCCCAAATCCCTATTGAATAGCCAAGAAAGAATCTCCTTCAATAATAGGATGAGACCCTCCAATCCTTTCGAACTCACGACACCCAATCAAAAGAGCATACACTTCAGCTTCATCAGCATCCAGAGAATCCACAGGCTTAGGAAAATTTCTAACAGCATTTCCATTCCAATTTCTAATAACGCTTCCAATACCTCCTTAGTGAGAACTCCTTAAAAAGCTGTCATCGAAATTCAACTTTAAGGTTCCAAGAGGACGGCATATCCACTCAACTCTATGCACCGCTTTTATACGCCAATCCCCTTTTAAAACTGAAGCCCGAGATCGATTATGATCTGCCAAAGAGACTCCCACCATACTCCTTTCTATTACATGCCCACTCCGACACATTCCAAATGATATTTCTGAACACTCTTCTATTTCTTTCCAACCAAATCTTCCAAATTGTAGAATCTAAAACTAATTTCCACAAAGTTTTACCCTTACCAACTTTGCTTCCCAAATGTCATTATAGAAAAAAATCTTCAACCGTCCTCAGCATAACCCAATTCATATATTAATAACTTAGAATTCTGATGGTAACTTCAACTGTAATTCAAATAGAGCAGGTATCATTGGTAAAACATGAGATTCAAATGGTAGCATCATTCGATTTTTTTTTCCAGGGCCAACTCAGGTGGATAATTCTAATAAAACTATGTGTTAGCTTTGTTAAAAAGGCTGGAAAGAGCTTATTCATATGAACAATATAGGTGTGGATATTTATGGAGATTCATCATGTGGTGTTCAATGGGCTTCCATTAATGTGGTAGCCGATTGGGTCAAAAAAATCAGAATCTTGATACAGGAAGGTCATTTTAAGCTTAGTCACGAGCTTCGATCAGCCAATATGGAAGCTGACTGCTTTGCGAAATGGAGAGTAGAGCAGCAGAGCTTCTTCCTTTCCTTGTCTATAGTGTTCAGATATTTATTCATCCTTTAATGTTGTGTCTCTTTTAATTTCATTCATGATAAACAGTTATCTCAAAAAAAAAAAAAAAAAAAAAAAGGATTTCATGTCATAGTACAAAGAATTTAAGAAAATAGGACACAGATTTATAGCAACAGGGGAAAAAAGGAAAACAAGTAGAGTTGCTTAATTCAATGTTGCCGCTGAAATCTTACCAACCATGGCAGCATTGATAATTCAGGGGTAGTAATGACACCACCTCATGACTATAAGAAAATTGTACCATCCCCAACCATTTAACCAGACCACCACAGAGATGACAAACTCTCAGAAGAAACGACATGTTCCCAATATCACTTCTTCAGAAGGGGAAAAAACAAAAAAAAAAAATCCAACATCCATATGTAAAGTTCCACTTCATTGATCTTTAGAACTAACTAGACCCAATATGATGCAGGACAAGCCCATGGTCCCCCATGGGTCAACCCACCAACGGGCCCAACCCAGTTATCATGTCCAAGCCTTTGGGCCCAGCCCAGTTATTTTATATTATTTAGGCCTTTAATTATATTTTAGGTTGCTTATTAGGATGTTTTAACCCTGGCCATCAGTGTGTTTGGATAGTCCAGATTAGTCACCTCCTGAATTGGAGTTTGGTGAGAGCCCAATTGTTGAGTCTTCTGAACTCTACCATGCTCATCTGACGTAACGCCTCCAGATCGGAGTTTGGTGCAAGCCCAAGAAAAGATATTATCTTCCCTATCCTTTTCTATCATCATCGCCCTCCCGCATCTCTACCTCCGTTGTCCCCCACCAATTGGTATCAGAGACGAAGATCGTACATTTTCTTGGGCTCTCACCAAACTCCAATCCGGAGGCGTTATGTCAAATGAGCAAGGTAGAGCTCAAAAGACTTAAAAATTGGGCTCTCACCAAACTCCAATCCATGAGGCATTAGGGATTTCTTGGAGAACTCGAAGAAAACTCATTTTCATTAATCATCAATCATTCATTACCTTAGCCAAAAGAGGCTTTACATCCAAGGATGAAAATAGCGGTGGCGGCGGGCGTAGCGGCCCGCCGCCAAACCGCTACGAAGCGGGCGATACGTAGCGTAGCGGGGATACGTAGCGGCGTAGCGGTGTGATTTGAAATACTCACCAAAAAAATATGAAAAAATTCCAGAAAATCCAGAAAATTGTAAAATGAAAGAAAATGTGGTTCTTTTGCAAAAGTAAGTAAGAAAAGGGGGTGTAGCGGTGCCCTCAATATATAAGGTCCTGTATCGCTATATAAATAGAAAATAATAGTAATAATTAGTTTTTTCACATGTATTCATGTTCTTTAGTCATGCTAACTTAGAAAGTAATGAAAAGCTCATTAAAGAAAAAAAAAAAAAAAACTAGAACATGAAATAAAGGCATAAGACTTAAGAGTTAGGTCATTAGTGAACATTGAACAATCAATAGTCAATACTTTAAGCCTCAAGGTTAAAGGTTCAAATTCAATCAAGTGAATGAAGTGGTCAACACTCAACAACTCAACATTCAACACTAATTTAGAAATGAAGTGGTCAACACTCGTCCTCTCAGAAGATGACACATCCGATTAAGAGGAAGACTCCAAGGTCAACACATAAATCAATTACATCTCCTACAAAACAATGATGGAGACCGTGGGAACTTAAGAAGTTCCCTCTCGGGCCTCTCCCACTTAGTTATTTAACAATGAGGGTTCTTTTAAAACAATTAAATTAATACCAGTTTAAAATTTAGTAGGAATAGGTAACCATATCTATACTACTACACACATTCCAAATATAATTAAACATGCTTAATATCATATATTAACAAATAATGATAATAATAGACATCCAAGCACAACAAAGAAAGACAACCAGTAAAAGAGGCCTAGCTATCATGGTCAAGTAGGATCCTTTTGTTTTCATGATTGCCACTTCTTTAAAACATGCGTTTCGCAAAGGGGGTCCGGGGGTATCCCCCGGCGGGGATCGAGCTGCCCGGTCAGCTCGCGGGGGCCCAGGGGGCAGCGCCCCCGGACCAGAAATTTTTTATAAAGTTCTTCCTTCGAAATCGAATTTCTGCTTTCAGAACCTGTGCCCCTCCTTAAAAGTTGTGATTCATAGTAGTTAGAGAGTGATAATCTCAAAAGTTGAAAAAAAGTGAAAAAGTCGTGGGGGGGGGGGGGGGGGGGGGGTGTTTTGTTTAACACTGCCGATATGTATCGGCGCCACCCGCTATTTTAATCCATGAATCCTAGATGATGAATCTTCTTTAGATTCCTTAGAATAGTTGAATCTCTTGATTTTGTAGCAACAAATCTTGGCAAAGTGGAGTTGGGACCACTAGGGGGACACACAAAGGGTTCACAGCAGTAAAAATGGAGGAAAAAGAGGAAGGAAGATGAAAAAAGTTGAAAAGGTAGAACGAAAAGTCGTCAGGGGGGTTTTATTACCCCCCAGCGCCACGTAGCGGCCGCTACGGCCTGTAGCGGCCCGTAGCGGCCGCCACGCTTGCGTAGCGGCCGCTACGGGCCGCTACGGGTGCGTTAGCCGCTATCTTCAATGTAGCGTGGCGGCAGCTGCCGCCACGGCCGATATATCGGCCGCTACGCTACGTAGCGGCCGATATTTTCATCCCTGTTTACATCATTATATAGGAAAATAAATAACCCTAAGACTAATCTGGACCATCCAAACACACTGATGGCCAGGATTTAAACATCCTAATAAGCAACCTAAAATATAATTAAAGGCCTAAATAACATAAAATAAATGGGTTGGGCCCAAAGGCTTGGACAGGATAATTGGGTTGGGCCCGTTGGTGGGTCGACCCATGGGGGACCATGGGCTGTCCTGCATCACAATAGCAGTGGACTGCTATAAGTGGTTCACAAGCTCACATAAAACAAATAAATAAAATGGAAACCATGACTCTAGCTTTGTTGGTTTTGGTATGGGAGAGTTTCAAACAAGTCCTTAAGTTTCGGCCTTATTTCAAAAAAGGACACAAGTTTCAAAACTTTTCAAATTAGTCCCTTAGTTTTTCAGGAAATTTTCAATTAAGGACATCCATCTATTTAAAGTTATTTTTTGGCAACTTTTTTCCTTTTTTTTAAATACCCAAATTACCCTTCATTGTAATAAAACTCTCATTCACTTCCTCTATATTCTCCCCATTTCCCTTGCTGGTGTCCTCACTGTGATCAAGAACACCCAGTATTCCCACGGCGATTGGCTGCATGTAGTGATTGCTTAAACCATGTCATGACTTTAAATGAAGGGTAATATGGGTATTTTTGAAATATTGAGGGAAAAAGTCATCAAAAAATACCTTTAAATGGACGGATGTCCTTAATTGAAAATTTACTAGAAAGCTTAGGGACTAATTTGAAAAGTTTCAAAATTTGCATCCTTTTTTAAAATAAGGCAAAAACTTAAGGCCATATTTGAAAATTTCCCTTTTGGTATTTTTCAACTACAGTAAAGGTAGGAGCAACAACAGGTCCCATGATCAACATACCTGAGGACCAAAGCAATGAAGAAATTAATAAAATATATAGCAATCACTAAGAAAATGAATTGCTGATACAGAAGAGGAAGAACATAAAGAAAATCAAGAACAATTACGTTTGCATTATTGGAGAGCCAGAGCAATGAGAATTCTTTTTTCTTTTTTTTGAATGGTAACTTGTATTAAAAAACAAAAGGCTTAACAGTACAACAGAATTAAATGGTTGCTTAAGAACTGTCTAGAAAAGTTCATTTATAACAATAAAAAATGCACTTTTACAGCTTTCCAAAAGTAAGAATACTAGTAAGAAATTTGAGATGATAACCTTCTGCCCTGAAACTGGATCAGTGACAGGATCTTCAACCACCGCTTGCTTAAGAAACATGTTACCCCTGGTAGCACGGAATAGAATTCTTTCAAATGCAGCTGACTTCTCTTTGGGTACAAGGCCACTTATGAACCCCAGTTTAACTTGCTTTGATGGATCGGTCAACATTTCCTGCACAATAATTTAGTAACACTTTTAAGGCAACAGAAAATTTAATTCAATTACTGACAGAAAGAAAGTGAAACCTCAAGTGTTATACTTGCTCCAACAATAAAGGACTCTCGATAGACCCTTCACCAATACTGCGTGCTTCAATTTCCCTCTGCTGAAATGTAGCATTACGTTGAGCTGACTCAAAGAACTCCCCTGCCTGAAAAGAAAAAAGAATATAAAACAATGAAATCCAAGCATGATGGCAGCCAGAGTAGGCCAAATTTTCTGTAAGACAATTTCTAAAGTATTCAATCCACTGTGATTAGAATTTAACCAAAGACCATAATCGCTCAATAGTCAATACCACAACTCTTCACCCTAGAATACAAGCTAGATGGTAGCATTGCTTGCCACAAAGCTCGACTGATGGCAAAAGGGTTCACCCAATTATAAGGAGAGGACCATCTAGAAGCATTCGCTCTAGTTGTCTAGCAGCCAAACTCAATTACGTACTGCAGCAGCGAGTTTGGATTGGTAATTACATCAACTTGATGTAAAGAACGCATTTCTCCATGGCGACCTAAATGAAGAAGTCTATACATCATTGCCGCCTGGTTTTAGTCATCAGAGGGAGGAAAACAAGGTGTGTTGGCTGAAGAGAAAGCACTATATGGCTTCAAGTAGCCTCCTCATGTATAGTATGGAAAATTATGTAGTAGACTCATGCAAGCTGATTTCAAACGAATAGTTCAGATCATACAGTACTTGTTAAGCGCAGAAAACCAGGGAGTTATAATTCTGTGTATATAGATGATACTATAGGCGCTAGGGATGACAAGACTACCATTCTTTAACTCAAACAACACTTTGGAGAGGTATTTGACATTAAAGAGTTGGGAGGCTTATAAGTATTTTTTAAGGATAGAGGTTTCACAATGGTATATTCCCTTCCCAAAGAAAATATGCCCTTGATTGGTTACAAACTATGGGCAATCTACAAGTCAAACCTAAAAGTTGCACCTCTATAAGTGAATAGGAAAGTTTCTGCTGATGAAGGATTATTTCTATAAGATCCAAAAGGTATTTTAAAGATCAGTAAAAAAGCTTATTTATTTAACAATTACAAGGCCCAACTTGCCACAAATGGTCATGCATTCCCAAGAACGAGTCATATGGAGTTAGTAAAGTAAATTCTAGTTATATTAAAAGTTTGCCGGGGAAAGGTATACTTTCTAGCAGGCAAGGACATTTGAATGCAGGTGGTTAGTTAGAGTTAGATGCAAGATTGGGCTGGATCTATAAATAACTGTCACACTACTAAGAAAGCAATAGTTGTGGCACAATCTAGTTTATAACTGGAATATAGGGCTACGGAAGATGCTACATGAATTAATCTGGTTTAGTCAATCAATGAATGAGTTGTGTTACCCCACTCAAACACTGGTACTGTTATTATATTGTAACAATCAAACCGCCATCAACAATGCATCAAATCCAGTTTTTTTATTAGAAAACCAAGCATATTGAAGTGGACTGCAACTTAATCACATAAAGACAGAAGCTAGAACTATTTACACACCATTCGTGAGATCTGCTAGTCAGTTTGCAAATATTTTCACCAAGGAGTTTCCAAAGAAGCAAATACAAAAAAAACATCAACCAAGCTTATGCATGTAATCTGTGCACCAGCTTGAGGGGAAGTGAAAGGCTACAAGGCCAAATGACATTCGTAAGCTTGTCATTTCTCATAATTATATGCAGCCACAAGCCCATCTGCTCTACCCTTGTCCAAAGTTATTTATCTAACACGAGCTGAATTAACCTCCATAAATGGTCTACAAGCCTGCTTCCTTTTAGAGGTAGGCTAACATCTCAATAAAAAAAGTGATGCTTCTTTTTTTCCCTGCTACATGCCTCTCAATAAGATATCGCATTGGGTGTTTCCTAATCACATACTGTACAGTGGAACAATGACAGTATAATGGCAAACTCGAGACTAATTTGACTAGAGTAATGGTTACAGCAATGATTGAGTCATTTTGAAAAATTATGGTACCGATAGCGAGCCCAAAGACACATCCAGACACCATTATTGCTAGAGAAACTAAACTGTAAAAGCTAAAAAACATCTTTGACCCTCAAACATTTGAGATGGTAGAGAAGCACAAGCATTTTAAGTGAAGTTGAATTATAAACAAGAGACAGTTCTGAAATACCAGTTTAAATACCATAAAAAAAAAAAACCGGTTTAAATCATCTGTTTTCAAAAGTGGTTAAAAAAATACATACCTTCTGCAGGACAAGCTTATATTCCAAGAGCTCATTATAAGCACGTTGCAGCTTTTCACTATTAGCATTCATTTCTATGAGTTCAGCTTCAAGTTCTCCAAGCTTTATCTGTGTTAAGTGCAAAGTCATTTTAAAAAGTCAATGAAATTAAATCAATACACAACTGAAATAAAATAAAACCAGTATGCATATATCAAAAGCGGCGCCCTCAAACACAATATATATAATCAAGCTCACTTTTACCTCCAAGTCATCAAGATCTACATCAGTTCTTGTAATGGGCCTCGATGAAGGTGGCAAACCAGCTTTCATCATGTGTTCCTGGAAAAAGCGGAGCTTGCGTGCCATCTCCCCACACCTTTTAATCTGCAAGTATTCAAGATATATCAACAGGGTGTGCATGTGTGTGTCACAGACAGTCAATTTTACACTGTTGTAAATAGTTAGGAATATAACAAAACATATGTTTGAATGAGTAGTTAAACATTTCCTCACTCACTAACTTCCACACAAGGTCTTTGTAACTTGGGCATGAGACCAGGATAAATGCAACTTTATAATGCAATAGCCCAGAAAAATGCAGTTCTATATTCTAGGCTATTTCTATGAGATCATAGCATTTCGGGCAAAGAACTAATTAATATTTTGACTACAGCCAGTTTGTGGGTTTAAGTGGCACAGCAACGTGTAAAATTAATAGCCGTGAATTCTAGGGATGGATACTTTAGACTTCATGGGAGATTCATACATGTCATTAGGTTTCTCTAGGATTTTGGAGTATTTTGCAGAAACTGCTGTCGTTAAAGAAGCTTTTGGAGCTTGATTCACTAGTTCTTGATGGATGTAGGCATGCTACATGTACATTGTTGGTAGTGTAGACTTGGTAATATACTAATATGAACTAAACTCTCGGGACGAATTTGGAACGCAACAAAATTGAAACATTTGTTCCCCTGCCCCTTCTCTCTTTTCTCACCATTCCTTGGGTTTTATTTCTTTCCTCCAAAGCAATGAAATAAAGGGAAATGACACGGACGGAATGCGCATGTTCAGCAGTACTTCTTGTAGAAAATGTAAGAAATAAGATCATTTGCATGGAAATCCAAGAACCACAATGGACCATAAGTTTGTGATGATAGTGATGCAGCCACTCAACTGAAAGGCAGAGTGCATTATACTAACCTGCATCGCATATGTTCGCTGGAAAGGACTCTTATCTGCATTCAACTGGAAGAAATAGTCAATTAGATTTTGTTAGTATAATTTCTTCCAACAGCAAATTTGTAGATAATATAAAATAAAAAATCAATTTGGAAAAATCTAGAGGGAGAAGTCACTATTGAGACAATTCATGAAGACAAAGTTCACTCTTTTTTGACCGATGAAAAAAAAATTATATCTTTTTTATTGCTAAGGTAGGTTAAAATCCTCAAAACTCGGCCCAACTCAATGCCTGTCTAAGTCCAAGTAAACTAAGTAAACTAAGTTGATGTCCGTGGAGTTAAAGAACGCAAATAATAATAACTAATCTCATATGACAACTGATCACTAAAATTCATACATGATTACCAGTAGAGTTGCGCAACTGTTACATACCAAAAACATCACTGAGCTCACACTTAAGATTAAAACAATTCACAATTAATATAGATAGTACAAGGGTTGGCTAGCAATTTCTTTCTAATCCCAGTCATTGACATCGCGAGTTTACACACACAAGAAAAAAGAACTTCCAATCGTCAATATTATGGATAAAAACCTAAAAACATCATCGTGACTTGGAGACACGTCAAGTAGAAAAGTTTGGGTAACTAAAAACATCATAGTGACTTAGAGACACGTCAAGTAGAAAAGTTTGGGAACCTGTCTCATGTATTCAATTGGATCAAACACAAAGCTGAGAGAGAGATTACAAAGAACCCATTTTGCCTAACACCTACTGAGTTCATATGAATTACTGATAGGTCAGGGATATAGATCTAGATGGAACCACTAATTCCGACAATTAAACTCCATCCACCTACAAAAGATTCCTAGCAATATGAACTACGCCACAGATCTACACAATCAACAATCATAGAAAAAAAAGATGCAACACAATGCGGACACAAAAGACAACGATCTTGAAAGAACAAAATACACAATCTCCATCTATGTATAGGAGATATAGGGTTTAACCAAATAAAGGGATCTGCAAATCTAGTTGCTCAAATTAATTGAATGAAATGAAGATTGAGAGAGAGAAAGAGGGGAATGAATACGTCTTTGAATTGGAGGAGGCCAAGCTCTCCGAGGTAGGAAATGGTCTGATGAGCGGACTCGATGGGGATGATGATCTGAACCAGTTGCATCGGTTCCGACCGGAACAGATCCATCGGCGGACAGCACCATCCTCCTCTTCTGCCCCCATCCATCATCTCTCTGGCACTTTTCGATCGATCAGATTTGATGACTTTCTTTTCTATCTCAAGTCTCAATCCAATCAATCAATCAATCGCTTGCGCTGTGATTTCTACCTTCTTCCCCAAACCCTCTCTCGGATTCCAGAGAGACTACTATATACACTTATACCCTTTCCTCCTCATACAATGAGGTGGCCACATCCGGTGTATGTCGTGTGAACGCTTTTACATGGTCCTAAAAATACACGTGTTGATATCCGAAAATTAATTACTAAAAAAAATTGCACAATCTCACATTTCACTCTGTACAATGGGGACTAGTATTTATTTATTTTTGAACGGAGGGTGTCCATCCTTTGGACTTGACTAATTTCTCTAGGCACGGGGAGTCTCGTAAATGTCATGTCGGCCTAATATGGTAGCGCAGTTTTAAAGCCTCAACCTCCAAAAATTAGGGGTACATAAAAAAACCGTTAAATTGATCTGAAGCGAATTGGTTTTGTAGTAAATTGGTTTGGTCACGGCTCGAATTTATTCAAACCGTTAAGTTCAGTTCGATTTTCAATTTGAATGTGCGGTTAAACCGCTCAAACCAAACCAAACCAAACCAATTATATAAATATATATTTTTATAAAATATATAAAGAAATATGAAAAATTACTTGAAGAAGACTCGAATCCTCACCCCCTTACGTTAAATCCAACGTCTCTTGCCAATTGAACTGCCATTTTTTTGTAAAAATAAATAATAAAAAAGTATATAAAACCATAATCGAACCAAACTGGTTCCTTTCGGTTTGACTCGGTTCGGTTTGAGCACATGGGCGGTTTGATTCAGTTTGAAAAAAAAAGAAAATCGATGGGTTCGGTTTTATTGATTGTTTTCCCTCTAAATCGATCCGAACCACTCATATGCACCCCCTACCAAAAACAAACCGTTGGATCTTAGTTTGGCAATATCAAAATACAATCAACCATTGGATTAGATCATCATCAAACTCTTGTCTAAATATGTTGTTAGGATTGACTTATCGACTTTATTTTCATATTTTAATCTACTTGTCCATACCTATTGTTACTTTGGTCCGCATACTATTTCTGTCCTATCATTTTTCCTTGCGGGTTGTCAATCTACATGAGGAAAAAAAAGTTGTCAAGTCATAATTGATGGCCTACGCGACGTAGAAAAAGATTGGGGATTTTACGCGAAAAGTCCCGAAATTCGGACATTCCTCGGAAATGGTCCCCAGATATTGTATATTACTAATGAGGTCTTCCCGGCAAATTTTTTTATTTTTTTATACTTTTTTCTGAACAACGATAACATCGCCCATGCGTCACTCGTCAAACACCTTGCTGAGTACCCCTATTTAGGATTTTTTTAGCCAACTTTCCGAAGGTTTTTTTGGCTGAGATTTGGGGCTTTCGAATACCATATTATGAACTTATAATCTTTCATTTTTCAATTAATTACAATCACGTTTGCCTGCATTTCAAACCGTGCACTTTTGCAACTCAGTTAAAAAAATCTGCAGACACCTTGCTGAGTACCCCCGTTTAGGACATTTTTTAGCCAACTTCCCGAGGGTTTTTTTTCCTGAGATTTGGGGCTTTCGAAAACCATATTATGAACTTATAATCTACGATTTTTCACTCAATTACAATCATGTTTGCCTGCGTTTCGAACTGCGCACTTTTGTAACTCAGTTAAGAAAATCTGCAGACACCTTACTGAGTACCCCTGTTTATGGCACTTTTTAGCCTACTTCCTGAGGGTTTTTTTGGCTGAGATTTGGAGCTTTCGAAGACCATATTATAAACTTATAATCTTCTATTTTTCACTTAATTACAATCACGTTTGCCTGCGTTTCAAACAACGCACTTTTGCAACTCGGTTAAAAAAAATCTACAGACACCTTACTGAGTACCCCTATTTAAGGCACTTTTTAGACCACTTCCCGAGGGTTTTTTTTTTGCTGATATTTGGTGCTTTCAAAGACTATATTATGAACTTATAATCTGCTATTTTTCACTTAATTACAATCACGTTTGTCTGCGTTTCGAACAGCGCACTTTTACAACTCAGTTAAGAAAATCTACAGACACCTTATTGAGTACCCCTGTTTAGGACACTTTTTATACCACTTCCCGAGGGTTTCAGTGATATGATGAACATTTTTAGTACTCCAGATTCACTATGTCTTTATTCTAAAAGTGGAGGAATCGATGAGCTGAGTTGTTTTCGGCCAAGGAGCTGAAACTAGCTTGGGGGTGCACTCTCAAAAGAATAAATCTCACTAATAGATGGTGTGGAGGAGATGGAGAAATAGGAGAAGGAGAGGAAGAAGAAGGCATTAGGAGATGTTCTGACGAGCGACGCTAGCATCTCCTTCATCAAACACAAGCAGCGCTAGACAGTAGGATATGCTCAGATGAGTGACGCTAGCGTCACCCTCGTCAGACACGAGTGACGCTAGCGTCACTCATATGAAGGTTGAAAAAAAAAATGAAATAAGGCCTAATGGACCTCGTTAGTAAATACAATATTTGAGGACCCTTTCGGAGGTACGTCCAAATTTTGAAATTTTTCGCGTAAAATCCCCAAAAAGATTTATATATATATATGTATATATATGAATATTTCTTATTTTATCACTTATTAATATTCTTTCTAAATTCTCTCGCAAGCACTCGACCCATGGATTGGATCACACTAAAAAGTAGCATCTCTTAAATTAGATTTGAGTGTTCCACATCCTAATAGTAGTCTTCATGTGATTGACGTTCATCTAGGCGGGCCTGCCTCGGACGGCATTGTGATTTTAAGATGATGGAACACCGTCTATCCTTTATAACGTGCTTCTCATAATTACAGCCGTTGGACCATGACAATCAAGTGACACATGGTTTGATTTGTAGACACGTGTGCACAATCAAGTGCAAAGACGTGGTGGCCTAGGGAATTTTTTATCCTGTTTCCAATTGGGTCGCCGCGAGCAACATCATGGTCATGTGTCCGAGCTCAGCATTCCAGCTTAGTGGGGCTCACTTTTGGCCAATGCAAGCCCTTTCACACTTTCATCAGTTGACCCCTGTGATCTCAAACCCCACAACCAGGTCCAATTGAGAAGAAGAAACTCAGTTATCCGAGGCTTTGATTTAGAGAAACTCAGAGTTAAAAGAAGTGGGACTCCATAGTGGGGCCCACCTAGGCGCAATTCAATAACAAATGCCCTCCTGGTGTATAGGGGACACCTGATCTAAGAGAGAGTGCCCCCCACCCCGCCCCCTATCCAAATGCGTTGATCCGTTTGATCATCTGTGTACTCGTTTTGGATGGTAAAAACTTGTCGGTTGTTGATCGAGCAGGGTCAATGATGACCCCAACCTCCATTGCATTCACAATGCAGTGGGGGGAGAGATCTTTTACTTTAACCATTCTCCTTTTATCTTATGTTCAATTTTTTTCATCAATCTCCACATCGTTCCTAATTATTGCGCCAAGATACCTAAATAAATATATTTTTGGTATCTCTTGGGCTTCAATTCTCATATATATATATATATATGCCCGCTGAAGTTCCAATCCATTAATTTTATCTTTGTACGTCTTCAAAAAACATTTCTTAAAACTACTAACGAAAAACCTTAATATTTCAATTTAATTGAGAGCAAGTGAATGGCCACAAAAAGGCGTAGTTTTTAAATGATCATATGAAAATCTATTTTTTTCTTCTGAGTGGTATGCTAAGATTGGGATAAACATGGTAATAAATAATTTTTTAGTTTTTAAGGTTTTTTTTTTTTTTTTTATACTCTAGCCAAGAGGGCTACGACCCAAGATAGAGCCCACATATACATGAAAAGGTAACCCACACAAGCGGAAAGAAAGCCCATATAAGTGGGAAAAGAGCCCGCACGCTCGGAAAGAAGTAATATACGCGAGTTTGAACCCCCAGAGAATGAAATAAGAATTGACGCTTTGCCTAACTTTATTCTCTTTGAACCTTTATTCACAGTTGGATTTCATTATAAATAAGCTACGGTTAATAGAGTAAACTTTGAGGCCCTGGGGTAATTTGATGTAGCTGATTTTTTATATGAACCTTCCCTATAAAGAAAACCTTCCATCTATCCTACGTTGAATGACACGAATGCATTAAAGTGGGCCAAGAAGTTGGACGACATAAAAGTGCACGTTGCAACCATCGCATAGCTTGGGGTGCTCATGGGACGGCCAGGCTAAGGCATATCTAGGCCTGATCCAGCTTTAAAATTAGTGGCCCAGTCCGGCCCAAGCCCAACATGGGCCATAAAATTAGGCCCAAGCCCACTCATTTAATCAACCAGGCTTGGCAACACAAGCTGGGCCGGGCCGGACTATGGACTTTCTATCACTTAATCCAAGCCCACCCCTATTATTAATTGGACCCTCATTGCATATCCAAGCTTGGCCCAAAGCGGGCTAGGCCTTGATCGGGCTCTGACTGGCCAACCAATGAGCACCCCTACTCATAGCTGAAAGATCCTGGATGCAACCAGCACATAGCTGAAAGATCTTCCCAGTTCTACCAAGATATTGTTATTTGTGGGGCACACAAAACTTTAAATATTATTATTATTATTATTATTATTTTGGTAAGCATGTTGGCCATATTACATAAGGGGCGCGTTAGTAGGTCCAATCTGGGGATGGGATGAATGGAAAATCCAAGTAGGACCACCCTAAACATCGAGTTTGAAGCCAATCCAATTCCCCCAACCCTTTAAATGCAGCCCACGAAGTTTATTGACTTCATATTAAAAATTTTGACCCTCACATCCAATAGACCAGTCTACTTTGATGCGTGTTTCAAACCTTGGGACTAGTGACCTGTTTAGTGATGGGTGAGCCCCACCACGTGGTGCACCAGGATATTTTCATATAAAATGCGCCATTCTATAAGCTCAAGCAACATTTAAAATTCAAAGATTAAATCTAAATGCATGTTTGGCATCTCTATTTCCAACTTCTTAGTTGTCTAAATATCTAAAGCGTGTTAAAGGTTTGAAAAATCATCTACCAAATGTATTCTACCATCTACCTGTTTTATAGAACTAAAGGCAAAATCATTTAGAACGAGAAGCCCCAAAAATAGACTTCTAAAAATATGATCCATCGGGTCTCAAACTCTTTTCATTATAGGAGCAGAGATACCGAACAAAGCCTAAGACATGGATACCACATGGATCTATAGTCAATAAGCTTTATAACACCCTTTGGACCAAAAGGTGTACCTGCCCTCCTAACTCAATGGACGGGGGATTAGATGAAGATATAGTAGTACCGAAGTGATCCTACGTATGGAGTGTGGGCACTGGGCAGCACTTCTGTTGTCAGGCCTTACAAAGATGTGCTCCTGGATCTAGCCAACCCGATCCACATTGGGCTGGTTTTCAGCTTTATTTCTACGCACCTAATTTGGGTTCAGGTCTCATTTCTGGGCCTGCAAGTTAAATGGGCTAAATATAAAGGCCCAAACAATCGTTCTAAGCCTATATATTTTGCAATTGAGTTGGGCTCAGCCCTAACTTTCAAGGCTATGACCTGGATTCAGGGTTAAACATTAGATCCAATAAGTCAAAAGAAGTGGGATTGACAGAATTCAGCAAGGCACCGACCAAACCAATGAAACCTTAGAATTTTGTGTGTACCCAATCCATAACGAGTCCTGGCACATGGCCATGCTGGGTGTTACTGTTAAGTGAGATGTGAGCCGGCCATCCCGGCAAGCAATGAGCTGGATTTGGGCTGTATTTGTAGCTCTCTGAGCCTGGTTCAGGCCTTATTTTTCTAGGTCTTCAATTAAGAGTGGATTTTAGGCCTTGTCATAGCCCATGAAGACGCTTACTGTTAGGGGTGCTCATGGGCTGGGCCAGCCCGAGCCCGACCTGGGCAAGCATGCTTTGAATCGGGCTTGGATATGTAACTAGGGCCCATTTAATAATTGGCCAGGCATGTACTAAGTGATAGAAAGCCAAACACCAGCCCGGCCCAGCCCGTGTAAGGAATGCATGTAATTTAATTTATTTAATTCAAACAATTGATCAAATGCCCACCAAAGAGATAAAAAGCCTGGTTTGGACAGGCCCAATTGATTAAATGGACGGGCTTGGGCCTAACTTTCACGGCCCGTGTCAGGCTTGGGCCGGGCTTGGCAGGGCACAATATGCCTTAGCTCGGCCCATGAACACCCCTACTTACCATCTAGCCATCTATCAAATGAAGAAACATAATGCAACAAATATCATCATCATAATCAAAGTCTTGTTCCAAGTATGTTGGATTCGGCTATATGAATTCTATTTTTCTATTCCGATCTATCTTGAGCTATAAATTCTCAAATAAATTGCACTTCTTCACATCTATTTTTATTACCTTCATCCACGTCCTTTTTGGTCTACTCATTTCCTTTAGTGCGCTAGCAATCTACAGAAGCAAACTTTTTATTATTGGCGTCGTTGCCAACTTACGTTGGACATACCCAAATAATTTTAAATGGGAATGGAATAGATATATTTAAATTGAAATAAAAAAGTTTTTTTTTTTTAAAAAAAACATCTCTTAAATATTAAAATAGGTGCAGAGCTCATAAATTAAAAAAGAACACAAATTATGGCAAAGTGCTTTGATATAGAAATCTTTTCTGCTTTTAGCAATTTCGTCCAAAGCACACTACCATGCTAGTTGTGACATTCTACTTTGTTTTAATGTGAGGCATATTTTTCCTTAAAAATCTTTTATTTGGTCACCTTTGTGTGAAGCTCCATGGAAAATCGGTTCCACAAACCTTTTTTTTCTTTGAAAAAAAAAATTCCGACCCCCGCCCTAAAAAATACTTTTCTGCAAAATCACAAAACAAATTATTTTATTATTATTATTATTGTTTTTTGCGTTTTTCTCACGAAAAGCGGCAACACCTCACAAGAATTTCAATATAGCGCAAAAAAGGATATTGCTGTGGGCAAGCAGTCCCACAAATGTGACCTAAAACAAATAAATAAAGAAAAGAGCTTTCAAAGAGAGGGAGAGAAGGCCGTTCATTTCACTTATGAACGGAGAAGAGTCCAATCGATCCAAAGGTCAATCAATGGTAATAACAAACGAGTGGACGACTTCCAACATGGGAAAGAACAGAAATGATGCGTCCTCCACTATATGTAGAGTACTTGTAACTTGGTAAAATATAGAGGTTCATACCACAAGGCACAAACATAACAAAACACTGAAAAATACCAAAACAAATGACGGACAGATAGCAGCACCATGAGAAAGAAGGAAGCGAATGGGCTTGAGCTTTTCATTTAGAGCCATTGAGGGCCCCCTGGTTCTTCTTGAACAGCTTCTGGCGCACGTGCTGCGAGAAGGTGCGCGGGGTGAAGCAGGCTGGCTCCATCTCGCTGACGAGCTCCGGCAGGGGCTTGAGGATCACCTCATCCTTGGGCGGCTCACAGAAGACGGCCCATGATATCCTGACCTTCTCCTTGTTGACGAGCCCACGGTGGAGGATGCTCCGGTACTTGCCGTTGCTGAGGATCTCAAGGCTGTCGCCGATGTGGACGACGAAGGAGTCGGGGACCGTCTTGGCAGTGACCCACTTGTCGTCGTAGTAGACTTGCAGGCCGGGGACCATGTTGGTGAGGATGAAGGTGAGGGCACTCACGTCGGTGTGGGCCTCGACGCCGAGGGCGAGATCAGGTTGGGGGCATTTGGGGTAGTAGTTGATCTTCATCTGCAACAAGAACTCATCCATCCCTCCGAACTCCTTCTCAAGCCTGCCTTCCTCCACTCCCAGACCCAAAGACAGCAGGGCTAGCACCTTGCTCACCAATCTCCTCAATTGCCTTGCATATTCCTGAGTGGCTTCTCTGTATCACCAAAAAAAGAAAAAAAAAAAAAAAAAAAAAAAAAAAAAACCACAGACGGTTAACCTTACCAATTGACCTCCACATTAGACCATTGGATGTGTGACCATATTTCTAGTTTAACTTAAAATGTTCACATGATACTTTAACCCACTTTTACCTGTGGAGGCAAGACCACTGTACTTCTGATGTAAAAAACAAGAAGAAGGCGGCTTGAACTTTTATTTTGGCATATCACTATTTTTACTGGTTTTAAAATCTCTGTCAACCATTTGGACTTTCATTTAGTTATAAAGTCTTTTTTCAAATGGTTTAATGAAGTCCACCAAAAGATTAAATCCACCCTTACTCTAACCAAAAGATTAAAATCTATTTGGCAAGGATAACAACCTCAATATAGTTTGAATAAGGTTCCATCTCTTTATTATGTTTAGTTGGATTTCTTCTACATATATACCAGTACTCGATCCTTCGATCTTTTGGTCTACTTAATTACATGGAGACGACCATAAATACCAAAGAAGAAATTGGTAAATTGGTAATTTGGCAACTATATTAGTAGAGTTGAGTGGAGTAAAGTCCTAATTTCTCAAAAACAAGTCACATCAAAGGTATTTTTTTTCCATTTTCCACCATATTTTTCACAAAAAAAGTAAAAAAGCAACCACTAAAAGAAAAAAAAACTCCATTTTTTAATAAAAAAGGTAAAAAAATTCCATCACAAACAACTAAAAATAAAATACCATCATAATCCACTTATTTTTTATTATTTTTTTAAAATAATATTTACACCACTCAACTCCACAAGGAAATTCCCCAAACAGGAATTGACTGTACTTTGAGATGATACAGTTGGTTGTGAAACAAAGTGGAATGGTGGTTCATAATTAATGTGAAAATTACAGGTTGTGTAGACGTAAGTTTTCCTTATATTGCTCTTCCTGCTTTCTACTTGATCTTTTATCTATTTGAACATATAGTGCTTGAAGTCTGTTGATTTTACAAATCTTCCTTGTCTTTCATTTTCAGGCATCCAATTTCTCAACATCAATTGGTTGAAGCAGTTGAACTTTCACCCTCCAATGACAAGGGAAGTGGGCCTTGTAATTTAATAAGTCCCATTTCAGCGGCTGAGTTCATTGTAAAAGAGAGGTCCCAAGAAAGGATATTCCATGAAAATTGGAGTGATTGACATTACAACAATCTGAAAGAATTATACTATCTAATATTGAATTGAAAACTTCGATGAAGATATTAAGCAATAAAGTAGATTTGTTAATTGAAATTAAAGAAGACTAAAACAAGTATGTGTGTGTGTGTGTGTTTTTCTTTTTTATTTCTGTACTCACATGTAGTGGCTTGGTTCCTTGGGCCAGACGGCCAAGTTGCGCTTGTGTTCAGGAAAAATGAGGTGGAAGAAGTAGTCCTCCCACTCCAGCTGCCCGCTTGCGTTGTTGGCAAGCTTGCTCCCATACCCATCGATCTTCCCCGACGCCTGATCATTGGCGTAGAGCTCCTTCTGCTCTACGGGAAGATCGAAAAATGCCTTCCCAGCCGACCTCACTCGGTCGATGAGGTCTCGGTCTATCCCATGGTTCACAACATGCATCACACCCCAGTCCATGGCAGCCTCCTTCATCTCCTCCATCACCCTTGCACGCACCAACGGGTCCTCTGAGTCCATGTCCTTGAGATCCACAATGGGGATCTGAGGCCCTTCCACCTTCTTCTCCTCTTCGAACACATCCCCAATGCTGGTGCGCTCTTCTTCAGGCCTCACATACTCGACCGGGATGGCTTGGAGCCCAGTCAGTTGCTCCACTCTTGGGGCTGCTACAACTTCAGCTGCCATTGCTCAATAAAACAAACACACACAAATTTTTTTCTTCTTCTGCTTCTTATTCTTCTCTATTAGACCGATACTGAGTCTTTGCCTAAAGACCTGGGCGGTGCAACTATTACTGACTGGAAAGGCTTTTTTTCTACGTGACATTGATCGGGAATGTATAGAGGTCTTTTATAGAGAGAGTTTTCCCACCAAAAGGGTCATGTAGTCACATGTCACTGTGCAATGCACATGCTGCATCTACCAACTAGAGCTACCTCATCCCTTTTAGTCTAGAGGCTTCTCTAATGCTTCTTTTATTCATATTTAAGTAAATCATACGGTGCATAATCACAGACTAAGGTGATATTTTCGTATACGTGAAGTTGGGTTTGGGTCGGACAGTCAATCTCAACCTAACCTTCTTCGCAACAACTACCCCACAAATTGACAAGATAGGATTTGTGAGGGAGGAGTTAATGGCCATGTGAGTGGGACAAGTGGGTTTTAGAGCCTAAATTTAGTGGAGATTTGTGGATTGATCACCAATGAGATGAGTTGTCTCCCATGAGCTTCTCATGAGTAGGATGTGTGCTACTCCATTATGGGGCCCGCCCATTCAGGGGCGGACTCAGGAGTTCGTCCGGGGGGGGGGGGGGGGGGGACTACAGTGTGGAGAAGTTTTTTTGGGAAGGTCACATGTAAAAATAAATGTAGTTCTCAAAATATATAGGGTTTTTCTGAAAATTTGGGGGGAGATATAGGGTTTTTCTGAAAATTTGGGGGGAGATATAGGGTTTTTCTGAAAAATTTGGGGGGGGGGGGGGGTGGATATGTAAAAACTTACTTAACTTATGAAAAGTTAAAAGGGTTTTTTTGAAATTCTGGGGTGGCCATGGCCCCTGCCAGCCCCCCTCTGGTTCCTATTGATAATAAGGACAGTTAAAAATGAATCCTAGGTCCCCTCTGGTGACATATCCTCTAATTCTAGTTTAGGAAGAGTTAATTCCACTATAAGATTGATCACATAACATTTAATGTGATTACCACAACCTCATGCATTATTAATCATATGCATTAGTCACGTCCTTTGATCAATTATATGTGTTTGTGACCCATTTGAGCCACTTAAGACACGGTTTTTTACTACGAACCATCACAAAAACTCAGGTTCATGAGATATTGACCAAAATTCTTGGTACACCCTTTATTTGTCGACCACCCATTTCATGGTGTGATAACACCTAACAACGAAAATGAACATATTTCTTTCAATGTCAAGATTCCAAAGTCGTGCCGTCTTCCATTTAATAAGCAAGTGGGCTTCACAAACTTTGCCGCATATTTGGTATCTATTTTTAAAAACCTTGCATCTAGTGCAATTGAGAGGGAACTCAAGAACCTAACCCACGTTGATGGGTAAAGACTTCGATTATCTTGATTGACCAGTTTGCAACCAGCTCTCTTATTTGGTGGAAGCAATTGGCCAGCAAATGTGCAACGTGTCTCCCTTTTGACATTTTCTCACATCTTCTAGATTACATTAGGACAGCCGGGTTATGCATTGAGTACTCAAGGACAAAAATCAACGTTATTTGATATTCGCTTATCTTCGAAATCCAGGCATGGCCCCAAGCCCCAACTTGTTGTCTAAGGCCAAGTTGGACCACTTTTTTGGAAATAAGAAAAAAAGGGAGGTACAAATAACAATTTTAAAATGGAACACATGGAAATAAAATTAGTTTTACTGCTCAACCTAACAAACCACAAGGGAGTTGGAAGGTTAGGCATCTATAATTGTGGAGCCCATTTACTATATCTTTTTATCAAGTTAGGGCGCATTAAAATCTCGTGTCCAGATCTCATGTTTCAATTGTTTCATCCTATCAATATTCCAATTTTATAAAAACCTCATGCTAGCTAATGCACCATCTCAATTGCTTTCTTGCAATGGAAAAAAAAAAAAAAGAAAAGAGATTCTATATACCAGGGGAATGTTGACAGGATGTAATGGTATTTCTCTGTTTCAATAAAATAGAAAATCCGCATGACTATTAAATTCTTTCGTATCTATGAATCTCTCGTATGACTATTAAATTCTTTACAATTTGCAAGTAGGACTATACTGTAGATCTATGATTTCAAGCTATTGATATGATGAGCTATTGGGCTTACATCAAAATCTTGATATTTTGCGGTATGTATATTATAGCATGAAAATTCTGGCCACAAACAATTACATATCCTAAAAGGAAAAAAAACAATACAGATCATTAGATATTGTGATCGGTAAAGAATTGACCCAAGATCTCAATTTCCTGAGACCCGGATTGCATTTCATGCAATTGGTGTTAAAACAATGAAATAACATCATGCATAATAGAGATTATCCAATCACATAAGACTTAACGTTAGGGCTATCAATCGTGTCGTGTTAACGAATTCAGATTACGGATTAACGAATTCGTGTTAAAATCACCTCAACCCATATACGACCCGTTAACTTAAACGGGTCAAAAAATCCAACCCGAACACGATCCGTTAATTTAACGGGTTACACGACCCAACCCGTTAACCCGTTAAGTAATAAAGTTATTTCATAAATTAAAAGAAAATCCATACAAAAGTATATAAAGAGAAAATTTTATAAGGCACATGAAACTATAAGTGAGGATCTTGAGTAGATCCCACCTAAAAGCCCACTATAAAATAATAAATTTTAATTTCTTCTTATGAATATAAATTAATTCTAGCTACACTTAGGGACTAAAAAAAATTAACGGGTTAAACGAGTTGTTAACGGGTTACTGGTGTAATTCGTACACGACCCGTTAACTTAACGTGTTAACAGGTTTGACCTATTAACGACCCAAACCCATTAAGAGCCAACCCGAACCCGTTAATATCGTGTGGGTTCGTGTCGTGTTAACAAGTCGTATGGCATTTTGACAGCCATACTTAACGTATAGCTGAAGTGATTGGGAACAAAAATTCTCAAAACTGATGACTAACTACTATTACTCTGAAATGGAAAGTTGAGAAAGTTAGTACAATAACCATCTACATCCATGAATACTTCCACAGATTTATTCAACATGAATAATCAACCTATATGAGTGCTTCAACACTTCCAAACAAAGTTAAACACCTTTACAAAAAGTAAGCAGTTGATGCTTTGCAATGACAGTCTAAGAAATACCAAACACATCAGGCATAAACAGATGGAGAGTTGAATATGAAATTTGGAAATCGGTATTGACCAAAAGTTTCTTCATTTCCTCTGTTGCTGATTGCTTTGATCATGAATTTGAATGTTTATTTTTCTTCTTTTACTTTCTAGACAAACCACCGTCAGGTTTGGCTTAATTGTCAAAACCACCTCCTTTTTTTTTTCTTCTTAAAACCCTCCTTTGGCTCTCTTTATTTGTTAAGATTGCTCGTTTCGAACTAATCAGTAAAGAGCAATTGAATTGAGGTGAGTTTTTGACCCAGCTCTAAAGGGCTTTTAATAATTTTATTTCATTTTCAAAAGCACCCATACTACTTTCATAGCTAGAGGGTTGCCTAATTAAACAATTTATCTATTATCCTGTTCCTTGTCAGGAATTAGGAGCATAAACAGAGAAGGTTTTAGGTCACTTAACAAATATATCAACATAACTATTTTAGAGGATTGCACCTAGGTGATAGGACTAACTATTAATTAGTTCTATGTGAAGCTCAGTTCACTATTTCATAAACCATTATTTTTTGTTCATTTTCGACCACTTAAAATGTTTTAAGTGGCCCCTCAGTTGGTGAAATTTCTGAATGCACGAGTACAAGGGAGCATTCAAGAATTCCAAAATTTCCTAAATAGAAATCCATGAATTCTAATAATGAAATACATCTTTAGAGAATACAATCATTAGTCAATTTCAACTATAGTCGATTTTGAAGTTGTATAATTCTAGGTGGAGATTATTAGCCATCCACAAAAGAAATTCCGAATCCGATTTTCCCTCTCGCACCAACATCATATGCCCCATCAAAAACTTTGTACAAAGGAATACATACTCAACAAAGAGAATTATAGTTGGAGCCCTGCTTCAGTTAGTTCCTCTATAGGCTAAACTGTTTGTTTGCACTAAAATAAATAGGAATTAAATACATATGGGTTAAAAATAAAAATCTAAGGTGAGTTTTCAGAAGTAAACATCAAATGACATCTTCTTTTAATTATATTTTCTTAAAATACATTATTATTTGATATTATTTAAAGGAAAAATCACCTATAATCTTTATCTTTTTATCGCCTTATGTATTCAATTTTTATATATTCTAAAACAAACAGGCCAAAGTCCATGGCCCTCGCGAACCCAAGCTAACTTGAAATGTTTTCCTAGGCTGATGCGCTCTATAGTATGTAGGATTAATGCCACATGATGGTAAAATTAGATGGCAAAGGGTCCTTTTGAGACGGTCCTAATCCATTTGACAGCAGAGCGCTGCGCGCAGGAAAACTATTTTTGCTTTTGTCACTTTTCTACTCATTACCTGTGGAATTTTCTTTTCAGAATCTTCCTACATGAAAGCTGAAAGAAAAAATCACCATGTCATGCATGAAAAAATCACCATGTCATGAATGACTCATCCAAGAAAAGAACCTTCCACAAATTATGAATAATGCGAGACGATTACATTACTTAAATGAGGTAATTATGGGACCAATGAAAGATAATTTTGCTTGTGGGATGAGTTGACTGTTTGACTGTAAGATGTCACATGCTATGCAATCATCTGCCTGGTATTCATAAACGGACACCTCTCATACCTTGCCGGTTTTTTCCTTCTCCCATAGAAACTTTAATGCCTAAGCCTAACCAACAATTCCAGCACGTTCCACCTACCCTTCTCTTCACGTGCCCCATCTCTCTCTCTCTTCTCTCTCTCTCTCTCTCTCTCTCTCTCTCTCTCATCTTTTGTGCTTTCTCTCTCGATCTCATTTATTGTTATCACACATCCACAAGAAATCTGGTTATCAGTCATCAAACAAACACAAGAAAGTGGGGGTTGATGGTCCCAACAACTGAGCACCTGGGATAGGCCTCACAAACCCTTGATCATGCAAGTCCAGACAAGTGGGTCATTCAAACATTTATAAGCAAACCACTCTAATCTTTGAATCCATTCCTACATAAATGTTTGAATGGTAGCTATTGTGAACTTTTGAGGATTTTTAATATGGAAATTACTCTCAAGAAAGAGATGATGCTTCATGGGAAATCTTGGCTAAGCCACTGGTCCCAGAAGGGCTTGTTCGAAGACTTTGATGCATGCATGTGGGGAAGGACCATTGAACGGTTCCACTGCAGATTAAGGATGTGCAATATACTAACCAACCATTGGGCCTCAGATTCTGATAGTGGTATGTACATATCGACTTGTAAAATCATTAACCGTGACCTTCTAGAACAAGTCCCCTCTTAAATCATCGTGTTACACGCACCTGCCTACGAGACCTTCTAGAGTCCTGCTTCTCTGGACTCAACATTCAATTCCTCAAAAAGGGGGAATCTGGGGTTGATACCCAGACCTCTAACTCCGGAAAGAGGAGGAACCGTGGTCTTGATCACTCGGCCAACCCCGTAAAACTCATATAAATCAGCTTTTTAATTGATATCGGATCTGGATCCAACACGTGCACGTGAACTCTAAAATTGAGATGGACCCCATTCTATATGGCTTTGGGTTCCAACAACATCAGCATTTGGGGTCCAATTGGAAAACAAAATCAATTAAAGGCATGTAAAAAAGCTCAGATCTTGATGTCACACTCCAGGGCCGCCCCCCATTATAGGGGCGGACCCATGTGTATCCGCCCCAGGTCATATCTAGAAATCACAAAGAATTAAATTGGGGGTTGGGCCATGCCCCACGAAAACCAAAGCAATCGCCCCACGTCTACCATTTTATTCTCTTCTTTGGTGGAAGGAAAAAAAAAAACAACATTTTCTTTCCATCTCTATGGGAGAGTAAGACTAGATAGCTCGTTTCCATTTTATGACTGAAGAAGGAAGATGAATACTCTTGTCTGCTTTTCTATGCCTTTACGTGATCTTGACCTTTTTTTCTTAGATGATGTTTCTTCTTGTTATTGGTTTTATTATCTGCTCCTTTTTTTAGTTCTCTAGTTTCTTGAGAAATTGAAAAGGCTTATTTATGAATTTGGTGTTGATAGTAGGGTTCCTTACGAAAAGAAAAAATTGTTTAAAACTACGTCTTTAACCTATGCTAGTGATTTTATCTTTAAATTAGATATGGAGAAATATAACAAAAAAAGATCAACTGCTAATCTATTTAAATGCAATATTTTTTTTCTTCTTTTCTATTGTTAATGTGAAAAAAAAATCAAGTAAAAGAATGATTGACGTTTTCAATTGACCATTGTCCACCCCACCCAAAAGAAAATCATGGGTCCGCCACTGCCCCTTTACCTAGGACTAGGATAGCACCATAACCATCCCTACGTGTCCTATAAAGGATTCTTCATGAGTGGTTGAAATTGATTGAAAATTCCCACCAACTACCCTCCGGGCTAATCCAGGGGTAGTTCTTACATGTTGCCCACTCAGCTGGCGGTCCTCAGGACGGGGACAGCTCGGCCTGATAAGATTCGGCCCACTTTGGGCTGGGTTATATATCGAGTTGTAAATGGGTCTTCGATTTTTAAAGTCTCATGCGTTCGTACCCGAAGACGAGTAATCATACACCATTAATTAATGTATTGTAGTGCGAACCCCACAACAATACATTGCATAAGGAGTATGACTGGTTAGGGCTGCACATGGGCGGTTCGGATCGGTTTAACACTAAAACCAATAACCAAACTGAACCTGTCGGTTTTTTAATTAACCGATCCAATCCGACCGATGGAGAGGACTTAAACCGAACCGGACGGTTTGGTTCGGTTCGATTCAGTCGGTTAAACCGTTATTTTTTTTTAATCAGACATTGTAAATTTCAAAATGATGAGACCCCATCCTTTACATTTATTCCAATGTTTAGTGCAAACATAAAAATTCAACATTCCAGTGATCCACTTATGATGGAAGTTGCTTCCAGTATTATTTACGTATCAATCTCTTATAATGGAAGTTGCTTTCAGTACTATCCATGCATCAATTTCTCATAATGACTGTCCACTTCAAGGGACCCACTTATGATGTTACTACCCATCTAATCGGAACCATCCATTGAAGTTTCCTCACTTACCCATTTTGTTATCTTAGTCTAATCAGTGCATCAAATCCCTTTCATAAACATAATCAATCCATAGTACTGGGATGCACAAAAACTTATATGCGGTGGACTCAATCCATAGTGGTATGCACAAAAATTTATATGTAGTGGACTCACATCAGTAAAAAAGCAATACTTAAGTTAATGTACACGAACGGTTCTGTTTAAGCGGTTTTTATGATATCCAAACCGTTAACCAAACTGATGTAAGCGGTTTTTATAATTACTAAACCGTTAACTGAGCCGATCAACTATAAACGGATCTAAACTGCCCGATTCGGTCGGTTCGGTCCGGTTTTGCTGTGATACCGGATTTTTGTGCAGTCCTACGACTGGTTGCTATAAAAAAAACCGTTGAAACTGCATTGGTAGGACCCAACTCGTGTTGGTGCGAGGCGACATTTAAAACCATATTCCAGAAATTGAAAAATGGTTCCGAGCCAATACCAACACTCCGACATTCCTAATTCTAACCTCTGGTTTGATTACTTGGGCAGGCTGACCGAGAAGGCCCGTAGCCCAACCCAATCCAAATAGGAAATTCATATAGTTTAGTGACTCATTTGCTGAAACAAGTCATTTGAAGCCTAAACAAGTGATAGAAAGCCTGCCAGATTCAACCCAATTAACTAAATGGGCAGGATTGAGCTTTTTTAATTTTAAACATCCCTACATAATATCCAAAATTGGAACTGCTTATAAACTGTCTTGCTCTTGTTCTTCTATACTGACTTTGTTTTTCTTTTTCTTTTATCTTTATGCATATACTCCTGTACTCCTCTCACTTATTAATATACAAGGAGTGATTCCATAAGATTGATTTTATCGATGAGTTTAAAAAAGCTTAACTCATGCACATGCAATTCGGACCTACTATTCAAAAGGTTCATGAGGGGGCCACCTTGGTACATCCAAAGTCCAAACCGACCAAACTATGGTGTATGATTTAATACAGGGGGAAAAAGAATTTACCTTTAAGACTTTTCACACGTTGAATTTTAGGCCAAACTTAAAACGTTGCCCCGAGTGTAGGCCCAACAAAATTGTAGAGCTGGAACCTAAAATTTGGGTCCAAACCCAGCCAGTAACTGTTGTGGGAGGGCTAACTCTAACCCTGGAAATTAAGCTTTAAACCATTCAGGGTTCCAGAGTTTGCCAGTAGGTTTTGACCGAGAATGGAAAGCCTGATAATTGGGGTTGTGAAAGGGCCAGGCGAGGCCTGGGGTACGTTATCCTCATCCTACCCTCAATATATATAAAGCCCATACCACCTAGCCCTTATCCTAACATCGAGAGTTAGGGTCGGGCCATTGTAGAGTTTAAGGTCTCAAAATAAGAAAGTTATTATTTAGTTTTTCTCTAAATTGCTACCAAATAAAGAGTGTTGACCGAGCGCTATCTTATCAAACTCTCTTACGAAGGGACCACTAAGAAAAATTTTGGAAAACATAAGGTGTCGCTAAAAGGTTTTTTTATTTGTCGAACAAAGTCATACTCGATTTGGTGGCTTGGGTTCTATATATATGGTTTTATTTATTTTGTAAAAGAAGGAGAAGAGTAAAAAAAAGTTTATTATATCTCACACCTTTCACAGGAATCTGCACGTACCAAATCATTCCAACATAGTTGTTTATTTGAGAAATTTAAATATTTACATTCACCCACCTTTTATGAATTAACATTATTTTCAATTTAACACTGATCCGATATAAGCATTGTCGGAAGTGAGGGCCCATACCCATCTCTCATAAACTTGGTGAGAGTGTCTCTCATAGGAGCACCTCCCTTGTATATTACTTTAAAATTTTGGAAGTTTATACTTATCAAATTAAAATGACATTTGGATTACTCCATATTCTCAAAGTTTCATGTACATACAAACTACTTTTATGAATTGGTCGGCATCCCAAGCCCCTCCACAGAGGAAAAAGTGTGTCTTTAGTAACAGGAGCACACCCCCTTTTGCATTAGCAAAAATGTATAAAAAGAATATAAAAGCCTAAATAAGAAGCGATAAAACCATAAGAAAGGGATGAGAAGTAACGGTGCAATACTTATTACTCCAGCTTAGGGGAGCATGAGCTGGGGCGTGCGAGTGGCATGTGTGGAACTCATTTGGAGGCCCGCCAAAATTTTCCCCTTTCCCTCTTCTTTCACTCTAACCTAGTCGATCAGAGACCCAAAAAAAAAAAAAATCGCCCCTCCCTCTCCTTCAGCCCTGCATCATGCGCCGTCATCATCCCCATCTCCTTTGCTCCTTTCCGTCTTCTCCTCTCCCTCTCTTGATTTGCCCTTTCCGTCATCCGCACTCTCTTCCTTGCGATCGCAAGTTGTCCACTCTCCACTACGCCTCCCAGCGTAAAACGCGCCAGTGCTCTGCGCCCATCGAAGATCTCCAAACCACCAGAGATCTGCGGCCCGCCCCATTAGAGATCTGCTTAGGAGGAGGAAATAGAGACTCCCGCCTAGTCCTTTTTTAAAACATAAAACAGAAACAGACACTTAGATTTCTTCTCCAGTGATGGTAGATCGCCAATCCTTGAGCGACAAACGTTTGGCCTTCTTCAATCGCCAGACACCACAATGAATCTCAGATGTTCAAACACGAATCGAAGTGGTTTGGCCTTTTTCCCATGACCCTGAACCACGCCCTCTTTCCTACCGCACAAACTCCTCTCTGTTTTGCAAAACTAAGAGTCAATTGCCCACTATGAGATCTGATTTGCAACATCCAGTGGCCCATCTTGAGATTTTTTATTCCCTTCCATGCTACTCAATTTGCTAGATTTTAACCACATACGCTCATTAGCAACTTTTTAATGCATGGGATTTCGGGAAATCAAATGTTTATTTTCTAATCGATTACTGTGCTGTTGAAATTTAGATGCAAATTGAAGTGATCTATTCAGCATTTTTCTAAGGAAAAATTCTAGATGCACCCACCTATTTTATTGAACCCACCCACATTCCAAAAAATGCCCAAAATACCCTCTCCTCTCCTTCCCTCTCTCTTCCTCTCCCTCTGACCCACCGCCAGCCCCCTCCACCCTCTCACCCATCGCCAGCCCTCACCCTCTTCCTCTCCCTCTCACCCACCGTCGGCCCTCTCCCGCCGCCCGCCTCCGTAGCCCCCGCCAGCCCTCTCCCTCTTTCTCCCTTTCTCCCTCTCCCCACCCGCCCTCCGCCCTCTCCCTCTCCCCGCCCGCCCAGTCTCCCTCTCCCCCTCTTTCTCTGCCTCTCGCTGCCTCCCCGTAGTCGCAGCCCTTGCCCACCCTCTCCCTCTTTCTCCCTCTCCCCGCCCGCTCCATCTCCCTCTCCCCGCTCAGTCTCCCTCTCCCCCTCTTTCCCTCCCACTCTCTGCCTCCCCCGCCCCCCCCCCTCTTTCCCCCTTTCTCCCTCTACCACGCTATCCCCCACTCTCCCCACCCTCCGCCCTCTCCACCTTCCTCTCCCCCTCCTATCTCTCTCCCTCTCCCTCCCTTTCTCTCTGTCGCTCCCTCCCCTTCGGCAGCACAGGGGGGATGGCAGGCGGAGGTTGCCGGAGCAGGGAGAGGGAGAGAGAAGGAAGGAGAGGGAGAGGGGTATTTTCGTCATGTGTAATTTTTTTTGAAAAAGGTGGGTGTGCTTAGCAAACCGTGTGGGTGAGTTTAGAATTTCCCTTTTCTGAGATGAGCAAGCAGATTGATGAGGATCTATACAAGCATTTTATGTCCAGTTGTTTGAGTGGGGAGAGATTCATGAGAATTGGGTCATGAATGGTTAAAAGGGCTTTTGTATGACATCAGAATCATCAATCTTTGCAACAAATGAGAGGTGATTTGATGGTGGGAACCTGACTTTACAAGGATTTGATTCACTAGGTGATGGTTGGGCATTCATTTTCTATCACAATGTTATTTACTTGTTTGACCATAAATTCTTATGTATTTGTTGCAAATAGACAGAAAGTTTAATGAATGAATTTTTATTTGAAAGCCATCCAAATACATGGCAAGTCAGATCCAAGTGTAACCTTGATTTCCTGTTAAATTATGCATGTTCTGCAGCATTTGGAACAATGAAACCTTCCATTTCTTTTGAGAAAGAACAGGACCAATAAAACTCTTCTAGTTGTGGCAGAGATATAACAACATATTTGCTGGAGCAAATGACTGCATCAAAGCCCATCCAAATAGGTTCTACATCCACGTTGAGATAAAATGTCTATTCATCTTGTAGCTTGAGGCCCGAGATGGACAATCTAGAATCCTAACTGGGCCTTGAAAACCAGTCAAATCATTCCATATTTTTTCCTTCAACCAAACGGTTAGGATTGTTCAATCAAGCAAATTATGTAAGACTTGAGAACTCCAAGTTACAGCTCACAGGCTGGATGTTATAGATTGATAATTAGACTTCTTTTTATAAATTTTGATTAATAAAAGGCAAGTTCCTGCACCAAAACCCACCCACTAGTATTATCTCTTCTTTAATTACTCTCGTTAATTTCTTATCCCCCATCTTATGCAAGGAAACGGAGGCTACTTGGAAAGATTAATGGAAAATAAATCTATAATTTTGAGCAAAAGGACTTTAAACAAGGGGCAAATAGTTGATTATTTGTATAATAGACAGTTTCAAATCAACCAAAATTTGGTGAATATGGATTGTGGTTTTTAATGTGGCTTCTTAACTTGTACTCATGTATTGTTAACGATTCTGTAAAACATAAATGGTTGTGGTGCTTAATTTGACCAGCCAAACAGTATTTCTCTACTCATTTGTTTGTTATTATGTGACCTGTTTCCAGAGATTTTGGATAATATGAACCTCATGCAGTGGATAGGCGGTGGCTGTCCATAGCATTTTCATAAAATAGGATAACATGGACCTCATGCAGCCACTTGTAGTTTAATTTTTAAAAAATGGTAGTTTATAAAAAATGGTGTTTGAAATTGGATAATTGGATTACATGGAACACATTCAGCCATTTCTACGGGAGTTTAAATTTCTTTGAATTACATGAAATCCATTCAGCCATTTTTACAGGAGTTTCATCATTGAGCCAACATCTTCCACCTGCACTGTAGTTGGAGCTGGTTGCAGTTCCAATTTCAATTGTTGGACACATACATGTAACTAGTCTCAGTACAGATGAGACAAACACACCATGGTTGAAGAAGTTGTATAAATAAGCTCTTCAACCATTCTTGAAACCACCAGAATGCTACAATTCAAATGCAACCCAGAAAATTACAATTACCAAAATATTACATGAACCAGAATGTCATACACAACAAATCCATGAATTTTACAACCCAAATGTAGCCCACAAAATTACAGGAAGCAGACCATAGAGAATTTGTAGTTAAAAAAGTATGTCAAAGCTAGCCTTGCTGCTATAGAGGGAGCACATGCAACTTAAGCAGAATCCTAAATTGAACTTATGCCATTACTGGTCACCGTCCTTTGCTTCCCCCACCCTATTGGAGTGAATTGGGATCTTCAAAGAAAATTAGAGACGGTGATGCGATGCAGATTCCATGCCGAGAAAGATGATAAATCGTTGGCTGGCGAAGAAGAAAAAGAAGGGTTGCTGGGATGATCGTCCGTGAAGACAAAAAAGAAGACTCGCAGTGGGCCATTGGATGTTGCAGATCCGATCTCAAGATGGGCCACTGGACGTTGCACATTAGATTTCATGGTGGGCAACTGACTCTAGTTTTGCAAAACAAAGAGGAGTTTGGGCGGTAGGAAAGAGGGCGTGGTTCAGGGTCATTGGAAAAAGGGCAAACCACTCCGATTCATGTTTGAACGTCTGAGATTCATTGTGACTGGGCACAGGGCGCAGATCTCTGGCGGTTCGGAGATCTCAAATGGGTGTAGAGCTCTCGCGCGTTTTATGCTGGGTGGCGCAGTAGAGAGTGGACAACTTGCTATCGCGAGAGGGAGAGAACAGATGATAGAAAGGGTAGATCGAGAAAGGGAGAGAAGAAAGGACGGAAATGGGCGAAGGAGACGGGGAAGATGGCATCCCACAATGATTAGGTTATAGAGTGAAAGAAGACGGAAAGGGGAACGTTTTGGCGGGCCTCCAAATGAGTTCCACACATGCCACTCGCATGCCCACAACTCATGCTCCCCTAAGCTGCAGCTTAGGGGAGCCATTCCCATATATGTATATATAAATATATATGTGTGTGTGTGTGTGGGGGGGGGGGGGGGGGGGGGGGGGGGGTGGTTTGGTTGGAGGCGGTCCTATATGTGTGTGTGTATTTATATGTTTGAGTGGGTTTAGTGGGTTCCACTCAGGGATTAGTACCTGTTGGGTATCGATGAGGTTTTTGACCCAATAGGGCTAGACCCCTACGTGCTACACGCAAAACGTATACTAATGCACACATGGATTGGGCGATTTCAAACTTAAGACGTGGGGAGCAAACCCACTCTTTTTGTCACTCTACCAACAAGCAGGTGGGTTGGCATAAAGAAAACTCAAAAAAGTCTATTCCAAATAGATTGAGCTAAGGTTTTAAGAACAGTGATGATAGATTCAGGAGTTTCTTAAAATATAAACTTCAGACAAGGTTGAAAGGAAAAAAAATAGAACTCCCAAGTTGATCTCAGATAAAAATGGCCTTAGCTTTTGTTGACACGTTGATGATAATGGCAACAATCATTTGTCCATGTGCGTAAGAACGGACTCCCATTTCTATAAAGAGAATGATTTTAGAAGGTTTTCATTTTCTCTACAAAATAGACAGGGAACTCCATGGTAGGGCTAGCCATGCTTTCTCCCTGGCTGGATATTTGGTTCTAGTTCTCACGGTTCTATCTGCCATTCCTAACCGTTGGACTCAAGGAACAGAATTCCATTGAGTTAAAGGGTGTGCTTGTGCACAAGGGGTGTCTCGGAAAGGAGAAGGAAACCTTCCTTGCTGATTGTTTGGGGCAGTGAACAGTATTAGTAGAATCCTCCATTTTTAGCCCTTTTTCCATGTGATGCAAGGATATGTGATTCCGGCGTCTAGAGCGAGATTTGTGTTGCTGCGGAAGAGGAATCCACAGATGCCACAAACACATCCAAAAGGCAAGCAGCCCAAAAAGTAACCAAAGAAATCTCCTGGGAAGAGTGTAGTCAAAAAATGAAATGACAAGAAGTCTCCATGTTTGTTTTTTTTTTTTCAGGAAGTCTTCATGTTATAAGTGGGATATAAGCCCACAATCTAAGACAAGGCTCATTGTTCACTGGTCTGGCTCGCAAGAAGACTCCAGACGATCCAAGTTATTTGTAGATAAGCTCTAAAAAATATCAACGGGTCTAGAAGTTTGTTAGATAGAGTTGCAGAGATAAAATTATAGAATTCCTTTTATATTCACGACACATTACATATCTTAGCCATTCATTTTGTAAGACCGCAAGTATAAAATAAAGTGTTCCTCCTTACTTGCAACCATCCAATGAGTAATCCAAGCCATTCTTCTCCCAATGACCATAGTCTCTCCATCAACACTTTTGGCTTCTAAGGATTTATGTTCTTCTCAGTAATTTCAGACCTTTAATGAGTTACAAGGTAATAAATAAGAGTATATTACATTTTGTGACGTATTTTGATAACCTAGATTATGTTTCATTAACCAATATATTTTGATAACCTAGATTATGTTTCATTAACCTATAATTCTTTACCATAATGTTATTAATTTTTTAATAATTTTGTTTCAAGGTATAATTAAAAATTAATTAAAATATTTGAGGCAATAAACGAAAATGAGGTAAAAGGTGCATAATTTATTTTCCATTAAATAACTTATATTTAAAGTCTCATAATAAATGTCTGATAGTTTCACATGTTCATTCCAATTATATGCTTGGAATCATGCATGAGTCTCCCTGCACTCACAGTGAGTAGTATCAGATGTGAAAGACCACCAATGTGATCGAATCCTATGAAAAGGCCTCTGATGCAATTGAATCCTATGAAAAGACCTGTGATTGTATCCTATGAAAAAGGCCCTAATGTGATCAAGGAGGGATATATCCTTCTTTCAATTATGTCAAACCAAAAGAAGAAACACAGAAATAAAATCAGATAACAGTATGTGGTAGTATCCAAATTGATAAAAGTGCTACAAACATCAAGAGAATACTAATAATGGCAAAATGTTAAAAAAAAAAGAAAAGAAAAACAAATTAAACGATCAGAAGAACCATTTGAGATTCAAAGATATTTGCTTGTCACACTCAATATTAGGAGGAAAACAGGAATAAAGCATTTTCAGGACATAGGCTACAGATGCTGATCACTACAAATTTTTTTGGCGGAAGTAGCTATATTACACATTCAGAAGCATTGTTACTACCACTAGTGAGTCATACATGCTGCAGTAGGTTCCCAGTAATGAGGATTCTACTCTCTGGTCTTTTTCTCAGAAGCATTAATTGTTGTTAGTTAATTTCATGTTTTGAGGGTTCTACTGAGAGTGTTCTTAAAATCAGAAGAAATTATCCACCAAATGCCAAAATGGCAAAGCAGCGCTGATAAATAATTGACCAAAGCAGACTATTTTACCTCAGAGATCATGAAAATGGAGCTGCTTTTGGAGCTGTAATGAAGCATATTTCATCAACTCTAACCTTTGTTTAATGTGATTGTTTCCATTTTTTTTTTTTTTTTAATTGTATGTCTGAAGTCAATCAAATCCTGATAGTAAGTGAAAGTTTCAAGCATCACCGTTGGCCTGCTTGCCTCAGATTCCTTCTGGATAAAAATAAGGCCTCTGGCATTCAGAAAATCAGGTGAGAAATTGGTTGGTGTGCTGAATATTTATTGAGAGACCTCAGGAAAGGATAAGAATTGAACCTTGGTTGGATGTTAAATAACTTCTTGCAGAAGTTCACAATCTCCACAAATTAGAAGAAAGAAGAACACCAACAATGGGAGTCTTTCAGCTGCTTTTTCTGGAAAGTAATTCGCCATAATATCCCCTAACTGCCTGAATTTAACGTGAGGCCCATTATCAACTTCACTTATAAACACTGAGTTTCAAAGAATCCAACAGTAAGCACCAAGAGTTTCAACTCTAAAGGAGACTGTTAGAGCCTGTTCACCTGCAATGATACAGAAACCTGAGATTCTTGTGAATATGAACCCTTGGATTTAGCCCTTTGAAAGGTAGGAAAAAGACCTGTTACAAAAAGTTGAGAAATCATACATGCCAAATTAATATTTCAGGCCATCATCACAATCTTAGGGAGAAGCTGATTTTTAAAAACTGAAAATGCTATAAAGAAATCCAAGATTTCTATTTCTTCCCAACCAGAGAGATCGAAGATTTAAAGATAATACATGAATGCTACTCAAATAATGAGTGTACATGTCACCATATTCAGTGGAAAAGGTTCAATTTGAGCCTAGAGATTTTTTCACAAATCGCAAGACACTCCACATGACTGTCGAGATAATAAAAAGGATCAAACCAATAGCCACGGCATACTTGAGACCAAGGTTCACAAGCAAGTTTACCAGAAGGCCAGCGAAAACAACCCCGAAGAAATTTGCAGAGACTGCAGACCAGAAAGGCATGTTGAGAATAGATGCTACAATGGCTCCTGTCCACGCTCCTGTTCCGGGGAATGGCACCGCAACAAATAGCATCAAACCAAGCCATTGGAACTCTTGCACAGGGGCTGCCTTTTCTTTGGCTCTCTCGAATAGCAAGTCCATGAAACAGGACATGGAGGCATTTCTCCCAGCAATGAAAGTGGCAAACCTCTTCAGATAGAGTAGGATGAATGGCACAGGAACCATGTTACTGTGTATGTTAAAAAATCAGGATAGCATACAAAAGAAATAATAGAACATACAATAAAAAAAACCCAATTTGGAGGTGTATGAATAAGGAGAAAGGAGAGGAAAAGAAAGATGGAAACTTGTTCTCCCATGTTGAGTTTTCTCCAATATTCTTCAAATTGAGGAGAAAAATCAATTCCCTCCTTCAACATGGACCTGTGTCGCAAGAAAAACGAGCTTTCTACCTAAGATTTTCTACTTTTCAACAGTAAATGCCAAACAAGAAGCAATATTTCTACTTCCCTATTTTCTCTATCCCCTACTTTGTTCCTGTTTCTCCACTATTAGAACCACTTTAGGAAAATTAAGTAATAAAAAAAACTTAGCTTGTGATGAAACAATTTCTCCTGAAACAAATCACTTGATTTTAAGTGTTTTTATGTTTCAATTTCAGGAAATACTTTTACGGGGAAATTATCAGCTTCTACTTAGTTTTATGTTAAATGACCCAAGGATTCAAGAAGAGAAAAACCTTGAAAGTTCATTTGCCTCATAGAACAGACTAGGAACATTCTCCCTCAGGAATTCCAAATTCTCTCAATACGAATGCTCCAAATTCTTGCAATCAAAGTTTTTACATCAAACTAATCGGGATATGCTTTATAGAATATTCATTTTCTTCTGCATTGTCTACATAACCAAAATTATCCTATTTTTCATACATATATCACTTTCTCCTCCACCAAACGCCACCCATAAACTTACATAAAACTATTTCAACAGAATAGAAATCACATAGACAAAAACATCACAGATTAAAATGGAGAATCAGGCAATGAAAACCCACTCACCCAAGAACAGATAACAGGGTCAGGCGAAGAGGATCGAGCCGCATCCAATAGCCAACTGGAATCGCCCCACGAAGCTCAAGAACCGGAAGAGTGGCAAGAGCGAAAACAATAGCTTCATCTGTCCATCCAGATCCTTGGAGGGCGGTTGCTACCTTCAAACCAAAGCTTGAGGCTCTAATAGAATCGGCAGCAACCGCAGCAACGGCGACCCCACATGTCACAATCAGATAGAAGAAGACTGTTGACACCCAAAAGAAAAAAGCCCACAAGAGGAATTCTCTGATGGGTGGTCTCTGTAGCTGTTTTTGTATCTGGGTCTCAAGCAAAACACCATCTTTCTTCTTCCCCAATTGAAAAATTCCCGATTCTGCAGTAGTAGGAGATGAACCAAGAAGAAAGGCTGCCGCTGCAACTGGGGTGACCTGATATTCGTGGAACAAGAATCCTTAATGCAAGAAAGGAAAAAACACAGGACACCAAAGGCAGTAAATCTTCTTTTTCTTCTTCTTTTTGTTTTTCTGTATGTACCTTTTGAAAAGGGAGTGCTTGCAAATGGGATTTTGTTATTGAAAGCCTGGAATTGCTGAGAGGCTTCGGCGAGAGAGAGAATGAGCAGAGAGATGCTGATGAGATCATTCTATGGGTGATTTTTTCTGGGGAGAAGACTACTGCTGCTGCAATAGCAGCCATTGAAATTGAAGAATGCTTTGGAGAAAAAAACAAACAAACAAACCCAGAAATGAAGAAAAGGAAAGAGGAAGGAGGAAGTTCGAGTTTCTTATCTGCTTCTCCTATTTCTGCTTGGCTCTGCACTATGTAAGTGGGCTTCGGTAGTGGAGATTGGAGACCTGCAAACGGCAGACCTGTATCACTCCTATTTGGCATTTCTTTTCATTTCCCTTGTTTTTGCTCAATCCATGGAAACTTCTCGTGGGGAATGTGTTGTGGGGTGAAGAAAAACTTTTTCTCTTGTGGAGAAATTGTGGATTTTACACAGTTGAGAAAAGTGAGGTAAAGGAAAAACCTTTTTTCAGAGCAGCTTTTAAATTTTTGAGTATAAATTTGAAGAATTTTATCTGAGAAGGCATCTAAGAGGTCTACTAATCAAAAGAGATACCCATAATTTTGATGCAACAGGATCGGTATTCCTGCCATAATATTCATTTTTTTCTCATTTTTCAACAAGCGACGATGTGGTTGCTTAATATCGAGAGTTAGTGTCGATGTCGTCGCTAATTCGTGAAATCTGCTTCTTCTCCGACCTTTATCATCTGCAATTATTGATTTTCTGTACCAAAATGAACCAAAACAGAACTCTCCCCCCAACATTGAATATTCCTTGTGGAGGTTGTTGATATCTATTAACGAGGTAGGTATAACACAGTTTGAACCTTCTTTCATGCGTTATCTACCATAAAGCCTGAGTTTTATGTTTATTTTTCGAAAAATGTTCATTAGTGTTTTGATATATAGTTTATTCATTTCATTATCTTTGTTGTATGATTATTTTTGGGTGGCTAAATCGTCAATGTAAGAACCTTTTGAGGAAGGAGAAAAGGAAACCGCTAGAGAAAAGGGGAAAACGATGGAAGGAAGTAGGGGGAAATAGGGGAAATGGGGTTTCGGGCGATTTGTATAGGTTTGTATGCGACGGTGTCGTCGCACATTTAAATTTTTAATAATAAAAAAAGAGTAGAAGTGGTTACAGGGAGCCACTTTCATACCATATTGACTAGTGGCGTGTTTTTTGGTTAGTGTCCATCTACGGTCATTTTTTTTGGTAGTTTTCTCTTGAATTTATTTGGAAGGAGAAAAATAATTACAAAAAAAAAAAAAAACAAGCCTTAAACTCTCTACTGTCCTTTTCGGCAAAATTCCGAATCCCTGTTATTATTTGGTATTTAACGGAATTTATTTTAATTTTTTAGTAAAAATCCATAGAATAAACGATTATCTAATAAAGGGGGGTGAAGAAAATTTCATTTTCTCTAGCAAAGTCTACCTTTTGCTATAAAAAGAGATATTCAACCATTTAAAAGTTTCAAAACATTTTCTCATTGGTAGCTTTCTCCTTCTAGAAAAAAGTGATGATTCTCCACACTGCCCTGATGCTATTAGTTCCTGTTAAATGATCCAGTCTTTTCTAACATTATACCTAATGACTACCTTAAAATCAATTTCTCCTGTGATTGAAATATGCCCAAACATCACTTTGACTGCAGTAATTTTCACCATTATTTCCAAAAAAAAAAAAAACAATGCAGTGACTATTAAGATTTGCTCCAATAGTGGATATGATACTGCCATATCCCTAGTTACTAGATGGAGTTTAGTGTAATAGTTTGCCAAATCTGTGCCACACTGAAGGTTTAAATTACGATGAGAACAAAGCTGAAAATGTGTTGATAAGTAGATAAATTTAAGTGACTTCCGCGCTATGTCATGTTAATGATCTGCTCAACCTCATAAATGGCTGAAATATATAATAGCTATGATGGCACGTATCAGGGGGTAACATGCAGCTAACTTACAAATTAGGGGTGGGAAAACCAAGAATCAAACAGTCAAAATTTTCTTTAAGCTTCTCATCTTGTATTTGCAAACGTCCTAAAAGTTCAAAAAAAAAAAAAAAAGTTCCTAAAATATAAATTACATGGTAAGTCAACCCCAGATTCTCTTTCCTTGAAAAAAATGATTGTATATCTTTCCCTGTGGTATTAGAAAGGTCTGAAGTACATATAAGGAAAAACACTCCAACCAACATAATCGGCAGAAAATGTTTTCATACTTACAGAAATGATGCGCCAAGAAGGACCGTTGATTATTTGATTCTCATGGAGATTCCCATTCAACGGTTCATCAAAAGTCATTGCGTTACCCAATGTCATTCTTTTTTTTTTTTTGGATCGGTAACAATAGAATCTCATTAAAGAAAAATGATACAACTTAGGGAATAACATACATAGAAGAACCGCTCATCGGTGAGTTGGTACAAGAGAAATATACCAAACACCCACCAATTACACTGAAGCGCTGAGATTACATGACCGATCAATCCCCTGTTTAGCTAGACAATCTGCAATTTCATCCCCAGAACTCTGATTCCCTGGAACTCAGTTTTCCATAACTACAAAACAACTTTCCCTGGCAACTCTGGTGATCCAAATGCATTACCCCTCATTAACACTTGCTCCAAGTAACCTGCACTTGATTTATAAAGATCCACACAGGCCCATATTGATATTAAGACCAGTCACCTACAAGGGTAGCTATAGAGATCCAAACAATTTCACTTGTGTTAAAAGTAGGCCAAAGATTATAGATTTATAAGGTGATGCATGGGAAATTCAACCAACTGAAGTAAGGGACAAAATGGCAAAGCTGAACCTTGTCTTCTTATAGACATTGTTTCCAACAGATGGAACAACAAAAATATTCATGCTTGCCAATGGAGACAGCATGCAATGACTGATAATTTCATACCAAATTGTTTTTCAAGTAATTCAGGAAAAGTGGAAAACAGCATCATGGACAGAAATAGATAATTCCTATACTGGAGAAAGTAAAGGTTTGTTTGAGAAGAAAGCTTCCAGGTTGCCTAAAATCACTTCAAGCAACGCGGTGAATGATTCTGGTGTCAGAACAGCTCTGTGTGGAGATAACACAACATTGTCCATGGTAATGAGCTCTTGAGGCACATGAGGCTCCTCTTCAAACACATCCAGACCAGCACCACCAATCTCTCCTTGCACCAAGCACCTCACTAGTTCCTTCTCATCAATAAGTGCCCCTCGTCCCACATTGATGACTACGCCTTCTTTTCCTAATGCCAAAAGGACATCCCTGTTGATGAAATGGTATGTTTCATCAGTTAATGCACAACATACTATGAGAGCATCGCTTTCAGCTGCGAGGTCACAGACACTTGAAAAATAAGGGAATGGGACCGATGCCTTCTTTGTTCTGGAATTGTATGCAATTCTGCACCCAAAGGCTTCCAACCTTTTCGCAATTTCTGAGCCAATGCTGCCCAAACCAACAATCCCCACATGCTTTCCACTCAACTGCAACCATTAAGAAAATGGAAATTAACACACTGATATGATATACATCCATGAGCCGTACTACCAAAGACAAAATTTCACTGCCATTGACATGCAAACTTCATGCTGTGCAGAAGCAGGCCTTCAAAGTCGTATCTCTAGGTGTAATATAACGTTTCTTTGTATTATGCAGCATCTGGGCAATGTAATGACTACAAAACTGGAACGGTATCTATCTTCACAGGGACTACCCCGCATAATGCAAATCATTCACATGCCACAACCAAGGAGATCAGATAATTCAACTACATTGCAGCATACACCTAGCCTAGAAGAGCCAATGTAATACAGATAATTTAGCTTTCATTTGGAGTTCAATTTGAAAAGGCTGGGTTAGGTCGGTGCAGCCAAGATGTTTCAGGGGATACATTACCAACACATTTAAGAGCAATCGAGCATAAACCAGTTCCAAGAAAACGCTAAAAAACCCACTACATTCATGCAGGGGCGGAGCCAAGATTTCATCCCGGGGGGGCCAAAACTTGAATAAATTTTTATTTCACAAATTATTATGACTATCATAGTTTTAAGTTTTCTTTCGACATAGCTGTAAGTTCAAGCATAAAAAATATATACGATTCACGACTAAATTTTACATGAAAATTAAAACCAGTATCTATTCAGCCTTAACAAAATATAAGCAAAGAAAAGTCGTAAAATAATTGTTTCTTAGTACATTTCAACTCAATCATCTATCAAAATGGAACTCGACGTTCTTTCAAATCTCGGAAATCTTCTATGATTGATTATGTGCTAAGCTGCTCCACAATTTCTTTTTCAATGTACACAATCAAAGAGTCAGAGAGAAAATCATCCTTCATTTTGCTGCAAAGCCTAGTTTTGACGATATTTATTGTTGAAAATGATCGTTTAGTAGTTGCAATAGAAACTGGAAGAGTAAGCACAAGTTCAATCACTCTAAAAACAAGTTGGTAGACTGTTGATCTTCTAGTGTTTACCAACCATTGACATAGATCAGAAAACATTTGACAATCTTTTTTATGATTAAAATGCTAGTTTAGTATCCAATAAAAACTTATTTGATTTCAGTATTAAAAAGAAAGGAAAAGAAAAGAAAAGCTTAATTCAACCATAACTCATCATATGGTAAGAGAGAAACAAGCTTTCTGCAGTTAGGATGATTAATTGCATCCCAAGCTTATGTAACTGCACTCTTGCATAATTAGTGCTCAAAATGCATGTATCAGGATACATCCATTAAATGATATGACACAAAATTCACATGACCTGACCTCTCATAGTTTGTATCATTGGATTCATCTGCATCAGTTAAAATTCAACACAGTAGTTCAAAGAAGCACCAAAATCATCGTTACTAATTTGACACTGACACAGACACAATAGTTCAAAGAAGCACCAAAACCATATCAGTTAAGTTACTAATTTGACACATATCACATATCGGTTACTAATTAGTGTTCAAGACTTTCAGTGCTATTGTCAGTGCTACATACAGACTTCTAGTGGCATCTAGCTGCCGGATTTAAAACCATTCTCAAAGTTACAACCCAAGCCCCAGAACAGTCCAAGTTGGGATGTGAATGGACTTGGATGTAACTGATTATCCAATTATTAGAGACCCCGGGCTCCAAATCCTCCCCAGCTGACCAAATTTTTAATAGGTGGATTCCATGGTGTAGAGTTTTGCTGCTTTCACCCTAAGACAACTAGAGATAAGAAGTGGATAAAGAATAAATTCTTTTGTTTTTAGGACAACTGATTATCTGATTATTCGATAAGTCCACTTGTAATTCGTGGCGATGAATTTTTAATAGGTGGGCTTTGCCGTAGAGTTCCACTCCTTGCACCTATGTATTTGCTGATGGAGATATTTAAAGAACAAAAAAGTGGGTCTGCATGATCATATGATTCGATTTGGATCCAGAACTGGAATTGACTGTAACTTTTTATTTTTAGATTTCTTAAAACATAGTCACAGGCCATCCAGTTTGTTGGATTAGAGTGTACTTTAGGTTAAATAATATATTCTAATCAAGAGGCTCACTTGTATGATTAGCATATCTATTTTGACGCCCATCGGTCTAAGTATACTTTAAACTTCAATTCTTATTTTCAATTTTGATTCAAAAAAATGGAATCTATATTGAATTTAAATCCATTAATGGACAAAACTTGTGTGTGTGTGTGGGGGGGGGGGGGGGGGCGGGGCCACCCAGGCCCTACAGTGGTTTTGCCCCTGCATCCATGGGTTTTTATTTCTAGTAACACATAAAATGACTACCTGCACAGAAAAAGGGCTTTAATGATGCAATTGAAAGTAAAAATTACTGGAGTCATTGTTAAGAAAAGGGTCATTAAGATAAGTTTCCAGAAGAATTGTATAACCGTGTACACAAGTAGGGGTTCGTTTACACATCCAAACAATGTTGTATGAAGATCAATGCAGAGAACATGATTTGGTTGAAAATATTATCAGGAGTCAACAGCACAACCTGCCTGCACACGCCACACCTGCACGGGCACGAGCCCCTGCACGCGCGCACACATTGAGAGGGAGAGAGAGAGAGAGAGTGAGAGAGGGGTTCTTCTTTGCCGCATCATTCTATTCATTTATAGTGTTTTTCTCTCTAGATGAGTTCGACTCATCACGAATAATGCAACAAAGGAGCTAATAATGTTCACCACCCTTCATAGGGTTACAGTTGCCTTGTAACGCCCCGACCCAAGTTAAACGTGTTTAACATTAATTAAGTATGATTTAGTTACTATAATTATGTTTAGATACTAAGTAAGCTACTTTTAATATAAATTAGTCTTATTTGGTCTTTGGGTTAGATCTTGAATCATAGATAGGTGAGTTGAAACCGGTTTGACTCGATTAGGTTGAATCAGGGTTTTTTTCGTAATTATCGATTTTCTCATTTTGCATCATATGCACGTCATTTTGGTGTCATCGCGTGTATCTCGTTGAGCACGTCGATTTTCGTATTAGACTTTACCTCATTTGATCACACGTTGTAGAAGTAGGCTATCAATTGACTCAAATTGGAAATACCAAAACCTAGTGAACTTTTGTGCAAAAATGGACATTCTTATCCCTTAAAACACCCATCCATTGCAATCAATCATTCCGCCTTTTTCTTCCTCCATTTTCTTTGCTCTTTCTCTACTCTCTTCTTTCTCTTCCCCACCCCGAGAATTATGGCATGTGTGATTAGAGCCAAGGAGTCATCTTCATCTTCACCTTCTCCTTCTCCATCCTATTCTCATCTTTGTTGACAAGAACCCTCTTTTCCAACTCTCATTTTCGGATTTCTTGCTAGAGGTAAGAATCAAACCCTTGTTGCTTATGAGTTTGAGTAGCATTAGAGTCAAGAGACTCATGTTTAACCATTTATGGTCATTAATTTGCATTTTCATGTGGGTTTCTTGATTAGGGTTTCCATTTGGGGGGTTTTGGGTTCATTTGAGCACTTGAGCAAAGATTAGAGAGAGAGCTTGGAAAGATTGAAATTGATGCAAGTATAAGCTTAATTTGGATTTACATATTGTTTATTCATGGTTGATTCATTAAAACACTATTTCTTGATAATTCAAGCTTATTTAATGAATGTGTGATTAGCTTAATCCTATTGAGTTTATGGAATGGAGATATATTGAGGGTGTATGTGTGGTAAATAGGAGCATGGAGGCTCAATGATGCAGGTTTTATGATGGAGGAAGTTGGAGAAAGAAAGGGAAGGAAGAAACATGAAAAATCCCGAAACCTACAGTTTTGGAGCCTCCGCTCAAGCGGACATAATCCCGCTCGAGCGCACCCCCTCTCTGGAAACCTCTGCTTGAGCAGAACTGAAGCTGGAACTGGGGGTCCTTTTGACCCCTCAAAGGAGTGAAGGATCACTCCTAACCCTATATAAGCCTCCATAATCTTCTCTAATGGATAATTATGAGGCACACCTTAACCACTAGGGGATTAAGACCACAAAAGACCCTTATGTCTTTAGAACGGAATCCTTAACCTCTTTTCTTGTCTAATGGAAGACCATAAGTCTAACACTATGACATAAGGGTTGGTTTAGAAGCTCAACGTATCCTTCTTACAATAAGTGGAACTAAACAAGATAGTAGTACGCTGACCTTCTGTCGCAACCTTGGACCGGGTTAGTAAATGGAGGGCGCTCCTAATCCGGGATCGGTGAGCTAATGATAGGATAAGATGGATTGCAAAGATATATACATTTAATTTCTCACAGGTTTCCGCGGTAAGGATATCACACACATACAATTCATTCTCAATCGAGATGGGGAAGCGTGTAGCAAACTAAGTCTAGTAACCTTTCATCATAATTCAAGACTGATAACCCAAGCATAAACAACACGATGTCAGAGCAAGCAATGATCAATGGCATTCCCAAAATATAAAGTTAGTGTTTATACAACAGATGAATTCAATTAATCATTTTCAAGCCCAACAAAGGCTAATACAACCAAAAGAATTTCCCAAAATGTGCCAATGTTTATCCCCAAAATGTTTTGTATCTCAAGGCTTGACCAAATGCCTAGACGACATCGTCAGCCTGCCATTCGTGTTGCGGCTCTCCAACCGCCTCCTCTGGCTCATCTTCGGGAAGGGGGAAATCTGGACCTGAGTACTAAAAGAGTGGGTCAGACACGACGGTCTGGCAGGTGGGTGAATAGATATACAATGCGGAAATTCAAGGAGTATATTAGGAAAAACATTTAAAACTTGCCAAAGCAATAATTTCCATAAGATGCGTCATTTATTTAAAACACATGTGCAAAGTAAAACATGTAAGGTACCAAGGAACAGGAACTAACAAGATGACAACAACACACAAGCTAGATCCTCCATCACTAATGTGATAAGAGCACATTCAGGGCGTTGGTCTCAGATACGCGAAGTGACGAGAGCCAACGAAATATATACATATACATATAGCTAGACAAGATTATTGCTGTGAAACCGGGTAATAGGGCATGACAAGACCTAGACTGCAGCTGGCTGGAGCAAGAGGGGGACCCCTAAGTTGGTGGATCAAACCGACAAGGACATCTAAGCTTAGTGGTGCCGACACATAGGTCACAAGAAATGAGCACGACATTACATATCGATATTGGTGTATAACACCCAGGCAGGTGGGACAAGGTGCTCATAGGCATATATATCACATTAATAGCTGGTCATGCAGGTTCGGGCTTGCAGAACACATTCAGTATATGTATCAATATTTTTAAAGCAAAACTAGCAATGTCACGTGAAACAGGCAAAAACATGTGAAATTTGAGTGGGAGAGAACATAATGGATTTCTTTAAATTCTGGACCATACATTGAGGCCTAACGGTCTAAATTAAGGTGTATATGACACTCGTATGGCAAACAATGTTATTGGCTTGGCACTCCTGAAGATCAAGGCATTCCAAGTGTTCCATACACTTTGGTGAGGTAAAAGGGGCCTCAATATATCTCCGTGACGGGTTTCTTCCTTAACCGGGCTCCATTTATCACCTCCCGGGTGTCACCATCGCATAAGGGCCTCAAACAAACCTTTCCAAACCATAAAGTATCACTTTCAAGTCCCCAACGCAGTCCAAGGCCCGGCATGCAGTGGGCTCCAGTTTGCTCGAGCCGGCAAGCTTCTGGGAGGGTCCGCTCGAGCGGACACAGATTTGCTCGAGCGGACTGGCACGAGTCAGGTTGGCTTGAGCGGATCAATGGTTGGCTCGAGCCAACTAGCCTTTGGATGGGGTCCGCTCGAGCACACAAGGGTCTGCTTGAGTGAACTGGCCACTAGGAGGGTTGGTTGGAGCGAACCCGAAGGCTGGCTCGAGCTAACAAGTTTCTGGAGGGGTACGCTAGAGTGAATGTGGGTCCGCTCGAGCGAACTGCTTCAAAAATTGTAGTCTAGTGCAATGCAGGCTCTCTTCTATCTTCCCTCTCAAACCTCCTTTGAACTACTACTTTTCCACAACCATTTAGCTCTTTGCCTTCTCAAAACCATAATTACTCCTCCAACAACCCCTCCACCAAAACCATCAATTACATTCATTTCCCATCTAAAGAAACACCTACCATTCATGGGAAAACCACTTGTGACAAAAACAAACTTTAACCAAATATAATGCATATAGTTTCAAGAGATTAAGCAAGAGGGAAATACCCATCAATATACACATTTCAAAATTAATAGAAACCATAGGGGAAACATAGGTAGAAGCAAATAAAGAGGAATCCATATTTTTGCATAAAACATGAAATCATTCAAACAATCAATTCATCCACTTGCCTTGACTCCAAGATAGCTAATTAAGCTCCTAATCACCCTCTCAAGCCACAAATCTCCAACAACACAAAAACCCCCAAAATACACCCATTGAGAACCCTAAATAGTCAAACCAAAGAATGATAAAGAGGGAGCTTGCAATAATGAATATGGAGCCTCCATAGGACTAGAAGAACACAAATCTAGGAGATGGAAAAGATTGCTTACTTGGAAGTTCCTCAAATAGTAAAAGCTTGATCAAAATGAACCCTAAGATGAGTGGTTTTCTTTACAAAAGGTGTCCTTGAAGAGTTCTCATGGTGAGGAAGAAGATGGTGGAGCCTCATTCTTCCTTTAAGCAAATGTTAGAGTGGGTTGGAGATGAAGAAGCAAGAAGAAGAAGAAAAAGCCCTAGAGTTGCCCAGACCCTTCCACATCAATAGTAGCAAGAAGAGGGAGAAGTAAAAGAGGTTCTTTTTATATAGGAAGTGGAAATGGGTCCCACAACTTAACAAACTTGTTGGGCCAAAAACATTGTCTTCCTGGCCTCGGATGAGTTCGACGAAGAAGGAAGAAATGTTCACTGAAAAATCTAGTTTCCAAAAAGTCTCCATTTTGTGGGTTTCGGAGATATTGAAATTTGTGTCCAAATTTTGTGTAAAAAGACTATTTTGCCCCTAACATTAGAAAAGTCGGGTTTTGAGATCTCGAACGAGGACAGAGTAAACTTGAAAGTTGTAGAGGTTAATGAAATAAATCAAACGGAGTCAAAACAGAAATTTTCGGAATCGCGGGTAAGCCCCCATGCTCACTTTTAGTCACTAAAAAGAAACCCCCAAGGGGTCCCACTAAACAAAAAGGCTCTCAAAATTCCCCTAAGCTATATATATATATAAAAGCCATTCTAATCTCAACTTAAACAAAATCCACTAATCTCACTTATAACCAACACACGACTTACTTAGTACTAATCGCGCGGTCTCTCGGGGTGGGGTCTTACACCTTCCGAACTACCTTGTATTGGACGGTGAGAGACTATGAGTAATAGTTTAGAATTGGCTAGTGAAATGCCTTGATTCCTCTAAATTTATTGCATTTCATATTGAGATCAGATTTCCTCATTGATATCACATCATGGTTAAGTAATTGTTGCATTATGACTCGATTATCCAATTCGTTATTAAAATTGTCATACAACTATTCAGTATTCGAAGGGTACTTGAATTGAGTAAGTATTTGTGTGTATGGTTTTACTATTCGTTTCGGTTGGGAACAAAAATATATAAACTTACTTAAATTCGATTATTATTCAATTTGATCGAGTCGGCACTACTTAGCTTCGACCTTATGATACCCGACGGGGATAAACTTAGTTTAGTATTCGAGACTACTGCAGTAAGTCATCTAGAGCACCGGAACTTCAGACCCGGGTAGCCAGTTAGCTTTTGGCCGGGCCGCTGGTGATATCCTAACTAGATTTGCTCTCTTTTGAGAGGATAAGCTTAATGTAGTAGCCATATTAGTAGGTTTTATTCATCATTGATTCGTCAATCATAAATTATTCGATTTTGGACAAGTGCCTAGTTATTACTTGTTATTGACCTCTACTAATCAATTGTCATTTCATTTGTTTGATACATTATGTATTTCCTTATGAATGCCTATACTTGCCAATTCATCGTATTTTAGATACTACTCTTATGTCACAGACACAGGTGCAACTCCCGATTCTAAAGAGGCTTAGGAGGGAGATGAAGTGACCGAAGAGGTTCCTCTAGGATTAGAAGAATGGCCAGGCAATAGGCCTATGTAATCCGGTCCATTGGAGAGCGATGTGGACTCTTTTGAGAGCTTTACTTGGAAGTGTGACTAACTCCTTTTTGTGTGGGTCACACTAGTTGGATTCATGAATTAGATGTGGTTAATATGTTGGATAGGATGTAGGGTTATTTTTGTAATCCATACTTTAGTTCTAATGTGTAAATATATTTTGTATAAACTTGACACTTTAATTGTAAATAGGACTGTTCAATGAAATGGTATCTAATGTGTATTGCTGAGATGCTTTTGCTATTAAATATGATTGATAGGTTAGTGAGCTAGACTCACAAGTGGAAAAGAAGAATTTCCTCTTACGTAATGTTGTAATTGGTTCTAGACAGGTATAATATTACGGGAGTACGCGTGTCGCACCTTGGGGATTACCCTAGGCCAGGGTGATTTGGGACCGGGATGTGACATGCCTCCTTATGGGGAGCTCATCTTCCTGACCGCTTTGATAATTGCTCCCAAATGGCTCTCCCTAGCCACAGTTGCTTCCACCTTATTCCAACTTCAGGACAAAAACTCTCTTACTTCCATATAGAGGATCTGCCTAAAGTTATGAGTTCACATCAACCTCCAACACTTCCTGCAACAGGACCAGTCACCTCCACCACTGCCAACAAATTCTTTTCCCTTTTTGGCTCGAATCACAGTATTTCCTTGCTCTTATGGATACAAAAGAGCCCCTAAGCCCATTTTAAAAAAAAAAAAAGAAAAAAAAGCTTCTAAGCTTCTTGGATTATAAAATATTCATATTTTTGTCCTCTAAAGGGTTATCCAAACCTCGTTTTCAGTTTTTATTTTCACTTTTTTCAAATCAATAAAAAAAATGTATTTTATTTACAGTTTAGTACAAAATTAAATATATGTAGTATAAGAGATATACAAGTATAGCCCCAAAAACTAAAGAAAGACAGGAGTAGCTCCTGCTTGAAAGATCAGAAGAGCTAATCATATATGTTCATCACTAAGTTTACCCTGTCTACCCAAGACTTGGCCAACAATTCCACCACTTCATTTGCATTTCTAGAAGAGATCGAAGGAAAGCCGTAGAGTAGAACATAAAAGTTAATCTCAGCCACTGCGTACGCTAATTCCGGACTAAAAGATAGGTTTTCAGCCTGTTGTAATGCATCAGTTGAATTGCATTCTATAGAGATTCTTTTGCATTTTCCTCACCGCCTTATTAAAGGGGTTTGTTTCCAACTAGAATTTTTTTGCCACTTCTGATCATACTACCATTCCTAAAAACTTTAAGAAGCACTCTCTCATTTTCTGTGGTGATAAGCAATGGAAGAAGAAATGACAGTCTTAAAAAAGAATCAAAGTTGAAGATTGACTCTACCAAACTGAAAGAAGGATGGCAGGTGTCGATAGACTCACTCCAAAAGCACAAACCAGATGAGGAGATTGATGCTACAAAAGGATGATTTGTAGATAGAGATAACTCATCATATGTCACTTAGAATCTTTTCCCTGTTCCAAACATGAACCCAAGATCCTATTTGTTGCAGTCAACAAAATGTGGCCTTAACATCAATTAGATGCCAAGAATGCCTTGTCCTCAGGGAACTACACTTAGTAGTCATGATGCCCCTTTTTTTTTCACCTATGCAGGAGAGAATTCTAGTGTGCTTATGGCCCAAAGCGATATCCAAGAGCCAACATTGAAAATTCCAGAGGGCCTATGTTGGTAATTCCAGGTCCAAGACTCAAAGTAAAGTTGGGGAAATGTTCATAACCTCAATGTGAGCAGAGATGATTGCAGGGGAATTAAGCAATACCTTCAAATAGAGTTTGATATTAAGGACTGAAATCCATTATTAAGGTCAGTTTCCTTTCCTGGAACTGAATTCCCAAGGAATTCAAAAGATTATCAAAGACGCAAGGGGTTAGAAGGAAGCTAAAATTCATAGGATTTGATTTGCCACGGTGATGGCTGGGTATTCCTTCTCCATCTCCTCTTAATTCATTTTCAATCAGACTAGAAACTATTTGATTTTGATGGCCATTTATAAATCTCCACCTCTATGTTCTCAAATTTAGCCACACGTCCAGGAATACAAGCATTCTTAGAATTCCTATGAATTCTATTCCATACAAACAAACATACCTTTCAACTATTGCTCTTAGATTAAAGTCAAAAAATCAGACCAAGCACTAAATCCCTCACATAGCATAGTAACAGCACCCATTGTTACTTTAATGGAGCCCATCAGAGAGAGAGAGAGAGAGAGAGAGAGAGAGAGAGAGAGAGACCTTACGACCCTTCTGACCCAGAAGCTGACCCTGCTGAGACCATTGACCGCTGCGCACGTAGCGGTCGGACGCAGAGATCCTTCGCAGGCAATCAAGCAAAAGACCTACAGCATAATCCGCAACGTCTTGAGAGAAGGCGTCCCCAGCGTTGGTAACAGCAATCCCTCTGCGCCTGCACTCGGCCAAATCGATGTGGTTGACCCCAGAGCTCGAAGACACCACGCACTCGAGCCCTGGGAGCCTCTGCAGCGTGGCAGAGTCGACGGGTCTGAGACCAGAACAGACCAGAACCCGCACGTCCCGCGCGTGGGCCGCCAGGAACTCGTGCGTGGGCATCGACGACTCCCACGCCCTCAGAACATGATACTTTCTCGAGAGAGCCTCCTCGAAAGGGGGCAGAATAGGAAACAGAAGGAGAATCGAATTCGATGGACGCTCTACTTGTGCTTCTGCTGCTGCTGCTACCGCTGCCATAGCCATACTCTCTACTTGCAATTCTTAGCCTCCGCCGGTCAAGATTTTAGCGTCTTCCTCCAATTCTGCTCTTCAAATTTCCGGGATAATTATATTTGATACCATTAATAAAGTAATAATAATAGACTTTTTAAGTCATAATTATATTTGATAACAACTGATTTGTTTTTTATTTTTACTTTTTTAATATTTATGCAAGATAACAACAGATTTGCAGGCAGATATTTGCAGGAAACTGCATTTTTGGTGAATGACGAGTTTGCGAAAGCTTTGTGAATGAGTTTGCTAAGGCCTGAGGCATTCCCCTATTTTACCTCAACAGGAACTGATCAAGATTTTGAATGGGCTTGATTTAACTAGTACTGTTCTTTTCGTTAGAAAATCTGATTGACTTTTACTTGAGATGCCAAATGTTCGTTCCGATAAAAAAGCTGATTGACTTCTACTTGGAGATGAAAAATGCGCCGGGCCGGCCTGTTTTGGCACCGCTCCAGTTCGGCATGGCATACTATGAACCGACCCATTAATTAGGGACTGTTTGGTAAATTTATATGTAAAGTCATGTCAAGTAAAGAGGGCAGCCAACGGTCAATAATTTCACGGTTTCCTGTTTGGGTGCAAGTGTGCAACCCATCAAAGACAACTTTACATTGGAGTGTCCATTCAAGGCCATACTTGTCTGCATACTTGGACTACCTTTTCACTTTGCCAAAAAAGTTGTCTATTGGGTAGGAGCAAGGAAGTCAATTGCACATCAACTATTCCATATAAGATTCGCAGTGGGATTCTAGGCCACTGATGATCATTACTGCAAATGATTTTGTGGCATCAAACAAGAACTCGATTCGTAACTTCCAGCAATGACATCTCCATCAAACCCTACACCACATCATAACTATTCCCATCTATCCCTCCCACCAAGCCCGTCCATTACATATATCATACTTTTCATTTCTCAATCCACCTCCCATTCTAACTAATGCTAAATTAGTAAATAAAATGGCCCGTAAAAGTTTATTTGGTTTTTCTTTTTGCAAATCTTATATTTTAACTTAAAGATTTTTCAAATTTTCATCCACCCCCACGAAACTTTTCACTGTCTACTCACGGTCATAGCCTATAATGCTCAAATACAGCATGGATATGTCATTTATATAGAGAGGATATAGATTAACCCTTATCCTGTCTTTCAACAACTTCAGTAAAATGAAGAAGGATATATTATCTATTTTGAAGTATCTGTGTATCATAATAGTCCACATCAAAATGGCCATGGAATGGAAAACATCTCTTCGTACCTTCAGTTTTTTGTAATTTTTCATAGTCAAACAAACATTTATCAGAGTAAATCCCATTGACACTGCCAACTTTGGATCTAATCACTTGCTCTATATTTTAGGCCTGCCATTCTCTAAAAAGATTGTAAGGTTTTGAAGGAAATAATATTTACAAACCTTCAAAAAGTTAAGAACAAAATGGTTTTCTTTCTTAGTAGAGTAGGTCGAGTTTGATCGAACCACTTAAATATCTTTGTCATTTTTCGTGTTCGTATTCTAATTTTAAATTTTAATACCGAAAAGGAGAAGAAAACTAATTAGGAAAAAAAATTAAAGGGGCACGCTGAGCACGCCCGACATAAAGGTACAGCACGGCCCGTGGCAGGCCGGGCCGTGCCAGAGTAAATCCCTGGCAGGTCGGGCCAGCCAGTCTAGCCCGTTTGACATCCCTACTTTATTAGTGTCCCATTGCTTTCTCGAGTCCCGATCTAATGAGGAAAAAATCATCGTAAATGACTATTTATGGTCCGTCACATCACCACAGCTAGCCTACCGATGTGCAATGACGCGGAGAGTGAGGCCACTAAGAGGATACCACCTCCTTTCTTAACCACAAATGACAAAGCAACCTCATTCATCAACGTTACAAGAAAATCGTTGTCAAAACTCAAGATATGGGGACAACTTGAGGCCTGGATCACGGTCCACTGACCGTGCAACCAAGGCCACACAGGATCCAGACTTCGTAGAAGTCTGCCATGCTAAACAGTGTCGAGTACCAACTTTTTGTTTTTTAGCAGAAGAGTGAGTACCAACTTGAACGGTGCGAAAGATAACATGTTCATTTCTTCGAGGAGAAAATTTTACCTAGGGGTGGCCACTTTTAAAAAGTTCTTGAAGGACAACTGAAATTCCAAAAAATTCACCAGCTCTTGTATGTATCTGAAATAACATATTTATAACTTTATAAAATCACTCTCCTTATAAATGCCAAACAGTTTCAAAAGATAAGGTGCCAACAGTACCAGTCAACCATGTACATGTTCCCAATGTAAAAGTGGTCACATAAAAATGAGTATGATTTCATAAAAGAAATTTAAGATAGATATGCTTGTCTCAATGTATTCCATGCCTCTTTTGATTTCGTGGCTGTTGATATTCGCAGGAAAATTGACCCATCCACCAATTCCTGAATGAAAAAGAGAGCCTTGAAATCTCTCTTAATGGTGTTCATGAGATTTTCTGTCAAAGTCTTAGCTTCATCATAACATTTCTGTACCAATTCCCATAGATCTTGAGATTTAAATAGAGTATTCATCTTTGTGCGCCAAGAATAATAGCAAACACCTTAGAAGAAAGGTATGGACGATTGTGATAGACTTACTGCTCCACTATAATTGGTCATCGCTTGTTGGGCCCTGGTGCGATATTCTTCAACCTATCTCTGATACCACTTCGATATCATAATCTTTATGGCTCTTTGTTTTCTCATGCATGTAATTGCATTTTTATAGCGGGTAATTACTTCACTTTTGTGGTTGGTTGTTACTAGAGGTAGTGGTGGTCATTTAGAGGATTTTATGAATATGAAACTTACAAATAGGTAAGTGGGCATTTACAATATTTACTACAATGGTCTAGTGGGCATTTACATAGTATGTGGATGTGTCTATTTAAGAAGAATCTTGTAATGCATTTTGATATAGTGAACTATAAGATTTAATCTTCATCCAATTGTTTCTGTGTTATGTGGTTGTGAGTCTTGAAAAATACTTTTTAAAAACTAACTGTTGAAAAATGGAGAACACAAAATGATAATCCAAATCGTTCACCTTGAATCTCATTCCCTCTAGTGGTTTATCCTTCAATTTTAATTCAATAAGAGTAGGTTCCACCTTCAAATTGAGCGAATGAAAGAAGCATGATTCAACTTAATATGGCGATCTGACCCACTTTTATTGAACTGAAATCCAAGGATATAGCACTCGAGGGGATGGGATTCAAAATCAACAGTTTAGATTAACATCATGTGGGCCCCATGGTGGAGTTTGACCCGATGAAGTAAGCCGAAGAAAGACTATCCAATCTCATTTTGACGATGGGACCCACTTCTATTAAATGAAAACATGAGGATATGCCATTGGACGTGATGGGATTTAAGATCAACGGTTCAAATCATCATCATATGTGCCCCATAACGAGTACTAAGCGCCCGAATGGTCTGTTGTCTTTGTCTTCTAACCCAAACCACTGAAAAAGAAAAGGGAAAAGAAAAATAAAGGAAGAAAAAGAAGCACTAAGAGCAATATCACTACGGGGCAAGGCAGGTTGAATACAACTAAAACACAAACCCACCCCAAACCTGATTTGAGTCCAAGTTGACGGAAAGAAGTGTACCCTACCAATATGCCACCAAACCCGCCCCTAATAAATCGTTATCAAGGCAAGTACCCGTTTAAATAAGACCCATTGCCCTCCTAATTCCCCCAATGTTCCAACACCCTTTCCATGAGTGAGATGTGTCGAACTCAATCATGATGTTCACATTAATCACAATCCAAACCGTTTAAAATGATAGTCATTCATTGCCATGAATGAAAGAAGAGGAACAAAGTGAGCCCACCTATTAAATATCAAAACATTTCAAACCCAACACTCCTTTTAATGGGATGTTTTTAAATCACACAGTAACAGGAGTTGGTCCCACCATAACATTAACATTGATTCACAGTGAATCTATTATATACCCAACTCCATTGAAGTATAAATTGGGACATCCCGTTAGCCTATCCGGCAGAGTTTCCCACTCCACACAGATGGAGCGTGAGTGAAACATTCTTTGGCACATTCACTCTCCATATGGCACGGAGGTGCGAGAATCTAAACGCTACCACCTATTAAGTTGTCTGTGTAAGCTTTTATACCCACTCCATTATTAAGTCATGTACATGTCCCTTTCTTCCTATGGAAAGAGGAAAGCAACTACAGAAGGGGAACGAGAAGTGCCTCACAAATCACAGAGCAGTGGAGAACGGTCTCTACCTCAGTGTAAGAGGTGGCAGGGCATGCCACTTTACCTGACCAAAGGACCTTATCAATTCACACGGGGTCTACTTTTCTTATTCGAGGGCTCCATCACCTCATCCGAAGTCTACTACCCTCACTTGAAGGAGTTCCTCCCACGGATAGCCGGCCAAGATAATTAAAGAAAAAAAAAAAACTCCAAAAGAGGATCATCCATAGAATTTCTAAAACCCTATATATATTTATATATATTTATAGCCTTTACTCTAAATGTGACTCATTCATTGATGGGCAATGAGGATTTTGGAATTCCATGTGGGGACTATATTTGAAGAATTCTAAGACTCTCCAGACAATAACTCACCTAAACAAGTCACCTTGAACTTGGGTTCAATTCAGTACAATGAAGCTTAACCCAGCTTGACTTTTCAAGTTCAAGCATAAGTTCAGCCATGACTGGAAATATATGAAGTTAAGCCTGAGCTTGGAATAAACATTCACATCAAGTTTGAGCTTGGAGTCAAAGCCCAACTCAAGCATATCAAATATATGAAAAAATTTATCCATTCTTCAGCAATATATATATATATATATATATATGGAAGATACTCCTATGAGAGATATCTCACACCTTATAGGGCCCTCACCCAATCTCTCATAGGAGCATCTCTATATTTATATATATATATATATATGAAAATTTTCTACTTGGCACCTCTTTGTATGAGCACTATTCAAGCACCACCACGCAGGTCCACTAATCAAATTTTAGAAGAGAAAGATATAGAAGGCTATGAATGGATGATAAAAGATTTACAATCAAACTAATTCAATAACATTAGCGGGCCGTTTGGAAACTATAATCTAATTAATAAGAGCTAATTAGAATAAGGTCTAGAATGAAAGCTCAACCTTTTAAGTTCTAACCTACACTATTAGTGTTCAATAAAATTATTTTAAAAAGCTCTTATTTCATGGAATAATCAGGGGCCCACCTTTCAAAAATTACAATGTAGAACTTGCCATTTGTATCATTTTGAAAATTAAAGAAGGTTATTTTCATCCAAAACACATAAATTTAGCATCATATATCTCTATCAACTTTACCTAAAAATCTCTAAAAAAGCGACGGCCCTTACTTTTTTTTAAAGGCAACGGCTCTAATTTGTAAATAAGCTCTAAAATTAAAAAATTAATTGGATATTTATCAAATGCTCTAATATATAAATAAGTTCTAAATCAAAAAATAAAAAAAAATATTTTTAGAGTCACCAAGCAGTCCTAAGTGTAAATTTTAAGACCTCAAAAGATCAACAGCGAAAAAATGTTAAAAAGTACGATAATATAATTTGTGGGACGTGCCCATGTGAACAGATCGGGTGGCAAGGTCTTAACAACTTGGTCAAAACTCAGCTTAGACCTGAGTGGCACTAATTGGAGTCAAATTGCAACCCTATAAACAGTGCATCAAAATAACTCAATTGGATATTGTCTTTATAGCTGCACTTAGACCTAACATTCGCCTGTGAACTGATGAAGTTTAAGTATTTCACATGGAGATGATCGTGTGATATTCTAGGGTCATAACTCATGCGATATCACACACATCGCACTTTGTGATATTTTAGGGCCATATAATATCACACGTAATATATCTATCTTAGGGCCATGCAATATTTCACAATTTAAACTTCAACTACTTTTAGGTAAATATTAGGTCTAAGGGACGTGTATAGGCCCTACCGAAATATCCATAGGGCAAAAATTTAGGCTCAAAGAATTAGAAAAAATAATAATAAAATAAAATAAAACAAAGAGAGAACCTTGGAACCGAAAAGAGGGTAGTCGCCCCTAGAAGACCAGCGGCCGCTTTGGACATAACGATCCAACTCAAAGATTCGGTGAAGGACGTCGAGCAACAGCCCCACAGCATAGTCCGTCGTGTCCTCGGAGAACACAATCCCCGCATTGGCAACAGCAACGGCAACGGCAACTCCCGAGCGGTGGCACACAAGATCACCCTCACAGACCGCGCATGGGCGGCCAAGAACTAGTCCCTTGGAACGACGATTCCTATGGCCTCAGAAGGCGGAATCTCTTTGATAGACGCTCGTCTAGAAAAAATTTCAGAGGATGCAGAAGGAGAACAATGGGCATATCTTCTTCCTTTTGTTTTCATTCTACTTTTCCTATTCCTTGTGGAATCATGTCAGACACAGCTGAGTCGACTCAACTCTAGCATGTAGTAGTCTATAATTTGTTTTTTTCCGATAGTGCAACTTGTAAAACGTGTGTTCTGTGATTCGAAACCACCCCACCACCACCCCCCCCCCCCCCCCCCCCCCCAGGCTCTAATACCTCTTGTAAGAATTTACACCCGATTGATCTACCTCGTATCCTAAAACCAATTGGTGATGGAAAACGACACAACAATGATTTTATGGTGAGGGCGACGGATCGACCATAATTATGACCACTCAAGAGCAAGAGTGGATGTTGACCTCAACACTAAAGCTTAAAGAAACGATGATATATATAGTATCAATCATCTCTCTTACCCCCGCTAGAACAATCATTGTGATAACACTTCCTAAAATGAATCTGATTAATTTGAATATCCCAATCTTCGATTGCCGCTCTATAATTGGTTTGTTGACATCACCTATATGATCTTTAATGACAATCATAACCAAGAACATGACAAGAACCTCTCAAGTGTTATTTTCTCAAGCACACCATCTCTGAATGCCATCTTGGCTGTTATATTTAAAATTGAAAAATTGGAATTTGGCCTTAATTCGTTGCCTTCTTTTTAAAAAAAGGACACATATTTCAAAAAATTCCTAAGTAGTCCTTAAGTTTTAAGGGAAGTTCTCAATTAATGTCATCCGTACATTGAAAGTTACTTTCCAGCGTTGAAATAAAACCCTTCCTCACTTCTTCCATATTCTCCTCATTTCACGGATGTCCTCAGTGAAAGAACTTGCTATTCCCAAATGGGTGTTAGAACCGAACTAGCCGTGAACCTTGTTTATTCCAGTGTGAGGCAGACCTGCAAACTAGCTGCGAATGCTCTCAGATCTCTGGATAATCAGAAGCAAGGGTTTCCATCTCCCTTAAATAAAGCAATCTCTAGGAGTTACAACTCTATCCGGATTCTACCTCTCCTGGAATCCCACATCTCTTGACCAGCGTGGGAAATCTACCAAACCGAGAGTCTAAACTTGATCTAAACTCTTCCACCAAGAGTTGGGTCCTTATCTTACTCAACTAGATCAAGATTTAATGGGAGTTCATCCGCGGCAAACCACCTGGCTCGATCTGGCATGGCCCCATGGCAGTTGGGCTATACAATTTTCCAACAATCTCCCACTTGGCATGAATGCCATGGCTATCAAACATGCCAATGTACATTAAATGTATTTGAGTCCCATGTATAATACATGCCTCGCAAATTCTTTAATGGGCAACGGTCTGGTGAGAGCTCAGTCATCAATTCCTTAAAAGGCAAATAAGAAATTTCAATTTCTCCGTTTTCAGCATTCTCCTGGACAAAATGATATTTTTATCTCAACGTGCTTTGATCGGATGTTAAATTTTGGCTCAGTCACCATTGAGATGGCAGACGTACTATTTACGTTCATTATGACAAGCTGATCCTCACTGATTAAATCAATACCACATAAAAAGTTTCTTAACCAGATAGCCTCCTGAACTGCAGTTCTACAAGCTATATACTCTGCATTGGCCGTAGACACGGCCATTGAGCTCCGTTTCTTGCTACTCCAAGAGACCGCACCTCCCCCAAGAGTATACACATAGCATGTGGTTGACTTTCTTTTGTCTAAGTCACCGGCCCAATCCGCGTCGAAATAGCAACGCAATTTCAGGTCATCACCTTGATCACACAGTTACAACTTTGAGGTGCCTTTGATGTATCGTAGAATCCTCTTAACTGCATACCGATGAGGTAATTCAATGTTACTTAGGAATTTGCTCACGAGACCTACGACGAATGCAACGTCTGGTCTCGTACACAGCATCGCATACATAATGCTGTCCATTCTTGTGACAAAGTCAATAACCAATTCGGCCAGTCATGGGTGATCTTTATGCCCAACACATATTTGGCCTCACTCATGTCCTTCATCTCGAATCTTGACTTCAACCATTGTTTGATTCCATTTACGGCATCCAAATCGGCATCAACAATTAGGATGTCATCCACATATAATGACAAATATAAATAATTACTCTAACTGTGTTTAACATAGAAATATATATCAACACTATTGGGGACAAAACCAATTTCACTTATGGCCTAGTGAAATTTCTTATACCACTGCCTCAATGACTATTTAAGTCCATAGAGTGCCTTTTGTAATTTGTACACCTTGTCCTCGTGATCTTACACCAAAAAACCTTCAAGTTGATTCATGTAAGTCTCTTCATCCAATTCGCCATTTAGGAAAGCAGTTTTTACATCCATTTGGTGCAATTCCAAGTCATGATAAGCCACAACCGCCATGAGGGTCCTAATGGATTGGAATTTTATGACTAGGGAGAAAGTTTCATCGTAATCAATTCATTCCACTTACATGAAACCTTTGGCCACCAATCATACTTTGTATTTACACCAATCGGTTGTAAATGGGTTCTTAAGAAGAAATTTAATTCGGATCGTTCCTTAGATAAATACATGTTTTCGGGCAAAATGACTGATTTGGTACAAAGTCAGTTAAAATCATCTTTTCAGTTCACTGGTCACCTAATCTGGGTTTTTTTTTTTTTTTTTTGTAAAATCTTTTTTAATCTTTCACAAAAAGGAGTAAAGTATATTTTATACGTACAAAGCTGAGTTGAGCCGAGTAACCAAACCTAGATTGAGCTTGGCTCATGATACAATGAGCTCAAATAGAGATGAAGAATAATTGAACTTAGCCGAGAGAACTCAACTAGGAGAGCCTCCCAATTAAACAAAAGATAATGAAAAGAGAAGTCACTGAAGTTCTCTATCAGGCACACTTTTCAATCCTGAGCATTGCCGATTCGGGATTCTGTGAGGGTTTGCCTCACCCCCTGTTTGGGAAGGGGGTAAAATGAGGAGGAGGAAAGAATACAGGGGAAAATGGAGGGAATGCCCTCAACGAGGGTGTTTGGAAAGGGGGGAGGGAAATTGGGGGAGGGGAATATGGGGGGAAAATTCATGTGGGGCCCACTCAGAAATTTTCCCCTCAAAACTGAGGGGAAAATGTGAGGGGAAGAGAGGATTTGTTACAAAATTACTGAAGTGCCCTTGTTTGTTAAATATAAATTTTTATCTTTTTGCAAAAGTAAGGGTAAATTGGTAATTTTCTCTCTACATCACAAATAAACAAAACATTACTTTTTCACTTTCTTTCTCATACTTTTTGACTATCCAAATAAGATGAGGTAAAATAATCCGAGGTTTTAAAGGGGGAGTATAAAAGGCCCTTTCTTCGTTGAAGAAAGACTCCACTAAACCCTATCCTCTCTCGACCCTCTCTTTGGACCTTTCTCTGCAAAAATCCTAACATAGCTACTCTCCTCTTTCAAAACGTTCTCTGCCAAAATCATCACAGCACCTACAACCTCCTTCTCTCTCTATCGAAGAACGAACCCTTGGGTTCCCTCGCCACTGAGTTTCTCTCTCCCTGCCACACCTCCATCCATTTTCGTTTGGCCAAGGCATGATCATGTTACCTTCATCTTCTTCCCCATCTCAAATGTCACTTATGTTCTTTACCTCTTTGTATTTCAGATTTACAGGAAATCAAAGACTTTTTTTCCAGTTTTATTCATTCTAAAGCCATGGGTTATCCTATTAAATAGATTTGGTGAAACGGGTTTGTGCCAATGTCCTTTGTGGAACTAAATTCGAAATTTTTTTCATTTTTTTCCAGTGTGGAGGTTGTTTAATTTGAATTGGAGATCCTTGCTTGGAGAAATTAGGGACTCTTTCTGCAATAACGGATCTAAGAAATTTGTAGTAGAAAATTAGAGACATTGTGATGAATTCTTTTTTCTTGTTTACCATGTGGGTTTGTGGGTTTGGGGATCCTTGTAAGGCAAATATATATATATAAATTATTGGATATTGAATATTATTTTTTGCTTACAATCTGATCAATATGTTATTTGTATATCTGTAATTTGTTTTTGTGGAATTGAGTAGGAATTAATTCATGGAATTAATGTTTGCATGTAATCTTGTTTTAAGTAATTAATGTTTGTCATTAGTTTTTCTCCTTGGATTTTGACATGTTTATCAAATATGGATATTGTCACGCCCCCAAAAGTGAAACCGGGGTTATGCGTGAGATTAGGGCCAATTAAAAATTTTCTCAACATTAATCAAATCCAACATGGCCCCAATCACGTCCCAACTGGATCGGAGACCGCTGTGAGGGATAAATATTTCCTTGAATACAACAATTAGCGGAAGCCTCATAATAGCAAGAGGTATCTTAAACATGTATAGTTAAGAGCAAGACTGAATATTAAATACGGTTTAAGTTGAAGACAGTTATTAAAGTATTAGTTACAAAACAAAGGCCATATAAAACTGGGCCTAAACAAAATAGAGAACCAAAAGACGAAGTTAAACAGGTATATCATGAAGGCACTCGTATACGGGGTCGATATGACTATACAATGTCGTCCGTACTGTAGTCTAAGGAATCATCAGGCTGATCTGCCTGAACCTCTTCCGTCGCTTCCTTCTCGAGATAGAAGGGCTCGGTACCTATGCACCAAGAGTAGCATCAGCAGATACGGCGGTCGGCAAGCGGATAGATATGTAAAACATCACAGATATGTAGTACTAAACCAGAGTAAACGAGTAATCAGAGCTACCGAAAATGCATAGCATTCGAATCAATAACCAACTAACAAAATAGGCAGTCCACGTGTGCTAATTTACCACAGGATAGTGTCATTACCCTCCTGTACTCTCAATGAATTGTGGTGGAGATAAAATACAGTTAGGGGTAATACCCCTTCAATTCAGAATGTTCAGAACGATACCCCATTGGCATCAAGCGGTGTCCATTACACCAACCCGATCTGCAGACGGTCCAGAATTCAGAGCCCTCACACAAGTGGTGCCCCAGCTGTGTTGGACGTTACAGTTGAGTGGTGCCCGACAACCAGAATCCTAAACAGACATCGGTGAGGGACTAGGCTCTTCTTGTACAATAGAGAAACTACTTTCTTCAATCAGATCAGACTATCACAGATTTTGGACTTCCATAGTAGTTCTCTTCAAACCTTACAATCGAAACTGCCTAGTCACAACACTTCAGACAGATATCAGAATAAGCGGAACATCAAAGGGGATCCTAAGTTCATCATCTAAGTTCTTCAAGTGATCCCAAAATAAAGCAGAGTAAACAGAGCTAAAGAACATGTACATTACATGTAGATAGTACCAGACGGTACAATTCGGAATCAGAAGCGATAACAATCCAAACCTAAATCAAACGTTAAACCCAAAGCATCGTACACCATACTCAGTCAACGAAAGGAATGGGGTTCGCGATACCCGAACAGACAGTCTTCGTACATATATATAAAGAAGGGTATCCCGTTGTCCTATACCGTTCAAGATTGAATAAGATTAGTACCTGATGCAATCGGAATAACTATGAAGGATGTCGGCTCAAAACATCTTCACCTATAGCCAACTAAGTCCAAAAAGGGGTAGCCAAAGTTCCACCTAAATGCATCTAAAGATGGCAGAAAAGAACCTCCAAAGAGGGTCCTTGCAGTTGACCCGGTCGACCTGGCCCTTGGCCGGTCGACCGCATAAACAGACTACCCGGTCGACCGGCCAAGAACCCGGTCGACCGCCTACACTGAAACCTGTCGACCTGTAGGGGACAGGTCGACACCCTCCCTGTGTCCCCGGTCGACCGGCAGTTGTAACTGGAAAAGGAAAACAGTGACTTCGTCAGGTTCCAGAGAATCTGACTCAGTGTCGCCGGTTGACTGGGCACACTGCGGAAATAGAACCCAGGTTCTGTTTCTGCAGTGAGCTGGGTCCAAAACCTCCCCTAATTTTCCCTGAACCTAATATGCAAGCAAATCAAGTAAAAAGGCATTCCACACTCATCCCAAAGATCCTTCTAATCAAGCCATTAACATGCTAATCCATTCCATTAAGCAACTGAATGAGATTATCATGTTTTCAAACTAAAAGCCATCAAATGATCAAAAGCCATCTAAATCAACATATTTCTATACAAATCAAGGAAGACAAACATATCATGCATCAACATATATATCTACTTGCCTTAGATGAAGAGCTTGACAAATGCAAGAGAAAATTAGGGGAAAAAGGCCCACTCAAAGCTCAAACTTGGAGGAATGACTCTCAATCCCAAAAACAACCTACAAATGCATGCCAAGGGTGAGGATGAGTCTTCCTAATCCATTTCTAGCCAAAGAGGAAGAAGAAGAAGAAGTCTACAAGCTTTAGAAGCTTTCTACGAGATGGGTTGAGGGTAAAAACCTTTGAAAATGGAATGGGTGGACTCTTTGAGGCTTAAGGAAGAAGAATGGGAGTTTCACCGGCGTCGACGGAGCTCCGGGGATCGTCGACCGTGAGGAGGCAGTGAGGGGCTGAGAGCTTGGAGGAGGCACACCATGAAACGGATGAAAGAGAATAAGAGATGGGTGAGGGTGAGGGTGAGTGATGAGTATATTAGGTTAGATTTGAGGGATAATTACAGTTAAGTCCTTTGGTCCACTATTAATGATTTTCAGGCCTCTTTGACGCGTCAGATCGAAATGCGATAGAAGACTAAAGTTCGTGAAATGTCGAAACCTACCCGATGCACCCAAACTCACAAAACTCAATATTTCATAAAAACCCCTGAAAACTTCTCAAAATTGCAAACCACCCCCTTACTGTACCCAAACGAACTCATACTCATGCGAGACTCCGCATGTGTGATCCATACGCCAAACCCAACTCGCTTAGACTCTAAACACGCTTACTAACTAATCACGCAATTAATTATAATAAATAGAAGATTAAAGGACGGGGTGTTACAGATATGAAGAAATCATCTTAGATTCCAATAGCCAAACATGAAATGGAATGAATTCTCTTTCTCATAAATCCTCATTTAAGAAAGATTAATTTCATGGCACCAAAGAGAGGATTCCTTTTCTGTTACCAAACATGCCCTAAAGCATTGGTTATAGAGCTGGCCGATCTAAGCTTACGATGAAAACCATATTGATAGAGGTAGATAAAACTTGATTTAGTGAAGTTAATCGGAGTACTTAAAAGAGCACATACATGGGCTCCGGCGCTTTCAAGTTCAGATGGTCTGAGGCTTTCACCTAGAGCAGAGGCTAGAGTATGGGTTTAAAAAAATACTTCTTACACATGCTTCCTATCAACTATTAACAATATTTTAAAAGATGACCAGAGACCGGACCACGTGACATCGTGTTTGATGTATAAGATTAAAAATAAATAAAATTATGCTAATTATTTTATCAGTAATTTGGTTAATTTTACCGTGCAACAAATTATAAAGTAAAACTTAAAATATATATCACTATAGGAGTCATTCAATTTAAGTAGTTAGCATTATCAATAGGTGGGACTTACTGTGGAGTTTTCCACATTTAGGAGAATTCAGATCTTGTGTTGCAACAATTACACAAAATCATATAACCTATGATCTAAGGTGTTTGTACAAGCCCAACGTATCCATATCAAACCGATATGACACTTGTATTGATACCTAATTCTACAACGATACTTCTCCGGAACTCATTTAACATATTCTACTTATAAATTTCTTTATATCATATAGTTCTTCAATAATTTTACTTCTATCATAAAAAAATTCTAAAAGGGAACGAAAAAGATAATGATATCATTGATTCAAAAGTGATCTAAGGAAAAAATTAAGACACCTATATCTATATCCAATTACTAAATTTTTCAAAAATGAGAGTCGTATCCCAATCTTCATATCAATGTCCGTATCTATACCCATGTTTGAGCATCGTAGCATAAACACATGCATAGAACTCTATCCTAAAGGCCACAACGATAAAATCAAGAAGATGAATCCCACTCCACTCTACTGATATATCCTCTTCAAGCTTCAGTTGAAAAGAAGCTGGTCCCGCTACATCAATGAAGGAGATGGAATTCATCTTGAACTATCCGAATAATCAATCAAAATAGGGCCATGCTTCAAGGTGGGGATGAATCCCGCTCTACTCCACTCCACTGATATATCCTCTTCGAGCTTCAGTTGAAAAGAAGCAGGGTCCGCTGTATCAACGGAGGGGATGAAATTCATCTCGAAATATTTAGAATTATATCTTTTGGGGGCGGGGGGATCAAGATGGGGTCCGCACTCTGGCCGAGAGAAAGAATGGACTTGCGAGACGGAAAATCCGAGAGAGAATTCATACGAAACAGAGGAATGGATGTGTGAGAGAGAGGGAGAGAGAGAGTTGACCTTAGAACCGAGAATCGGAAAATCGCCTCTTGAAGACCATAGGCCACCGCGTACATACCGGTCCGATGCAGAGATTCGGCGAAGCACGTCGAGCAACAGCCCCACCCCATAGTCGGCAGCGTCTTCGGAGAAGATGGCCCCTGAATTGGCAACGGCGACTCCCCTTCGCAGGCACTCTGGCAAGTCGATGTGGTCGACGCCGGCGCTGGTTGTGACAACGCAGCCGAGGCAGGGGAGGCTTTCCAATAGCTCGGCGTTGACGGGGGCGAGTCCCGAGCACAAGATTGCCCTCACAGACAACGCATGGCCAGCCAAGAACTGGTCCCTCGGCAGCGGCGATTCCCATGGCCTTAGGAGGCGGTATCTCTTCGAGAGACGCTCGTCTAGAAAGAAATTCAAAGGACGCAGTAGAAGAACAAAGGGCTTATCTTCTTCCTTCTCTTTTCTTTTTACTTTTCCTATTCCTTGCATAGCTACTGCTGCCATCGACGATGAGATGGAATTTGCCATCTGAGTATTTGTGCTCACGACTCACCGGTCACCACACAGATGGCATAAAAAAAGAGCATTTTTCTTTTTGCATATATCCCCCTACTAAGTTGTAGGATTTATAAATAGTATCTGATGTTTTATTATCTCCAAATAGGCCCTATATTTTTATTTTAATACCTTTCTTGTCTCTAAAATTAAAAGTTTTCCAACTGACATAGGTTTTATAGTAAAATGACACTTTTATCCATCTCTTTTTATCATTATATGTATAATTTCAAAAGTTTCGACCACATTGTTTTTATAAAGCGTGTAACATTAACTATTGCACTTAGTGTGAGAGAATAATCCTGCAAAAATATATTTCTTTTTTTATCAACACGGGGCTCATTTCATTAATTTAATTTTTTGACTTTAGTACACACCCCAATGAAAATCCCAGTCGGCCATTGCTATTACCCCATTAGACAATCACTCTTTATAATGGTACTTCCCGAAATGAATCTGATTAGGAGATCCCAATCTCCAATTGGTGGCAATCACCACGGGATTATTTTATCTTGAACGACCATCACAGATACATCCAAGAACACGACAAGAATCTGTCCAGTATTATTTTTGCAAGCAAAAGAGGGAAAATAAGAGAACCTTGAAAACAAAAAAATGGAAAATCGCCTATTGAAGACCAGAGGCCGCTGCTGACAGAACAACCGGATGCAGATATTCGGCGAAGGACGTCCATCAACAGCCCTACAGCATAGTCGGCCACTTCTTCAAAATATGCCGTCCCCGCATTGGTGACCGCGATGCCGTCGTTGGCACTCCGAGCTCGTGGTGAGTGAAGCAACCAAATGAACAAGAAGCTAATGAACACCCACCAAATGAGACACAAACCGGATCTTAGGAAAAAAAACCACGGATCCTGCGACCCAGCCCTAGGAAAACAATCAAGCACCATTACCAGAAGTTTACAAAAGTAATTACAATCCTTTCCAGTTCAATCTCAATCTAAGGACGGCAAAACCTCTCGCCGTTCACCTTCAACTGTGCTTGAATCTTCATCCATAATCACGCGGGACATGAACAAGTAGCAGTGAAGAACTGATCTCTAGTTGATGATTTGTCAGCACATAGAAGATTGACTGAATCTACAGAAGAAAAAATATTCTCTCAGATCTACAGCTGTCGTATCTATCAGAGAGCCCAGGGCATAGGAGAGGAACCCATATAAATAGTTTTTCCTTTTAGGGTTATCGCCCATAAAATCTTTCCTTCGTCCGTTAGAACGTTCATGCCTTCTGAAGGAACATCACGAACAACTTCTGTTCACCCATGACTTCCGTTCGAACACAGGACCTTTCCGATTTTTGGCTGAGACTACCAACTCCATTCGAACGAGGATGTTGTCTGTTCGAACTTCGGCCCTCTTGGATATTTGGCTTGGCAGATTTGAAGAAATCCATTCGAACGCAAGAGACGTCCACTCGAACATGAGGCTTCTCGGGTTTCTTGACTTGAGAACGTTCTTCAAATCCATTTGAACGAGAATGGACACCGTTTGAACGCTAAGCCTCTCGGAAATTTTAGCCTGCAGCTGTGTCTAAAGTCCGTTCGAACGTGCACTTCTCACTTGTGTTATCTTGGATTTTCTTCTGAAGAAGATTCGCAGTCCATTCTATAAAAGAAGAAAATACATCATGAATCCCAAGTTTTGTCCATTCCCATGAACATGCCAACTCACTCAAAACCTTCCCGTAGATGCAGACTGCCGGTCATTGTATGCTAATTACATGCCATTTGCAATTTTACTTACGACAATACCACCAGTGATGCATATCAGACTAAGATTGAGGTTTCATTTGCGAGCCAAAATGTCTGCAGCTAAAAAAAAAAACAAAACATATTTATCCTCTTCACTATCATCACCACCATGGCCTTTTCCAATCTATATGGATTATGGAGTTGTTTAAACCAAGCATATACATGTGTTATATCTGTAGAGTAAATAGTAACTGCAAAAAGAAACTAGAATATGGTTCTTTTTGTCCAGCATCGCAGAAATAATTGGATCTCGAGCCTTAACAAAAGGATGTGTTCATTTAGAAATTGTTCACCCAAGTGGTGGTGGGATCGAATGTTGGTACTGAGAAGGAGACCCAAAGAAAAAGGGATATAATCCGTCTATTTTTAATCAATGGGGTCCCCTCATATAAAAGCTTAAAAGGTTACAAGAAAACATGAAGGAACCTAGGTTATTCTACCTACACTGATTTATTTTACAAGAACGAAATCCTAATTGCCTTCGGAAATAAAATCTTGAAAAGACCCTGCAATTTGAACTTGTTTTTGAGAATTTTATCATACAATGCTTTGGACATTAGAATCTTTGCAGCAGTACAATCATCAATTTGATGACATCTTGTCGTATTTGATAGTAGAAAAATGTACCATTGGATTTGGCCCTCTGCTACCACCAATTTTGCTTGAAAGTTTGAGGTAGGCACGTCCACTCAAAACTTGTAATTGTCCTTCAAGTAAGACACCATCTCTTGCTGAAAAGATTGGAGAAAGTAATTGATCAGTTGTGGCGTTTTTTTTGGATGATGCAGGTATCCGTGATCAGTTGCAGTGTTTCCCTTAACATACAGGATAAGTTATCCTACATTAGGAACTCCCAAGGAATTAGGTTGCTTTAATCAAAATGTGCAAAAGGTGAAGAAGAGACAAGGGTGAAGATCTGTAAGGGCCCATCAAATTTCCACTGGTATGCTTGGTTTCATTGGTTAGGAAACCCTGCTCAATCTGAGGGGGACATTTGTTTATTGTCCCTAATAGATCTTACTTAACGCTTTTGCATTTGCATGTAATTTTATTTCCTCGTCATGCCATTTTCTTCTTCTTTTTTCACTTTCATAATCCATTCCATTTCAGATGATTTTAAAGGGGCTTCACACCAGCATACGCATTGAAACAACATTTTGGACCTATTTGTTTGCATTACAATACATAGAAATTCATGATCAAATGAGCTCTGCCAAAGGATTATTTCAATATTCACCTTGGATCTTCATTTTTAACCGCTGTGTCATGAATTCTAATCTACACAAACAAACAAGCCCTTGGAATTTTCATGATGGTTTCACATGAACAGGGAGAGAATGGACTCTTTTTTTGTAAAGAGCCATGCTTGATTAGCATTTTGCTCGTGGTTTCAATGGGCTCAACACAAGGGGATGGTCAATATTCTTGGAAAGATATATGGTTTTCTACCCTCACTACCAGGAAAATGAACCCATTGAAAAAACATTCAAACTCGATTTACTTATCTCCATTTTGATCAAAGCCCCTTCTATAGGAAACCACACGCAAAATGCAAAACCTTAATACAAAGAAATTGAGGGAAAATGATGCAGTAAGAATAAAATTCATGAATGCCACCACACACTTTTTTGTAACACTTACAATCAAGCGGAGGAGGATGCAGCCTGCAGCGCCAGGGAACAATGCATACCAAAGATGCAAGCAACGGAACTTGGACCCATCAATGAACAATATAGGCAAGCTGGCAGCTAAATTTCACAAAGAAAAAGAAAATCATTTACTGGACCATAGATTGATGCATAAAGCTAAGATGATGATGATGATGATGTCCAAAGAGTTGATATTGAAACAGCATTTTCCCATGAAAATGAAATTCTCCTCCTCCATCAAGAGAGAATGTATGTTTTCTGCTGAAATTACCTGGAGGATGAACAGAGCGAGTCCAGATCATAAAACCAATGGATGCACCAAGAGCCGCGCTTCTAGCCAGCCAGCCAGGCCCAAAAGCGGAAAGGGCCAACACCCCAATTGCTGCACAACCCATCTGAGCCACGAACATGTTGTACTTCTGCATAAATTTAGTCAGATACATTCACTCCTTGACCCATTAACTATCACTCAGGCCAGAAAATCAGACCAGGCACCGACCATGGGCCTGAAAACAGAGCCCAAATCCAGTACAATGTTGGCAAGGCTCAGATTAGACCTGGATGGATGACCAGGCATACATGACCAAGAATGAAGAAACATTTAAAGGGCTGTCAAGAAAATTACCCGAGTGCCTGGTGCGTTAGGAGTAGCAAATAGAACTGCTGATACAGCACCTAGGGGAGCTATTGTCATGGATAGTCCTTTTGGAGACAGGAGCTGGTCCACCTTTCCCAATATAGCCATCACTGCAAATGCCCCTGTAACCCACCCACTCACACCCACCATTTAGGACACTAAATTAGTCAAATGAGCCCTGGACTCGCAGCAAATGATGGCATGTATCAGGGGGTAACATGCAGCAAACTTACAAATTAGGGGTGGGAAAACCAAGAATCAAACAGCCAAAATTTTCTTTAAGCTTGTCATCTTGTATTCACTCCAACCAACATATTTGGCAGAAAATGTTTTCATACTTACAGAAATGATGCGCCAAGAAGGACCGTTGATTATTTGATTCTCATGGAGATTCCCATTCATCAGTTCATCAAAAGTCATTGTGTTACCCAATGTCATTCATTTTTTTTTTTTTTTTTCTGATCAGTAACAACAGAATCTCATTAAAGAAAAAGGTTACAACTTAGGGAATAACATACATAAAGAACCGCTCATCAGTGAGTTGGTACAAGAGAAATATACCAAACACCCACCAATTACACTGAAGAAGCGCTGAGATTACATGACCGATCAATCCCCTGTTTAGCTAGACAATCTGCAATTTCATCCCCAGAACTCTGATTCCCTGGAACTCAGTTTTCCATAACTACAAAACAACTTTCCCTGTTAACTCTGGTGATCCAAATGCATTACCCCTCATTAACACGTGCTCCAAGTAACCTGCACTTGATTTATAAAGATCCACACAGGCCCATATTGATATTAAGACCAGCCACCTACAAGGGTAGCTATAGAGATCCTAACAATTTCACTTGTATTAAAAGTAGGCCAAAGATTATAGATTTATAAGGTGATGCATGGGAAATTCAACCAACTGAAGTAAGGGACAAAATGGCAAAGCTGAACCTTGTCTTCTTATAGACATTGTTTCCAACAGATGGAACAACAAAAATATTCATGCTTGCCAATGGAGAGAGCATGCAATGACTGATAATTTCATACCAAATTGTTCTTCAAGTAATTCAGGAAAAGTGGAAAACAGTATCATGGAACAGAAATAGATAATTCCTATACAGGAGAAAGTAAAGGTTTGTTTGAGAAGAAAGCTTCCAGGTTGCCTAAAATCACTTCAAGCGACGCGGTGGATGATTCTGGTGTCAGAACAGCTCTGTGTGGAGATAACACAACATTGTCCATGGTAATGAGCTCTTGAGGCACATGAGGCTCCTCTTCAAACACATCCAGACCAGCACCACCAATCTCTCCTTGCACCAAGCACCTCACTAGTTCCTTCTCATCAATAAGTGCCCCTCGTCCCACATTGATGACTACGCCTTCTTTTCCTAATGCCAACAGGACATCCCTGTTGATGGAATGGTATGTTTCATCAGTTAATGCACAACATACTATGAGAGCATCGCTTTCAGCTGCGAGGTCACGGACACTTGAAAAATAAGGGAATGGGACCGATGCCTTCTTTGTTCTGGAATTGTATGCAATTCTGCACCCAAAGGCTTCCAACCTTTTCACAATTTCTGAGCCAATGCTGCCCAAACCAACAATCCCCACACGCTTTCCACTCAACTGCAACCATTAAGAAAATGGAAATTAACACACTGATTTGATATACATCCATGAGCTGTACTACCAAAGACAAAATTCCACTGCCATTGACACGCAAACTTCATGCTGTGCAGATGCAGGCCTTCAAAATCGTATCTCTAGGTGTAATACAACGTTTCTTTGTATTACGCAGCATCTGGACAATGTAATGACTACAAAACTGGAACAGTATCTATCTTCACAGGGACTACCCCGCATAATGCAAATCATTCACATGGCACAACCAAGCAGATCAGATAATTCAACTACATTGCAGCATACACCTCCACCCTAGAAGAGCCAATGTAATACAGAATATTTAGCTCTCATTTGGAGTTCAATCTGAAAAGGCTGGGTTAGGTCGGTGCAGCCAAGATGTTTCAGGGGAGATACATTACCAACACATTTAAGAGCAATCGAGCAGAAACCAGTTCAAAGATAATGCTAAAAAACCCACTACATCAATGGATTTTTATTTCTAGTAACACATAAAATGACTACCTGCACAGAAAAAGGGCTTTAATGATGCAATTGAAAGTAAAAATTACCGGAGTCATTGTTAAGAAAAGGGTCATAAGATAAGTTTCCAGAAGAATTGTATAAAGGGGTTCGTTTACGCATCCAAAAAATGTTGTATGAAGATCAATGCAGAGAACATGATTTGGCTGAAAATATTATCAGGAGTCAGCAGCACAACCTGCCTGCACACGCCACACCCACACGGGCACGAGCCCCTGCACGCGCGCTCACACTGAGAGGGAGAGAGAGAGAGGGGTTCTTCTTTGCCGCATCATTCTATTCATTTATAGTGTTTTTCTCTCCAGATGAGTTCGACTCATCACGAATAATGCAACAAAAGGAGCTAATGTTCACCACCCTTCATAGGGTTATAGTTGCCTCGTAACGCCCCAACCCAAGTTAAACGTGTTTAACATTAATTAAGTATGATTTAGTTACTCTAATTATGTTTAGATACTGAGTAAGCTACTTTTAATATAAATTAGTCTTATTTGGTCTTTGGGTTAGATCTTGAGTCATGCATAGGTGAGTTGAAACCGATTTGACTCGGTTAGGTTGAATCGGGGCTTTTTCGTAATTATCGATTTCCTCATTTTGCATCATATGCACGTCATTTTGGTGTCATCGCGTGTATCTCGTTGAGCACGTCGATTTTCATCTTCCACCATTGCAATCAATCATTCCACCTTTTTCTTCCTCCATTTTCTTTGCTTTTTCTCTACTCTCTTCTTTCTCTTCTCAATCCCTCCAAGAGAACTATGGCATGTGTGATTAGAGACAAGCAGTGATCTTCACCTTCACCTTCTCCTTCTCCATCCTATTCTCATCTTTGTTGACAAGAACCCTCTTTCCCAACTCTCATTTTTGGATTTCTTGCTAGAGGTAAGAATCAAACCCTTGTTGCTTATGAGTTTGAGAAGTATTAGAGTCAAGAGACTCATGTTTAACCATTTATGGTCATTCATTTGCATTTTCATGTGGATTTCTTGATTAGGGTTTCCATTTGGGGGTTTTTGGGTTCATTTGAGCACTTGAGCAAAGATTAGAGAGAGAGAGAGCTTGGAAAGATTGAAATTGAGGCAAGTATAAGCTTAATTTGGATTTACATATTGTTTATTCATGGTTGATTCATAAAAACACTATTTCTTGATAACTCTAGCTTCATTAATGAATGTGTGATTAGCTCAATCCTATTGAGTTTATGGAATGGAGATATATAGAGGGTGTATGTGTGGTAAATAGGAGCATGGAGGCTCAATGATGCAGGTTCTATGATGGAGGAAGTTGGAGAAAGAAAGGGAAGGAAGAAATATGAAAAATCCCAGAACCTACAGTTCCGGAGCCTCCACTCGAGCGGACATAACCCTGCTCGAGTGCACCCCCTCTCTGGAAACCTCCGCTTGAGCAGACATAACCCCGCTCGAGCGGACCTGAAGCTGGAACTGGGGGTCCTTTTGACCACTCAAAGGAGTGAAGGATCACTCCTAACCCTATATAACCCTCCATAATCTTCTCTAATGGATAATTATGAGGCACACCTTAACCACTAGGGGATTAAGACCACAAAAGACCCTTATGTCTTTAGAACGGAACCCTTAACCTCTTTTCTTGTCTAATGGAAGACCATAAGTCTAACACTATGCCATGAGGACTGGTTGAGAAGCTCAACGTATCCTACTTACAATAAGTGGCACTAAACAAGATAGCAGTACGTTGACCTTCCAAACTACCTTGTATTGGACGGTGAGAGACTATGAGTAATAGTTTAGAATTGGCTAGTGAAATGTCTTGATTCCTCTAAATTTATTGCATTTCATATAGACATTAGATTTCCTCATTGATATCACATCATGGTTAAGTAATTGTTGCATTATGATTCAATTATCCAATTCATTATTAAAATGATCGTACAACTATTCGGTATTCGAAGGGAACTTGAATTGAGTAAGTATTCACATGTATGGTTTTACTATTCGATTCGGTTGGGAACAAAAATATATAAACTTACTTAAATTCGATTATTATTCAATTCGATCGAGTCGGCACTACTTAGCTTCGACATTGTGATACCCGACGGGGATAAACTCGGTTTAGTATTCGAGACTACTGCAATAAGTCATCTGGAGCAGCGAAACTTCATACCCGGGTAGCCAGCTAGCCTTTGGCCGGGCCGCTAGTGACATCCCAACTAAATTTGCTCTCTTTTGAGAGGATGAGCTTAATGTAGTAGCCACATTAGTAGGTTTTAAATCGTTGATTCGTAAATAATAAATTATTCGATTTTGCACAAGTGCCTAGTTATTACTTGTTATTGACCTCTACTAATCAATTGTCACTTCATTCGTTTGATACATTATGTATTTCCTTATTAAAGCCTATACTTGCCAATTCGTCGTATTTGATATACTACTCTTGTGTCACAGACGCAGGTGTAACTCCCGATCCTGAGGAGGCCCAGGTGGGAGAGGAGGAAACCGAAGAGGTTCCTCCAGGATTAGAAGAATGGCCAGGAAATGGGCCTATGTAGTCTGGTCCATCGGAGAGCGATATGGACTCTTTTGAGAGCTTTACTTGGAAGTGTGACTGACTCCTTTTTGAATGGGTCACACTAGTTGGATTCAAGAATTAGATGTGGATAATATGTTGGATAGGATGTAGGGTGATTTTTGTAATCCCTACTTTGGTTCTAATGTGTAAATATATTTTGTATAAACTTGACACTTAAATTGTAAATAGGACTGTTCAATGAAATGGTATCTAATGTGTATTGTTAAGATGTTTCCGCTATTAAATATGATTGATAGGTTAGTGAGCTAGACTCACAAGTGGAAAAGAAGAATTTCCTCCTACGTAATGTTGTACTTGGTTCTAGACAGGATTACCAAAGTACGCGTGTCGCACCTCAGGGTTACCCTAGGCCAGGGTGATTCAGGATCGGGATGTGACATGCCTCCTAACGGGGAGCTCATCTTCTTGACCGCTTTGATAATTGCTCTCACATGGCTCTCCCCGGCCACAGTTGCCTCCACCTTATTCCAACTTCAGGACAAAAACTCTCTTACTTCCATATAGAGGATCTGCCTAAAGTTATAAGTTCACATCAACCTCCAACACTTCCTGCAACAGGACCAGTCACCTCCACCACTGCTAACAAATTCTTTACCCTTTTTGGCCCGAATCACAGTATTTCCTTGCTCTTAAGGATACAAAAGAGGCCCTAAGCCCATTTCAAAAAAAAAAAAGCTTCTAAGCTTCTTGGATTATAAAATATTCATATTTTTTTCCTCTAAAGGGTTATCCAAACCTAGTTTTTAGTTTTTATTTTCACTTCTTTCAAATCAATAAAAAAAATGTATTTTATCTACAGTTTAGTACAAAATTAAATATATGTAGTATAAGAGATATACAAGTATAGCCCCAAAAACTAAAGAAAGACAGGAGTAGCTCCTGCTTCAAAGATCAGAAGAGCTAATCATATATGTTCATCACTAAGTTTACCCTGTCTACCCAAGACTTGGCCAACAATTCCACCACTTCATTTGCATTTCTAGAAGAGATCAAAGGAAAGCCGTAGAGTAGAACATAAAAGTTAATCTCAGCCACTGTGTACGCTAATTCCGGACTAAAAGATGGGTTTTCAGCCCGTTGTAATGCATCAGTTGAATTGCATTCTATAGAGATTCTTTTGCATTTTCCTCACCGCCTTATTAAAGGGTTTGTTTCCAACTCGAATTTTTTTGCCACTTCTGATCATACTACCATTCCTAAAAACTTTAAGAAGCACTTTCTCATTTTCTGTGGTGACAAGCAATGGAAGAAGAAATGACAGTCTTAAAAAAGAATCGAAGTTGAAGATTGACTCTACCAAACTGAAAGAAGGATGCCAGGTGTCGATAGACTCACTCCAAAAGGTCAAACCAGATGAGGAGATTGATGCTACAAAAGGATGATTTGTAGATAGAGATAACTCACCATATGTCACTTAGAACCGTTTCCCTGTTCCAAACATGAACCCAAGATCTTATTTGTTGCAGTCAACAAAATGTGGCCCTAACATCAATTAGATGCCAAGAATGCCTTGTCCTTAGGGAACTACACTTAGTAGTCATGATGCCCCTTTTTTTTTCACCTATGCAGGAGAGAAATCTAGTTCGCTTATGGCCCAAAGCGATATCCAAGAGCCAACATTGAAAATTCCAGAGGGCCTATGTTGGTAATTCCAGGTCCAAGACTCCAAGTTTGGGTGGGGGGGGGGGGCGCGGCGCGGGCATGGGCGTTGGTTGGGAAATGTTCATAACCTGAATGTGAACAGAGATGATTGCAGGGGAATTAATCAATACCTTCAAATAGAGTTTGATATTAAGGACTGAAATCCATTATTAAGGTCAGTTTCCTTTCCTGGAACTGAATTCCCAAGGAATTCAAAAGATAATGAAAGACGTAAGGGGTTAGAAGGAAGCTAAAATTCATAGGATTTGATTTACCACAGTGATGGCTGGGTATTCATTCTCCATCTCCTCTTAATTCATTTTCAATCAGACTAGAAACTATTTGATTTTGATGGCCATTTATAAATCTCCACCTCTATATTCTCAAATTTAGCCACACGTCCAGGAATACAAGCATTCTTAGAATTCCTATGAATTCTATTCCATACAAACAAACAGACCCTTCAACTATTCCTCTTAGATTAAAGTCAAAAAATCAGAACAAGCACTAAATCCCTCACATAGCATAGTAACCGCACCCATTGTTACTTTAATAGAGCCCATCAAAGAGAGAGAGAGACCTTACGACCCTTGTGACAGAGAAGCTGACCCTGCTTAGACCACTGACCGCTGCGCACGTAGCGGTCGGACGCAGAGATCCTTCGCAGGCAATCAAGCAAAAGACCTACAGCATAATCCGCAACGTCTTGAGAGAAGGCGTCCCCAGCATTGGTAACAGCAAGCCCTCTGCGCCTGCACTCGGCCAAATCGATGTGGTTGACCCCAGAGCTCGAAGACACCACGCACTCGAGCCCTGGGAGCCTCTGCAGCGTGGCAGAGTCGACGGGTGTGCGACCAGAACAGACCAGAACCCGCACGCCCCGCGCGTGGGCCGCCAGGAACTCGTGCGTGGGCATCGACGACTCCCACGCCCTCAGAACATGATACTTTATAGAGAGAGCCTCCTCCAAATGGGGCCGAATAGGTAACAGAAGGAGAATCGAATTCGATGGCCGCTCTACTTGTGCTTGTGCTGCTGCCGCTACCGCTGCCATAGCCATACTCTCTACTTGCAATTCTTTGCCTCTGCCGGTCGAGATTTTAACGTCTTCCTGCAATTCTGCTCCTCACATTGTATATTGGGATCCCCAGTTTCACGGATACCATTAATAAAATAATAATTATAAGACTTTACCACTATGTCTGGGAAGTGGGGGGAGGGGAGGAAACAGGAAATTTGAGGGGAAAGAAAAATAAGGAGGAAGGAAGGTAAAATTAATTTTACCTTTCTCTTTTTTCGATAGTCAAAAAGTATGGGAAATAAAAGTTAAAAAGTAGGATTTTGCTTATTTGTGAGATAGAGAAAAAATTACCAATTTATCCTTATTTTGTAAAAAAGTGAAAAAGTGAAAATGACAGTTTAGTAAAATGACAAAAATTCATCTCTTTTCCTCGTACTTTCCCCACATTTTTTAGGAAAAAATTTTAAGATGGCCCCATACGAATTTTACCCCCACTTTCCCTCCCTCATTCCCAAACACACTCAATTTCCACTTTCCCCCCATTTTCATCTCTTTTTTTTCCTTCCCCTCATTTTACCTCCTTCCCAATCAGAGAATAAGTCTTAATTATATTTGATAACAACAGATTTGTTTTTTATTTTTATTTTTTTAATATTTATGCAAGATAACAACAGATTTGCATGCAGATATTTGCAGGAAACTGTTTTTTTTTTTTTTTTTCCTGTGAATGATGAGTTTGCGAAGGCTTTTGCAAAAGCCTGTAAACGGGAACTGATCAAGATTTTGAATGGGCTTGATTTAACTAGTACTGTCCTTTTCGTTAGAAAATCTGATTGACTTTTAATTAGAGATGTCAAATGTCCTTGTCGTTAGAAAAGCTGATTGACTTTTGCTTAGAAATGACAAATGCGCCGGCCGGCCGGCCGGTTTCCCGATTCAGCATGGCACGCTACGAGCTGCTGTATCGATAAGGCCCCTCCATTACATATATCATATCTTTCATTTCTCAATTCACCTCCCATTTCAACTAATGTTAAGTTAGTGGATAAAATAGTTGGTAAAAGTTTAATTGATTTTTTTTTCTTTTATTTTTTTACAAATATTACATCTTAACTCAAAGCCTTTTCAAATCTTCTTTTACCCCCACAAACTTTTCACTGTCTACTCACAGTTACCGCCTATAATGCTCAAATGCAGCATGGATATGTCATTTATATGGAGGGGATATGGATTAACCCTTATCCGATCTCATATCAACTTTTGTAAAATAAAGAAGGATATATTATCTATTTTGAAGTATCTATGTATCATAATAGTCCACAGCAAAATGGCCATGGAGTGGAAAAACATCTCTTCACTGTCTACTCACAGCCACAACCTATAATGCTCAAATGTGGCATGGATATGTCATTTATATGGAGGGAATATGGATTAACTATTATCCTGTCTCATAGCAACTTTTGTAAAATAAAGAAGCATATATTATCTATTTTGAAGTATCTGTGTATCATAATAGTCCACAGCAAAATGGCCATGGAGTGGAAAACATCTCTTCGTACTTTCAGATTTTTGTAATTTTTCATGGTCAAGTAAATATTTATCAGAGTAAATCCCATTGACACTGCTAACTTTGGATCTAATCACTTGCTCTATATTTTAGGCCCGCCATTCTCTAAAAAGATTGTAGGTTTTGAAGGAAATCATATTTACAAACATTCAAAAAGTTAAGATCAAAATGGTTCTCTTTCTCAATAGAGTAGGTAGAGTTTGACCGAACCATTTAAATATATTTTTCATTCTCCGTACTTGTGTTCTAATTTTTAATTTTAATATCGAAAAGGAGAAAAAAATTAATCAGGCAAAAAAGAGGCACGCCAAGCACGCCCGACACAAAGGCACGACCAGAAAATTTTACCTTCCACTTTTAAAAAATTCTTGAAAGAGACATGGGTAATAAGGACAATTGAAATTTCAAAAAATTCACCAGCTCTTGTATGTATCTGAATTAACATATTTATAACTTTATAAAATCACTCTCCTTATAAATGCCAGACAATTGAAAAAGATATAAGGTGCCAACACTACCACTCAACCATGTACATGTTTGCGATGTAAAAGTGGTTACATAAAAATGAGTATGATTTCATAAAAGAAATTTAATATAGATATGCTTGTCTCAATGTATTCCATGCCTCTTTTGATTTTGTGGCTGTTGAAATTTGCAGGAAAATTGACCCATCCACCAATTGCTGAATGAAAAAGGGAGCCCTGAAATCTCTCTTAATATTGCTCTTGAGATTTTCTGTCAAAGTCTTAGCTTCATCATAACATTTCTGTACCAATTCCCATAGATCTTGAGATTTAAATAGAGTATTCATCTTTGTGCTCCAAGAATAATAGCCGACACCTTTGAAGAAAGGCATGGACGATTGTGATAGACTTACTGCTCCACTATTATTGGTCATCGCTTGTTGGGCCATGGTGCAATATTCTCCAACCTATCTCTGATACTACTTCGATATCATAATCTTTATGGCTCTTTGTTTTCTCATGCATGTAATTGCATTTTTAAAGCGGGTAATTAATTTACTTTAGTGGTTGGTTGTTACTAGAGGTAGTGGTGGTCATTTAGAGGATTTTATGGATACGAAACTTACAAATAGGTAAGTGGGCATTTACAATATTTACTACAATGGTGCAGTGGGCATTTACATAATATGTGGATGTGTCTATTTAAGAAGAATCTTGTAATGCATTTGATATAGTGAACTGTAAGATCTTATCTTCATCCAATTGTTTGTGTTATATGGTTGTGAGTCTTGAAAAATACTTTTTTAAAACTAATCGTCGAAAAACAAGGAGAACACAAAATGATAATCCAAATTGGTCATCTTGAATTTCATTCCCTCTAGTGGTATATCCTTCAATTTTAATTCAATAAGAGTAGGTTCCACCTTTAAATTGAGCAAATGAAAGAAGTGTGATTCAACTTAATATGGCGATGTGACCCACTTTTATTGAACTGAAATCCAAGGATATAGCACTCGAGGGGATGGGATTCAAGATCAACAATTTAGATTAACATCATGTGGGCCACATGGTGGAGTTTGGCCCGCATGAAGTAAGCCGAAGAAAGACTGTTCAATCTCATTTTGACGGTGGGACCCACTTCTATTAAATGAAAACATGGGGATATGCCATTGGACGTGATGGGATTTAAGATCAACGGTTCAAATCATCATCATATGTGTCCCATGACGGAGTTCTAAGCGCCCAAATCGTCTGTTGTCTATCTTCCAACCCAAACCAGTGAAAAAGAAAAGGGAAAAGAAAAATAAAGGAAGAAAAAGAAGCACTAAGAGCAATATCTCTATGGGGCAAGGCAGGTTGAATACAACTAAAACACAAACCAACCCCAAACCTGATTTGAGTCCAAGCCGGGGGGCGGGGGGCGGGGGGGGGGGGGGGGGGGGGGGGGGAGTGTACCCTACCAATATGCTACCAAACCCGCCCTTAATAAAACGTTGTCAAAGCAAGTCCCATTTAAATAAGACCCCTTGCCCTCCTAATTCCCCCAGTGTTCCAACACGCTTTCCATGAGTGGGATGTGTAGATCTCAATCATGGTGTTCACATTAATCATAATCCACACCGTTCAAAATGATAATCATTCATTGCCATGAATGAAAGGAGAGGAACACAGAGTGAGCCCACCTATTAAAAATCAAAACATTTCAAACCCAACACTTTCCTTTTAATGGGAAGTTCCTAAATCGCACAGTAACAGGAGTTGGTCCTACCATGACATTGACATTGATTCGCAGTGAATCTATTATATACGAGTGCGGATCACCTATCGCGTTTGTTATACCTTCACCGTGAGTGGACCAATAACAGCCTACCACGTCATCCAAAATTTTTGGTGATTTTCTTTCATCTAATTTAAACTTCTTAAACTCCAAAATCATCTAAATCTTTGGATGATGTAGAGGCCGTTATTGATCCACTCACGGTGAAGATATAACAAATATGATAGGTGATCCAGACTCATTATATACCCAACTCCATTGAAGTATAAATTGGGACATCCCGTTAGCCTATCCTGCAGAGTTTCCCACTCCACACAAATAGAGTGTGAGTGAAACACTCTTTGGCAGATTCACTCTCCATATGGCACGGAGGTGCGAGAATGTAAACGCTAACACCTATTAAGTTGTCTGTGCTAGCTTTTATACCCACTCCATTATTAAGTACATGTCCCTTTCTTTCTATGGAAAAAGGAGAGCAACTATAGAAGAGCAACGAGAAGTGCCTCACAAATCACAGATCGTGAAGAATAGTCTCTTACCTCAGTGTAAGAGGTTGTAGGGCATGCCACTTTACCTGACCAAAGGGCTTTATTGTAACGCCCCAATTCCGAATACCGAAGATAACGCTAAGGTATCCGAAGTTGGCGCGCTACTTCCCGGAAAGACCGAGAACTTCCAAGATCGTAGTCCGAAGTGAGGTCAAAATTTAAAACTTTTTAAACAACATCATAATCAACAGTTGAAATGCGGAAGCGGAATAAAAGATAACGGAAGCAATAGTATCATGTATATATATCAGATGTAAAAGTGCGGAAGCATGATAATAATATCAAAGTGTAAGTATCAAGTGTTTATACATATCAGTCTAACTACCCATCTCACTACAAAAATGAACTCTCAAATCCCAAAATAACAATCTGCACTCAACCCTCCAGTGCAGGCTCTCCGTCCTCCGGCTCGACCACGTGGTCAGCCGGCCCCCATCCGTAGTCCCCGACTACAGGCGCCTCGTGAATCGCGTCACCCGCGGGATCAAGGTCTGCACCAAAGATGGGTCAAATCTAAAGATCTAGCAGGGCACCATATGCAGATAACACCAGATGTACACAACAAAATAGAGAGATGACAGGTACATAATCATATGAGTGAACATAATACAAAATCTAGGCAGTTGAGCAGTAATAGCAGTTTAGAATCAGAAAGATAAAGTATTCAATCTAAACAGACAACAAGAGGCACATTCACACAAGCTAAATACACCGCGGAATATTATGCCGTGGCCCTCCCGTACTGTAAACGTCCCATATCATAAACAGTTTGCGGTGGGGAAAGAGTAATAACCATGCAAGGGATAACAACCCTGATAATAAACATAACATACAATATGCATAACACCGATCACACCCCCTTATCACACCGATACACCCCTTTATCTCACCGATAACACCCCTTTATCAGATTAACTCAGACGCAATATCACACCGTCCGTCTAATCACAACTCATCATAATAGCTCTAAGTAACCAGAACATAGCTCCTACCAGAGATGATCAGCCAACTGGCTGAGCTTAGAACAGCTGAGTGAATGTTCGGTGCCGACTCGGGAAACTAAGTATAGGTCTATGTCCGTTTAGGCTTAACTTGCGTGAGCAAGGTCCTACTCAAGTCTCTAAGAGATTAAGGTACAACATGTAACACAGTCTAACAACAAGTCTAAGTCCAACAACATTGGATCCACTCCAAGGCTCACAACCGTGGCCTGAGATAACACAAGTACCATACTGTGTCCATTCCTTAAACATTTATCCTATGCTCATATACAATGAGTTAACTGACCATTTATCCTAAACCTCTTCATACTAAAGTTTCACATCCCCAACCTTAGGCCGTATGAGGGCCCGCCTAGACACAGACACGGGTCAATTATCTTCAAACCCAGCTTAGGGTCATTTCTAAGTAATCCTAGGTTCAGGTCCTCCAGTTTCCATTAATTAACAGGTTTAAAACAACAACAAGGATAAAAGAAAATAGCAACTCATGAAATCCTTAAAAACAGGGAATCAGTCCTAGGTAGTGGTCCACACTTGGTTCAGGCCTCATCACATGATTGGATCCATATCTGTAGCCTCAGGTGTCCAAAGAGATAAATCTGGTGCTCCTAAGGTTGTGGACATCACGGGCTACAGTTAAGATTCGAGTAAATGATTATTCGAATCCTGAATTCTCAATAGGTGGACCCCACGAATCAAGGCTGAGCCATGCCATTGATTCGTGGTGTGGCACACTTGATGGAAGGTCATTTGGATGGTCAATGGACCCCACATGTGATCAAACATCACACTCTACAGAATTCTGAAATTCACTGATCCCAGTTTGCCTGGTCGACATCACACCCTGGGATGTCGACCGGGTGATCTGGATGTTGACCTCCCAGGTCGACATCCTGCTGTGTCCCCGGTCGACATCATGGCCGTGATGTCGACCGGGTACACTGCATTTTTGCTCTTTTTTGAAACTCTAGGTTTCAGCTATCTCCTGTGTTTTCCTGTGTGCCCGGTCGACCGAGACAGGGTCCGGTCAACCAAGTACACTGTCTGTGCACTGTTTCAGGAAATAACTGAGACTTGTGTTTCAGGCATTTTTAGTGTGCCCAATCGACCGAGACAAGGTCCGGTCGACCAAGTACACGTAAATTGCAGAATTCCAGGTTTTCTAGGATTTCTCTTTTTCAATCCAATTTTCATCTAAACTACTCCAAACCTTCCCCATACATCATATAGACAAGAATAAACATCAAACACTTCAATTATAACCATCCTTCCATCCATCCATCAATCCATCCGGCCATTGATCTTCCAAATGGGGAAACCCATCCATCAATGGCCATTTCCATGAAAACCAAGCTCAAAATGGAAATCTAAACTAGCATTATCAAAACATTGAGTAATTACAGAAACAAGGAAGTAGAGTATGCATCTAATGAAATTGCATAGGGTACTTGCCTTAATGAAGAAGAAAATGGAAATTGAGGTGAGAGAGAGATCCAATGGAGTGATAGTTGCCAATGGGGAGAGTCTCTAGCCTCCTTGTGCTGGAATTTGGGGGAAATTGGGGTTGCTTGGAGAGGAAGATAGGTTAATTGGAGAAGATGAGAGGCAATTAGGGTTTTAGGCTCTTTTGCAATAGCTTAGGTTTATATAGATTAGGATTTTAGGCTAATTACCTAAAGGGTATTTTGGTTCTAAATAGAATTGAAATGGGGCTATTGGTAGTTAGGTAATTAGGTGAGTTCTAGAAGGTTCCACTCTCAAGCCCATTCCATTAGTGCTAATTATAATTAAAGTCTAATCTAATCAAACCTAACATAAATTAAATTAAAGCTATATCTAAAACTTAGAGATATTATAAACTATACTACTAATTCCCTATTAAATAGCTTATTAAAGTATAAAATACTCTATTAATTATTATTAAATTCAAACTGAGGGCACACCAGGGGTGGGGCCTCACATCTATCAATTCACACCAGGAATATTTTTCTGATCAGAGGGCTCCAGCACCTCACCTGAAGTCTACTACCTCACTTGAAGGAGTTCCCAGCCCCCTATAGTTGGGATACCAAAAATAAGAAGTCACAGCCCGGTGGCAAAGCGGCTTCTCACACAGATAGCTGCCCAGGATAATTAAAGAAAAAAAGTTTCTCCAAAAGAGGATCATCCATAGAATTTCTAATAACCCTATATGTATATATATATATATATATATATCTTAAGCCTCTACTCTAAATGTGATTCATTCATTGATGGGCAATGAGGATTTTGGAATTCCATGTGGGGACTTTATTTGAAGAACTCTAAAACTCTCCAGACAATAACTCACCTAAACAAGTCACCTTGAGTTTGGGTTCAATTCAGTACAAAGAAGCTTAAAGTAGCTTGACTTTTCAAGCTTAAGCATAAGTTCAGCCATGACTGGAAATATATGAAGTTAAGCCAGAGCTGGGAATAAACATTCACATCAAGTTTGAGCTTGGAGTCAAAGCCCAACTCAAGCATATCAAATATATGAAAATTTTTATTCCTTCTTCAGCAAAATATGTATACATATATATTTATGAAAATTTTCTACTTGGCACCTCCTTGTATGAGCACTATTCAAGCACCACCACGCGGGTCCACTAATCAAATTTTAGAAGAAAGATGTAGAAGGCTATGAATGGATGATAAAAGATTTACAATCAAACTAATTTAATAACATTGGAGGGCCGTTTGGAAACTATAATCTAATTAGAATAAGGTCTGAAATAAAAGCTCAAACTTTTAAGTTCTAACCTACACTTTAGTGTTCAATAAAATTACTTTAAAAAGCTGTTATTTCATGGAATAATCAAGGCCCACCTTTCAAAAATTACAATATAGAACTTGCCATTTGTATCATATTGAAAATTTAAGAAGGTTATTTTCATCCAAAACACATAAATTTAGCATTATACATCTCTATCAACTTTACCTAAAAATCTCTAAAAAAGCAACGGCCTTACTTTTTTTTTTAAAGGCAACAGCTCTAATTTTTAAATAAGCTCTAAAATTAAAAAATTAATTGGATATTTATCAAATGCTCTAATATATAAATAAGTTCTAAATCACAAAAAAAAAATTTATTTTTAGAGTTACCAAACAGGTCCTAAGTGTAAATTTTAAGACCTCAAAAGATCAACAGCAAAAAAAAATGTTAAAAAGTATGATAATCTATATATCTATTGGAATGTGATTTGCCTTCGGTTAACCACATGCCTCTAAACTACGAATGCTGATTTTAAAAAATACCTCAAAACAGTTGTCAAAATCTCCTTCCATGCCGACTCTCCTCTCTCTCCACTATATCATCTCTCTAGAGTAACTAGCCCCATAACTTCCTCCAAAAAAAAAAAACAAACAAACTTCTCACTATCATCTCTTCACACATGCCCAAACAGCTACAGATTGCTGTAACATCTTATCTTTTACTTAAATTGATCAAGTGGTGGGACTAACTTTGATTAAAGTGAAATTTAGGCAAAAACTAATTCAAATAAAAACGTTGATTTTGAATGGCATATATTTTATAAGGGGTCCACTATTTTTTAAAGTGACTAAATGGAAAACGAGAAAAGAAGAGAGAGAGAGAGAGAGAGAGAGAGAGAGAGAGAATGATGTGATTTGTGCATATTTTTAATTGGACTGGGCCCACCTGTTTTGGAGTAAGTTTTGGTTTAGGATGAGTACATGGGATAGTGACATTGTACTATTTGGATTCCTCATTTGGACTTTGGCCCCACCTTCTTTCTACGATTTGGCTCCTATTGGCGTACACATGCATTGAGTTTGGTTGTCATGGCAAAAGTGTGGCCCACATGCAGATTTGAATGAGTGGGCCGTATAGGTAGGCCAGATTGTTAGTAGGGGAGATTTTTGAGAGGCCAAACCAATGAATTCGTCAGTTGGGCTCACCACTTAGACACAAACTATTTGAAATCATCATCACTTCTTTTATGAGGGCTGGACTAAATTAAAGTGGGGTCCACTTTGATTGGATCATATGTAAAAGATGTGACTAAATGAAAAAAACAAAAAAGAGAGAGGGAGGAAATATATGCTTTTGTGCATAATTTTAATTGAGCTGGGTTACAGCCAGATTTCGATAGCAAATGGATTAAGAGTTTGGTTAAGTCTATAGCTCTAATTGGGTCAAAAACCACCCCCAAATAGATAGATGTGGTGGGCTGAAATATAGACTAAAATAGAATCCTAAATGGACTGAAAACCGACTCAGCAAACTACTATGAAAAAGCTAAAAATCAGATTTGTGAATAGACTTTGAATTACTCCAAAGTTTGGCTACAAATGGGATTTATTTATAGTGGATTAGCTAAAAAAAAGGTTTTTAATGAATACAGGCTTGAACCATTGACCAAGCAGGCTAAAAAAAATGGCCAAATAAAAATGGGTTGAGGTTAAAGACTCAACCTAAGTTTGTCCTTAGAAAGGGGTTAAAATTAGCTCAAGTATGGCTTTAAATGGACCAATAAATGAGAGCTATAAATCTGTATCATGGGCCTTGGTGTGACTGTAAAACAACAATACATAACCAAAGGTAGCTCTACAAAGGTTAAATCTGGTCTCAAATGGTGACTATAAATGGTTTCAGACCTACTTTAAATTAGGGTTGAAAATAAATCGGGTTACATCAGACATATAGGTTGGGCTTCACTAAACATGTACCCTAAACCCATAACCCCGATTCATTCAGAACATTAAATATGTTGGGTTTTCAACAAATGTGTTGAATTTATTCAAGCAGAGAATGAATTTAGATTCTACCTTGATTGTCTACATTAGTCTATAATGGGATTACAAATGGGTTACAACTTGACCCAAATTGGTTTCTCTAAATGGGCTAAGACTTGACTTAAACTGTATTCTCTAAATGGGTTTCAGCTCAAACTGAAATTGCAAACTATCTCATTATTGGGTTATAATTTGCCCAGATTTTTCGTAGTATACCCTCTCAATATTGGCATGAAAGGGACTGAAGTTAGGCAGAGTTTCAGCTCATTAATGACAATTGACAAATATATTTGGTCTAATTCCAGCTAGATTTTGGGCCTAAATAAGGCCAGATTTTGAGTCTAATTCAAGACAGAATATTGGGTCTAAACCATGCCAGATTTTTTGGTGTAAATCATGCCAGATTTTGGATCTAATTCAAGACAGAATATTGAATCTAAACCAGGCCAGATTTTTTGGTCTAAATCGGGCCAGATTTGTGTCTAATTCAAGACAAAATATTGGGTCTAATTCAGGGAAAATTCTGGGTAAAAAATCAGGCCAGGATTCTGGGTCTAACTGAGGCCAAAATGGCAGTCCAAATCAAGCCAAAATTACAGATTCAAGTCGGTCCAGAATTAGTCCATGCTTATAATTCTAAACCAATTTAGACTTATTGGTAAAAAAACAGGGCAAGATTAGGCCAGAATTACAAGCCTAAATCAGGTCAGAATGCAGCCTAATTTAGACCAGAATATGTCTTTTATATATTTATTTTTACACGTGCACGAGCTTCATCAAACTCCATTTACACCTCACGTAAAGAATAAAATATCTGAAAAAACACATAAATATCAAATTAGCAACAAAAAGAAGGACTCAAAAGTTTACTAATTAATAAATTTAATAAAAATAATTTATATAAGTTTGTGCATTTGGTGGTTCCGTAGTCCATGCATAACACGGGGTTTTGCTAGTATAATACTATATATGTGTGGGACGTGCCCATGTGAACGGATCGGGTGGCAAGGTCTTAACAACTAGGTCAAAACTCAACTTAGACTTAATGGCACCAATTGGAGTCAAATTGCAACCCTATAAATAGTGCATCAAAATAATTCAATTGAATATTGTCTGTATAGCTGCACTTAGATTTAATATTTGCCTTAAACCTAAAATTCGCCTTTGAACTAATGAAGTTTAAGTATTTCCTATAGAGATGACCGTGTGATATTCTAGGGTCATGACTCAAGCGATATCGCACACATCGCACTTTGTGATATTTTAGGGCCGTATAATATCACACGTAATATATCTATCTCAGGGACATGCGATATTCCACAATTTAAACTTCAACTACTTTGAGGTAAATATCATTTCTAAGGGACGTGTACAGTCCGTACCGAAATATCCATAGGGCAAAATTTTAGGCTCAAAGAATTAGAAAAAAAAAAGCAATAAAATAAAAAAGATAGAGAGAGAGAGAGAGCCTTGGAACCGAGAAGAGGGTAGTCGCCCCTAGAAGACCAGAGACCGCTCCGGACGTAATGGACCGACACGGAGATTCGGCGAAGGATTTCGAGCAACAGCCCCACGGCATCATCCGCCACGTCCTCTGAGAACACGGTCCCCGCATTGGCAACGGCGACTCCCGGGTGCTGGCACTCCGGCAAGTCGATGTGGTCAATGCCGGCGCTCGTTGTGATAATGCACCCGAGGCGGGGGAGCCTCAGTGCTGACGAGTGCGAGTCCCATGCAAAAGGTCGCCTCACAGACCGCGCATGGGCAGCCAAGAACTGGTCCCTTTGCAGCGGCGATTCCCATGGCCTCAGGAGGCGAAATCTCTTCGATAGACGCTCGTCTAGAAAGAATTTCAAAGGACGCAGTAGGAGAACAAATGGCATATCTTCTTCCTTTTCTTTTCTTTCTACTTTTTCTTATTCCTTGTGTAGCCACCGCTGCCATCGACGGTGAGATGGAATTTGTCGTCTTGAATTGTAGAAGAGAAGAGTCGAGTATTTGTGCTCACCGCTCACAACAGAAATGAAATTAAAAAATAAAAAAAAAGGGTGTGCCAGTGAGTGCGTAACATCATCGAGGTCAATCGAATCATGGAATCGGTATTTTAGAATCGTGTCAGACAGAACTGAGTCGACTCAACTCTAGCCTGTAGTAGTCTATCATTTTTTTTCTTTTTTTCTTTTTTAATGATGAAATATCACTCGTGGGTATTTTAGTGTGTAATACCTTTCGTGGGTAGTCCAAGGCTATAATTGAAATAAGGTTTTTTTGTTTTTTTTCAACAGCGCAACTTGCAAAACGCGTGTTATGTTATTTGAACACCTGATCTACCAGGCTCTAATACCTCTCATAAGATTTTACACCTGATTGATCTACCTCTTATCCGAAAACCAATTGGTAATGGAAAATGGCACAACAATGATTTTATGGTGAGATTGAAGGCTTGACCACAATTATGACCGCTCAAGAGCGAAAGTGGAACAATGATTTTGTGGTGAGATCGAAGGCTTGACCACAATTATGACCGCTCAAGAGCGAAAGTGGACATTAACCTCAACACTAAAGGTTAAAGAAACAGCGATATCTATAGCATCAATCATCTCTCTTACCCCCGCTAGTACAATCATTGTGATAACACTTCCCAAAATTAATCTGATTAATCTAAATATCCCAATCTCCGATTGCTACTCTATAATTTGTTTGTTGACATCACCTATATGATCTTTAACGACAATCATAACCAATAACATGACAAGAACCTCTCCAGTGTTATTTTCTCAAGCACACCATCTCTTAATGCCATCTTGGCTGTTATATTTAAAATAGAAAAATTGGAATATGGCCTTAATTCGTTGCCTTGAAAGTTACTTTCCGGCATTGAAATAAAAACCCTCCTTCACTTTTTCCAAATTCTCCTCATTTCACGGATGGCCTCAGTGAAAGAACTTGCTGGTCCCAAATGGGTGTCGGAACCTAACTCGCCCAAAACTTTATGCGTTCCGATGTGAAGCAGACCTGCAAACTCACTGTAGTGAATACTCTTATATCTCTAGGTGATCAGAAGCAAGGGTTCTCATCTCCCTTAAATAAAGCAATCCCTAGGAGTTACAACTCTATCCAGATTCTACCTCTCTTAGAATCTCACATCTCTTGACCAGCATGGGAAATATGCCAAACCAGGAGTCTAAACTTGATCCACCAAGAGTTCAGTCCTTATCTGACTCAACCAAATCAAGACTTAATGGGAGTTCATCTACGGCAAACCGCCGGGCTCGATCTGGCATGAGCCCCATGGCAATCGGGCCACACAATTTTTCAATAATCTCCCACTTGGCACGAATACCATGGTTGTCAAACGTGCCAATGTACATCAAATGTATTTGAGTCCCATGCACGTCACATGCCTCGCGAATTCATCAGGGGCAACGGTTTGGTGAGAGCATCAACCATCAATTTCTTAGAAGGCAAATAAGAAATTTCAATTTCTCCGTTTTCAGCCTTCTCCCGGACAAAATGACATTTTATCTCAACAAGCTTTGATCGGCTGTTAAATTTTGGCTCAGTCACCATTGAGATGGAGAACGTGCCATCTACGTTCACTGGGACAAGCTAATCCTCACTGATTAAATCAATATCACATAAAAAGTTTCTTAACCAGACAATCTCCTGAACTGCGGTACTACAAGCTATATACTCTGCCCAGCCATAGACCTAGCCGTTGAGGTCTATTTCTTGCTACCCCAAGAGATCGCACCTCCCACAAGAGTATACACATAGCCTGTAGTTGACTTTCTTTTGTCCAAGTCACCCGCCCAATCTGCATCGGAATAACCACACAATTTAAGGTCATCACCTTGATAACACATTTGCAACTTCAAGCTGCCTTTGATGTACTGCAGAATCCTCTTAATCGCATACCAATGAGGTAATCCAGGGTTATTTAGGAATCTACTCACGAAATCCACGGCAAATGCAACATTTGATATCGTACATAGCATCGCATACATGGTGCTTCCCACAACCTAAGCATAAGGCTTGCCCCGCATCATTGCCTTATCTTCCTCAGTCGCGGGCCCCTGTTTGCTGGATAATTTTTCACTTTTGCTAATGGCAGTATCGACTGCCTTACACATCATCATATCAAACTGTTTTAACACAGCTTCTGGATAGGATTCCTGTAACAAAGTCAATATCCGATAATATTATTGGTTCTATCCTCTGGATCAAAAGGACATACATACATGGAAGTTTGTGAAGGTCATTAGAGCCCAAAAATGAAAAATAGAAAAGAGTGATGGGTAGTATAGTATTACACTTAGAAAAGGTCATTAAAGTCCTTTTTTATAGAATTTCAAGAAGAAAAGAGGAGAACATGTATGGGGCACGCCTTCAACATTTCATCATTCCTACATTGTATTGTATGTAGGGCCCATCTGCATGGGCCCTGGGCAGAATTTTTAATTGGCTAAATGGAGATTCTATCTTTCAAACCATTATTTTCAGTCAATGATGTCATTCATGAGATAAGGAGTAGCCGGTCCAGATCCATCCGAATTTTGTCACCAGAGAGGGTTTCAATAAATATTGTCTGATGGGCCCAACAGCTTATGCATCATAATAACAATAGGCTCTACAGTCTGGATTCTTCATTCTTTTAACTTGCACCTTTTGATTCTTCATCCTCTTGACTGCAGAAAGTATAAATACAAATGCAATCATATCATATCATCCGTTGGATGCTGCAGTGTGGGCCATCATTAATAAATTAACCAAATGGATGGTCCACACCCTCGGTGATGGAATGTGAACCTTTTTCATTCATCCATCTTCCGATAGCAATCATATCCTGGCACATCCCACCCATGTAATTATCCTTTCATTTGAGCTATTGAAGGGTCTCCCTAAAAAGAAATGGGAGTTTCCAGGGAACTGGAAGCATCCAAAGAGAAGATGCTCAACTCTGAGGGAGAGAGACGCTGCAAATTCCAATTGGTGATGATAAGGGGTTTTGTTAAGAGAAATTTAGTTCCCAGGAGCCAGTTCAAACAGAGAACGGAAGCCCAATTTGTATTTTCTTCTTCTTTTTATTTTACAAGAACAAAATCCTAATTGCCTTCGGAAATATAATCTTGAACAGACCCTGCAATTTGAACTTGTTTTTGAGAATTTTATCATACAATGCTTTGGACATTAGAATCTTTGCAGCAGTACAATCATCAATTTGATGACATCTTGTTGTCTTTGATAGTAGAAAAATGTACCATTGGATTTGGCCCTCTGCTACCACCAATTTTGCTTGAAAGTTTGAGGTAGGCACGTCCACTCAAAACTTGCAATTGTCCTTCAAGTAAGACACCATCTCTTGCTGAAAAAGATTGGAGAAAGTAATTGATCAGCTGTGGCATTTTTTTTTTTTTTTTAAATTTTGGATGACGCAGGTATCCCTTATCAGTTGCAGTGTTTGCCTTAACATACAGGATAAGTTATCCTACATTAGGAATTCCCAAGGAATTAGGTTGCTTTAATCAAAATGTACCAAAGGTGAAGAAGAGTCAAGGGTGAAGATCTGTAAGGACCCATCAGATTTTCACTGGCATGCTTGGTTTCATTGGCTAGGAAACCCTGCTCAATCTGAGGGGGACATTTGTTCATGGTCCTCAATAGATCTTCCTTCACCCTTACTTTTACGTTTGCATGTAATTTTATGTCCTCGTCATGCCATTTTCTTCTTCTTTTTTCATTTTCATAATCCATTCCATTTCAGATTATTTTAAAGGGGCTTCACACTAGCATGCGCATTGAAACTTAACAACATTTTGGGTCTGTTTGTTTGCATTAGAATACATAGGAATTTATTATCAAATGAGCTCCGACGAACGATTATTCCAATATTCACCTTGGATCTTCATTTTTAACCGCTTGTGTCATCAATTCTAATCTACACAAACAAGCAAGCCATTGGTATTTTCATGATGGTTTCATCTGGGAGAGATTAGACCTTTTTTTGTAAAGAGCCATGATTGATTAGCATTTTGCTCGTGGTTTCAATGGGCTCAACACAAGGGGATGGTCAATATTCTTGGAAAGATACACGGTTTTCTACCCTCACTACCAGGAAAATGAACCCATTGAAAAACATTCAAACTCGATTTACTTATCTCCATTTTGATCAAAGCCCCTTCTATAGGAAACCACATGCAAAATGCAAAACCTTAATACAAAGAAATTGAGGGAAAATGATGCAGTAAGAAAAAAATTCATGAATGCCACCACACACTTTTTTATTACACTTACAATCAAGCAGAGGAGGATGCAGCCTGCAGCGCCAGGGAACAATGCATACCAAAGATGCAAGCGGTGGAACTTGGACCCATCAATGAACAATATAGGCAAGCTGGCAGCTAAACTTCACAAAGAAAAAGAAAATCATTTACTGGAGCATAGATTGATGCATAAAGCTAAGATGATGATGATATCCAAAGGAGGAGAGGGTTGTCCTCTAAGGAGGATAATCTAAGGAGGAGAGGGTTGTCTTCTATCAATTTTTCAGATGTTTGCGTGATGTGTGGAAAGGAAGAGGAGTCGGTCAATCATCTTTTTCTTCACTGTGAGGTGGCGTCCTATGTTTGGAGCAACTTTATCGGGAGATGCGGTCTTGCTTGGTGTTGCCTGAAGAACATTACAGAGGTGGTCCAATCCTGGTTGGGAGGGTGCTTTGTGGGGTGCGGTAGGGTGTTGTGGAGGATAATCCCATTTGCCATCTTTTGGTCTATTTGGAAGGGAAGGAACGAAAGGATATTCAAGAGCTCTTCTTCCTCATTAGAAGTTTTGATATCTAAAATCACTTTCAGAATTGCGAAATGGGCTTTAATTAGAAAGGAGTTCTCCGAGTTTTCTTTTGATGATATTCTTTCTAATTGGGGAGCTTGCATGGGATGTTGCCCACATAAGGAGAGGATATCTATTCCTTGGAATCCCCTTCCTTATGGAATTTTAAAGTTTAATGTGGATGGTGCTTTAAGGAGTAAGCCTGGCCCAACGGGGATTGGAGGAGTGCTTCGCAATAGTAAAGGTGATGTCGTTCTTATGTTCTCCAAGCATGTTGGTGTGTGTGACTCTACTAAAGCGGAAGTGCTAGCAATTTTGAAAGGTCTTAGATTGTTCTCAACAAGATAAAGTGGTACCCTTGCATTAGAAAGTGATTCTTCAAATGCGATTGCGCGGGTATCTAACCGAAAGTCTAACCCATGGAAATTTCAGTTCCTCTTCAAAGAAATTAGGGAGATTTCAGCTCGCACTAATGTCTTCTTCCATCATGAGATTAGATCCACCAACTCAATGGGGGATGTGCCAGCAAAGCAAGGGGTGGATAGGATAATTCCTTGGGTGGGTGTCATCTTGTAAATGGAGTTGTGGCTGGTGCTTCTCTCTTGCACCTTCCAACTCCTCTTTTCTTTTAAGTTTTGATGTACTCTTTTCTTCCTTCTTTTAATGAAATCTTTGTTACCGGTTTCAAAAAAAAAAAAAAAAATGATGATGATGTCCAAAGATTTGATATTGAAACAGCATTTTCCCATGAAAAAGAAATTCTCCTCCTTCATCAAGAGAGAATGTATGTTTTCTGCTGAAATTACCTGGAGGATGAACAGAGCGAGTCCAGATCATAAAACCAATGGATGCACCAAGAGCCGCGCTTCTAGCCAGCCAGCCAGGCCCAAAAGCGGAAAGGGCCAACACCCCAATTGCTGCACAACCCATCTGAGCCACGAACATGTTGTACTTCTGCATAAATTTAGTCAGATACATTCACTCCTTGACCCATTAACTATCACTCAGGCCAGAAAATCAGACCAGGCACTGACCATGGGCCTGAAAACAGAGCCCAAATCCAGTACAATGTTGGCCGGGCTCAGGTTAGACCTGGATGGATGACCAGGCATACATGACCAAGAATGAAGAAACATTTGAAGGACTGTCAAGAAAATTACCCGAGCGCCTGGTGCGTTAGGCGTAGCAAATAGAACTGCTGATACAGCACCTAGGGGAGCTATTGTCATGGACAGTCCTTTTGGAGACAGGAGCTGGTCCACCTTTCCCAATATAGCCATCGCTGCAAATGCCCCTGTAACCCACCCACACACACCCACCATTTAGGGCACTAAATTAGTCAAATGAGCCCCGGACTCGACTAGAGCAGACCCAAAAATGTCTTTAGAAGGCATGGGTTCGACCCAACTCAGACCCAAATATATCAAAAACAGCCAACCGGAATCACATTATATTTGTTTGTAACATTCACATGCAACTAATTATAACCATGTACTCAAAAGTAGACCGATTGATCGAACAGAGGTATATATACTGCTTTAACCCCTATCCAGACCCAATTAACAAGGAACCTAACTTGGTTATTTACAGCCCAATTGTAAAGGCTGGTCATGGGCCATACTGGGCCTGAACCAACCAAGCCTGGCCAACTCGTATCCAGTTATTTTTGCCCTTTAGCTGGGCCGAGGTTGTATTGTGCCATAAAAATTTGAAAACAGGCTGAACAGAGGACTAATTTCAGGCCCATATGTAGGACCTGGGCCTAAATCTTTTAGGCCAATTAGCTAAAGGGTCTGTGATTCGCAAGGAATTGGATACTGGGCCACCATTCAATGATCCTCCCAATGCGAATTTGCCACCAAAAGCCAATAGATTACCACCTAGAGGGACAAGCTTCAGCTGCTCCCATGACCAGCCCAAACTGCCATTATGTTAAAGAGTGATGGCGGATAAAACGAGAGAGAAGAGGAGAGGAGAAAAACCTGCGGAAGGCCACAGGATATCGCTGAGGCAAGGTGCGGGGGCTCCCTTGTCAGGCTTCCACCAGTCCCAGTAATTGGGAGAGGGAGTTGTGCTATTACTGCTGGATGCTGCACAGACATATCTGCCTCTGCCACTTCCTTCATCCTTCTCCTTCCCCTTCTTCTCCTTCTTCTTCCACTTGATGTTTTCTGCAAACATCAGAGGGGAGGAAGATGGAAGAGACAACGACGACCATGGAGTCGTTACATGATCCCAATTGAATATGGCTTGCATCGCCATCCCATCAATGTCTCTCCTCCTCTTCTTCTTTTGACTGCTCCTCTGCCCTTTATTATATGTATACTGTTCGTTGTTTCCCTCAGAGAGAGAGATGGGTCATGGGTGGCGTTGGCTTTTCAATGATCTGAAAGGGTAGGACAAAACTCCAGCTCACACCAACCATCCACTTTTCTTTGGGCCTTAAAAACCACCATCTGTCATCAGACTGAGAAAATAAATAATGGGAATAGCAATGCACTCTCTTTTCTCGCAATGAGTGTTAATTTTCAAAAGGAAGGGTTATAAAAATATAATTCCATCTGTGGGCAATTTATCATTTCAAATTTATATCTCTCAAAATCATTCTTCCCTTATTTATAAATATAAAAACTTTAATCAATCTCCAAAACTATGACTACGGTTAGATTGATAATGTTTAAAATGTCCCCTTAAAACAAGAAGTGAAAAGAGTCAAATCACTTGTTTTTTTTTTTGTTTACCTTTATCAATCCCATGGTGGGGATGAATTTGATTTAGGTTAAATTCAGCTCGGCAGTCAAGAAGGGTGAGTTCTTTGATAAATCTATCAATAATATTCAGCTTAGAGAACTCTATGATTTCTGCCTTAGGAGGATCTAGACTCTCTTGTAAATTGCAATAATATTCACTGCCTCTTCACTCGCTTCCGTAGACTGACATAGTACACAACTGGATCACAAGGGTCTTGTAATGAGGACATGATCATTTATAATAAAAATACGTTAGTATTTGATCGTTTTAACATTCAAGCTTTCCACTTTGTGCTCTAGACCCAACAACATCCATTCCCTGTGGTTGATCCAATCCATAAATTTCAGGCATTAGCCTGAATTTCAAACCAACCAAGGTGATCTATGAAGGTCCCATTTATACCAAACTTGATCAATCTAACCATATAAATCCCGCTTAGTCACAAGCCAAATTGTGGTTTTAAACGGTCATTACAGAATCGGGTTTATCGATAACTAACCTGAGTAGGTACAAAGTAAGCTTAAGCACAACCCATATCAAATCCAATCCACTGCCAACCCCAAGCACATCAAACAACTAAATGACTAATACACCTAATTCGGTATAGATATGGTGTCATCAATCTCCAAACCTGAAGCAAGTAGCATGAGGAGCTCATATTAGCTGATTTTTCTTACAACAGGACCTACAGCACGAGGCAAAACTTGAACTTATTCAGACTCCATGAGTCAATAGTGAAAACATTGGTCTTCAACCAAATTTCAAATGGACTTTTCGACTCAATTGACTCACCTTCAATTGGCCAAGACACTCAACATTCGACATCAGAACTTTTGAGCTTAGTCAAATTTCTGTTTTTTTCTAACAATGGCTAGGGATGGGGCCTTTCAGGAAACAAATGAAGGAGGAAATTCAAAACGCAACACTCTTTTGAGTCATGTATACACACACAACCTACTAGTTCCATAGCCTTTTTTTTTTTCTTTTTCTAAATGTCAATAGTTGCAGATTATATTGTGGAGATAACCCTAAATAGGGGTGAGCTAAGTATGCTCAGATAGATAGGGCAAGGCTTGGCCTGCGACAATGATGTAAATTTGAGAGGTAACCCACAGCAACAACATAGATTTCCAAATGTAGCAAGTCAGTTTACATCAAAATGACAGTTCATGCTTTACTATAAACTGAGCTACATTTGAGTCCCACTTGTTTTTCAGGTGACCACAACTACAGGTAACTAGAGTTGTAAGTAACTTGGTTACAGGGCAACTAAGTTTGAAGGATCCAAAAGATAGAAACAACCTAAAGAAAAATGTATAAATGCAAACAAATAGGGAACTAGGTAAAACAAAGCTATATATGAAATGAAATATCAAACCCCCTCTTATCCCTTCAGATGGTTATATGACAGATAAAAAGCATACACAGATATTGTGATTTGAAGTACTACAGATGGGTTGAGTTCATTTTAATTTGTAAAAGATGGCAACAGGAGGGGGAAATAAATAGAAATAAGTTACAGTGAAAATTTGCATGACGAAGAGGTGTTTTAATCAATAATCAACCAGCCAACTGCTTCCTTACCAGTTTGACCCTGGGCTTCCAGTGATCCCAGCCAAACCATATCTCAATTTGAGTGCCTTCAATCATGCTTTTGCAGTGAACAGCTCATCAAACTAATGGTAGCCATCAAAGCAGATCATCATATGCAATAATTTCTCGGCCTTTGAAAGGCAACTCTGGCCCACTTTTGGATGGAGTCGACTTTGCTCCTGGACTAAGCTTCCTATTATCTCTACCATGTCTGCTGAGAGGTATTTCTGGTCGCAGAAGCTTGGAAGATGATAGGAGATGGTCCTTGCCAGAGGTGGCCCCCACTCCCAACCTCCACTGGGGAAGGGGATCGTTTGCCCAAGATACTCCAACCTGCTTTCATTCTACCAGAAGTAAAAATCCCAAGCTACATGTACAACGAGCATTAGATGAACAAGTTTCTACATCCCATCCCCCACATTTGGACAGGAAATAAAAGGAATCTGACGAAAACAGGAACTAATCTATTACTTACAGGCAGCTAACACAAAATTTCTTCTTAAAATACATGTGCTACGTGTCAGTGCATCAGCAGACACAAAAGAAGATAAAGAGCGCACTCATGAAACATTGGAATTCCACACTCCATAGATTTCCATTTCTGTAATAACCTTGAAAATCAGTTCTGACAACCGCTCCTTCCTAATTCCAAGGAGAAACAAACCTACATATTTTTTACTTCTAAAAGCATTACTGTCTCCAATGGTGTTGGTGCCAATGAAATACCTCTAACTAGAGTGGGTCCCAATCCTCTACTGCTTCAGCAATATGCTGCTCTCCACCACTCATTAAAACAGGTCACATGGAGGACCCACAGGCCTACCAAATATAATAGGTATTTGGGATCTAACCAGATACAAAAAATCAGGTCCAATGAACATTCCTAGCCATCTGAACTCAGAACTATGGTCATGAAATGAATGACCAAAAATGGAGACTTTGCTCTATATCTGCCAATGTCAATTTCATGGCCTTAGAGCAAGCAGCTGGCAATGCCTATTGGACCTGATTTTTGTACATACAGATAGATCCCAAAGATCTCTTATATCTAGTAGGACAATGGGCCCCACAAACTCCGCACATGTCCTATCTCAGAAAACTGTAGAGAGTGGCATGCTCTAAGCAGTAGAGGATCTGTGCCTAACTAGAAATGTGAAGCTCAGTGGTAATGTCAGAGTAATGCAGGAAAATGGAAAAGAAAGAGGGCTTGGAGGTCCCAGCAACTGTTGGTACCTAGTGAGGCTATCTGAGGTCACCAGCACATCTTGCATGTGCTTCAGATTCTCAGGTTCTTATAGGAATGTAAACAGGTCAGGTTCAGGGATCCCCAGCAAATCTTGGACACGATGGACTCATACTAAACTCTGGACCTGGCTCAAAATCTAATTAATGATAATATTTAATTAGGGGTGGCATGAGATTGTTAATCATAACTACATTGCTCTGGAGATGGGTGGCATGCTAATATGGTAGATTATATTGTGTTGGGCATTTGGAAGAAGGCACCGTAAAGTGTTAAAATGAGTTTCCATCCTGTATTACCTTGAGCATAGGATGTGATTTTTGGGTCGAATTTTGACTTGGTAACAAAAGGTTACGATGCCAAGTTCCATACGTGTGATAGTTGACAGAATAATTTTGGATCATTTGAACCTACAGATGGTAGAATTGTTTGGTTTTCTTCAGCATGATCTTAGAGATTAGTTAGTCAGGCTACTAGATAAATTTCTTACTACTCTTGCAGTGTGCATATTCCAGCTTCAAGTTTTGATAGGAGGTTTTGAGGCCAAATAATAAGAGCTACCTTAGTGAAATCATTTTACAGCAGGTTGTGTGGGCTGTCCTAAGTATTTGATGTTTTCCCTGTAGAATATTTGAGCACCTCCTAAAGAGCTTGCCCTTTGTTGGACTGCTGCTGCTTTAGACAAAATCCAACTATAAATCATCTTTGTCAGAGAACGCAGATCAGTGTCTATGTGTGTCTTTTATGCCCCTGGGGTGCTGATATTATAAATCATTCATTGATTCATTGCCGCTTTTCAGTATTGGTGTGGGAAAGATTCATCTAGCTTTGAGGGGTGCAGTGGTCAGTGGACATTGCCAGGTTCTGTATGATGTCAGTTGAATCCTGGCCTTTTGTAGGTTTCCCCCCAATAATACCTGCAGTGGTAAGGGGACATTGCCAGGTTCTGTAATGATGTTAGTTGAATCCTGGTATTTTGTTTGTCTCTCCCCCTATGATACTCAGGTACTTCATAATAAGCAATATATCCGCATCATATTGTAAGTTTGTTACCGGTACTTCAGTTTTATATGTAAAATATGTGTTCCCATTGCATCCATGGCGTGTCCCTTCCATATCTGGGCATCATAGGTTTTATCCATCATCGTCATGAACGTATTCTTTGAGGTTTGATTTCATTACTGGCAGTGGTATGGTCTTATTGATTAGAAGGAGAAATAATGTTTTACAGGAAGAAGCCCAAATCTATTGAGGGTGATGTCAACAAGGCAATATGGAAAGTTGCTTTTTGAGCTGTAGACCTAAATTGTGGTTGCAGCCTTCAGGGTTATGTTGGGTTTAATTGGATTTCTTGCACTTCTGACTCCTGGTATTTCTACTCTGGAATGCTTGATCTCCTCTCAATAGAGGGTTCAATCGAATTGTTGTAGTTCTGACTCCTAGTACTTCTATTAAGAGTATTCCTTGGTCTCCTTCTCTCAATAGACTCTTAAGCTTAGTTTTGGACAATGTTCTCAAAATTGAATCATAATCTAAAATCTTAATGGCTCCTAAGTCATGAATTAAAGTCTTAACATTATAATTTAGTTTTCAAAAAAAAATGTAGAGAGATTTTGTATAATTATTAAATGAGAAAATCTTGCTGCTTTCTATATTAGTTCAATGGATGTAAACCACAGAAGCTAATAAATCTGAAAACTCTAAAGTGCAGAGTTGCATAGTCTTACTTAGATTTAGAATTAGCATAGTTTTCCGATCCGTTGTTTGACCAGACTCAGCCAGTTACATGGCCAGGTTGACCAGGAACCTTGACAGATTGATCGGGCAGATCAGCAATTTAATTTTTAAATATATTTTCTATAAATATATGCATTCATAGTAATTCAAACAGAGAAAATTTTATAAAGATACAATAATCTCTTCTTTTGAAATGTTAAGATGCAAAATCAGACATGCTTTTGAAGGATTAAGTAAATTTCATGCAAGCTGTAATTTTAGTTTCAAATGTGACTTGTACATTTATATTCTACCATTCTAAAAAAATTTGCCAACCATATGCATCATGTTAACCCACTCCTGTCGCCTATAATCAAATTGCACTCTGTACCTTACATGATGCATCGCATTCATAGAATATTATAGTGAACACACTCCGACACATGCAGCTATCCTTATGGATTGTGATCTTCCTGAACCTAGTTGTTGAGTCATCAGATTGAGCTTTTTCTTCCTTCTTTTGAATGCTAACACAACTGGAACCCGCATACATTGAGCACTAGCCTCACCCAAAGTTGTGATAGCAACTGCGCAACCCACTTGAGTAGAAAAAACCAAGCTGCAATATCAATGGGTTCACCTTTCACAATAGGGCGCAAAGAAGGCCATTGACCAGCACAAAAGGCCCCGCACCTTGCTTTTTTCTTCTTTTCTTTATTTGTTTGGATTTCATTTAGTTGTTGGAGATTCTGGTTTGTTAAGTTGTTGTGCTGGTATTGTTTTGGATTGGATCTGGTAGGTATTTTGACTACAATATCGTTTTCAGACAAAATTCGTAATTTTATTGATGGCCTAAACTCGGTTATATTTTCAAAAATTGATGTCGCAGTGTACCCAACGTACCCATGCCTTGATGTTGTCTCTACAAAGTTCAGACGGTGTTAGAAAGGATTATAGACAAAAAAAACAAAACAGTTAAATAAAACATGTAGTTTATGTTTTAGTAGGGAGATCAGAATACTGCTTTGGCGCTAGGGCCATGTTAAAAGGATGACAATGAATCAATAAGCCAACACCAAACTAAGGGGAAAATGACCTATGGATAAATATATAATCTACAATGACCATGCACCAAAACAAACAACTCTTAGCACAATTAAAGAGGGTTTCTAAAAACAAATATTGATTGATATCTAATAACTCTTCTATGATATTATCTTCCTTCCAATTTGGTTAAGATTTCACTCTTTTCATCAGTCCAAAGTAAGTAAATAGTTAAAGGGGAATATTCATATCCATCTTTCCATCACCTGAGACACTTTTCTTTTTTTCACAAAAAGACTGGAAGTGTACCGAGAAGGGAAGTGTCCCTCACCAAGAAAAGATGCATATGAACATTCCCCCTAGTTATGAACATTCCCATAGTTAAATTTGGCTCATCATAACGCATGCATCTACACTGGGGCAACTTCTCAAGTACTGGCCCTAATTCTACTACTATCATAACCAAAGCGCAAAGTTCGATAGAAAGAAGTAAAATTCCCAGCAAATCAGATTCCAGGCAAAAAAAAATGGATAGAAAGAAGCAAAAAGGCAAAAACACCTTTTGGGAACCAACAGTGATCCCAGTAGAGGGATCTAGGGCAGCGGCCACAGCTGCTTGGGCGGAGTCGTGGGAGCGGAAGGTGAGGTAGCCGAAGCTACCGGCGGTGTCAATGCGGAGGCGGGAAATGGAGCCGAACATCTGGAAGCGGGATTTGAGGTCGAGGACGGTGCAGCCAGGGGAGAGGCCGGTGACGACCACGAGGGAGCTCTGCTTGGTGGCGGGCTTGTTGTCTTCCTCCTTCTCTCGGTTGCTGTTGGGAGTTTGGCGTGGGCGCTTTGGAGGAGGAGAGGAGAGATGGGGTCTCTGTCTCTTCCAACCACTCATGGTGAAGAATGCAGAGAGACAGGAGTGGGAATGGGAATGGGAAAGTGGGGGAGAAGAGCTTCCTCTCGACATGCAGAAGTGGCCTACCTTTCTAGGTAAAAATTCTGAGTGGGGTCTACCTGAGCTCAGATCCTCAGTCTAATGGGGCTCACTACGAAAACATCTAGTATGTCAAAAGGAATTTGCCCAAGTGTACAGATTATCCTAAAATTTTATTCCAATAAAAATTCATCTCAGTGTATAATTGACCATTTGAAAAATATATATCTAATATAATTTTAAATAATTAACAATCACATTATATTATCGTACAATGGAGCCAACTAATATTTGGATAAAATAAATAAATATATATATCTTAAATATAGGCGTGGATTTGCTGCAAATTTATTGAGTGTGCGTTTGTGTAGGTTTCTGTAGAGTTAAAGACATCAAGGATATCATGTTATTAAATGAAAAAATAGCTTAGGTATGACTAGGATGTTCAATTGGGAAATCCCACTGTGAAACATTACTTCTCTCAATTTCTCTCAAAATATTAAGGATGTGATCTCGGCCTACTTATGCGGCCTGCTCATCTGATCATATTTCGAAGGCATAAAATGCACTGGACCTTTAGACCTTTATGAGCCATTGGCCTATTGTATTTAAGAACTAGTGTGAGAGGCAAGAAAAAACATATATGTCAATATAATAGAAATATTAAAAATATGGATTAAAAAGATTTGTAGAGGAAGTGAGATGAGGGAAGGAATAAAGAAAAGATTAAGATTTCGATCGATTAAGTAGCCACACATCCAAATTGCGGTACTGTGTTCTAGCTATGTTGGGCCCACTGTCAGACACAGCAGCCTTTGTTCACTTCTTTTTTTTCTCTTTTTGCTGGTTCAAGAATTTATGGGTTTGTGGGACCCATCTATTACACTCAAATGAGTCAAATAAAAATAATATACATTTATCTATTCATTCCAATTGGAGAAAGTATATTGATCACTAAAGTTATCTGTCAAATCCAAACCACTAAAAATAATTCATGAGATAAATTATTTTGATGATTTAACAGAAATAATAACCACTAAAAATAGTCCTCCCAACGGCTCTAAGGTGACATAAAAGCATTGTATGCTAGGTCGACAACCTCCCCACATCATTAGCTTAGCTCCAAAATTCTGATCTAAAACATAAAGGGTCCATCCACTACAATGGCATGACCACACCAGCCAGATATCATGTTGTTATTGATATTCTACTACACATCTTTAGATGGATCATATGCAAGTACCTTTTGTTTAGGTACTGACATATATTAGTGACGTAGAGATTGGAATGGGGATTTGATTTTGAAAGATAATAGGGATATACTGGTTAGATTTGATGGAGGTAAGATGGAGATAATTAAGGGAAGTTTTTGAAAAGATTATAATGTATTGCCACATTTCATTGTGAAACCCCAAGAGGGAGCGTTATATGTCGCTCCCCCACAAAGAAGGTTGCTGCTTTAATATATATATATATATATAAAAGGAGAATATTCATGTGCATCCATCCCTCACCATAGGGTGAGGGACACTTCCATAATTGAAAATTTTCATGTACAAAAGAGGAAAAGTTATATATGGTCATATTCATAAAACAAATATTCATGTGCAAAAAGGGAATGTTCCCTCACCCTATGGTAAGGGATAGATGTACATAAATGTCCCCCTATATATAATACTTTAGACATGGTCATCTATGCTAATTTGATGTTGTCAAATGTTGGGAAATAAGAACGTGTTTAAGGGTGTGAATGATTTATGTTGGTTAAACCACTGTTTGAAACCCTAAAACATGATTATCAATTAGGTTTGGAAACATTAATTCAATTATAAATAGAGCCGAATAATTTGGTTCCTTCTCAAATGTTTTCGGTCTACAACAGTTTAAGTGATCAAGTAATTAAGGTTACATTAACATCTATAGGTGAGTATTTTTTTTATTTTTTTAAAAGGTAATAAATACTTTCATTAAAGAAAAAAGGAGAATACAAGAAGAGAAATAAAAAGGGAGGTATAAGAGCAATGTATGTTAGATATTATGATTATCTGTTAAAGAAGATTGTTAAGGTGTTAGTGTTGTTAAGATTATCCTTATCCTCTAGATTTTGTTAGTTTATATTTTCTTATAAATGTAATGTTCTCACTCAATGAAACCTACGGTGAAATCATGGGAACACAGTGATTATTGAAAGTCTTATGGCACTAGAGCTTGGGCCTGACGATGATCTTGTGATCAAGTCGGATACAATCCTGCTTCCGTAATCAACACCGTCATTTTTTTTCTTTTTCAATAAAAAAAAAAAAAAACTGAGCATCCTCTCCTATCCATCCATCTAAGGCCTTATGATCTCACAATTTTCATCAAAATTTCACGATCGAAGCTTTTGGAAGAAATTGCAACAAATCTAATCTAGTGAGCCACCACAGGCACCAACAGGTTCAGAAAGGAGCGGATTGCGATAGTGATAGATCAACGGACGGACGATGGTCACTAAGAAGACATAAAGATCGTATTACATAATTTAGATCAAAGGGTTCTTTTTTATGCTCACAATTACAGATACTTTCTCTCAAAGTACCATGTGATTGTGGGAGGATGTTAGATGTTAGATATTATGACTATCTGTTAAAAAATATTGTTAAGATGTCAGTGTTGTTAGGATTATCCTTATCCTCTATATTTGGTTAGTTTGTATCTTCTTATAAACGTAATATTCCCACTCAATGAAACCTACGGTGAAATCATGGAAAGAGGTGATTCTTCAAAATCTTTAATGTACCCTACACAACCAAGCTTACATAATAAAATCCTCCCGAGGAGATACCCAATCGGCCCCTTTTTTAGCCAAAGCATTGGCCATATAGTTGGCTGATCTTAGCTCGTGACTATATGTAAGTCCAAACTCAAAAGTATCTCATAAATGCACAATAAATGAGTGACAGATGATGGAGAGAGGAGTAAAAGTGAAGAAGAAAGAAGTGGGAGAGGTGTTGCTGTTTTTTCCCCTTTTCCTAATGGCAAAATGGGGTTGTTGTTTGGTAGCATATCTGCGAGGGTTCAGGTTTGCAAATGGTAACGTTTAAAGAATGTTAAGAAGAAGTGTTATGGTTTCCTTGTATAAAAATTTATTTGCTGATGTTGGTTCCTGTGAGGCTGTGTATATAATTTCTATTGGTTTGATGCATATTTTTATTGAACTTGGTTTCTGTGATCATTTCCAATGCACCTTAGCACGCGAGTTATAGTGCGATCTTGACACTAGAATTGTGCCCCATGTTCACAAGAACTGTTGGACAGAAAAGGTGTTACCATCAGTTGACCTCCTTTTCTAACCCTCGACCAGTTCACCTCTCTATCAAGATTCAAGTGCCTGCAAAGTGGATATTTTACATGAGTGGAGAGAGAAGAAAGATGGAGGGGACATGATGAAAGAGGAAAGGAAGAAGAAAAAAGAAAAACATTTTGGTCTTAAAAAAAAAAAGGGAGAAATCTGGCGAGAACTTGTTTAATTTGGCTTATCGTCCTTAACTAAAAATTTTGTGAAACACTTAAATCCTGATTTGAAAACTTTTGGCTTTCACATTTTCATCCATAGATTTCAATTCATCATTCATGGTATCAATCCATTTGCTAGAATTAACATCCATAATGGCTTGTGAATAAGAAACTGGGTCTTTAATTGTCCATTCTTCATATTCTACTTGGTAAAGCATGTAATCATCGGAAATAGCTGATCTCCTTTCTCTTTGAGACCTTCTTAATGCTGGTTCCTCTGGTGCATTATCCATATGTTCATTGGCAATAATCTCATTATGAAGTTGTTGATCATTTATTGGGTTTTCGTCATTGTTAAATGGTTCAACAACAGGAGGATCTCCAACATTTTTCGGAATAGAGGGTAAAGGGATAGGTACCCTGATTTCCTGAATGATCACATCTTGAGGTTTATGACTCCCACTAATTTCGCCTTTCTCAACGAATCTAACATTACCGGTTTAAAAAAAGAATCTATTTTTTTTAGACCTTGTGACCTTATTTTGAGCCTATGATTAGTGGGCTGTTACACAATATGTACAACACAAAAAATTGAACATATACTTTCTTTATTTTCCAACTGGCGCTTCATTGATGGAGTCTTCTTTTCTTAAAATGACATGGTGGGATCATGATTGCTATGTGGAATGTTATAATACTTGCATCTGATATTTCTGAATCAGAATCCATATAATGCTGAGATATTACAATTTTAGATAATCCTATGAAAGAGATACTACCTCATCAAACCAGAAAACAAATGTCTCCCTATCTTGGTCACTGCTTTTGCATATACCAGTCGCTCTTGTTGCTATGCTCGTTGGCAATCAATCTATATTGTCCCTTTGCCTACTTCCAAGAGCTTGGACAGAGGGAAATCTTGTTATTAGATTTTCAAATCTAACCTGTCTCTTAATTGAATTATTGAAATTCAATGGTGTGTCCATCTTTCAAGTAGATCAGTGGGCAGCCACAACCTAGCACTTGGTGGTCCATGAATCACCAAATCCATTTGTTGGTAACAAAATCAACTGAAACAGCATCATTTAATATGCTTAATTGACTGTCATGGCTAGACCCAATTTCATTCCTTTCATTTTCCCAAATATACACATGCATAGAGGGCTTTTTTCATTTCCATATATATTACATTTGGGATACGCATTAAACTTTTTTTTTTTTTATGGATGGTTATCTTTTGCCAGAAATCCATCTTGGTTAAGTTTTCAATTATTAAATGTATTATAGTGGAAGATGGTTTTTTTTTATATTAATTTTGACTGTAAAATTTCAAATTTTAATGCTTTTAATTGTTTTTTGCTTGCTAGCTTTCAGTTTTGACTATCACCAATTATTGTATATTGCAGTGGAAGCTTTTCAATTTAATATTTGCAATTGCCTATCAGATTTGACTAATAATCAATCCCATGTAAACCTACCACTGCCTTTCAATTTGACTCATCGAAATTCATATATATCTATTTTTATATATCATGTCATAAGGGTTTTTTAGTCAATACGTTTATATTTTGGCTCTTACCAGAGCCTACATCATCTTATTATTATATATTGCAACAAGAGGGTTTATTTGAGATTTGACCTATGCCTTTTAATTTGACTCTCGTCGGATCCTGCACCAACATATTATTATGTATTTTTCCATAGGGCTTCAATTCATTTTGACCGCTATCTTTTAATTTCGACACTCATCACATCCGACCCCACCTATTATTACATATTATTTCAAAAGACTTTAATTGAACTTTAGCTACCACTTGTGTATTTTGACCTCTCTAGACCTTCTATCAACCTATTATAATAAATTAAGTTAGGAGGTTTTGGATCCCATTTTGACTGAAAGTTATTTTCAGGTTTTACAACTGGTAATCTACTCTTCCTCCACCTTTCACTAATATATTTTTCCCACTTATGGACCCCTATTTCCCCATTTTTAACATACATAGAATCTTACCTATTCGTACATGCCCATGATTAGCACTGATTTTTATGGTAGGTATCATATATTATAGCGAAAGGTTTTCAATTCAATTAATACTACTACCTTTTAATTTTAACCATCACCAAATTTTATGTAGACCACTCGCGCTTCAAGATATTGATAATGGAATTAAAAATAGATGTCTATAATTACTATGTGTGTCTAGTAGTTATGTACATGTTCATCTAGGAAAAACATTTTTTTAAAATTGTGTTGTCCTACTTCTGTATTGATTTTATATAAAAGACACGATGAAAATACACAAATGCAAGCAAAATAACCAATATTAAAATATAAATATAATAAGACATGATAGAAAGATCTAAAGCTAACTTCATCCAACCAGAAAACACTTCCAAAATAAAACAAAGTCATGGTTCTTGATCAAGTTTTTATACTACAACTCTTTTTGACAATTTTAATTAGTTTTAATATAAAAATTTTATATGGTATTGCAGTAGAGTATGCTTTCAAAAGTCAAAACCTTTGAGGAGCGAAAGGAGTTAAGTTCAAATATTAGCAATGTATATAATTTAACCTTTTGTTAGGGCATATTCATGTGTTGCCCTCACCTGTACCAAATCTAACACATTCTATTAAAAAAAAAAAAATCTAACTCATTATCCTTAGGCTGTCTAGCATGTTGCAATTTATTTCATTAGTTGCACGCTGCAAAGGCCATTGTTTGCTTGCTCCTTACACGGGCACCATTGGCAAGCTGTTACCGTAACAATCAAAATGTGCTTGCAAACGTACTTTGGCATTTATATCAGTGATTGAGTTCTGTGAAAAAAACCTGAGCTATTGGATGCAATTTTTAGGATTATGTGGACCAAGAAACACAAGATCTAAATCGTTAGATCTTTTTGGAAGGCTGAATATAGTCATAAGGTCAGTTTTCAAGGCTTCATACCTAGTGGATCTTGAGAAATTTATGAAAAAAATTTCAACCATTGATATAAAAAAAAAAGTCTATTTAACATAGATTTTTACATTACTAAACACTTCTTTTGAGTATAGCCTCTTTTTTTTATAGCTTTTTTTTTTTAATGGCTCTATTTTAATGGGTCTATCCAAAAAAGAGTAGAGATATCAAACAAGGCCTTAGAGTTCCCTGATTGCTCTTATCACAAAATTTGTATGAGCTTAAAGAATTATCTTCTGCCAATAATCACCCACACATAGTACCACATGAAGTTTTCGCTTATGGAGCCAATCTTCAATTGCACCAATGTTAATGGTGGTGAAGCTAAAAGTTCTCTATGTGATTTAAGTTGTGCATAAACTTCATGAGATCATCCTAATCCCTTCAAACTATAATATTGATTCAATTATTTCAGTAAGAACAATTTTTTCAAGTCCAAAGATGCATCAAATTTAGACTCATGACAATTAATGGGTTGTGCGAGGGGTGATAACTTGATGATAGGTGAGCCATATAGTCCATAAATAAGGCTGACCACACCTTAGAACAATAAATCATTCTAATAAAAATGCTGTCAGGTCTTTAAAAAATTATTTTTTGTCCTAAAAAAATCCCCTTAGGGCCCATTTGTTTCAAGTAAGGCTGTACACGAATCGGATTAGTGTGGATTGAACCAAATCCATCACCAATCCGTTACCTACGGATTGATGGATTTGGAATCTGTCACAAATCCGTGACTGTTAAAATCCGAACCGATCCGATCCGTGGAGAACTGGATCTGATCGGATTAATCCGTTTAAGCTAATGTTAAAAGAAAAATATCAAACATGTTCTAAAAAAATTACATTTTGACCCATTAATTTTTTTTTCTTATTTTAAATTTAGACATCTTAATTTATGTTTAGACCCCTTATATTTTTATTTATTTATTTTTAATGACAACGGATCGGATCGGATTGAATATGCGGATTTAGGGTGAAATCCGCCACCGATCCGTTGCTAATGAATTACAAAAATTTTAATTCATTACCAATCCGTTTACCTTCGAATCAGATAAAAATCCGCGGATCGAATCGGATTTACGGATCGACAGATTTGTTGTGCACCCCTAGTTTCATGCAATTGAATATTTAAAGTTGTATCTCTATAAGTGATTAAAATTTGACGAATTACTGGAAAGCGCCCAACAATAACCATCAAATGACCTCTACTTTAATGGAAACCAAATCAAACGAAGGTAGGAAAATGACCCTTGTAATTTAATACCTCAACTCAACTCTATATCGTTCATCCCTCCTATTTAATAATCCTTCTAGTTTATTTCATTATAAATTCTTATTTTTTATTTCCAAAACAAATTCACCCTCTAGAGTGAAAGCAGCTCACAAATAGATTTTGACAAAATCCATGACAAAATCATACCAAATAGGTCAAACCATCAATACATTAAAAGCTAATCCTATCCTCTCTATTCAAACTAAAAGATCAATCAAAAGCAGCCACATGCTTAGGCCTGAAAAAGAAAAAGAAAAAAAAAAAAAAAAAGCAGCTGATTTCATACATTACCGGCATCTCTTTCCCTAGGTTTTTACTCCACCCAACAGCTGCAAAAAGAGAAAGTGCACCATTTCCATTTCCATCTACACGAAGTGCACGGGAAGGAAGAAAAAACCATCCTTGAAAAAGGTTATTTCTTCTCTTCGGGAAAGAGGAGGCAACAACAACAAGAAGCCTCCATATTTTTAGGTACAGGGTCGTATCGCCTCCCACCATTCACAGCTCCTCCTCCAAAGTCCAAACACTCACATATACAATACATACGTATCCATTACCCATATCCCTGTTTCCCATTCCCATCTTCCATTTCTCTCCCCTTCCGCAGAAAAACACAACCCTCCTTTTCCTCAAAAAGCCCATCCTCTTTTCCAGCAACCTCCAACACCCAAACACAGAAAAAGAGTGAGAAAAAGAAATACATATACATATACATAGACGACAAAAACCCTAATTTGGAAGTGAAAAACCCTGAAATCCTGCAATTTCCTTGGAAAGCGCTAGTCATCTAATCACGAATCAGATCTTCATGGACGGCCCTGAGAAGGAGGATCGAACCGAGAGCAGCGATTACACATCGGAAGACGAAGGAACGGAGGATTACAGAAGGGGAGGCTACCACGCTGTGCGGATCGGAGACTCGTTCAAAGGCGGCGCATACATCGTGCAGAGCAAGCTCGGTTGGGGCCATTTCTCCACCGTCTGGCTCGCATGGGACACTCGCAACAACGTACTCAGAACCCTTCCTCTATTCGATTTGGATCTCGCTTTTCTTCCATTTTAGGGTTTTCAGTGATCAAATCCATGTGTTTCAATGTAAATGTGCAGAAATATGTAGCTCTGAAAGTGCAGAAGAGCGCGCAGCATTACACGGAGGCGGCGATGGACGAGATCACCATCCTCAAGCAGATCGCGGAGGGCGATCCCGACGACAACAAGTGCGTGGTGAAGCTTTTAGACCATTTCAAGCACTCGGGCCCGAACGGGCAGCATGTGTGTATGGTTTTTGAGTATTTGGGAGACAATCTGTTGACGCTGATCAAATACACTGATTATCGCGGAATGCCCCTCCATATGGTTAAGGAGGTTTGCTTCCATATATTGGCGGGGTTGGATTACTTGCACAGAGAGCTCTCGATCATTCACACTGATTTGAAGCCTGAAAACATCCTGCTTTTGTCGACGATAGACCCATTGAAGGATCTGAGGAAGTCCGGCGTCCCCCTCATTCTCCCCAACAGCAAGGAGAGCTCTGCGTTTGATTCTGGGGTTTCAAAAGATGTTAAGAGCTCGAATGGCGATTTGACCAAGAATCAGAAGAAGAAGATTAGAAGAAAGGCGAAAAGGGCGGCGCAGGGCTGTGTGGGTAAGGAGGCTGCGGAGGAGAGTGAATTGGACCCGAAAGGAATTGCTTCTGGGGCTTCTGATTCTGCCCATGAGAGGGTGGATGACCAACCGGGTAGCTCGGCGGGGAAGAATGAGCCGTTGAATGATGAGGAGAGTGAGGATGTTGGCCGCAATAATCAGAGTCATCGCAGGGGAAGCCGGTCCACTAGACAGAAGCTGTTGATGTCGATTGAGTGCAAGTGCAAATTGGTTGATTTCGGGAATGCGTGTTGGACGTATAAGCAGTTCACTAGTGACATTCAGACCAGGCAGTATAGGTGCCCGGAGGTCCTTCTTGGATCTAAGTACTCCACTTCCGCGGACCTTTGGTCTTTCGCTTGCATTTGTTTCGAGCTTGCAACTGGAGATGTTCTCTTTGATCCTCATAGTGGAGATAATTTTGACAGGGACGAGGTACGAATGGGATGCATACTTTTAAGTACTTTAACCTTAATTGTTATAAACTCTGTTATCCATGTGTTAGCTTCTCTAATATGTGTTTCATGTATACTTACATATGTTCTGCAAATGTACTTCGTTAGATGCTTTATTGTCTGTTATTGGTGGGGAGTTGTTTGAATACTTTTCCACTTAGTCATCAGGGTGATCTTTGCACTCTTCAATGCATGGGGGCTGGGAATTCTTTGCTGAGTCAGTAAAAATTGGTTGACATTTGGTTCGGTTTTAACAAGAAGAAGATGAAGATTCAAGCAAAGGAGTAAATGTAAGCATAGAGGAAATTAACCAAAATGCTCATATCAGTTGCATCTATTCAGAGAGGACACGTCCATGAAAGGAATTTTATTCATCAATACGCAAATCCCTAGATTCAGCCATAGACACGCAAATCCCTAGATTCAGCCATAGACAATCTCAAACAAAAGCAAACAAACTAGGGAACTATGGTTAACATATAGAAAGCTAACCGATCTAATCTTTCCTAAAATTCATTTTTTTTTTTTTTTTTTCTAAATGAAACTGTAAAGCTACTTTCCAAATAAAGTTGTTTTCTGCAAGATCTTGTAGCATAGTTGGAAGGTGTTTATTGTCGGTGTCACAGCCATGATGTTGCCTGCTCAAGTCATGCTACCATTGAAAAATAAGGTTAACTCAAGATCTTAAATTAAATGAGAGAGCACCCACAGGAACATAGAACACTGCATTTAAGGCATAACAAAAAATTGCATATTGTCAATGTTTGTAGGAAGCAGAGAACATCCCTCTCTTCCTTGTACATTTTCCATTTGTAATGTGGTTTGGAGTCATTTTCTTAATTTATTTGGGATTCACTGGGTGACGCCTTGTTCAGTGAAAGAACTCACGGAGAGTTAGAACTTTGGATTTCCATATTATGGAAATTTACTTTTGTAGTTGTGATATGGTCTATATATATCGCTTCAAGGAAATTGGAGGTCATTTCAAAATCTATGCAATTGTAGTTGGAACTTTGTATAAAGTAGCTGTCAATGCGTATTCCATGATTATTTCATTGTTTAATCTACCTATGGAGTTTGGTGGCATCTTCTAAACTGATCTATGTAGATGTGGTTGGAATAGACATCCGTGCTTTTTTAACATGCAACGTTACATTCTTCTGATTGGCCATTCCTGGCCCTGTATATCTATTTTATTTTAATGGCCATTCCTGGTCTTGTATTTCTATTTTATTTTAACGACCACTTCTGTCCTTCGGTTGTGACAATTTTATGCTGGCCGTCAACCTACCTAGCATAACCCTCCTTTATCTGGGTAAAAACTGGTGAAGTTTACTCTAAAAGGAGAATTTTTTACTAATTTGTCTTCAGTAAATGGATAAAAGTTCTGGTGATGTTTACCAAATACACAACTTTCACAAATTTAGATGTATAATGGACAAAGTGCGTATTCACTATCTTGGCAGTGGCGATCCAAGTGATGACAAAGCAAAGCTCTAAATGAAAAGCTTTGTCCCTTGGTGTCAAGTAGTGATGCATGTGAGGATTAAGTAACCCAAGATTGCATGCTGAAATCGCAACCACAAAAATCCAGCAAATGTGGAGGAAAAAAAATTGAGCTAGCAAAAAAATACCCATATTTACAAACATAACCCAGCAACAAATATCAAATCAACACCTCTCCATGTGTATACAACTCCAATTAAGAAGGCAAGTCACAAGCATTTTTGGCTGTTGTACGGATCAACAGCTTAGCAAAAAGATGCATATTGCAGGCCTCTAAGACACCTTTTTTTTTCTTTTTCTTCTTCTTCTTCTGTTGAATGGTACCCCCAAGACACATTTACTGCTATGCACCAGAAATTTCAGCAAATTCACATGTTTTTTCATTGCAAATTCACGTCAAAAATAAAAAAGCTTTCATCAAATCCTTTCTTAAATCCTAGTGTAATTAGATTCATACAACCACCAATATGTGTGGTTGGTTCATCTAATCCTTTCTTAAATTTAAATCTCAGCAATAACGTCAATAAAAATGCTGATAAAGAATGATAACGAAAAAAAAAATAAAAAAAATGATGATCCAAGTTAGAAAGTCATTCCTTATCCTCCCCCAATCTCCTGTCTTCTTTGAATCTCCTTCCTTGTTCATTTTAGAAAGAAGGTTTGTAAGTCATATGAAGCTAATGTACAAGCTGCCCGAGAGAGAGAGAGAGAGAGAGAGAGAGAGAGAGAGAGAGAGAGAGAGAGAGAGAGAGAGAGAACCATACGAAACTCAAAATAATATCCATGAAAATGATGATCAGAGAGAGAGAGAGAGAGAGAGAGAGAGAGAGAGAGAGAGAACCATACGAAACTCAAAATAATATCCATGAAAATGATGATCCAAATAATGGTCTTTCCTGCTTGCGCAGCCCGGATTTGCGATCAGGTTAATAGACTGATCTCCCACAGGATTGATCGAATCCAAAGATGAATTCAGCCAGTAGGGCACCCTCCCAAGAGGAGAAAACATCATAACCATAAGAGATAAATCTCAAAGAAAACCTTAAATTGATTGAAAACAAGCACTATATTACAATGTAGCCTAACATCCTTATGTAGGGGAGTGATCCCTAAGCAACAATACTTTCTAATACCTGAATAATGCATAAAAGTAAATGGGAAACTCACTAATATTAATCCTAATTAAATCAAACTACTTAATAACACTTCCCAATTAAATGGATGTCCCGTTGGACCTATGGATTGGACCCAATGAGATGGCCGACTTATTATCTGGCCCATCACCTACTCAATTACCCCACCCTACACGCATGCTTGATATTGTCCACTTTGGCCCACGGGCCTCATGATTTTGTTTCTGGTAGGCCTCAACCCACCAAAAGGCCTCCTGCAAGGTAAGGGTGCAATCTCTACATATAATTCCAGTCGCTTTCCTCTCTATAGTCGATGTGGGACCCCGGGGCTTCACAAAGCCAATCGTTATTAAAAAAACTCAGATGAAGCCAATATACAAGCGGCCCACCGGGGGGGGGGGGGGGTGTGGTTTGATATCATTTTGATTATGCCCTGTAGTCTTTGTTTCCCCTTTCTGGAGTACTATAGAAACATAAGTAAAAATCATGGACATAATAGGCATATGCAAAACGACATATCCAACACATGTTTTTTTGAATGACATCTCTGTCTGATACATGCACATATGTACTATGTTGTTTATAACTATTACCTTGTTTTATATGGTTTCTTTTGATTAGCTATGTTATATCATTGCCACTTGCTCTAGTTTTTGTACCTCCAACTTCTAGAATTTTATGCTTATAACTAAAAGCCAAGGGTTTGAACGTTATCCTTGACTAATGAAAACAAAGAGTGTTCTATGTTAACACCATTCAGTTTTATGTTTGAACTTAATGGGTTTAGAACTCAGTTGATGATCATTTCATCACAGTTCCACATATTTGACTAATAAATCAATGCTAAACTGAGTACTGACTAAATTTTATTAGCTCTACCACTTTGATGTTGACAAATCTACTGAGTAGCAAAAACAGCTTTGAATCTGTGTAGGTGAATCCCTGAGAAACATCTTTATTTTTATGTATCCATTCCTACGAAATGATAAACCCACCTTTCGAGTGCACAATTTTATTCTCTAACAGTAGTTCATGTAATGAAAAGCTACTGAAAAATTGCCTGCGTTTGTGTGTTTTTTGTTCTAGAACTTGCTTTTATTCCATAGGAGTCAAGGGACATCTGTTTAGGAAACTCCTGCATAGATTTGTGCATCAAACTTGAGATTTGAACCTCCAAGTGATGGATCAGAGCCAAGATACACTGGTTTTGGGGGAAAAGCAGCCTTAGTGGTGAAGAAAAATCATTTTATGGCATTTTTCTGGGGGACTTGGTTTCTTCTGAAAGAGTTTCCAAGTCATGCACAGATAGAGCATGATTTGCTCACTTTTGCATGATTTGGTCGATTAGAGAGCCATTTTACTATCTTTTTTCCTTGCCTTTCCACTCTTCTTTTGTTTTTGAGAATTCTCAAGTGATTTTATTTGTTGGATTTTTATATGGTAGAACTGTGTACATTTAAATTCAATTCAGGCCAAGATTTTGTATGTTTGGTGTCTTTTTTTTTTTTTTTTTGTAACCTTTTCAGTTTTTGGTTTTCCCGTTTCGGTGTCTTCTTTAATAGTTTTACTCTATTAAACCAAGGACATATATGAAGGACTTTCGCCTGAGCCTTGTGATCCATACCTGGTGGTGTATCCGCTTTGCTATGAATGCCCAATTATTTCTCACCACTGAAAGAGACCAAAGGGTAGTTGTTAACACCATTTGACAAGGCCCACCAGGCCCATTCATTGTAGCAAACCAACCCATTACGTGGGATAATTTAGGATAGACTCAAATCAATGTAACAGCTTTACTTTCCATATACATAGATTGTATTAGGTTTGAATTGCCTTGATTAAGGCTGAATGATATTATAAAAGGAGGAAGGATCGTCCATTGAAGGATCGAAGTTTCCCACAAATATCATTGTCTATCCATCATTGTGACATGGTATCAGAGATTCAATGGTTCCTGTGTGCATCTTCTTTAATAGTGAGCACTAAATCTCACTCAAAGCTTGATCAATACAGATCCAGATCTGTATTCCTGGAGTTTTTTTAATCATCGGCAAGGCACAACCTTCAAATCAGCCCAATTACAAAGGTGGCCCACCGGCGATGATCAAGACATCACCAACAATCATACTAGTGTTTATGAAAGGCGTCGATGGGAAAATACAATTGCACCTGAGCCTTCTGATTTATCAGCTTCCTTGGCACCTGACCCAGCTCCTTCTCCAGCCATCTCCCATTCAGTTCCTCTTCGCCGATCATCTAGGATTCCCCCCCCCCCCCCTCCCCCCGCCCTGCCCCCGCGATCAGTTTGGCTTTACCCATACATCCTTACTTGTTATTTTGTCTTCTGTTCATATTCCTAATCATTTTTCATAAGCAGTGCAACATGAGTGTTGGCTGCAGGCTATACAGGAAGAACTTGACGCACTCAAAGTGAATTACACATGGGATGTTGTTCAATGTCCTCCGTCCAGCAAACCCATTGGCTGTAAGTGGGTTTACTCTATCAAGCTACATTCTGATAGTACTTTGGCACGTTATAAGGCTCGGTTAGTGGCACTTGGCAACCGTCAGGAGTATGGTATTGACTATGATGAGACATTTGCTCCGGTGGCCAAGATGACAACGGTGCGTATTATTCTTGCTATTGCAACATCACGCTCATGGTCTCTTTATCAGATGGATGTGAAGATTGCCTTCCTCCACGGAGATCTTAAAGAGGAAGTGTACATGCGCCTTCCTCAAGGATATAATTCCACTTATAAAAACGAGGTGGCGTGGCTCCGTCACTCACTGTATGGACTCAAACAAGCACCTAGAGCATGGTTTGAGAAATTTCGTTCTACTCTGCTTCATCTTGGATTTGGTCAAAGTCCCTATGGTCCTTCATTGTTCTTGAATCACACTGCTCAAGCTACAACCATCCTTCTCATATATGTGGATGATATCATCATCACGGGCACTCACAGTAAAATGATCCATAGTCTTCAATCCTCACTTCAAGCTACATTCCATATGAAAGACCTGGGTCCATTAACATATTTCTTGGGTCTTAAGGTAAAATAGTCTAATAAGGGACTGTTTTTACATCAACATAAGTATGCTATTGATTTCATTGATCTTGCTGGCCAAAAGAATGCAACACCGAAGGACACTCCATTAGAAGTCAATGTGAAACACCAGAAAGATGATGGGGACCTCCTCTCTAATCCCACCTCCTACAGACGCTTAGTCGGGAGTCTCGTCTACTTGACCATCACTCGGCCTAACATCTCATATGCTGTGAATGTTGTTAGTCAATTCATGACAGCACCGCGGCATCACCATCTGGCTGCTATCAAAAGGATCATTCGGTACATTCTTGGTTCTCCGACACGAGGTTTGGTTTTTCCAGTTGGCACACCACTTACACTAAATGCTTATTCTGATGCTGACTGGGCCGGATGCCCGGATACTCACCGATCCACCACATGCTGGTGTATGTATTTGGGTGAATCGCTCATTTCTTGGAAATGCAAAAAGCAAGAAAGGGTCTCCAAATCTTCCACTGAATCCGAATATCGTGCTATGTCCTCTGCCTGTTCCGAGATCCTTTGGCTTCGAGGTTTACTTGCAGATCTTGGTTTTCCTCAGACCTCCGCTATCCCACGTCATGCGGACAATACTAGTTCCATCAGTATCACTGAGAATCCAGTCTTTCATGAACATACAAAACATATCGAGATGGATTGTCATTTTATTCGAGATGAATATGATTGCAAGGTCATTAGTCTTCCACATGTTTCCAGTGAACTCCAACTTGCAGACATCTTCACCAAAGGATTGCCTGGGCCATGCCATATGTTCTTGATTCGCAGATTGTTGCTGTTTGACCATCATCAATTTGAGGGGGGGTGTTAACACCAGTTGACAAAGCCCACCAGGCCCATTCATTGTAATAAACCAACCCATTACATGGGATAATTTAGGATAAACTCAAATCAATGTAACAGCTTTACTTTCCATATACATAGTTTGTATTAGGTTTGAATTGCCTTGATTAAGGCTGAATGATATTATGAAAGGAGGAAGGATCGTCCATTGAAGGATCGAAGTTTTCCACAAATATCATTGTCTATCCATCATCTCGCTAAGGAACAATCCCAAAGTAATCCTCAATTATCGATAAATTCAAATTGGTACTTCTCCACTAGCTTAATCACAGGTTTAGGTAATACCCACTTCACCCCAAACATTTCATAAAGAAATCCCTACTTCCTGAGCAGAAGGACAATGAATATAATTATGAAGATCATCCTCTGCATTCCTTAAATAAAGATGGATGTGATAGCATAATTATCGGGTGACTCTTTGGGTAGTTGATACTTAGTATTTTCTTAAATAATTGCTCTTTACTTTCTTTGTACATGAAGCCTGTCATTTTTTTTTTCCTTAGTTTAGGTCTATATTTTTCCATTTTCCCGTTGACCTTTTCACCTTTTCTGATTTTTTTGGGGGACTTTCTTATGCAGATATAAAGCACAATAAAAAAGGGAAAAAAAGAAGAAGAAGCTTCCTTAAGTAAATATGTTATGAGTCATTCGTCCATTTCAAGGTTTTAATAATCCGACTTGGTGGTACTAAATTATTTTCAATTTTTACCAACTCATCTTATTCTCAATTCTGCTTAGCCTTATAAAGTTGTTTGGTGTTCCTCGAAACCCTCCTTGTTCTTAAAAAAAAAAAAGAAGAGTTATAGAAAAATGATTGATTTTCTAAAACTAAAATTTGAAGACTTTGATTATTTACTTCCAATTTGTGAATATATGTGCTTAGAAAATTGCAATTTGTTAAAGTAAATTTATTAGTTTTTTATGTTTAATGACTGCAATCACTAATTAAGCTTTTACAACAGTTAAGTTTAAGAATGTTACGGCCCAACATTATCTTTCTATTTAAGCTAAGAGATTTAGATAATAAGAATAAATTGTTAATGATCAGCTTTTAAGGTTCCAATAAGCAATGGCTATTTAGGAAATGGGAGTCAATTCAATCAACATGAGAAAATGAAGACATTTGGATTATTCTTCTCTTGCTTTTGGAGGTCCATCAAAAGATATCTGCTAGTTTATATTTGTCTAGTCCCACCCTCACACACACATACCAAATAGGGTTATCTCAGGATGGGATGAGCGGAGACAAGCTAGTGGAGCTTATGTGGTTATAAAGAGACATTTTTTTTTTGTAACTCCATAAAACAAAGCATGTGCAATGTTGAAGCCAGAAGCAGTCAAGTACGTATAGTGCAAATGCTAAGATGCATATGTGAAATTACTAGATAGATAGAATTGTGGAAGAGCACATAAGAGGAAACTTGAAGGTGGCTCCGGTCATCATCAACTATGTCGGGGGTCAGCTATATGCCATTCCAGTCTATCCTAGGCCAAGTCCTAGGATAAGTTTTACTTATTCAAATATACTTTACTAAAATTCCACACGTTCTCTTCGGCCTACCCATTTTTTTGAGAAGCAATGAACCAGCATAGAAAAACTTTTTCACCAATGCCCTGCTTGTGTTGCGTTGGGCATGTGCAAACCTTCTCAAATGAGTTTCTCTTAATTTATCATTGATACTTGCTCCACCGAGATGCTCTTGAATGTGCTGATTTTTTTATTCCATCTTTCCTAGTTTTTCACCCAATTCAACATTCTTATCTCTGCTGTATTCATTTTTTGCATGTGGCCTTTCCTAATTGACCCTCATTTCTAGCTTAGGATCACATGGCGAAATTGGAGACGGAGATTTTAGGATTATGCTTCTCTTGCTATATGGGTCCAACCAACCACCGCCACAGACTCGTGCGGACACACGTGTGCTCACCCAAAAAAAAAGTGAAAAAGAGAGGCAAAAGAAGAGAAGGCCTTCGTAATTGTTTAAAAACAAACAGACGGGTTGGGAGTGATATCAACCAAAATTGCAAAATCAAATTTAGATCAACTGTTGCTAGTTGAACCCATATGATATGGTAAATTGCCATTTTAGTTTGCATATAGAATACCTTTTTTTTAGTAGTATATAGTTCAAACTGTATGATTCTAATAACATTGTTTACACATATGCATCGTGTGGCTTGGGTATGGCACGATATGACCATGAGTATATAAGAAGCCATGTGGGTGATATTGAAAAGCCTCCATTGTTGCTTTACCCACTTGTCAGAGTTCAAATATTCGGGTGATCAACCATCATTGTTGGGTATGCAAGCTAATATCTCAGTTTGTTTAGGATGGTTCCACTCTTGGATGGGGATTGTTGTTTCTGGATTCTCATATTCTTGTCTCCATCATTTCTTTTCCTCAATTAGTATGAAAATGGTTGGAGATTTAGAGTACTTGCGCATATTAGATTGAAACTAGAATGTGGTGTGTAAGTTAGTCCCCTAAACTAAATTTTAGTTTCAGTATTTACTGTTTTCCATATATTATATTTTAGGTGATACACTATTAGCCAGTGTTAGAGGTGAGATAGGAAGAGAAATTCTTTGACTGTCACTGACATTTATTATTATGCTCGTCTGCTTGCAAGTTGTGGCTGAACTTTACTCTTTTAAAGATTCAATGTGTAATTTGTTTGTAGGATCACTTGGCACTGATGATGGAGCTTCTTGGGATGATGCCACGCAAAGTGAGTCTTGTCTCCCGTCTTTCGAAATACTTGTTTGAATATTTTGTGCTTCTTCATTTATCTGTCAAATGTCCTCTTTCAGATTGCTTTGGGTGGGAGATATTCACGTGACTTCTTCAACAGATACGGGGACTTGAGGCACATACGCCGCCTACGTTTCTGGCCCCTTAACAAAGTACTTACGGAGAAGTATGACTTCAGTGACCAAGATGCAAATGACATGGCTGATTTCCTAGTTCCAATACTAGATTTTGTCCCAGAGAAGCGACCAACAGCTGCCCAATGCCTTATGCATCCATGGATCTGTGCTGGCCCCCAACTTCTTCAGCCTTCTTCCGCCGTTGAAACCCAATCTGCAGATGGTGTTTCTGACAAGACAAAAAGGGATAAGTATGAGAGGGAAGCAATGGAGGTTGGGATTGGGAACATTGTTATTGATGGAGCTTCAAAGTCTGGGAGTGACCCTCAAGGGCCTCAACCTAGTAGTAGACCCAGCAGGGCGTCAAGGTAGGCTGTGCCTTCTCCCATGTAACTTTTCTCTTTTTAGCCTCTATTGGTTTGACCGAGGGTGATTGCTCCTTTCGGTTTAAGGCTTCAATGTGCAGCACGACAATGCTCCAAACAAGTTAAGATTTTTGGTTGTGGAAGTCTTGGGTTCTCCTAATTCATTTTTCTCTTCAGGGTAGTATTGAAAACACTCAGCTCTATGCCGTACTGCTCAAATTTGTTGGTGGTTGTAAAACCTCTTAATGTTGTTTGGTAGGATTCATGTGACACTTCTGCTAATGCCACTGGGTTGATGCTGCTATATGCTTTCAGTGGCTTGTGGAATTTGTTTGGTTTGTACCTGAATCCTATTTATCATTTCTCACATATTGGCCTTTTGCAGAGTAAAGCACTTGGTGTGAAGTTGGGAAGGAAGTTGACTGCAGAAAACCTGTACTGGGATGCGTTTTCTTTGATCACTTGATACATCAGTAATTCCATCTCGGTACATGTGTTGATCACTTGTGAGAGGGTCCCAGTTGTATCCTGCATATGGGAGTGGACCGCAGTCCATGATTGAAGCTGGTAGTGAAAAGAATGGAATTTTGGTGGACTCTTTTTAATCGATGATTTACCTGTCAGGAAAGTCCTCTAAATGAGTTGTTACTTGTTAGGATTAGCCCAATTGGTGTGGGTTTTTTACTATTGGTTTTCCAAGATAGCCCTTGTGGGCTGTTGTGCACGGTATTCAAACCTGCACTTTCAGGCCATGTCCACAAAATCTAGTTTCAATTATGCCTTTTTCGACCCCCCGACAGAGATTTCATTACAGCAGAAAATAAAACGAATCAGACTTTTGACTTAGCTGCATATATTGATTTGAAAATCTTGATCGACCACCTTGACCTTGAGTGATATCCGACTGCTGTGGAAGGATGAAAAGGCTTCTTAGATCTACTTTCATTTAATTAAACCCAAGGTGTTACATTGGTTACCCTGAAGTTACTGTGGTTGATTGGTACTTTTGTTGACTCACTGGTTTTCAATTGAAACCGAGTTGTAGAAAAATTTTCATTAATTTTCATTGGTTTTTATGGGCGAAAAACTAGTCATGAATTTCAAATTATGACTAATGGCCCAACAATTATAGCTCTGTGGGCTTGATTTTGCTCTGGCTAAAGCTTGTCCATGCCTACCAGCATGTTCCCAGGCCTATAATACAGGACCATCTAGTTGTCCTTAATGTAGGGTTGGGCGGTTCTCAAATACTAGATCCTTTGGTATGGGCATCGGGAGTCAGGTCTTCGCCTTTCGGCAAGTTACTAGGTCAGTAAAAGTAACGTAAAACCTTTATTTTTAGATAAAGGGTCATATCAAAAATATACATATTCAAAATGTTTTCCTTCTAAAAAAATAAAGTTCAGAAAGCACCCCCCCCAAACCCCGGCTGCGTTCATGAAATGACAAAAGAACACCTATTAAGTCAAAAAGATTCCATACAAATCTACTTAGAGACAAAATATCATCATAATCCCTTTGTATTTTATTCCCTCTTAATTTGATGATTTACCCCAACACACTATATAAAGTCTTAGGCTATGGTCTACCCAAAGTGGGGGGATCTTCTTATGCATCCATTCCTCACCATTTTGGTGAGGAACACTTCCATAAAGGAAAATTTCAAGTAAAAAAATGTATTTTTCAATATATAGGATGAAGTGCACTTGTACTTGAAAATTTCCTTTATAGAAGTGTCCCTCACCAAAATGGTGGGAGATAGATGCATAAGAAGTGTCCCTCACCAAAATGGTGGGGGATAGATGCATAAGAAGATCACCAAAACCCAACCCACACACCCCCCCCCCCCCCCCCCCCCCCCACCCAAGTGAGCATAAGGTGACTTCTACTTTAAGCCCCACTTATGTTAAGGCATTAAAATAAGGCCCAAGCCCATACCACTTGCCTAAAAACACAGTCCAAGTCTATACCAAACTAGGCGGGGTCATGACCCGCTTAAGTTGAGAGGCAGTCACTATAACTGTCTATTACCACTGATGAAAAATAGATATTTGGCGAAACTGATTCATGAAAAGCCACCTGAAAGATATGGCCTTAAAAAGTTTCAGAGCACGATCACACTTGGTGCTGCCCACCCGGAGTCACAACTTGATTGTGGATTGTGACCATCCATTAATTCTCTGAATCATGCGAACCACATAACACCTGCGAATGTATGGAGAGGGCCGTATCTAATCATTTTCATTTTGGGAATCATGTCATGATTGAATATGTAAATGGTCCCAACACCAAATTCCATAAACATCGGATGCGCCTGGTGGGCCCCCACATAAAGCCATCAAATGTGATACATTATTCACGTGGGCCCCATCAGGAATAGCAGCCACTCTAACCATCATAATATCAGCTCCCACTTCATTGCTGTCTTGACTTCTAAGATGTCATCATCACCCGGTGGATCTTTGCTCTTGGACAGGGATATAAATGAGACCAATACATGACCCGATTACTTGAGGGTGGATAAGGCTGATGGACTTGGACCCAGTTCTCATATAGTTCCAAATAAGCCCCATATACAAATTTCACAGGCTGAGTTGCTCAGGGCCCATTGGCATATCTCATTTAACTGTTGGTGTAAAAAGCTGGATTAAAGCCCAGCTACATCACTGTGATATCTATTAATCATGGATGGACTCAACTACCTAGCCAATCGATGTGATATCATTAATCCATTGAGTTGTGTCTTTTGGGTTGGGTAGTAACTTAATGCTGGTTAATGTGAAGTCTGGACGAAATTGGGTGCCGCATGGGCCTACCAGGGATGGCTGGACACTGTCCGGGCCAAGACCATTCAGTTATTATTGAGTGCAATATCCAAAGCATCTGTGGGCTTCATAGTTTCTTCTTCTTCTTTTTTTTTCTTTTTTTCACTTTTCCACTCTTTTGTGCAGTCTTCATAATTAGGTCCACATGCATGTTAACTGCAGTTTTTATGCTATCCTAAAAATGATGATTGAGCTAGGCCCATAGTTGGTTCTGTAAGAATACATAGTCCCTCATGCAGCCCGTTTAGCTATTGGGCCTAAAGATAAGCCGAGCCGAAAGACCCCATGCTAACACAGTACATAAAAGTGGGCTACATAATTCCATCCAAGAAGTCCATCTAATCATTCATGATCACTGTCTATCAGCAGTGCTTTGGCCATAATAGTCTACATCTTAAAACATACAAACTCTCAACCTTAACTTAAAATCATTAAGAGCAAACAAATACAAAACCATTAAAGACAAAACAAATCTGTTTTATTTGATTTTGTTTATTGGAACAACATGCATAATGCAATTCAATGAGATGTAGGAGAAGAAAATTGAGATACAATGGTGAAGATGGTTATTCAATCTTCTAATAGGGGAAGAAAGTGGGGGAGGTAGGAAGGTCCTAACAATCCCCAGATAACATTTGATTTTATTGCTTACATCTAGGGGTCTGGTCAACAAGGTATTGGCCCCTCCCATTTCTGCTGCTTTGAGTCTCTTTGCATTTGGCAGTCACTCATCACAAAAGCTTAGAAACCCCATGTATTCATGTTCATGAAGCATTCGAATGCTCTTCTCAATGCCAACAACACCTGAATAAATTAAGAAGTTTAGCCTCCAAAAGGACATATGTTATTGGGGTGTTATATATTTAAGAGTAATTATAAGCTGCAATTCTTTGATCACATGTGATGAGCAAGCAAGAGTTCTAAAAGAAGGATTTTTTAGGAACCTTTAAAGCATTATATTTATATAGGATTTTGACAAAGATAATAAGTAGAGGGAATTTGTTGAATACCCATTGTGAGAGCACTAGCAAATATTACTGCAGAGAGAATGAAGACAATGAGAGAAGCTCTCTTGAGCAACATGACCAGCTTTCTAACCAAGAACTGACCCCAAAACCCAGCCACTACAGAAACCGTAGTGAGATATAGAGCTGCAAGACCAAAGTAAGTTAGTGATTATCATTACCACCAAGCAATACTGTTTAGAGTTATACAACTAGAAATACAAATCTTTAAGTTGACCTTAGATTGAAGGGATAAGGCCTTGATGATAATGGGTGTAAGTTGGGTGTAACCTTAATGATGTAATTGAAAAAAGCCAACAAATATATTTTTTTTCAAGTCAAAACCATTGCTTGTAAACTTGTTTTGATTCTCCATCACCCAATCGCATCAACTAGGTATATTACAAATTTATTTGGCTCAGTGGCTTTCATATCAAGTCTAATTTTTGAGTTTTTAATCCATGGCCAACACTAAAAAATTCCTCTTGTTGGGAGTTCCAAAAACGATACCAAGGCCATCTTTCCTCAACAAATTCTGAGTTCTTTATTTGAAAGGGAGATGTTTAAATGACAACAGATTTAAGTAGCGCGAAATAACCTTTTTTAATCAAATCAAATTCATTAAATTTTATAATCTCAAATACTACTTAGTACTAAAACAAAGAATTAGGGAGAGACCCCAGTTGGAGAAGTTGTAATTCTCCCAAAATGAATTCTCTGAATTCCAGAAATCAACCAGGTCCTCACATATCAATTTAAGTCTGACCCGGTAACTCATGTCCAATTTTTGAAATCTTGAGAGCTAACATGTGGTTATGGCGTCAAAAACTAAAAATGACAATGATAAGGACAATCATAGCGCTGATGACAGTAATTATGATAACAATGATGTAAGGAGAAGTGGACCTACCAAAAGGGATGGGGAATCTCTTAAGGAAATAGAACTCCACCACAGAGAGTGAAGACGAGAACATCATCACAAAGGTTGCCGTCGCACTAGCAACCTACAAAAGCCAGAGAATCACAAGTGGAAGAGTAAGAAACAACATGCCAAAAATTCTAACCATATGTTGTAATCTTCAGTGTTCCAAGAAACAGGAGAACCATATGAATCTGTTGCATTACTTCACTATTCAGTTGGCAAAGGTGGACAGATGATTGAGACCATACATTTGGTGGTCCTGAATGGATATATGTGTGGACTGCAGAATAGCAGTTAAAAGTGTTTAGAACCTCAAATCGACTCAATCCAACGTGGCTCAGTCCACACTCTATTTTCTGAGTTTTCATATGACCTCTTTTTATTTGGCCAACCTTCTAAAATCCGAATCACTCAAATTACCCCTCTCTTGTGTATTGACATCGACTAAAATTTTATTCCATTTAGAGTGAAACTCGTGCTAGATTGACCACATGTAATATGTGATTGGTATTTTGTTTTTGAAAGGTAAATCACTAGTTTAATTTGCATTTGATCAGATAAATCTATTTTCTGGACTGGAATAGACCTTTCTCAATCAATAACTAAGTAATCCACTTCTCACATGGGACACAGTGATGTAAGAGACACGTTCAAGTATGCGTAGGTCCCTCAATTCAATCAATATGAGATGGCAAAACAAAATGAAGAAAGGAAAAGGGGTTACTATTTGAATCATGAAATGCCTAGACATTTTGATAAAAAAGGCATTACCCAACAAAGTTTAAGAACTTGTATGACAAGCATCCCAAACTCACCATCATACTTGGAGGGGAAAAAAATAACCCCAATCATATTAGCCTGGATATTTTTTAATAAAACAGGCAGTTGAACCCAAGGTGTTGGAAGGGTTGTAGCAATGATGTTTTTGTCTTTTTTTGTCCTAATTACAATTGTCTGCCGTCATTTGGTGCTGCTGTTAATTTGTTGCATGACATAAATTACTATGAGAGCAGATATCTGGATCTATTCCAATTTAATTTTGTTTTTTTTTCTTTTAATTGAGTCAAATATAACTAACACTCTATTTGTTAAGACGTCTAATTTAAGCAATTTTATTTCAACCAGATCTATTTCTATCAGCTCCATCGCAAATAGATAAGACTTGCCAAACAGGACTTTGGCGATTTGGATTTTAGACATGGGACCCGATAATTATATATTTATAAAGATCCAGCTTAAGAGAATCTTCAACCAGGGACATCCGAGTCCGGACTCATTTTCATGTTCGGAGTACATGGATGGGTCTCACCGTCATTGATTCCTATGGGGCACATTTAGAATAGTCAGAGACTGTGAGGAAGAAACAACAATCATCTCCTTGGATTAAGCTTAGTTTGATTTTATTTTTTGGATCTGTGTTGGGCACATCGACCTTTCTTAGATGATGGACTTCCAGTTGTTCTGTTCTTAGATCTTTGTACTTGTTTATGACAATGAACAAAACAACTGTGATCTTTCCATACTTTCATTATAGATTTTTCCATCCACTGCCCACAAAATCAAAGAGGCACAACCGCACAAAGCAACAAAACAAGGGTATGCAAGAGACAGAGAAAAGGTCTGCATAATTGCGTAGAAAACATGTACAGGTATTACTGTAATAGTAATACAAAAAGAAGCCAAACGGTACCAAGCCTATTTTAATGGTTAAAATCCGTTGAAGATTCCAGGGCCTCGGTTTGACTTGGTAATGGCGTACTTATTTGTGTCGGGATCCTACGAGGCTTTGACTTGAAGAAATCTTGAGTACAAGGAGTGGAACTCTATGTGAGGGCCCACCCAGTCAAAATTGTAATGCTCAAAATAAATGCCCTCCAAGCGTACGGGGTATCGTAAGATATAATCCTAAGAGGTGTTGGTCTGATAGTAAGAAGGACCATTTGATTAAAAACATTATTAATGAGACATAAAATGGTTAATTTCACTGTGGAACCCAATTCCTATTATTAAAAAAACAAACAACCCTCGCATTTAAGTAAAATCTGGGGATATCTCATACTATATGGGCCGTTCATTTTGAATACATGGGCTCCAATGTGGAGTTCCACTCTTTCAATTTAGAGTTACGGATTTGAGCTTTTGCAGTTTGCAAGCCTTTTTCTTTATTTATTTATTTTCTTTTTGGCTGAAAATATTTTATATTCACAAGCATATACTTGAAATGTTATCCGCACTTAAATTATTCAAGTGGCTAAGGAAGTCCAGCAATTACCCAAAGGTCCTCCCTTTTGTTTAGTATAGACTTGAATTGTCATCCGCACTTAAATTATTCAAGTGGCTAAGGAAGTCCAGCAATGACCCGAAGCTCCCCACTTTTGACTTTGATGCACCAACTAATGTCTCAATGGAATAACAACAACGACGACGATGGCGAGGCCGACGAGGATGATGATAGTGATAGTCTTGATATATATGTTTTTAAAGTATAATTTCTCACTCGTTGTTATAAAGGAAACATTTGCAAAGTAAAAAATTTAGTAGGTGAAATTACTTAACCAGTCGAGAAATAAACATTAGATAGAAAGGTGAAAGTTACCTGCGGGGTGACTCCAATCTCAAGGAGCAAAGGGCCCAATACAAATCCACCTCCGGAACCCAACAAACCTCCCACTGTTCCTCCTACAATGCCGCAGAGAGCACAGAAGAGCAGATGGAGACTGCTCCATTCAATTGTAGCCTCGCAAACAGCTTCAGTGTTCCCGCTCATCTTCCTCCTCTTTTCTTCTCTGTGGAGTTTCATTGCCCCATACAGAAACACACACAATCCCACAGGAATCTAAAAGACAAAAAAACCCAAATCCCACCTTTATTTCTTTCCTTGAGATGATTTTTTGTTTTTATTTAAAAAAGGAAATTTTGAAGGTGGGGCTGCCCTAAGACCTGATATCTACCTTTAAATGGCTAAAATTTAAATATTTTCATGAGACTTATTCATATAATAAAAGTGTGATATTTTGTACATATAAGCTATTGCATGGTGTGATGTAAGCTGTGGACTTGGACTTAGGCACAAACATGTGGGTGCGCTCGCACTCGTCCATCTACGGTGCGCTTTAAAAAATCTAATACAAATTGTGGATACACCTCTACATAAAAATCTTTAGTCAGCACCCTGGTCCCCCACTGAAAGTAAGGTCTTGTGGCAGCTGTTCCAGTAAAAAGAAGATAATGGAAACGGTTGCATGCCCCCTTTCAGGGGCAGAAAGTAACAAAACACTTTCAACCACTTGCCTGTAGGGTGTTGAATACCCAGTACAGCGGACTGCAGAGAGTTGTATCATTCTGCAAGAGGGGACAAAACAACAAAAAAAGGAGTCTTGAGACATTTTGTCATGTCTTTTGCCATGTAGTAACATGGAATAATTGTGAGTTTGTCAGTTACTGGCCTTGAAGATCTGAAGAAGCACAAAACAAGTCCACACGGCCATTAGCACGAGAAGCCGCTTCCACCTTAGGTTAAATCGCATTATTTCCTGATGTAGAAAGAAAAAAAGAAATTGAGAGATTTGTTGTTTTTAGAGAGGACACAAATACCTGATTTATCATTTTGAAAAAACGTATAAAAGTTAAAAAATAATAAATAAATAAAAGAGGAATAATGGGTCAGGGTTTGGTCGGATTCAGCCCTCTTAAATGGGGTAATTGGATAAATGGGTCGGTCCATTAATTGCCATCCTAATTCTGCGGTAAGATTTAGTCAAGAGATTTTAATTCAATTTGAGTGGACCCAGCATCGTCAGCTCAATCGTACAAATGCAATTTGTTGCTCCAAATATAGAAAAAAGTACAAATATAAGTTTTAAATTATATTGCACTCATCACTTTTAAAAGAGCCGGCTCCAAATCTGGTGTATTATTGCTTAAAAACAAGCATTAATTATTTAAAATTAAATTCAAATGTCAAATGGTTTAGAATGCAAATAACCTATTAATATGAAATGACTTGACCAAGTCTCCATTATATTTAACCTGATACTTCATCAAAACAAAATAATTGAGGAGGGAGTGTCATGAGTCAACTCGGAGAATTTCTTTACCAGACCAAAACAATGCATTTTTGATAAAAATTAGATTTGAACTACGGACTTTGTGTACATGTACACACTTTCCAACCAATTAAGCTACATGGCATTGCAATAAATAGATGTCCTTTTCTTTTATAAAACCCTATCAAGTCGGGCTCAAGCTTATACTATTTTATATGGGCTTAGCTCGGATGAGCACTTATGGCGAGATACGAGCCAGGGCCGAGCTTGGGCCTAAGGGTTAAACTTTTGACCGGGCCTGATATTGTACAGCCAGCCCCAACCGGGCCATGAACATCAGTGCCTCCAATTCCCAAACACCATCCACTACCCAAGCAGAAAGAGAGAGCTTCTTAAATCTTAAGAATGACTATCCTAAATCCTCTTTATCGAGTTAGTTCTTACCAATCCGGACCTTTCTACTCTGGGAAGGAGAGCCTCATATTCTGCATCTAAGACAGCTGAATAAAAGGAAAACAAAATGTCACCATTAGAGAAAAAAAAAAACTTTATTATAGAAATAAACTTTATTAGGGTCTTCTTACCTTGTCTGTCAAGGTTTGCTAGATTCTCTCTCCTTTGTATTTCTTTCTGCCAATATATTTATTGCTATTAATGCTACTAGCAATATTCAATAACTAACAAGCAGAAAGGGACAAGGTTCCTCTCTCATCATCTGTTATTGCAATCTATTAATTTTGCTATCTCACCTTCACCAATGTCTCATGCTTCCACATCTCCATCCCCCTGTAAAAGGATCTTGAAGAAGTACCTGAAACATACATAACACACAGTACATACAAGTAAGAAAATCATCAGATCAGAACATCTACAGATTGGGAAAAAAAAAATTGTTCCACAAGAAGGTTGCACATGCGAGTTGGAGTGCCAACCAATGAAAAGTATGATGATGAGGACAGTGATGAACCAGTAAGGAAAGACTACGCTCAAAGCAACCCCGATCGTGATGCCCAACATGAGCATGGGCTGGAAGAGGAGAGCGAGATCGTAATCGATGATTGGAACGTTCTTTGATGGGTGGGCCACTCGGAGATTGTACCATACGGAAGACGCAGATGCCCCCATGATCATACCTGTGCCAATTCCAGAGCATTTCTCACCGTTTGATCAATACAACGCCCACTTTGTTTAGATCATTGATGAATACAAAAAAAAAAAAGCCTTGAAAGAGAGGAAGAGAAAAGATTACATTTAGAAAGAGCAGCAGCGGATTTGGTGTCAAATCCAACGATTAGATTGAGCATGGGCACAAAGATCCCACCACCCCCAACACCTCCCACAGTGCCACAAGCCGACCCCATGAATCCTATTACAGTCATCAAAATCGTCCTCCAATTGAATCTGAGTTTCTGTAGAGAGAGAACAATAGCATTGTTATATATACACACAACACACAGAGAGACACACCCAGAGAGAGAGAAAGAGAGAGGACTTACTGGCCATATTGTGACGCTATGAGTTAGGATGTGGGTATAAGAGAAGGAAGGGTGTTTTGGGTTGGAAAGGAATGTAAGGGAGAAGATGGCAAGTAAGAAAGCTGAGAGCAGATAGATGAGGAATCCTTTGGTTCCCATGGTATCACACACCTACCTAACTCAGGAGAACATCAGAAAGCCTTTGAAAGAAATAGACCGAGGCTAGAGAGAGCAGGGGGAAGGCCAGGACTAGGGTCTAAGGACTGACCCGCTCACTTTCTAATCGTGAGATGGAGTTAATTTCGACCTCTTGGGACCATTGTATCTTTCATTCCGGTCTAGCATTTGATCCAACTGCGCCCATGAGCCATCATCTTTAATCAAAGGAGATATGCACCCAAAGACAGCAAACGAAGCTACTCCTTCATGAAAGGGTTTATACCAGTCTCCGGATGGGGTTGCTTAATCATGTGTACATTATTTGATAATAAATGGTCAAGTCAGTCCAAGAACCTAACAGAGTTCTAGGTGGATAAGAGAGAAGATTATAAAAGGGGTAAAAAAAAACATCAAATGTTTGCCAGAACAGTATCCACATGCGATTAATGCAAAACCCTCTCACACACATATATTCAATCCTCAAGCTGGCATCAATATCAATCTGAGATGTGACAATGGCCCATCATTTTGAGCGACGTTTAAACTTTTTTTTCTTTCTTTGACACCCTTCCAATAGAAAAGGGTGCCTGTGTTTTTTTTTTTCTAATAAAGACTTAAGAGGATAAGAAGAGCTTTTTGCATTTGAGAAATTGTTGTAAGAAGAAAGATTTTTGGGATTTTATCAAAAAAGGATTCCCTTAATCGTAGTGAAGACCAAAATGGCCCTGAGTGGAGATATTGCTACTTGTTTCCTCTAATTTTCTTTTCTTTTTTCTTTCTTTTTTATTTTTTATTATGCTGAGCGGCGATATCACAGATTGTGATAGGGTATTAGGGTGTGTGCACGATATTGCCGCTCAACAGAAGAAGAAGAAGAAGAAGAAGCGAGCAGCGATTTCCCCGCTCAGGGCTTTTTAAGTCAATTTTAAAATTTGAAAGCCTTTTTGGCAATCACTAGGTCTAAGAGATTTTTTTTTATTTGTAAAATCCACAAAAGAATTATTGTTTCACTTTTTGGCCCACCAGGATACATGGAATCAAATGGATAGAGAGGACAATACAGGTATGATCTTGATTAGGTGCTAGCCAAGAAACACTCTAATTAGATCATCGTAAGTTCATAACCCTTCCTTCTAAGGCTTTAGGGATTAATATGCTTATATGCTTACAAGAGCAATTTCTAGGATGCGTAAATCTAACGGTGGACAATGTTAGTCATTAGACCAGTGTCAGTAAGCTGGATGTCTATTTAAAAGGTTTAGATGTGTGAAACGTTATGGATGGACCATAGGCACCAATCGCACAGAAGAGGCATAGCGGGGACCTTTGGATTAAACCATCTTTACATGATGTTTGGATCAATCATAGTGGTTTCCTAGCTCTAATCTTGACAAGTTGGTTTCTTATGCACACAAACTTTCTGCCCTCTTCCATTTTCAGAAATTCATATGCAAAAGTAGAAGCATAGATCGGTCTTTTTCTCTTAGCCACTTTAGATATCATGTGGCCATTTCCACTTAGAAGTTATCTATTCTATTTGTAGGTGGGATATTGCCACCGTATTAGGCATTATTCTATAGAACAAACACAAATTTTGTCTTTAGTACCTATAATAAGGGGTTTTTCCCTTATCAAGGGGATAACAGGTGCTTCTTTTTTTTTTTTTTGCAATTGAGAAGTGATGTAAAACAAGGAGAAAAAATGAACTCGGTATGGTACACCCTCGACTGCATAGAGCACACTTGATGCATCCAATCACATGAGCAGATTGGATGAGAGGGATATGATTCTGATTAATTAGGTGTTAGCAAACTATCACTCTAACCAGATTGTCCCTACCCTTGGTTTTAAGGTTTAAGGCATCCATGCGATGGTTTTGTAAGAGCGATTTCTAGCATAATTAAATCTAATGGTGGATAATGACAAGATCAATGCCAAATTGAACTTGAAATGAATGACAATTCAAAGGCTTGGGTGTCTGAACTGGTTTGGATTGCTGTTCAAAATAAAAATAGACAATCCGAATTTTTTTTTTTTTAAGAATTTGGCTTGCATGAATTGCCCATTGCCCCCCAAGACTTAGCTCTAGTGATCATAACCATCTCATGAAGGGTCCCAATAACCTTGGCTGGGTACCCAAAAAATAATTCTCATGAGAAGCCTCTTAATATTCGTTTGTTCTGCATTCTCTTTATTAAATGCTTATGAAATATGATTATTCTATCAATTATGATTTAGGCAAGGCAATGTGTAAGGAGGGGCTCGAGTCCACAGTGTCCACTACATAATTACATCCTATGCAAAAGAAAATTCTATAGGTCCAAGATACAAAACCCTACCCACCACCTAACTGCAACCCAATTGAAATAATTACAACAATATCAAAACTAATGATCTTGTATAGGCTACTTTATCTATTTAATGATTTAAGTAGTATTAATATAAGACAAATGAATGTGTGCGTGTCGATTTTCTTTGTTTTAGCTAGATTGGGATGTGGTACATTACTTAGTGTGAACCTATCCACCCAGGAATCAATCCCTGGACCATCAAATGAAACTTAGATGCCAATGCCATTGAACCGTTGGTGCATTGGTGTGTGCATGTGGAATTTATATATGGCTATAGCTTTTCTTTTCTTTTTTTACAACATACAAAAAATGCATTTTGACCCAAATTGGCTTAATGAAGCAAAGATGATGAAGACGGGGGCAATTATCCAAGCTATTACAATGGAAATGCTATGGACCCGATTAGAGAAAAATAATTGGATTGAAAATTTGAAATCCTAACATGATTAAATATAATCAACTTTGTCTCCGAGTCAGGCAGGGCCAAAGTCGAAATTGACCCAATTATCCAAAACCAAATCCTATGATCATTCATTTGTAATAAACCATATACCAATCCAAAAGCTTAAGCTGGTAGGTGGAAAACTCACACAAGTATATTAAGACATATTAAGCCTATTACTAAGGCGATGTAGGATGTGGGACTTCTCAACACTCCCCCTCATGCGCAGGCCCAACAAATTTCATTGACAAGCCTATCACGCGGGCTACACAAGAACAACGGAATCGGAACCCGTTTTGATACATGTAATAAACCATGTATGAACCCAAAAGCTTAAACCTGTATGTGGAATGCCCATACGGGTATATTAAGACATGTCAAGCCCATTACTAAAGCGATGTGGGATGCGAGACTTCCCAACAATATTTAGTCCTAAGTCCAAACAAATCTACTTGGTCAGCATCATGAGCGGAATAGGAAGCGATTTTGACTGTATGGCTGCTCTTAAACTTAATATTTGCCCTCAACCGTCAAAGTTAAAATATTTCCCGCACTATCATTCATATACAAAGGTGTGATATCCTATGATGTAGGAATTTATTAAAACTTTAATGGCTGAGGGGCAAATATGAAGTCTTAGTACAGCTGTACTCGGCAAAATCCCAATGGAAAACAGAGGCAACAGCAATGTCTAGAGCTGAAAGAATTTGGAAACCATGTGAACACTGAAAAGTTGGCGTTTGCAGAAACGAACAAACTGGATGCATCTCAGATTCACGTTCACCTGAGCAGACAAAACCCTAGTTTTTGCAGAAACGAACGACCGAGGTTGATGGACAGGGACTGGTCGTAAAGATATGCAGTTCTAAGTTAGCATATAAGACAGATACTTTGTACTAATTACAGCCATTATCCATCATCTAAAGCTAAAGCAGGAAGAAAATGTGAGCTGATGAGCTGGAAGATTCATCTCTGTCAAGTCTCTCACTGCACATGCATAGAAGACAAATTCTTTTTTGATGCCCACTATAATTTTTGCTCCTTTTTACATCCACGTTAGAATTGGTCAAAATCTTAAGATCAATAGGACGTTAGGTCATCATCACCCAGTTCGGTCCCGCCCAAGCAGGTCATGAGATGATCTAAACTAAAGACGGACTTAATCTTCTAAAATTTTGCACAAAGTGGCTGCTCACAAACATGACACCCGAGATTTTTACCATTACACCAAAGTAATAACCCTTGGTTTAGTAGGACATTGTCACCTTTATTTTTGTTACAATTAATCTACCAGGTGTTTAGCCGTTATATTTTACGTTCGTAAAATTCTTAGGTAAAATAGAATTCATATAACTTATTTTAATAGTGTTGAAACTAAGCTTTGATAATGATGGTGATGATTTTTTGTTCATCGGGAACTTGACATTTCAATGCCCCTTAGACATGAAATCCCTAATTTCATAACTAAACTTTAGTAAATGTCACCAGAGTCTCTTTTTTTTTTTTTTTTTACTTTTTGTCCTTATCCCATGATATCATGGGGAGTTTAAAAACCCATAATATTATGGGATCTAAATGTTAAAAGTTGAAAACCTACTTAAATCCCATAATATTTTGGATCCCATAATATCATGGGTTTTTAAAAACCCATGATATCATAGGATCCAAGGCAAAAGAGCTAAAAAAAAAAGTGTACCAGAGTCAAACGACTCTAGTGACATTTAGTGAAGTTTAGTCATGAAATTAGGAATTTCATGTCTAAGAAACATTGAAATGTCAAATCCCCTAAAATTAAATGTAAAGGTTATTTGACAAATCAAAAGAATTATTATATGACTGAGCTTTTGAGGAAAAAAAAGATGCATGAGCATATAAAGAAAAAAGTATCCCCAAAATACAATAGAAGCTAAATTATTGTACAGATATGATTACTTCTCTTATCATTTCCTTTTTAGCACTTCTAATATCTAAACAGGCAGGATTAAAATGAAACTTGCATTACACCTCTTATGATCAAAATTAAACAAAACGCAACGGTACACTTGCCTCATTAGTATCTTATAGAAAGGAGTTGCATTTGTCCAGGGATCTTCCACTACAATACAATACTAATGATTGTAGGGATCTTTTTAATTATTATTGAACAGTTCAAGCCCCTTGATTCCTTCCATTCAAGCCATTCACTTGCCATCGTTCAGTAATCATTCCAGTGTACCATGAACGGAGTTGACACACCTTAGCTTGGATGGCACCATGCCTAACGAGCCAACAACTTCACCTTACCGACCCAGCTACTCTCTCTCTCTGACACACCTTAGCTTGGATGGCACCATGCCTAACGTCTAACGAGCCAACAACTTCACCTTACCGACCCAGCTCCTCTCTCCCTCCCTCTCTCCCTCCCTCTCTGTATATCTATCTATCTATCTTTATCTCCTGATGTGAAGAATCATCTATGGAGAATGGTGGATGGAAAGACCGATGGCGTTTATCTCCTGATGTGAAGAATCATCTATGGAGAATGGTGGTTGTATATCTATCTATCTTTATCTCCTGATGTGAAGAATCATCTATGGAGAATGGTGGATGGAAAGACCGGTGGCCTTTATCTCCTGAAGTGAAGAATCATCTATGGAGAATGGTGGTTGGAAAGACTAGTGGCAGAACCTGGATGAGGTACAATCATACTCTTTTACATTTCTTTTTCTTGGAACTCTGTTTCCTGTAATGCCTTTTCGTCCCCCTGAAAATTCAATGCCCTTCCATTCGGGTCCCATGTCTCATTTAGTGTTCAGATATGACGCTGTTGGGATCACACACATCTACCAAGACATAAATGACATGAAATGGACCCAAGGAGGACACCCTCGCATGAAGCAGGAGCTCCGTATCAACATAAGAGACATGACAGATCTTGTTGCAACAACTGGGTTATATATGCAAGAAAGTTTATTTTTGACATACTATGCCACATAAGAGCTATGAAATTGGGTGTAGATAAGACCAGTAGGGCACTAGGTCAGGCAAGCCAGAGAATAAGAAAAAAACAAAGAGAAAAATCTAATTCACCATCACTTTGTGTTTTCAGATCAGATAGCACTGATATCAATTCAATGTAAGCTCCTTTTTTATGAACCTCTATATTAGGCTACTGGGTCTCAAAAACATGCCAGCCTTGTCAATTTCAAAAATGCCACATGCAAGTTTTGCTGGGAAGGAAAGAGACAGTCCAAAACAATGTTTTGAGCGATCATTTGCTTGTGTTCTTTTACATACATGAGTAATGCACATGCCTAAGATTCATACATGATCAAATTTGTTTATCACATTTATACATCACATGCATAAATAAGATTTGAACATAGAGTATAAATGAGATCAATTTCCTATGAGAATTTATCCACTTGAACAGGTTTTATACCCCTCTTTGGCTCTTTGGTTCAAGAAGTCCAGCAGCTCATGATTTCAAAACCTTTCATCATATTTTAGTTTTTTAAAACTAGGGCTCCAAAAGTTTAATTCGAACCTTCAATTTTTTTATTGACCAACTAAACATCGGAAATATTCAAAAACTTTGAGATAATGAAAAAAAAAATATATGTAATTTGATGTTGAATGATTCAACATTTACTCATGCGAAAATAAAGATGTATAATCAAGCCACAGGTCATTGGTTTCACTCAAGTACACAGTAAAAAATTTTAAGTTTCGGAAAATTCTACTGGCCAAAAATGACATTTCACCGGGCCGACATTGTCCCAGTATTTTGACACCCTGCCCATTCACACAGCCAGTTCCGGCATGAAATTCTTGTAAAAATACCCTCCAAACAAACCTGCCCTTGAAAACAATCAGAAGCAGTCACTTGGATGGATGGACACTTCGACAGTTACCATGTAACTGGTGTGACAGATTAGGGACCGGCCAGTAGTACTGGATCCTATTAAAACTTTACCTAACCTTCGCATGTCACGTTTTCATTACACCAAACTGAGTTTCGGATTACCTGTCCTATCGATTGGCTAAACAGGTTGAGGTGGCTCATACCAGGTTACCTTAAGAGTAGGGATGTAAATGGGTACTTAATTCTCCGATTACCTAGGTTCTGATTCCTTAAAAATTGAGTCTGATTTCTTATTTAGGCTTCGATAAGTAAATGGGTTTAGATCCGGATCTACCTTGATTCAGACCCGTGGACTCAAGACCCAACATATTACCTTAATTTTTAAAAATTTCTCCTAAAACTCATATTTTTTTAATATCATTCTTTACCTAGACCCAAACCTGGATCCAGACCCGTCTCATATATAGTTTTGGTTCCAGTTCCAAAGTCAAAAAAAATAGTTCAAGATCCGGATCCGGTTCCACCTCCTTAATGGTTCCAGTTCTAAGTCCACCATGAACCCGGACCGTTTACAACCCTACTCAAGAGTATGCAAGTTTTGTGTGCAATCATTTACTGATAGTATATTGAGGCTTTAGATAAAATACGGGCATAGTCGGGTACATGTCCGCATTTTGAAAATAAGATAGGCCGCAAAGGTTCAAAGCCACCAAGGACCCAGCCAAAATCAATGCCCTATTCACAGCTCTATTCCTTTCCAATCTATCCAGTGCCAGATTTGCATTTTGAACTTCCCCTTTCCCTTGGTGGGCCATCAACCCGCATTGGCTCATAACTATCAACCAAGTCCAATTAAATCAGACTCGACTAAAACCAATCAGAACGAACCAATTTTAGGTGTACCATTTTTTTTATAACCCAACATATCTCCCACCCAAAGTAAATATCAGAATGATACAATACTGGTATAGTGTGCTTTTTAATTTCTATGCTATTTAGTTTATCGGCGTGAATTTGACCTGGATCCAATTAAGTCTTACTATCAATTTATGCTGTCCCCATTCCAACTCATCTGAATCAATTATCTATAAAACAGACTATTAGTGAAAGGACAAAAAGTTTAAAACAATGGGAGGTTATGAATAAAGTAGCATTCTCACTTTTTTTTAATAGAAAGCTAATTATCTCATCTTATATGGCCCACTTTTTTGTAAAAACATATTCCTAGCATTCCTCTTCTCCTTAAGTTCTCCTTGTACATTTTGACTTTCTTCTGCGATTTGCACTGTAATTTTGCACAATAGTGGCATTCATAAAAACATTTATAACGACCTGAAATTTTTACAAACAATCCCTTCCGCTAATTCTAAAATCTCAGTCAACCCAGTGTGATCCATTTCTGAAATCCAATCCATTTTACCATGAAGGGCCAACGTGATTCAGATTAAACTGAAGGTTAACTCTAGCTTCCACATTATTGCCCCAATCCAATCTGAATGAGGCTGCATCGAAGGAAGTTTCATCCTTTTAGGAAAAAATTACAATGGGTTTGTAAATCAGTAAACACGGCCATTGACAGTCAATCTGATCAAGATGGTTGACTGAATTTCTAAAACAATAGAGGTGATTATTTGTTAAAAAAAAAAAAATGGTGGTTACTTGTTATTTCTGAATATCTGTACAGGCACAACACCACCCACGGGCCAGAATCTCACCTCTAATCCCTCCAAAGTAGGCTGGCCACAAGCTTGAATCCTTCAAACCCAGAAGAAGCACACAGCATGTGGCAAGCTATTTTCCATTTCTTCCCTCCCACCTTCGAAAGCTTAAGTACAACAACACACTCCCGCTCCCAGATAATGTAGTGAACTGCATTCGGATATAGAGATTAAGTGCTTGACAACTTTGATTAAAATCATTCATATCTGACAATTGACTGATTAATGCTGTCAATGGGCCAACCTGGGTCTAAGAATATCAAAATTTAGAATAATTCAGCCCATAAGGCCAGGCCTAATCAGTTCAAAATTTTGGGTCTGAGACAACCCAGGTCCTGCCTGTTCAGCCATATGTCTAACATAAAATGAAAGAGCATTTAGCATTAATTGAGTGACTAGATATCATGTGTAGGTGTACAGCAAAAGATATAGAACAACAAATAGAGAAACAGAGCATAGGAGAAAGGGACAACAAAAAATACATAAGAGAATGTAAGGAATATTTACATTACTCTCCGAATGCGGGCAGATAGAATAACTTGTATGCTTCAATGACTTCTAAATGCCACATTGCTTCCCGGTCTGGGCAAGATGAAAGGTCAACAATTTTATGAACCTGTGTTGCAAATTGAAAAGGCACTCAGACTTGAACTCATCAGAAGATTCAGAGCAAAACGGCATCCATAATTTGGGCATTAGATGTTTGCTAGTATCGTGATTGGTATGCTGCATGTGCCAGGGCAATATCTATGGGTAAGATTAAAACTTTGAGGTGGGCCCTAGTGCTATCCAGCTAAAAAAAATGCCAAATTACTTGTCAACCAGGCCAGTGTACAAAATGAACAATAGGCCGCTGTCTGAATTCATTATACATGCTCGGTCAGTCAGATGAGTGGGACAGCCTAAATTGTTAAGCAGGTAATCTGCACAACGGTCCTCATCTCATGCATGCCGAAGTGGCCATGTGAAAATAAGTGCCAAAGAACCACACATGATTTTCACAAACCCATCTGGGACTGACAATCTCCAGGGATGCTATTGTCTGCTTGTGACATGATCAGATAACATAAACAAAAGGCTTATGCCACTGAGCTTTCTTCTCTGTGACTTGCAATTCAACCCTATGGCCAGGTCAGCCACTCAGCATGACTAGACATGGCCCGTTTCTCCAGGTTGCCTGTCATTTTGAATCCTGTAATGTGAGCAGGGGAAAATTAGTAATTGCATTCATGCTCTAAGAGCATCTATTTTATCTCGTCACTCGCCTTTACTGGCATGTTGTGTGTTTTTGTCCTGCTTTCAGTGATCTGCCACCCACACCTTATCACTCTCTGTTCCATTGATAGTGTAGATATGGGGGGTTAAAAGACAGACAAACCAAGGAAAAGAAAAGGAAGGGAAGAGTATGAGAGAACACTCTCCCCCATTTTACCTTACCATACATCAGTATATATAATTGGGTTTATTAAATCTGAATAACAGACAAATGTACATCTAGTCCTAACACCATAACTTTCATGACCACGTCCTGTTTGGGTGGTGGCCTTTTTTTTTTTTATCTTTCCCAGCCGCTTCTCAGTATAGCTCTTTTATACTGTAAAGCTTTTGATTAATACAAATTACCAATTCAAAAAAAAATGTCAACAGCTGTAGCAAAAGTAACTTGAAGATCAGCATGACAGCAAAAGGACATCCAGTTCCATCAGCACAATCAAATGCTTCAATGCTAAGATGCCCATGAGATGCCCTGACCTGGGACCCACTTAGATCTCAAGCTTCTATCAATGGGTTCAAGACGAGCGCTAGGGAGTAGGAACATACATATATTGCTTTCTACTTCCTTGGGAGTAGATGAGAGGCATATAGGCTTATCTACCAATCTATGCAATAGCATCTCACCATTGCTAAATGCTAAACCAAAAGTTATGGTTTCACATATGCATCATTTAATAGGTTCACAGGTGATGAAGGATAGACCTCAGGCCACATGTGTAGGGCCTAAATCAATTTAGGACTTTTTATTTCACTAATAATCTGTTATTAGTTTTCTAATTTTATTTAAAGAGTTGTCATTAGGATTTGGTTTAGGGCACAAGTTTTCTTTTGTATTTTCATGGCATTGTAGACATGGATTTTCAGAGTTAATTAATAGAATTGAGTTTCCCTTTGAGATGCGTCCTTTTTTATAGTGTCTGCAGAGACGTGAAGTGTCTGCAAACACATGCTTTGGCACTTTCATTGTGCTTCGGTAATTTCCACGCAAGCCCTAACCCTAAGGAAGGTATCAAAAGGTTTCAGCTCATGATCTATCACCACACCGCACATCTTTCAATACCTTTATATGCAGGACCCTTCATCAACTTGACATTGAACAAACCACTCTCCATAAGCCCAACAATTAAATTGGTACTTCCAGACTAGCCAACCATCATTACCAAGGTTGTACATTAGGACAAGGACTAACTTCCATATGCCACTACCATAATTACCAACATGTCAAAGCCATTTGCACAAATTACCATTCTGATGGACCAAATACCTAATTCTCCTAGCGTACGCACTCCCCCAACCCCCAGGTAGCCTTAAGAAAAAATACAACACTAAAAAAAATGGTATCCATGATGATATTTAGTATTATTCCACATAAAATCCATGTTAATTCTTTTCAAATCTTTTGAACACTCATTGGACAACAAAAGGCTGGCTAGCTCAGATTTTATCAAAGCAATCCTCCCTTCAAACGCTCTTCTAGGTCAATAACATCTTCTCAAAACGCTCATGTTGCAGGTCCCAACAAAACAATCAGCAATATACTTACTCTACACATGAATTCACAGTTATTGTAGTTGATTATAAGTATCTCAAATCATCACAGAACCACTTAGATATTCCCCACTTACTGTCACTCAGCATTACAATAAACAGCTGTATCATTGGCAAATTAAAGATGTGTTATCTTGATTTTCAGATCACCAATTGAAAATCACTTGGCAAACCAAATTCCTTGGCTTTTGCTAACATGTAGCATAGAGATTCAGCAACTATCCTAAAGAAAATAGATGAACAGGTGCTGCCATGCCAAAGGCCACAGAAGCTTTGGAAAACACCTTTATGAGAACACTGACAGTCGCAAAGAAAAACTACGAAGAGAAACAGACCACCCATCCATGCCACCACTCTTCTCCATAGCTCATTAAATTGAGTAACCTAAAAATCTACAATCAATCAAGCCATGAAACTTCCCAAAGTCAGGCTTGTTAAGAAAATCTGGCCTTCTTCCTTTGTATCTGGTATCTATAGTTCTATACAATCATTGGAAAATAGGATATTTTCAGACTAGTTACACCTCAACAGAGACACCTTACTCGTTGTAATGCCCCACCCTACACGCATGCATGATATTGTCCGCTTTGGCCCACGGGCCTCACAGTTTTGTTTCTGATGGGCCTCATCCAAGGTAAGGGTGTAAGCTCTATATATAAACTCATTCACTTTCCTCTCTATAGTCGATGTGGAACTCCGGGGTGTCACAATCCACCCCCCTTAGAGCTGCACGTCCCTATGCAGTAGCCTGCCAGTCCTTGTAGCCTGTCAGCCCTCTTGGCCCACCCACATGGAAACCCACCCACTTGCACCAGACTACGGTAGGGGACCCACACTCGAATTAGTCGAGAGTCGGCTCTGATACCATCTGTTACGCCTCACCCTACACGCATGCATGATATTGTCTGCTTTGGCCCACAGGCCTCACGGTTTTGTTTCTGATGGGCCAGAACCCATCAAAAGGCCTCATGCAAGGTAAGGGTGTAAGCTCTATATATAAACCCATTCACTTTCCTCTCTATAGTCGATGTGGGACTCCAGGGCATCACACTCGTCAAAGATGATAATATGTAAATACCTTCTTAGTCCGACAAAAAGCACTTTCACTAAGATTTGTATGCACTCCAAATAAGACTTATAGTATTGAGAATCCCTCGTCACAACCACTCATTAATTTCTTTAAGAACCATGAAACTAAAAGAAGCTCCCACGTCTTTGGACAGTGACTCTACAACAAAATTCATGCAAGACATCCTGCCACCTGTTGGAGTTTTGGGAGAAAATCCATGGGAAACCCATCCGGTCCAAGTGCACGTTTGCCACTAATATTTTGGGGAAAAAAGGAAAGAAAAGATACATTTGCCTTCTCCTCCAAGGGACTACAAAACCTAAGAGGTAAAGACACTTGCAGAGATACTGAGATGAATTCCACACCTTCTAAAGATACGACAGATGATTCTCCTCAGGATACAAAGATGCATAAAAATCCACTCACACTCAATATCAAGTATCAACACTACTCTTTCAAAAAATACCCCTATCTTCCAAAGCTTGGACTAAAAATTGAAATTCGTGTTTTATAATTTCACATTAAGTTCCAATATTATGGTGTTTAACATGTACTTGATGTGGTGAATCGAAACATAGTGGGACTTGACGCTTTAGAAAAACAATGATGATGTATTTGCCCATGAATCGGAATGGTTCAGAAGTAGGAAAACACATCAGGGAGATACAATTTTTCCACCCCAAATCAATATAAAATTTCAGTGATGTCAAAGGCCTAAAAACAGCATCCACCTATTGTAGTTACTGATTACTAGGCTACCAAATGGACAAAGGGATAACTTTCCAATCTACCAAAACACAAAACCGCTTGTGAAATGCAGGTACATCATCATCATCATTGAAGCCTCATCCCAGCTACATCTAAATGCAATGTTCCTATCCAAAAAAACAGGGCCTTCATTAGAGAAGACAGATTATTGTTCGCGTTATTTAATTCATCCTGCACTTGCAGTTTCACTCATGAACCAGAATAACTTCATACATATGCTCCACATGCATTGACATGTTTCTATTGGACTAAGACCCCTTATGTCAATAATACAAAACTTGTATTTATGGGCATCGATTCATTCCACACAAACACAAAGGAAAGAAAATGGTATGCAACGATGAGTTTGGATGCCCACTAAAATGCATATCGTTCAGTGTTCTACAGAATATATGGTTGTTCTTGTAAGACCCCGATGAAGCGCACCTGGTGTTTATAAGGCCCCTATCCTCCACTTGCCTTTCTAGTGGTTGCATGACATGTTTAGTTTACACATTCATAAGGATGTACCATGCACATCCTCTTCATTATTTCTTGTTTTTATTTATTTTGAGCATATTTAATACTTTGATTGGTTAGCTGGGAATTTAATTTACGGGGGTGCTTCATATATTTTTTACTTTATCTAATATTAAATGGTAGGATTAAAACATCTCAAGCAAAGATCAGTAGACAGGATGTGTTTTAAGGCTGGTTTATCCCATGCAAAATGTAAGTATTCAATATGATGGGGTTGGATATTCATACTGTTGCTTTATTGGCGTGATTACAGTTTCTTCTTCAAAGGTCATGAAGTGAAACACAACCCCCATTAAGCACAAAATCCTGGCCTTGGCTTCATGTTCACGTGATTTCCCATGAATTTATCCTTTCTTATATCCGCTTGACCCAGTGGCATGGAGGAACTTGTATTGCAATCAAGGGAAATCCTAAAGCAGTATTCGTCAACCACATCATATGTGAGATTCAATAATCCCCCATCCGTTTCACCCCCAACTCATCTCTTCCCTCCTGGCCTTGGTTTTTTGTTCACCTGGCTTTCCCTCAGTTTCTCTTCCAATGTTTGCTCCACCCATATTTTTCTGTTTTCGCCTAGTATGGCTTCCAATCTTCTGCTTTCATGTGTTTCAAGCTACGTCCAACTCCAACCATAGGTTTCAGGATGTGGGGACAAACCAAATGCAATATAATGAGTAAATCTTGAATGTCATTTCATTTGCGCTTAAGTGGAAACATGAAATGAATGTCGCAAACAGGGAGCAAGGTGTAGGATCTTACACCCCATTGAGCTACCACTTATCATAAAACCAATTGGTGATAGGAAACGGTACATGATTATGACCGCTCAGGCACATCCGCCGCGACTCCTACTGCGAACTCGCAAAACGCGTGTACCGAGACTCGTACACCCGACCGACGAGGTTCTTATACCACTTGTATGATCTTACACCCATTGAGCTACCACTTATCCCAACACCAATTCGTGATAGAAAACAGTACAACAATAGTTTTACGGTGAGAGCGAGGGCTCGACCACAATTATGGCCGCTCAGGAGCAAGGGTGAACGTTGATCTCGACACAAAGAGTATTGGAATCTCAAATACGCTGGTTCCTAGCAATTCCTAATAATCCAGCATACACGTGATGTGCCAAACATCTCCTTGATTAAATGTTATAACTCACCAAACCCACACAAAACGCCGTAACCAGATCTCGGGAGAAAACAAGAGAAAAGGAAATTTTAAGTACCTTGATGAGAGGTGGATCATCCACGCGAATGACGAGCACTCCAACGACCATAACATACATCCCTACACAAAATCGAACCCCAAAAAACAAAAACTGCTATCAAGTTGAGAATCCCATTTCTTCCTAAACAAAATCGAACCCCAGAAAACCAAAAAATGCTATCAAGTTGAGAATCTCAGTTCTTCCTACTGATGATTTGGGGATGTGGATGATCAGATTCAGACCTGACTTCCACTCATGTAGCCGAAACTCGTTCGACAGGGAGAGCTCGACAACGCTGCTTCCATCGTCTAAGATGAACTGCCCTTCCTCAGAACCCAACACCAAAACGCCCTGCACTGCAAAAAAATCAAATATCGTAACGGAGATTATAAAAGAGTAGAGAAAGAGTACCTGCAACCAGGCGCGCTGGAATAGGATGGAGCCAATGGTCATGGCGGGTGAGGAGGAAGGGGTTTGGCGGGCGTGCTTGAGCTGTCCGCAGAAGAGCTTCAGAGCCGCCAGGTTATAATCCATGATTGGGTTTGTCTAAAGAGAAATGAATTTTTTCGGCGGACCTGAATCGATCCGTATCGTCTTTGATTCGATGCGTATGTGTGTTTTAATATGAAGCGAGATCGTTTGGCTTGGCGGGCCTTTGCCGTTCGATGCGATTTGGAATTTGGGATCTTTCGATTCTTTTTGGCGCATTTTGTAAAATCAGGACACGTAGATTTGAATATTGTCTTTTCATAAAAATCCCTATAAAAAAAAATTCACAATTCTTTCAATCGAGTGTTTTTCATAAAATTAGCCTTATACCATTTTTTTTATTTTCAGTTTAATAAATTATTTAAGAGAAACGATCAAGTTCAACCCAAATGATCCATAGAAACCACTTATATCATGTATAATTTAAAAGAGATTCTAAATGGCTAAAAAGTAATTATATATATATGGAAGATACTCTTTAAGCTTATCCTCGAAAATTATTGATCATTGATTCGTCAACCTACTAATATGGCTACTACATTAAGCAAATCCATGGAAGGGAATGATACTTTTGTTATTTCTCAAAAAAAAATTATGGAGATGACTTAATTGAAATAATTGTGAAAATATTTTAAAACTTATTTGAAATATTCAAATCTTCATGTATTTTTTTGAGAATGAGCCAAAAATTTTACACATTTTTTAAACTTTTCCATAAATAAATGAATGCAAGTACACTTGTGAACATATTAGCATGAGAGAGTAAAATTAATTATTGCGTGTAACCCGCAAAAATTGTTCGCTTAGTCTTTTTTCATCCTCTTCAAATTTATTAAATTTATTTTTTTTTTTGTGTTATTTTTCTTAACTTAGGATTTTTTTTTTCCAAGAAAAAAAGTGCAGATATGTGTATGTGATTGTATTTGTGTGCTTTTCAAATCTAGATTATTCAAATTTGGTTTTGTTTTAGCTACGATCCATTTTCATTTAATTTGCCCCTTTGTTTTCCCTTATTTGATAAAATGATCTTTAAATCAAGATTAAATATACTCTCTCTCAACTATTAAATTTTAGTCTCTTTTGTTTCCATTTATGGATGAAGAATGGGCTGTCAATAGCAGAAATCAGAAATCTATCACCAAAACAATTGACAGGGTAGTTAACATCACACCCGAGTGCTTATCTTATTAGTGTCTCATTCTATCTCTCATATTTCTTTATATCCATTTTCAATATTTTCTTGTTAACATTTCTTTATTATAATGCATTCTTATCCACCAATGGGATTAGGTCTGTGACAATTCTATTGATACTCATCTTATTATTAGTAGCCCGTGCATTGACAATTAAGAACAGGATTAGTTGGATAAAATTCACAAACTTTCTAGCCCACAACAATTGGATCCCCCATTAAGAATATAAATGGGCTGGGTTGGACTAGGGTGGTGTCTGGTATCTCTACTTTACACATTTTATTCTCTTTAAACAATTCAATCGGCTTTTAGTTTGTTTGGAAAGTGTTTTTCCCACGTCGATTTCAAACCATCTTAAGTGGAACTACCTCTGTTTGAAAAACTCCAGAAGTAAGTTCATCTTATACAAACAAAAAAGTCTGATGCGAGCAGACGTCTTTGGCTATAGTGAATTGACTGTCTTTCTAGGTAGATCGATTTTTTCAATTTTTTTGTAAGTTTATTGGACCGAAAATAATGATCCAGACTCTGAGAAATATTTAGAAGGTAAAAAACAGCCACGTGTCCAAATTTTAGTTGTTGGATCTTCGTGTATTTTGAGATATTTGCAAAACTAGCAACAAAGGCCCGTGCCTAGCCCGAGCCTAAAGCTGAGAATATTGCATGATTACTTGAAGGACAATACATTGACTTTTAGCCATAAGTATCATGTAGGCACCGTTAGTAAGAGTCATAGTTATAGACCTGGGCTATTTTGGGCTTGTGTCAAATGGACTATGGACTCAATGTTAGATAGTGGGTTATTCATGGAGCTCTACTGCAGTTGATTGGGCTTGGGCCAAGCTATGATTCTGGACTCTCTTTGGGCCTTGAGCCCACACACATGCTTTTCGTGAGTTTTTATTATTATCATTATTTATGATAAGTGTTTTCATGTGGTACATAATTCAAGAAGACCATTCTCCCTCGCTTACAAATAAAATCCACACACATATGGACCAAGTCAGAAGAAAAATTGGAGCACAAGAAGACCATAATTTATATTGCTTGGATAGATGGGTTATTACCAGTATATAATGTAGTGAAATAACAACAGCTTCTTTCATAGACTATTAGGATCATATGCGTGTGTGTGTGTGGTCATTTACAGGGCCAATTCCAGAATACGACTGCTGTTAAAATGAAGAGATTTATGTTGATCCAGATCTAATTTCCTGCTACATATCCATTTGGAAATCAACTTATAGTTACATGTTGGTTTCAAAAGTACTCAGATACTGCTTATTTTCTGCACACAGCTTTTATGCCACTATTAATAATATCAGAAGAATGTATCTAATTTATTATCTTACTGATGATGGACTACAAGAATCTGTGCCCTTCTTTTCTAGGTTGTGGTAGTTGTATAACCATGCACACAGTTGAAAGTAGCCAAAGTTCACCACCCCAACCACAGCCAACATCACATTGATATCTACATAAAAACTGGTATCAATGAATAAATTTACAAAATTGAGAATTTTCAAATCAAACCAGACAGGGGTTGGATTTGAAAATCTTCAAAAAGGAGGATTTCTAGTCCAAATATTCAACAAATTATAATCGCCAAAAAAGGAAAAAAAATGGAGCACTATTGGTAGGTGAAGTGTGATTTTGATGGCCACGTGCATGTGAATCAAAGTTATGGAAACATGCAAATCTTCAAAGCCATTTTCCTATTTATACATAAAAATAAAAAAAAATCCCAACGGGAGTTGTCTATATCCAAAGACAACATGTGATTTTTTAGGGCCGAGGTGGCACCCCTAACAGCCCACCTCCCCCTTTACTTTAATATATATAATATAACGGATAATTGGAAATTCTCAAAAACTCCCCATTCAAAAAGGGGTGTTTTTGCCCATATTTTAATATCCAAAGAAAGTTTGACACGTCATCATTCAATTCCAGGTCTCAATTTCATCTCTTTGCATTTTATCTCTTCCTCTTATTTCTCCTCGAAATTGGATAAAGTTGTTTTTGGGAAAGAGGCGAGGGTTTCATAAAAGGTTAGGCATTTACTTTGATTGGTATAGACTTTTTTATAAGCGGGCCGCACTAAGGGGTGTCACACATTCCCTTAAAGAGATGCTTATCTCTTTGCTTTGAAAAAAAATAATTAGGGTATAACATCTACTATAACGTTTTAAATTTGATGATGGCCCTACCATCAAGTTGATCCTACAAAAATTTGAATACTGTTTTAATTTTTTGAATGGAGTGTAGTACACATAATCAATCATACGTTGAGATCAAAGCATATGCAATTGGGTTTCTATGAGAATGAGAAAAAATAGGGATTATATTGTAGCCTTATTAGTAAAAAGAGAAAAAGTAGGGATAAAATTGAAGGGGATGGAGAGTTGGCGTGAGATGATGGGGAGAGGAGTTCTCGTCTAGTTGGTAATCTAAATGAGAGACTTTTTAGGGGAGATTGGAGGGGATGGAGAGATTTTAGGAGATTTGAGAATGCCCCACTTGAAAGGCAAAAGCCCCCTTACTATTTTCTAAGTGATTTTTTTGAAAGGAAAATAATTAGGTGCTGAGGTGGCAACCCGATAGCCCACCTCTCCCTTTGCTTTAATATATATAATACTCTTGGCTCTTTGAATTACTTTTTTTTTTTTTTGGGCCCTAGGCATAAGATATGAACTGTTGGTTTCCTTTGTACAGTCAATCACGGCTATGCTACCACATTTGAATACTTGATTGCTCATGTATCTCAAGGAATTTAAGAAACATCATGGACCGTTGGTTAAAAAAATAATTAGTGGCTTATTTTTTAAAGGGTCCATTGACAGTCAGCTTTTTTTGTATTTCCTATAATTTGTGGGACCATAAATCATGAGCCAAACCATTAGAAATATTAAGAAGACCAAGCAAGGTTATAGGTCAAAATTATAGCCGTTGGATCATCATGGATTGTGAGATATTGGTAAAAAATAAAATAAAATGTTTGTATATATATTTTAAAAATCCATGGGCCCCGAATGCAAGATCGAAACTATTAATTCTCTCTATAAGACTAACAATGGCTATTATATCTATTGGTGGTGGTGTGTTGTATTTTTGTTTGCATTATTTTTAATATAATGTTTCAGTTACCTTTAAAAAAAAAAGAGTCTAAATACAGCTATGGCATAAAATTTCAATGCTTGATTTCTTATGGATATGAAGATATTTATGGAAAACTTTCAACAATTACTTCGAAAAATCCATTCCAATCAATTTTTTGTGTGTTACTAAACACACTATTTTTAAAACAACTACTTCAAATGGAGTCATTTGAAATAGGGCATAGATCTACACTGAATTTCATGCTTTGCCTGACAACACTCATGATCAAATTAAAAATTGATGCCTCTTGTCATTTAATAAAATGAAAATGAAGAATTTTGACTTAAACAAAGAAAGAAGATGAATATTGTCATTTAGTGATATGAGAAAATAATATTATTTTTTTATTAAAAAGTAGAGGATTTTTTAAACATCGCGCTTTTTTACATAACCCCTTTAATTTATTATATCTTGAAATGACTTTCATCAAACTGGTTGGCGGTTCAAAACCTTGCTTGAAAGTAAAGAAAAAAGAAAGATGAGAATTTTTAAAAAGCTTAATTTTTGAAAAATAGTATTTTTTTTAAAATGGCCTATTTTGAAAAAATTCAAAAGTCAGTCTCCCATTTCACCAAAAGACAAAAAGTCCTCAAAAAAATTTTTTTTTAACCAAAAAAGCAAAAAAGTTCATCCACATGCCCCAAAAATGACCCAAAAAAAAGAAGATCGATTTTAAAATTATATATTTCTTTTGATGAGACTCTTTATTAAATTGTGATTCACTTAAATTATACGTCACCAGCTTTGCCATAAGATCCAAGCCGATGCAATCCTAAATTGCACGTCCATACATCCGTCGATCTACGACACGGTAGAGCCGGACGTTCGACAGCCCTAGTTCCCTTCACCAGCCAGCCGTTTCTTCTTTCAGTCGTCAAAGACAATCAAAACACTGGTTCGAAGTCGAACGCATTAGCGAAAGGAAAAGAGGAGAGAAGGGTTTGTTTCAAGTTTCAACACCAAAGTGGCGTTGCAGGGGCTCTGACTTTGGGGTCGAATCCAATGTCTGCCGCTAAGAAACAGCCTCACGTAATGTTATCTTCTCCCTTCCACCTTCTAAAATTCAATCCTGTGAGTCTTCTGCAGAAAAGGGGCTCCTCTCCCCATCTAGGGTTTCGACTAAATCATAAATCGCACCTAGTGCGGTCGAATTCCAGTAATCTCCATTGTAATCAGATCGAATTACGATCACAGTAGGTGCAGCCGAGTTCGAACCATTAGAATTAGATCGGAACGAATTACAATTGGAATGGTTCTAAATCTGCAGAAATTCCAAACTCTCTACATCTCTCTCTCTCTCTCTCTCTATATATATATATATATTGTATGAGATGTGTATATATCTCTATGCTTGTGAATCGATCACATAAAGATTGCAGCTTGAACTTCTTGTTATGTACGGGTTTATGTATGTGATAAGGTGAAGCAGGTATCGTTGAGAGGAGCGAGCGCGAAGGAGATTACAAGGGACCTTCTCCTTGAGAAGGTTCTGCATGAGAGAGAGCTACGGAATTACACCAGACGTGCTGAGGCTGCCGCGCTCTTCATTCAGGTTTCTGCCTCATACTGGAAATATCTCTGTTGAAAGCATAAATTCTGCTTTTTTCTTTCTTCCTTTTTGGTCACTTAGAATTCGAGGAATGACTGTACTTCCATGCATTGATTGTCGGTATAAGCTTGAAAGGAGATAAATGCTGGCATCGGCAGCAAGTTTCATTTTTGAATCAACATGTTTTTTTTTTTTTTTTCCTTTTTTGATCTTCACATTTTCTTTGCAGCTTGCCGATTGAGATGTTTTGATGCATAGCTTTTGTTGATCTCTGGTACCAATATTGCGTCGTTACTAGCTTGTGCACTTTTAGATATTGTGAGCATAGTTATTAGAATCCTATGATTCGTATCCCGAATCTTAAGGAAAACGATTCGTATCTATGTAATAAATCCCATTTACAAATTAATCTTAGGATTCAGGTGTGAATTCTACGATTCGATACTCGTTTCATTGAATCTTACGATTCAAGTGATTCGACTAAGCGAAAATGGCTATAGCCAATGAGCTAATATTAATAATCTTTTACCTTTTTCTTTCTTTGTTCTCTGTTTCTTTTATCGCTTGTATTTTCAAAAGGTTATATAGTAGTTAATGAAACATCGTAACAATTTTTTACCGCTTTGATAAGGTTTTGAAGATGAATAAAGAACATGCATTTAACTAAAGCATTCAATTGTACGTATGGTGTTTGTTTATATCTTCTTCTTTTTTTAATCTATTTTGGTTTTTTTTCTTCATGGATACTTTCTTAACTTTAAGAGATATCCTACCGTGTAAGATTGATATTTTGGATTTTATTTTATTTTTATATTTTGATTTAAAGATAAGAAAAAATATATATTAGTACTTTAAACTTATTTAACTATTTACACATCATTTATTTCATATATATAATAATAATAATAATAATAATAATAATAATATGTCATGATGTTCTTGATATGATTGTATGATAGACTTACTTGTTATTATATTTATACTACTACAAATGGAATAATGGATGGTTATGAATAATTACTTTTGTCATTTTCTTTTAATTTTTAATTATTTTTCATTTTTATTAGAAAAATAAAAAATCCTACGATTCATGATACGATTCGCGATTCGATTCGATTCGATTCGATTCGATTCATGGGTACGAACGATTTGCAATACGATTCCGATTTTGAACACTATGATTGTGAGATTAGAGATGCTGTTAAATGGAATCACTCTAAACAAAGGAATTATTTGGTCATATGCCCCTCAAGGAACATACAGTTTCCTGTCGCCCAATTTTTTGCACTAGCAAGCCTTTTTGTTGCCCTACTGGCAATTGGTATTGCATTAAAATCTCTCGCATTGGAAGATTTTTACCCTTTGATTGGACATTGGTGGCCTAGAATGAATTGCTTGCAGAACATGACAAATGAAAAAAAAAAAAAAAAGGAGCCGAAAAATGGATGTCTACATCTTCCATTCAGATAGTTTCAGAACCACGGCCCATCCAAAGTGGTGTCCATCATGTTAACACTCTGGACCGCTGCAACATAGGTCCTTGGGAAATTGGATACTGTATAGAATTGAACATTTTCTGGGCTCTATATAGTCTTGTACCCTACAATTTTTCTTTTGAACAATTCACAGTTCTAAATGTATTGTTTTCTTTCCACTCAGAGAGTCTGGAGGCGCTACTACATGACAAAAGAGCTGGCTCGACAGCTTCAGGAAGAGTGGGAGACTTTAATTCTTCATCATAATTCTTTGATGACATGCAGATGGGTTTCGAGCAATTTACTGAGGCCTTTCCTTTTCTTTGTTAGTTTTGCATCAACTCGACACCAGAGATTGCAAATAGAAAATGTCGAGTGTATGCTTGCTTGCTTCAAAATTCTCCTTCAAAGCATTAACTCAACGGGTACTTAAATCTCTTTCTCTCTGCTTGTGTGTGATATCTCTCCTTTGTTTATTTTATTTATTAAAAGGTACTGCCACCAAGTTAGGAGTATTTATCACACCAACCCTTAGTGCATATGATCAAATCACCTCAAATTGAGTTTCCAGCATTTACCAATAGCTGCAACTCCTACAACACCTTAGAGATCTACAATGCTAGATTGCAGTTAAAACTGTGAGGGCAACAAATAAAGAATTATTGGCTCCTAATACTATGCTTATTTCTCTTTCATTATTTTCTAGTGATCTAGTTCTCAGAACCTGTAAGCTTCCGTAGTAGTTGCAGCTTTTGATAAATGTTGCTCATTTGTACGGACTGCATATGAATTCTAGATACTTAATGGTTGTATTTAGTTTTCTTCCAAGTTCAGATTTTGTTATTTATTTTGAAACTCTAATTTTTGTAACTGATCATGTCCGGAGCTTGCAGTAGGAATCCGGTGAAGAAACTGCTCATCAGTTTAGTTTTCATGAAATTCAGATCAACATAATGGCTAAAGGAATCCTGTTGATCTATTTTATTGAAAAATGTACATAGCTATAAAAGAATGGCCTGCTTGGCATCCAGGCTTGGTGAATACTCTTCTTGTCAAGTGGCTATGCCATTTGGGTAATGCAAAGGGAGGTCCATGACGTGCAGTAATTTTACCAAAGTACCGTTTTGGTAATGATTGATAGGAGGGCCTGGTTGGCCCTTTAAACATCTAGTTTATGGCATGCAGTAGTATGTTTTTGATAGGTTTTCTTCACTCAAATATAGTACAGGTGTGAAAAAGGATTTGTATCCAGTTTTGGAAGGATTTTGTGATGTGGGGAGGATTGTCTAGCTTATTGTTCCCTTCATTTAGCTCCTGATGTGGGAACTCAGATTTCTGATTCTTTGGAACTTGTGGGTGGAAAATTTACTTGGACCTTCAGTCAAAATTTATCCAAGATGAGGAAATAGACTATTACTGTCAGTGTTAAGCCTTTGTTTAGGGAATGTGGAGGATGGTCGTCATAGTTTTGTTCATTGCTCTTTTGCTTATGAAGTTTAGAGTTACTTTACACAATTGTTTTGGGTTAAGTGGATGTGCCCAAAACTGTGATGTGAGATTATGAAGAGCTGGCAATATGGTTTTATTAACAAATGGGGAGCACTTCTTCTCCTTGCTCCTTGGTAGCTATAATGGGTCTCTTGGGTTGGACAAAGAATCGAGTTTTTAGTAACAAATTTGATAGTCCTATTGGCATGGCTCATAAGGCTTGGGCAAAAGTTATTGAGTGAGTTATCGTGCTTAAGAGTTTTTATTCCCATTGCCCTGTATTAGGTTTTAACCCCCTTATATTACCTGGTAGCTTTTAATGAATCCATTACCGTTTTCTTAAAAAAAGGGAGAAAAGATTAAGAAAGATTAAAATTGAGTCTATCACATCCAATTACCCCAAATCTATCAACACCTAACCCATAACCTGCACAGTCACGTAATATTTGCACTTTTGTCTTTAAAAAATAATTATGCAGTTGATTGTGTAACAAGATTTTGATGACTTGGGCTTCTTACATCAGTTATATTTTATTATTCACACAAACATTTGCATTTTAAGTGACCGTCTTGCTGAGCATTTTTGCTATCTTCTGATTGTAGATTCCAAGAAAAATTTTTGTTCTCTGGCTGTGGGTACACCTGAGGAAAGAAGGACATGGCTTTATCAATCACAAAAACTTGTTTCAATATGCTCATTTATTCTTGCTGAGTGTGACAAGACCTGCTCTTCTGGCCGAGACAAACTTCTGCTTACGTCTCTAGCAATGCAATTGGTTGTTGCTTTAACTGATCCAAAAGGTTGGAAAATCATTAACAACGTGAATCTTAGAGATGCACATACTGCAGTAAAGAACTTGATACAGTTTATCACAATAGGAAAAAGTGGTCTTTACAGCTGCATTAGGACCTATTTTTTCAGGGTTGATGTTCAGATCTCTTTACAAGGGTTGGGTGTACAGACAGATGATCATTTATTGATTACTGCAAGTGCCATAACTTTAGCTTTGCGTCCTTTTCATCTTATGAGGCTCGATATAAGTGATGTTGGCCTCTTGGACATGAAAGAAGCTGTTGAGCAGTACTGTACTCATTTTCTTACAGTTCCTTGGCTTGCTAAACGCTTACCAGCAGTTCTCTTGCCTGCTTTGAAGCATGAGTCTGTATTATCACCTTCCCTCAAGATTCTAATGGTAAGGCTATTAAAAAGCACAATGAATTTTCAAATATTCTGATCTCATTGAATGGAATTTTAGCTGTAAATTTGTCAAGTTCTCGACAAGCTGTATTGTAGTTGTAAGTACGATTTCAACTTCCAGCTTGCAATTGGTTACTAACTGTGGATGGTGTTCTATACAATATACATTCTAATTCCGTGTTAACATTAGAATGAAAGAAATAATTAGTGGGTAAGTTTCATTTGCAAATTGAGGAGTTTTGAGAATGGTGTTATCTTGTTTTTATTTTGTGTTTACTTCCTAACTTATCTTATGATATAACATAGCCCCGATTCGAAAATCAGGCTATTGTACCTAAACAGCGAATCCCGATTGATAAAAAATCTGGATTAACAAACAAATCAGCAAAACAATGAGGAAAGTAGAAGCCAGATTACCCAAATCGCTAATCCTCCACCTAAGTAATCTTTAATCCTTGGGAGAAGCACTCAAATCAATGGAGAAGAGAAACAATTGCAAAAACCATGCAAAATATTATTGAGAAAATATCAAAATATTCAACTTGGGGTTGGACGTCTCACATGCTTATGCTTTTATAATATTCCCCATAAAATAAAGACTAATCTACTTTTAATCCCAGCAATCTATCCTATCTAACTAATAAAGAAAGATTACAAAAATAAAGTCCTTATTACAACTCAATTACTTGATCAAAAGAAAGAACAAAATGAGAAAGCTTCTAAAGAGAATCCTTTATGACTTGGATGTTTGATGTGGACTTGGTCTCACTTCCTTCTTTTATCCTTGCCTCTTGTATTTTGCTATTTTAGAAAGTTTTCCAACTCTTGGATATTCCTTGGAAAGTTTCCAACTATCCTCTTGCTCATAGGAAATCATTGGGAGGCCACATTATGACTAAAGGCCTAATCAATCACAGGATCCATGAAATCTAGGCCAGTCATGATGAAGCATTAAAAAAATGATAATCATGTCTCCAAGTTTATTTTATTGGAAAATGTTCTCCTACAAGCAACATAATGCGGGAAAATGGATGGGTGCCTTTGTCATGGGCTCTTCTGTGAAATTTGGAGTCCTCATGGCGTTGCTCGTAGGAGAAGATTCTCCTATTTTCTTTAGGTTGTTGGTTGTTGCTTTCTCAGTGTGAGATCTTGCTCCGAGCGGCACCGTTAACCATGGGGTGTAGTGTGTCAACTACGGGCTTCCAACGGTGAGTCTCCGCTAGTCCCACATCGGAAATACCCAAGTCCTGACCCTGGGCTTATAAGTCAAACCCCGTCTTAACTCAACACGAAGCGTTTTAAAGCTGTGCGGGGCTGGATCCCATAAGAACTATGGAGTTAAGCGTGTTTGTGCGGGAGTAGTACCGGGATGAGTGACTTCCTAGGAATTCCTCGCGCGCACGTGGCCCAAAGTGAACAATATTAGGCTAAGTTGGGCGGGACTGTGACAATTGATATTAGAGCTGAGGACGGCTCTATTTCCGGTGGGGGAGAGTTTGAGATCTTTGTCCAACCATGGGTCGTAGTGTGTCAACCACGGTTTCCAACGGTGAGTCTTTGCTAGTCCTGCATTGGAATTACCCAAGTCCTGACATTGGGCTTTTAGGTCAAACCCCGTTTTAACTCAACATGACGCTTTTTAAAGCTGTGCGGCCCTGGATCCCATAGGAATTTCAGAGTTCAACGTGCTCGCGCGGGAGTAGTACTAAGATGGGTGACTGCTTGGAAAGTCCTCGCGCCCGCACGTGGGCCTAAGCAGACATATCAGGCTGAGTTGGGCGGGGCTCTGATAATTGGTATCGGCGTTGAGGACGACTCTATTTCCAGTGGGGGGAAGAGTGTGAGAACTTGGTTCAGGTAGCACCCTTAACCATGGGGTGTAGCGTGTCAACCATGAGCTTCCAACGGTGAGTCTTCGCTAGTCCCACATCAGAAATGTCCAAGTCCTGACCTTCGGCTTATAAGTTAAACCCTGTGTTAACTCAACATGACGCATTTTAAAGCTGTGCGGCCCCGGATCCCATAAGAACTCCGGAGTTAAGCGTGCTCGTGAAGGAGTACTACCGGGATGGGTGACTGCCTGGGAAGTCCTCACGCGCGTGCTTGGGCCAAAGCGGACAATTTCTTCCTGAGTTGGGCGGGGCTGTGACACTCAATAGATGTGAGAGGTCTTCCAATCATTAACCTTGGATGGTACCACAAATGTTCCTCACTTTCCAACAGAGGTGGATGGAGCTGATCATATTATTTCTCCTTGTACACAGTTGGATCATCACATTGTCTGTAGGGATGAGAATGTGTTTAGTTTGTACAAGTGGACTCTGCCTGAACCTACTGTAACACGGGTTTATGATTTTCAACATGAAGCCTCTGACTTGATGCTTTTATGATTTGGGATATGAAACCAGCCATGTGACAAGACATCTGGTTTGTTTAGATACTAGATAATTTTTATTGCAAAATAATATAATAATAATAATTCATTTTTATATTTTGTTTTGCATGTAGGAGTATTTTAACCCACAACTGCTCAAACTCGTTTAGGTTCTTCTAACCATTGCATTACACGGTATATGCGTGTATATATGTATGTTTATATGAACACATCTCCTTCATATATTTCCTTTTTTTACCACATGTGATCTATGATGCCCAGATACAGATATGGATACAGACACAGATACGGGGATCGGGGATACCACTCCTCACGTTTGAAACTTTTGGATCAATGAAATTATCATTGTTTTCGTCCCTTTGTAGCATTTTTTTTTTTTATGGTGAGAAATAAAACTATTAAAAGAACTCTATGAAATAAAGGACTTTATAAGTAGGATATATTAAACTTGTTCTCTAGAAGTACCAATGTAGTATCAGCTACCAATACAAGTGTTGCATCGGTCCGATATGGATACATTTCGCTTGTACAAGTATCCGGGTATCATAGCATGTGATCCTTCTGATCTTCTTACTGCCTTGCACAAAGCATTCTTGCAGCGAACATCCAAATTGGATGTTGATTCATTCGCATACATATACATCTCCTTCATACACTGCCTCTTTTATCACGTGTGTACATGCTTTCTTTTTTCTACAGTTTGTGATCCATTATTTCACCAAAAGTGGAAGATAGCTATGATTGATGCATTATTACTAAGAAAGAGAGTAAAAGGTCAAAGGACCTGGACTAGGATGCTGGTTATTTAAGGGTGTCTTGTAGAATCATTTAGATTGTGCTTTTTCAAGCAGGTGTGATAGACATCTATGTTGCATTTTGAGAGGAAATGTTAAAAGGATACTTACGTGTATTGTATTGTTTAGCCCTGTAGGACACAATCTGCTATTGTAGAACCTTTATATAAAAGAAGTTGGAAATGTTAATTTGTAAATAAATTGTTTCTGCTCCTGTCTGTTTTTTTGTCACATATTGCATCCTAAAACATGTGGGAACTAATCAAACAATGGCAGGTGGTGGCAGATTTCGAAGGAAAAAATCTTTTCTGATATGTCCAAACTGGGGCCATCAGGGGTACCTAGTTATAGTTCTGAGCTTATCCCATGTGCTGGTTGGGCTCTGGCCAACATCATAAACTTGGCAGCGGAGTATGATAATGATTCTGGTCTTCCCGGACATTTTGTCAGAGGCCTAGATTGTGGTGTTTATGTTCTTGCAGTAACCACCCTTTCAGAGAACTTGATGCAATGGCTTGCAAATGTTAGACAAACACAGGAGAATGATGAGGTCCCATGTGATGAATCCACAGAGACTGTTTATCTTGATAATTCTCTAGGGGATGCTGCTTTTGGATCTTTTAGAATGTCATACATAGAGCTTCTTAAACCTTTACATCAGCAGTGGCATCTTATGAAGCTTCTGGCCGTGGTGAACAAAGATGTTCTTAGTAAAGAGGCAGATATTTTTCTTGCAAATCAGAAGCTTGAATATTCAGAAAAGTTGGGATTTGTTGATATTGCAGTCTTTTATTCTTGCATATTGGAAATATTTTCTTCACTCAATCCCTTGGGCGGTTCATTGCCAATTCTTAACACACTATCCTTCACTCCGGGGTTTCTTGTTGAGCTATGGGGTGTGCTAGAAAGTACCCTCTTCAGTAAAATAGGTCATTTTGCCGAAGGCACTCGTGCAAATGTAATTTCTGGGAGTCAGGATGTTGCAGTCCTGGAGAAAAAGCAAGGGCGGGTCATAAAAGATGCAGGAAGTAAATGGGTGTCTGTGTTACAAAAGATCTCTGGTAAATCATCATCGACAGAGGTGGATTGTTCCCATGCAATGGACCCGCCAAGGCATCCAGTGAATGATGATGCTTATGATTATTGGGATGTTGAGCCTTTGAGACATGGTCCTGAAGGTATTTCTAAGGACGTAGCTCGTCTGCTGCATTTGTTCTGTGCTACATATGCACACCTGCTGTTGGTTCTTGATGATATAGAGTTCTATGAAAAGCAGGTAAAATCCAATGCTGGTTTGCTAGCTCGATTCTCAAATTTTTTGGCGTGTTGCAACTAGGCCAGGTCTGGTCCACTAACCAGCCTCCTTTGGGCTGTATATGAGCTAAATCAACAAGCCTTTTGCCTTGTCCTGTGCCAAGTTTCTAGACCTATTTCTAAATAGGTTATCTGGTCCTCTGTTTGCCTTAGGCGTGGAATGATGGTCAATGGGCTGGTCTCTGGGTTTACTTTCAGGCTTGTGTTTTGTTTCTGGTCTTGAATATTTGACTTGGTAAATAAGTGGCTGGATTTGGCACGAGTCTGTTGGCCTTTGAGCTAGCCTGGACCTGATTTCTTGATTGATAGCTGAATGGGTTTTATGCAGGATGTTTTATTTAAGGTCCGAAAAGATGGCGCAGCTCAGCTTTGTCGGACTTATTTACATAGTTTACCTGGCTCTTGGCTAATGAGCTTGGTCATGCCTTTCATGCTTGTTGGACTGGTAGTTGTAACTCTACTTTTTGATGTTTCTAAATATCTACCTATCTTGCTGTGAGCTAGGTACCCTTTGTGCTCGAGCAGCAGCGAAGGATTGTGTCAATGCTAAATACATTAGTGTACAATTGCTTTTCTTATAACAACGGACAACACAAGGGACAGAACAGTAAACCTTTAATGGATGCAGCAGTGAGATGCCTTCATCTGTTGTATGAGAGGGATTGTAGGCACAGGTTTTGTCCTCCTCCTTTGTGGCTTGCACCTGCTAGAAAAAATCGGCTTCCAATTGCTGTTGCTGCCAGAGCTCATGAAGCTGTATCCACTAATGTACGCTTTGGGGATACCTTAACCAATCCATGCTTGGGTTCTGTCATCACAGCAATTCCACATGTATTTCCATTTGAAGAGAGGTAACTTTTACAAGAAGTTCTGAAGAATCTTGTATTGTTTGCTTATGACAAAATGATGTGGTGTTTTTAAGTTTTTTTTTCACCATATTTATAGGCATTGACATAGATATTTGTCTCTATATGCGTGCTTATGTGTTTGTCAAGTATCTGTAGCAATGCCGTTGATTTTTGTCAATATAAGTTTGCACATTTCAAATTGTGAATCACACCATTTGATGCGTAGGACCTAGTTCGGACGGCCTGCAATGCAAAAATAACATAGATGAGATGATCATAATTTGTATTAGTACTTTCTTTTAATGGTTCTATTCAACAAGAGCCTGTAGCTTAGTTGGATGGTGCTCAGTGTCACAATTATGATGGGTGAGGCTCAAGTCAAATTACCCATTTATTAAAAAATATATTCCTTTTTTTTTTAATAATGTTAACATGTATATTTTTTTGAATGATGACTTTATAAATGAAGAAAGCAAAAGACAATATAAGTGAGATATGCTGAAGCCCCGAACAAAACAAAGAGAACCAAAAACAATAAAAGGTCAAAGTTAAAAGATCAATAAGGAAAATCCCTTTGCATCGAATTGGATAAGGTCTGACTCCCTGCTTCCTCCATAGCCAAGGGTTTAACAGCTTTCTTAATGTGAGAAAAGGCTGCCACATCAGCTAGCCTCCAAGGTGACTTGCTCATGCCTGAAGCTCACCTGATTACACAGTCACCCTCCACCAAAAGGTAATGAATATTGAGGGGCCGGGCTTCCTGAAGGCCTGTCCTTCAGGCTAGCATTTTTGCTTCATTATCTGTGCAACTGTCCACTGGCTCAAAGAAGGACAAAATACAAAGTCGCTGCACTATCATGAATAACACCACCTTACCTGTGGGTCTCAGGTCACCGACAACGCTACCATCAAAGTTCAGCTTCAGCTTAAAGAAGCCCTCCGGAGGTGGGATACAATCGTAGTGGGGTGAGATAAATGAGAGAAGGCCACCTCCTCCTAGTTCATCAAAATGGAAGAAATGGAGAAGTCCATAAACTGTGGAAGGATTGACACCCATGATGCAACAGGAAACTCTCATCAAAATGGAAGAAATGGAGAAGTCCATAAACTGTGGAAGGATTGACACCCATGATGCAACAAGAAACTTCACCTTTCCCAGCATGTTGTCTTTCAAAGAGGCCCTGCCTTAAAAGCAACACGCATTGTGCATTTTCCATATCACCCATATAATGGCCAAAGGAAACTCTCCACATTATCTTACCCCTAGTCAAACCACCTGACATTGCCCAAGGCCCAAGCTTCAAATAGCTGAGTAACTGGTTGGGAAAGCCCAATTGCCTCTGAAGCATCTTAACACTGAGTTCTGTAGGAAGCAATCAATCATGCACTTGACTCTTGAGGAACAAATGGTCCACTGACTCTGCATCTTGCAAGCACATAGAACAGATGTTCACAATGTTGAGTCACGGCGATGGAGATTATCCACAGTAAGAATGCTCCCCCTACGGGCTGACTCTCCTGAACGCTAAAACCCTCGAAGGGGCTTTGACATGCCAAAGTTACCTCCTAGGCATGGTTATAGAATTGGCCAAGTCCGAGTTGACTCGGTGTGTGAACTCAGACTCGCACACACCGAGTCAGGTCCTATGGGACTCGGACTCGAAATCATGGGACTCGGCCGAGTCACATGGGACTCGGCCGACTTGGCCATGCCACCGTAGGACTCAGCCCTCTAGAACATTTTATTTGAAATTGGGACTCGACTAAGTCGCCTCAGACTTGGCCATGGCCGAGTCGGGTCCCGAGTCCGATTTTTTAAACCTTGCTCCTAGATGAATCTGGGATAGAGCTTGTTGCCAGAATCATGTAAAGAGAAGAAACAAAGAATAAGCCATCCATCAGCAGTGCACACCTTGTGGCCGCTACAGCTGCTGGGATATACTCTCCAATGAACTATCCAACATAGCAGAGGGCCGGCTTTCCTCTTCCTATGTTAAACTACTCCTGAAAATTGGACGCCAAGTGATTAAATCACCTGATTTGCTCATGTAACTTTGCTCCATGGACTGCAGATCCCTTGTGCAATGAAAAAGGAAACGGAACTGACTAGCTAAACTTTTGTCTCCCACCTAGGTATCTGACCAAAATTTGATATAATCACTTGTACTAGTGCGAAATTTGATGTTCAACATAAATGCATCCTTCACTGACATAAGACCCCTCCAAATACCAGATTTCTGAGAATTATGATTAGGAATGTCCCGCCCTTCTCTACTAACCCCATATTTAGCTGTGATAATCTGCTTCCATACACCTTCATGATCATCCCTTAGTCTCCATAGTCATTTGTCCAAAAGCTCTTGGTTCATCAGTCTGATAGGTCTGAAATCCAAACCACCCTCCTTGTTGAACTTGCACAACGAATCTGAGGCCACAAGACAATACTTCCATTTGTCCTCCCGCCCATGCCATAGGAAGTTGCTTTGGAATCTTTCAATCCTGCATGCAACGACGACCGGACACTTAAAAAGTGTTGTGTAGCATGTTTGAAGGTTAGATAGGGCCAAATTTATGAGGGTGATCCACCCCCTAGAAATAGATACCTCGATTTCCAAGTCGCCTATCTTCTCTCCATTCTTTCAACCACGGGACTCTATCCATGGAGCTTTGGAAGCCCTTCCTAAAGACAAAGGAAGACGAAATAAGTTGTCAGGAGAGTGCTTGCTTTACAGACCATAAGGTCTGTCAACCTCTAAAGGAAATCAAATCACAAACCCCAATAATCTCACTTTTGAAGAAGTTAACCCTAAGCCTGGAAACCGCGTCAAAACACAGCAAGGTAGCGTTCGCATTTTTTATCTCATCCTCTGTCGCCTCACAAAAAATGAGGATGTCATCGTCAAATTTATGATGGTTGATGGAGAGGTCGTCCGTAGCAACCCAGAAATGAGCCCAGCATTCCCTTCAGCTCTTATCATCTTGCTGAGAGCCTCCCTATTGAATAGGACAAAGAGGAAGGGGGACAAGGGGTCACCTTGACACAAACCCCTTTGAGTGGGAAAGAAGCCTTTTACGGGGACCTATTGATAATGTTAAATGTTAACACGTATAGATATAAATTTGGATCTTGTGTGGAGGTCATGGTGTTTGATACCATATCCGATCCAATAGGTATGCGTATCTGTGTCCTTGTAACAGACTTCTTGCTTGTTAGCACTCCAAAATGATTCTGTCGTCTTACTAGATCAGATCTATTGTTTCTTGCGCCTTGTGTTTTCCTAGTTCCAACTGGTAAAGGTAGAGTACAGTTTATCGGATTAAAAGAAAGTGTATGCAGCTCAATCCACATCCATGGACATTGATCGAGAAATACAAGACATTGATCGAGCATTCAAGTATTTGGATGGTCATGATCGGAATGGGGTGAGTCCCCATAACCATGTCAGGGGCTGTTTTGACAAACAGTTATAATGCAGGATTTTCTGTAAATTACAGGAAACTGCGCACGCACGCACAAAAAAAAAGAGGGTAGCCCATGGGTCCTCATAACAGGTGCCCGGTCGGCCAGGTGAGACCCACAGAGCTGAATGTCCACACAGCCCTGAATCATCCTGGATTTGATTCTTTTCCTTCAACTTTCCTGCATTCAAGTAATTAGAGATTCCCTATTTTAGTTAGGTAGATATTTGACGAGTTGGGCGAGGACTTGAGTTTAATCTAAAGAGTTTTAGGATATAGAAGCTCTATATACATAATATTGTTGGATTCTTATGTGTTTTCTCAGACTTTTCTGATTTCAGTAAGTTGACAATTTGAACAGTAATTCATTGATATTGTTTCTCTCCTTGGTCGAATATCATTCCTTGGTCTAATTTAGGTTAGGCAATTTAATTCATACTCCATGTTATTTCTGATTTTCTGTAATTTCTCGGGATTTTCTATAAATTGTGGGCTTGGGTTTCACCAACAGGCCAATTTATGAATCAGGACTGCATCAAAAGTTTACATTTTGTTTTGTTTATGTGATTGCAACAGGTCTTCATATAACAAGTGTATAGTATCTCCAAGACTCCAAGTGTCTAATAGTTTCTATTTTTATCTGCATTAGAAGCTTGTGCTTTTAGCGTCTTGAGAGTTTTTACTTTAAAGGCTATTCCCTTCACTCTAACGTAATTAGGAACAGGAGTGTGCTGCTCTTTTTGTAATGTGTTGCATGCTACTCATTATTTTTTTTTTTTTTTTTTTTTTTTGTACACTACGTTAATTTATTTTAGCAAGTTTTTTATTATAGAAAATAATCATGCAGATATTATCTAAAGCACTTGAGCATCCTTTTTTTGACTTTTGATTTTTATTTAGGCACTTGACTACCACTACTGTGGGTTGTATTCAAAGCAGTGTTTTAAAAATCAGTTGCACCTTTTTATAAGCGACTGGAGAAGTCTCATTGCAACTTGGCTGAGTCTGATTCCGAGTCTAAGTCGGCCAAGTCCCATTATAATGGGCTTCTTTTGCAAGGTTTATTGATCCTAAAGGCGACTTGGTCGGACTCGACTGAGTGGCATGCGACTCTGTTGCTTTACTCTACTCGAGGGGGACTAAGTTGCCCCTGAAGACTGAGATTTTAAACCTTGATTCAAAGTAGCCTGCAAGTTTAAATGGTTCTCAAAGTTGTAATGCTGTAGTTGTGACTAAATACTTGCCCTTCCTATAATTCAGTAGTTAGCTTATGCCTTCCATCAAACCTAAAGTGTCCTTATTTTAATGAGATGTTCGTACTTTTTGCAGAGTTCAGATGTTTAGAGAATTTATCAAAATGGATAAAGTTTCTAGAAGAATGGCAGGTGAAGTGGGAGGGCTTTGCCCAGGTTCAATAGAGATAGTAATTCGCCGGGATCATATCGTTGAGGATGGATTTAGACAGTTAAACTCCCTTGGATCAAGGTTAAAATCAGGTATAAACGTGTCATTTGTTAGTGAATGTGGCCTTCCTGAGGCTGGACTAGACTATGGTGGATTGTCGAAAGAGTTTTTAACTGATATATCAAGGAAAGCCTTTGATCCTGAGTAAGTTTAAATGTAAATTTTTTATATTTTCTTCTTTCACTGTTTAAAATTTTCTGGACATTCATACAATCATAGAAAGTCAGTTATTATTGGGTTTTTTTTTTTTTTTTTTTTTAATATAATTGGCATAGGTATGGACTATTTACTCAGACCTCAACTTCAGAGAGACTTTTAATTCCTAATGTCACTGCAAAATTGGTAGAGAACGGCATTCAGATGATTGAATTTCTGGGACGAGTTGTTGGCAAAGCACTTTATGAAGGAATTCTACTAGATTATTCTTTTTCACTTGTTTTCGTGCAAAAGCTTTTAGGCCGTTATAGCTTTCTTGATGAGCTATCAACACTGGATCCTGAACTCTATAGAAATCTGATCTATGTAAAGGTAATTCCTACAACTGCAAACAAATTCTTTTTATTTTTATTTTTCGGCTTCAGTTCTTTTCTCATCACTTCATAATGTTCTTGAATGTTATAAGTTCAATGTTTTGCTGCTAGCGACATATGATATACTGGAGCTTGTTAAGCAGTCATAGACTCTGACTTTGGTTTGGTTGGGGCTAATTTGATAATGGTTGTGGTCAAACTCTGTGATGCTCTGGTACTTGTATATGCCTACACTGATCAAACTTTTTTAGATAATCCATGCTCTGGTCTAACACATGATTCTTATTGATTGGGGCTCTTGAGCCTGCATCATTGTCACCATTAAATTTGATTGGGCCTCTTGTGCTCTCATCGTGCCCAGTTCCATGACATAGCATTCCTATCCATTGTTCACAACTGGAAGAAAATTGCTCTCTTCTCTCGTTCCCCATCTTCAATCTGTTTTCTTCTATCTCCTCCCACAGGTTATGTAAGCTAATTTTGATGGTAGTGTGGTGTGTAACTCAGGTGCTGCACAGGTAGGAGGATTAATTCGCAGTGATGTTTCATTGTGTCTTTTGCCGTTCTCAGGCCCAGCTGGTAGATGCCATCTATGAGTCTGAATTGTCAAAAAAAAACAAAAAACAATATCACTTGCGAGCTAGTCGTTTTAATCTTCTAGACATTATGGTGGAAGGTTAATTTTGTGTGTTATGGGGTGGGCTTCCAGTCCTAGGTTCCTTGAAAGATGGCAGATCTGGTGAAGGCGGCATTAGACATTGCTCATCATCTCAATGCTTCCTTCTATCATATGAAGTGTGATGCAAATTCTAAGTCGGATTTGCTTGTGAAGGGAGGAGGTGGGAACCAAAGCCTGGTTATTGCAGCAGATGAGGATATTTCTTTAGCCCTTTAGTTTTATATTTATTTAGCTCTTTAGTTTTATCTCTTTTTTTTTTAGTCTTCTTTGGTCTGTGTTGTGCGTAGTGATCAGTATAGTTCTCCAATGCTGTCTTTTGGCTGGCTTAATATAGTTATCATTCAAAAAAAAAAAGAGTCCGAAATGTGCTTTATGACTTGACTTGCTTTTATTTATTTATTTTTGAATGGTAACATGACTTGTACCCACAACCTCATGGTTGCTACAAGGAGCAACTTTCAATTGCGCTATGGACACAAAAAAGACTCGCAGAATACAAAATGCACACAACCACACACTAGGCTACAAATTGTACACAAACGCACACTGGGCATACACTCACAGCCAGTGATGGAGCCAGGATTTCTTTTAGAAGGGGCAGACGATAGTCAACTAGCAGTGGTGAAGCTGGAATTTATTTTAGAGGAGATCGATAATATTTCCATTTTTATTGATTTCTTTTACTTATCATTTAAATTATTTATTTATTTATTTCGTTCAGAGTTTTTTTTTCTAATAATACTTAAAGAAAAAATCTTAAATTCGAAAATACCAATTAAACTTAAAGACAATTGATCAAAACTATGGGAATAATTAAAATGCAAAAACTAATAGAGCTCACCATAATGAATCCAAGCTGCTCAAAAAAATCATTTATTCCTTATTTTAGGATTGAGAGTTGTATCCCACTCTAATCAAAATTGGGCCCATGCTAGATTAATCACTTGTAAATCACTCCTCGCATAATTAATTTATGAATTATTCATTACTTGTGATTTTTTGATGGGCCACGAGCCTGTGATAGACATGGGTGGTTGAAAATCTATAGATTAATGACTTGTAATCTTTTGATGGGCCATGATGCCTGCAGTAGAATAGATGATTGAGAGAACATCATTGATAGCCATTCTCTAATATTATTATAAAATGGTGAACAACGTAGGAAGATCCATGCTACTCAGACTAAAAGCTCTTCCTTTAAGTGGTTTCCTCAAATTTTACTCCAACAGGAGTTAGTCACACCATCATAAGGCTGAGCACATGATATTTTTAATCGCGTGCTCAATATGGTGGGACCAACTCCTATTGAGTAAAAATTGTGGGCTACCCAACTAAGGAGAGGGGCTTCATTTTTAACGGTCTGATTTTATTTATTTATTTAGATCATCCTAGCCCTTGATTTTATAGCCATAATGTTGAGTGGTCTTTTAGCCGTAGATTTCTTTGAGATTCAACCCAATGGTGGATAAATGCTTGAAATTCAATCCAAAGAAAAAGCCAAGAAGCCCAAATCTAGTTGTAGCGAGGCTTCTCTCAAATTGCCCTGAAGATAAGCATCTTGGAGATCAACAGGGAAGGGATTGATTGCAAGTTGCAACCTCTCCTTAAAACTTGAAAAATCATTTACTTATCTCTTTGGAAACAATTAAAAGACAAAGGTATCCTTGAATCTTTTTAAATTCTCACTTTTTTTGTGAATGAAAAGCAAATGAGTGGGGGCAAAATTGTAAGGGACAAAAATGTCATAAAATTTGTTGCAACCTCTTCCATATATTCAAACTAATAGCAAAAGTTGAGGGGGCAATTGACCCACTTGACCTCCTCCCTCCACGCCTGCTCACAGCTTGCTTTTGTGCTTGATTTTAGGCCATCCCCAAATTGATGGGACAAGGATGAGGTGATAATGGTGATTGTTATGCAACACATTATGCGACCCTTTGAGGATATGAAACAAAAACTGGGACATCTCCTAACAATTTGACGTTATACATTGAAAAAAAAAAAACTTACAAAAAAAAAATTCCTTGAAAAAATAATCCTTGCGAAAAATAGGAGAGAAAGAAATTCACCACTATTATTATTTCTTGCTGTATATATTATTATGCCCATGTTTGGACATAGATACATACAAATATATTGTCAACAAATCTGAATATACAGAATCCATAAACACGCATTTTCTGTGCTTGATTTTGTATGCTAACATATACCCTGAATTATTGATTCTTCCTAGACGTTTATTCTGATTTTCTCATTTTTCACCTGTCTGGATTTGCCACTACAGCATTTTGATGGTGATGTCAAGGAACTCTCTCTTGATTTTACTGTTACAGAAGAATTATTTGGCCAACGAGTTGTCACTGAGCTTAAACCTGGTGGTAAAAACGTGGCTGTTACAACTGAAAACAGTTTACAGTACATTTATGCAATTGCTGATTATAAACTCAACAGACAGGTTTGTGAGCTTCTGCCAGTTCCATGTTATCAAATATTCTTGTGTTTGTTGTGCCAATGCATTCAATGTTGACCTGCAGATACTACCATTTGCAAATGCATTTTATAGAGGCCTGATTGATCTCATATCGCCATCTTGGTTGAGCTTATTTAACGCAAGTGAATTCAATCAGGTATACCCTTTGAAATTAATCCCATTAACAACATTTGAATCTGTGAATTTCAGCATTACAAGTAATTCTTCCTCGTTAATAGTTTAATCTTAGAAGTTATTATCTTTGATGGTTTGGGGAAGAAGAAGAAAGAGGAGGGTTTAGAGAAATTATGATTTGTTAACCAACAACTGAAAACCTGTTGGCGTAGATGGGAATATAAGCATACATGTATAGATAGCATCCATTACTCGCCCTAGTTGTGGAGCATGGTTCATGCTTACTTGGCATTATTTTAAAACTTGGCTGAGGTCGAGTTGAGTTGGCTTTGTCTTATTGGACATGGTGCCTACAGAATCGCTTGTACTTGATCACAGGCTTAGTGCAACTCAGCTGAGTTGTAACAGGATTGCTGGTTACTGAATCAGTGTTTGACATCAATTTTTAAAATCATTTTACCAAGCATGGAAAGAATAAAATGTAGTCGGTTTCTTCCAAGCTGGTCAGGAAAATCAACAGTATGGTCCCCAAAATGTTGTACACCACAATTCTGATTCCAAAGCATTGTACAGCACATGTATCCTTCTATATAGCTCTCTTTTTTATGAAGATCTAAAGCAAGACTGAAAAGACATTGGGCGTGCAGGTTGTATAATGTCAGTTTCACTGCACAAGTTATGCATGTTTGGAGCTTACATTTTCTCCTACTTGCATCATTTGGGACATACAAGAGGATTTATTTATTTATAAAATATCTTGAATTTAATTATTTGAAAAAATATTACCATAGAAGACAATGATAATGTGTAGCCTGCTGAGCGTTCTACTTGGCATCTATTATCAGCTTGCCAGAACCCATATATATATCGGGCTTTTTTTTTTTTGGGTGTGTGTGTGTGTGTGTTGTGTGTGTGGGTTGGGGGGGTTGGGGGGGGGGGGGGGGGGGGGGGGGGTGTTGAAGATCTGGGTTGGGCCCTCCCATGTACAAAAAATAACTGCATGTGATCATCCTAACTGTTCATCTACAACCCACAAATTTTCACCATACAAAATGGTTCCACAGTCGATCCAATGGTTCAGTCCATTTGGATGGGTTTAAACCCAAGGGGTTAGGTGACCATCAGGGGTGTGTGTGGTCCATTCAGATGAACCATCAGGTGGGCCCCACTATGAGGTGCTCATGAGTGTGCACCTGATAACTGATATATATATATTCAGTTGTTTATTAATTAACATTTCCTTGCATTTTAACTTAAATAAACATAGGCACGTGAGTGTAGAAGGGAAAGAAAACATCAGTTTTGTTCATTCAAAATCATACAAGGACACAACTTGTATGACTCTGAGTGGTCTGGAACATCCTTTTTTTTCTCCCCAAAATGAAGATGCATGCATTCCTTTTAGCTGACAGCGAAAGTAAACTTAAAAAATCTAACATTTTCAATACTCTTGATTGCTTTTTTTTTAGCAATGATAAAATTTGCTCCGATACTTGATATGTATCGCTTCGGGGACTGGCTGATGTGCTCTCTAATACTGATATTTTGACAATTGTGCTATAAAGGTGGCATTGTTTAATGATGGATAGGGCCTTGGTAAGTATCATCAACTTTTATGGTTCTAAAAGCCAAAGTTGAGGATGAATTAAAAAGGACAAAAGGGCATTTCATTCTAGCTCTTTGCCGACCTTTTTTTTATTCGTTCTTTTTCAGATTGATTGATCGTTAGGACTCACTAAGTTTTTTTGTGTTATATTCTGCAAGTTTAGTCAGAGTTGAATTTTCTAATTAGTATTTTCTCCAGAACTTTTACATCGCCTGAAATAATCAAATAATAGAAAAAAGTATGCCAATTATCTAGATTTTTTAATGAGTATTTTCTCCAGAACGTTTACATCACCTGAAATAATCAAATACATATTTTTCTAGTAGAGCGAAACATTTATGGGATTTATCCATCATTAGTCTACTTCAATGCTGGAGAAATCGGAGAACAACTTCCATGAAAGTGCCACCTTTAGAATTATGGAGTCCTGATTCTGATTCTGGTTTTCATTACTATATTGCAAGATATCGTGATTCATCGCTGTTATGGATATAAATAATTTATAAATGCTAGACTGTTAGCCACAGTAGTTTTTTGGCAGTCCTTTGATTTAATTACTGATGTCTATTAAAATATGCAGTTGCTTTCAGGTGGAGAGCATGACATTGATGTTCTGGATTTAAGGAACAACACTCGGTATACGGGTGGTTACTCTGAGGGTAGTCGTACTATTAAACTATTTTGGGAGGTATTATCCCCACAGATGATTGGCTGAACATTCTTTTGTACTTATTCGTTCTATTTGCTGTCTCCTTTTGAATGGATCAAGTACATGGTGGAATGCATGGAGCATTTTAGCTTCATCATTGTTTTATACCAAACAATGCACTAATAAGCATCCAGCCTCTCATTTTCATATAGATTGTTGCTTCCTGATTTTTCTTGCACCAAAGGGAAAATCCTTTTGTGCATTGCTGGTTGTGCTTTTTTCTTTTTTACCATTAGTAAATACATTTATAGAGGAGGTAAATAACCTTTGGCCTTTGGAACGTGGGTGCTTTGGAATGAAAGAGAGTGTTATTTTGTGTTCTTACTTTTCCCCCCTCCTATTGCGACATTGCAGGCTATCACAGGATTTGAACCAAAAGAACGTTGCATGCTGCTAAAGTTTGTGACTAGTTGTTCTCGAGCTCCATTACTTGGATTCAAGCATTTGCAACCTACCTTTACTATTCATAAGGTATGATATTTGTCTAACATTATTAGTGAGATTTCCCTGCACTATCACTTTTTGTTTGCCTTGAGTTATTATTGTCAAGTCAGATTAGGCAATAGATCCCAAAAGCTTAGGTTGTTAGAGAGCAGAAGACAAATCTACTCAAACCCTTCCGTCTCCCGGTGGGGGAGAGTGTAAGGTCCATATGATTGTGACCCCCTTGAAGAAGGGCGTCTGTTGGGGTTTCCTCCGGCACTTGGGTTTGCAATGTATAGAATTACATGAGCCCACATCGGAAGCAGACAATTCCAAAGCCTGGGCTTATAAGTAATCCTCGTCTTAACTCAACATAACGCATTTCAAAGCCGTGCGGTCCCAAATCCCATTAGAACTTTGGAGTTAAGCATGCTTGGGTGGGAGCAATACCGGGATGGGTGACCACTTGGGAAGTTCTCGTGTGCGCACGTGGGCCAAAGCGGACAATACCAAGCAAAGTTTAGTTCTATGCCACAAAGTGGTTATCAACTTTGATGGGATCTGCTTGGGAAGTCCTCGTGTGCGCATGTGGGCCAAAGCGGACAATACCAAGCAAAGTTTTGTTCTATGCCACTAAGTGGTGTTCAGTTTTGACTGGATCACCGCACTCAACCTTCATGCCCACCAAATTCTGTCTATAGTTTTTTCATTCTGTTAATTTTCGAATTTTGACTCAAGAGTCTATCCTCCAAAGTTACGGCCAATTATTTACTTGATTTATAGCCTACATAATTAGCAGCACATCATTTGCAAACCATGAACATAGAGGAAATTCATCTTAGGTCACCTGCAAAGTCATTTTTAACCGAGGTAGATAGTTGGGGCTCAAAGGAGACCCTTGGAGTAACAGACTCCAACAATGAACTTCATCATCTCATCCATAGCTCTTACACTCAATACTGTCCATTTCATATATATATATATATATATATATATGCGCTAGCCCTCTTCTCAGCTGAAGCTATATCTGTATGTATGTATATAATCTGAATTTATACAATCAATATGTCTCAGTAGTCAGTACCCTATTATAATCCTTCTCCAAACCCATAAAATTACATGTCTCGGCAGGAATATGGATATGTCAATATTCCCAGCATATGGTTGATTCTTAGAAACATTACATTCTTGTTTTCGACATTGCTCCATCACATTGTCTACTCATAGTTTGATGGTTCGGCAGCTTCCACAATTCTGGAACTCTTGTTTGTTAATTATTAGAAAATGGACAGTATCTCCATTGGTGGCCATTTTTCTCATGGTAATAGTCTTTTTGAACAATTTGGCTCACCAAAGCAATACCCCCCACAGAAATAGGTACACCACTTGTCCTCATTCTCTGTTTTTCGTTGTTTTTTTCCAAAATCTTCTTCATATCTGCTTTAGACGTTTGATTAATTATCTCGCCCTTCCACTCCTTGGTATTCTTTCTCACAATTTATTTTGGATGACTTTTGACCTTTAAGCCTGTTTGTTTGCATTAGTATACATAGGAATTCATGGTCGAATAAGCTCCAAGGATTGTTAGATATAAGGTGGCAATGTAGATGGGGACCTTGACTTAAGTAGGAATTGAATTATAAGGGTGATGGCTGGGTTAAAGGGGAGGTTATTTGCTGGTCACTTCTGTATATTCACCTTGGACCCTCATTTTTAACCATTTATTGCATGATTCCCATGTATTCTATATGCAAGCAAATAGGCCCCTGGTCATTTACAGTAGTGAAGCACAGCTTTGAAGCACTCCCACAGTTAAGCTATTCTGTTCGACTGTCCCTTTTCTCAGGCCTCTTGTTCTGTTTGATTCTGTGGCATGACTAGTGTTTTTCTGTGCATTTGTTCAATGATTTGCTTAATTAGTCTTTTTCATTTTTTTTTCTTTTGTTTAATGAATCTGAAATTGGATTTAGGTTGCATGCGATGTTCCTCTTTTGGCCATGATTGGAGGGCAGGACGTGGACCGGCTACCTTCAGCTTCAACATGCTACAACACACTGAAGGTGTTTTAATGATGAAAAAAAATACTTGCTTACAACCCAGTTTGTTAGAAGTTCTCATTTGCATTGATTTTTGTTCAAAATGTGCATCCTTTTTTTTACAGCTCCCAACGTACAAGCGTGCGAGTACTTTGAGAAGCAAACTCCTCTATGCGATCAATTCCAATGCAGGATTTGAACTTTCATAGGAATTTACATATGATGGAAGCACACCTTCCAACCCTCTGGACAGTCAATTTGAGTTCTAGTAGTAGTTCTGCTTACCCTAGATGATGAACATGCGTTGCAGTGTTGCGGTCAGATTGACAATTTCTTTCTGTATTTGTTTATATAATTAAATTGTATGCAACATTTTTTTAAGTTTTTGGTCACCAGTACAAACACATCATGAACTCAATCAGTGAACGAGTTCCCAAGTGGGAGGTGCCTCACCATTACACTGCTTGTCTCGGGTGGCAAGTATAATGCTGCTTGTAAGACATACGATCATATTTACTGATACATGTAAATCCAATATAAATTTAACTGTTTCTTGTACCTTGATCTTAGATGAAAGAGAGGCAAATAAGCATTGAAGCATTCTGCAGCCCTTTGCCGTTTCCTTTTTTTTTTTTTTTTTTTATTGTGTGTGTGTGTCAGCATTTAATATATACCTTCCGTGAAAATACATATCTAAAACTGTTGGATATACTCAGTTTTTGGGCTAAGTCGGACTAGTAGTTAGGAGTGATGGTTTAAACATTAAGATCAAGATCAATCCTGGGTATGTGTATGGTATCAAAATGCCAACACCACTCAATCATGAGCATATTGGTATTGGATGTACTCATTTAATAATATAAATTAGTGATTTTCACAAGCATAGTAGTGTGTTCCACATGTATAACATTTGTATATGAAGACATTCATATCCCATGCATAGCTTAGCTACCCCTTGTATATTTTGACGTACCTGAGGAAGGTGGTGGGCACCTATCTTAGTCAGATTTAAATTTGGCACGTCGTAAAGAAAAAATCAATTAGGGCATGGGCCAAGCCAGGAGGAACTCAAAAGGACCTGTTTGTTTATTGTCAGTCACCATTTTCTTTTCCCCGAAAGGTAAGCGGTCTAAATCATCTCTAGTGTCTCCCATTAGTAGGGCTGAAGAATACTTTGATGATCCTGTCTGCCTAATTTGTGGCCTTGAATGGGACAGCAGATAACCAGAATCCAACTGAAAAACATGGAGTCACCTGGACTTGCCCGGCTCCAGGTATTTAATGATTGATGTCATCTCCAGAAGGTGTTTTGTTAATAGATAGCAAAGGTGCATGGTCGATGGTTACTCATATGCAGCGTTTAATATATATAGGACCCGATTGACTGGTTGAACTGGGTTCGACTGGAACCATTAAACGGTGGTTGAAATGGTGTGCCTCTTTCGATTGAAGATGGTCAAAAGCCCTTTTCCAAGTAGGTAGATAGATCTTATTATGTTCCCTTTTAATTTTCTACTTTCAGTTAGATGGCTGCTTACTAATGCACAGAATTCATAAATTATTTTAGAAAGTGAGAAACTTCACATGCATACCTCTGTAAATGAAGGATTCTCTCGAGCATTTCAAATTTCTTTTTATAAATTGAATCAAAGCTGCCATTCCGCTTCTGATACCTACCAAAAGTCACTGCAAGAACATGATCCATCTCTAAACCGATGGAAACGATTCCTGTCCCTTAAAACGATTTCTCGTTGGTAAACCCTCGATACATCCTTCATCATGGTGTGACAATCATTACACACGCGGAGGTTCTTCACTATCCTGACACTCGTCAAAGAATGAGTGCTAATGAGCCCAAAAGCAAGTGCCAACTTCTCACTGTGAAGCAGGAGCGAGCTTCGCTTCTCATCTTCCTCAATGTCAAGCAACACCTCTGAGGTATCCATAACATACCCTGATTCCTCTAACTTCAGCGTGACTTCCTCCACCATACCATAGATTTCTTCAAACCGGGGATGCGACCTGTCGCCGGCTATGAATTCATGAATCACACCATTCACCTCTATAAAACTACATCCAGGAGTTTTCCTAATCGCGCGTTGTTTCATCAATTTCCTCACCCTAGCAACATCATCCCATCTATTGTTATAGGCATAAATATTCGAAAGTAGCACATATGTAGCGTCATTATATGGTTCTATCTCCATTAAATGACCAGCCACATACTCAGCCAGCTTTACTTCCTTGGGATTCCGACGGCAAGCACTCAGCATAGAACCCCATAAAGCCGCATCTGGCTCCAGTGGCATGGTCTCTATGAACTCAATTGCTTCACTTAACATCCCCGCCCTACTAAGGAGATCAGCCATGCAACTATAATGCTCTGATTTAGGCACAATTCCAAAATCTCTAGTCATGCTAGAGAAAATGCGACGGCCTTCATCAACCAACCCTGAGTGGCTACACGCAGATAAAACTCCTAAGAATGTGATCCCATCAGGTTTCACACCCTCTTCGATCATATTTGAGAAAAGAGCGAGAGCATCACCACCGTGCCCACACATTGCAAGCCCTCTTATCATGACGGTCCAAGACATCACATTTCTCTCACACATTTCATCGAACACCTTGCATGCGAGCTCAATACACCCACACTTTGCATACACTTCAACCAAAGCGGTGCCCACAAACACATCCAACCGGATCCCGTTCTTTATGGCATAATCATGTATCCACTCACCTGCATCCAAAGCACCCAAATCAGCACAAGCACTCAACGCGCTCACAATGGTTATCCCATCTGCCCTCACTTCCTCTCCCTCTATTTGAAGCATTTGATCGAACAACTCCAGCGCGTGTTTGGAGTGTCCACTCTTCACGAACCCCGAAATCACAGCATTCCACAAAGCACCACTTGTTGTCGTATAAGGACATTTCACAAACACCTGGTGTGCAGCTTCCGGGTCTCCGCAAGCGGCATAAAAACTAATGAGGGCGGTGCTTATATGGAGATCGGAAGCGAGCCCGTGTTTGAGCAATTGGGCATGAACGCTTCTCCCTCGGTGGATGGAGCTGAGGTGAGCGCAGGCTTTCAGAACGAAGGGAAAGGTGTAGGCATTTGGAAAGACGGAGCTCTCGAGCATCTGGGCGAAGAGGAGGAGGGACTGGTGGGGAGCAGAAATTCGGATGTAGCCGCGGATCATGGTGTTCCAGGTGAAGATATCTGGGCCGTCGATGCGGGAGAAGATGGAGAGGGCGTAGTCCATGGGGCCCACCGGGGAGAGGCATATGGAGGTGAGGAGCTTGCTGACGTGGCGCTGGTGTTGGGTCTTGATCATGTGGGCGTGGATTTGCTGGAGATGTTTGGTGGTCTTGCATTGGTTGAGTAGTGAGAGATGAAGTGATTGTGGTGTTTGGCTGTTCGATTGTGATTTTGATGTGTTTGACTCAAAGGGGAGAGGAGAGGGATCGAATTGAGGAGAGGCTGACACTGAAACTGTAGCCATTGTCCTCTAAATGCTTTCAATCCCTTTTATTTATATATATATATATATATATATATGCTATAGATGCAGTTTTACTGATAAATAAATAGATAAGAGTACAGATCACCTCAGTGTCGGAATGGAAAATCAACTCATTTCTAAATCCTATTGTCTTCGTTCGGATCCACAAGTTTAACAATTTGCGCTCCAATCAGATCTGTATGCAGTTGATCCAACAGTCCAGTTCATTTGAATGGATACAAAACCCTGAAAGCATGTGAAATTCGTAAAGGGGGTGTGTGGTCTAGTCGGATGGACTATCAATTGGGTCCCACCCTACTGCGCATCTTAAGAATTCTAAATAGATATTTCATGTACTTTCAAATTAGTAACAGCATGATAAAAATCCAACCAGTTAGGAACAAGATCCAGCCTACTAAAAGAGTTTTGGAGGCTAAACATGTAACGACAAACGAGGCTGGGCCTGTTAGACCCAGAAGCACGAACGGGTGCTCTTAAAGTGGGCTCAGATCCAAACCAGACCCAATCTGAATTTAATTTAGTCTCATTGATATCCTTACTCCTAAACACCTGTACAGATGTCGCTATCACCCGACTCGGGGGAAAAATCCAAGAGGCCAACTTTTGTCATCAAGGCTTCAAGCCTTCAAACATGTGAGCAGAGGATTTTTAACCTTTTCAAAAGTATCCATTCGGTTCGAGGGTTTTCTGACAACATCTGATGCAAATAAAAAATTCAAGTACCCTAAATCACATTTTGCTGGCTTGGTTCCGGTTTGGGGAACCCGTGCTGGTGGCCCTTTTCTCATCCTCTGAATACTGCAGTATCCAGTAAGTTGGGGTGCTATTAACAAAGTGTTGTTTTTACCTTTTAAGGTGATTTCTTGGTTTGAATTCCTTTGACTGTAACTAGTGCAACAGGCATGCGTGATAAAAATAATAATAATTATTTAAATTTAAAATATTTTTAAATATTTAAATATATTATAAATATATATATATATGAAAATTCATTAGAAAAATTTTAAGCAGCTGAAAATTTTAGATGCAGATCAAGTTAATAGTAAAGAATTTAGGATTTTGATTTAATTATATTTGTGCTTAGCCAAAAATTGAATGTCATTTCAGAATTAAATGTGGATTTTAAAATTAATTGACTTCCATAGTGGGCCTCACAGATTAATCCTACTAAATATTGAAAGAAAATTAAGGAGAAAAATGTCTACAGTGAGCCTCACTGATTAATCTTACTAAATATTGAAATGAAAATAAGGAGAAAGAAAGTAGCAAAATATAGCCCATGATTGTGCCCCCGTAAATTGTGAGTTTGGAAAGAGAAAAAATCTAGCTTTCATAATGGGGCCCATAGATTTATTTTGTTAAATTAATAAATATAAATGATAAAAAAATTGTGACAAAAATGAAAACTCATGAGAGAAGTTTTAGACAGCTGGAAAATTTAGGAGAAGATCAAATAGTAAAGATTTTAGGACTTTGATTTAATTATATTTGTGCTTAGGCATCAATTGAGTGTCATTTTAAAATTTAGGGTGAATTTTGAAATTAATTGGCTTCCACAATGATCCCACGGATTAACCATACCAAATATTGAATGAAAAATAAAGAGAAAAAATTGCAAAATACCGACTGCAGAAGTGCCTTAGATTTTTGCAACTTCAATCTGACATGAGGGTCCAACAAACTCATCAGCAGCAAAATTTAATGCAAATATGCCTACCTATTATTAAAATCATGGCCAACTTGATCGTTATGTTTTTCATCCGTTTGTAAGGCCCACTATGAAAGTTAAAGGGCCTTTGTTCCTTCTTTTTTCCTTTTTGTTAGGAAAATGATTTTGGGATGGACCAAGGAAATTTTATTACATACGCTATGTTTTAGGGAAGAATAGTGAAAAAAAAAAAAGGTAAGTGTTCTGAAATTTGAAAATCCAAGTATAACTTTAGAAAATGGTTATCCCGGATTGTTTTGAGAATATTTGCAGGTGAGCTCCTCAGTATGCTTCTAAGCCTTGTGCCTATGACAGCTTGGAGAACAAAGCTCTTGCTTACATCCATTTTTCCTACGAGGTAAAAAACACAAGGAAAGAAAGTGCATGCTGTATATAACACAAGACACGTCTATTCAGAGCAAATGGAGCCTGCTGTATCACGAACTTCGCCTTTAGGTCAGAAAACTCAAGCTCATGTGCAAGCATGTAATACTAATTCTTACTTCACCATTAGAATGAAAATGAGCATCATCTGTTACAGAACCAAAAGCTAAAAGAAAGTGCGTATCAACATAAAGAGGAGGTGTCACGAACTTCGTGTTTAGGTCAGAAAACTCAAGCTCATGTGCAACAGTGCAAGACTGCAAGCATGTAATACTCATTCTTACTGCACCGTTAGAATGAAAATGAGCATCATCTGTTACAGAACCAAAAGCTAAAAGAAACTGCGTATCAACATAAGGAGTAGGTATATATAATTCCATGCATAATATTAAATTGGAGTCTATAAATCTCGCACTACCTTGTTTAAAAGCTAAGGAAAACTTCGTAGCAAAAAAAAAAAAAAAAAAAACCTAAAAGAAGCCAAAGCATGAAAATGTTAACCAAATTCCCCATTTCACAAATCCCAAAGCATATCAATCTTGAATTCAGCATAATATTCAAAAATATCTCAAAAATAATATATTTAAACAAAAATAATATACAAATAACACCAAATGAAAAAAATTTAAGCAAAAGTTTATGGAACAATGTTCTCCTACAAGCATACTGTATGTGCAGTCCAACTCTATGGGGCCCACTTGGGCATTAGATTTTTAGGCAGTTAATCAATGGCTATGATAATCTGGTGGGGCTGATTTCTTAGCTTCCCATGTCCATGAGGAGACCTTTACATCTGCCTTCCTTTCGTTAATAAATATGAATCTCAGTGGAGCCCACAAGCTGGACTGCCTATTACTAATATTGCTAGTAGAAGAACATTGACCAAAGATTATGATATATATTAGAAACTACAAAATAACATTTAAACTAGCAACAAAAGAATGTATAAAGAATCTGACATGGTGTCATGTCTAATGCATGTACGTGCAGGTAGTAGCTCATTTTAAAGAAACCATGCAACATATACGGCTATGCATGTTATTAACTTTAGAAATAAATGCACGCATGCACTGGCGTCTGGATCACATCCAATTAATTTGTTTTGCCAACGAATGGAGAAACCCCAACCAATTGCTGACTTGTAGATACAGCAATAACATTGGCATAAACATTGATACTAGATATTCATGATATAAAGAATCACCTACCTTTCTTGAAATATTAATTTGTAAAGTACCTATCTATTGAGGGCCATTTACCACAGGATTTGGATAAGCATCCACAGATGGCACAGGACCTCTGAATGTTGTGATAAGAATGCCCGTGCCTGACTATACAGTGAAGGCTGCATGGTACAGAGAAGGAGCAATGGTACAGTAATCATCTAATTTTTGTAAAACAACTAAGCAGCGGGCTCAAATAGGCATGGATTCAGCAGACAGGCTCGAGGCAGTTAAAGCGACTGAAGCAGCGTGTCACCCTACTTGCAAACAGGCTGCTTTGCTGCATGGCACATTTCCCATCTTTGGCAGCAAATTAGATAATTGGATCAAAATCATATGATTAGTTTCCAGTTTCTGTGAACCTCTGAGAGCATTTGACGAAACCAAGTGGAAAATCTGCTATCCCTTGAAACAAGATAAATGATAAACGTGACATACGCCACTGTGGCAGCACACATGAAAGAAATTAACCATGGACCTCTTACTTCAGAAGAGAAGAACTCCAGCAAAAGATACCCATTGATCACCAACACCAGCAAGGCCACAATCCACGCCACAGTCTGCAACATAAACATGTGAAAGAGAGGCAACAGTCATCAGGTAACAAACAGAACAAGCTACCACCCATTTTAACATTAGCAGGCTCCTATTTATAACCTTTTTTGAATGGTAGGTTTCTATTTATAACACAATTGCATTTGCAACATGTAGCTACTGTAATAGCAGTGATACAACCAACAGCACAATTTGACTTGACTCCTGCAAGATCCTGAACCCAAAAGAGTTGGAGAATGCCAATAGTCAGTTAAAGAGGGCAGCGTAAAATGTGGTCCACTGTTGCATTGTTGTTGTTGTTTTCCCCAAAATACAATGGAACTTTCATTGAAACTGAAAGCCAAGTACATAAAAAGAATGGTCCACTAAACCAATACACAGTGTTGACTACTGTGCGTACATGACACAACAATCAACTATTCAACTTTGTTAGACGTTATTAATACAGGGTAATGTAATTGGAATTGCAATTTTCTAGAAACTAAAGGGTTCTTTTTTCTTTTTTTTTTTGTGGGGGGTGGGGTTTATTGCCAGAATCCTAATGAAATAAAAAAGAATATCGTCACTAGTTAAATTGGACAACCACCGTTAGTTTGAACTCGTATCTTCTCTTTGTCCCTCCTTTTCCGCTTCTGTCCCACTTTCCTGTCTTTTTCTTTCTTCTTCTAAAATTCACTTGAGTTTCCTGCTTTAATCCTTCTAACTTGGCATAAGAGCATTGGGGCACCAAAGGGGCTGTTTCTTTGCTAGAATTTTTTATAAGAATTTGAGGTATTGGGGTTTTTTAGACATAATGTGATGGCTTATCCCCTGCCATTTGCAAGTGGCGTGTTTCTTCTCAAGAATTTCAAAATTCCAGCCACAGAATTTTGGAACTCCAACCCCTTTGCTTTTTGTTGGAATTTCAAGATGCTCAAGGGCAAAAAAGGATTCCTGGGGCATTCAGAAATTCTGGGGATAGGAATTCCTTGAATTCCAGTAAAGAAACAGGCCCTAAGGGCACACATAAGACCGTTTCCATGGCAAAAGGTGTGCAGAGGCGCTTTTCCAGGGCCGTTACACCAATATGATGTAAGAGGGGCAAGGGGGAGGAAGGCTTTCTCCAACATATAGGAGCCAAACAACCCCTAGTGCTGATGTTAACCAGGTAATTGCTAACGCCAGCTCCCTAGGGTTGGAAAGAGTAAGGAACAAAAATTGCAGTTTGCTGTTTGGAGACATTCAACAAAGTAGGTGAATTAGTATTTAGTAGATGATTCTATTAATTGTATAGTGAGATTTTTGTAAAGAGTTAGGGGTTTCTTCGAAAAGGTAAAGTGTTGAACCCCATACACATGTATTTTGGTGTGTGTGGGCGTTTTGTTAATATTTTGGTGTGTGTGGGCGTTTTGTTAATATTTGAAGGTTCCTCCTTTCAGTAAAAGGGTTGTAATTTGCAAATCTATTCTCTTGTCGTGAATTTTAAGTCAGAGGTGTCATTCTCACAATTGCAAAATATTGTGATCGACTGAGATTTCTGGAATAACTGATTGCATTAATTTGTGTTTCTTCTCTTAGAGAATGATCACCAATATATAGGACTATACATGCCTTAATCAAGGCTCTTACAAAGGAAACTAGCTAATTACATTCATCACTAATCTAAAATAGGAAAACAATCCAAAATAGAATATGTACAGCTATCTAATTGTTGACCAAATCAATCCCACGTGAGATATAGCATGGTGGACTGGATTGATGGGCCTTGGGTCCCTTCATGGGCCAACTTAACACATGAGCCAACTTAACACCCCCCCTCAAATTGATGCGCGAGAATCAATGAGCATCAATTTGCCAACCAAGAATTGATGCCGTGGTCGAGGAAGACCTTTAGTAAGAATATCAGCAATTTGAAACTCAGTGGAGATATGCGGAAGACTGATGACACCACGTTTAAACTCATCCCGGATGAAGTGACAATCAACCTCGATGTGTTTAGTGCGCTCATGAAAAATCGGATTTTCAGTAATCCGAATTGCACTAGTATTGTCAGCATAGAGGGCGGTAGCTCCGTCTGCGGGGAAACCAATGGCAGAGAGCAGGCCCCGGAGCCAAAGAATTTCGGAGCACGCAGCAGACATAGCTCGGTATTCAGCCTCGGTAGAAGATTTAGAAACTTTGTCATGTTTCTTGCATTTCCAGGAAATCAGACTATTTCCCAAAAACATGCACCAGCCTGTCGTCGAGCGGCGAGTATCTGGACAACCAGCCCAATCAGCATCTGAATAAGCTGTGAGAGATAAAGGATTGTTGGATGGAAAAAACAACCCGCGAGTCGAAGTGCGAATAAGGTACCGAATGATGCGGCGCACAGCAGCCATATGAAGATGACGAGGAGCAATCATGAACTGACTCATGAGGTTGACCGCAAAGGAGATATCAGGACGGGTGATGGTGAGATAGATCAAGCTACCTACTAACTGGCGATAGGAGGTAGGATCGGGAAGGAGATCACCCTCCTCTGTACTGAGTTTGACATTCAGTTCGATCGGCGTATCAACAGGAGCGGAATCAGCAAGGCCAGCCAAGTCAATGAGGTCAACCGTGTATTTGTGCTGATTGAGAACTATACCAGTAGGGGATTGACGAACTTCAAGACCGAGGAAATAGTGTAAGGGGCCGAGATCCTTCATTTGAAATGTCTGATGAAGGGACGCTTGAAGGGCATGAATCATTTGTGCATTCGGACCTGTAATGACAATGTCATCCACGTAGACCAGAAGAACAGTAATGCCAGAGGGAGCATGATGTAAGAACATAGAAGGATCATACTGGCTCGGATGAAAATCCAAGTGAAGAAGAGCCTCTTGAAATTTCTCAAACCATGCGCGAGGAGCTTGCTTCAGACCATAAAGAGAGCGACGGAGCTTAGCAACCATGCCCGGGCTAGAGGAGGACCCAGGAGGCAGACGCATATAGACGTCTTCTTTGAGATCACCATGAAGAAACGCATTTTTGACGTCCATTTGATAGAGAGGCCAGGATTGAGATGCCACAACAGCAAGGATTGTGCGGACAGTGGTCATCTTTGCGACAGGAGCAAATGTTTCATCATAATCAATGCCATTTTCCTGCCGATTGCCAAGAGCAACGAGGCGAGCCTTATATCGATCGAGAGTGCCATCTGGTTTTAACTTGAGAGAAAAAATCCACTTGCAGCCAATAGGTTTGACACCCAAAGGAGAGGGGACAATATCCCATGTATGATTTTTCTCTAAAGCTTCCAACTCATCGTGCATAGCCTGGGTCCAACATTTGTCCTGCACAGCCTGAGAGTAGGAGCGGGGAATGGAAGAAGAGGACAAAGTGGCCATTAAAGAAGTATGGGAAAAACCATAGCGGTCAGGGGGTACCGAAATGCGGGTGGAGCGACGCAATGTAGGAAGCCCAGAAGAACCAACTGCCGGAGGTGGACCAGATGCTGGAGGAAGATCAGGAGGGGGATCCGGGGGAGGCGCGTCTGTATGCCGTCTGTGGTACACATAGTTAGGATTGAAACGAACAACGGAAGTGGTGTCAGAAAAACCAGGTAAGGACACTAAAGATGAGTCAGGAGGGTCAAGGTGCTGTTGAAAAAAATACTGGTGTTAAAAAAAAACAACATTCCTAGAGGTCCGGAAGCGATGTATGAGAGGGTCGTAGCAAAGGTACCCTTTCTGGAAGGGGGCATACCCTAAAAACACACACTTAGCTGATTGTGCAGTTAATTTGGTTCGTTCAGAAGGAGGCAAGTGCACAAAGCAAACAGAGCCGAAAACATGCAGAGCATCATAAGATGGAGATGTCTGGTACAATCGATAATATGGGCTCTGATTTTGAAGTGAGGCAGAAGGCAGACGATTAATGAGATGTGCTGCAGTAGCCAGTGCCTCAACCCAAAAACGGGTAGGAACCGATGATTCAAGCAGTAGGGAGCGAGTGACATTTAGTAGATGTCCATTTTTCCGTTCAGCAACTCCATTCTGCTGGGGAGTATAAGGACAAGTACGCTGAGAAATAATGCCTTTGTGTTGTAAAAACGTTTGAAAATCAGAGGATACATATTCTCCACCCGAATCAGAGCGCAATATTTTGATGCATGTGGAGAATTGATTCTCAACATAAGCTAAGAAAATTTTAAAAACAGGGAAAACATCAGATTTGGAATGCAGAAAGTAAATCCATGTGAACCGACTGAAATCATCAATAAAAGTGACAAAATATTTGTAGTGAGCATGAGAAAGAGCGGGAGCAATGCCTCATACATCGCTATGAACTAAATCAAAACACCTAGTGCTGTGTGAAGTGGAGAGAGGAAAAGGAAGAGTTTTGCTTTTTCCCATTTTACAAGTAGCACAATCAAAAGGCACACAAGAAGATAAGCCAAGAGAATTATTGAATAAACCAGAATTTAACAGGAGGGACAACGCCTTGGAATTAGGGTGTCCGAGTCTTTTATGCCACAATTGGCAATTATCTCTAACAGAAAAACAAAACATATCATTGGCAACTCTAGTCCTAGGAATATGAGAAAAATCCAACGGAAACAGGCGTCCACACTTAGGTCCCCTTGCGATCTCCTGCCCGGACATCTGGTCCTGCACAACACAACCAGAAGAAGAAAAAGATATGTTACAGTTATTTTCAACAAGTTGCCCAACTGACAATAGATTGGAAGTTAAATTGGGACAAAGGAAGACATTTTTCAAGGGGATGGGACCAGGAATGTCTCCAAGGGCAGTAATGGGAACAGTACCTCCATTGGCAGTTTGTATTTGAAGATTACCAGTGTATTTTTTCACATTGGAGAGAGGGTTCCGGGAATATGTCATATGATTAGAGGCCCCGGAATCAAGAAACCAAGTAGAAGATGGAAGGGATGTACCTGAGAGACCTAATGCAGAAAGGGCATTGACAATCATTTGCTGAACCAATTCAGGAGTCAGAGAAGAGGAGGGCCTAGGCTGTGAGGATGCAGATGGTGGAACAGGCAGTTCTGAAGAAGCAACATAAGCATGCGGAGTCGGAGACTGAGGCTGATATAGCGGAGCCTGATGCTGTGGAGCTGGATACTGTGGTGCCGGACGTTGTGGGCGGCAACGACACTCAGAGATAATATGTCCCGGCTTTTTACAGTAACTACAGACCTTCTGTTTGCATTGAGATGCAAGATGCCCAAATTTGTGACAGCTGTAGCATTGAGTTTTGCTCCAGTCGCGAGAGGAAGGCTGAGGAGCCTTATTGGCCGAAAAAGCGACTGAGTAAGTCTCAGTGGTTTGTTGAGCCAGATGTGCTGAGGTAGACAGGCGTTGTTCCTCTCGCAAGAGTTCATTGAGACAGACATCCAAGGATGGTAAAGGCATCCGATTCATTAGGGAAGAGCGAATACTGTCAAATTCATGCCGTAATTTCATCAAAAATTGATCCCTCTGACTAGAGGCCTGAAGATCGCGGATAACTATCAGAACATCGGCAGCCACATCTGCATACTTAATACTATCATATTCGGACCAAAGGTTTTGGAATCCGGAATAGTAGTCTTGGATTGACAAGTTTCCCTGTGCATATTCAGCAATCGCACATTCAAGATGGAATTGACGTGCTGAGTTATCTTGATGGTACACTTGCTGCAGATACCGCCACATCTCTTTAGAAGTAGAATAAGGTTTAAGATTCATGATTAGATGGGGCTCCACTGAACCCAATATCCAAGATTTGATTTTGGCATCTTTAGTAAGCCAAGTGGAGATCTTTTTCTCATCTTCAGTGGGCTTAGGGTCAGATCCAGAAATATAGCCCCACAATTCCTTGGCTTCAAGATAAATCTGGAACTGAAAAGACCAAGCGGGGTAATTTTTGCCCGTGAATCTAATCAAAGTAACCTCAGATTTTTCCATCTTTAATGAAGATTGTCCAAGCACACTGAGGGAAAGAGTGAAAAAATAGTAGCAGGTCCAGTAAACAGGCAAGATATGAAGTTCCAAAGTGGATAACAGATGAAGCTCTCTTGTATAGTGGACAAGATCCGATGAAGCAGGGAAGAGAAAAAACTCAACTTAGAAAAAATATGGCCAAAAAATATCCCAGACGACCTTGATTTTCCCTGAAGATCTGCAACGTGGGCCCCACTGAAGGATCGGAACAGCGATCAGATCACAGATCTTAGAAAGCACAGTAGGCTGGCTTCTAATAAAAAAAGAATGAACTAATTCCCCCACAGATCAAAGAGACTGGACGGTCTAGATGGAAACAGTTAAAAAAAACTGGACAACCTCGAGAATGAGCAAATCACCAACCTGAAAGTGCCGAAAAAATATGAAAAAATCTCTAATATTCTTAGGAAGACCAGGCGACCATGTCTGTAAAGGTTGCTGATGTTGGTCTGATGATCAAAGGTGGGCCACCACTAAGATGCACTGCTGCAGCGTCTGGATTCTATGAAAACAGATCTGGGATCTGTTCGATCTTCAATAGAGATTGATTTCACTATGTCCTTGTTGCCTTGATGGTATACAAGATTAAGAAACAAGAATTTCTTGAACAGGGCTCTGATACCATGTCATTCTCACAATTGCAAAATATTGTGATCGACTGAGATTTCTGGAATAACTGATTGCATTAATTTGTGTTTCTTCTCTTAGAGAATGATCACCAATATATAGGACTATACATGCCTTAATCAAGGCTCTTACAAAGGAAACTAGCTAATTACATTCATCACTAATCTAAAATAGGAAAACAATCCAAAATAGAATATGTACAGCTATCTAATTGTTGACCAAATCAATCCCACGTGAGATATAGCATGGTGGACTGGATTGATGGGCCTTGGGTCCCTTCATGGGCCAACTTAACACATGAGCCAACTTAACAAGAGGGGAGGGTTTCATTGCAACCCCAATTTCAGGAACTGTCAATCCATATAACAGGATGATGATGGTCTAGTGTAATGAATGTGTAAAACATATACAATGGTCTTTAAGACAGCAATTGTTGGAACAAGGAGGCTACATTACATGAATGGGAGAATCAAAGAACCGTCAATTGATTAGAGTATGTTGGTAATGAATCAAATTCTCAACTCCTTTGAAGATGTCATTGCAGCTAGTTTCCGCTACAGATAGACTGCAAAACACCCAAACACACATCCAGCATCATCAACTTACGTTGTCTTTCCAAATTGAGATCAGCTTTGAGAGACCCTTTTTTATCAATGGTAAAACAACTTGAGCCTACAACCTTGTGGTTGTAACAAGGGTGACCTTCTAACTATGCTTTGGGGCTTGACTGCTTTAAGAGACTATTAAGCTATAACATGAGATATGACGATGTAAGTCCTAATCGCTAGCTAAGATTCATCTGACAAAATGATCTCATGGTAAATAACCCACATAGGGTCCACCTCTGATCCTTTATCGATATGACGTGAACCATATTGTTTGGCCCATGTTACAATTTAGAGAATCAAGGTCAAACTAAGATTTGACAAGTAGGCAAGTTCTGTCTTATTTATTTAACAATAATCTGTTTAATTATATGCTTAATTTAAGTAGGTTAGGGCTTGATAGCTTTTATTTGACTAGCTGGAATAAGAATATTGTCTTAAGGAACTGGTTCTGAACAAACAGAACAGATTGGTAGACTTAGGTACATAAAAGACGCATACAACCTCTAAGCCTCACCAGAAAGTGTGTAATAGCTCACTGATTGAGCACGCATGTTTATTTTTCTCATAGTTTTATAAATTTACAAATATAGTATTTTTATATTGTTCACAACAAAACTTGACAAATATGGGAATAGTGAGGTCCAATGGTTAAAAAAATACATTAACAATAAAGTTATTCACCAAGATTACTTGATTAATTGGAAGTAAAACCAATGGTTATAAATAGTTGAAGTACGAGCACCACAATCATTAGACACTTCAGTTAAATTCTTAAAAAGAAGAAGAATAATGATATATATAAATGGAGAGAGAGAGAGAGATACTTCAGTCATCAATGTCTAATTTCAATCAAAATCACTATAACATTTTCTACTGACACAAGAACTAGTACAGAAGCCTATATATTCCCAACATTCTGGATGATTCTAGCAAATTATGGGATGTTTTGACTCTGTCAAAACTGTTTTTTTACTAGAATTCACAGAATAAAATAAAATCAGTACACTTTTTAAGTGGTGACATGACTCGAACCCACAACCTCACGGTTGTGGCAATCAGCACCTTCCAACTGGGCAACAGGCTCTTGTAATTTCTTCCTTCTCCCTTTTCAATTTTCATTTCCAACATTTTTTGTTTTTTGAAATTAACATAATTATCTTGTGATTTCTTGCATCATTAGGAAAAATAGTTCTCCCCCAAAAATTCAAAAGAAAAAAGAACATATCTTGGCTTTCTTTTTTGTATTATACCTGGAAATTTCAAAGATTTTTTTTTTACGTTTTTAGTGTGAAATGAACAGAACACAAAATATCCAATAGCACCAATAAAACCAAAAACAGACTCTGCAACGGAATTGACATTCAACAACAATTGACTAGTGACACATAATAGTGGATAGTAGATGAGAACAAAGAAACTACAGCAATAGTGGAATGGCAAAAGATCTCTTACTTGTAGAGTCCGACCAATTTTAAAGACACCCATGACCTGCTCCTTGGACACCAGGCAGAGAAGTGGAATAAGTGCAAAGGGGATCTGAATTGATTGAAGCACATTCAGCCACTCATTTAATACATCCAACATGCCCTCAGAACTATTGAAAACAAGAGCAACGATCATGGTTGGGACAATGGCAAAACTTCTTGTAATTAATGACCTCAGCCATTTCTTCAAGCGGAGGTTAAGAAATCCACCCATTATGAACTGCCCTGCATATGTCCCAGTGATGGTGCTACTCTGCCCAGCTGCTAATAACCCAATTCCCCAAATGTAAAGAATTGGGAACACGCCTCCTCCATACTTGTCTTGAAGATACTGCCCGGCATTTACAAGGCCGATACTATTAGCTTCCTTTGTACCATAAAAGCCCTTTGCGAAAACAGTTGTCACAAACAAATTGATCATGAAGGAGATGAATAAAGCAACACCGGACTCGATAGAATAATAATTGAGGGCCTCCTGAATCCGACCTTTCTTGTCGGTGTCAATTTTTCTTGATTGCACTAGAGCGGAATGCAAGAATACATTATGTGGCATAATAACACAACCCACCACACCCACAGCTTGATGTATAGTTCTCGAGCTAAGTTTTGGAACCAAAACACCTGATAAAAAAGAATGCAATTCAGCCATATTCTTCCACGAATCTGCAAGCGAAGAAACAAGACAATCGAGTTGAGAAGCATGAAACTACCTATAAGAAGTTCCTTGCCACTGGGCTTCGTGTCCCCAAACATCCAAGCAAACGAAAGTGCCATCGTCACAATGAGTACAGCGAAAGCGGCTTCCAATTTCCTCACCCCATAGTTCTCAAGGAATAAAAAGATGAAACTGTTCACAAGAAACAAACCAAGAAAACCCCATGTCAGTATAGACACCTGTGCGTATGGGCATTAACCTGAAGATCTGAAAGATCACATGCGGGCTCCGGATTGGAAGTCCAACAGTAAAATCTCATAGAGCAGGACAAATCTAAACCTCGAGTCTCATCGATTCAAGTAATATATTTATGCCTATTACGATTAAGCCATTGACCTTCTCCATTTAACACTGCGGATTGTGCAACTGATCAGAATTTACCCAAGGCATAGAACTAGCAGTCCCCAACATAATTACCAATAGGAACAAGTCTCATATTTCATTTCAGAATCTATCGGCAATTTAAAGAGACGAGAAACAGATGCCCATCTAATAGAGCTACATTCCAATGATTTATAGATCCACAGACCTCCCAATAAACAGTTTGAATCACTAGCCATGACTCAATTTAAGTTGCAATTTAAGAACAGCGCTTGATCCATGCATGTCCAACTAACCCTAATTTTCTTGAAGAAGAGGAGAGAATTCTCTCTATTTCTGAATTAAAAGCAGCTAGATCTAAGACAAGAGAGCGAGAAAGAGAGAACTACCAATCCAAGGCGGTGATGACGACGCCGGCCCAGATCGGCAGCACGCCGTTGCTGAGAATCTTGATTGCAATTGCGCTACCAATCACCTCCTGGATATCGGCACCAATCAGCGCCAGCTCAGCCATCAACCAGAGCGCGTATCTCGCCCACGGCGGGTACTCCTCCCGGCAGAGCTCGGCGAGGTGCCTGCCGGTGGCGACACCTAGCCGCGCCGAGAGGAGCTGGATCAGGAGCCCCATGACGGTGGCCCACAGCAGCAGCCAGAGGAGCGAGTAGCCGGCGATGGCGCCGGACTGAAGATCTCCCTCGAGGTTGCCGGGATCGAGGAAGGCGATGCTCATGAGGAAGCCGGGGCCGGTGAAGAGCCAGAGCTTCTTCCATGAGAAGGGTGGGATGAAGGACGGATCTCCGCCGTCAAATACGGTCCCGTCCGTGTAGCCGTCGATCGAGATGAGGATCTTCTCGGTCGAATCGAATGCGGTCTCTTCCTCTTCATCATCTTCTTCTTGTTGCTGTTCTTGTAGTTGTTGTTGAAGGTGGTGTTGGGGTTTGGAGGGAGACGGAAGAGAAGTTGGAGAGAGTAAACCGTCTTCCTCTTCTTCTGCTTTAGAGCCCATTGTGAGAGGAGAAAAGCGGCTGCTTTGGGATAGGGAGAGAGAGATAGATGTTGAATTGTATGATGTAGCCTTTGCGCTTTTGCCCCTTCGAGGCGTGGAACGAAGCGGTCGCAATGGAATTTATATATAGTGTCGCTGCATCCATCGTTTTCCCAGAATCAAATTTCTCAAGTACAATAAAATAAAACCTATGGTTAAATGAGCTACCCGAGCCGACTCGGATCTAGGTCATATCATCCTTAAATTTAACCTATAGAATTGGGAGCCTAGAGGAGTCATTATGTAACAATTAAATCAAACATAAAGGATGTAGACTTTGTAATTGGGCCCTTTTTTTTATTTTTTTATTTATTTTTATGATCGAGGGTATCTCTTGCCAGGGGGTTATTCGTTTTTAATGAACAAGGACTATTCCTTAGCTGCATACATAATACCCAGGTAATGCAAGGGGTGGGAACTGGGAATCGAACGCAAACCCAAAGCTCAAACCAACTAAGCCACCGCCTTGACAGCAATTACGACAATTGCTTTTTTGTTTTAACACTCTAAGTAAGTACTTGACTAAAATGCCCATACACACTAGTTTAGTCCTTAACCAACTAGGCAATAGTCAGCCCAATCATCCCTGTGGAAAGGAATATATTATGCCATTGAACCATCAGTGGGTTGACACTTGCAAGGATTTTTTTTATATAACGGAGGATTTAAACCCCCTATAGATCTAGTGTGGTAGCACAATTTCGAACTCTCAACATCCGGAATCAAACATTGGTCCAAGGCCAACTGAGCTACCCTTTGGGGTTACATTAGCAGAGAATTGAATATATGAAAATTTATGACCAACTGGGTTTGATAAAGTATCGATTATTAAAGAAGTGAAGAGTGACGAATGTAGAGTGCAGATGCAAATGAAATATTGATTTTCTTTGGATCTGATTTATTAAATTGATTTGTTTCATTTTCCATCTTCTTTTAATTCATTTCTCATTAAAAGTAAGATTATTTGTTTTCATGTTTGGATATTCACATTTACTTTTACATTTTTAACCACTTTAAGAAATAGAAGTCCTAGAATTCCTAAGAATTCATTTGCATGAAACCAACGGGCCCTCTAGAAAATATGATGTTTTATTTTTCATTCTCTGAGATTTTCTGACAAATTTCCCACAAATGGCATTCATCTGCCTACACAGCAATTTAAAACCATTTATAATTTATTAGCAACTATGTAATAGTTCCGAGCCTTTCGGCCCAAAACAATGAGGGCCCAGTTTCAAAACTCGGCCCGATGGGAACAAAACTAGAAGACAAATGGCATCTTGACCTAATAGCCTAGTACCCTGTGTGTGCATCTTATCATTCTGCTGTTAACTTTAGCAAAATCTGTTTTCGTAAAGTTTGAAAACTTCAGTTACAGTTTAGTCGTCCTAGAGGCTTATCAAGATTGTGGTTTTCCAGGTTCCCAGTAGTCATGGTTTGTGTTAAGCTAGTACAGGCTAGGAGATGAGTCTGTAACTATTTAGGTTATAGCTACGAACTTAAAAGGCAGACATAATCCTGATTAAGTATAATCAACATCCGAATCTAGGTGATGTTCGGGTTTTTACCCAAATTGAATCCAATGGAACCATATAATCGGGTTGGACTTTGTACACGACTCTAATTCTATTTAGAAGAAGGATTTTTTATTTCCACAAAGTCATGACTCATGAAAACTTACGTTTGGAAAATACAAATCCCCAAGGATTTGAGCCATTGAAAATCTTCATTTTTTAGAATTGGCAAGCTCAAAACCCCCCATAGGTGGAAATGCTCAGCTGAAAAGTGGAGGCGGCGGCTATATAATCCTTGATCTATGGGTTTTTCACCTATAAAAATCCTCAGCGAGGAAAGTCTGGTTCAAGTGGCAATGAGAAATCCATAAAAACTGCCAATTCCTCATCTGAAATCAAAGAAGAAGGAATTTCAATTTTGACTGAAGGATCCCCCACCGAATATAAGTTCCAATGACACCATAACAATATCCAAAAGGTCCTATCTAGTGTAGTGTAAGCCTGTGTACGACAAAATTACAGACAAACTTAGCGGTGAAAACAAGGCGATGGAATTGAAGAGTCCGTGTGTGTAACGTGTTCGCTCATCTCCAAATGGAACAAGTGGGAGTTCGTCAGCCACAGATGATGCGCATCAAAGAGTACAAAAGGGAGACAGTGGGACTCACAGGAACCTCTAAAAGAGTGGTAATGGATGATGAGTCCTATGCATTCCCTGTAATGGCATCATCTATCTGATCAGACAGCACAATGCTAAATATAGTGTTAAGCTGGGGCCCACTGGAAGACACTTTTGCCTATCAAAAGAATGGATGACAGTGGTCAATGGTCCAGTCATTCATTGCTATTGGGCCGGGTTTGGCGGCTTTTCACATGAGATCAATTGAATATTTGCTTATGAAGTAATGTGACGTTCAAAGTGGGTACAGGATCTGGACCCTCCAGCCCCTTTTTCCGTTTATCAATAAAAATAGAGGTTTTTCTTGATAGCTTATCTCTAGAGATGACTTTTTCCTCCTCCTTTCAAAGTCTAAATATTCCCCCATGGCTACAATTACACTATTTTAGAACTAAAATACCCATAGTATACGCTACAGCATGAAAAAATTGCATTCTTATAAATGGGTTTTGAATTTTACTCAATAAAAACATTCAAACTTGTATTATTGCATTTGTAGGCTGAAAATACAATGGTGTAAGTCCTGATCAAGTTGACAGGGGCTCTCGCTTTGAAATTGACTATTAATGCAATTTTTTATTCATTAATTAAAATATTATCATAATGTTTAAGAATGATTCTGATATATCATAATTTTTATTCTGATTTTTTTTTTCCCTTCCCTATGATATATCAAAGGAATCCATATATTTGAAATTATAACATCAACTATGTTGATCACTTTATTGCTGCATTTTACTATTTTTAACCCACTCAAGAAATTTGTGTAGTTTATAAATATAATTTGGCTTCCTCACTGCCAATGTAGTCCCAAACCGGGTTCTTAAAATAAGGTGGTCTAAATGCCCTAATCGCATTGCTGGGGCCATGATAGATCGGGTCAAAAGTTACAATAATTGGAGGAAAACTCAAACTCTGATTAGCAGAAGCCCTCATGCGGACAGTCCAGATTTAGCATAGAACAGCAAATGAGATGCTTAATAGCATTAGTGCTGGCATTAAGATTCGAGCATCGGAAGTACGTAGGCGTACAGTGTTTCCGGTCTTTATTCGTCTTCACAAGAGATGAGAATAAATTGCATTTAAGATGAGAATAAATTGCATTTACATAAGAATAAGAATAAAGCTGATAATTTTTGCGAAAACAAAGGGAAAGAATTTGAGTTAAAATAGGTATGTACAGCCATGCTGCTCTATTTGGATGGTGTTCTTTGTTTTCTCTGTGTTTTTTATTGTTTTTTTTTTTTTTTTTTTGTGCATATATTCCTTTTATACTGTTAATCTTTAATTGATATATTTTATCATTAAAAAAAAATATCTTCGGCCACGTTCTCTCTTTAACCCTATGTTTGGGAAGGGGGTAAAATGAGGAAAAGGAAAAAAAGGAGGGGAAAATGGAGGGAAAGTGGAAATGGGGGCTGTTTGGAAAGGGATGAGGGGAAATTAGGGTGTAAAATTTTACCCCCAAATTTTTCCTTCAAAATTGGTGGAGAAAGAACGAGGCAAGGAGGGGATTTCCCTCCCCTCCCCTACTTCCCAAACAAGAGAAGGGAAAAATAATTTTCCTTCCCCTCCCCTCCCCTCCCCTCCCCTTCATTTTCCTTTCTCCTCATATTTTCCCTCTCCTCCCCCCTTCCCAAACATAGGGTAAGGTTGTTTGTTTACAAAAGAATAAAGCGAAGCAGTGTAGAAATAAATTCCAATGGTTTGATTGCATTAACCCAGACAAGTAAAGTGAATAGGTTTGCCCAATGTGCAGTTACTCCCACTCTACTTTTTCTCTCCACAAGTACTTGGAGATACCATAATAAAGTGGGGCGGAGTAACCTTAGTTGATAAAAATAAATAAACAAGTAAATAAAATTATTCAAATAACTAATAAAATTATGAAAAAATTGTTCAAATAAAATTACTTTTGTCTTTTAGATACCAATTAGAACTGCAAAAACCTCTCAAACAAATGCTGTTCTGTGCCTCCTATCAATTATACTATTCTCTCACCAAATCCTGCCCGTATATCATGGGTACGAGTTTGAATGCGAATTCCGGACTTTAATGAGAGTTTTCTTATTTTAAAACGACAGCTGATCGCCAAGGATTTAAATGGACGTCTAGGAAATCAGCTGCAGCTTCATAGAAAATTGCTGTATATGATCATGCACATCAAATCCAAAGGAGATTTTTTATTTCTAAATCAGAAGGATTTGGCCCAAGATGATTGAATTGAAATAAATCAAAACATTCTGTTTCTTTGCAAAACATACCCAGGCAGTACTGTCCAACTACCTGGTGTGTTAACTTTTTTTGTTCTTTTTTGCCGACGAGAGTGTTCAGTCTCTTCGAGAACCAACTATTTCCCGCCCCTGCCTCCCCCATACATCAGGTAAGGTAGGCATTTACATGGACAAGTGACCCCAAGGAGAAGGAGCAAGTGTAAGTTTAAAACCGCAATCTCTAGTTCCTCAGCCATGCTTCTAACCAACTGTGCTACCCCTTGGGTCCTGTCATATTAACTTCACAGAGAGGGAAATAGCAGATGACCACTGAAGTCGTGTCCACATCGGAAAATAAATGCTGATTTCCACTATGGATAATCTCACAAGGTGATAATTCTAATAGATTGTGCAAATCATACTGATGATACTTGTTGGCATCTATTGATACGGCATACGATCACATTTTAGTTGGCCCAATAATAAACGGATAACAATGCCCCTCACAAATAAGGAAGGCTGGCTTCGGTTCTCTCGCTTCTGTGGAAAGGTGGATTATTAACCACCCCCAAGCTCTCTCTCTCTTTCCCTCTTTTACTCCCCTAAACCCCTCTTTGATTGATCAAATTTGTTATTCCAGGGCTAAATTCAATATAAAGAGGAGAAAAGGAGAGAAACCATTCATATACGTTTTGCAAAAGATTTCAGAGGGAAAAGCCGAAAAGATCTAAAGAGAAAACCCTGTTTTTTGTTACTTTTGGTATGATCCGCTCCATCAATCATTACTCTTTATTATTTTTAATAGATAGATGACGGTTACACAGCTATGAGAAAAAATCCACTCACGCAGATCGATCTTTAGGTAGCTGTGCGAGATGAGACACCCTTGCCACTGGCGTGTCTTGTGTTTCTCCATTACTCATAGTTTCATGTTGGAGCGAAACCCATGAGATTGATCTTTAGCAGACAATATTGGATTTTCACAACAGACGCATGATCCAAACCAACACAATGAAATCAGACCCAAGTAAAATCTTCCCTAGTGTATTCGTGACCGACTTCCAACATCCCATGACCAGGCTCAAATAAGTTCACAACATGGTTTAACAGCTCTGAAAGCATTAGTCTAAATGTGATGGAACTCAACTTGGGGGCTTCTAATTTTGACAATTTTTAGTGTCAAAGAAACGTTTCAAATCTTTAATGGTAAACAACTGCTGATGAGCAAACCCAGCCATGCATGGCAAGTGCATCTGCTCACTAAACACTGCACGGGCATGAGTTAAGGCAAACATTCAATGAAGCAAAAGCACCTGACAAGAGGATGAAGCCCCAACTAAAGGTGATTAGGACATGTTCAAATGGTACAACAGTAAGAAAAGTGAATGATGTGTGCACTGTTGAGATAAAATAATCACCATCTCTTCCAGTTTCAGAAGGCTCTCGGTCAAGCAGAGTGTCCACTGGGAGCTCTCCACTAGCAACTGGCCAAAATAATAGTTTCAACATGGAAACTCGTGATAGCAGGTAAATTGATTGGTTATCCAGAGTTTTCCAATGGGAATTAGCCGCCACTGGATACGGCAGTCAACCTGAGTATCTTCTAGTCTCCACTTGTGAGTGCACAGATTCGAATTTGTTGCATTGACCATTTGTTTGGTCAGGTTGAACCCCAGGCGAATCAGTTTCCTTCCTCTTCGTTGGTTTCACATTATCTGTCAAGGCCTCACCAGCTGCTGGGCCTTCTAACATGGCTTGTCTTCTCTTTCTTGATTCATATCTTGCTGAATTCCATCGAGGGGTTGTACTGGCAACCTTTCTGCTTCCCTTCCTATTTGGTGTAGCATGATTGGTCGATAAATTGAAGGGTCGTATCTCCTCAACGTCAATACTAGCCGAACTGTCTGCAACCACCACCACTTCTGGCTCGGGCTCCTTTCCATTAGTTGTGGCAGATATGCTGTCCTTGTTTGGCGTGCTATTTTCTGTTTCACTTGCTTCCTTGGTTGCTGAAACCACTTTTTCCTCAGGCTGAGGCTCGTTTACAGTAGTTTTGGGAGGGATGTTGTCTTTGTTTGGGGTGTTAATTTCTGTTTTACTAGCTTCCTTGTTTGTTGAAACGACTTTTGTCTCTGACCCAGGCTCCTTTACATCCATTTCAGTATGGATGCTATCTTGGCTCGGAGTGTTATTTTCTGTTTTATTTGCTTTCTTGTTTGCTGAGACTACCTTTACCCCTGACCTGGGCTCCTCTAGGTTAGCTTTGGTAGAGATGCTGCCTTCATTTGGGGTGCCATTTTCTTCTTTACTCGCTTCCTTGGTTTCCGGAAGGCAAAAGCTTCTACGAGTGTTCTCAAACCATATGCTAACCTGAAATCAAAGCAAATAAAATTTTAATGGGGCTGAAGAGGGGAAAAAATCTTGAGAGAGAAGAAAGAAAAGCCAGTAACACAGCTATTTTCCCCCTTAGATTACCTACTCTACATCGCACATGAAGGGGATAAACAATGGACCCATCTTAACCAAAAGATCACATTCAGCAAATAATCCTTTCTCTGAGAGGGTTTTGGGAAAAAAATAGATGGCCATTGGATTTTGGTGGATCTTTTTCAAGATCGTTCCTCAAAAGGCATCCAACTACATGTTCAGGTCAAACCACCTGACCAATATGAGTTTCAGAGCATTATCAATCACAGGAAGGGCTCACCAGATGATTGTCTCGACCCTCCAGCATGTGTCCACAGATAACACAGTCTGATAACTTTAAAAGTTGCAAAAATACAAATCTAGTTCTTGGTTCTTAGTAACAGTTCCCGGATCTATTTAAGTATGTGAAGGATAAGGAAGCTAAGGTCGAATCATATATAGCTAGAATAGGCGACAAAGTGGTGTGGAGCCCTACTTTAAGGAGGAACCTAAAGGACAATGAAGAATCCCGACTAATTTCGCTTCTTAACCTCTTGAATGATATGGTCATATCCCAGATAGAGGAGAGGACACTAGGGTGTGGACCGCCCATTTGGAAGTTGAAGGCCCCCACCTAGGGTGGTCATCTTCAGATGGATGGTGCTCAGGAAACGAATTCTCACTATGGATAATCTAAGGAAGAGGGAAAAAATTGTTGTTAATGGATGCACCATGTGTCTAAGAGATGAGGAATCGGTGGGTCACATCATGTTGAACTCCACACTCGCTCAGTCTATCTGGAGGTCAGTAGTCGGGCGGTTTAACTGTTGTTGGGTCTTTCCTAAGTCTCTTCTGGAGTTGTTCCAAGCCTGAAAGGCTCCAACCGGGGCTCCCAAAGGAAAGGCTTTGTGGAGCTTGACATTTATCGCGGTTCAATGGACAATATGGAAGGAAAGGAACTCAAGATGCTTTGAAGGGGTGGGATCCAGTGCTAGCTGCTTGGTGGAGAAGACAAAATTTTTAGTTGCTCTATGGGTGTCCATTAGTCCTGCTTTTAGAGGTCTTCCCATAGATCAAAGAATGTTTCAATGGGAGGAGTTAGCCTTTTCTTAGGCAAAGCCTTAGCTGTTTTGTATCCTTTGTATGCTAGGCCTTGTGTGCTCCTGTTTTCCTGTCTTGCTTGCCAATACTAATCTCTTGTACTGCTTGTTTCTTTAATAATAGTAACCATTCAAAAAAAGGAAAATGCAAAGACATCGAACCTGGTGGAACGTGATTCCTATTTCCTTTGATAGATTTTCCAGCATCTCCTGGGTCGGGTATGCATTCGCTTTGAAGCATTCACAAAGTCTCTGCAAAGCAATTAACAATGTCAATTAAAGTTGTTTACAAATACAATCAATTATTTTGAATCTATTTTCCGGACTATTTGTTCGCTTTTTTCTCCCTGCTTGTCTCCCTGTATTTTGCAGTTTCCACCTCTCTGCTCAAGAGAGAAGTACAGTTAAGTGAGCTAGACTAGTACTTCTTTTGCAGTACTATTTGGTGGAAAGGTACCTTTTTTCCCCTGTTCTCTGTAGATTTTAGAAAAAGGAACTATGGTAGAAAGATGTTTTGGATAATTGAATGGTGCATGTATTGAGGCGTGGCCTGCTTGAAGCAAGCAGAAAAAGGCACACTGATGGAACTGTTGCAATCATTGGTCATTCCAAATTTATCACAAGCTTATCAGATTTGGTCATCAAACAATAAAATCTTCTTATGGTATGGGAGTCAATAAAAAGATGGTTGCATTTTTATTTTTTGTGGAAGATTCCTGCATCTTTGGAAGCAGTATGCAGTACTTTCTAAACCAACAGAACTTTGAAAACAAGCATCTGGAACTACAGAATAGTACCTGAGACACTTCCCGTCCAAAACATCCAGGACGAGATGTGGTTAGCTTTTTCCTCATATAATAAGCCTTCATAGTATGATCTGCACCTTCAGATTCTAGATTATGAAGGGTTCTAGTGTCTGGTAATTTTTCTTGCTTGGGAAGAACTTCACCCTCAGGCTTTCTTTGGGATTGCTTGGTATTTTCCCCATCTTGAATGGTTTGAGTATTTTGTAGAGAAGCCATTACAGTACTTTTACTTTCACCCCTCCTCTTCACTTTCTTCAGATTCATATCAGTCCAGTCGTCGTCATCACTTGAGTCAGAGCGAATATTTCCATATGTCTCCTTCACAATCAGGACAAAATGACACAGATGAGTGAACCAGCACCAAAATAAGGGAACTAGATATAATATATTTGATTATTAAAAATTGACATTAGTCTAAGTAAATTAAAGATTGCATTAACAGTGATAGTTCGACCAAAAAGATAATGGCATATGGAAACATGTTGAAAGATAAATTTCTTTGCTCAGTTGGTCTCTAAACAATGCAGTAATCTATTTAGAGAGCTACCAAATATCTCACAAATCAAGCAACCCTCACTGACCTGTCGTAAACACTCATAAAATGGGGTGCAAGGCCCACGGCCTGGGACATCAAAATGGGACCCAATGGCCAGGTGTGTGCCTGTGGAGGTCCCACAGCTCAGCAAAATGGACCTGGCAGTCCCGTGAACAGATAGTATTTAGACAATTATGAAAGTGGACAGTCGGCCAGGTTTTAGGCCCCTCCGTGGGCCTGAACCCACTACACATGCACAGATACCATGTGATCAATCACATGCCTCCAGGTGAGCCAACACTTGAACTGTAATGAACACGTAATGATCCACGTCCGATGGTGGTAACTGATCCATATCACAGCCACAAATCGGAATAAGGCTTCAATGATGATGAGAGCGAGAATGATAACAACGATGATAAAACATGTGAAACACTCTATCGAAATAGAGAGTTACATATGTTCTTCTGTTTGGGAAGGAAAAATTAAAATAAAAAGGAAGGCAATGAGGCTTTTCTGAAATGGAACATTGGGACTTGAGAAATTCCATTCCAACAAGAAAAAAAGGGAGACACCCACAAGATGGAATGAAAAATTATTGAGTAAAACAAATGTTAGTCAGAAAAAAAAAAAAAAAAAAGAAAAAACATTGTCGGCAAGATATGGTTAATTTGAATGCCTGCCATCATTTTTTCAAGAGAGACTACTGGTCATGGATATAAACAATCTTGACCTGGTTGAATGCATGGAGTACACATCTTTCTTGAAAAATAGGCAAAGCTACATACCAGTTAATATTTAATGTATAATCATCACATGGTACAACAATGAATGATGCATGAACACGAAAAAAGGGGAAGGAAATTTACATCATTCAATTTCTTGTAGTCCAGTCGTTCACGAAGCCTTTTCCCTGAAACAGGTAAAAAAAATTCTCCACTCTGATCTCGCTCTAATGTAGAAAGCAGCTCAGAGCTCAGTGTCCGTTTAGTTCTTTGAGAGGCTTCAGGTTCTCCTCCATCAAAACCACCAATATGCTCAGCATGATTCGGTGAGGACTCATTATCTGAGCCTGAGGAATCATTATCATATTTGGAAGGTATCAAGTCATTTGTATCAGATGAGAAATCAGATTCATCAGAAGATAAGCCTTCGCTCTGAACCTTTTCATCCAATTCTGGAGCATCAGGGTCAAAGTCATTATCCTCTGAATCATCTGAGGAAAAACCAGGATTTATATGTTGTTTATCATCAGCAGAAGCGCTCGAGCCATCAGATGTCGAGGTGGAACCAGATTCCTCAGAGCTTGAGCTTTCCTTCTGAATTTTCTCATCAGCCTCTGGACAATCAGGATCATAATCATCATCCTCTGAGTCATCCGATGGGAGTCCAAGCTCATCCTGCTGCTCATCCCCAGATGCAGCAGCAGCTGCCTCAGGAAAAACTTCCTGCACATGAAAAACAATCATTATTCATTGGGGTTCAAAGCTATAATGAAGGAATCAATCAAAAATCTCCACACCAGAAATAATTGTCCTGAGGATTTATAAGGTCCTTGGCATCAGTGAATGTGTTATTAGTTTGAAAATGCAATACCATAAATGGGCGACACAGTTCAATGATCCAAAGGATTGATCATAGACTGAAGGATGCTAAGTTCAAGCCATACAATCATAATCTCCTAATACACTGTTACAAAAAATGTATATCAACGATCTTCATTCAACAAAGAGGGAGCCGAAGAGTAAATGGCTAGAATCTTACGTATGCCAGACTTGTATAACACCTAAACAGGTTCATTCCATCAGATATGAAACCCACACCACCAACTACAAGCCCGGGGTGCCTCACCGAGATAAACGCGGCACGGGATAGATTCCTTTTCACTCACTAAGCACAACACGACACTGTACAAAATGCAACACGTAAGGGCAGGGTTTTGGAACTCACCTCCCATTTGTCCTCAATTGATAGGTTAGTTCCTTGAATGTCATTAAGTACACCGATGCAATCCACCTTACAATCACATCCAGGGCACAGCCAACTGTCATCACCAGGAGGAACTGAAAGAAAGAAAGGAAAGAAAGAAAAATTGCATGCAGTTATAAATTGATATTCAAGCAGCAATCAATTAAGATTTTAAAAACCCATCAGCTGAGTGTTTTTGAATGTTACTGTTCAACAATGGGGGCACCAAACACATCTGATGAAAGCCACGATCGCAACCACCATCACAGAGTACAATATCATTATTAGCAGAAAAGTCTTTGGACCCACATTTGGCACAAAATATCTGCCATGATAGGTATACATAATTCAGCATCCAATATTTAGCATTATACATATCTTATGAATGAATAGTTTGAGCATTTTGTATATATTATTTCTTTTAGCTATAAGAAACAACTAAAGAAACACAGGAACTTATTAGGGCTGTTTATAAGGGAGCTCAGACAACACGTGCCAACATAGAACATGCATGTGACCTCCAGGGAGTTCATGTGTACATGTGGCCCATTTGACGAGTGAACCATTCAGATGTTTGGGCCAGAATTTATACCTGGTGGGACGTGCTTGATGAACAAGACAGATCTTGCACATGCATGTCACTTTGGCAAGTGTGACTTGAACAGAGATATAAAACCCTCTTAGTATTTCTTTCATTAAAGAATGAAGACTTGACATACATCCTCATTGTCAATTTGTCCCTCCGAATCAAATAACGAATCCTGCAGCTTCCCCTCAGCACATATACTATCAAGACGTTGAAATAAGTCACGCAGTTCCAATTTGCGACGTAAAATTTCAGATGATGCACGTTGAAGTTCCCTCTCCGGCCTTACTTTTTCTGCACTGCACATATTTAGTAAACAGTAAAATTACGAAAAAAAAGTCATGTAACATCTCCATATACAATTGTTGAAAAGTAAACAACATGTGCAAACCTTTGTCCTTTCCAGCCTTCACCAGAATATGCATCTATCAGACTCTGTTCATAATTCATTCGGGCCGATAAGTATTTGACACGTCTCCTGATGTCGGCAAGTTCATCATTTGATACTTTATTTTGCCCTGTCCTCTTCTTTCTATTTTTCCTCCTTTGAGCAGTTGAACTTATTGAGTTTGTACTTGTATTGGTAGGAGGAGCATTACAAACCCCATTAAACCTTGACCTAAGAACTCTAGTACCTTCCAAGGAGGATCTTAAGGGATATCTCTTGCCCCCTAATTTTGAGTTAACTCTCTTTTCAATCTGTGATGGTGTGCCAGAATTATTTGTTGCTGCCTGTGGTGTGCCGTCGCTTCTAAGATTAGCCTCAAAATCCACGGAATCTTCAGGTGAAGGTTTTGGTCGATCGGTATCAATGGAATCAGATCCCACTTGCATTGTTTCTTCAGCTCCAGTATGTTTGTCTTTGGTATCTAAACTATTCTGTTCCTGACAATGTTCCTCTACTGGATGAGAAACGTCCATTTGCTCACTCTCACTGCAAGTTCAAATGATATTAAAATATCAATTAAGATGAATGGATAGCATACACTAGCATTCTTTGTTTGAATAAATCTGTTATCATTAAAAAATAATAATAATAACACACCGACATTAAAATAAGAGCACTTTTTTCTACGGATCATGTTCCTACAATATATAGACACACACACTGTTTGATGAGTGTAAAATATAAGAGCAATACCCCATGGATCCCACCTTGGGCCACCACTTGTCAAGGGGATGGAGGATTGAAAGGTCTTTCTAGGTCTATATGCTCAAATAGAACAACCAGACATCTACAGAGAAACAGGAAATATATGAGGAAATTGACGTCTGTGATTAATATGAAATGGCATAGAGTAGGGCGATAATGCTGACATTGGAGAAGAAAATGATAATGAAGTTGAGTCACTTTCAAGCACGACTGGAGAGAAGCTACTAATTTTATTTAGTGTAATCATTGTTCTATTATTATAAATATTAAGCTAGAAGGTTTTCGATTCGATTTTGACCGTCGGTTATAAATTTGACCGGAAGTTACATCAACTACCTTCTTTATCTCTTTATCATAACCACTAATAAATGCTCTCCACTTTTCTTTCATTTCTTTTATTTCTCAAAGACTTTGTTTCAATCCAAACTCTATCATTCCCATTCTACTCTAATTCTCATTTTTTTCATTCTATGATACCAATTCTTCGATTATATAAATATTAAATACATACTCGTATTTTTTTTCTTTAGCTTTCTTTCTAAAAAAGCTATGAATTTTTTATACACGAATATTTAAATTGCAATGTTTGCCATATCCGTGCTCAGCACGGGTAATTTTGCTAGTAAAACATTAAGGCTGAATGTTGGGCAAGAAAGAATGATAATAATTCAAAGTAACAGTGGCTAAAACAGGTTTGCTTCCATGGATGCGTAGAGTAATAAGAAAATGAAATAACCAAAAATAAATACATAACCCAATGACTAAATTGCTTTGATAATAAGAGAGAGAACAATAAAATTGTTAGTTTAAAAATGGTCTGAACATGTAAATATAAGAGGAAAACAGCTCTGTAACAAATAATATAATGATACAAGTACAATAAACTATGAGAAATTGGAGGCTAATATAGCGGCTATCATTACAACAAACAAAGTGCCCTAAGGGGATATTGGTCCATCGCCCCATCTACAATAGTTACCACCATTTAACAATCCAACGGTTTTGCAACATCTAATACATTGATAACACATACCAGTTGGCCTGCATCCAATCGAGATTTTAACAATTCAAATCCACGAAATGACAATATTGAGAAAAGAAATGAAAACAAACAAACAAACAAACAGTTAGCGAATCTTGTACTCCTTTCTTACTTTGAGAGTTTGTATGTGCTTTAGATCTCCTCTTCCCTACTCTAGGGCACAACAGTAGAATCTAGACAACACAGCAGCGTAGAGAGTTCCAAGGTTACCATATCTCATCTGAAGCGCATGCATGAAAACCTACAGAGAAAAGGGAAGTGCGAGAGAGATGGAGAGAGGCTGACCTTTTTTCTTTCTTTCTTTGGGAAACCCGCTGTTGCAGCAACCGTTGATGCCGAAGCGTGGAAGATAAGGAGCGACGATCTTCTTCCTCTCAAGTAGATGTAAAAAAGGGGGGAGAGAGTCCGTAATCCAAACAACAGATGAATTGGATTGAATGTTTTCCCGCGGATTCCGCACTCCGTCTCGCGCTCTCGCTCTCTCTGTGTCTTTCGTCGATAAAAGGGGCTGTGGTGGTGGGGAGTAGATCTAGGCCGCACTTTTCATCAGGGTCTTTGTTAATTAACCGGAAAAGAACGTGGGTTCTTCTGGAACTATGTGTTAGGACACGAGGGTTTTCGGTTGGACCCACTTGACTGATATAAGACGGTTGTAAGTTGAGGATGTGTCAAAAATCAATAGGGGAGAAGAAGTGATTTGAAGTTGCTAATTGTGGTTTGGGGTTGAGGATGAGCACCTGGTATTTGTTTTTTTAATGCGTGAAATTGGATTTTATAGATATGTGTAAAGTTTATAAATAGGCATAAACTTGTTTTGAAGCACCGCTTAGATTATTTGTTTGCATCATAATACATTGAAATACTTTTGAATTATCTTCGACTTCAGTGTCACAAATTTCATGGTTGTAGAGATGTCGCTGTGTAGTAATTGCTTGAGAGACGTGTTGGGGAGGCAATCATTTTGCAAAGTGGGGGTCCAGATTAAGGGACGAAATCATTGTGGTTTTAAAATCAAATTTTGAAATTTAATGGGTCAATAAATAAAATTGAATAGCTTATGTTAAGAGTTTATGACTCGCGGGAGTTTGGCAAAAAGACAACAATTGTATTGGTATTACGGACAGCTAATAGTGACGGATCAAGTCGTCAAGTCAAAATGGGAAGGATCAATAGATGGGGGTCCACCTTTTGGACCCATCCCATGTCCTGGTTACAGCCCACACCTAATGATGGGTGTCAATCCAACGGTTGGTCTTCAATGAGGGTTGGGTCAGATTTACCTAACCCTTGTGTATGAAGTGGGTCAAATGCAAGTGGCGCGAGGGTGAAGTAGATGGGCTGAGCTAGACATGAACAGTTGTTTTTTTTTTTTTTTGAAATGGCCTCATCCACACAACAAGCATGTTGATGCATTAACACTAAATTTAATTTGATGCGTGGATATACAGGAGCAAGATTGGGAATAAATGACTTTCTCAAACTTTGTACATTTTAGTGGTCTTGGGATCCCCAACACTTTTATCAGGAAACAAAAAGAAGGTAGTGGGCCAATGCCTGTTTGTTCGCATTTAATACAGAGGTGTTGAATACACGAGATTACATGCAATAAGTGGTTAAAAACGAATGCAAACGATGTTGAAAGCAAGCATCAAATATTTTTAAATGGAAATAGAATCAAAGGAACACAATAAATGAATCATAGTCAACGCCCTAGTGATTCAATACATGAAAATTTGAAATTCTTACATCTACATCTCCACCTTGTCCTGTTCTTCCCTCACCCATGTAATAGTTTTTTGGGTGGAGTTCACTTCACATTGAATTCGCATGTAGACAATTCTCACGCATTTTAATACAAACAAATATGCCCTAAATCACCAACACACTGACACTTAACCATCGCACTAATACCCATGCATCAATCCCTGAGTCTTTAAGTTAAAGTTAATTCTTTCACAAAAGTGCATAAAAAAAGGAAGTGGATTCTAGTTTTGCGTCGCTCTCTCTATCTCTTTTTCTTTTCTTTTCTTTTTCATATTTACTCAAAATCCACTCGTATTTGATATATGAAACTTCATGCACTGTTGTTCATAGTTTCTATACAAATATTGAATAATGGGGGTAGTTTAGGAAATGGATTTTTTTTTTTTTTGCGGTGTGGAGAGACTTGTAAAAAAAGGACCATTTGAGTTTTTTTTTTCTTTTTCATTTTTTCCCCTCACCTAAACTAACCTTGAGGCTTGGAGCTCCACTGCTATAAATTAGGAATGTGATAGTTATTTCTATTAGCAAACCCAGTAGCAATAGGTCAAGCGTGGCCCACCTAACCTATCGTGCCTTAAATCATGATAGAATGATATCTTCATCTAATGTTTCAAATAACGACAAGTGATATCTTCTAATATTGGGATCAGATCATGCCTTCTCATAACTCTATCTATAGAGACTTCTAATTATGGTCTAACTCCTCTTGATAAGGTCCAATTGTATTTATCCCTTACGTACAGGGACTCATTCATATCTTGTAAATGTCTATTATAAATATGTGTTCAATACAAGAGAAAGTCAAGCTTTGGATTTGTAATACTTGTTCATGGTATAAAAAGTGGGCTCTGATCCCCTTTTTGTTGGGGGGGGGGGGGGGGGGGGGGGGGGGGGGGTTGAGAAGTCCTACATCGGCCTTCCACCTATTAGCTTAAGCTTTTTGGTCGGTATTGTTTAGGTCAACGTCCATCCTCACTCATGAGCAGTCATAATTGTGGTCGATTCATCGCCCTAACTATAAAACTATTGTTGTGCCGTTTTTTATCACTAATTGGTTGTGGGACAAGTGGTAGCTCAATGGGGTGTAAGATCTTACAAGTGGTATTAGAGCCTAGTATGTGGGTAGGGTGTTCGAGTAACGGGACATGTGTTTTGCGAGTTCACATTGTCAGCTCCAAACAACTATGGCTGAACACCTGTGACATTTTTAGAGGGGCGGCAGTGGCATGTGGTTTAATATGATATTATGTACTGCCATTTTACTTTTATTTCTATGTTTTAATGTCTATTATAATCGAATTTTACCTTTTCACCAAATAAAAATGTAATTTTCTTGTAATTAGTATTATTTATTTATTTATAAATAAATATTTATTTTAATAATATTTTTATGGAACCATGCTTATTTCAGTAGAAACTCAATCTATCCAATCTAATAAAAGATGTCAAGAGAGGTAAAAGACAAAAAATATAATAAAATAACAAATTTGGCACATCTAATGGAGTTCCTACTTTAGAAGATGTCAAATTACAAACATTTAAATCGTCACATAAACCTTCAAATGAAATTTAACATCTCCAAAATAATATATCTGTTAGATAAACTGTTATGATATATATTTTACATGTTTGTTTTAAACATGGGAGGGATTTGAATCCCAGACTTCACAGAAGATGCAACTTGCACCACCAACACATTTTTCTTTTATGTACATATGTTTCATGGCATTTACATATGTAATTGACCTTTACAACATTGGGCGTGTCGAAATCTTTACATGTAAATGAGCTCTTTATACATGATATATATATGAGATATGCTTGTATGAGAGATATCTCTCACATTTTATAAGAGATAAGGTGGGGGCTATCACATTTAAGCTGTTGGCATTGGATATGGATGCGAGGGCCCCCACCTTAGCTCTCATTTGAGCATCTCTATACACACACACATGCATATATCTATGTATATATTAGGAAAATTCAAAAAAATACATCTTTTTTCCTCACCGTTTGATTGAAATCGTGATAAAATGGTGTCTCTAAATAATTAAATTTCAAGACCATGGATTAAAAGGTTATGATGATCTTTTTATGGATTTGATGTTTTGCATATATGTAGGCCTCATATAGTTCTTTTCACCAAATGGAATTCCATGAACATCATACATCCAGTGGGCCCAATTAGGAAGGGCACTTTCTCCTAAAAAATGCCCGACCGCTGTGTGGCACTCCCCAATTAAATACACACGGTTCATTTACACGTGTAATTTCCGCTAAACAAGCATATGCGCGTGTAAAATTTATGCTCGAGTAATGTTGTTTGTATAAAATGTCGGAAACAGGTGACCTATTTAAAAGGACTTCTAAGATTGGTGGAATTTACTATGGTAAAAATCAACATGCATGATCACTATATTGCCAAAGGATTCATGGACAAGGTACCATATATATATATTGTTCATAACAATAGATCTTTAGAGAGTAAGGAGAAAATTCAAATTGAAACATTAAATATTGGCCATTTAGTATTTTGGATGCGACTTGAATTAAGTGATAAAAAGCCTGAAGCTTGCTCTGGGTGTAAATAAGACTAGCATAGAAACCCGTGCAAAGCAAAGGTATGCCCATTGAATGCAGATAAAACAACCATAAAATGAATCTAAATTATAAAATAAATATCAATAAATTTAAACATAATTATATAAAAAATAAAACACCATTAACTTATAGAAATGTAAATGATGAATAAGTTTGGAAACAACACAACTATAAGAGCATGTTTGGTAACGGATAAGGAATTTATAGATCTGATGATTATTCATTATCACTGGAATAATGATTCCTTACTAAGGTTTTGTATAGTTGGGGATTTTACATTGATGTTTGTGCTTATCGATGCATATAGTTGAGAAAAATAGAGTTCGATGTGCATATCCACTTAATTGAGGATTTTCAAATCTTATGTGTGGTGGTCGGATATGAAAATTCTAACAAATGAAGATTTACATTCATCCAAATCTTTAGAAAATTGCAATTACCAAATATGGATTTATTGCAACTTTAGAGAAATCAAAAATATTTTCCCTAAATTTTTTGTTGCTAAACATGACCTAACAATCTTCACTGCCATGGAAACTGAACACTAGAGATTTTAAGAGACGGACTAAAGACCATAAATTAAAACAACAATTGTGGAAAATGAAACTCAAATCTATGAAAAGGCAAATGATGCATTTCCTGCCTCTTCCTTCATTTATAAAATTTCACCTCGTTGTTATTTATGTAAGTTAGGAAACTAAAGAGCAAAATAAAGGTAGAATGTGAGTTAAAATGAATGGTCGATGAGAGAGGAGAGTGTGCATGGAGAGGTAGAATCTTATCTCCCTTAGCAAGTGAGTTGCGTATTTTTGAAAAGTAGGGTAGGTGGGCATAAAGGGAAAATGGAGTGGACGTGGGGGAGACAACGGTTATAGAAACTAATGATAACCGTTTTCTATAACAGTTGGTCAAAATCTAAAGATACAATCTAAATGAGATTAAAACACCCTCCACTTTAATATATACTAATTGGTCAAAAACTTAATGATTATAATTTAGTGAAATAATTCCCTAACTGAATTGATTGAACTAGCCCAATATCAACCCGTGCTCAGCATGATTTATCCCTGCATTGCAAAATAAATAATGACATACTTTAGGACAGGTTGGATAAAATAGAAATAGAGAAATTGGAGCAAAAATGTATAGTTACATAGGAACAACTAAACATGAGTGGTTTAATGGAAAAATGAGTGGACAGTTGCATAACTAGTTACATAACCGCCGGTCAAAATTACAATTGAAAACCTCATAACTTAATGTATTATAATTAGCTTAATACATTATAATGGGTGGGCTTAGGTGAGATATTTACAACCTCTATCAACTTTGGGATGGAAAATGGGTGTGGTTTCAAAATTAGGGTCAACCATAGACCCCGCCAGGGATGTAAATGGGTCCCTGATTATCCGGAGGTTTCAACTTGCTAATAATCAAGTTTGGATCCTTATTTTGGACTTGACAAGCAAACAAGTACTAGTATAGGTTCGGGTCTTTTTTTGGACCCGTGACCTAAATGAGTTTGGGCCCGATTCCACCTTAGTTCCTGTCCATGGATCTGAGATCCAATATATTACCTTAAATTTCTGAAATTCCAAATATACGTTTCCAAATCATTTTCTACCTAGACCCAAACCCGTTATCTAAACGGAATTAATTATGGTTTTGATTCCAATTCCCGAACCAGAAATAGGTTCCAAAGTGGGTCCGATTTGATATTCTCATTAATTGTTCCGGGTCTAGGTCCACCATCCCTAACCCAGGCCCAACCAAGGGCCACTATTCATGAACAACCTTCATGGCCATAGGTGGGTCCTACTGGCTTCTCAAGCACCAATCCTCCCTGCAGATGACATCCCAACAATCCCGAAGCCGTGGCCCACTATATCTACGGCTGAGATGAACAGAATCACGTACAGACACAAACCTCGCTAAGCGGGGGATTCGTGGGCGGTAAAAACGTTGAAAACAAGTTCCCCCCGTCAACTCAAAATCCAAAATTCATAAAAATTTCAAACGTTCAACTTCAAACCAATCAAAACATCGAAAAACCGAAATCCCTCCTTAAACCCAAAAAACACAAAAAAGAGAGCGAGACCCAGAAAACCCAAAACCCAAAACCCAAAGCGGCGGCTCTTAAAACCGCGCAAATGAATATTTCAAACGACAGAACTGGCGGCATCTCCACTACTACTTCTCCACCCTCCCTCTCTAAAACCCCAAACCACCGACCACTTCTCATCCTCTCTCTCTCCATCTCCTTTGCTCTCTTACCTCCCAAAACCCAAAGTGCAAAGTCAGGGAGGAATGGCAAACAAGGAGAACTGCGTTCGTCTCACGCGCGCTGCGAAGAAGAGGGCTACTGAGGAGCCGTTGCTCTGCGAGGAATCGATAGTTCCCGTGGAGAAGAGGGCTCGAGTCGTGCTGGGAGAGCTATCGAACGTCTCGAATCTCACCCAGAACCCGGATTCGAAAACCGAGCCCTCTAAACCCAAATGCCGATCGAGGAAGAAGGAGAAGAAGCCGGAGGTGTCTGAATTAGATGCGGATGTGGATGACCCACAAATGTGTGCTCATTATGCCTCGGACATCTTCACGTACCTCCGCTCTATGGAGGTATGTTGGGTTGTTTTGGAATTACAGGAGATGGGTTCTTATGGTTTTTGGATGATAAGGGATGTGGGTTTGTCTAGATTGGCCGAGATTTCTTTGGTATGTTTTGGAGGAATTGGATTTTGGGTTTTGGTTTTTAATTGTTGTAAGATGTGGATTTTTCTGATTCTGTCGCCATCATTTGGTCTTCGTCCGTTCTGGGGGTTTTGGGGATTGATGTGCATTATAGCCTTGTTTTCTCTTCTCTGTGTTGGATATTGTTTTGCAATTTCGGGGTTTTGGGGTTTGATTTTCGTTTGATGATATAAGGTGGTTTTGCGTTTCCTTATCTTGGTGTTCATCATTTTACAGTTTTCCTGTGATTTCATTTCTGCTCAATTTCTCGCACTCTCTGTTCTCATCTGCATTTCTGTTGCTTTCTAAGGTTTTGCTCATCTGTCTTGGTTGTGATTTCTTTGTCGGTGCTGGTTATCTCCTTTTAGAATTCAGGGTTCTGGTTATTGATATTTCTTGTTATACTATTCCTTTTGTGTTTTGGATTGTGATTGGATTAAGGAACTTGATCTGATTTCTCATTCAGATGGAGGCAAAGAGACGACCAATGCCAAAATACATTGAGGATGTTCAGAAGGACATCACTACCAACATGCGGGCGGTATTGGTCGATTGGCTTGTTGAGGTTGCAGAGGAATACAAGCTTGTGCCGGATACTCTTTACCTCACTGTCAGTCACATTGATCGATACCTCTCTCACTGCAACATCAAAAGACACAGGCTCCAGCTATTGGGTGTTTCCTGCATGCTAATTGCCTCGTATGCAAACACACTTGTTTTATTCTCTTGTTTTCTTTTTATTCCCTCGATTTGCTTCTCATGTCATGCCTTCTTTGCAATGCAGGAAGTATGAAGAAATCAGTCCTCCACACGTAGAGGATTTCTGTTACATAACAGATAATACTTACACCAGAGAAGAGGTAATATTCTCATCATAAACCAACCCCAACCACACACACCACCCCCCCGCCCCCCCCCCCCCCGCCCCCCCGCCCCCCCCCACTCTGTTGTGATAGGTCATGGGTTTTGAATGTTTCTGTTCTCTATGTGCAGGTGATGGACATGGAAGCTGATGTTCTGAAGTTTCTGAAGTTTGAGATTGGAAACCCGACCATAAGGACTTTTCTAAGGCAAGAAGAACTAACATTTTATTCATGCTCTTTGCATGTTATTTACTTATTTATTTACCATGTGCAATTATCTTGTAAATTCTACCTTCTTGAAGTCATCCATATTCCCCTACCAAACGCACAAGATCTTTGGAATGAAGAAAAATGCCCCACCTATTGCTGCCAAGTGAATTAAGAGAAAAAATTGAACAAGGAAAAAATGGAAATATATATATGACCAGCCCTAGATTCATCCACTTATATTCATAATTTGTTGCAACAATTTCAATTAGTTTCTGTTTTCACAATGGGCTCATTGTAGTTATTTTTCTGGTTGTTTGACAGGAGATTTGTACATGCTGCACAAGGTGGTACTAAAGTAAGTTGCTATTCTCGTTTCCTGTTATGGGTCTGTGTGGTGTAGTCAAATTTTAAGCTAATTGGGTAAAATGATGGTATGGAGGATTATCCATGCTACTTTATGATTTGTGTAGTGCTGAAGATGGAAATCATATTAAGGTTGATACAGTTTGACACTTTCTGACAGTCTATAAGTTTTTGCACTGATTGCCAAACTGGTTATATGGTGGAAAGGGTGAAAAATCCATCCCCTTTGCATCTTGCTTGCTGTGGTTTCTGTGTTTTCGTGCAACCACAAATAAATTCATTTGTCTAAATTTACAACGAACTGTGCCTTGGGTTGCATCCATAATCCTGGCATCGCGGATGAGAAATGAGATTTGAGATTTTGTTCTCGCTGGGTACTGATAAGGTGACCATTCTGCAGGGAGAGAACCTACAACTTGAATTCTTGTGCAATTACCTTGCGGAGCTTAGCCTACTGGATTATGGTTGTGTACAATTTTTACCATCTGAGGTTGCTGCATCGGTTGTATTTCTCTCAAGATTTACCATCAGTCCTAAGATGCATCCATGGGTGAGTCCTTGTTTTTGCCCTTTTCATTTACAATATACTCAATTGATGATCAATTTACCATTCAATGTTTATATCCACTGATACATTAGTTTCATCCATTTCAGAGCATAAGCCTGCAGCACCACACTGGTTATGCACCTGCTCAGCTTGAGAAGTGTATCCATGCCATACATGAACTGCAAACGAGTAAGAGAGCTAGCAATGTGATGGCAATAAGAGAAAAGTACAAGGTCAATAAGGTATATACTTTTATTCTTTCAATTGGATCATAATAATTTTCTTGTTATCTGCAATTTAGAACTAATGAAGCTGTCCATGGACAATTGCTATATGAACTCTCAATCAGTGGTGAGTAAGTCATGTCCATAGAAAATCGCGGGATGTGTTGGTTATTGACTACAGTACTACTGGGAGTTTGCTGACAATTCGTCTGTGGACTTTAGAATTAATCCACCTTTCCAAATGCTGATTAAAACTTATTTTGCTGTTGGCAGTTTAAGGCTGTGGCTGCACTGTCTCCTCCATCCGAAATCCCTGCTAGTTATTTTGAAGATGTGAAAGTGTAGCCCCGGTATGGTGGAAGTGCACACAGCTCAATCTGGTAAAGAAAAAATGTATGTAGGCAGGAACTACTTGGAATTCAGATGTAATATTCTAACAGTTCTTCAAAGTTGGAAGCTTCTTTTTTGGCAATGGAGTTTCTCTCGAGAGGAGATTTGTAGCCCTGCTTGTGGGGATGACTGTTAGTTGTGGGATGGGATGCGAACTGGGCATTATGATGATGTATGGCTGAGTACTTACCATTTCTCTTAACTTGTCTTATTGAAAAAATGGAAACCTCTCATATTGTTTATAGAGCATGAATTTGTAACTTGGGCTTTTCCACTTTTACTTTTCTTGGCGGTTTTGGAGTAGTTGGTTTATTTTGTATTCCATACAATTGGTTTATTTTTGAATAAAAATTTAACCATTTTAGGTTTTTTGCCCTAGTTGGGATACTTGCTACTGTTATCTGCTGCTCTCTATTCTGTCGGTGTCTACTTGTGAGACCAGATGCACTAACCCCTGAAAAGCCGTGAGACAACTCATAGGGCCCAAATCATAGGGCCCTATTGAGTCCCGTGAATCCTCAGGACAATTGAGTCATATCTTTATGCATGGAAGACAGTGAGACGACTCATAGGGCCCAATTGAGTGACATGAATCATGTGTGAGTTGGGAAATTGAAATATTCAGACGGAACTATCCCATACGTAAAATTTTAAGTTAATTTCATCAACTTAACCCATTGGTCTTTGACCTTTAAATTTAATGATTTAAAAAAATATCATTTTATTTGATTTCAATCTAATGGTTCATTTCTTCCAGATGAATGTAAAATCCATGAGATCTAGCGCACTATGGCGGAGGGGTGATGGGATTGTATTGATCATGTGGTTCCTTAGATGTGCCCCAAAGTAGTGGGAGCCATCTGCACTAGAGTAATTTTGCCTTTTTTATCATATGATAAATTTGCCTTGGAACCCAACCAAATACACCAACGATGTATTTTTTGACCGATTTTAAAACAGCTATATCTCAAACGCAGCCAAATAGATCTATTTCAGAGAGATCAAAGTCTTCAAAGGCACTAAATCAATCAAATGGTGTCTAAATAATAGGGCATGTGTAAAATTGAAATGAGTTCGGGGCTCACATGGAAAATGTTACTCACTTCCTTGTGGTGCCCACCTGGGCCTATCTTCAGATGGGACAGGTGGAGATTGAAACATCTAGGTGGGCCATATCTTTATACAAAATTTGGGATCCACCTAATTATTCTAACCACATGATCAACAACCCTAATTAGTCCAATCCATTAGAATGGGTGCCAACAAGGATAAAAAAAATTATCAGTTGGGGTTCCCCTGGTACCAAATTCGGTGGGCTCGCCTGCCCCAAAAAGGGGCCACGCGGGCCTTCGCATGCGTCCATTGCGAACAAGAGTTTGTCATGCGAAGACTCAATCAAATCAAACCAAACCTCCTCCAGTTCAAGAAAACAGCGGTAGGGCAGACGAAAGAGGGAGAGATTCGTGCATGCGTGGATGGAGCAGGAAAGCGAGCAGACGCAATTGAAAGTGGCGGGAGCAGAATCACTGCCAAAAGGAAGGTCTGGCCTTCGCATCCGTGGTTGGCTCATTGAGTCCCGCAACAGACCCATTCTCACCTCGCGCTGCGTTGAACGGTAATTTCTTCCATCCTCTTCCCTTTCTCTTCTTAATCTTTCCTCTTCCTTTTAGCCCATTTCCTCATTTGGGAATTCAAATTACCAATTAAACAAAAGTGCCCTAAACAAAAGTGCCCTAATTATGGGGAGCATTGCTACTACTAAAACACTAATTTCATTTGAGGTTTGGCTGTTCGAGTATTCTTCTAATCTTTTCCAGTCAGTAGACTAACCTTTAATGCTTGACATTGGCTTGAAGGTGGGAACATGAAATTGAAACATCCCACTTGCCTGAGATGGTTTTCGGAGAAAGTACGTTGACTCTCTTACATTTAGAGAGTGGCATCAAAATTCACTTTAACGCATTGGATGCACTCAAAGGATGGAAGGATGAAGCTTTACCACCTGTTGAAGTTCCTGCAGCAGCACAGTGGAAATTCAGAAGGTACATGTGTCTACGTTTGTTCTTTAATACTAATGCTGGCCAGTTCTTTCTTTCTCTATCTGTCAGCTGCTTTCGAACTTTGATGGTCAATGGCCATTAACGTCTCAATACAGTTGATACAATTTTGGAACTATGAAGTACCATTTGGATTTTCAAGCTACTATCATTGGTTGCTTTGGATAATGATTTTTGATGGCTTGATACAGTTTTGAAACTATCAGTACTGGGAGTATTTTTAGAGCTATCATGTGGTTTATGATACTTGGTGGGGTGGTTGGTGACATAATGTTTTTATTTTGGCATGGCTATTGAGTAAGAGCCACTATTGGGACTTTTAATACACTAGGGTGTGAATTGCATTCTGATATGCCCACATTATATGAGTATGATCATTGATTCTGTAATCTAGACTTTTGTCGATCTGTAGGCTCTGCCAACAGATTCAGTGCTCAATGCTAATAGAGTCAAAGTTTCACAGATATTTTCATTTTAATATCTGCACATAGGTGGTAGGTCAAACACAACAATACTGATGTTTATGTAATGTGTGGTGAGCCTATTTATGAACATTAAATTCCTTTTCGACTTCAGAAAATATGGGGATTTCCCCCCCACTTTTTCCTGTTGATGATTTTCTGGCCATTTTTATGTTATTTTCCTTTGGTTGATATTCTGCTTATATATGCTCTTCTTGAAGGAATTTGTATCACCATCTCATTTGCCGTTTCCTGCACTGCAGCAAACCCTTTCAGCAGGTGATACTTGATTATGACTATACCTTCACAACACCATACTGTGGCAGTGAAACAATTGATCCAAATGAAGCTGAGGTTTGTGGGATCCCCATTGACATCTCTATATTATCCTGTGCGTGAAATTGAAACCCATGCAGGTTATTGCTAAGTTGACTCAAACTAATAATTAGATCTTCCTATCTTGATATGTAATAAGAAATGAACATCTTAGAAATGCTATCTTTGACACCGACTGCCTCTTCGATGAATCTGATTCTTAGTGATTGCCCCGTTCCATTCCAAACCTTTCTAAAGCAGAAGCTTAAAAGACTTTGTCTCTCAAGTGCCGCTGTGGAACTGGACTTCAACTACTTATCATTGCAAGTGTTAGCTGAAAAATCTCTCTGAAAATCAAAGGTGTAAAAGTGGAGGTGCACCACTCTGCTGACAGGGTTTCTGTTTCCATGTTTCATCCGAATGAAATGCTAACTTCAATAGTGGTGAAGGTAATTGCAAAAGCCCTGCCACAAGACTTAGGGTAATCCAAGTGAAAGGTTACCTAGCTAAAGTAAGAGACTAAAGGCATCTGAGCTGGTCCGTGGTTGACACAATTGATTCCAAAATCAAAGTTCCAGTGTAAAAAGCTCATTTGCTCGCTTTTGCTTGTGGTGTTAGAAGGTTTGGGAGGTTTGATGTTCTTCTTTAGAAGTTATTCGATGAAGAGAAAACTTTTGGAAACATACATTATCATATGAATATCCATGGCATATATAAAGGCTCATCAAAGATGTCCAAAATTTTGTGTCCCATTGTTGGATTCATCATCATGACCATCATCATCTTTGTCGCCGTCGTTGTCGTTGGAGCTTTGTTGTATGTGTTTGGGTTGGCTTTGTGAGTTCTATGTCAGTATTGTTGGATTACGGATGACAAACAATAAGATGATTAGTCATTGTGTGGACATAATAATTTGATTTCACTCATTGAATTTGGACAACCAACATTTTTAAATGGACGCTTAGGATTCCTTGAATAGTGTGATCTTTTGGTTATTCTTCACCATCGGGCTTAGAATTTGGATTGCCTGCATCAGCATGCATATATGCCAAGCGTATAGTGGATGAAAGCCATGGATGATTTGTTTGTGGAAGACAGAGTTTTGGCCTTTTGGGGCCTATTCTTTCGCAGGCCTAGACTCTTGTTGAGTCCCTACGAATCACATTTTGCTGTAACTCGTACACTGTACCATATACATTGAAAGTATGCACAACAATCAAGACCACTTAAATAGTGGCTCACAATGCGGATAGATAAGCTCAAAATGGCCCTTATCTAGAGATAATGACCACCTACTTTTGCTAAGAGATGTTAATATTTTTTAAATTATTATCTTTTTTGAACTAGGATTTGTAAATATTTTACATAGGTTGGGTTTTTATTAGTTGTTAGTAGTAGCTATCTTGTCTCTTCCATTGTAGTGTACAAAATTTTATTGCTTCCCTTATAGTTCAATTGGTATTAGAGCCTTATGATTGTTAAATTGAGTTTCAGTGTTTTCATCTCAACCGCTCCATTACCTTTTGCTCTAGGGGCCATCACTCTGTGAAACCATGCTCATAACCTCTGCCGTGTATCTATTTGGCATTAGCAGCACCGACCCACCTGCTCCATCACATTATCTTGCCGTAAAAAATTGCCAGCCATCATCTCGTGCTCCTGTCATAGCTGCCTATACCAGATCATCTTGCTCATCACCATCCAGTGTCTAAGATGGGACTATCCAGTTATGCCCATCAGGAAGTCGCATCTTAGACCAAGCTCCTGCCACACGACCCATTTTCGTTTCTCTGCCCATCCTTCTCCACCATGAAGCTGCTCCTGTTATGCTTCTTCCATCTCAATGGGCATTTTATATCTGCTTAACAGGAGCCATTGCCATCAGTTACAACCGTTCCTTTTACTTAGATCTTAATCTCCACATGTGATGCCTACACATAATTCAGCCACCTCCGCATACAGATCCAAGAAGCCCATATCTTCTGATTGCAGCCATGTCCAACCTTAACCATCTCCCGTTCGTGCACTCAATTGCCACCCAAGTTCTTCCCCAGCATCCATCACCTGGCCCCACTTGCTACATTTGTTCGGCCTTTTCCCTCTAGTGGCACTGCTATATCTCCAGCTGTGTTGCCTTTTTTATTGTCTTTCTTGTTGATTATCAACTTTGTTTTCGACTCTCTTGCCATCCTAGTTATACACTTTGGCCTCCATTGAGCTCGGAGTCTTCACCCTGCTGCTTACACCGTCGCTTGTGGCTTTTCTCTGCCTGCTAGCAGTTCCCAAGAAATCCGCAAAATCCTGTTGTGCCACTGCAGTTTCCATTCTGATCCCAATGCTATCCTGCCAAACTGTTCTGCTTGCATTTGATGTTTTTCACTTGTTGATGTTGAGTCCTGCATATGCATTCTGCAACCCATCTGCTTCAACAGTTCTACCTGCCAGTCTTGATCTGTTCGTTTGTATACTGCCAGTACACCTCTAATCTGCTGCCATTGCAGCCCTGCCTGATCCCAAAAGAGCATGGAAATCATTTTCTTTGCCTCTGATCAACAGTCGTGCCTTTTCTCTGCTCTGCACCACTCTTCAATTGCTGATCTCCTCTCCTCTAATACTACATGTGTCCTCATATATCTTAGCTCCTCAAAACTCTCTCTATGCCAATTTGTCATAACCCCTATCTTTGTTCTGCTTCGTAAACGTTCAGCTTCTTTTTTTAGTGTTCATGTTGAACTTGGTATCTTTCTTTTTTGGGTGCAAGTGGGTGCATCCGTTCGTGTGTTGGGGGTGGGGGTGTGTCGCTGTCCAGATAAAAAAATGAGATGCCCTCAAACCTTTTCCTTATCACGGCTCCATACCCGATTTTCCCTTTTCGAGTGTGAATGCATGAACTTTGTGTGGGCATATTTCTATTTCTTTTTTCCTATTTGATGGGTGATTTTCCATCATTTTTTTTTTTCCTCCCCTCTTTCCATTTTCTTACATATTATTTATCTCTCGATTTATTTATCAGTCTGTATCACAGTCTTTTATTGGTTCTAACTCTTGAATAAATATAGAGGCAATAAATGTCAAGCTCTTCGATGAGTGTTTAGTGTGATAAAAAAGAGAAAAAAAAATGTACAAATGAAAAGGAAGCAGTTAATTATGGTTAAGGTTTGCACGGAAGGATGGCTGTTGCCCTTTCAAGGAATCATAAGATTCAAATCATAAAACATGAGTTAGGGGTTTTGGAAATATGAATCAACTCATAGATTTAAATTATTTTTAATTCCAGTGGAATAAAAATATAAGGTTCAAATAATAAAATGTTCAGATTTTTTTAATAATGCTCAGAGGAGTAACTAGCACACAGAATCAAGCAAAGAGTTTATCTTAAAATTCCCAAGAGTTTGCTTCCTGTTTTGTACTTGAGATTGTACTAAACAACAAATAAAAGGAATGGATAATAGTGAATCTCACTAGCGTGTTTTACAATGATCAGCATAAGACAGGAGCAATTTCAGAAGGTGAAAGCTGTAGTTTGCTGTGGGAGGATTGCAAAGAGAAAATTGATCTGGTTGCATTAGCATCGAAAGAGCCAATTCTGTTTTATGATGAGGTCAGTAACATGGATATAAATGAAAAGGATGCTGCCTTCTGAACTTAATCCTTTTTTTATTTATTTATTTAATTCTAGCTAATTCTTTGATCTGTGTTCTATGACCGCATGAATGGATTTTTGATCAACCTAAACAGGTTGTTCTATATGAGGATGAGCTAGCTGACAACGGAGTATCACTTCTAACTGTAAAAGTGGTGTGTTATGCTTCTGACCCATATATCTCTTGCATGGATTTAACCTTCAGTTAAGCGCAATCACTATAAGCTGAAGTATTTATCATCTCTTTGTTGTTATTCTTGTAGAGAGTAATGCCAAGTTCTTGGTTTCTTCTCCTGCGTTTCTGGGTGAGTCAGTCTACTTTATCCACGCACACAGACACATATGCATGTGCGCATGCTGCATGCATACATAAGCTTGAACGTATTGATGTTTTAGTAAACTGTGATTCAGTTCTTACAGCTTTTGACTTTATCTCTTTGCCCAGTCATTAATTCAGATCTTCTTACAGCTTAGAGTTGATGGGGTTCTCATGCGATTAAGGGACACCAGAATGTATTGTTGTTTTGGTAGCAATGGGAATACCAAGCCAGTTGTTCTTCGGGATATCTGCTGGAGGGAAGCCACTTTTCAAGAGTTATCTGCAGTAAGTATTTACGAGCCCCATATCTTCTCATAACTTGCATTCAAATTTGCTGAGGGTCCAGTCTAAGCTTTCTTTTTTACTGGAATAATCTTTGAAAAATGTATTAAATAATCACCTTTATTAATTCTGCAACCGAATGCTTTATCCAAAAACTTGAGTACTATTTTCTCCAGGAAGGTTGCCATTCTTACACACGCGAGGAATCTGTTTGTTTCTTTGTCAAGTCATGTGCCATGACATGCCTCTGCTCTCCATTGTTTAAGAAATGGCATGGTTTTGGTTGCCCACATTTCTAATTTGGGTTTTAATGTACCAAAACATTGTCGTCGTCATCATCATCATTAGATAGGTTGCGTTTCTTTAGATCTAACCTTACTACTTCCATCATTGTCATCTTTGGCCTACATTTCCTTAAGGGGCCATCCACATGCATGGGAAAACTTTACCTCACCGGCGCCCTAGTTGACCTGCATTGGACATGTACTAGTCATTTCAAATGAGTCTTCTTTTAATTTTTCAGCAATTGATGCTACCCTTAAATGCTTATTGATGCGATAATTTCTGATACTATCTTTCCTAATCCATCTCTTCATTCTCATCTTTGCTGTACTCATTTTTTGCACGTGTTGTTTCTTGATTTACCAACATTCTGCTCCATAGGTCACAACTGGTCTAGTTTGTGTCCGGTAAAAATCTTCCTTCAATCTTGTTGGTACGCATTGAATGGACCAAAAATAAAATCCATTGTTATTCCATGTTGTTTTCTTTTATGTCGAAACCTTAAGATTTTTTCTATGCTACTAGAAACCTTAAAACAAAAGATCATTTATTGGTCAATGCATGTACCATGACAAGCTTGTGTTCTCCATTGTTTTAAAACATGATGTGGTTTTGGCTGCGTATATTACTCTGATTTGGGTTCTAATGGTTCAAAACATAAAGTCCATTAGTATAATGTGCTTCTTTTTTTTTTTGTGTGTGCGTGTGTGTGTGTGTTGAAAATCTTAAAACAAGACCTTTTTTTTTTATTTTTTATAAATTTAAGTCGTGAAATTTGGCCTTCAACTACAGAATCAGAAACTGTATCTTTTAAAACCTTTGAAAGGTCTGATATATTTTAAGATAGGACCCATTATGGTGTTGATCCTTTGCCTCTTTTATCTGCCTGAGACTACTATCTGGGTGGCAGCAGTGAATGAAACACATGGATGGCCAGAAAAGACCGCCAAAAAGTGTTCATGCAAGATCCCTTAATGAGTGGACAGGTGGACCTTGATGCATGGGCAGGGACGGAGGGAGGTGGGGTCGAGGAGGGGCAATTGCCCTCAAAGTTTTGAAAACCTTAGAATACGTTCAGGGGGGGCGGGTCATGGGTTATTTTGTCCATCTGTATATTTTACCCCTCCTCAAGTTTAACATTATTGGAAAAACTGGATGGCAACAATGTCATCTAATTCTCAAGAAGAAATCAATCCAGGGTGTCATTGTATATCCCCTATATTTTACGGCAACTTCCCTCTTATTTTCTATAGGAAAAACAAAAAAACTAAACTTTACCTCTTCTTCTTCAGCCCATTCGCATTGTATGGCCACTTATATTATCTTCCTCAATATTACTCGGTAACAGAAATACAAATACACAACTCTCCATTTCTCTTTTGATTTTGATTATATACATAGGTTAGTTTTAATGAATTGATTTTAATGGCTTTTTTAAAATTTTGAGTTTAATGAGTGCTTGTTATTTCTTATGATGCTTCTTATTTGCTGAGTGTTTTGAGGAACTTTCAAGTCTTGTTTTCAACTTTGAATATACGTGATAACCACCCTGCTTGTGTAAATATCATAATCACAGTATACTTAGATGATGTTTGTGTTAAATACTTCAGCCGCAACCAATTTACAAAATGTATGGATACCTAAACGTAATGGGTAATAAGTTAATATATGCACTGGTCCCACTTAACATAGATCTTAGCCGTCAATTTAACATGCTCAACCCAGGTCCATTGAAATCAGATTAACCATGGAGAAATAATGCACTCAGGCTTTGACTTTGGGATGAGTAAAATTTGGATCCTATATGTTGGACTTATGTCGGGATTGGGTGCACAAACACTAATGGCCCCTATGTTCGTGTCCACCAGGGACTTATTGGAACCAATCCTACGGAATTCCAATTGATAATGGAGTCCCAGTCTAGTTGGGGACATACTACATACCGAATACTTGTGTACACTATTGACATAAAAAAATATCCATATTATATAAAATAAATATCATATTAGTATTATTATACATAATAACATATAAATTTATGCATTTAATATGTTATTATTATATTTGATTTGTTTTTTTTTTAAGTGTTAACATTTACATCATTTGGCTTCTTATCTCTTGTAATAATGAATAAATCTCCCTCTTTTATCTTTATCGACATTTCTATTTTTATTTTCTTTTGTATATCATGTGTATTTTCTATATTGTGTGTTATATCACTTTTTAGGCTATATGCCAATTGGATATGAGTTAATTCCAATTCTGTTAGGCTCATATTGTCATTTTTATAAGCTACTTAATGTGTAGATATACAGCTGTCTATGTTGACACTTTATTTTTTCTGTACATGTTTTGCTTGGTGTTAGTTTTAATTCCTCTTTGCCCCCTTGGAGAAATTCCTGGCTCTGTCCCTGTGCACGGGATACTTCTATCTGGTTGACAGCAGTGAATGGAACACATGGATGGCCAAAAAAGATTGCGAGAAAGTGTCATGCAGGACTGTTGGACTAGTGTTATTTTAAACTAGGTCATGTACTTGGTTGAACTCAACGGATGCATGGCTTGGATGTTGCAGTTAGGACATCTGCATCGATGGCCATAAGATAATTGTTGTGGAAATACATGAAATTTGCAAGATCTCTTTAAATATTTTGCAACGTGTAAATACATCTATAGAAGATGCCCATTGCATATATAGCATATTTCGTTGCATTAGTGGCTAGTTATTTAGTTGTTCTTGGTATACACATGTTGGTATTTAATAATTTGCAATTTTTTGTGCTTGTAATTTGTGACATGAAAACTGCAGTGTGATTTTGCTGTTAAGAAATCTTAAGTAAAACCTGTTTTGTGTTAATTGGGCAGAAAGGCTTTCCATCTGATTCTGCAGCATATAGTGATCCAAATCTCATCAGCCAGAGGCTCTCCATCCTCTTGCATAAAACCCAAAAGCTTAAAGCTCCCTGGTAATATGTATTAACTTTTGTAGTGGTTTTTTTTTTTTTAATGAAATAAGTTATTTTTAATGAAAGAAGCAGCCTTTTAAGCTTCATGAGAAACAGCTGTTTACTAAATATTACTGTTAATAGAATACAGATCTTTGTTGGAGAAATTGACATTTTAACATCTGTGTTTTTCTTGCATTTTTATTTGATTGGTGTAGTAATTTGCTTAAGTACTTCCAGGAGGGAACACTGAAGTGCTAAACAGTGTTGGTAATGCTGTGATCCCCTTCTAGGAAGGCATCTTAATACATGACTTTTTCTTAAATTCGGAAAACTGCACAAGCTGTTAAAGGGCGCATTTGAATATGCCTAGAATCATGACCAAGAATGAGATAGATGCAATGGTCAACTGTACTTCTGTTAATCTGGTGGAAATACATCATAAAATTTTGAGCACCTTTTTTCACCACTTCGACTTGTTCCTCTTATAGTTGTTGTAGTATAGATTTTTAATGATGTATTTTTCTCTAGTTGTCGTGCAGGCATTTTAGTCGCAGTAATAATGATGACGGTATTGATAGTGATTATGAAATCTTTACCGCTCATATCTAGAAAACAAAATATCATGCTCAATTACAATTCAAAAAATGATTATGCATAATTGCCATCACTTGAAATACAACTCAATATGCCTTGCAACTAAATGAAGGTCATATGATACAGGCATTGTTTATCTTATTGAAACTAACTCGTTAAGAGTGGGAATCTGCTATAGTTGTAGCATCAGCCATGTATTGAAGGTTCTCACCTTCTATGAAAATGCTGCTAGTTATGGTGCTCATCTTGTTTGACCTCCATCTGCAAAATCAATGCCAAATCTTTATATATGTATATTGTACATATTTATTGGAATTCTCCAGATAATCATCTTTCCGGCGCCTCTTTTCAATTTTCATACTAGGATCTCATCTTTAATTGATCAAATTCATTCACACAGGCCCGTCTCGTATTGGCACTGATCCAAAAATTTGCACTTCCAGACCTTCTTCATTGTTGGATTTTATCTTGGCAAAATTGCATGGTGTATATCCATCAACATTGGAAAACTTAAAACTAAGGGCTATTGTCATTTCATCAACCTGATATCCCAAATACCCCTCATTTGGGTCCAAGCCTTTCAATTGTTCTGTTCATTGGTTGTCATGCATCTAGATTTTCACATCATTTTTTTCCCTTGATAGTGTATTGTGATATTTGAATGATATATTGCATAATATGCTTGGAGTTCTCATTTGCATGACCGTGACACAGCTAGTCTCTGAGTCTTTGATCATTACAGCATGATGCGTTGTACATTTCCTCTTGTGGGAAATTTGGTGTAGACCCAACTTAGAATGCTTATCCAAGTAGAAGAGAACATTGAACCAGTTGAAACGTTGTGACAGAAAGCAGTGGAAGTCCACTGCTCATCAGAAAAGTTGAAAGAGTAGGTGCCATGTCTCGGTAATAATGGAAGGATTGGTGACGAGGGAGCATTTGCTGGGTAATCAATGGCAAGGGAAAAAGCAGCAATTGACTTTGACCGTCCTGGGGTGATGCAGGATGTCTATCTGCAAAGTACAAACAAACAGGTTTTTCCAAGGGAAAGGAAAGCTAAACAAGTGGAAAACCCATCACCACTCAATAGCCTCTTGTGGAAGAGAGTATTATTGTGGTAGTAACACTACAGTGGGATATTCGTACAAGTGACCAATCTTTATCCAACCCAAAGACAGGAGGAAGAAAAAAAAAAGAAGAGATTGGATTTGGTCTGTAGCCCAACCCTTGATGTTCCCAAATACTATGATGATGGGTGCTGTTGTTACTTGTTATATATATTTATTTGTTTTATGCTAAAAACGTGGACGTGAACGAGACCCAACTAATTATACTTGGATCAGGGGCCTGGCTGGAATAAACATTGTCTAAAAGACTGGACTAATTCGACCTGGTTGAAGTGGAATTACTATGGGTCTTGTTTGCATGGAATTGAATTTTAGGAATTCAAAGCAAAAAGGGTTTCTATTGCTGAGGGGTTGAAGGGCATCAGGTAAATATGTAGATGGACTCTTTATTTTTTGTAGGAGTTGATTTACTAGGGTCATACCTTGGTATTTATTGTCAATCAAAGTGGAGATTATTAGATGGCCATTATGGATCTTCACCTTTGTGTGAACAATTCGTAGGAGTTCAAATCAATGCAAACAAATGGGCTCTATCTTAAAACTATCATCGTTAATTAAATTGTGTTTACCGTGCATTTCGACTGCTGAGTAGTTCACACTCACCAGTCTTTTAGAATAGTTCAATGAGTTTAAAAAAAAAAGGACATTAAAAGTGAAAATTTAAAATGTTAAATTGTTACTAATTTCTTTAATAATGTGATTTTAATACTTTTGTTTGAAAGCCCATCAATATTATTAAAACCTATGATTTCTTTACTTTTTAATTTTATTTCACCCAGAATTACTACAAACCCACCTGGGAGTTGGTGACCTCTTGTCTTTAAAACCCAGCCCAGATGTGTCCTGTATGTGTTTGTGTAAGTTTAGCGGATGCCACACAGGTGATTAGTTTAGTTGGGTCAGACCTCAGGGATACCCACGTTGTAAAATAAAAAATAAAAATGAAAACACCCAAAATTTCTTTACTTTTTAAATATATTTTGAAATAAAATCTTATTCTTAATTTTTTAATGATGTATTTTGGAATGAATCACCAGTTGGACCACAGTTCAAGGTTCTATCGACAGACCTAAAAACCTGGTCCTTACTAATGATAATCAGCTCCTTGTCCAGATAAGGCCGACCTTGTATGGCCCTACATGGTAGCCTTGGGGTTTTACAGTAACAAAGGTGCAAACCATCAAGAGACATAAATTTCCACCATGATGTGGGTTGTCTCCTTATTCCGGTGTTGAGCTGTATGCTTCTGTAGCTGCACGATACCTTATTGCCCATTTCTCCAACCTGAAGATCAGATGCGTAGATTTCGCTTGGAAGTACTCACAATTACGACATGTTCCTGTAATTTTTATGAAATCCAGGGTTAGTTTTCTCCTGATTGCAGAAAAAGTACACTGTGGATTCCAGAAGCTGCCGAAACCACTCCAAACTTGGGCATCACCCTTCTCCTAGTCTCCTTTTCATAGTGCTGCAGCTTGATTGACACGTTTGTCTATTTCCTATCATACTTGGGACCATTCCAACCAAATCTTGGAGGAAAAGATTTTCTCTTTTTAAAAGTATAAAAAATCTGGGTGCTCGAATTGTAAATACCTCATGCCATCTTAATGATTTGACCATCTCACGGAACGTGGAAAAAGATCACTTACCCAAATTCTCCACACATGAATTTCTGAAATTTTGCTAAAGAAAAAGGCCCAAAAGATTATGAATTCCAGGGATATCCTAGGAAATGAACTGACGGATCAAAGAGATGGTTGGTTGTAGAATAAGAAACTGTTACCATCCTTCATCCTGTAAAATCATATCCCAATAATTCCATGGCTATCCTTGACTTTTCACTTATTGCCCTTTGGATAAAAGTTTCTTCCCAATGATATAAATTTCTAGGAATAAAATTTAGTATTCATTTGAAGGGTAGAATCTTGCTGTCACTACTGACTACCATGACAAGTGGATCTTTATTTTCCTGATGGTCATTGATTTGGGTAGGATGGCATTGCTTGGCAAGTCAGGGAGAAAGTTGATTCTGCCATCCTCTTTAGATTCTGCCATCCTCTTTAACTCCATGTCATTTCATCATGATAATCATATTGTGGCGATCATCTTAACTACACAGTAAAGCTGACTGGATTACCACCAAACAACAATCTGGAGATTATTCCTACATCTTTTTGGGTGCACTTATGAACTGTTTGGATGCAATCAACATGGAGGACCCTTGGTGGGAGTGATTACACACCTTTTACATTTCTCCTGTTTGGATTTGCTGGAGAAAACCTAGTTAAGAGGAAGAGTTCTTCAAAGTACAAAGAATGTTTTTTAAAATACCTATAATGGAGTACTTGGAAAAAAAATATATCAGTTACACAGGAGAAACTTGGTTGTTCACTAGTTTCTGCTCGGGAAGGAGGAAGAAGAAGAAAACTCACATAAATGCTAAATGAGCACTCCATTTCCCAGCAGACTCCCTTCTGCGTTCCCTACATTCAAACACCTCCTCAGGTTTCCCGAAGTTCCAAGATCATGGGGATTTAAGAGTAGATTTTTTTTAAGGCACAGGGAGAAGGTTGGAGAAGGAAAAGATGTCATCTTGCAAATTTGCTTTAGTGAAGAAAAAGCTTACTAATCTTCCAGCAAGTTATTGGAAGGTAATAACTGAAAATGGGAACGGAAACGGTGAAGCTCTGTTTAGTAGAATGAAAATGTTCCAATTAGGCAAGGCTTTCAAATTTGGGTTTTGATTGGATTTCTTTAGTTCCCACTTCCCAGGCCTTTAATGCGATAAAAGTATTCAGATCTACCGCAGAGGCGTAATTGAATAGGATCCCACCAGATTAGTGGAGATGGGTTCAAATAATATGGGAATCAGGTCCTTCTTCAGATTGGTAGAGATGATGGATTAAAAAAACATGGAAATTAAGGCCTTCTTTATGATATTTGCTTCTTCAAGAAAGTTTTTATCATGGATTGGAGTTGAAATCTTCCAGCATCAGTTTATCTCAATGCAGTCTGCAGTTTTTTTTCTCATGATGAGTAGTAGTTCCATTCGTTAGTTTCTTCTGTTTATTCCAGTTGAAAATCTTGCATGTATGTTATTAACTAAACCAAGGGAAGTTACTAGAAAATAAATGGATGGAAATGTCCTGAAATTGGAAATTTCCTTTAGTGCAGAACCGAAACTGAATTAGTAGAAATCATAACTTTCTTGGGAATCTCTATTACAGAGGTGCATAAACAGTATGGAGTCGACATACCCAAAAAGACGAAAAACAAGAAAAAACTAAAGAACAATTTGATCATTTGTAAGAATCTTAATCCTTATGGAAACTCTTGTTGGTTTTTATTGCATTCGTACGTAATTCAGTTAGCTTTCTTTTGTTACTGATGAACAAATGCAATACCAAACAAATAGGCATGACAAACAAGGAGTAACCAATGGATGGATGTATATATGCATATGCATCAAAGCCGGAGATTCAAGTCGAGCTTGTGTTGCTCCTGTGGTTGTTTGGACTGCGAAGAGTTCATATGAAAGCTTCTTGGCCACATCAAGTCTTGTGCTTCTTCGAGCGCAAAGGGAGCTGTCCAAGCAATCCCAAATCCATTGGTGCAGTTGTCAAATCGCGCCACCACAGCCCCATCCCTATGCGGCTTGTGGACTAGTGAATGGGGTTGAACACCCAATGACCGCACAAGCGGTCCATTGATTGGAGTGTTGAGGGGAATTCCCATAGCCATCATTCTCTGAGGCTGAGACCTTCTAGCTAATCCTCGCTCGCGCTTGTGGGCGTTCTGATGTCCGCCCAGTGCTTGCGAGCTGTAGAACTTCCTCATGCAGAAGTTGCACGAGAACACCTTGTTAGAACCGGGTTTAGACGGCGAATCGGAGTCACCACTCGTCGAAGACTCATATCTACCAAGGCTAAGATGCAACCATGGTTCCGAGCTGTCCTCACCTCCATCCCTATCATCGTTGTTGCCGATCCTTGATCTGTCTTTCGGGTTGTTCATGGATGTTTCTCCCGTTCCATCATCTTCTTGGAAGATCATATTCACCTTCCAAAAGAAGCTATCCTAATCTGGAACTGAGCAGGAAGGAAATGCAAGCAGCAATTCACTGAAATTCAACAAGAGATAGATAGTAGGCCTTTTGAAATGCTGGTGGTGCCCCTTATAAAAGAGGTGCAATGGCAATGGAGGAAAGGAGGAATAAGTGGGAGTTGAGAGGTATCACAAAGTGGCAGTGGATATCATTTTCTATTTCTTTCTCCTTTCTATCTATAAGTGGCCCAACCAGTGATGCTTGGCATACAAGGGGCAAAGCTTGTGTCATGACACTGTTGGTAATGTCAGGCTTTGGATTCCCTCCTTGCAAATCTCTTTTCACCCTCAGATCACACCCAACTTTTCATGGTTCTCATTGCTTGTAACTATAGTACCAGGTTGACAACTCAGTCTCAATTATATCAATTACCTAAGGAGCACTATATGTTTTTCATACCTCAGCAAGTTCACAGGGATGTAGATGGGTCAGGTCCTGGACCATTGACTCGATGGACCGACTCAATACTCGTACGAATATTTAGATTGCAAAGATGAAGAGATGGGCCCTTCTATGAGATCCAATAAAACAACTTAGTCTGGGTCTAGGTGGGGTCCATATATTGATGCTAGGATTAGGACCCAGCTGAGACGAAGGCCTGCCAAAGTACAATTGGGTTCGGGTCTTGGTCTAGTTCTGGCTGGACACAATCCATGTGCAACCCTGAAAGTTGAGGTACATTCTATATGAAAAAGTTTGGGTCCATCATTTGGTGATACAGGCTGCCTTTCTGATGGGCTGTTACTTAGATAAGGATGACTATAGTGTTCCCAAGATGGGGATTTATGATTCTCCCAACATAAGAGTGAGGACAGCAAAATAGTTGAAAAGGCCAGGTGAAAGTAAGCATTGGGATATTACGATCTTGCTGATCTTTATGGTATAGTCTTCCAATAGGGGTTTGTGCTAAATGGTCCCCAATAAGGGCCATTGGCCCAAAATCTAGGGAACTGTTCAGTTGAAGAGGCTCAGGAGGACTCTACACACTTCCTCTGCACTGCAGTCTGCACCAACTGTGAAATGGTAAAGTGGTAATAAACTGCATCTGACTTCTACTGGTTGTTGCTCCATCAATATTGTGGTCTGAATCAATTTGAATTAGAATTTAATCTTAGACTCCAAATCAGCAGAATGAGAACGTAAATGTATGGGGGCAAGTTTGGTATATCTGAGAATAGGAAAATTAAGATATCATAGACTAGGGACAAGATGGAATGCTTAATTAATTGTCACAAATTAAATCACCATGAAAAAGCAATGTGTGGTAAGGCTTTATCTTTGATGATGATGTTTCTTTAAGCTGTATCATTATCAAGAGCAGTGCTTTATCTCATCAATCCAATAATTTTTATTTTTATTTGTTCTTTCAACAAGAACTATTTATCGAAACTTGACCCCTAGAAAACTCCGTAACAATCGAACTTATGAGAAATTCTTGGGAGATGAAAATTGCCGACAATGAGATTTGATCCAGTGACTTCTGTGGTAATGCTCATCATAAGTAGGTAGAAAAATAAGATTAGGCTGGACCAACAACTTGGAAAAAGATAAAAGAACAGAAATGAAGTGGAGGGGGAAGAAGTGAAGACATAGACATGTACATTTAACATGGGTTTCATTTTTCTGCCTATGAGTGAGTGATGGGACTTCTTTGGAGTTATTGAACAGAGTGGAGGAGATGCTATTATTTTTCCAATTTGTTTTGTTTTGTTTGAGGGCCCCAAAGAAGTAGCAACATGGAGATGGAAAGGGACTAAAGGTGCGTGGTGGTATTTTTATAGTTTTGAGAAGAATATCTAATGTGGGGGTCTTCACTGGGGCTTGCTTTTGGGACTTGTTCAAGAAGTGGGTAATGTATATGTACAGTAGGAGCCGAGCATTGACAACCACTTGTACATATTCTGAGGATCTCCTTGTTATATTATAAAAGTAGGAGAGGACAAGAGGGAGCCCAATTTCCCATGAGGGGTGAATGGATGTTGCGTGCCTATCTTATTAATGCAAGCTTTAATGCCCAATCTTCCTTGAGGTAGAGGTCTTGTGGGGTGGAAATGGAATGAAGAATCATCAAAAGCTTGGAATCATGTAGAAGGCTCGTCTCACCCATCACCCCTTGAAACTACCATCAGCTGGTGTGTCTCACACACCCATCCCTCCTTGTATGTCGTTCCAAAATAAAAAATAAAAAAATACCACCCCTTATACATAGCTAGATGACCACTAGCAAATCCCTGGCTAGGGGAATGAGCAGGGCCTCAAGTGGCAATGAGTCAAATGGGTCTGACCATTTCTATCTAAACTCCAATCAAATTGTGTAGAGGGCCAACTCTTATTGGAGTAAAATTTATACAAGAGGAAGATATATTTTGAATGGTTCAGATTTTATGAAGTTAGCTCCACTGAAATACATCACTAAATTTCACTTGACTTTGAGAACTAGAGGATCTAGACTCAATTTCACTCGGTGCACATTTGATAACGGTCAGGAACTGTGAGAAATTCATGCCCTTGGAACAAAGATTGCTCAAGGAGGAATTTATAGATGGACATTTTACAACTGTAATGGTGTGTATTGATGTGTATAGTTGTGAAGAATTGGTATCAATAAGTAAATACATAAAAATGAGGATTTTCAAATCTTATGAGGGAATTGATCCCAGGTACCTGACCAAGAGGATGGGAAGCAGGGATTAATCACAGATTTTCCCTCGTAGTAAGGGAGATGCCTTACAACCAAACCATTAGTGGATTGGCTGTAACAATGCATAGGTTAAATACAATTCAGAAGGCAGTAGAGGAGCATCGATCTTAACTATTTAAACTCATGGTCCCCTGCTGTAGATGTGGTTCTCCATAAAGAGATTTATGAACCTCATGTCTGGATTGACAGCCCATCAGTTTAATGTAATGGGAAAAAGGGAAGACCAGCCAAAAATTGGAGGGTTCGAGATCCTCAAGGAAGTCAATTTTCGGTTTTATGAGTCCTTGTTTGGTTCCCACATGTTCCTGAAAACTTATGGCAGTCAAACAGGGGCCCACCTATTAAATCCAATCCTTTGAATAGATATTAATCCTAGTATGACACTAATTCAGACAATTTGTCATGATTAGATCTTGAACGAAATGTAATACATTAAAGACCCGAGGAGCTAAAATTGACAGAGGATATGCAAAATCCACCTATTAAACAACACCATTTCTTCTTCTTTTTCTTCTTCTTATTATTATTATTATAATTATTTTTGTCATACTTGGGTATTGAATTCACGCACTCTTACTTACACACATGTCACTAACCAGTTGTACTACAGCTTCATGAGATCGAATTTCTTTATTTTAACTCTTAATTATCCCAACAATACAATTTTCGATAGCTACAATTGAATATTTTCAATAGACCCTTTTCATGATGCATGGATACTCATGCAAATGAGCAAGCAAGTATCTCAGTAAGAAAACTCTACTTATTCTGCAATCAAGTGGAACCCTATATGTCGTTTTCCCTGTCCACAGCCCATGCCCTTTAAAAGCCACCGAATAGCTTGGCTTCTCCAAGAAAAGTTGCCTTTAAGGAAGAAGATAGGAATTGAAGGAGAGATAGACACGAGCTCCAAAGCAAGAAGATTTGTCTGGGTACTTTTGACATTCTTAGTTGTGTGTTTGTGGGGGTCATTTTTATGTGCGAATAACGGAGAAGTGCTCACTCGTCTTTGTCAACCTCACTCTTCTATGATCAAAAAGATATTCCAATTTAGTCGCCCATCAATTGTTTCATCATAAACCTTTGCATTACACAAAAGCATGCTATTCTAGCATTGCATAGTTTAAAGTAGCCAGAACCCAACTTGCCCTAAAATTCACTGAGTTAACTCAAAGAGTTCCCCTAACAGCATAGCGATTAATCCTTGGGTGGTATGGTGAGTGTGGGAGTCCTATCCACGGTGGCATCCCTTTATTTTCAACTCGAAAATGTTGTAGCCTTGATTGCAATGTAATTTTAATCTCAGTAAAAGTATTATGCATATATATGTTATTAAAAAGATTATCTGATTATGTATAAGTACACAATTTCCTAGATTTTCTAAGTTGTGATTGGATGTAGGGTTGAGTGGAGCCAAGTCCCCACTAAGTAAACCGAGTTTAAAAAGTAGTAATTTCCAAAAAAAACATCTAGAGAGAGAAGAGAGAAACCGAGTTTGGAGTGTGAGTTAAGTCTTGTTTGGAATGAATTGAGTCACATCTGGTTGACTGGAGTCTCATTAAGTTCAAAACTATGTTTCTCATTAAGTTTAAAACTATGTTGCAAATAGTAATGTAGCACGCTGTTTTTGACAAAAACCTGACAAAAGTTTGTTTTTGGGGCCCACATTGTTGAATGAGAGATCACAGCTGAGGAGCACCCTAACTGGATTTGTAGACAGACGTGATTCAGAACGTTGAAAACAGACTGGTAGAAAAGAAATTGGTCCAGCCTTCCATTTTGATGGCTTTTGAATTGGTTTGTTTCGCCATCCCCTTCACTTAAAAGGCCGAACCCCTCCTTCACACTGTATCTTCATCCATGTGGGCCCCACAAAGCGGCTCTTGCAAAAAATAACCCTCCTATAAAATCATTCCAAAGGCTATCAGAATAAAAAAAAAAAAATAGGACTTGTGTTGGAGTGACACTACGCGTACGTTAATAAAAAAAAATGAAGTATGAATGGGGAATCAATATTTATTCAATAGAGGTAGAACAAGCAATATTGACCTTTTTTTTTTGTTGGGGGTCTAGCTTCTTTAGCTATCCAACTTGAAAATCGCTTACCAACCATTTTATTTATTTTTGCTAATGGAGGATTTCCATTCCTAGGGCTGGACTAATCTTTCTGGGCCCAGAGAGAAGTCGGGTAAAACCCCTGTGGCCCTTAGGTGGGAGCACTAGTAGACTCAACCTTCGATTCCTGAAAAGGGGAAAATCGGGGATCAATACCAGGACCTCTAGCGCCGGAAGATAGAGGAACTGTGGTCCTGACCACTTGGCCAACTTCTTGGTGTGCCGATCTTTCTTTCGAGTAGTGGAAGGAGTGAACTTTACTGGAGTCTACACTCATTCTCCAAGATGATCGGAGCCAACTCATCTTGGAGTCGAGTGTTAAAAAAAATGAGTGTCGTGACCACTCGTTCAGGACCACTCAAAAAAATGAGTGGTCCTGACCACTTGGTGTGCCAATCTTTCCTTGGAGTAGTGGAAGGAGTGGACTTTACTGGAGTCTACACTCATTCTCCAAGATGATTGGAGCCAACTCATCTTGGAGTCAAGTGTTAAAAAAAAGGCCACTTCGCATACACTCATTCTCGAAGATGACCAAAGTCGTTGACTCAATACCCTTCTGATCCAATTGAGCCAGTTGAGTTTTGGAAGTATGACCGAGTCTACCAAACCATAGGTACGGACATCAGTTACCATTGCATGCCCCAATGTCATTCTGAATGAAATGAGTTTTAGAACTACAGGTCAATTTTTTGAAGTAAAGCTCGAAATTTGTAAAACAACGAAGAAATGAGTGCCGTGAGGCTGGTGATGACCGGTTGAAGAGAAGTGGTCCGTCCATTTTATAGGATTTTTCTCAATGGCTGAACACAGGATTTCCTGGTAAATTACAGTGATCAGTTCAAACACATTCTTTTAGGATGTTATGGTTACACATTTGGGCCTGATGTTGGACCCATATGACAACATATCAGTTGTAACACTATCACATGAACATCCATGCTGGGTAGACAAGTACTACACTTCTTCAAATTATACACAGAATTGGATTCACTGAGCTTTTATGGCTAGCAGCATGTGAATGTAGGGATGGCAACTGGTCATCTAAATGGTGATGTGAGGCATTGGGTCGTCGGGCTGTGGGACATTGTTGCTGATCTTCTTCTGTTGGGCCATCTTAATGGCCCCAAGGGCTTATCATTAATTTACATTCTAGTTAGAATATACACATACCAGGTAGAATAATCCCGTCTGTTATACTCGAGATTACCATTGATGATAGTAAGAAAACAGTACAAGTATACAAGCAGAGTACTACAGGTGCTCTATTTTTTTTGTATAAGAGAGCAAGCCCAAAAGAAAATGATGGCATTCCAATCGTCCCTAAGCCATAGAAGAGCTTGGTGGAGCTTGTCCAAGCCCAGCCTGTTTAGGACGCGGGGCTAATATTCAGGCCTGGGTCCAGCTGATCAGGCTAAAAGTTAGACTTGGCTGCCTTGACCCAGTCCTTTTGCAAATTGTAACTAACCTTTTAGCTATATATGCTGGGTTCAACAAGGCCTTGTAAGCGTACAGAGATGAAGAAGCCGTCCATTTAACTACTGGGAAAAGTGACGATGATCTCAAGTTACTCCCCACCCACCATAACCTATTCCAAATGCAAAGGTATCAGAAAATTTCTGAAATCCTCATTTCTACAAACTACAAAATACCTCTGTGCACTGATTCTGATCATGAAGCGTTGACAAGAAAATGAGATCCAATTTTCCCATGAACAAACTATCAACTATGCTTTTGGCTCGTACCAAAAAAAACAAAAAAAAAAAAAACATTTGGCGAACCCAACTAAGTCAATCTGTGCAGTTGTTATTGGAATCTAACTTTTAGTGAAGAGTTTGGTTGGCATCAAACTTGCTTTGCATTGTTCCCCGCTGGTCAAGGAATGTGGGACTCGGAGTGCATGTTTGGTATTTCTATTTTTCTCCTCTATTTGTCTATTTGTCTAAATCGGACAGAGGTTAGAAAAACTAAAGTGTTTTGGTAGATGACTTTATCCTCTTCTTATTTTAGAGGAGTAGAGGCAAATTCTCTAAAATTGAAATGCCCACTTTCTGGACATGTGAAAAATAGAGGCATAGGCTCTAAAAAACGTAGAGGCAAATCCTCTAAAATTAAAATTTCCCCTTTTTTTTATAGCTTTTTTTTTTTAATAACTCTATTTTAAATGGTCTATCAGAAAAAGAGTAGAGATGTCAAACATGGCCAGGTGGAAAAGACTCGTACAATAGACATAACTATGGAGATTGTTTGTGTCAAGTGAGATGAGAACCCTTGGATCATCCATAGATCAGGAACATTCACAACTCAAAACAATCCATTGACAGGATCCGGGTCAACATCCCATCTAGGACTAGCACACTTTGCACGCAGTGGAAGAGCCCTGCGTTCACAGTTTAACAATAAGGATTAGTTAAGCTATGGAATCAAGTTCTGCAGCAATTGAACAAAAGTGTTATAGGAAACAAATTGAAGATGAATTTTATTTATGGTTGGATGCTTCTGATTATTTTTCCCCTTGTTTGATTCGAGTGTTTTATAGCTTCCCTTCCCTTGTCACCGTTTTAATTGATTTCTTTATCACTAATAGATTACAATCAGATCACAGAAGTGGGCTCTTCGATCATTGATTTTCAGATATCTGACACAGATTCTTTTCATGATGACCACCTTTGGAATATTTACACAAACATTAAGCCTTTTTAATGGTCTGTTAACATACATAGAAATTAAATACATAGGATTTATGTCATAAGTAGTTAAATATAAAAACCATAGGTAAATTTTAAAAAATAGCATTAAATAACGTTTTCTTTTATAAAAATAAAATCACGGGAATATGAAAAATGAATAACCAGCCCCACCTTTATTTATTTATTTCTTATCTGCCTTAATTCTATTTCCATAAAAAGAAAGATTATTTGGTGCTCATTTTTGAAAAGTAACAGTTGCTATTCATTTTGAATCACTTAATAATTCAATTTATACGTATTGTAATGTAAACAAGAAGGCCCTAAGTGTGTGGTAATTGGGCTTTTTTCGGTTAATTGGCTATTTGGCTTACATTTACCAATCCCACGCCGTTTGAGTGCAGATGGGCTATAAAAATGGATAATTGAACACTGTTTACAGATTAAGTAGAAGCAAATGCTTGATAATGATACAGTGCTCGATTTTTAATATGATGTTTGTTACGCTGCATGAACCCAATTTCGGTCTTCTGAAATTCTAGCTCTCCGGTGGAATTAGTTTTTTTTTTTTTCTTTCTCCATGGTATGATTATAATTGGGCTTAAACAGGACTCCTCTGCAGCGTCTGCATGCCTAGAACTCCACCGTGGCCCCAATATGGTGATAATTGAGATTGTTTATCTTAAATTTCATCCTCTCTAGTGATATATTCTCAAATTTCACTTTAGAAGAAATTAATACTATTATCAATCGTATGCACAATCTAGCAATAAGCCCAATCCACATGAGACTTGTGTCATGTGGCCAACTGCTCCTATAGGTGGGCTTTGCTAAGAGAGATAGGATTTATGGTTTTTATACACTATAAATACAGTAGAGCTATGGCCAACTGCTCAAGTCACGTTACAGTTTACACAGTTGGTTTTGATATGGATTTCTTCCCTCTCCCTCGTTCCACGTGTGGATGCTGGGCGATTGAGAGGAACTCCCGAGTTTCTTGTAAATGAAAATTTTTTTATAGAGATTTTAAAATCCAATCACATGAAAAGTTTTAAATGACATATGTTGAAATTTCAACCTCTTCATTTTTTGTGGAATTTTTTAAACCCAGACTTCTTATCCACCCAAATTTGTAAATGCCATGGTATAGTGGAATTAATGAATGCTCCTTTGTACATGAGCATCCAAAAATCCTACTAAAAAGCAAATGGGCTGTAATTTTGAGACCTTTTAGGTAGCTAAGACTTTTAAATACTTATGGAGAAACATGGAATTGGCATCGATAAGTTATCATATCGTGTCCAAAAATCTCCAACATGTCAATTTTTTATCATAAATTCTTGCAAATAAACGGCCCCAAGTTCAATATTGGGTTGATTTTCATTCATTCCCTGCTGGATTTGATTTCCATAATTTCCTCGACAATCTACAATTTTGCATTGCATTTATGGGGCTCGAATTTCTTGAGCCCTAGACGGTTCGATTATGCAAGAATCTCTAATTGAAGGCGTGGAGTCTTATAATGTGGCCTATATAGATAACCTCTTTGTTCCGATAAATTCCTCGTATGTAATTTTAGTAGAAACCATCTCATATTAAAGTAAGATTTGGAGACATTTCACACTCACTTTTGGAAAAAACAGTCCAATTTGGACTGTATTGTGCCATGTTGTATGGGAAAATTTTCCAATCAGGGCTTAACTTCTTCGTACATTCAAAAGTAAGGGAAAAAAAAAAAAAATCTACACTTCAAATCAAGGCTTAAGTTTTTCACTTTTCTTCCAGACTAGTACAAAATTGTCAGGATGTGCACTTTCCGAAGACGTTTCCCCCCTTATTTTCTAAAACTAAAAAGTGCCCTTAGAGCTTTATGTGGGCAAATGTATGGGGTTTGCAGATTTCCCTCTTTCCTTCTTCATTCTCCATCTTCCTTCTTCCTCGTTCCACCTTTTCTCTCAATAACTCATTTCCTTCCCATGAGCTCTAGAGGCGTCCAAGGTAACTTCCTTCTTCCCTTTTTTCTCATTCCCCTCTCTCCCTCTTCTCTCTTTCATTCCCCTGTCTCCCTCTACTCTCTTTCGCCCTCCACCTAAAACTGAGAAGAAAGGAAAATAACAGTACAAAAGCGAATATAATTAGAAAGAAGATGGGGAATGAAGAAGGAAAGAGGAAAAACCCCTAAAATCAGACATCTAAAAATCTTGCGCACATAAAGCCCTAAGGGCATTTTTGAATTTTTTTTTAAAAAGGGAAAAGTCGTCAAAAGGTATACATTCGAGCAATTTGTCCCGAACTGAAATAAAAGTGAAAAACTGAAGTCTTTGATCATGTGAGAATTGTTCTCACCGTTCAAACCACTCGAACCATGGGTGGGCACACCTATCATCCAATCCAAACATTGTAATGTCCAGGAACTCATGATAGTCACATGCACTAGGATTTGGCATATATGTGAATGATAAAATCATCTAAAATGTACGCTAAAGTTAATTCATATTTAAAATTTTCATTATATACCACCTGATCAATGTCACTCTACCCTAGCTAGTAAGTGCCTATGGCTATGGCTGCTCCAAAACAAATGAAGTGTACGGACAGAAAGGTCTCTTGGAGAAAAGCCCATCTTCGGGGCCTCTAGATACAAGGCTTGGTCACCACGTTAATGTCACCCCACCCTAACTAGTGCCTATGGCTATAGCTGCTCGAAGACAAATGAAGTGTACGTACGCACAGCAAGGTCTTTCGACAAAAACCCATCTTCGTGGCCTCTAGATACAAGGCCTGGGCACCACGTTCGCCCAGCAATCCCATCTCTCTGTCTCTCTTCCATTTATATATAGGAAGTGCTGCACACATCTCCTCCTCGAATGTCTAGGATACTCTTCACCTTCACTTTCTCTTTGGGATTCTCTCCTGCTCTCAAACCAAACAATCTCTTCTTCTTTCATCATCTCCGCTGCTCTCCCTCAGCAGCTCGGCTTGTCCTAGCTCAAGCCCTCAGATCTTCTACCTCTCTACCAATGCCGATCAACAAGGTACCATCAAACGACTCCTCATCTTGATGTATGTACATGAAAATAGATTGTTTCGTTGATGATTTCTCTGATTTTAGCGATGTTCGATTGTAGAGATGAAGTCGCCATCCGCTTTTTCACACTGGAGGTGTTTGATATGTTGATTTTGATGGATTATGTTTTGCTTCTGATCGATCATCGATGTTTGATCAATGCAAGAGATGAATTCGTTCCATGTGTTTGCATTCTGATTTCTTCGTTTTTTTTTTTTTTTTTTAATGAATCACTGCAGTCTATCGTTGAGATTTTTGTCATATTACTAGTTTGAGATTATCTTCCAGGTGTTTGATTTGTGTTTGTGTAGCTGATTTATTCATTGTTATGAAACTCTGCTGTGTGTTTGATGCGATTTCTGGTTCCGTTGCTAGCTGAAATAATCTTCTAGTTGTTTGATGCATCTACTTGCAAATGTATTGGATTGTCTCTTTCTCGCATTCGTTATTTTGATTCTGTATCTGATTTCTGTGAAACTCGATCCATAACTTGACATACGCATAAAATATATTCATTTTATCTGTGTTCAGGTGGTGGTTGTGGATTTCTATGGTTGGTTATTTCTCATATTCCATGTTTGCATCGGATTATTGAGATGTTTGCTGCATTCTCTAACTAATGTTTTGTGGAAATTTGTTCATTTGATCTTTGTTTGTGTGCTAGTTGTGAACTTTTCTGATTCCTGTGTTTCTTATCTGGGAGGGGAACACTGATTGCTTTGTTTCTCAAATGCATATTGGATTGCTTTGATTTTCGTGGATCTACTTATTTGAATTTATGTTACGCGAGCACTTCATTTTATAGAACATTGTAGTGACTGATACTTGTATTCGCACTTGCAAGAGCGATAAATAACTGTGAGGACATTTAATATGCTTCAGTTTTCAAAATCTAGTTAGAATAGTTTTTATCTAGAAGCACAAGATGAGTAAGTAGGGAATAGAGGGCCGTGGTGTCCACTGTGGTCACTGTGTCAGATACATGGACACATCTTGACACTTTTTTAGTTGTTTATTTATGAAAATAAGTTTAATCTGTCTTTTCTTTTTATATTATCGTTTATTTCTGTTCCGGTATATCCTGAACAATTGCAATGCATAATCAAAATATTTCTTTAATGATTTTCAAATGCCTGTTCAGATGTTGTGGTATATCTTCTTGAATTACTGCCTGAGATCTATTCCTGTGCAATTCTGGCACCTGTATCCTTGTCCATGCTGTGTAAACTTCACATTCTTATTTTTATTTTATTTTATTTCTTCTAGGAGTAGTTTGCTCATCTTTTTTATCTATCTTATCTTCTTGAAGCATTACCATAATTGTTGGTTACTGAAATGCCTTATATACTCAATTTGAATTGCCTGATCATTAGGCTATATATACAGATGTGAATGTTGGGCTGAAATTAGATAGAGAGTAGACAACAATATGCTCTCCTCGCCTGAAAATGCTAATTTTGTTGATGGTTATCTGCCGTGCTCTATTATTTTAAATCCTTATTACAATACAAATGACAGAAATTGGGTTATTTCTGATGTCCAGAAGACCCACCACCCTATGTCTGTTTTCCAATCGGTCTTACTGATCTCATGCACTTCATTATGTCCTCTCTATACAGGGAAAGGCTGGTACGAGCAAGAAACGGTGGACGGCGAACGCAAAGTCTGACAAGGCATCTCCACATCCTGTGGGTGTAGTTACAACTGAAGATATTACTGAAAAGCTTGGCAAGTTGGGTGTTACAGGGAATATCAGTCAGTCCCAGTTCCCCATCCAAGTTGGTAGCGTCTTGTTAGGAGATCAGGCCCCTACGAAAGGTCACAAGGGTATCTGGAAACCAAAGGCATATTCAACTGCAAGAGGGTCTGTAGCTACCGATGTTCATGGGACAGCAACTGATGGTATTCCCACAGAAATTTATACTCGGGCTAATGAAGCTGAAAGTAGGGAAACTGCATCAGTGGAGAAAATTGGTAGTAGTTTAACTAAGCTGTTCAAGGGTCCCCTGGGAGAGGATTTTACTGTTGATAATCTTACATATGCTTCAGCTCAAATAAGAGCTACATTCTATCCTAAGTTTGAAAATGAGAAGTCAGACCAGGAGGTATTCTTTCTTGTTTTATTTTTCCTTCTGAACTGCATGGATGGACCCCAAAACTATTTTTTAAGGCTCCCCTGTATGCTAAGAAAATTTAATTCATTTTTTTATTGGCTGTATTGCAACCAACAAATGTGTTGCCTCAAAACCAGTCGGCACTGTTGCAACTTCGTGATTTTGACTGCTGCTCATGCTGTGCTCTCCGCCGGCTGCAATAGTGGGCGGCTTGTCACAGTCCTTATTGCCTGAAAAGTGGCATGGGCTACATTGCTGCTGTTATTACAACTGGATGACTGCATGAGCAAATCTATGGGGCTGCCAACTGCTCTTGCAAGCGGCGCTGCGGCAGTGCCTATAGCCTGTCTTGATTGTTATTTTTTTGCCCATTCTCGTGGGGATAATTTTCATGATCTGCCTGTTTTGGGCCTGAATTTTCATTATAAAGCCCATATTGCCTGAAAGTGCCTTTGGGTCCCATAAACACTGCTGGTATTTGGATGTGGGGAAGTAGAAGTTAGGATTAACCCTAGGTGGAGAAATCAAGGAGAAACCCATGTTCAACTCCCCAGGAATTTCCATTGCGCTTATATCCATCACTGTAGGAATTGGGTTCAAGCTTTCCCCAGCCCCTTCTCATCAATAGACTCTTGACGTATACGAAGGAGTGTGGTTCGTTCGACAAATCCCTACCTCTATATCTATCTCTGAGATGTTTGGATTTTTCAAGACTCCATGGACATGCATAAGAGAAATGCTATCCCCACTCGGACCAAGACATAACTTTTACCAAAAGTTTATTGTGATCTTTTTGTTCAAATAACAATTAAGGTGAAGCAGGGTCAGGAACAATGAATCTCTTTTTGATAAACAGATCCATTTTGCAAGTTCGTTATTACGGGTAGTTCCTACAAAGGATCGGACTAATGACATATACAATACTTGAATTATCGATGTAGTAGCTTTCATATTACTCTTGCTTCATGTTCACCAGAGAAAATTAGAGTGGGAATCAGTATTCAATAGTTAGTGGGGTTAGTTGTGCTCTCTGTTACTTTGGTGCAGTCTTTGCTTTCTCCATCAAGTGGAGAAAACTCGCCAAGTGGTCCCCACGTTCCCCTATAAAAAATATGCAATCAGACGGGACAATAGAATTCCCTGGGGCAAATTCTTTGTACCTCCAATTTCACCACATCCATAAAGGCCTATGCTATCTATATTCGTAGGCATTGTGGATAACATGGATAGCGAAAAGCAAATATTCTATTCTAAAATTCTCAGGATGTGGGTACAACTAGGATTGAATAGTAATACAACTCTGTCATATAATTAAGTGATTAATTTGTTTTTTGTCAATCAAGTTAAAGTATATCCTTAGTGACATTTGCAACTTGGGGTTCATTAGTCTCATCACAATTTGCTGACTAGCTGAGTTGACCTTGATTGGCAAGTAAAGGAGTTGTGTGATTGTGTCGCTTGCGTCACTCTTCAAAGCTCGAGAATTGAACAAGTCTACTTTTGAGTCTGATTGATTAGGTTAGCAATAAGTCGTTTGTTGTTAAATTATTTTGGTGGATAAACCAAGCTTGAGGGTAAATAATAAGACAAGTCAATCCATCTCAAAAGATTGTTGTTAAATCATTTTGGTGGATAAACCAAACTTGAGGATCAATAATAAAGCCAGTCAGTCCATCTCAAAAGAAAGAATAAAGGGAAAAGAAAACAAAAGACAAATCAATGGACCATATATGATCTAAACAAACATAAATACTAAATGACAAGGGCTTTGCCAAACGATTACACTTGAGAGTGGGTGGGAGACCTACATATTCTCTTGTAATTGTGCCAGGGTTATAGAGTAGGATGATTTTATGGGAGTTGTTTTTTGGTTGCTTAAGATGCCACTGAAAGAACACCAAGAGTTGACTCGTGAGAATGAGCAATTGGAGCATTTCAAGCCATTAGAAAGAAGCTCAATCCAGTATGTGGCGGTATTTTATTTATTATTTGTTGAATAACTAGGTTGTGGCAGGTTATTAGAGACCAAAGATGGCAATGGTGGATTTTTAGGTACAGGGAAATCCCTTATCCTATTCTGAATAATAAAGGACATCTTTAGAAATATCTAATCATCAATTTATTGATGATGAATATCTCTAAAGGATTATTGCGGGATGGATGAAGTGGAGACTTGCTTTTAGAGTGCTTTGTGATTGGCACATACCAACAAGATTGAAAGGAAAACTTTATAGGGCAGCGATTAGACCAACTATGACTTATGGAGCAGAATGTTGGCCAATCAAGAAGCAATATACATGTACAAAATGAGTATAGTAGAGATGAGGATGTTGAGATGGATGTGTGGTTAATATAGCAAAGATAGAATCGGAAATGAGCGCTTTTAGAGCATTTAGGGTTAGCATCAATAGATAATAAAATAAGAGAAATGTATGAGATGGTTTGGACGTCTCGAACGCAAGCCAACAACAATGTTGTTGAAGAAAACTTTTGCTATGCAAGTTGATGGCCCATAAAGAAAAGAGGTAGGCCGAACAGAACATCGATGAAAGTAGTAAGGATAGATTTGAACTAGATTTGGATTTGATTTTATGCATATAGCAAGACCCAAGTCTAATTCCAAATGATGTAGAAGCATAATAGTGATAATGCCCTACTTTTAAGTTTCAAAACCAAGCTTCCACATCTAGAAATTTTGGCAAAGATATAAACCCGCATAGGGGGATATTTCTTATTGTTCAACTCTAAATTTTTTTGTTGCATTACATCCATATATAAAAGAAAAGAAATCCTAAAACTATAAGGGTTGGTTTGTGCAACGCCGTGGAAGGGGAAAACCCACTTTTCCCCTTCTGCGACTTTGCTTTCTTACTCGTCCAGGTCGGAATTCCGGATACTATGTCGTGCGGAAATGAAGCCATAAAAAGGGGATTCACTGCGTCTTTCGTCGCTGCACAAACGCCTCAAGGAAAGGCGCTGGGAAATTTGGCGCCTTGTTGGACGTCGGACGGCAATTCCGTGGAATCCCCCTCTGCACAAACGCTCCCTAAGTTATTTAAATAGGAAACTATATCGTCATCCTCATCATCAAAGCCTTGTGCCAACTATGTTATGGTCGGTTATATAGGAAACTATATTCTAACCTAATTAAATTTATAATTAAAAAACCCTAATTACAACTAAAAAAAATAAATAACTACTATAAGTCTTAATGGAAAGAGAATCCCTTTTGATTTGGACGAGCTGTCAAGAAGTCCTCTTTTTGGCTTGAAATTTGGGCCATGGGTTGCGTCAGGAAAACTTTTGGACTGTTGGGAAGAAGTAGACACTATCAACTAAGTTATGATGGTTCCCTTGCATATTACACACCCTTAATCAACTTGTGTCCTAGAAAGCTGATTACTATGCTTATTTTAGCTTATCCATATCCATGATGAAATCATGCATTTTAAATATGACATGTGAATGCCTTATCACCTTGATAATTTTTTTTTTGTTTTGTTACTTGTGCTTTACATTTTTAGGTCAGGACAAGGATCATACAGATGGTCTCCAATGGCCAAGCTACATTAGAGGTGAGTTTTAAAGTTATACCCTTGTGATTTGCTGGAAATAAATTACTAGGTTCTTTTATGGTAGACAACATTCTGTTTCTTGTCCTATATTTGAGTTCCTGATGCCATTTTTATTTATTATTATTTATTTATTTATTATTATTATTTTTTTGTTTCAGATCAACTTGAATACCATCTGTATACAATTTTTTTTTTTTAAATTTTGGATCTGTATCAGTATCATCATAACGTTTTTATAGCTTTACTATTACTGCTCCTGCTCCTGCTGTTCACCATTACCATCATCTTAGCCTTATCCCATTGGTATGGGGTCATCATAAATGTTCTACTTGTTAACTATAAAATAAACTGCTATCTTAAAACTTTACACTGTAACTAAGAAGCATGAGACTGAGCTCTCTCTCTCTCTCTCTCTCTCTCAAACATAGCCTTATCTGATTTATTGAGGACATTATTTGTGAATTTTATATTTCCACTCAGCTCTTTTGTAGCTGTGCTTTCTGTAACTCAACGTTCTAACATGTCTTTTTGCACTACTTCGTTCAAAGTCTCGCTGGCTTCCCCTCCTTCCTCTAGTTTCTTTGTACTTATAGCCTTTCGAGATGTTAAATGAGGGCTTTTTTGGCCTTGTATCTATGTGTCTGAACTATTACAAACACCGCTCTTCTTCTATTGGAGGGCTGCCCATAGGGTTCCTCTTATATATTCCTTCCTATTTCTACACTTCATCTTATATCCAAGCTTCCATCTTAGCACGTGCATCTCAGCCATACGTACTTGAGCTTCTAGTCATTTCTTTGAAACATTCAACTCAATAAATCAGAGCTGGTCTGGTTGGTTTTTAACGAAAATGCCCCTCTTATAAAAGAGGCATTCGATGGACAACTAATGCTATTGTGGCTTTTCTCATCTTTGTGCATCCTTTATCTTAACTTGAACCTATTGTTGTCTTCTACAATTACTCATGTATATCAGAATCCACCAACACTTTGGAACCAAGTCATTTTAAATTGACGAATGTATCTTCGGTACTTCGTTCTACTAAACTATTGCCAAAGCTCTACTTATCATTTACGCACTTTCTTGTCCGTCTAATAAGTACCAACCATCTGTGAACAATATGCATGAGTCTTTATCTTGGCTATATGCTGTTAAGTTGTCCATCACGAAGGTGAATAAAAAGGGACTTAACATGGACCTGAACCCTAAGTGCAGTCTTAACATTGACTGGAAACTCATTTGTGAATTGTGACCCTACACAGTTCCCATACCTGTTATTGCTCCTTCATACTTGTCTTGTATCATACTGATATATACACTTGGGATGCCTTTATTCTATGATGTTTGCCAAATTAACTTCCTTGATATCTCGTCCTAAGTTTAATCTAAATAAACAGCCATATGTAAGCTTTTCTTCTCTGAAAACTTTTTGATGAGTTGTCTTACTAGGAATAATGGATTTTTAAGTAAAGCTTTTTAGCATAAATCTAAACTGGTTCTCCAAAATATTTGATTCTATTTTAGGCATTGTTGTTACTATTTGAACTACCTGTTGGATTGGTTGCCTGAGTGTACTACATGAATGATAAAGTGAATTCTCATATAAGCGACTTTTGTGGCAGGTCTCACTTAAACATTCTGGGTCTCTTTTCATGTATGCGGGGCATGAGGGTGGAGCATATGCGAAAAACAGTTATGGAAACATGTATGTTTCACTCTTAAAATCACACTCTGAAGCATTCTGAAATATGCTTTGTGGTTATTTCATGTTCATTAATTAATCACTTCCACTTTAAATCATCAATCATCATCACCAACAAGCCTTTGCCCTTATCCCATCTATTTGCAGAGTTCCCTTCCAGAAAATGGTCATTTCAAAACTGACTTATTTAATAAGCTCTGTTTGGAGCTGTCCTTAAAATGCTTTCGTTTTTTTTTTTTGGTAAAGTAAATGCTTTCTATTGTTGGAGCAGATATACTGCTGTTGGTGTTTTTGTTCTGGGAAAGATGTTTCTTGAAGCTTGGGGTACTGAAGCAACGAAGAAACAAGCCGAGTTCAATCAGTTTCTTGAGGTATTGATTGGGGTTTTAATAAATTGACTTCCTTTTCAAATACTTTTACCCAATGTATGCATTACGCAACCTGAAACAACTAGATGGTAATGCTTAAAGTTCAACAAATTTAAATTTGAAATGTTGAATCTCACGGTAACTTTGTTTGAGCCATTGTAATGGAAGAGAGGTATTCTTCTGGTCTAGAAGTGATATCAGGACTATAAATTATTTATAGCCACTAACAGTGAAAACATACGTGAGAAATTGCTGATAGCTGCATGTTTGAAAAGACTAAAGCCTATTTTGGTGTTCAATCAACTTTTAGGCATTGCCATGCTCACCAGCATTTTGATTCAGTTTACAGTAACTCTTAATATTATCATCATTCATGTACTCTTTAACTAAATGCAAACACAAAAGCATAGCTGTAAAATTATGAAGCATACCTGTCGTCATCATCTTCAGCCACTTAGCCTTATCTGATCAATCTGAGCTTGGCTTAATGAGTTCTACAATTGAACTGCATGAGATGCTATTTCATCTGAATTCCTAGCTACAAAGAATAATAGCGTGCGTGTGCGTGTGCGCGTTTGTTTGTTTGTTTGTTTTTTTTTTTTTTTTGGGTTTTTTGGGTAAAGCATAACTCCCTAATACTGTGTAGGAAAATCGCCGGGGATTGCTCTTGTTGGATTTTACCAAGCCAATTGCATTTGCAATCTTCTTTTGTAGAGTACAAAACAACTCTTCAAGCTTTACCTTATTCTGATCGTTCAGAGGGCGATCGCGGAGTCACTGAATGAGGTCCTCCTTTTCTTTCGGAGGTGTCAAATTGCCCAAAAAAAAATGTGTCTGAGAATTTGCAGTACTTTACTATTTGCAAGGAACTTTGGTTTATTGGAATCCTTCTAGCTGACTGGTTCTAAAGAAGCTTCTAGAATTCTTTCTTTGTTGGTGGGCCATGGACTTCCTTTGCAACCGCATTCACATCGAACTTCTTTAACACAAATTTGAAGAGATCACTTCTTGACTGGTACTTGTTAGCTAACTATTCCTTTGAAAATTGAAGATTCTCATTATTATATATATTTGAAGCCTTGAAACTTCTAATATCTAACCCAGCCAACAACCAAGAAATTACTCTTTTATGCAAACCAAAAGGTCATCCTCCGAGTTACTTCTCAATTGAGAACTTCTGTCCTTTCCTGTCCATATGGGTCATGTGTTGCGGTCCTAAATGCTTATAAGACTTAATTTGACGGTTCCATCAGTCTTGGGGCTTTTGACGTATTGGTTAGGGACATAACATTTGGTATTAGGGCCAACTTCCATGTCTTAGGTTCGAGTCACGGAAAGGGCTACCTGGAGTAGAGTGAGAGCCATTTAAAAAAAAAAATAGAGAAAAGGGTTACCTACCGCCAGAGTGAAAGCCGCAGCGGAGAGGGCTACCTGAAGCAACGTGTGAGCCATCCTAAGAGGGGAAAATGGCTACCTGCCGCTAGAGTGAGAGCCGCTGAGGACGTCGGCTGCGGAAGCGTGGTGGTATGTTATGGTCTTAAGTGCTTATAAGTCTTAATTTGATGCGCTCCATCAGTCCTGGGGCTTTTGGCTTATTGGTTTGGTACATAACATCATGACACCATAGCCAGCGTCAGCATTTCATAAATTTTTCCCTTCAGAACTTAAAGCATCAAAATTTAGAATTGGCAATTTTAGGAGGATCTTGCACTTGAAGAAGTTTCTTATTAAGGAAATGTTTGATGTGCTGTCATTCCTATCTCTATAAATGATTATACCTCATGGTGATTCGTGCAAAGAACTTACTGAGTCCCAACTTTCTAAGCTAGAGCTTCTTGTATTCTCCCGTGTGATTGTGTACTTGTATGGATGACCTTCGACCGGATTCTTCTCTATGCAACTATTATAGCTGATATTGATTCAAACAATCTATAAGCACCTGTTAGGTCCTGTAACAGATTGTGCTTTTGGAACCCTACAGGTGTGCTTGTCTTCATTCTATTTGATGTATTGCGATTTTTAAACATGCTCGAAACATTAAATGAAAATTTATTGGGAATGAATGAATGATGCTTAGATAAAGTGATCTAAGATCCTGTCTATGCAATAATGAAATCGAAGGAAGTCTAAGACTCCTAACCCTCTGTTTGGGAAGGAGGGAAAGTGGGGGGGAGGAAAAAAAAGAGGGGAAAATGGAGGGAAAGTGGAAATTGATGGTGTTTGGGAAGGGGGGAGGGAAAGTGGGGGTAAAATTCTTGTGGGGCCCACCTTAAAACTTTCCCTTCAAAAATGAGGGGAAAGTATGAGGGAAAGAGGGGATTCTTTGTAATTTTACTAAACTGCCCTTTTCACTTTTTCACATTTTCATAAAGGGTAAATTGGTAATTTTCTCTCTACCTCACAAACAAACAAAACCCTACTTTTTCACTTTTCTTTCCCTTACTCTTTGACTATCTAAACAAGAGGAGGTAAAATTAACTCCCCCCCCCCTTCCTCTTCATTTTCCTTCCCCCTGGAATTTTCCCTCCCCTCCCCTCCCCTCCCCCCTTCCCAAACATAGGGTAAGAGTAAGAGAACTGGGCTAATTATGACAGTTTGAGTTAACCGTCCCACATGAGTGAGCTGATGTAGTGTTTGGTCAAATAAGTTTAGCTGAATGGGTTGAACCTAAAAGGACCGTGCTAGCTTGTTTTTATGCAAACTTTGCGCATTGTAGTGTACGCATTTACAATGATTTGGTTAATCTCTTTCATCGTGGAGTACTTTTGATTGGTTACTGTCCACAAAATGCTTTTTTTTTGGAACCATTCTAACCATCAAAGTCATTGGCCTTATGCTCATTAAGTGTGAACTATTCCCATTTTTGTCATTTGGTGCCCATTTATGTCATCTGACCAATGAATAAGTCATTGTTGATGAAGTGAATGAATGAATGCTTCTCATCCTCATCTGCCATGTGCTATTTTGACACAGAAGTAGCATGCAAATTAAGTGCCCTTTGGGAGTGGATCTTGTATACCTCTCACCAGCCACCACCACCATAATTGAATCCTTATCCCATCTACTTTGTGAACAATCCGCAGTCTTCTGAGCACGTAATGAAGCCATTGTGGATGCATTTCCTTTTCTTTTTTTTTTTCCATTTTTTTCCTTATATTTGAGAGGGTCATATTTCTTTAATGATCAATTCGAAATTCTCTCTTTTCTTGATGCACCACATACTCAAACTATTTGCATCTTAGTACTTGCACGTTGCCTTCATTTTATTTTATTTTTTTCAGTTGCTGAAAATTCAATCCATGGCAGTGTAGGCCTAATTGTTATCTTTGAAGAATGTCCCTTTGATCAAAGTGGCTTTCCACATGGCACTCCACAATCACGTAACACTTCAATAACTTGTCTCTAATTTGCCTCCCCTCCGTTGTCTAGCTCTTCATTCGTGCCATAATTGCTTCTAGATATAAAAACCCATCAATCATGCTTTGGCTTTTTTTAAATCAAAGTGGCACTCTACAATCACATAACACTTCAATAGCTTGTCTCTAATTTGCCTCCCCTCCCTTCCTTGTCTGGCTGTTCATTCGTGCCATAGTTACCTTAGGTATAATAACCCATCAATCGTGCTTTGGCACTAAAAATGTTTTTAAATTCTGACCATGTTCACAAATCACTATGTGCTCCCTAGTTTTTGCCCCTGGTCTCTTTCTATAAAGAGAGAATTAATGTGTTTGTTTTTAAAGTAAAATTTATTTATTTGTATTACTTAAATCTTTATAGCCTGTACTCCAATCTCTCTCTCTCTGTTTTTTCTTTTGAACATAAAAGCAACTTTTCTCACAATTTCTTAATGTATTTCAGAAGAAGCATATGTGCATATCAATGGAATTGGTGACCGCTGTTTTAGGAGATCATGGGCAGCGCCCCTTGGAAGATTATGGTATGCATCTCTTTGTCATGCATATTTTTTGTGTGGGAATTGCTAATTAGTGCTTATGGTAAAATTGCAGATGGCACAGTCGCCCCTCACAACTGTAGAATTTAGAATCCTCAAATTCCCCAAGTTATGCAATCAAATCCCCAAATCTCTTCCACTAATTATTCCATACCACCTAATGACACCCTAATGGAAAACAAACATAATCTAATTGAAGAGAAATTGCAATAAATCAGAGATTTTCCATTGAGAGGGTTGTCCTAGACCTTCTGGAGAAGATTTGACATGGGCTCACATGGCCCACCAAACTGGAAGGTGGGCCGTACACCCATGGGCAGCCGTGGGTGTGTTGGGCTCAGACAGTTTGGGTCCTATTGTGCCCTGCAATTACCTGTCCAAAATCCCAGGCATGCAACCCAGTTTCCGAACCATACGAATGCATTTTCTTTCATTTTTTGTGAAATACTCCCTGCCGGGCATTGAATTAATAAAGTTGCCCCTATGTGAGTATAATTTAGCAATTGCGGGCTGTTTTGGGCTCCTTAATACTGGTGGGACCCCTGCACACGGATTCGGACCCCATATGTTCGATCAAATGCCTCCATGAATGCCATGCCTACTCAACCACTTGATCTTGAGGACCATCTGCACCAAGAATGAAGGGTCCATTTGCTTCATGCAATTGAATTCCTAGTACTTGTATTTCTTGAAGTGGTTAAAATTGAAGAAACAAAGGTGAATATCCGAAAAATGATCATCAAATAATATCCCCGTCAATGGAAAATAAATCAAGGGGTGATTGGAAACGGATACCCAGCCATCACCCTGGTAATTTAAATCCTACAAAAGTCATGGTCCCATCTTTTTCTCCACCTTACATCCTTCGCTGCTCGCCTCACCTCTTTAATAATCCTGTTTTGAAGCCCATTTAACCATGAATTCCTAGTATATATTCAATTCCATGCAAACAAACGAATCCTAAAAGTCTAGTTCTTCCAAGCGGGGGATTATGATGCAGCCCAAGATGATCCAAACACAGAAGACTTTATGCCTATGCGCTCACATGGAGCAATTTGATAATAATTGGAGGCCGTACAGTCATCTGCGATGGTCCACAGAACTATTTGATCCCACTTCAGATCCGCCAGCCCACACAGCTAGGGCTAGAGTCCCAACCAGCTCTTTCAGTGGGTCCATTGGTCCATTCGGCCAGTTCAGCCAGCCCATTGTGCTGGGATGGCCAGGTGTATGGATGGGGTGAGCAACCCTATGGGACTCATCTCTGTTATTTGCTTATTATTTTCTTTTTGACTTAAAGTTGAGAGGACAGTCTAGAAGTTTTCTTTAGTATTATTGCTTTTATTTTTAGGATTAGAACATATTATACCAGGAAATTAAGCCAATGGTTTATTGTAACTAGGGTTGAAAACCCTGGACAACTCATAAATACGAATTGGATGCTACTTCCACTTATTCTAGAGTTGCTACGCTTTGGTTTTTGTGATTCAAGGTTAAGATGTAAATATTTGGGAGTTCCCTCTTGGCTACTAGTTTATTTCTCCAGCACTTTACACGTTATTAAGCATTTTTTTTTTTTTTTATTAATTGCTGGTCGGGTATTGGTTTATTGGGGTTCATCTAGGAGGCTGATCTGGGGAGATTCTCAAATGTTTGGATTTTTTCCTTCTAGTTTAGGAAATCCTGCATTATTATATTATGGGAATTGGAAAACATTAGGGCAGATTTTTAGGCAATATTTGTGGAAACATAGCCAAGTGGGGAAAAAAATGATGGTTGTCATTGATCTGGTTTTGTGTTCCTAGAGTCTTTGTGGAGAACCTAATGAATAGAGAAAAGATTGGGGTAGAGCTGATAAAATGATAATCAGGATCTTTTATTCAAAGGGTTAGATTATGATGTAAGACTTACCAGAATTTTATGGTGACTCATCCATCATATATTTGGTGCGCAAGCATAGAAGTACATATTTCTTGTATTCTAATATTTTGTTTTATCACTATTTTCATGATAGTTTCTTTCATGATAATAATGTATGCATGCTTTATTTTTATCATATTTAGTGGATTTGTTTCTCGTATCACGATCCCTTGTTACCCATGTTCTATCTTGCCTTTGAGCAGTTGTTGTGACAGCGGTGACAGAACTTGGCAAAGGAAAACCAAAGTTCTACTCTACTCCAGAGATAATTGCTTTCTGTAGGAAATGGCGCTTGCCAACAAACCATGTTTGGCTGTTCTCAACAAGGTAAAGATTTATCGTCCGCTCAGTTCGGTTCACTAGCAGATAAGTATATAAGGAGATTTAGGTGATGCTTTTGTTCTGAATCATATGTCGACAATGAACTGTAAGAATTTGGTGGTATTGTGCTAAACTTATAGCTGCAGTTTCATCAAATGCACCTAATTTTGTGTCAATCAGATCCCTTTCTACGCATGAAGCATGCCCGTGTAGAAAAAAGGAAAAAAAAAAAAAACTCTAAAAATAATATAGCATATTTAATTTAATTTTAATAATTTCCTATATTGTGGCATTGTTGTTGAGTCATGAGGGCACTGTTCTAAAAATTGATATTGTATGGCCAATCATTCAAGGGGATGAATCCAATTGTATTTTGAATCGTAGGTTTTTTTTATAAAATAAAAAAATTAAAGTACAAGAAAAATAGGAAAAATTAGACTAGGATACAATCATTTGAAGTTTTGAACATCATTGACATATATTAGTAAATGAAATGGTTATATGCGAATAGTTAAATATGTTTAAGATATTAACATCACTAAGAAAATTACGCAAGTTACAGTAATTTTCTGTTCTCTTTAAATAAAAAACCAAAATCATTGACCTTACATAGTAGTTAGGATGTCTCTTGGAAAAGGTGTTCATGAAGAAAAAACATTTAAAAAAAAATTGAAAGCAATATAAAACCCTTACATACATTCGAACACTTTAGTTGCTTGCATGTTACTAATTTATCTCTAGATTCACCCGTAAATGGGATTTGTTGCATAGATGCAAATCATTTTCTTTAAGATTCGATACAAATTGCAGGATTCAGGATACGATTCCTAGTTTTCTAACAACAATGGTTGAGTGTATGTGGGCCCCCTTAGGGGTCTTTGAGGGGGCCTACTACATTAGCAGAAGTATCAATGGTTCTTTTGTAACTATTGGTGCAAACAAATTTGCTGGATAATCAGACTTTCCATTTACTAGATCCAGCTTTTCTTCATTTCCCCCCCTTCTCACATCTCTAGTAGTTTCCAAGGCCTCATGTGGAGTTTGGTCCTGTAGGCTAGTTAGGCTGTACTTGACAGGGAAAATCATACTGTCTTCCTCCATGTCCTCTGCAGATTCTTGTGTTGTTTGATCCATTTTTGGATCCTTGTCTTTAGTTTTCTTCTAGGGTAATGGAGAGGGCTTGCGTGGGATCAAGAGAAGGTTCTTTCCCAACGTTCACCTCACTATTACAATAGGCTTTACTGCCATGTATCTGCAGCCTCCTAATCAATGTGTAAGATACCATGTACCAACGAACCCATCACTTGGGCAATGTGGGATGTGGGACTTTCCCAATACAATGTGCATGCAATGTTCTCTGGAAAAACATCACACCAAACTTGTTCCTCTCACTATTACAATGGGCTTTACTGTTGTATATCTGGAGTCTCCTATTCAATGTGCGTGTGACGTTCTTAAAAAAAACATCACACCAAATTCTTCAAAGAAGTTGATTTGTAAGATAAAAAGGTATCTCTTAGTCGGCGGGCCATACCATCATTACACTCATTCCACCTTGTACAGTTGCTAATGCTTCTTTGCAGGGAGGCTTAATTTTTTTGTGTGCTTGGTGTTCATTGGAATTACATCACACCATATATTCAAAGAAGTTGATTTTAAAGGTAGAAAAGGGATTTCTTATTCACCAGGATAACACCATTTCACCCATCCCATCTTGTAAGGTTGTGGATGCTTAATCTATGATATTCTCTCTAGAACTCCTTTGGCATGGCATGCATATTCACACTTTGCATACTTAAAACTCATGTCCAATTATGAGTACTTTTAAGTTATAAAAAAAAATTAAAAATTTATGTGTACTTTTACTATTGTCTATACCTTCTATGCTAAAGTAAGGTTTTCTTGCTTTGCTGAAAATGATGCCTACTCTTTGCTATTTGCTTTCTCTGTTTGATAGACAAGACTAGATTTTGAAATAAGTTAGTCTTTTCTGAGCTAGATTTTTTTTTTCTTATGAATTCATCTTTGCTACTGAAGGAAATCTGCGACTTCCTTTTTCGCTGTCTATGATGCATTATGTGAAGAAGGGACTGCAACAACTGTTTGTAGGGCTCTTGATGAAGTTGCTGACATATCTGTACCAGGTTGAGTTTCTGCTCAAATATGTTTTAACAGGAGTCTCTTCTGTAGAATGCTTTGTTTTTCACACTTTCTGGTCTGCATCATTTGACTATGCTGTGTTGTTGTTGTAAAGTGAAGGGGACCCTTGGGCGACCCATGTGGCTAAGGTTTGGGCTCAATTCAGGACCATTTGGGGTATGAAAACCCAGCCCAAGTGAACTGTAGGCTTGCTGTATTTTTCTGAACACAATTTCAGTAACTGCAAATAACCTCCTGCCCCCCACTCTATTCTGCTTTAGCAAACCAAACACTGTTTTATTTTATTTTATTTTATATATATATAACAATAAAATTTTATTTCACCAAAACAAAGCGGAACAAAGCACAACGAAAGAAAATCAACAAAAAGAAAAGAAAAAATTACCACACATCAAAAGACATGCTAGAGCTAAAAACTCCTTCAAGAGCAAGACTATCTGCTACGGCATTAGCTTCCTTAAGAATTTGATTGAAAGTGGCTCCCAATCTCCTTTAGATATCCTGCACCTCCTCCACCCAATCCGCCAATCTCCAAGGATAAGAACTACTTGAACACCATTGAATTGCCGAGAAAGAATCTCCCTCAAGAATAGCACCATAGCCAGCCATCTGAAGCAACTCTCAGCAACCAATAAGAATAGCGAACAACTTAGTTTCATTATCATCCGAAGAGTCAGTAGGCCCAGAGAAGCTCCTTACCATCTTTTCATTCCAATCCCTTATAACTCCACCTATCCCTCCCTTTCGCAAAGAATGAACAAAGCTACCATCAAAATTAAACTTCAGAACGCCGGTAGGGGTATTTATCCATGCAACTGTAACTCTGGACTTAACCCTCCAACCACCTTTAAAGAAGGAAGACCAAGATCTATAAAGATCTTTCACGGAAACTCCATTAAACTCCTTACGTGTACTCGCCCATTTGGAGACAGACCAAATTATGGACTCTACCACCTCCACCACAGAGTTGAGACTTATTCCGGAAAACTCTATTATTCCTTTCCAACCAAAGCTTCCAACAAGTAGTATACACTACTAAGCTCCATAAGATCTTACCCTGAATAAATTTATAGCGCCAATGCCATTGAATAAATAGATCTTCAACTGTCCTAGGCATAACCCATTCCTTACCAAACATTTCAAACAAAGCAGACCACACTCTATGAGCAAAAGGACAATGAATCAGCAAATGATGCACCGTTTCCTCATCTTCTAAGCACATTGGACACCCATTAATGATGATATGATTCCTTCGTCTCAACTTGTTTATGGTCAAAATTTTATGTAACCTCACTATCCAATAGAAAACCAATACCCTTGGTGGAACTGAAGGAGTCCAAAAATTGTGCTAGCCCTCCACTCTTCCTTAAGAATCAGCCAAAGCATTATAAAAATACTTCATTGAAAATCGACCCTTAACATCTGGTTTCCATTTCCTGACATCTGAATTACCCCCTGATAAACACACTTAGTAAGCCAAGCAAAGAAGCAAAATCAGAAATCTCACATTCCAAGAGATTCCTTCGGAAGGAGAAATCCCAAACAACTCCACCCCAGAATGGGAAAAATTATCTATCACAAGCATTTTGCCTCTTATCCAACATAAAAAGATTAGGAAATTGATGATACAACGCCGTTTGACCACGCCATTCATCATTCTAAAATCTGATCCTCCTCCCATTATGAGCTCTATAACGAACTAAAGGAATAAAATCATCTGACAGAAAGTAGACTTCCAAATATCTGAAGCCTTATAACCATGACCTGGTACCCACCACCCATCGTTGCCCAAATTATATTTTTTTAGTAAGATCTTCCTCCACAATCCTTGATCAGTCTCACCCACCCTCCATAACCACTTTCCCAAAAGAACTTTATTTACCTTCTCAATGGAACAAATACCCAAACCACCTTTATCTATAGGTTGACACACTGTTTCCCATCTAACCAAGTGATATTTTTTTTTGTCAACAGAATCATTCCACAAAAAATCACGTTGAACTTTTGCAATTCTTTGCATAACACTCTTACGACATCTGAAGCAGGAGAGAAAATAGATTGGAATACTTGACAGAACTGACTTAATTAAAGTTAAGTCTACCTCCCATTGATAAATATCTTCCCCTCCAAGAGGTTAATTTTCTTTCAACCCGCCCCACCACTGAATCTCAAAGAGATTTCTTTGTTAATCCCAAACATAAAGGCATTCCTTGGTATTTAGAGGGAATCCTTCCAACTCTACACCCAAATATCTTTGATAACGAATCAACATGACTTTCTTCCATCCTGATGCCAAATTGCCAATCAATTCACATTTGCTAGAATTGATTTTGAGACCCGATAAAAATTCAAACCAGTGTAAAAGAAGTTTCATCGTATGTACCTGATTTAGAGAAGCATCACAAAAGATGATGGTATCATCCGCAAACTGTAAATGAGTTACCTCACAAGAGCTATTATCAATTGCAAATCCAGATGCTAAATGCATGTGATTAGCTTTCTCCATTAAAGCATGCAAGGCTTCTGCTACAATAACAAACAACATAGGGGATAGAGGATCTCCTTGCCGAATACCTCTAGAACTTTTGAAATAGCCAACCACTGTTATTTTATGATTTTAGCATATTGGGGCTGTTTGGGTCCCTAACTGATCTAAGCAATTCGCCATGGGTTCGGAGTTCGGACCCCATGTGCTTGATCATAAGCGTCCTTGCAAGCCATTGCTTGCCCAATTATGCATTCTTCATGTGTCATTGTCATGTGCATCAAAATGTTTAACTAATGGTCCAAGTATATACCTACGTTGTGCACATGCTGATGATATTACTTTGATCTCAAGTTTTAACCAGTGAATTTGTGCACATGTAGCTGCATTATACTGGGATTTTCCGGATAACCCACTCTTCTACTGCGCTTGAGCTTTCTTACTTGGGACCCACCTTTGATCAATCCAATTCGTTCAGATATGCACCTCCTTCTGAATCGGCATTTATCGTAATTTCATAGTTTAAACATTATTCACCGTTGGATTTTTATCATAGCAAATTTGCAATGCATAGTTATTAAGTTGAGGAAAAAAAAAGAAAGGGCTTGGATCATTTAATTGGCATGATATCTCATATTCCCCTCACTGCATCCAAACCTTTCTATTGTCGTGCCTCCTTAATTCTAGGAGGGCCTCAATGAAAGGAGCATTTTGTTTTTTCTTCAAAAGAGGCTCGGCTGCCCGTGCTCTCTGTAGTACCCTCATGCGCACACACACAGATCATGAGGTGGAAATATCTCTCTCTCTCTCTCTCTATATATATATATATATATATATATATGGAGATGCTCCTATAAGAGCATCTCTCACCTTACTATGAGAGGTAGGGTGGGGGCCCTCACATCCATATCCAATGCCAACAACTTAAATGTGAGAGATGCTCTCATAGGAGCATCTCCCATATCTATATTACAAACATGATTCAAACCCACAACCTTGTGCCTATGGCCATCTTTTCATCTTATCAGGTTGTTCTTGATTTTGTAGATTCTATTGGGTTTGGAGCTGAACTGCATTTTGTATCAACAATTATAATCTTTTTTGACCAGGGAAAACCCAATCTTTGTTATTTTTGTCTTCAATGGACTTTTATTTGAAAGAATCATGGTACATTGAAGAACAGAGCATGCAAGATGTATTGTCCATCTCAAAGTCCTGATACTTATTTTGAGAAACCCACACCCATAATGTTCCAACCACAATTAGATGTCCTGACTATATCATAGATAAAGCATTGGTGATGCTGATGGTGGTGATGGTGAGCTACTCCGATGTCAGTGTTGACAACATATTTCAGTTTATTGACACTTTGTGTTTGTATACAGGATCTTTGTCATTATCGTCATTACCATCATCACCACCACGACCACCAACACCATCATTGAAGCTTTATCCTATCTGATTGGGTTTGTGAGTTCTACTTTTCTTCTTCCTTATTTAAGGTTGTGCCTTCTGTCGCTTCACAATCTTGATTTTCTCTGTTATACCACCTTTAGATTTCCTCCAAGCTAAAATTGTATGGATATATCTCCACCCTTTTCGTCTAGTTGGCACTTGATTTTTTTCTTACCAATGCTCCTTGATAGTTCTACTTAGCAAGAATAGTGTAAATTAATGAATCTTGGTATCAATCTGCAGGATCTAAAGACCACATAAAGGTGCAAGGTGAAATCTTGGAGGGTCTGGTTGCTCGGATTGTTAGTCGTCAAAGCACAAAGCATATGGAGAAAGTTCTGTCAGAATTTCCACCACCACCATTAGATGCAGGTATGTCATGATATGTACATTTGTATGTATATTTGTTTTTGTTTGCCCTGTTCAAGTCCTTGCTTCTATCAGCAATTATGATTTGTCTTGACTGTGACAGTTCTTGTTATTCTTTTTATTGTAATTTTATCAAGGAGACTTATTCTAAGTTATTAAGTTAAATTGAAGTATCAGAGCAGAAGTCCCTAATATGAAATTATTTTGCGGAACCTACACCGAATTACTTTGGCATTCCAATAACAATGAGATCCTACACAACGGCTAATTTCCTTTCAATGACAATGACACATTAGTTTCTAAACTTATTATTTGTCCACAAAAATTAATTATGCATGTTGTGGGTAGAGAAAGCCTATGTATGTACTATATATATTTATTTATATAAATATTTTATGTAAGGATGTATTTGTGCGCGCGTGTGTGTAATACGTACTTTAATGGCTTTGACACATTGTGTGTTTTTGTTTTCATATTTCTGTGTATGTGAGTATGCATATATATATATATATTTATAAATATATAAATATATAGTGTTTTACATGTATCTACATACCGTATTATATACATTTATATGTTCAGGTGTTGTACGTTCTATAATTTTATATGCAGGTGTGTATTGATGAGTATTTGTTTTTTTTTGTTTTATCCTGAGTACTGTACTTAACTTCTAAAGTAATAAAAGGAGATTAGCCTCTTAGCGCCTAGTAAACAGGTGTATAGAATATTTTTCCTTCTCCGCTTTTCTTTCATGAGAAAGAGCCTATAAATATAATCTGCAAAAAAATAAAAATAAATAAATAAATAAATGGCTTCCCAAAATACATCTTCCTTTGAAGAACTTAGATCTTCAACTTGGTGTTGAAGGATATATAGAAGTGGAAGTTTCCACTACTTGGGATATATTGCTGATCCCAACTAATCGTACAGCTCATAATGGATCAGATACCCCAGTTCTAGTAGAGCCATATGTCGATTTAAAAGCTCTACTTTTGTGGATATTTTTCAAGAATTTTCTAAACTGGTTTTTCTATTGGTTTTTTGGAAATGTTTGAGGGATCTTCATCCTATCCTTAATTGAATTTGGAATTTAAAAAAACCTGGTTTGTTTTTCCTTCCATTTTTCATTGATTTTTTTGTTTTTTTAATCTGTTACATAAAGGGTAATTGATGTTGTTGGTTGAAATTTGAGATAGTGACGAAAACCCTCCTTCCTATTCCTATCCGTGCATTTTTCCAATCTTGGCGGTTACTTTTGGACGTGTACATGCTTTATAGAGTAACCTCAGCGGGTTATATAATCAGATGTGCAATGGATGCCTTCCAGTGATCAATAGGGGTACCAGATGGAGTTAGCGGTGATTTGTGTTAGAATTGCTCATATGCATTCAAGGCTGTATCTATTGATTTGAATTGATATATAGCAGCAGCATATGTTGAATAATGCATTTGTTTAGTTTTGATATCAGTGTTTTCGAAGAATTTATGGGATCATTCTGTTTATGTTTTATTTTTTATTTTTTGGTGGAAACGTTATGAGTAAAAGGTGTTCCTTGAGCATGTTGACTGACTTTATAGTAGAGTCTTCATCGTAGGTAAAACTTGTTGGGCTCGATTGACCTGGGTTAATTGCAAAAATGCTTGTGTCATGTTGTCTTTTGCTGCAGCCTTTTGTGGCATCTTAAATTCGTTATGGATGACTAAGGAAACAACTTGGACTGTGATCTCCAATTGATGTGGATTTGGGACCTGAAACTTGGGGTTTCATGACTCAAATGAGCAAGTGGGAATATTAGGTGCAAGTGATTGCAATCAACTGTTGATTACAGTAGTATTTGTCCTTGAAAAGTTGATATCTGTGGATTTCTGTCGCACAATCTTTAAATTCATTCTCATAAGTTAATTTTTAAGAAACCTGGTCCCAGAATAGTGCCTTTAGGTACTGTTATTACAGCGGTCTGAGAAATTGCAATAATAGTGCTCAAAATCTCATGCCACAGAACAATGATTTTAGGGTCTTTTGCTGTCTTGCAGCAGCAGATACTAAACCTAAACTTTCACCAACAAAATCAACAAAGGACTAAGTTTACAATCAACAAGAGAAGGCAACAAACTCACTAACTTCTTTTTTTTTTTTTTTTTGCAGCAATCCTTCCACAAAAGCAGAGCCATTTCATATGTAGATTTTCTCAACTATCCTTTTAGATCACTTAAAACACTGACTAATTTAGAACTCAAAATTTGACTTTAACTTGTATTAAAAATCTCCTTTTTTTTCAGTACTCTCAGGATGCGCCTCCTCTTAAGCCACCTATTATTTTTATTTTTTTATTTTTTGGTAGGCTGCCAAACTGGCTGGCACATGTGCTTTCTCACCATGGTGTGCAGAAGTTAAACCCCCATCCTCCCTGTAAAAGAGCAAGTCTCTACCACCCCTCTATGCTCGTGGGAACCTTAAGAGTAGGACTACTGAGTCACGTATTAGGAAAGGGAAGAATAACGACTATCTTCAAGTAAACTATTGAATTTGTGTTCCTCAAATGATATCCTTTATTGTAATTCCTCTTATTTTATTGCTATCAGGACTGAAATATTTTAGAAGTGATGGAGTTCTATAGAATTCATGGCTCTTATCAATCATGGGTGATAACTTCATAAGAAAAAAAGGGAGTAAATGTTGCACAAAATTGATTACTGCCAGAATACTACAAATAACATGATATGTATCCCTTGGCTGAATAAGTTTCCTCCTTGATCAGTGGCTCATGAGCTACATGCTTAAAATGACATTCCTATAATTCCCGGGAGAAACTTGGATGATGTTGATGGTCTGTGTATCAAAGACTGCTTAGATGATTTTCTGCATTTTGTTTCAGGGAATGCATCATTTTTACATGCAATTTCTACTAATTATACATTGGTTTCCAGTTGGCCATGACCTGGGACTGAGTTTGCGTGAGATATGTGCAGGCAACAGATCTGATGAAAACCAGGTGAATTTATATTTCTCTCTTGATGCTATCCTTCTCGTTTTATTTATTTATTTGTTTTCGTTTGGACTTTGACCTCATATTGGTTCCAGTTTCTAGTTATTGATTTTAATCACCATTTGACAATTGTTATACCTTTACACAGCAAATTAAAGCACTTCTTCAGGGTGTTGGAACTTCTATGTGCCCAGACTACATAGATTGGACTGGTGATGTTCTGACAAGAAATGCTGACCGATCAGTTCTTTCAAAATTTTTGCAAGCTCATCCTGCAGATCATTCCACCATCAAGTTGCAGGTAAGGTTACATTGTACTTTCCTGTAACCAACACTAATGTGATATGGCAGATTTTGAGAAATGATCTTGTCCTACTGCTAGTACCATCTAATGGCTGCTAACTTCATAATTATCTTTTGCAGGGGCCCACCTTTGCTTGATGTAAGCCCCGATATCATATGCCTCCATGTATAGGAATGGGCCACTTCAATTGGAATGAGAAAATTGGATTGATCATGTTTATATGACCAGATATTTGGATGTGATTAACCCAATGATCTATATGATATAGTGTTCTGGTTAAAGTGAAATTTTGGTCAGTGCCTAGTACTTAGAGAGGCATGATGAGAAATTTGGATCAAACAAAGGTAGGCTCCACATAGGTTACATCAGGTTTTAGATGCCGTTACTACCATATTTATGTCAGTGCAGGATCATTTCTCTGGAAAATTTAGTTTGAGATTATGAACCTTGTGGCACATTCAGCAATTTCACTTACCATACATAAATTTATGCCTGAAGGGGCTGCTTGCTTGTAATAAAATGGAAATATGAGATTTCTTATAGATTTGAAGCCATTTCAAGCTAGAGCTACACTATTGGAGAATTTTTATGACTGGGTCAAGTGAGTTGATTGTCATCTCCTTGCATGAAATAACTCCCTGGTTTCAGCTAAGATTTAAGGGTCGGACCCCATTCTCAGGGACTGGTGATAAACTGAAAGTGCCCATGAAGGCAGGATGTCCAAGATTTTCCATTACAAGTAAACAGAACCTGAAAGATTTCCTTTGTCCTACAGTTCAAATATCAACTTTAATAATTTTAGTCATCACTTTTATATCAACCTGCTAGCATCTATCTTATAGTTAGTCGACATGCAAGAGTAAACTATGCTGCCATGCTCAGTATTGCTTTACTAGGTATTTTCTTATCAAAACTCGTCTGTCAAAAGGATCTGCCAATTATGCTTCAGTACTATCAGTCTATTTTTCAGTTCAATGATGCTCTATACCTGAGAGCTATAAGCATCTGATTCTTGATCTCATCAATTCATGGGGTTCTTTTCATTTGACTGAAATGTATTTGCATTGTAATTGTTTCAGGAAATGATCCGTTTAATGAGGCAAAAACGTTTCCCCGCTGCCTTTAAGTGCTACTCTAACTTCCACAAAATTTCATCTTTGTCAAATGACAACCTTTATTTTAAGATGGTTATCCATGTGCAGAGTGATTCTGCTTTTCGACGGTACCAAAAGGAGATGAGGTGCGTGTTCTTTGTTTCTGTATTGGATTTAATGTTTTGTTAATTTTCTGCCATGATTCAATTCTATGATTTCACACTGCCAGTTGAAAGATCTGAACAGCAAAGTGATTGCATTGTTGCAGGCACAACCCAGGATTGTGGCCATTGTATAGAGGTAAGTTGTACGCTTTCATCTTGTAGCTCATGTAGACCCTCTTACAGCTTTCATGTAAATTCATTTTACTTAGAACCCCCAAACCGCTTTCTAGATCATCTGCTTAGAGTGATATTTTACCCACCTCTAATCTGCATCAAACCCTTCTCATCCTTGTTCCAAAACTAGACCTTGTTTCTGTAGACCTCTCCTCTTCTGTGTGTGCGCGCGCGTGTGGCTAAAACTAGCATCACCAGGATTTTGTCCTCACCATTCTATTCAGGAAAATGTAACACCTATGAAATGATTGTTCATACCCTCACGTATTTAGCCCACCTGTCACGACCCGGGCCCGAGATTAGGGTTACCACGGCCAAACCCCGAGTCGTGATGCCATACTTACTCCCGTAAACCTCGCATCGCCGAAGCCAATACGAGATTCACAAGGGATCTTACATATACCTGTCAAATGTACAATTTTGCGGAAATATATATATACATTGACATTTAATGTTAATATGTACAAATGCTTTACCAAAAGTAAAGTTTACTTATACATCTCATTTCCTATTTAAATCAACCATGCATATTCAAATACAATGCATGTGATCACTATTTACAACAAAATGGATCTATTCAAAATGTTCTCAAGAGTTTCTAAACCGGTTGCCTCCGATTTACATCCATTCGTTCAATCCTCCTGGGGGAACTGGATTGGTCTCCTCCGCTGGCGGCGTGGTCTCGGAACCACTGGCACGGCCAACTGGGCCTGTCATGTCATCAATAACACTGTGAACACGACGGTTCAACAATGTATACACAATTCTATGATACTCATATGTTAGCAATTTGATTCCAATCCATATAGATAACAATACTATTCATATCAATTCAATTCAATTCAATTTCATTCAATTCAATTCATATAATTCTTCCCCGAAGGAAGCATGCAATTCATGTGAGTCTCCCCTGAAGAGAGCATTCCATTTATGTAGTTCTCCCCTGAAGAGAGCAGTCAATTCAAGTATACACTTTATCAAGTGTCTTTTCGTTGTCCTATAGCATAGGCGGAAGGCGCACCATTCACAACCCAGCCTTTCAAGGACTCATGTCATGTCATTAGTGCTCACTTTATTAGTGGCTTTTCAAATGGTTACGCACTTTATTAGGTGGCTTATCAAATGTGTGGGATTTACCAGTGTCTTGATCAGAGATCACCGGCATCACCACGGAGCTCCGGAACGCTCCATCTACTGCAGCAGACTTAATCTTTCATACATTACAGTGTTTATTCATTTCAGTTCTTTTCGTTTCATTTCATTGCATTTCATTGTATTAATTCAATACATTATTCAATACTAGCTCAACAAGGAGCACAACAGTAATAGACGAGAGAGGACAAGCCAACTCAAGTCACAAACAAGTAAATTTCCTAAAACAACATTCGGGTGAAACGTTCATTATGCAATGTAGGTGTTATTATGGATGACATCACTTTTTAGTGACATTTACATTCACATAAGTTTAGCTAACACCCATGAAGGTTTAGGAAATTATCAGAAATCAATTCTGATATTTCCTCAATTTCGGTCACCTCGGCGGTTACCTAGCGGTTAGCCGCATTAGGGACTTCGGCTGACCGAACCACATTCGGTCAGCTTCCAGAATTTCTCAATTGTACAGGACACTTTGCCCAATTCGGTCACCTATGCGGTCACCCTCACGGCTGGCCGAAATTCAAATTTCGGTTAGCCGAATTTCTTCGGTCAGATGTCGGTTCGTTTTCCAGAAGCTAAACTTCTGATGGAAAAACCCTGACAAGATTTTCGGTCACCTTACGGTTAACCCGCGGCTAGCCGAACTCACAATTTCGGCTAGCCGACCTATGTCGGTCAGCTCTCGGTTAGGTGTCGGTCAGCCTGGCGGCTGACCGAATTGCGCCCAGAAGTTCAGAAACTTCTGAACCGAATTCTCTGTAACTGAACTCCTTGAGTTCTAACAAATCACTTAACAATTGAAATCATTATAATTGAGTATACTTGCCTTGTTTGGAAACTTCTTAGCAAGAATTTCCTTGTCTAACTGGAATCCAAGCTGAATTCCTCAACTCAAAGCTCCTTGTGAACCTAAAACCCAAAATCAATCCACAAAACAGAATTCTTGTGAATTCTTTGAGCCATAACTCAATAATGAAACTATGGAAGTGCTGAATTCAACTCAACACTTACTTGTAGCTTCTTGGTGGAAATCTTGAGATCTTCTCAAGCTTCAACTCTAAACAAAATAAGAAAGAAGATGGAGAATAGGATGGTGAAGATGAAGCCCTCTCCACAAGCCCTTGACAATTCTCCCAATCACACACTTAAGGAAGAAAACATGGAAGAAAGAAGAAGGAGAGAAAGAAAGAGAAGAAGAGAAACCGGCTGCTGGGATGATGAATGAACTCAAATGAGTTCATCCTCATCTTATAAGCCCAAAATTGCATTTAACCCCCTCTTCATTTCTCTAATTACAATTCAAGTCACATGAATGGTCATTTGACCCAATTCACGTCGAATGGAATCGTCATAGTTATAACAGTTAACGTACTCCTCGAGATATACGTGTGAGTATCAAGAGTTTCCGTATTCGACAAAATACGCGTAATTTCGTATTTACGAAAAAGTCCTTACATTGCATGGTTTAGGTTTTAGGCTAAACCTTTACGATTCATTTCATTAAGTTTGCCATTAAGCAACATTAATTCCATACATCATGTTGAATTAACGTTAATCCCGCTTAATTAGAGTTAATCTTAATTAACTCGGGACAGGGTGTTACATTCCCCTAAACTTTTAGAACCATTCGGTCCTCCGAATGCAATACAAATCAAGAGTTTGGATTGTTCTCTCAGACTGCCCATCTGTCTGTGGATGATATGCAGTACTAAACCGCAGTCTCGTACCCATGGCATTCTGATATGTTTGCCAAAATGTGGAGACAAAGCGACTATCTCGATCAGAAATGATTGAGACAGGTACTCCATGCAGTCTAACAATCTCCTTGACAAACAATTTGGACATTTCGCTGAATCCCATATCCTTTCGAAATGGAAGAAAGTGCGCGGACTTCGTAAGACGATCAACAATAACCCAAATGGCATCATGTTGTCTCCGCGTCCTTGGTAATCCGGACACAAAGTCCATCGTGAGATGTTCCCACTTCCATTTAGGGATATACAATGGATGAAGCAAGCCTGGTGGCTTCTTATGCTCAAACTTCACACGCTGGCAAGTCAAGCAGGAAGATACATAACTGGCTATCTCCCGTTTCATGTTATTCCACCAGAATCTGCCCTTCAGATTTCTATACATCTTCGTACTTCCTGGATGCACAGAATATCTGGTGTGATGAGCTTCAAACATGACTGCTTGCTTCAAATCTTCCTGTGCTGGTACACATAATCTGTCTCTGAAATAGAGAACTCCTGTGATCAACACAAAATCTGGCCTTGCTGCAATGTTATCCCGAATTCTCACTAATTCCGGGTCGTCGAACTGCCTATCTTTAATTTGCTGAATGAGTAGCGGTTCGAACACTGACATCGCTGCAATCATGACTTGATTGTCCATGACTTCAATGGATACATCCCAATCCCTGAATTCTTCAATCATACTCCATTCACCCACCAATGATGCCAAGTCAGCTGATTTGCGACTCAAAGCATCAGCTACCACGTTACCCTTTCCAGGTACATATGTGAATGGAAAATCATAATCCTTGATCAGCTCTAACCAACGGCGTTGCCTCAGATTGATATCTTTCTGAGTGAACAAGTATTGGAGACTTCTGTGATCGCAATGGACTTCGAAAGTCTCTCCATACAGATAATGTCTCCACTGCTTCAATGCGAATACAACAGCCGCGAGCTCTAAATCATGTGTAGCATAGTTCTTCTCATGCTCTTTTAATTGACGCGAACCGTAGGCAATTACCCTACCTCGTTGCATCAATACACATCCCAATCCAACGCCTGAGGCATCTGAGTAAATCTCAAACCCTCCTCTTCCTTCAGGTAAAGCCAAGATTGGGGCTGTTATCAACTTTTGCTTCAGAGTTTGGAAACTGCACTCACATACATCATTCCATTGAAAAGGAACATCCTTCCGAGTCAGTTTCGTCAACGGAGCTGCTATCTTGGAGAAGTCCTTTACGAACCTTCTATAGTAGCCCGACAACCCTAAGAAACTCCGAACCTCTGGCACATTCTTCGGACTCTGCCAATTGCTAACCGCGTCAATCTTAGCCGAATCAACAGCTAATCCATCTCTGGTAATGACGTGACCCAAAAATGCAACCTGCTGCAACCAAAAGTCGCACTTCGAGAACTTTGCATACAACTGGTTCTCTCTCAGTGTCTGCAAGGCTATTCTCAGATGATGTGAATGCTCTCTTTCTGACCTTGAGTATACCAGTATGTCATCAATAAAGATCACAACAAACTGGTCTAGGTACGAAGCAAACACTCTGTTCATTAAAGCCATAAAAACTGCAGGTGCATTGGTTAGACCAAAAGGCATCACTAAAAATTCATAGTGTCCATAACGAGTCCTGAATGCAGTCTTCTGTACATCTTGATCCTTAACTCGTATCTGGTGATATCCAGATCGAAGATCAATCTTAGAAAAGTAAGCTGCACCTTGGAGTTGATCAAACAACTCATCGATTCTAGGCAGTGGATATTTATTTTTAATTGTCACTTGATTGATCTGCCTATAATCAATACACATTCGAAAGGTGCCATCTTTCTTCTTCACAAACAGTACAGGTGCTCCCCATGGTGAGACACTAGGTCTGATAAAACCTTGGTCTAGCAATTCCTGTATCTGTTTCTTCAATTCATACAACTCTGATGGTGCCATTCGATACGGTGCCTTGGATATCGGTGCAGTACCGGGCACAAGTTCAATCGTGAAGTCCACTTCCCTAGCTGGAGGTAGACCTGGCACTTCATCGGGAAACACGTCTGGAAATTCACAGACTACCGGGATGTTTTCTAATTTCTGTTCAGGCTTCTGTTCAGAAATGAATGCAATGTAGCCTTCACAACCACTATGCATCAGTCGTTCAGCCTTAAGTGCTGAAATAAGCCTCGTGTCAAACCTCTTCAAAGTGCCTTAAAAAAGCACACTGGCATTGGCCTCATCAACCCTGAAGGTGATGATTTTGCGGAAACAGTCTAAACAAGCTCTGTACTTCGCAAGCCAATCCATGCCAAAGATCACATCAAAATCATTCATGGCTAGTATAACCAGATCAGCTGGCATTGCTACTTCCCCGATTTTCACATCACATTGGGGAACGTACAATTCACATACTACCCTTCTCCCTAGAGGAGTAGCTACTGTAAAATCATATGGCAATTGCATTATCCGGTCTCGCATATTACACACAAATACAGGTGCTACAAATGAATGCGTGGAACCGGGATCAAATAATGCAACCGCAGGTTTATCACCTATAAGAATTGTACCTTCAACCACATTGGTTGCAACATCAGCTTGCTCTCGGTTAAGAGCATAAGCCCTTCCAGCTATCTGTGGCCTCTGCTGTTGCTGTCCAGGTTGTTGCCTCTGCCATTGACGCTGTTGGCCTTGTTGTTGCTGTTGCCTAGGAGGTGCTGGCAAAGCTAATCGTTGTGGAGGAGCAGGAAGTGCTGCTTGTGATTGAGCAGTCTGCTGATTAGGAGTTCTGTCATCTCTCCTTGCCTTTGGACATTGTGCCATTCTGTGTTCCAAAGAACCACAAACAAGGCATGCTCCAGTAGTTCTCCAACACAACTCAGTCTTGTGAGCCTTTCCACATGTCTCACAAACTGGCTTATTCTCATTCTTAGCAGTAAATTTTTGTTTCTTATGTTTATCCTTGAATCGTCCTCCCTTTTTGAACCAGGAGCCTGTAGATTTTTCACCACTACTCCTCTTAGTACTTTCATTCTCAGCCAATTCTTCTCTGTGGACTTCTTCTGCTGTGTAGGCTCGATCAACGGCATCATCGAAGGTAGTAGGTCTATTTGCCAATACCATCTTCTTATATGTGGCATTTAGGCCATTGAGGAACCTCTTCACCTTCTTGTCTTCCGTATCTACCAAATCAGTAGCATACTTAGACAACTGCAGAAAGGTATGAACATACACAGATACGGTCATTTGACCTTGCTTCAATTGCAGAAATTCTGCTTCTTTCTTCTGCCTCACATGTTCTGGGACAAACTTCCTTTGAAATTGTTGTTTGAAAGTCTCCCATATTACTGCTTCTGGCAATATAGTGATTGCCCCACTCACACTCTTCCACCACGTCTTTGCTACTTCTCGTAGCATGGAGGAGATGAGGGCAACTTTCTGTTTCTGCGTACACGTGACTGTGCCAAACACATCCTCAATGTGTTCCAGCCATTCATCAGCTTTCAGCACATCTTCAGTACCCCGGAACTCAGTAGCTCCTCTTTTCCTGAATTGTTCATACAGGACATTAGGGTCTTTCTCCTTAGATTGAATTACCACTTGTGTTCCAACCTGAGTAGGTGGTTGAACTGGTGGCACTACTGGTGCTGCTTGCATCTGAGCCTGTAATTGACTCTGCACTTGCAATAAAGAAGTGATCTGGGCTTGCATACCCATCTGTGCTTCATGACTCTTGGCCATTTGTTCATTGCTTCTCACCAGTTGCTCCAGGATGGCAGTCATCCTTGTGTCCACATCGGAGACAGGAGACGGTGTGACAACTTCTACAAAGTCGTCATTGCCTGGATTCGATCCAGATGCAGCCATGCTGTAAACAATACGGAAGGTAAGATACATAGATCTCAACACTTCCATCACATATATCACATAAAGTGAAAGCATTTAAATCACAAATCCAAGATTGGATTTGGCACGAAACGCAACGTTCCTCACTTCGTTCCTATAAATGGCTAAGTCATTTAACTATGTTAACTTAGCTCTGATACCATACAATAAGTATGTCACGACCCGGGCCCGAGATTAGGGTTACCACGGCCAAACCCCGAGTCGTGATGCCATACTTACTCCCGTAAACCTCGCATCGCCGAAGCCAATACGAGATTCACAAGGGATCTTACATATACCTGTCAAATGTACAATTTTGCGGAAATATATATATACATTGACATTTAATGTTAATATGTACAAATGCTTTACCAAAAGTAAAGTTTACTTATACATCTCATTTCCTATTTAAATCAACCATGCATATTCAAATACAATGCATGTGATCACTATTTACAACAAAATGGATCTATTCAAAATGTTCTCAAGAGTTTCTAAACCGGTCGCCTCCGATTTACATCCATTCGTTCAATCCTCCTGGGGGAACTGGATTGGTCTCCTCCGCTGGCGGCGTGGTCTCGGAACCACTGGCACGGCCAACTGGGCCTGTCATGTCATCAATAACACTGTGAACACGACGGTTCAACAATGTATACACAATTCTATGATACTCATATGTTAGCAATTTGATTCCAATCCATATAGATAACAATACTATTCATATCAATTCAATTCAATTCAATTTCATTCAATTCAATTCATATAATTCTTCCCCGAAGGAAGCATGCAATTCATGTGAGTCTCCCCTGAAGAGAGCATTCCATTTATGTAGTTCTCCCCTGAAGAGAGCAGTCAATTCAAGTATACACTTTATCAAGTGTCTTTTCGTTGTCCTATAGCATAGGCGGAAGGCGCACCATTCACAACCCAGCCTTTCAAGGACTCATGTCATGTCATTAGTGCTCACTTTATTAGTGGCTTTTCAAATGGTTACGCACTTTATTAGGTGGCTTATCAAATGTGTGGGATTTACCAGTGTCTTGATCAGAGATCACCGGCATCACCACGGAGCTCCGGAACGCTCCATCTACTGCAGCAGACTTAATCTTTCATACATTACAGTGTTTATTCATTTCAGTTCTTTTCGTTTCATTTCATTGCATTTCATTGTATTAATTCAATACATTATTCAATACTAGCTCAACAAGGAGCACAACAGTAATAGACGAGAGAGGACAAGCCAACTCAAGTCACAAACAAGTAAATTTCCTAAAACAACATTCGGGTGAAACGTTCATTATGCAATGTAGGTGTTATTATGGATGACATCACTTTTTAGTGACATTTACATTCACATAAGTTTAGCTAACACCCATGAAGGTTTAGGAAATTATCAGAAATCAATTCTGATATTTCCTCAATTTCGGTCACCTCGGCGGTTACCTAGCGGTTAGCCGCATTAGGGACTTCGGCTGACCGAACCACATTCGGTCAGCTTCCAGAATTTCTCAATTGTACAGGACACTTTGCCCAATTCGGTCACCTATGCGGTCACCCTCACGGCTGGCCGAAATTCAAATTTCGGTTAGCCGAATTTCTTCGGTCAGATGTCGGTTCGTTTTCCAGAAGCTAAACTTCTGATGGAAAAACCCTGACAAGATTTTCGGTCACCTTACGGTTAACCCGCGGCTAGCCGAACTCACAATTTCGGCTAGCCGACCTATGTCGGTCAGCTCTCGGTTAGGTGTCGGTCAGCCTGGCGGCTGACCGAATTGCGCCCAGAAGTTCAGAAACTTCTGAACCGAATTCTCTGTAACTGAACTCCTTGAGTTCTAACAAATCACTTAACAATTGAAATCATTATAATTGAGTATACTTGCCTTGTTTGGAAACTTCTTAGCAAGAATTTCCTTGTCTAACTGGAATCCAAGCTGAATTCCTCAACTCAAAGCTCCTTGTGAACCTAAAACCCAAAATCAATCCACAAAACAGAATTCTTGTGAATTCTTTGAGCCATAACTCAATAATGAAACTATGGAAGTGCTGAATTCAACTCAACACTTACTTGTAGCTTCTTGGTGGAAATCTTGAGATCTTCTCAAGCTTCAACTCTAAACAAAATAAGAAAGAAGATGGAGAATAGGATGGTGAAGATGAAGCCCTCTCCACAAGCCCTTGACAATTCTCCCAATCACACACTTAAGGAAGAAAACATGGAAGAAAGAAGAAGGAGAGAAAGAAAGAGAAGAAGAGAAACCGGCTGCTGGGATGATGAATGAACTCAAATGAGTTCATCCTCATCTTATAAGCCCAAAATTGCATTTAACCCCCTCTTCATTTCTCTAATTACAATTCAAGTCACATGAATGGTCATTTGACCCAATTCACGTCGAATGGAATCGTCATAGTTATAACAGTTAACGTACTCCTCGAGATATACGTGTGAGTATCAAGAGTTTCCGTATTCGACAAAATACACGTAATTTCGTATTTACGAAAAAGTCCTTACATTGCATGGTTTAGGTTTTAGGCTAAACCTTTACGATTCATTTCATTAAGTTTGCCATTAAGCAACATTAATTCCATACATCATGTTGAATTAACGTTAATCCCGCTTAATTAGAGTTAATCTTAATTAACTCGGGACAGGGTGTTACACCACCCACCTCTGATATTCCTGGATTCCGTAGAGCACTGCCATCAAAGTTGAGCTTAATCTACCTTATGGATGAGGGGCCATCTTGGTTGAATAACCAAGAGAACCAAACTCCTCCCGTCATCCAGCAATTATCAATGGTGGATATCAGAAAACTCTGGTATGGAGCCAACAAGAGATCCCTGAAGCAATGCAGAACCAGTTGTCTCCATCTCCCTGTCCTCTCAGTAGACACCTCACTCTCAAAACAATGGAAATGCTATACACCTTTCTATTTGACATTTGTCATCATTTTTGTTTTAATTATGACTTCATGTTGCAGCCTATATCTTCAGCTTTCAGCTGATTACTGAGAAGTATTGCATCATCATCATTATTAAAAAAAAACCTCTGTGCTCATGCAAATCATTTCGCTATAAGGGGTATTTTAGATTTCACTTGAACTTTCATTAATTTGTGAGAAGGTTTGTTGTTGATCTGCCCTTTTTGTTCCTAGGTTTTTTCCTTGACATAAATTTATTCAAGGTAAACAAGGAGAGAGCTACTGAGATTTCCAAGGATGGCAACATGATAATTGAGAATGCAAATGGTGGCTATGGCATGAGTACATCTGACACAGATGGTTTAGCTGATGAGGATGCAAATCTGATGATCAAATTGAAATTCTTAACATATAAGGTAAGGAAATGTACCTTTCTTGAGGTAAGTGAGTCATACTGTACAATATGCGCAAGTTTTCTGGTAAACTACAAAAATTAGGGTTGCACTGAGCTTGAATAGTAGCCCTAATAATTAGATGGGCAGTCTTGGATACCCATCAGCCTAACCCAGTTATGGGCTACCAAGTTGCAACCTTGTGAAGTAACTGCTTGATTAAGATATTTATGGTGTTGAAGACTATGTTGCTTTGTGTATACTCATGAGAATCGGATAGGAAAGGAATATAGGTTCCCTTCATAGACAATGAGCTTTTCATTAATGATCATGATTGCATGTGTATTTGATGGATTTTACAAATGTGCGCTACTTTGATAGGTGGTGACTCTACTTTGATAGGTGGTGACTTCTTATTGTTGTAGTCGTCGTTATTTTTATTTTTTAAAGTAACAACACATATTAATTAGTTTCTTTTTTTTTTCTTTTTTCCTTAGCAGCATGTGGTTTCTAACACATACTGAAAAATTAAACACAAATATGTTATTCCTTAACCACGAACCACTTATTTAACTGGGAAATACAAAATTATTTGGAATTGTATCCTTATGTAGTTGAATTTGGTTCGGTAAATGATGTTTTAGTTGTCTATGGGGCCAATATCTTGCTGGATATTAAAAAAATTGGTTGCACTTATATTTATGAGTTTTAACTCGGTTATAAATATGATGTAACCTAATCACGTATGGTTTGTCATTACATTTTTCTGAAAGTTGATATCGTTATCTCAATTTGTTCAAGTGATTGAATCGCATCTTGTTGTGAATCGTATCACGAATTATAGGACTTTTTATTCTTTTGTTAAAAATTTGGTTAAAATAGTTACTTCATAAATCATCCATTTTCCATCCATAACAGCATCACTGTAATGAGAACTAAGACTATGATAAAGTCATATGAAGCATGTGTTGAGTCATTACACTCACACCTGAATCCTAAGATATGCCCTATGAAGCACGGACACAAATAAGGGACATGGATACGCAGATACGCCATTTTTAAAAAAAAGTAGGATACGATACGTTGGGGATACGTTGAAATTTTTTTTAAAATATTTTTTATATGACTATGTAATAAAAATCTAACATTATTTCAATCAAAATAGCCATAAAATATGCACTTTCATTGATTTAATCATCACTAAACTTTGGTTGCTGGAAACACAAAATATATAAAACCCTTCGGGCTACCTAAAATAACTCCAAACAAACAAGAATAATCTAACAGTAAAAAAAAAAAAAAAAATGGATACATATACACACATACATAGTTGTCAAATCGTGAATCGTATCGTGAATCACTCAAGGGGTCAAATCGAATCGTGAAGCATAGGATAGTTTTTACTTTTCTTAATACAGATGAAAAAAACTAATTTTTTTTTAAAATAGTCAAAACTATAGATGTCCTAAATTTATCTATTTATCATCCATATTAACATTAATACACAACAAATATTAACATCTTAATATGTCGATGAGGATAATTATATAAGATATAAAAAGGAAGTAACATTCTGCCACATGCCTCCCACCAGAGGGTCCCACTGATGGTATTGCCGTGTGTTTTTTAGTCCAAGTGTCCAACACAGACACATGATGGAAAATTAAATGATCAAGATATAAAAAGGGTAGAAATATTCCGCCACAGGCCTCCCACCAGTGGGGCCCACCGATGGAATTGTTGTATCTAAGTCCAACACAATGACACACGATGGGAAATTAAGGACACGTAGAACTGACATAAATTATAAAAAGAAATCCATCAGTGGGGCCCACCCATCTGTGAAATCCAAAACAATAGCGTCCAATACATTCAGAAATTATCTGTGGGTCATGTAAGGATGAAAACTTGTTGCATTGGCGCCCACAACTGGTGGATGACAAACTGCAGTGGTTCCCACAGATGGATAAAAGAAGATGACAGATGGATAAAAGGAGATGAAGAGGAGTTAGGAGAAATAAAGACAAGAAAGAATGACCAATGAGAGAAGAAATAAATAAATAAGTGGGGCCCACCCATCTGTGAAGTCCCATACGGTCCCGTGTATGGATGGAAAACAGAATTGGAATCTCCAGATCCAAAAGGGCCCACACATCCATTAAATTGAAAAAATCTTTGAAACTTGGGCCCCACGTATGGATGAAAAAGGTTGTTGTACTGGGGCTCACAGCTGATAGATGTGAATCACATGTGGGCCCCACATATAGATGAAAATGGGGTTGAGACTAACTGCTGCTGTAGTGAAGCCCACCACTGACGGATGGGAAAAAGAAAAAAAAAAGAGAGAGAGGGGATGGACCGAATGTATAAAATAAAATAAAATCAAAAATAAAAAATCAAAAGCTTACCTGGAATCCTTCATCTTCAACACTTTGTGTCACGCCCCAAGATCCGATAACATGGATCCGAATGTGATGCCAGATGACCCAGTCATCTAAGGCCACTCAATTGTTCCAATAGTGGGCCATTTTTTTTTTTTTAATTATAATCATACGTAAAGCACATTGCCCATTCATATATCAGGTAAGCCAAAATCATAACCATAAATAACAATCCAACAATTATTACATCAATAAACCAAACACGCATATTATCTAAATACATCAATCCCGACATAAACTAATAAAGTCTTAAACTTAATGTCTTGAATTCTCATAATTTAAATATATTCATTTTAACCATCCAGAATGGCATCATCATAGCCATACTGTGGCACAGTCTCATATTCCTCTTCACCCTCAATCCCTGGGTCCTGTACATCCTCACTCTCCTGCACATCATCTGTAGTGGTGGAATAAATGAGCACAACGGTACTCCGCAAGATAACAATTACAAACCAAAACATATATTATAAAAGGTATAAAACAATAATGATGCACATATGATAAACAATAAATGACATGACATTACTATAATGACAATTTTTCATAAAATAAATATTGGGGCACCAACATTTCTTGAAATGTCATATAATATAAGTCACTTCCCGATATGGAATATAGGGTCCCAACACTACATTTGAACCATTCATTAGAACTCATGCGACAATACACTACACTTAGCACTATTCACTTGTCACTTAGCCATTTTAATACTTCGAGACCTTCCCTTCCATATTGGTCAATCACTCACATAACAATCACTACAAAATATCAATCCTTACACTAGGTTGGGTCTTTGTGTCACTGACCAGTCCAACAGTGCACCTATCTGCGAAGTGTCTTAGAATTTAACCCCTTCAAGACAAAGGTCATTTTCGGAATACCCGCTATAGGTAACCGATCACTAATCACTACACTGCACTGGACCACCACACAGTAAGACGTCCTCCCGTGGGGGTTATACAACGTAGTGGGGCTGTGGAACTGGGGTCCCTACTTTCGTTTGTTTTCTAACATGTCATTTATTTTAATTAGTTTAAACCTAATTAGAATAAAGCATATTATATGCATACTTATCCTCAAGCGTCCCATGCCACTTGGCTTCCATATGCACTCTTATGGTTCATCCCTTTCGATCAATATTATTAATTAATATTTTATGGAGTGGGTGTTACAATCATTTATCATCAACACATGAGGGTATCGTTATACATTTTTCAATGTTAAAAGAATGCCATACAAACTTTCCATAAATAGCATGTTATGCAAAACCTGCAAATAAATGACAACATATAGAAATTTTCATAATTAGAATGCTAGGCAGCATACCATAATGTCCATAACACTATTACCATATCACCAATTACGTATATACATTTTTAGAAAGTAATTGAAACTTGCCTTTTATGGAGCTTTACTAACCACTTGAGAAAAGGCGTTAAAATGTGAATTACGCTGCAAAAATAAGTTATAATTATTAAACACTAATTATTTAAATCTTAGTTATTAACCATATTTTAGAATCAATTAAATCCAATTTCTTAACCAATTAATCATCTAAGTGAGGACTAACCCACCAAGGTCCACTAGGGAACCTAGTCTAGCCATTTAACATTCTAAACTTACTAATTATTAAATCTTATAATTTAAGGTGGGGTTCATATGATTTATAAAGTGTCCTAAGGTCCATATCAACACTTAACAGTACCATAAAGAGGAATTAAGTATAATACATCAGTCACTAAACCACACCTAGACTTACCAACCACTAGCCAATGATGCCTAGTCTAGGTATTCTGGCTTCTTAATCTCCACTAATAAAGGGATTTAACCTACTGACCAGCGACTTAATTAAAGTGTATAACTACTGATTATGGCCCCATTTAATTCATAAAAACTCATTTTAGCCACTATAATGCATGACCTAGCATAACCAACTAGACTAGTCCACTAGTCTAGCCAAAATGGCTTCTAACTTAGCCAAGGGTGTGGCCACACTTCCTATTTCATTTAAACAACTATTAACAATTTAATTTGGTCCTTTAATTAAATTTAACATATAAATATCAGAAAAGAAAAACAATACAATTTGTCCATATGTGATCAATTGGTGTACTAGGGTTAGGTTTTGGGCTTAGCCCATTAAACCAAGACTCATTTATATTTAAGTCCACCATTCTAGCACCTTAAAACCATTAAAACAGAACCTTATAGTTGCTGGAATTTAATCATATCCATACCAAAATTAATATTTAATCCGAGATCAACAAACGGTGCACCAAGGGATCATATAGAGTCAAATTGGTTAACCCAAAAAGGGTCCCAATGATTCAACACCTAAAATCATGACTAAAACGGAAACTAAAAGTTTAATTAAAACCCTTGATTTCTAGTTATTTCAAAGATCCAAACTATTAAAAACTTTACATATATCAGTGAGAACATTCCTAGAATTTTTTGGGTCCGACCTGACCGTTGATTTGTCAAATCCAAGGGTTCAAAAAAAATTATTTCTTCTTTATCATGAATATTTAGAATATCCAAAACACTTTTTTTTTCCCATGATATGGATCTTTAAAATAAACTAGCTTATAATACAATGGCTGAAAGCATAACAATTTCTTTTATATAAAAAAAAAATAGATTTTAGAAAAGATGAAATACGATAATTATTAAACCCTGTGATCATTAAAACCAATAAATCTAACTCTAATGGTTTATTAAAAATAAAACAAAATAAATCCAATCTTCAAAAATCTAGTCCCCAAAATACATCTAAACCATCAAATTCAGATTTCACCATTTTCCTATCCAAACATTGGTGATGATCCAAGCCTAATCAATAATCGAAACCATGAACTTGGATCCCCTGTTCCTTTGGCCAAGCTCATTAAAGAAAATGACAGGGGTTGTTTATTTTTATTTATTTATTTATTAAGGATCACTGCTTCATCATGGTGCTAAAAACACCATTAATGGCCATCAATAAATATGGAAGAGGGCAAGCATTAGAGAAGAAAATGGTGAAAGAAATTAAATAATAAAATATGTAAGAAAATGAAAAGAAAACCTACCTCAAAGAAGTCCACCACCAAGCCAAGCTTCTTCCTTCTCTCTTCTCTCTTCTCTCTCTCTTTCTTCCTTTTCCTTTCTTCCCTTAAGCCACACGTCCAACTCTCTCTCTAGTTCTAAAACACACACGATGGAGGTTTTCCTAACTAAATGAAAGCCTAACCACTCCCTCCCTTTATGGAACTAAATCTAATTACATCCATTGGTTAGATATGTAGACTATCATACCCCTCCATTTAAATTCTCTAAAGATCCTAGCCCTATATTAGTCATCATAGATCCCTAATCATCTCCATTTGCAACTAATCAAGGGGTGTCCAATTTGGAGAGAAATCTCCATTCTCTCAATTATAGTTAGGTCAAACCAATTAGGGATAATTTAGTGCCCTAATTCCTCAATTAGATTAATGATTAGCAATTCATTAATGGGGTTTCCAATTAAGTTTGAAATTTGAAATAAAATGGAAAGTAAAGAGGAGGGAAACAAAGTGCCACATCACCCTCCACTTGGGACAAATCAAAGTGGGGCCCTAAACACTCACCATCTACAAGAACTTTCCGAATTTAGCATTAATTGTTATTATTATAAATATATATATATATATATATTTTATAATGTGTGTGGGTCCACTAAATTAGATTTAAGCATTAATTATAAACTCTCTAATCTAATTAAAATGACACTTTAATTAGCAACAAAAGAATGAATAATAATTGATGAAAATGAAGAAAAAGAAGTGCATGGACAATTAAATAAAAGGTATGAAGTCAAAATTAAATGCATGCAAACAATGAATTAAATACATGTAATAATCATAATAATAATTAAATTTCTATTAAAATAACTACTGTGAAATAAATTGAAAAACACCCTAGTCATAGGTCTCTAGTGGGTCTAGGGTTGGGCCCAAAGGTGAATCTGGGTCACGGTCATTACATCTGGATTGTGATGCCCCGGAGTCCCACATCGACTATAGAGAGGAAAGTGAATGGGTTTATATGTAGAGCCTACACCCTTACCTTGCATGAGGCCTTTTGATGGGTTCTGGCCCATTAAAAACAAAACCGTGAGGCCCGTGGGCCAAAGCGGACAATATCATGCATGCGTGTAGGGTGAGGCGTTACAAATGGTATCAGAGCCAACTCTCGACTAGTTCGAGTGTGGGTCCCCTGCCGTGGTCTGGTGTAAGTGGGCGGGTTTCCATGTGGGCGGGCCAAGAGGGCTGGCAGGCTACAGGGACTGGCAGGCTACTGCACAGGGACGTGCAGCCTTAAGGGGGGTGGATTGTGATGCCCCGGAGTCCCACATCGACTATAGAGAGGAAAGTGAATGGGTTTATATGTAGAGCCTACACCCTTACCTTGCATGAGGCTTTTTTATAGGTTCTGGCCCATTAAAAACAAAACCGTGAGGCCCGTGGGCCAAAGCGGACAATATCATGCATGCGTGTAGGGTGAGGCGTTACACTTTGACTCCTTGCTGTGAAAGGAACCATACCTTGGGATCGGCTCTTCGCTGGAAAGGAAAGAAAGCTTGTTTCGTCTGAGAGCATCGTCTTCCCCGCAAAGCCTGGACTTGGATGCCGAAAGCCAGCAGCAAAGGGTCTAGAGACTCCATAAAGGGGTTTTAATCTTCTGTTTTTTTATTTTCACTTAAGACGTGTCCCATGCGCATCCCGCACGTGTCCGACATTATAAAAAATAATAATAATAATAATCAGATACGTTTTTCGCGTATCCCAGACGTATCCATGGCGTATCTGGGCGTATCTGTGTTCAATATGCCTGGGATACGGATTCGGGACCCTTTTTTACGTATCCATGCTTCACAGGATATGCCTGTAAATTGGATCCATTGCATAGATATGAGTCTATCTTGTCCCCTGTGATATGATAGTAGGATTTGGGATGTAAATCATAGGATTTTAACAAAAGTAGAACACTATATACAGGAGCAGTGGTTCTTGTATATTTTGCTGGATTTGGATATTGTTGACACTTGACAACCACTTACTCTAAAAGCTTAAGCTGATCGAGAATGGTGTAATAATGTATATCAAAGTTACAAACCCCAATCCCCCACCGCAGCACGTGTGGGCTCCTTTACGGGAACTACACCCTCAATGGGAGAATATTGGGGTTCCGCATGGGAATCACACCCTCCATGGGAGAATACAAGGCACAACAAACCCGGGGATTCGAACACTCGACCTCCCGCTCTAATATCTTGTTGACAACCACTTACTTTAAAAGCTTAAGCTGATAGAGATCAGTGTTACAATGTATATCAAGGTTACAACAAATATATATTCATTCTCTGTGTATCTTTGAGGTGCTTTCATAGGTGACCCTTTTGCCTTTCATTTTTGTGTGTGTTCACAGGGTCGGAGTGTAAGTCTTAAACCAGTAAGGAGTTCTAAATCTGCAAGTCTCTACAATAGGCTTTCATCCTCAACCATTGGCTAGTCCATTTCCATGAATATGTTTTTCCCGTTTTGCAATTGCTCCCATTTCTTGAATATGCTTTACCAGTTTCTGTTAGGACTTAGGTCTCATATGATGTTGGTTTATTTTATATTGGCCAAGTTGAGACTTTCTGAACATAACGGAACTGATTGAAAAGTCAATTAGGAATATGCTATCTTAAAGATTATTGTCCCCTTATGTTTACTGCCTTAGGCCATTATTGATTGAACTAGTCTCATAGACCTTAATTCAAAATTTTCACTGAGGCCATCCTTAAAAAAGGTTCATGAGGAGTTATGCGAATAACACCTCATTTGTGATTTTTTTTAAGGTGTTAACGGTTTTGATAGCATGTGTGGAAGATATTATTGTCACTAAGTGACTGGTGATTACCTGTGGCCCCTTTAGGAGTGCATTTTAACCAAGTATTCAACATCATTTATCTTTTGCACACAAATCAAAGTTCTGGGTCAAAGAGATGTACTTGGCCCATAGATACAACTATGGTGCCAAACCATCATTGTATGTATTGAAGACTCATTGGTATTTCCTAAGGATTACTTGCCCTAAAATTGCTTTGGCAATTAAATTGCATAAGTTTATTCATGCTCCAGGAAGAATGTTTGTTTAAGGATTTTGGAGTTCTTACATGCTTCATCTGGTAGTGGGATTCTATTGCTAATCTCCACGAGTGTTACTCTAGGCCTCATGTGGGACGCAATTCGTTTAAGGAAAACAATTCATGGGTATAAACGATTTGCGATACGATTATGATTTTAAAGATCTGTGATACGCTTTTTGAATCGTAAGATTCATCCATAAATGGGATTCGTTGCACAGATACAAATCGTTTTCTAAAGATTCGGGTTACGAATTGTAGGATTCTGATAACTATGTGCATGCTATTGATTTTGGGAAAAGTCTCGTCATACAACATGAGATTAGCACTTGAATTCTAATCTCCACTTGACGCACTTGAATGCATGCCGTTGATTTAGGGTTGCACTTGAAATCATGGGTGGATAATGTAATGGAAAGGTCTTGTCTTACATATGATTTGGGTGAAAATCATACCAAAAGATCATCTCAACCGTTGATTTAGGTAGGTGCCTTAAGTTACATATTTTAGTGAAATTCAATCTAGGAGTGAGTATCATTGAAATTAGTGACAAATTAGGGTCAGTACCAAATTCCAATTCATGGGAGCATGAGTTTTTTTTTTTTGGTTGGTTGGGGGGGGGTGGGGGGGGTGGGGTGGGGTGGCGCTCATGTGTCGGTAAAAAAGGTACCTCATGCAACTGTGAGAGGTACCTTAGCAGAAGGTAATCCAATTATATAGAGAAATCATCAAGTGTGCACGCCTAATGTGTGGCCCGCCTAATCACCAATCCGACAGGGACCACCACCACCCCCCCCCCCCCCCCACCAACCCATCTCCTCCTCCTCTCTCGCAGTAGTCATGGGATTGGACCATTGGGTTGACTGAATTTTAATATAAAACCGTTGAATTTCTAGGGCATGGATCAAGTGCTTAGGATGATCTGATGGGCCCCAAACTTTGTAGAGAGGTAGGGCCCGTCAAGACCTTTCCATCGAACGGTCCCCATTCCCAGGTGGGCCCCACAATTAGTTGCATATTGGGTGTGAACCATGATGGTGTGTAGGGGATCCGGAGTGAGACTCTAAAGTATGGACGATCCACATCGAGGTACTATGGAAATTTACAGGTGCGATAAAAGGGGGATTTTGATTTCCAGTAACTGCACCATCATGGTGCGTAGGGGATCTAGGGTGAGCAGTCAACAGGATGGAAGATCCACATCAAGGTACTATGGAAATTTGTGTATACATCTATAATACAATAATGCATAATTAATTGCAAGTCAAATAGAATAGAAGCAGCAGCTTTCGACAGGAGGTCCTGTGTGGTACAACTGTTATAAAGTGTAATGCAAAGAATACAATGGAGGAAATCCGTGGGAACACAATAATATTGAACAAAAAAGTTTAGAAAAACATTTTATTTACCTCAATAATGTTAATCATCTCATATATTTCTTTCCAAATGATAAATATTTCTAAGTTGCGTGAGTTTGGGCATGTTTGTTGGAACTCGGAATACAATACTGGTACATGGTGTCTGATTCGGCAAATCCAAAAACTAGGATCAGTGGATTCAGAATAATATTCAAATAAATTTAAATAAACATTTGTTTAAAAAAAATTAATAAGAAAAATGGAAGCAATAAAAGTTATGTATAAATATCACTCTAAATAAAGCGACAAGTATTTCAATGTTTTACTGATTAGAAAACAATTGGTGAAAAATGTTCTCATACGAGCAATGCAGGTGCAGTCCAGCATTATGGGCCCCACTTGGGCCCACCTTGGGGCCCACCTTTCATCAATTCAGCCCCTTTGATAGTCCTTTCATCCCACGACCTAGCTTCAAGCTCAATTTTGCAATCACTAAACCTCACTCACCATCGGATCGAACTTTTAAAAAATAAATAAAAATCTATGGTTAAGATGACATTAAACGTTAAGGATGTTAAATCAAGGGTTAGGATAATCTGGTGGGACTTATTTTTTTTTATCTGCCTTATCCATGAGGAGGCCTTTCCATCTGCCTTCCTTCCATTGTTGATAAACTTACATCTAAGTGGGCCCCACAAGCTGGACTGCATATAAGCTATATGCAGCCTGCCCGTTGGAGAACATCTCCCTAAATTGGTGATAGTAAATAAGTAATGGAAGAGTCTGAAGAATCCAATGAGGAGTCATGTTTGAGATGTGTCTGACAGCTCTTTCCAAAGAATCCATTCAACATAGATATCCTTTGATGTTGTTCTTGTAAACTGTGATGTATTCTTGATATAATATACAATTTGTTTTCAGATTGCGTCGGGCTCTAGACAGTATATAACTTTTTGAATACTATCTTTCTCTGCACTTCTGATTATTTTGATTATATGGTCAATGCCTATTTGCTCCTTTTACAAGTTTAATGAATGTAATGGATATTCATGCAATATGACAAGGGGGTTTGTTGTTGTTTTTAATGAGCAGTTAAGAACCTTTCTGATTCGTAATGGTTTGTCCATCCTTTTTAAAGAAGGTCCCGCATCTTACAGAAATTATTATTTAAAGTAAGTTTCAATTGCCTGACAAATAGTGCATAATCAATTTGGTTTTTTTATCATTTAGTTGTTATGATTTTTTTATGCAAAGTCTTTTTTGTCTAATGTGTTGCAGCTACTTTCAAAGTCTCAATTGCATCTATTTGCTAGCCATTAATTTTATTTTATTATTATTATTATTTTTTTGTACCTATTTGCTGCTAGCTGCTTATTAAATTTACAGGGCTACTAGCAGATGATGTCAGTTTCTTCTTTTTGAGCTAGTCACTAGCTGATTATGTTTGTCTTACCTTTAAGTTCGAGCCCTTGCAGCTTAGGTTTTTTACTTGCTCATGAGGAATTTCATTAAAATGTGGAGAATTTTGTTTGATTAACAGTTGAAATTTGATTTTTTAATATTTTTAAATCGTGGTTTGAGCTTCTTGTTCTTATGCATATTAACTAAATTGATGAGGACTCCTATGTTTTTGCTAAATTTAGGTATTTTATCATGATTCTTGAAATATATGAGTGGAATGGCCATCAGGCTAATTCTGCATGCATTACTAATAAACTTGGACAGATAATTCAATTTTTCTGATGGTTCTCCTGTATTATATGTTCAACAATTCTTGCTTATGACATTTCAGTGGTGTTTTATAACTAGTTGTCATGTTGAATGAGTAGGCAAATGAGGACATGGGGAACATCACCTGCAAAGCAGAGGGATCTCAGTAAGATGCTAGATGAATGGTAATTGTCTGCTTGTTTTTATGGTTACTTTATTTGGTCTGCTGTTGAGTATATTCTTTTCAACTTTTTTTTTTCTTGTTGGGGATAATATTCCTGTTTAGTAGTACGTGAAATCTATTGTTTTGGTTTTTCTTCTTTTTCCAGGGCTGTTTATATTCGAAGGAGGTGTGGTAACAAGCAATTGTCATCATCCATATATCTGTCAGAAGCTGAGCCTTTTCTTGAACAGTATGCAAAGCGCAGTTTGGAGAACCAGGCTCTTATTGGTTCTGCTGGGAACCTAGTGAGGACTGAAGATTTCTTGGCTATTGTTGAAGGAGGCAGAGATGAAGAGGGTGATCTTGATCCAGCGGGGGCAGCACCACCTCTGAGTCATTCTCCCACTGTCATGGATACGGTTCCAAAAGATGATGGCCTTATCATATTCTTTCCAGGTAAAGTGCTTATCTGTGAAGTAGTTGTCAACTTTCTTTCAGATGCTGTTCCAGTTTTGACTTGAAACATTTTGGTGGGTTCCGCATTTTGAAGTTTTGGTTTGGAGAATATTAAAAATTTAATGTACAACTTTGAAAAGCAGTAGAAAGTTGAACAAACTACATATATTTAAAGAGAGTAGTAGGCTACCGCCCCAGTAAACTTAATCCGAGAGATATAAATTTTATTATTTGAGATTCTGAGGGGTTAAGATCCATTCCACATTCACAAGAGACCAAAACAACCTGGAGTTTTTGCCCTAATGAGGCCATTTTTGTCAATAAAGCTGGTTTTAAAAAAACATATGCATTGGTTTCGTCGAAATTGAGAATCTTGGCCCGTTTTCATCAACAAATTCAAAAGTGAAAAATGGAGATTTTGACTAAACTGCTTCATAATTTGGACTGAATGTTTTACACGGGGTTGTTTGGTTGGGGTACACTGGGCATATTTGAATAATTTATGAGAAAGGAAAGTAAATGTCTAATAGCCTATTTAATAGTTTATGAGAAAGTAAAGCAAATGTCAAATCAGTGGAAAATGCAATGGTTGTGTATAGGACAAGTATACTTTCCAATAAACCATATTTTTGCATTTGTTTTCATGGGGTTAAATAATTTGAGAGAGGAGGGAGACAGAGAACTGGAACAAGAGGAGTGAGATAGAAGTTAACTGGTAGTTTTTATGAAGTAAAATTTTTTGGAAGCTGGGAAAGTAAAAGTAAAGTTCTGGACTTCACTCTCCTACTTCTTGTGACCAACCAAGCATGGGTAAAGTAAAAAAAAAAAAACAAGCGTTCAAATTACTTTTCCATGATTTTCACTTTTCCTCTTGAAAAACAAGCATTAACGTAGTCTTGTCCAATTTGATCAAAACAAGCTGAATTTGACTAGTATAATATGGAACCAAACTGCTTGTATCATCATCGTCGTCGTCGTCGTCGTCATCATCGTCATCATTATTATTATTGAAGTTTTTCTGAAGTAATTTTATCTTGCTTAGATATTGTTCTTTGCTGCAAAATCAGAACCGGTTTAACCTGCAGAGTATAATATGTTGTGACTTTAACATATGCATATATTGAATATCATTTAGTACTTTTGCTTGAATGTGATCATAATCTGATATTGTGCGAGCTCCTATACATGCTTTAATATTTGTACTACTCAAGTTTCCAGAACAGTATGGCTCAACTCAGTTACAATCAGTTTCTGAAAGAGTGTTTTGGCTTGGTATGTATAAAATGTTGTGAATTTGACATGCATATATTGAACATCTATCACACACGCATGCACGTACCTGATGGATGTACAGTCATACACATGCTGTGCGTGCACACAGACAATGGATGCATCCAATTGATGTACCTGGCTGAGAGACATCCCTAATGGATGGTGTGTGTGTGTGCATGCATGCTCGCACATAATGGGCAATACATGTGTACTTCCTTTTTGTCCCCACCTATGATCATTCCAGCCCACTCACAGCAACTCCACACTCTAAATTGCCACCAGCCTCAATGTGAACCCGGCTGGAAACATATATCCATCATTAGACTGATCAAAGAAAACAAACGCAAAGTCCATGAAACAGCAAGGCCCATAAGTCAAGGGTTAGGACTTAGGATTGTCAAATGTGACTATTTTTTACTGGCCCATAACCCATGTCGGATTTTATTTCCCCTAACCCCTTGATTGCCATCTACCCCAGGTGGCCGCACTGGTTGTCCCACATGGGATACCATTCAGGGCATTCCTCGGCAGAAAATCCCCCCGATTACCAGAATAATTTAACTATCTCAGTTTGAAATAGAGGTCTTTCTTGGATGATTACCTGTATTTACTATTTTTCTTGAAACTCTAGAACGTAAACTACAGAATTATATAGTTGACCCCAACATAGTTGGGACAAGACTATGATGATGACGATAGAATATAAATTCATCAGTCAGAGATGCAGTGGCCAGTGGGTGAACTGATATGCAAACATGCATTTGGTTGCAGTGGGGGACAACTTGTTCCTGTGAGGGTTTAGATTATGAACTAAGCAAATACATCCTTAGACTTTTGAAGGAATGTTGGACCTATGCTAAATTAATCGAAGGGTTCCAATAGGAGACTTCCCATTCCAAATGTGAGAGGGCATAAAATTAATTAGGCAACGAATGGTTCATACATAATGCGGCCAGGAAATTTTGGTACGTTGATGACGTTGAGGTTGACGAGGATCACATTGTGTTTCAACTTTCAACTTACAACCCTGTTGTATTTGGACCTGATAGAGAAGTCCAATTTCCGTGAGATTTTGGTGATTTGTGCAATTGTTGAAGAGAACGTACACGTAAAATGTCCATGATTCTGGAGATTGGGCTGAATTTGAGAGTGGCATTATTTCAAAATGTGTGCCTAGGGACACCCTTAGCATAGTTTTCAGGTGTTTTTTTTTTTTCCAGTAAAGTACTTCTGTAATATTTGATGCAGACAGCTGTTATCATCAAAGTGGTTTATTAAGACCATGTGTAGGCCCTAGTCAAGCGTATTTGGAGGAATTGGATGCAGCCAATCGGTTCAATGCACCAAACAATGTCAAAATTGCATGCGATTGGACATTTTGATCCCTTGGATGGGTTACTGAGTTAGCTTTCTGGCAATTGGCAAACCTAAGTTTGTGGTCCCGAATTCTATTAAGGAAGTTATGGCCCATTTTCTGATAGGATTGGGGTGGTGATGGTTTAGGGTATGTTTAGTCCTTTTTTCTTTTATTGCCTCTAAAGAACTCTTTGTTTCATTTTCATTTTTCTTCGTTCCCTTTGCCTTCTTTAAATATCTTCCTTCTTTTTATTTTACTTTTCGTAAATTCCCTCCTAATTTTCTCTCCTTCCCTAGTCACTCTTTCTAATTTCATTTCTTTCTAAGTTCTCCTGTTTCCCATTGTACTCTTTCTATTTTTATCCTTCCTAAATTCCTAACCTTTCCAAAGTCTTATCTTTCTAAATTTTCCACCGCCCCTAATTCTTTCTCTTCATTCTCCATCTTTTTAAACTCTCTTATTTCTATTTTCCTTTCTTTCTAAAATTTCTCTTCTTTTTAAATTGTAGGAATTCCACCTGTTTGCTTTCCTAGAAAATAGACTCTAGAACTCACTTTCCAAGCAAATACTCTCTTCTCCATAGACTATTATTCAATATTAACTAAATTGATGAGGATTCCTATTTTTTTGCTAAATTTAGGTATTTTATCATGTTTTTCCTATATTCTTTCTATTCCTTTCAAGCACTAGATGTTTTTATGCATAATTAATATTTGAGAGATTTGATGGATTAATTGTATGGTTAGATTAGAAACCCAGCATTATAAATATCTATGATAGGAATGAAGAAAGTAGCTTTGGAATTGATACGCTTTTACATACTAGAGTTGGAAATATGAATGCTCCTTGCCATCCTAGTAAGATCGTGTTTAATATAATCATTTATTGTGACCGATAAAAAAAATCCCTAGTAAGGGTGATTGCAAGTGATGTTAAGTTGATTGTTCCTTAATAATTGTTGTAGAATTTTGCCTTTTTGTTTTGTTTTGTTTTTAACAAATATTAGCCATGGAAAGACCCCATAACTTCAGTTTTGTCAACAGATTCTTAAGAATAGCTCACAAATACCATGAGCCTTAGCCCCATACTCCTTGACACTAGATTTTTGCCGCCACGTGCTGCTTCTTACTCTTGGAATGAAATTTTGCACCCACCTTAGTAGAATCATGTGATCCTGCTAGTCAAAATCTGTATAAATAAATAAGATTTAACATATGATATGCCAAGCCTTAGAGACTTTTTCAAGTATCAGACAATGCAATAACATCAAGATGCTATCCACGAGGATGTCTATAAATCGTCAGAGAATGTGACGTAATGTTAGATAAATGTAGAGAGACTTATGAAATGCTTCTACTAAATTTCTCTGGTTATTTTATCGAACCTATGTCATGTTAATGAAATTGTTAGACATCATCTGGTTATTAATAGCCACATATTCTAAAAGCTTAAGCTGATAGAGAACGGTGTAAAAATGTATATCAAGGGGATCTCCACCCCCCCCCCCCCCCCCCCCCCCCCAAATGGGAGAAAATACAGGGGCTCCGCACGGGAATCACACCCTCCGTGGGAGAATACAAGGCACAACAACCCAGGGGATTCGAACACTTGACCTCCCACTCTAATACCATATTAAGTTTCTTCAGCTAACCATTCTTACCAAAACCTTGAGGTATTAATAGTGGCTGCATAAATACTTTTCAGTACTCCCCCTTGGGTGGAGCCCACTCATCAACACTCCCCCTTAGGTGGAACTCGGTCAACGCACTTTTGGCCGGCACGTATTTTTTTTGTGCGGAGTCGGTCCTCCTGGGATTCGAACTCACAACCGGTTGTCTCTGATATCATATTGACAACCACTTACTCTAAAAGCTTAAGCTGATAGATAACGGTGTAACAATGTATATCAAGGTTACAACACTAGTCTCTGCTGACTTTATAATTCTTTGATATTCTTAAAATGATCTGCATGGTAAATGCTTCTGTTATATTTGTCATTAATCTTTATATTTTGTTCAATTTATCTTGTTCTTTACTCTCTTTTTTTTAATATTCAATGTCATACTAATGTCGTGTACCTTCTGTGAGTTCTATTACTCCTCTTTTTTTTTTAAGTTGTTTTAATTTTCAGTGCAGGAACCGTTTGTACCACCTTTTGTTTGCTTAGCCTTAGGAGCCTTTCCTTGTATCCTGAATCTGATACTCGTCTTAAAATTATTCCTTTTTCTTCAGGCATACCTGGTTGTGCCAAGTCTGCACTATGCAAGGAAATACTGAGTGCTCCTGGTGGGTTAGGTGACAATCGTCCTCTGCATAGTCTGATGGGTGATCTTATTAAAGGTAGATGAATATTTTTAACTGTCAAATATATGGTATGGTGTTTCTTGAATTCTCTTGGACTACGTAATTTGTAGAAGTTGGGCCATTATTGGTTATGGACATGTCATCTGCAGCCTTTCTATAGTTTAAATGATAGGTCAAGGCTTAGTGGCTTACTTATAAAAAAACATTCTACTTAGTGGCTTCCAGTTTTGTTTACCTAATAACCCTTTGAGCATTATGAGTTTCTTACTAGTAATGTCCATATCGAGTTTGTTATTGTGTTTTCATATTTGATTCACTTTATCACTTATTTTGGAATCCTTCTCTTTCATGTTGTTTTTTTGTTCCTTCTGGGATATTCATAATGTAAGGAGGAAGGGAGCTGCTGTTGAGTGATGAGTACTGAACTGATGGTGTTGACAATGTTCTTATGTTTTGTTTAACTTCAGTCTGTTAAACCATTATATAAAAAAACTACTTTGGTCTGTTAAACCTCAACATAGTAACAGGTTGCATTGTGGTCATTGCTATTGTATTCATATTTTCAGGAAAATATTGGCCAAAGGTTGCTGATGAACGCAAGAAAAAACCATATTCTATTACACTTGCAGACAAAAATGCACCAAATGAAGAAGTATGGAGGCAGGTAATGAATGTGCAGTTTCTTCATTATACTGCAGTCAGTATAAATGAAGAATGGCAGTTAATGTACCACTGATTTTACCGAATTTCCTTCTGATAAATATTTCATCATATCACAGATTGAGGATATGTGCAGGACCACCAGGGCAGCTGCAGTTCCAGTTATAACTGATTCTGAAGGTAATCAGTTGATGAAGCCTGTTGAACATAGGTTATTTTTGTTGATGATTTCTTTTCTACCTTATGCTGAAATCCACTCATTAGACACTTGAAAAGTGAAAGGTTAGAAGTTTTGATTAATGTAAATCTTTGAAAATGCCTTGTGAACTTGGGTATCCTCCATCACATTTTTGGATGCACATCATTGATAAAGATTCTAATATTGCAAAATCGTGTAGATATTATCTGTCAACATCAAAAATCAAAATCGTATTGAAAATCGTTCTAGAGGCTGAATGGAATCGCGAATCATATTGTGAATTGCAGCGTCATTGTAATACAATAATAACAAATATGACCATAATACATTCTTGTGAAGAACATATTCAAGAGATATCAATATATCGTAAATGATATGGGCGAATAGTTGAATATGTTTAAGATATAAAAATTATTATGAAAAATAAATAGTTAGTTTTTTTTCTGAAGTAAAAAATTATATGAAAAGAACAAAAAACAAATAAGCAACATTACATGGTTAGGATGTGTCATCTAAAGCTAAAGAAGTAATTTATGGAGAAGAAACTAAAACAAATAATGTAAGATGCAGCACGTGCGCACAGTCGAGCACTCCAGTAACATGTCTGTCTCTCTGTCTCTTCTTTATCTACGAAAGCCTCTCCGAAATCCCATAAATTCTTACGTGGTTTCGTTAATCACTAGATAACCTCCTAAAAATAGAAATACTTTAAAAAAAAAAAAAAATGCTAATGCTAAGCATTTGAGTTTGGCTATCCCTATCCAGGTGAATTGCTTGAATCATAAGATTCAATAAAGGAAGTATCATATCGTAAGATTCACGCCTGTATCTTAAGACCTACCAACAATTGGGATTTATTGTATGGATACAAATTTTTGTTCTTTTTTTTCTTTTTTTGGAAAGGAATCTTTCTACTTAAGATTCAATACATATGGATCCTAGATTTCAACAACAATGCCTTAAGAGATAAATAGTTTTAGTTTACCACTTGGTATAAAGTATAAACTCTATTGGATGATATCTTCTAATATTTTGGCCATATTCTTTGTAGGAACCGACTCAAATCCTTTTTCTCTTGATGCATTAGCTGTTTTCATTTTTCGTGTACTACAACGTGTTAATCATCCGGTAATATTGCACTTCTGTGTTATAAGATTTCTTTTCAGCCAGTTTTTCACATAAATATGATTCAGTAATTTTTGTAGCCATTTTTTCTTTTGTGCTGTCATGCTTTGTAGGGTAATCTTGACAAGAATTCTCCAAATGCCGGTTATGTGCTGCTAATGTTCTACCACCTATATGAGGGCAAGGCATGACATTTCCTTTATTCTTGTAATAGAGTGCTGATATGAGGAAGTGCTTACATTTTCTCACCTGCAACTTTTTTCTTCTATTACAGGATTTTCAGGAGTTTCAAAGCGAATTGTCAGACCGCTTTGGCACAGTTGTTAAGATGCCACTGCTGAAGGCTGATAGGTCTGCTGCTTTCCACTTTTCCTTCATAGCATAGTGCGTAGGCATGTAGCAACTATTTGTTGTATTGGGGTGTATGGTGTAATTTAAGTATTAAACCCATTGGATATGGTTATGGAACTGCTTGTTATTTACAAATAAAAAGAATAACATTTGAGGCAAAATTATTTCAACAACCAGGTGGTTTAATTAGATTGTTGATTCATCTAATTCCTATTTAATGCATGCTTTAGAGATGTAATGGAGAAACCCATTTTTCACTTGTTGAGTATCAACCAAGGTATTAAATTTTCCAATGCCTGCTTCCGTGCCAGTCTGGACAGGGATGAGTCGGTGCGGTTCATCAGTCCGTGCGGCTCCTACAATGTTTCAAAAAAAATTTAAAAAGAAAAAATAATGGAAAACAATTAAAGATAATATAATTAAGCTGTGTAAGTGGTAGCTCAGTTATAGAGATGTTGAAGTATTTATAGACAAGAATCATGTTTACTCATGATTAGAATATCCATTAAGTCTTTGTGCGCGCGCACACAGAAAAGAAAAAAAAACTTTTGTGAAAAGCCTGGCAGCCCTCCGTCAATTCCTCAAGCTTTTCAATCCTAGATCTCTTGATTTCTAGCTCAAACAACTGGGAGATCCGAGGCCTAGAAGCCTTCAGAGAGAGAGAAAGGAAGGGTGGTAGGAAGTCAATGAGAAAATTGGAGAGAAGAATTGAAATCCAAACTGAGATAGGGTTGCAAATTGCAATGCAAAAGGGATGACAACCCCCTTATAAGATTGCCGGACGCTACATTGAATTATTCAGAGGCAACTCATCCTGACTCTCCATTTTTCATTCAGTATTGGACAAGTCGGGACGAGTGACCCCTGACTTGTCCAGTACCAAACTAAACAGGGCACTTTAAGCTGTACCAGATCCTGACACGTTCCAGTTCCTGTTTGTATTAATCTGACTCAAACGAGCGGGATATTGCCAGGCGAGATTTTCACTGCAAATGCCTGGATATTTGTCTCAAACAAGTATTATTCAGTCTATACATCCATGAGGATGTATTTATTGAAATTCAGTTTTATGTTCACCGTACAAGGTTCTCATATCTGAACTTTTTAGGCATATTCTTAGCATCTCTGTACTGGAGTTTATTACTGTGAAAGGGGAAAGCGGCTACTTCTATAGATGCTGCGAAAAGATTTACAACCAGAATTTGTTGCTTTAATCTTATCATCGTCAACAGGCATTGCTCTACTGCAAAATATATTTCACCAGTTTGTTTATTTTTTATGTTCTTGTTATAGTAGTTGCTTCATTAACTTTATGCTCAATTTTCTTCCTGTAATTTTTTTTAGGCAGTGTATATCCTCTCATTTTATTAGGAAGCAATTGTAGCATTCCATTTGTATCTTTTTGCAGGAGTCCTCTTCCTGATCCAGTGAGATCCATATTGGAAGAAGGCATAAATCTATACAAGCTTCATACCAACAGGCATGGAAGGTATGCTAGAAATCGTATTAAGTCCTTTTTTTCCATTCTAGATACAGTTTCCATATTTTGTCAGATGGAATTATATAAGACATGAGGTGTAACTGTTGGATATGAATGATGCTACTTCTTTTGCTTAAATTATCATGTGTATTTGTTGGTTCTGTTAAGATATTTGACTTTTTCATAATGTGCACACACAGCTATTTCCTTTACATCAGAGCCTACATTATAACAGAAATAATAATGTCTAGCATAAGCTTTCATTTATAACAATAATTAAGAGTACATGGATTTCATGTAGTTATAGAATGCTTGAAAGATATGATGAGCTAGTATATTTTGGATACCCACAACAGTGTACTGGTATTGGGGATGAAAATTGGGATGGGCTGCCCAGGCCCGGCACGAGCCCGGCGCAGTCCATCCTGGGCTGTTCTAAGCCAGGGTGCCCAAGCCCATGGCACGGCACGGCCTAGCCCAGCATGGATGTGTGTGGGCCTGTCTATTCTAGAGGGTAGATCCATTTAATGAACTGTGCATGTCCTCTCATTTTCCAAAGGATGTTGGTGGAATTGTGGATGCTTTTAAAAGGCCTTTTTATTGCTTGAGGATTTGAAATTTGGTGGGATAGTGGTATTTATCCCCTCATACAAGTTTCAATGACATTATCTAAAAAGAAAAAAAGAAAAAAAAAAAAAAAAACCTGTGGGATGGCCCGGCACAGCCCTTGCTCATGTCTAATTGGTCATACACCTACCTGTAGGATACCATTCCATGTCCTGCTGAACTAGGCCAGTTATGAAAAGTTCTACTAACCCCTTTTTCTTTCAAGAAAATTGTCTAGAAGGCATTCAGCATTTTTTATTTTTTTTAATGGTCGAGGAAATGGAAGTTGACACTTGCCATTTAATCTAGGAAATTTCTAATGAATAAAAACGATACCGTGCATGAAAAAATGTAGTTATCAGCTTGGTTTGAACTTTTCCTTAATAAACACCGTTTTTTTTTTTTTTTAAGTACTTTAAAAATCAGTGCACGACAAGATTATTGCACAGTTTGAAGGTGCTCATTGTCACAACCACAAGGCTGCACAGTTTACAGTATAGAAGATTCATCCTTTGTTATCCACTAGCAAATGGGTATATGTGCTTTTTCAGTATCCCTTTCTTTTGATGTTACCAATGTTAAAAAAATTTAGTTGTGGCTTAAAATAATCTATTTTATGGTTTAACTCAAATGGTCTGTGAGAACCTTTCATTTTTTTATTATTTTTTTCATATTTAACACTTTATGTATGTTGATCTTTGGGAAACTTGAACATAGATTGGACTCGACCAAAGGATCATATGCAAGCGAATGGGTTCAATGGGAGAAGCGATTACGGGATATTCTATTTGGAAATGCCGAGTATCTCAACTCAATTCAGGTCATTGTTTTATGTTGTTGCTTCCCTTGCAACCTTTTTTTTTTCTTTTGCCTTAATCCCTTGCAACTTTTATGGACTTAGAATTTATTAATAAATTCTTAGTGATTATATTTATTTCAATCTATAATGAACTTATTTCAGATTATTTATATCGTATAATGTTAAGCATTTGGTATAGTATGGACATAGACGTGGGTTTCTATGAGGGAAAAACTTGGTTGCTCAGCTAAATTGCTCAACAAAATTGAATGTAAGTTCGCTTAATGGTGAAAGAGTGCTCTATGCCCCCTTTATACAAATGGCCATATTCAGAATTAATTATTGGAACTTTTTCAATCACCATACTTACGAACTATATGATGGAAGTTTTCATAGATAGTCATAAAGCAACATGACAAAGAATCAAATATTTCAAAAAACCAATTTGGATTTAGGCTGCTTAGATCCAGCGTAGAGCCATTTTCCTTTTTTTTTTTAAATGATTAAGAGAAAAATTAGCAACTAAAGAGTACTGATCATGATACAAATTACATTACAAGAAAGAAAATTTACACCATAGAAGCCATTTTCATATTTATGCAAGACTTTTTTTTTTATTTGTGAGGTTGGGTGGGGGGGGAGGTATGGTAACTTTGTTAAGAAGTAAAAACAAATCCTAGGGTAGTTAGGGTCCCGTCTATATTTCCAGCTTATATTCTTCACCCTTACCTCTTCAATGTTTCTTTGTTGGAGCCCATTTGACCATGGACCTTTGCATCTATTGCCCTGCAGAATCCCTGCTAAATGGGTCTCTATGCTGCTGCTGTCCAGACTCCATTAACAAAGTCTGCTTCTTTTGTAGGTTCCATTTGATTATGCTGTCCAGCAAGTGCTAGAGAAACTAAGAGCTATTGCAAAAGGCGACTATGCAAGACCCACTGGCACAGAGAAGAGAAAATTCGGAAATATTGTTTATTCAGCTGTCACTCTCCCTGTGACAGAAATCAGGACCCTGTTGGATAAGGCAAGTACTCGAATAGATTTTTACTTGAGATATAATTGTTGAGAATTACTGCTTAAATATTCAAAAGGTTTAGATTTCATTGGATGGTTCATGCCATGCCATGTGTGTGTGTGCACACACTCAGAAACACAAAGTTAGCCTTTATGACTAACTCTTAACCCATCCAAACAGTTGGCAGCGGGCAATGCGAAAGCCAAGAGTTTCCTTCAAGATAAGAACATGGAGGAAAGCTTTAGGAGGGCTCATGTCACTCTAGCTCACAAGAGAAGTCATGGTGTCACAGCCGTTGCTAGTTATGGTGTGTTTCTCCATCAAAAGCTACCTGTCACCCTTACAGCGCTTCTCTTTTCTGATAAATTGGCTGCACTGGAGACCTGCCTTGGGGCCATTGATGGTGAGGAGATTAGCTCGAAAAATGAGTGGCCACACGTCACCCTATGGACGGGTGAGGGAGCTGCTGCAAAGGATGCCAACAATCTACCACAATTGCTTTCAGAGGGCAAGGCAACACGTATTAATTTCAATCCACCTGTTACAATAATAGGTGTCTTGGATTTTTACTGAGCTGTGTATTGTTATTTGCTTGGGGTTTTCACTTCTACAAACTACTCTGAGAGCTTCTGTGCATTAATTGCGGCGAGGAAAAAAAATGCATGTTTTGATTGTTTAGTTGCTCTCTCTCTCACTTCAAGTTTTATCATATAGTAAGTTCATATTATAAATGGGCTGGCATCTTAAATCTCATGTCTGGAGGCGCTTTGTCCAGAACAAACTCCAATTCATCCCCCTTTGCACTGGAACCACTTGGGCTCAAGTCCATGAAAGCTTTTGTAATGATTAGGATAGAAATTTTTGAGGTGAAGAGTCCACAAGTCCTCGAAGTATGTAATGTTCTCTGTTGGGAATGACAATTCTCCTTTTTCTACATCTCACGTGCTAGCATCTGATCGCTGCCAGGAAGTTCCTTTCATCTCGCCTGTCCCTTCAGCGGGCAGGACAGGCACTTTGAATTTGCTCTGATACCAATGGGCAGATTGAATGATACCTCGCAATGGATTCAAGTACTTTACTAAGGATTAATGCATCATTGGGAGGTTAAGTTGATGGAACATCTCTGAACATCATTGCTGCGGGTCTGATTGGATAATGAAAATCACCTGCTGATATACCTACCATAGGCTTTGACTAATGGGTAAAATGTCATAAACGGCCTCATTGCACCTGGTCAACTGGCATGGTGGCATTTTTAAAATTTTGGGGGACAGCATGTTAGGCCCACTTTCCACAACAGATTGTTGTGGCCTTTTGCACCCAGGATCTTCCCAACATCAACATAAATTGCTGTCCACTATATGTGATCAGAGGCAATGATCATGATTCATGACCACGGGACTGGACAGTCCATCCCATTCCTTTGAGCTAGATTGATCGCAGTGACGGTGACTAATAGGGCCACACTTGTACATGTATGATGTCCCTTGACAGTCCATTCCATTCTGCGTCCTCATGCTCGCTGAAACTGTTTGTCCTATAATTGAAGTCGGTTAGTATAGGAATGGCCCGGATCATTGTATCTTGACGTGATACTGACGAAGCGTGATACTGACGAAACGTTCACGTCAAATATCATCTCTCTCTGACCACTAAGCTGGCCCCAGCTAGGCCCCAATCCAATCACCTACACGGCCAAAGCATAAAAACGACCACCGGCACAAAAGCCAAAATAATGTAGAAGAAGAGGCCTCCTCTTTTTGAGACTGAAGCAAGAAAAAGTGGGGAAAAAGTGCTCTCGTGGACTGTGTCCCCCTCATTTGCAGGCGAGTCAATTTCAACTAGCCTCCTAACCTCTCACAGCTACCATCTTTCTCATTTGAGTCACGTCCATTCCTTATTTCAAGACCCGGACCATTGCAGCAAAATATCTGCTGAGCCCTGCACCTGCATGTGATTCCAAAGTAGCTTGGATTGTCCCAATCTAACGTTAAATAAACCTCTTCCCTTCCATTTGACGACCAACCCGTCTCTCCAGACTCTAGAGTCAACCTTTCTCGTCTCCAGCTTACAGGTACTATCTTTCACCTCCTCCTGCAGCTAGGTGAGGAGCAAACAGCCCGAAAGCATGCAGTTCCAGCTCTCCCTACGAGTGGGCTTGAGGAAAGTAACAGTCCTCTGCCTCCTCTTCTTCTTAGTCTCTGCAGAAGAGAAGGAGAAGCACGACATGACAAGCTACACCAAAGACACCTCCCATGTGCAACCAAAGCAGCATCTTCACCACCCTTTTGATGGTTTCTTCTCTAGCAAAAGGAGAGTGCCAAACACGTCCGACCCTCTTCACAACCGCTGAGGTAGTAAAGGCTACTGAGAAGGCCACTTCAAAATATTATTGGGTTTCTCTTCTGTTCAGTGGGTTGTATTTTTCTCTTTCTGATCTTCTCTTTCTTCTTCTTTTGGGAGGAAACAGAGGTGGGTTTCTTGCTTTTCAAGTCTATACATACTAAAGCTAAAGCAACTTTGTGTGATTGTATAATGACATCTCGTGGAGCCAATGCTACTTTTGTTTGGTTGTGCGTTATTCCTTCTGTTTTGCTCCTCGTGAATAGCGTCTTTGTTTTGTAAGGGTTTATATGGTACATGGAAAAGTAGCCATCCAGTCTTTGTTTTGTAAGGGTTTATATGGTACATGGAAAAGTAGCCGGATGGCTAGGGAAATTGTAGCTTGTGTCGATTCTTTTTGTCAGGTGTCTGTCCTTACATGGCATTTCTTTTGGCATCCTTTCACATCCTTTTGGAGCATGCTAGGTTTTGTCCTTGTCTTGTTTTGTTCCCCTTCTGCTTAATGCGCCCGTGAGAGAGTCCATGTTCTGCTTTTTTTTACATTTGAAGCTTTTAACTGAATGCATGTATAATAAAAGGCTTTGCTGGTAATGAATAATTTTGAGAAGGGGTTTATTGGACGTATGGCCTTGTGTGCAAGGTGAAGTCCGCTGGTGTTGAAGTGTAAGAAGAGTGAATGGATTAGCTATCTGTGAAAATCCACAAGGATTGGATGATGGATCCCTGGTTTCTCAAGTGAAACTACTTTTCGCGGGTGACCAACTGTTTATCATCCCCACTAAACAACTAAGAACTAGGGCTTTTATTGCTATGCTTGTGTGGTGTGTGGGGTGTTTAATCTCAACCGTCCAGGCAAAGCAGCCCCCTGCATGAAGGGTGGACACCAAGGCATGGTGCTCTTGCCCTGCTTATAAAAGAAAGCTTACTGGTGAAGTGAATGCCACATCCATAACAAGAGAAAAGGAAGAAAATTAAGAAAAAAAAAAGGTGAGAATACAGGCCCCATGCGGGTGTATGTGCCAAGTTGCATCTTATATCTAAGTCTTTTAAAATTTAAACCACTCAAAATAAATGTCCAATGAAATAGCTAATATTAGTTTTACTCCACTTGTAACTCAGAGAAAACATCAATCCTAAAGTAGGCATGATTTTGATTGGAGTAAGATCGACTTAGGACCAATAAATGTGTGAATAATAAAATTTATAGTTTCAGGTTTAGAAGCGGGCCTTATTGATGCCTTAACTCGTGCAATTCTTTTCTATAGGCCCAATTAGCTGGTGAGAGAATGGGGATATCATCCACGTTTGAGGGTGATAAGAAGAGAAGCTAACCTCCAGTCCTCCATGCTAGTTATATGCAACTTTCATTTGAAGGGAATGTATCTATAAGGTCCAGTGGAATGGATTTGTCGTGGTTGCAATACCTTATCCAAACTATGAAAACTTTTGAGCAGCTAGTATTGACTTTTATCAAATCAATTACAAGTGCAAAAACCCTTGATATGATTCACCTTCAATTTTTCCACATCCAAATGGAATGAAATCACAGCTTCATTACAACCTGCAGTTATAAAGCATCACATGCCCACCAAGTGGACAAGCAATTGACTGCTTCAACAAGCTTGGAACAACCATTAACCGTCCATTTTCTACTATCTTCATATTTAATGCTGACCCACTAATTATAAGAGGGTGGGCCCCAATGCCCATTCCATTTAGAGAACTACCTTCCCATCATCATATCATTCTTCTCTTTTGAGTCTGGAATCCGAATTCCCCGAGTGGTCTATACACTCTCTATGGGACTCCCCTAATTTTTATTGATGTTCCGAACAAACTTGCAGTAGCATATCCTCAAAATTTACTTCAATGGCATTTGGTCATGGAGTAAGACCAAATTCTACTGAAGTAAAATTTCAGGATATGCCATTGGAGGAGGGAATGACATTCAAATCCTATTAAAGTAAAATTTCAGATATGCTATTGGAGGAGGGAATGACATTCAAGATTGTGACATTCAAGATTGAAGTAAAATTTCAGATATGCTACCGGAGGAGGGAATGACATTCAATTTTAACGATTTGGACCATCAGTAGGTGGGGGCCCATGGTGAGTCAACAATTGAATGTCAAACAAACCCCACTCAGAGGAAGCCGGTAATAACAGACCACTCAGGGTGTCCGCACACTTTCTTTATGTTTTTGTAGGGAGAGAGAGATGGAGAGAGGATTGAGGGCATACAGAGCAGTGCTGAGGTTGGTGAGGCGCCTGCCCCCTGACACCCGCCCTTACTACTCCAAGTTCGCGAGGGAGAACTTCGTCAACTACAGACAAGTCGACGACACCAACGCCATCCAAGACCTCTTCCAAAGAGCCTACACCCACTCCACCTGGATTCTCCAAAAGGTCTTCCCTCTCTCTCTCTCTCTCTCTCTCTCTCTCTCTCGTTTTTATAGGTTTTCATTTCTATCTTTGCAGTATTCGGTAGACCAATCTGCGGCGGATAGGCTGAAAGAGATCTGCTGTCGGTAGCCACGCGCAGATGCAGAGAAGATGCTTGCAAGAATTCCCGAGTGAGGGCGGCAGCGTGAATTTTTCAAATTTTACATGCAATGAACGGGTTGAAATTGTTTTGTGTCGATTCTTACTTCTTGCAGTGTTCGTTAGATTTCTCATTTTGAGCCATGCACACTTGCTCGATGAGTGCTTGTGGAAACACCCAACTGAAAACCCAATACCCGCATGCACTTGCTCAGTGAATGTTTGTGAAAATCCCCAAAATGGCAAGTGAGTATTGTTTGTGAGCTCATAAATGAGGCAGATGGATTTTGCTCGGTATGCAAAAACAATGTTGAATGTCACCACTTGTGAAGGGGATATGCTGCCAATTCCCTAGTGGGACTGGAAGTGTAAATTTTTCTCAGTTTATATGCAATGGAAGGGTTCAAAATGTTTGGATTTCAATGTTTCCTCTTGTAGTATTCAGTAGATATCTCTTGTGGGAATTCCCAAGTGTAAGGTCCACCTGCAGCAGCAGCACACAGCTTGCCTTCTGTTTAGTCATAGGTAGAAGCTGCTTTTCTGTTTTTATAGAGAGGGTGATATATCTATTGGCTATATTAGGAACATGTTACAGTCATTCCAATTAAGATGATTGCATTTCATATCTGGTTTATATTCTTGGATTGATAGCGATTCTTAAACGCGTATTAAGCTTTTATGTTCTCTAATGGTAATATGATGAACAACTTAATTGATGTTCTAGTGCTATTACTCTGCCATATTTGAATAAGCCTGTGTGAAAAAAGAGTTACAGTTTATGATTCTGTGATGTAAATTGGAGACTCTGTCAAGATTTGAATGGTGGGAAGTCAAGGTAGCTGGTTATCTTGCAAAACAAGGTTATCCGGTTTTTAGTGTCTTCCATGAGTGTCTTCCTCCTTATGTTAAGGGAGTTTATTAAGATAGAAGAGGATTAGAGGATGATGGCAGGCTCAACCTAAGCATTTCCAGTCTGAATTAGATAACCAGAACCAACAAAGTATACTTTCTGTCAATTTCTGTAGCCCTGTGGGCCTGTTTGTTTGCATAGAATATATAGGAGTTAATGGCTAAATTAACTCTACAAGAGGATTATTGAAGAGTTGAGGGGCGAATATTATTAAGGTAGCAATGCAAATGTGACCTTGACTTCCTAGTATTTGAATTACCCAGGTAAGGGTGATGGCTGGGTATGAATTTCCCATTTAAAGGGGATGTTATTTGATTGTCTTTTTTTATATGCACTCTTGATTCTTTTGGTTTCTAACCACTTATAGAAATGCAAAGTCTTAAAATTCTTAGGATTTCAATGTCATGAAACAAACAGACCTTAAATGGTGTTGTTTGTATTTTGTCTTGCTGTTATAATGAACTTCTATCTTCCTAGCCAAAAATAAATAAAGGGTAATAAAGAAAAAAATAGTTCTCAACGATTTTTATTTTTTTTTTCAATCTCAAAATTCAAAGTGCATTTTAGCTGGGCTGAGAACAGATGGGTACTATATATTGCCCCGACTCAGATAGACAGTGGAAAGGATCTCTGTACAACAAACAAACCAAAAGAACCAAATAAATACTTGCTTTGTTGTTTTATTTTGATATTCTTAATAAAAAATTCTCAAAGGTCGAGTATTATGTTAGGCATTTGCTCCCGTGAGAACATCTAAAGAAGGGAACCCATGAGAACTTTCAATTATGATTCATCCGAACCATTCAAACACAGCCACGGAACCCTTGGTATTCATTGGACCTCAGGTTTGCACCCACCGAAAAGACTGGACCGTTGGACTGAGGATCAAAGTTTTATTAAACTATAAAACCGTTAAACTTGTGGGCCATGTACTAGGGGCCTGGGGCATTGGATTAATCCCAGATTTGGTAGTTTAGGGCCTACCCATGCGGATCTTTTCATCCCCCTAGTCCCATGATTGATGGGGCCCTAGGTAGGCCCCGTCTAACTACTCCATCACTGTGAGAGTTGTTGTCACACGAGCAAGTCCATTATGTTATTGTTTTTTACTTTCTGAAATTTGAAGTTAAATGTATTTTCACACAAAGGATAGCAGATCACAAGAGCCCTCACAAAATGGAGTGTAGCTTCCCCAACGTCATCCATCTTAAGCAGGGTTCGCACTTCTAAAAAAAAGTAGGTTATCACACTATTATTACGAATTGGGTTTGGGCAGAGCTCGGATGGACCTGACTCACAAAATAGGTGGTTTGAAAGGTCTTTTACATGACCGGCCATGTGCAAAATGCCTGCTCATGGAAGGCACTAGTTTTAGGCCTCAAAAGTTTTTTAAATTGTATCATTAGATAAATGGAAATATTAATTCATGGAGAGCTATTGAGTGTTATGGGTCCAAACTAATCATAGTGGGTCAGATGGGCTTCTTAGGCCGGTTGTTTCATGGTTAGAGGGTGGTTGGCAGATTCCTGAATATGGTTCTACCATAGTATGGGAGGAATTGTAAACTATACTTTCAGAACTTTACTAGTCTAATCTATCTCCCATGGGTCATTTATGGGTTGCTCTATTCCTTCGTCGTGCTCGGTATGAATTGCTTCCACTATGCCCATAATATGTTCCCACTTGCCATAGATCATTATTATTATTATTGTGACATTTGGATAATGGCTCATCATTTAACAAATCAATTGCTTAATCCGATCGGCTCAGATCTCATTCAAATTACGCGTGCTGAATCAAGATTCGGCAGGATGTTGCATTAGTGTGGTTATTAAGGAATTCGGATCCTCTATTGCATTTGGTATATGCTCACCAGAAGTGGATCAATAACAGTGAATTTGTGCCAACATGATCCACCGAGATTCGTCCACTCACGACTAGCGTTCACCAAGTGAGATAGAAGATATTAAGTGCTCATGTGGCCCCACCTTTAGCATAATGCACTAATGTAGTTAATAATATGGATCCTCCTCTCATCAATAAGTGGGACCCATCCTTAGTTTCGGGCTTTTATGATATTTGCTCGGGCTATTTGATATAGGGCCAGGATTTTATTTTATTTTTCCCTTGATTTTGATAGTTAACGGAGATATGCGTGCTGTATAATACACTCTCCCTAAATCATCTGTAAATCTAAGCCGTTAATTCCGATCCTTATTACCCATTCCATTCCATTTTTTTAAAGCATCCACCACCAACCAAGCAATAATATATTGTAATAACACGCAAAAAGAAAAGGCCAACACATCCATCTAAACAGACTGCCAGATAAGCGAAGGGAAAGAGGGGAAAGGAACCTAAAAGGCCACACACACATCCATCCATCTCTCTCCGCGCTGCATTGCAACAATGGCAGAAGAAGAAGAAGTTCACGATCAAGACCTTGATGATGTCAGTAAGAGAGAGGAAGAGAAGAAGGCGAGCATGAGCGCATCTTTGAGCATCTGGCCTCCCACGCAGCGCACGCGAGATGCAGTCATCAAGCGCATGGTCGAGACCCTCTCCACACCCTCCACTCTCTCCAAGCGCTACGGCTCCATCCCCATCGAAGACGCCTCCGCCGCTGCCCGCCTCATCGAGGAGGAGGCCTTCTCCGCCGCCTCCAATTCCTCCACCTCCACCAAACCCGTCGATGCCTACGAAGACGACGGCATCGAGATCCTCCAGATCTACTCCAAAGAGATCAGCAAGCGCATGCTCGAGGCCGTCAAGGCCCGAGCCCCTCCACCGTCTCCCTCCGACCACTCGCAGACCACTCCTCCGGCCCCCGCCGTAGGAGAGGAAAGCTCCGCTTTCGAATCCGAATCTTCTCATTCTTAAGTATGATAGTGTCTTTATCTGTTGCTCTCTTTTGGATTTCATGATATGTGGTTTTATGTTGAATGAATCCTGTTTTTAGGGTTTTTATATGAAGTAGACTGAATTGAATTTAGGGTTATGCTGTTTTGAAGATGAGGTGAGAAGGTTTTACTAGGTATGAGGAGGATCTATTTCACATTTCTCTGGAATGTCTGGATGGTTTGGGATTTTGGCGAAAAAAGAACTCTATTTGGTTAATTTCGTTATGGATAATTGCTTGCTGTCATTTGGGTATAGGTGGTTTGATTGAGATAAATTTTTACTGCATGCATCTTATTTTCTGAATCTGTTGCGAAAGGTGTTTTGGCTAGGGTTCTAGCATATCAATCTGTGATGGTTAAATTTTATGGGTAAATATGTAGTAGTAGTAGTCATCCTTTTTTCTGAGCTATTCAGATAGGCAGATCTGGGTCTTAGAATTGACATTCTATAATTATAACCAGGAAAAAAAAAAAACACACCCACAATAGAGCCATGGAAAAAGATGAAGGCAGATTTGGTATTTGATGGACATTCATATCAAAGAATTAAAACAGGAAAACACAATAAAATTGGTTAAAGAAGAACGATAAAATCGAAAGAGGAAGAAGGAAAAAGGCAGAATCGTCAAAAAGTAGGGAGGGTTTGGCAATAGGTGGACATCACATTAAGAGACTTTTATGACCCTATTCATAGCATTTCTATCGACATTTGAAGTGGATTTAGTTACTTCCTAGGAGGACGAGGACTGGTCTTGCCTACCTGTAAAATGGTGGGCACTTTTACTGTGAAAAATGTCTTCAGTCTATTTTCAAATGGGTGCTGTATTTCCCATTTCTCTATAGGTGTTATAGGAACTTCTGGACAATACTCATTAGCATGATCTTTATGTTGGAATAGAAGTACTGTAACATGTTTGAATGGTTATGTAATGAATTGTTCCTGCTGGTTGTTCCAAACATCAATAAAGCTTTCTTCGAGTTGGAAAGATTTTTGTTATTATTGAGATTTGAGAAACAACTATAAATTTCATTCCATCCTTTGTTTCAACAGCTCCCTTTTTGTTTTATCTGATTTTATTGCTCGACTTTAGTGCTTCATATGGAATTCCAACATAATGAGTAGATGAGTTCGACTCCTTGTTATAAAAGCTGTCAAGTATTAGTTTAACAAAAAAAAAATCACTAGTTTATCGCTTGATTTGAAATGAAAATTACTTTGAGTCTTTCATGATATCTAAACTAATTAAAATCAATATTTTGAGTTCATATGATTGTATCGTAGTCTTATTTGTCATTGTATTGATGTTTTTATGAATGAAAAACAAGTGTGTTATTATAGATACTATTTTTCCTACATACTGGCCTCTTATATCTACCTACATCTTGTAGTGTCTTTCCTTCCGTACTGTGAATCCAATGACTAGCCATTATTGGGGAATCTACAGGACCTGGCCTAATCATACCTATCTCTTCCTAAGGCCTAGAATATATCTTCTTTGAGAAATAGAATTCCGTTGTTGAGACCTTGCAACTTCAATACCTTGTAAGTATATTTTTACCATCCCTAAATCTTTAACCTCATAACCTCAAAAAACTTTGTTAAGGAAATTCTCATGGTTTGTATTTCATCTATGCAAAATTCAATGCCGTTCCCTTTTGAATACAATTATTTTTTGTTTTCTTTGTTAATTAAATCAGTTACCATTCGAAATAAAACTTGTTAATATTGATGTCATTAACATAGAAATTAAAAGCTGTAATTCCTTTTCCTTGTCAAGTAAAAAAACGGTTGATCTGCTGTTCTCCTCTTAAACCCTATTCTTCAAGGTTTTATAAATCTACTAGTGCTGCCCTTTTCTTCTTTTTCTTTTCTTTTTTTTTTTTTTCCTTTTTTGTGAAAAGAAAGTGTGTTCTGCACCTATAAAGAGATTAAAAAAAAATTTCACAGATAGGCATATATCTTCATAGTTTTGGAATGCTGAGTTCAAGGGATTACAATGATGACATCAAGATTATTCTTAGGGTTAACAGGGTAGAGTGAATGCACATGAAGTAGAAAATTAGGTTTCAAGGAGATAAACAATGGCGATACTGTGGGAGTTAAACCCCACAAAGTACCTTGAAGATTCTATTTCATGCTTAATGAAATCTAATCATTATCCATTGGGGTGGGTTTATTATACTCATGTCTATAAGAAAGGAGCAAACAAGATGGTAGATGCATTGACAGAAGAAGAGATTCATAGGATTTAGTTCTTGGGGTTTTTTTTGAGCTTGATATTATTGTATATTAACTAGGTTTTCTCCTCATTAATGATACTTTGTCATTATTCACAATGAACAACATAATTTAAAAAGGCAATTAAAAAATATCACAACATTATATCTTTTATTTTCTTAAATGATATGTTTGCAACTTCACCTGTAAGTTATAATAAGCTATTGCAAGCTTATTTGATTTGTTTTTCTGCACGCTACAATGCATGCTTCTGACCAAGGAACTCCCGAATCCCGCCTCCACTTCCAGTGACTGCTAGAATACTATGGAACACATATACATGTAGATAAGACCATTTACAGCTAGAAATGGAACCACCACTGTTATTTACAAGTAAAAAGGTCATTCATGATGATTGGAGCCAGAACTATATTGGCTGTTACCCTTTGCCCACATCAATTAATGCCAAGTAAATTACGGAAATCACCTTGGTTAGTGAAGCGGATGAAGCAAAATCTGGATCATTCAGGCATACAGCGAGGTGTCTGCAAGATGTTCTCTCAAGCTTCATTAGAACCCAGGGCATTCAACCAGAGTAAAGATTTTACTCTCACTTGATGTGTGTGCTTCTACCTTGTACTAATAATCTTCCTTTTTCAACGCGCGTGTGTGTGTTTCTAACCAGCAAACTTATTGTAAAACTGGTTTCCATGTTTCAGAATAAAATATAGAGATACAATGCTCTACAGAAAAAGTTACAGAAAAAGTTACTTTGTTATGTTGCACTCCTGTATTCAAGCTATGATAGGTTGTTATGAAGTGTTTTTTTTTTTTTTTTTTTAAATATTGTTGTTATGAAGTTGTGTAAAGGGCTGTAGGGAGAAAATATGTTTTAAAAGAGACTTAACCTCACTTAGGGGGGAGAGAGAGAGAGAGAGAGAGAGAGCTCTATTGGAGTAGCTACCGTTAGTTTTCCCCCCAATTTTCCTTCATTGTAAATTGTTCTTGGGCGCTGATAAATTTTATTTCCTTGATTTTGTTTATTGTGGGTTTCTATTCCCATGTATTTGGTTGGATTGTACCAATCCAGTTCTTTTTAAACTTTGGGTCAGTGGTGGACGCCAACAATGTATTGGTGTTGTCTCATAAAACTCTAGAAAAGGGTGGAATTTGTGTAGTTTGGTGATACGCGCGGGTACGCGCTGTACTTATCATATTGAGCTCACTTGTTCTCTTCTCCTGGTATATACCATGAAGTGACTATTTATCAATTGCTGCTATTAAAGTTCACATACTTGTGCCATTTCCAAGTAATGAACGTGGTTAAATGATAATCCACTTTCTTCTTGTCCGTTTGCCTGATGTAGTGTTGTCCTGTATGGATCTGTGTAAAGAGTTCTTGCAGTTGAATAACCCAAGTTACAGCTAAGTACTCGGTTTCATTATTTGTAGAAGCAGCCATTGTTACTGGTGACAAATAGTGCAGGCTAAACTGGTTCTTAGCCTATTGGTATGGACTGGGGAGTGAGTTTGGGCACTTTAAGCACCTGGAAAACCTGGGAAGGAGAATGAAACTGCATGATGTTTGTTTCCTCGTCAAAAAAATTGTCTAGTGGGGGAGGCCTTACTGGTAGATTGGCCTTTTATTTCCTTATTTGGCTGTCTTTGTAGTGGGGTGGGGTGTCACAAATGCCGAAAATGGACAGTGTCAGCACATCACAACCCCTGAAAAGATGGGGTGCATACTTGCGAGGGAATACTGGAATCTGTGAAATACAGCTGAAAACATGACCCACCCCACACGCACACAATACCGCGAGGACTTGAATTGAAAAACTCAGGTATCGGTCCAATACTTTCAAACGGACAGCTTGAAGTTGGATTGGGCGATATAGGGGACTTGCATTTCGTCTCTTGGAGGCCCAACCAAAGTGTTTGGGCGAAGCCACATGGTGAACCCCAGTTCTTCTGAGTGTTGAAATCAATGTGTAGGGGGCTGGATTTTGGATGGTTGGTAGTGCTGTGCTGCTGGGATCTATGCCATCAATGGTTTGTATTTTTAGTCCAAGAGATTGGGGCCAAGCTGCTTGCATAGCTTGTACACTTATCTGGTTATTTCATGGCCCTATTCTGAATGTGACAAGCCTGGAAGAGAATTCATACCCAACTTGCTTCGGTCCACCTCGTGCAGTGAATAGTTGGGTAGGACGGGTGCAGTGTAACGGTTCGATTAACCGTCCATTTCGAGAGAACCGTTAATCGAGTTGTGAATTACGGTTTTCAATTTTAAAAATCGTAACAATATCCTGAAAAACCATTAAAACCGAATTTACTGAATTGTTGGATTGACTATATATCGATCCGAATGGACTATTAACTAGTAAACTTTTGGATCTATATGAAAATGATAGAAATCTTGGTCATAGCTAATTTTTTGCAGAGGAAGATTCCAAGGAGCCTTTGAAATCCCCTCATCCTCATGTGGGCCCCTAGGTGGGCCTCACCACATACTGGAGCTTACCTTATCATAAGCTTGAGTTTAGAAGAGCTGTCCTTATATATATATATATATATTTATATTTATATATATATACGCCTTTTCTAATATATATATTTTTACGTCAAAAGTCTCCAAAGTTGAATTTCCTAGTTAACCATTAAAAACCGTAACCGAAAAAACCCCTTAAAAACCATTTTATCAATACGATTAACCATTAAAAACCGTTAAGAATTATATACATATTTCATTTAGGCTATTTTTTTAATAGTATACTGAGATGATTAACCGTGTGATGGTTAACCGAACCGCATTTTATGGTTCGATTCAGTTAGTAACCGCGAGTCAATACTGAAAACCGTAACCAAATCATAAAAATGCGGTTTTCGATTTTAATAACTGTAATCATAATCGAAGTGTGAAACACTGTTATTAACCGCGATTTTCCGGTTTTCTTTCGCACCCGTACCTACTCCTGCTTAATAAATAGGTTGACCATTTTTCACGGAGTCTTGACTCGGCAGATTTTGGGTGAGGAACTGATGGAATATGGTGGGGACTGGGGAGCTAGATCTTATTTTATTTTTATTTTTTTTGGGCGGGCAGGAAGCAAGAAAGATTAAGAGGTGAGGAACCCTTTGAAGAGTTTTACGTTTGTCACTTCTAGTAGGGAGTATAAGTTTATGATTTTAAGCTATTTTAAAACTCCTCCAATATGTGGTTTACTAGAAAAAAAAAATAAAGGAAAACTTTTGAAAAGTAGAATGCTACTTCTTAACAATAAGAACTTAGGTTTCAATGGATGAAAAAGGTGTTTCTTGAATGCTACTGGACAAAGTGATTTCTCATCCTTTAGATAGGAAATCATTTTTGACAGTGCTTTCCTTTTCAAGCAACAAACATATGGCAAGCGCATCAAGCAAAAGAGTGTTTTTCCATGCTACAGAGCAGTCCTCGCGTCGGACAAAGGTCTTCTCGAGCATCCAATCTGACCACTGCTGATTGGACGATGGAACGGGCGTGGCCTTGTTATCATGAAAGAAAAAGGACTAGGACATAAAATTTCATAGAAAGAGCCCAAAAGATTGAGAGTACTCCTGCCATGGCTGTAACTGCAGAGTTGGAATTTTAGTTTGGGTCCGATTGGGTCTCAAGTCCAACCCTACCTAGCAAATAATAATGAGCCATCTAACAATAGGCCCTGAAGATGACTTTGTATTTTAATTTAAAAATGAAAACCAATAGGCCCGCAGGATGAACTGTCCAGATTGATATACTTGATTCTTGCAATCATGAATAGGATGATTTGGATGGTCGAGTTGAGGTAAATCCTCAACGCAACCTGTATTGATGTTTTCCATTGCAAAAAGAGTAGTTGGTATTAATGCGATTGGCTTGCTTCATAAGGAGTTTGTAGTCCTGATCATATTTTGCTTTTCTTCCCTTACCTAGTGCCGGAAGTTGCTGCTCTTCTATATCCTCTATCCAACCAAGAGTAAAAAAGAAAACCAAGGGGAGCAGCTACAGAGAGCCTAAAAATGAAAATCCAGTTAAGAGAAACTACAAAGAGCTTAGTGCTTAAGAGGAGTTGTTTCCCATTGCTGGAGACCAGAAATCCGCGCCATTGCTGTTCGCCACATTTACAGTGCATGAAACCGGGACAAGGCACAGCCCTCGACTCCTCAAATCAAGCCTTGATTCCTCTTCTCCTCTATCCTGAAACATAACCATGATGATGTTGAGATGGAGGTTTACCTGAACAGAAGCCCACTAGGTTGGACCAGCTAATCACAGAGCAAAGCAATGGGTTTTGGTTGGGTTCCCAGATCAAGCCACCAAAATATACTCAACCAGAACCCAAACCATTTATAAATTGGGTTAAAACAAACCAAATGATAAAAAGGGTCAAACTTGGGATTTGGGTCGGTGGGTCCTCTCTAGAATTACCACCCGTTCCAGGTTGATCTCCATTGAAACATAGTCTTCTGCCTATAGAGTTAACACAGCAAGGGTTCATCAGCATCTTAGCACACCTCTATAAACCATATATGATTGATGCCATTGATCAATACATGATATTCTCATGAAAAAATTTTAATTTTTGAAACAATGAGGGTCACCTCCTTCGCATCTAACCCTCTATTTACCCGTGGCACGATGGAGGCACAAAATTTAGTCCCACTATAAGACATAATGATCGAACATTGATATTATTGGTAGAAAAAATGGGAGAAAAACAACTAAATCATATTTGTCCAACCCTGAAGTGTACCAGTGCACCCCCAATCAAGATAGGTACACAGTAGGTAGAACCAGGTTAAATTATAAAAAGGAAGCCCCAAGACCTTATGAATCAAGTCAACCTAAAATGGTAATTGCAACCGTCGTAACTGGGGACGACCGGCCTTTGAATGGCAAGAAGTAAAATACAAAGAAACATAGTGATAACTAGGGGATTTGACATATCCATAACCCTTAAACCCTGCATCCCCAATTTCATAACTAAAAATTTATTAATATTATTTTTTTTATTTTATGGGATCCAAATGTTAAAAGTTGAAAAGACTGTACATTGAAAATCCTAGATGGTCTTCTTAGCTGGACCTGATCCCTTGATAGTATGGATTTTTGAACTCCTATGGAGTCATGGGATTCAAGGCTGAAAAGTTTAAAAAAAAATTGCGGAACAAAGTCTCTAGTGACATTAGTAGGCTTTTAGTCGTGAAATTGGAGAATAACAGGGTTTAAGGAGAATTAATATGTCAAATTCCCTACTAACTAAAACTAAAATCATGATCTTTGGTGAAAAAAAAAAAACTAAAATCATAATATTAACACCACGTAAACTTGGTCTCAGAAAACAAAGATCTTTTAACGGCCAAGATTACAGCTGGGGCCGCTTGGTTGGCCAATCACTGCAACAGAGATAACGCGCATTTCAGCCATAGCTTGGAGGATATTAAAATTAGAAAGAAAGAAAAAAAAAAAAAAAACTTGAATAAGCCAGATTCTCCACCTACCTCCCACCGTTCTGCACTGAAATTGGAACCATAGTCCAGTGTGGCCTACTGGCCTTCACCTTCTATTAAGGGAACATCTGTGCGGCTGGTTTTTCAAAGAAAAAATGGGATTGTAGGGATTGCAGAAATACTTTTATGCACTAATGTAAAATCTATATTTTGTGGAACCCTACAAAAATAAGCTAAAATTCCACGATTCTCATTTTTTTTTTCACGGTTGAGGGGGTGGAAAAGTACATACGTTTGTACGTGCCCTAAAGGTTTTTTTTTCCCGGACATTCTTCAAAGTCAAGAATTTTCATGCAATGAACGTGAATAGATTGCCACTGTAATACTTCATCCAAACATGAACCGGGTGTATTGGAGAAAGAGGAGATAGAGACATCTACCAAGAAATCAGCTTCATCCGTCCAACGAGTATCTGTCATAACAAGCTCTTTTTAGTGGTTTTCCTTTCATCGGCTAAGATGGAACGGACAAGAGTACTAATGTGTAAGGCGGGCTAGATGACCCAACAAGCCCCTCCTTTACCTTTGTGGGATCAGTGCTACATCAACGCCCCACGTGTATATGCCCTTTGACAGGGTCACTGAGTCGTCGGGTCAGACTAAAAAAACAAACAAAAACGAAGCTAGCTAGCGAAAACACGAGCTATTGTTCACATCCGGACCGTTCATTAAGTTCCCACAAAAGACTGTCCGGGCCCTACATGATCAGATTAAAAGCAGGCAAGCACTAGCAGTGGCACAACACACAAGTGTCTTTACCGGCAGGTGTGCAGACGATGGCAGTCGCTGCATGTACGGCGAGCTCAGCACCTAAAACAAAATGAGAGGGACAACGTAAAGAAACAAAACAAAATGAAGTTAAAAATAAAAATAAAAACAGCGAGAGACGGTAAATATGCTCTTCATGGGTCATGATCCGCTGAGCACTAATTTGGAGTCTTGGACCCACCCAAATATTTCATAATCATGAAAGGACGCAGTGGATGAAAAGATGAAGGGGAAAAAAAACAATCTTTTCACCTAATCTCACTGTGAGTTGAAAAAAGAGGTTATGATGGTCCTAAGCCAAGTATATATTTCCGTCACCCCAGTATAGCTTCATGCATTGTGGTCATAAAAAAAAAAAAAAAAAAAAAAAAAAGATGGGTTTAGTGGGGGTTCATATGAGCCCCTACTTTTCAATTTAAAGCTCAAATGTGTGTGTTTTTTTTTCCTTCCTTTTCACTGGTTAGGATGGTCTTAAGCAAGTACCTGAACCTGGTCGTGCAGAAACCTGATATATCCCATCGCCTCATGAAGAACAGAAGCAGTGTCTGTCTGCATCAGTCAAAGTCAAACCACACATCCGAATCACAAGAAAAGCTACAATCATATTAAAAAAGAAATCAATGGTTTTTCCAAATTAGAGATTTTATCCACCTTGCCAAACGGAGAAACCAGCTTCTGCAATGCCGTAATCCGTTCTCCCAGCTTCACCCTTTTTCCCTATACACATCAGTAACAAAACAACAAACAAATAAAAAAAAATCACCTATAAAAAAAAAACGAAAGCTTTTTCAGATTCCTCCTCCGGGTCTTTTCCTTTTAATCCAAGTTTCATACCTTGGATGTGGTGAGTTCTGTTCTGGACTTTTTACATGCTTTTCCACTGCTGTCAGGAACAACTGAGTCGGAACGGCGAACCGTGTCGTGGAGCGAGTCACCTCGTCCTTTACCTTCTTCTTTAGCTTCACTTTTCCCAGCTTTCTGCAAAAGCGCAGTTTGTGTTGGAATTACCAAGTGCATGCAGGGTTTTCCGCATAGAGATTCTACTTACCCTCAATTTCGAGAAGCTGCCGCCGCTGCTCGAAGATGTGGAAGAGGAATCGCATCCGCCCGATTTCTGCGCAATTGCACCTGTTTCCGAAAAACCCATTTCGGATCGGTCCCCAAAACAGAGCATTTGCGGAGGATCTTGGTCTGAAAAAGAAGATGGGTAGAGCAAACTCTCCTCCGTACCAAGACCCACGTCTCCGGATTCCAGCAACTGTGAGAAACTTGTAAATCCCTCGTCTGTGGCCATCAGGAAGCCCCTTGAGAAGGAAAAAAAGAGCGGTTTTCTTCTCTACAACAGCTGTATTTCAGGTGGTTGGTGAAGGTGAAAATGGGAGAGAAAAGGGCAGACAACGAAGCAACAGAGACATTGGAGCTTTGCAGCTAACAGTTAATGTAAGCAGACAGAGATAGGAAGGAAAAGAGGAAGGTTTGAGCAAAAAAAGAAGGTTCTGGTAACAGCAGAGAGAGAAAGAGAGAGAGGTGAGCGTGGGGGTTGGGCTGCGTTTTGTTTTGTATAGCTTTTGTTATTTGGTTTTGATTCGCGGGCTTCGGTTCGGCTGTCTCAGTCAAACGGCCCACCCGAGAAAACCGTGGTTTTCTCGAAGGCAGGAAGCGGTTTTTGGTCTGGCACGACGACAGGGCGGGATTCAGAGAGCAGTTCACTGTCACAGTGTGACAAGCGTCCACCGTATTTTGTAGATTCGAAGGAAGGAAAAAAGGATGCAAATACCTCATATTTTGAAATACAAGTAAAACAAAATATTCTGGTGTTATATGAAAATCATTTTATTCATGAAGAATATTAAGATTGTAATGGACAAAATTGGAATCCATAATACTTTAATTACAATAAAATGCAAAAAAAGGTTTTTTTTAAAGAAAATAATAGTAGTGAGCAATCGAGCACGTTTATATCTATACAAGCTGGGCAAGGCAGCTAACTTATTGAACATTTGAGGGCTTATTTGTGTAATACTGTGGAAGAGGAAACTCGGATTTTACATCTAAAAAAATAGGAGTTTGAGAAGGTCATGGAAGTTCTAACAATAATTTCTTCTTTCACAAGAAAAAAACAACATAAAAATATCATATTTTTCAAATATAGTTCGTCCTCACCGAATAGCAAAGAGTAGAAAATCACGCGAATTTGATTTCCGCTTCCGTAAGAAAGGCTATGCAACAACGTGCCCTTGAGGGGGGAAAATGGTAGTCCTAATTAATGTTTATTTTTAAGTGGCAATGTAAAATACGTAGTAGACTAATTTTTTCTACCAAAAAATTTGTTTTGCTTTCCCATATTTGATTGGTCCCAATAAGTGAAAAGGTTTTAGCAAAAAAAAGCTATAGCTTTACTTTACCATTAGTTTACTAAATTCCAAAAAAAAAAATACATTACAAAATACAAGTGGAGCGGTTACTCTACCATCCATATTAAAGTGACCGTATCTACAAGAAAATAGGCCTATTACGTTTTATGATATTAAATGTCCAATAAAAAAGAAGTGAGAAAATGTTGAAGTTCATGCTATGATACTAAGTTGGGCATGCTTTTTTGTACATGACATGGATATCTTTGAAATCTCTGACCCAACAAAATTAATCCTCCCATAGGCGTATGCTAAACTCCACACTAACACACACATCCCAAATCTTGGATGGTCTCAAATGCAAGACACGGGAGCAAACCCATATTTTATGCCACTCCACCTTCTCACAAGTGGGCTAAGTCATGCATCATTGAAGGGATGTTTCGAGTTACTAAAAGTTTATATCATCGGAAATCAAAAAAAATAAAAAAATACACATGGTAGTTCTCTTTGGCCACTAGGCCAAGCAAGAACACTCATACCTAATTTTCACCGTTAAAAAAACAAAGGCATGGAATTTTACATATTTTCTTTTTTATTCTACTTTTAGATTTATAGCTTATTTTTAAAATATTTGGTTCGGTTTCCCATCTAAGTTGGGTAAGTAGTCCTCAATGCATCGTCCGCTCTCTCTCTTTTCCATACAAGTGGCTTGCAAGAATCTAATATTTAGGCACGCACACACTTATTAAATTATCACTAGCTAGCAATAATCGGTTACCGATTTAAAAACTAATCACCATTGAGTCTTACCACAATAGTCTCATAAATTCAAGGAGGCCCCACGTATTTTATTTTTAACTGGAATACTTCCCTCTGCCATGTACATGTCACTTTCCTCTGTAGGCCCTCACAGAGGCCCTCCTTGTTTTGAAAGTTGAAGCCCATCTCCCAGTCATCTCTGTACCACTTACTAAAAGTAGAATAACCTTATTCCCTATTGTAATTTTGGTAAGTTTGGTCCTCTTTGGGGAAGTTTGAGTCCAGAGATAAACAATACTGAAATTGGTTTGGAAGGGCCTCTGATTGATGTTAGAAAATAAGAGGCTTGGGAACAGCAATTGCCGTGTTTTGGGGTCTTCACCTGCAGCATGGGGAATAAGCCAGTTGGAAATCTTTGTACCATGCGATCGTTCGCATAGATACTTTTGCTTCGAATATGGGCCCCACTCGGTTTCTTGGTCTCTGACTCACCCGAGTAAACCGAGTCTAATAGAATCTTAAAAAAAGCCCCTGTTATTGAAACTCTTCCCAGTTCCTCTACTCACAGTATCTCAAACTATGCGGTAATATTTGTTTTTCCAAGTGGTAAAGTAATGTTTACAGTAAAGAATTTAACTATTCCCTATTTGATTGGTCAAAATAAGTGGAAAAGTAACGTTTTGACCACTAAAAATTACTTTTACTTTGCTAGATCATCAAAAAGTTTACCAAACCTCATATAAAAAACGAGTGATGTGGTTACTTCACCACTTGTTTTCTCATATCACTTTACCTTGCTTTAATTCATCGCAAAAAAAAATCTCGCTTTATCCAAAAAGGTATATTTCACCTTTATTTTGGTACCTCCCCAACGGGATTAGGACCTAAAAAAGTGCCTGCACATACTGGAAAAAAAAAGCCTACATAAGTGAGAAGAGATCCCGCACACTCTGTAAGATGTGACATGGAGCTAGATGACAAATGCCACTCCTTACCACTTGGGTAAATTAAGAGCCATTCTCTAATTATTTCCTTTTGTATTGATTATATATTTACTTTAATCTAGTTTATTACAAATAAAAACAAACAAGGATTTAGAATGCATGTTAAAAAAAAAAAAAAAAAAACTATCTGTATTACAAATATGGCTCCTAATGCCAGAGCCAACTGAGGAGCCAGAGCCAAATGAAATGATGGTTTGATCAAGTCGAGTATGGAAACATGTAGGCTTCAGCCTCCCAAAGGTATAGTTGGAACTACCGTGGATGATTGATTGTTACCACTAACCACCCGATCAATATATTTTACATCATTATCAAATCCTTGTACATCTTGCATATTAATATTTATTTCAGAGGCAACCAAAATGAAGGGCAACATATTTAATCAATGGAGTGTTTAATTAAATGATATGATGCTGATGATGACATGGTGATAGAAAATTTATCAACGAGAGACGATTTTCTCTTACGCACCTGTGCACGTCGTTCATCAATGGTCATGCAAAAACAGGTGAAATTCAGGAAGGGCCTTGCCTGAGGTACACTCAGAATCTGTCCCTCTAGTAAATTAGGCCTTTTCGTTTTATCCTCTACTATCGAGACTGCCACGACAAGTGAGTTGGGCAAGCACTGGCCTTGGCTAGCCATTTTAAACCCGTAGTATTGACATCGTGGTTCTAACTTTCGGAAAGAGAAGTTGGGTAATGTGATGGAATGTTAGAATCACCAAGAAAAAAAAAAAATTTTAAAAAGGACCCTATAGAATATAAAATGATGGCTTACTTTCTTATAAATCAGTGAATTCGCTTGATGAAAATAGATTTTGAGTCCATTGAAGTGGGTTTTAACCAAAAAAGGAAAAGAAAAGGGGGGTAGGACTAAAGGAAGGGGTCCTAGATTTTTTATAGGAACCTGTACACAAACTTGATTGAATTCACATGATTTTTCCGGTAATGCCGTCCTTGTTTAATTGCTTTTTAAAGTTTAAAGTTAAAATTAAGTTTCACTTAGTTATTTGGAGATTTGGTTGGGTCCAACATGAATTCGACTGTCTCTTTGCAAACTCAAACAAGTTAACCAACCCTCGGGCAAACAAAAAGGAAAAAAAGAAAGTTAACCAACCATCTTACCATCTTAATCAGATTGAGGTTAGCTCAAATGACTCCTGCCTACTGACTTTCCTTGGATATTTATTTTAGCACGGAGATTGTTGAGCCCACCTACTTTGAAGCTCATCCAGATACGTGGCAATTAATGCAGGCATGACATAAAGAGGTTCGGATTTAGACTAATGATAATGAGCCACATCTAAAGAAGTCGAACCACCCACACATTGCAACTTGTGCCTTAATATTGGAACTCCACATTTGTGGGCCCATTTGGTAATTTTACTTTTAAAATAAAGTGAAGTGAAGTAAAATAAAGAAATTAAATAAAATATAAGTGGGTTATGATGCTATTTTATTTTTAATTGTTTGTGATGGTATGAGTATTTTTATGTTTGCTAATTCATGGGTTTAATAAAACTCTTGATCCATTGAGTTGTATTTTTTTATGTTATTTCAGAATGTACTTTGATTGTGTCACTGCAAGAGCTAAATCGAATAAAATAATAAAAAAAAGAGAAGACCGGGCGAAACACCCAAGGCCAATCGATCGAACAATAGATGCGCCACAGTTATTTGAGTGGCCCGATCGATCGGACAGTAGATGCTCCCCAGTTATTTGGGTGGTCCAATAGATCTAATAGGCGCAGGCAAAGTGGGAAAGGCTCCTAAACTACTACGGATTGGTTTCCTTTTGAGACTTTGTTTCCCAATTTTAATCATATTTGTGTTCTAATTACAATATAGGAATTTATGGCTATAAATAAGGTGTTAATCTCAACCCTACAGGTATGGGTGTGCATATTGAAGATTAGAAACACTATTATTTTCATTAATCTAAGTCAGAGATATCTTAGAGATAGATTATTCTCTAGAGTCATTGAGAAATTGTTCTGAATAGCTTCTCTTGAAGATCATTGTTGCTTCTTATTTCTTGTAAGTGATAGTTCATATTCACTGACAAAGTGCGAAGAGATCAAGTAAGAAGAACGGTGTACAGTAGATGTCGTGTTAGTGGATTCTGTGTGAGAACAACTACAGTCCCTAGGTCAAGGTACAAACTGAGATAAATGAGCTTGTGAGTATATCTTGTAACTGTTCGTGCATTCTTGATATCTGGTTCATGGTTTTTCTCCCTGAATATGGTTTTCACGCTAAATACAATGTCTGCCTTCTTGTAGTATGTGATTGGTAGATAGCTAATTCTATATCGTCTAATTGGTTATTTTCGCTGCATTGGTTTGTTAAGTTAGAACTAGTAATCCACTCTGGTAGCTTACAAAACTTTTAGATGGAATATTTTTGAATTTTTGTATGGGGAAATGGGTTTTTTTTTTGTCTTTTAGTGAATAAAGGTAATTACTTTTTTAACCTTTTTTGAAAAAGATGGAAGGAGTTTTGAATTTACGTGCTTCTAATTTGATGCTTATCTTTATCTGACTTGACTTTACTTGATAAGTAAAATTACCAAATGGGCCACGTCGTTTGGGAAAAAGGTATACAACAGACAACTACAACTCAAAGCCAAACCACTTGGGGTCTGAATTTTCCAGACTTTCTAACCACAAAGCTCTTTTCTTAAAAAAGGTCATGGGACAGATATTTGTGGAAGCTCATCAAACCTAAAAATGCATCATAAAGCTAATAAAATCTAAAAAGAAAAACAAAATAAAAGGATTTAGATCCATTAGATATTATCATCTACTAACTTTAGGGCCAAGACTTTATTAGTTGCAAAGCAATTTTTAGCTGCTTACATTATAATTTATAACGAAATAGAAAAACCTCTCACGCTGTAATCTACTTGAAAGTAGATGGCATCATAAATCACTACTTCTGCCTTGTATACTGCTCTTTTTTATTATGATTATTTCATCTGTCACATAAGATCCGTATAGAAGGGCCTGTTCAACAAGGCCTTGACATTTTGAAATAGAGTTGATGCAGCAGTTATTTCATTAATATATTTTTATCAATATTATATTTGATGGATTTACTTTAATTGAAAAAGTAAACTTGTTATACTATAACATATATATATATATATATATGGAGATGCTTATATGAGATATATCTCTCACCTTATATAAGAGATAGTGGAAGGGGGCCCTTACATTTAAGTTGTTGGTATTGAATGTAGATGTGAGGGCTCCTACCCAATCTCTCATTTAAGGTGAGTTTGTCCCTCACCATGTACATGAATATTGCCCTATATATGTAAATGTCCTATATTTAAAAGTAACATTAAAGGCAAATTTGTCATATCATGAACATACATGAAGAATTTGTTAAAAAAATATAAAAAATTATCTAAATTCATTGAACATGCATATCTATTTCAAAACGTTCTCTACAATTGATTAACCATTGCCTAGTATCTACCAGAAATGGAAGTCCTCCAATTTTCACTTTTTCTCCCAACAAAATGTTTTAAGTTTTTCTTACCTTTATTACAAACTAGAAAGGCATTTTTCCTTTCCCCTAGACAAACTTGTTTGCACCAAATATAAATTGTTCTAGTGGTTAGGAAGTACAACAATTAGCTGGAGGTCTTTATTTCAAATCATATGGGGCCTTACCTAATACACTGGTGTTATTTATCTGGGGTTTATCAATGATCAATTGTAATGGAGATTGGCGGTTCAAAGTCATAGAGTGAAAAAAAAAAAAAATTACTTGCACCAAATGATAAAAAAATAAGTTTGCAAAAAAGAAAAATTAATTTTCCTTTCTTTTTCAAAATAAACATATTATACAAACGTTCTCTTAGATCATTTAGGTGCCTTGTTTATGATGTGCGCCCTTAGATCATTTAGGTGCCTTGTTTATAATGTGTGCCTGGAGTTATAAAGTCCGCAATGAGAAACAATAGAAGAACCGTATCCCACTTGTCCTAGGGTCGGCGGACCCAAGTACAAGGAGGTGGGTCTTCATCTATACTCATATATGAAAAAAGTAAAAAAATCTCTACAAATTCTGAAAATTAATGGATTTTTTTAATATTTGTCCCCTCTCCCAAAATCCCATTTTTCTATTTTTACATTTATCCAAGGAAAATTTCATGGGTTGGGAAGAAAGCTTAAAAAAAATACGGAAAGAAAGAGGACACACCACACGTGGAAAATGAAGACGACGTTTCTCACAGCGCATCCGACATCTGCATCGTTGCATGGCCCTTCGCCCGACACATCTCCGGTCTATGCCTCCTTCCCCAAAACCTCATCATATTATATTTATATATAATGTCATTATTCTCATGCGCACCAAAATGTCCGCAGGCAGTACGCGACCTACTTTCAGCGGGCAGGAAGTTCAATTTGTAGATGTTTCAAAAAAGAATGTTGAGGAAAATATTAGAAAAATCATCTTAGATATCCATTATAAAAAAGACACTCAAGATTACTATATAACAGTAAATGCCCTTTGTCATTTTTCACTATTATTTAAGTAACGATATCGTCGTTCGTTTTAATTGAGAAATAAAAAATTATCCCTCAAACAAAAGTAAAATTTGGAAAAACAACTTTTACCTATGTAGAGGAACTATGGAGGCCTTTTTGATGCATCGGACATCTAACTTGATTTTCCAAAAAAAATATTATTGCAGACAATTAAAATCTAAATAATAAAAGCTTATGAAGTTTGAAAAAAAGAGACAAGATTATGAACTAAATTTCTTAAATAAAATTTCAAATTTTTTAAAGAGATAATTCTTTAAAATCTTATTTATCGTTATTCTCTTTTGCCATCTTCCATTTTCATAATTTTTTAAATAATATGGTATCATTGAGAAACTAATGCTTTATGATAATATTAAGAAAAATGGGTATTCATGTGAAAAAGAGTGACATGGAAGTATGATTGTTAAATCATAGGCTTGCTGTATATTTACATCATATATTTTGTATAAGTTAATGCCATTATCAGTAGATAATTGATTATTCATATATGGACTCCATACCTGAATAATCAATTTTCTATGGGCTCCACTGGATTCAGATACAGATTGCTAATTGAACTCAATGGCAGGGCCTAATTTAAATCCGGCTAACAATTAGCACTTAATAACATGGTAAATAGACCCACTTGAAAGTAGGTATTATTCACCAGATCATCTTAGCCCCTGATTTAAGGATTAATTCAGAGGGACATTCAACCCTTAGATGCAGTAAATAATTGTTGGTGAAAATCACTGGCATGATTTAGCCGCGAGTATTGGCCTGATAATGTCATGTTGGCTGAGTGACAAGTGACAATTAATAGAACGGGAGTGGAGTATGACTTTCTGGGTTTGATAATGAGAAGCTCATGTGGGTCTAGTTTGAGAAATTCTCAATTATGAAATAATGGGTTGGTGGCATTCATTAATTTCACATGTGCGATAGTTTATCTTGGATATCATTTTAATAGGAAGGGACTCGGTGAAATCCAAGGATCTTGGCTGTTTGTTTGCTTAAATTATTGGAATTCTTGTTTCTTCTTACGTAAGGATTTTTTTTTTCATAAGAAAACACTAGAACAATAGCCTATGTTCAACACCGGTATCTTCATACATTGTAAAATAAATAATCATACACTAAAAAGATTATGAAAGTAACTATTTCCATAGAGTAAGTTGCATAAAATGGAAATAAGAAAATTGGGACTTAAATAGAATATAAGAGATGGTGTAGAGCTTAGAAGAGACTTTTTCCAAAAAAGAAAGACTGTAACTTTAAAAGACAAAAAGTAGATGTGACTAATTTGATGAGAAAAAAGATATGAGTGGATAGTTGTATGAGATAAGAAGTAGAGAGAGAATGTGAAACATTTGAATGAAAAAAAAAGCACACTGTCCGTCAAGATTAAAACTCTCAATCAATATTAAAGCAAGATCCCTGGCTTTAATGTATTATAATAGGAATTGAATGCACGAGAATTTATAGTGAGATGAACTCTATCAAAAGATTATTAAAAGTGTGAGAGGTGAAGCACATATGAGGTGAGGGGTGAAAGATACAAGGTGAAGATGTAGATAAAACATTCAGATTCCTATGCATTTAAGTACTTTGGTAATGGTTAAAAATCTATTTTCCATTTTTTTCTTGATCTTATTTCCAATAAAGAAAACAGGTTATTTGATACTAAAAAAAAAATCACATGTATCCTGTGTTAGGAAGTCCCACATCCCACATCAGGCTTGTCATGTTTCAATACGTTTGTATGGGCCTATAGGCTTGTTAGGTTGGTATATGGTTTATCACATTTTACAATTTTAATCACCCATGGCACAAAAGCACGTGCAATCTAATCAAGCAAAAAGGCCCTCACACCTAATTTGGCAAATGCTTGAGTACATAGTTGCATTTGGGGAACTAAAATTTACACAATTCTACAAAGTCAAAAGTGTGGGTTCCCTGGGCTGTTTCAAATGCTGGGAACAACAACTAACACTGTTGGTAGGAGGGAATCACAGTATTTGATGTGGTTAAGCACACTTACTCCCATAGCTCCACTTAGGGATTGGGCAGGTTATTTCCCACTCTCCTGGCCACTGGGCCACTGGGCCACCTAGCCAAAAATAAAAAATAAAAAAATCGTTGGTATGAATTTGCAACATACGAAATCCTCACTAGAAAAAGCTCCAAACAAATGGGCCTTGGATCTTCTTAATCCATTGATCTATGGCCATAGACTTTATGACCTTTTTAAGTGGTATTTATTATTTCTTAATTTCAACCCAAGGATTACAATTGGATAAATGTCACATTAGGTAGTGTGAATGATGGGCTGGGCGCAAAAGAATATGGCAAACTGAATAAAAGCAGGATGGTGAGTGCGTGGGGGTGTTGGGGTGGGTGTTTCCAATTTTTTTTTAACCTCCTCCCCTGCACATTTTGACAATCATGATTGGCATTTGCTTGATTTGCATCCTTCAACATGGCACATGAATGGGACGTTCTAAATGATTCTTCTCCTCTCCCTGTTTTGTTTTTATGATATGAATTCAGACCCAGGGTCCCCGTTGGTTAGTCCCACACGTGTGAGGGGATGGGCAACCCCATCAGTGTGAGCTGAGGAGAGTCTCATCTTATAATAAGTAGTTTCAGCTGCAAAGGGTGTCACTACAGTGATTTATGATTTTTGGTAGTTTGAAACCGATTAGCGGGAGGCTCCAGTTGCTAAACCAACGTGAGTGCTTGACTTCGTAGCTGCTTGTTGAGTTTTTATCCAATAATTCGGACTAGCAAAATTACCCGTGCTCAGCACGGATATAGCAAACATTGTAATTTAAACATTTATGTATAAAAAAATCATAGTTTTTTTTTAGAAAGAAAGCAAAAGAAAAGAAAAAATTATGGGTACATATTTATATAATCAAAGAATTGGTATCGTAGAATGAAAAGATGAGAATTATAGTAGAATGAGAGTGACAGAGTTTGGATTGAAACAAAGCCTTTGAGAAATAAAATAAAATAAAAGTGGAGATAAGTTATAAGTGGTTATGATAAATAGATAAAAAAGGTAGTTGATGTAACTTCCGGTCAAAATCATAACCGATGGTCAAAATTGGATGCAAAAGCTCATTGCTTAATATATTATAATTAGTGTTGTAGATATTTGGATTGCAAAACTTACGCAGTTTCATTATACCTGCTCTTAAGTTTTTAGGTCTTTAACATGTATATTTTTGTGGTGCAGCTTCTAATAGAGTTTTGGATTGCAAGTCAGGCTTGTTATGGTTTTAAGCCTTTCTGCTGTGCCTGTGTGGATGCTAATAGATATTTAAATTTCAAGTCTTAAGTCAAGTTTACATATTCTTTTTCCTGTTTACGAGCGCATGAACTGTTTGTTTATTTAGGACAGTGTCCCACTTAGGTGTACATATATATCTAACAAAGGGAAAAGGGCACAAGGAAAGGTCTCCTATGGGTAAGGGGAAAAAGCAGATTACCCTAGCGGCACAACCCTTGATTTAATAACATTTTAACATCAATAAATATTTTTGAGATTCAGTCCAACAACGAGTGAAGGTTCGATAAGAATAAAACCGACTTTGATGAAAGATCACGAGACAACATGAGCTTCAAAAGGCTACACCAATTTATAGGCTTCCTGCAAAGCCGGATCGCACATATAGTTTGCTTGTAGGAGAACTTTTTTCTATAGTTGTTCAATGTCTAGCGGTTTTTTTTTTGGTGGTATCCCAGGCCTTAGGCAAAGGGGCTGAGATCCAAAAGAGAGCCCGCATGCACACGGGAAAGTAGCTTACTTAAATGGGAAGGAAGCATGCACAAGTGAAAAAGGAGCGCGCACAAACGGAAATAGGTGGTGTACCCGAACTCCGGACAATCAAATAAGAACTGACGCTTCTGTTCTTTGTTCAATGTTATGTTTGGCCCGCCTAGTCTGAGACCAAGCATAGGTTCGCTTACATTGAATTGGCCTGGGTTTGTTTCTAGAACTGCGTGCCTTACGAGTGAATAATGCTCAAGCCTGACTGCTAAACGGGTAGGGCCTAGGTCAGACCTTCTGGTCTATGGGCTGCATCGGGTCATAAATTTTAGCCCAATTACTAAACGGGCATTGGACACAGCTAGTTGCACCCAGCCTTATTACATGACGCGGGCCGTGGGTCCTTTCTCATTTCTCTAACTGAATATAAATATTAGTGGTACGATTTACGAATTCATTTCGCATAGGCATAGGCATCGCCAATCGAAGTGTTCCCGCTGCATAGTGCCTTCCCTCGCAAGTTTCTTCGCAGTCTCCTCTCGTTCTCGTCCTTCCCCTCGTTTTCATTTTGAATTCGTGGCGCCAAAGCTAGAACTCCTTCTTTCTCCACTTTTCTCCGTATTCGGCAAACATGAGCTTCGATTCCTCTCGCTCTTCGACTTCGCAAGGGAAGGGCAATAAGAGGAAGAAGAGCATCGACTCCAAGTCTTCAATCCAATCCCACGAGCGAAAATCCCACCAGAAAACCCTAGGCATGGCCTGGGGCGCCAATTCCGTCTCTTCCTCCAAATCTTCCGCCAGGAATTCCCCCTTCTCCGATTTTGGAAGGTTCGTCTCTCCCTCCTTCTCTATCACCCTTTTACGCTTCTAAATAGATCTTCTGATTTCTCTCATCTCTCGATCGATCTGTGCAATCTGCTGCAGTTACATGGAAGAGAAGAATCGGAAGCTCCGGAATCAGTTCGATGCAGATGCTTCGAAATCTTCTTTGGGCGATTCGAGTGGTAGGGCGGATCTTTTCCGTGGTATCGCGATTTTTGTCGATGGATTCACGATTCCTTCCAGTCAGGTGCGTTTTCTCGGGTTTAGATTCTATTTGATTGGATGTGATGGAAAGTGATTTTTCCTGGAATGTGTTTCCAAATTGCGTTTGGATGCGTTATTTTTATGGCGCGTTCATTTTCCACGAAAGTGTACTTTTCTTGATTCTGCAAAGCCTGGTTCATTGGCTTGCAGAATCATGGGAAATTGACTTTCCAGGCTCTTTGTTTGCATTACAATCCATAGGAATTGAATATCTAGTATTTATGCCATAAGTGGTTAAAAATGAAGACGAGAGGTGGATTTTAAAAAATAGCATCAAATAATCTTTCCTTTTATGGGAATAGGAGCAAAGGAAGATGAGAAATATCGATAGAATTTGAGTTAGATGGGTTATTACAGACAGCCAATGGGTTAGATGTGTTTTTATGAAATTCCTCTGAAAAAAGTACACACACAATAACTATTATCTGAGAAAGTGTTTCAAAACAATCCTTGCTTTTCCTATTCCTTTCTATCTCTCACAGTGTTTCATTGCTGTTTACAGGAGCTTCGTGGTTACATGTTGAAACACGGGGGACGCTTCGAGAATTACTTCTCAAGGAATCGCGTGACACATATTGTGTGCAGTAATCTGGCTGACAGTAAAATTAGGAACTTAAGGTTCTCATTCTAATTTGTATTTCTAGGAATTGTTCTTTTTATTTGAAATGAAGGAAATCTGCTTCAATGTCCTATATAAACTAGGGTTCCCTCTCTGTGAGTGGGGTCTGAAAATGGGTCCCTAGTTTGGATTGGTGAGTGTGTGAAAATGGCGCTTGGTGGATGATTCTTCCTTTGGGTATTTTTATTTTATCCATCTGTCAAAAGGCACACGTTCAGGTAGCTAGTATCATCCTCAGTGTGCAGGTTTTGTATTGTAGCCTTAGCTGAAGTGAGCCCTCTGGAAAAGCAGTTTCTGTTGTAGACGGTGTCACCATTAGTGATTTATTGTTTTTGGTATTTTGAAACAGGTCCTTTAGCAGGGGGCTGCCGGTTGTTAAACCAACGTGGGTTCTGGACTCGGTAGCTGCTAATAGAGTTTTGAATTGTAAGTGTTAGGCCTTTTTACATAAACCTTTTTGTTGTGTAGAAACTAATAGAGATTCAAGTTGTATGTTCTTAAGTCTTACATTTTTTAATCGGGTTGTTACTAAGTACCAATTTTAGGTCAGTTTACACATGCTTTTTCGTTGTGTATAAAGCAGTGGACGGTTGGTTTACATAATTGTTCAATGTCCTTGCCACTTGGAGTTATTTTGTAGTGAGTTGTCCACTTGTGCTGCAAGAAAGTCATGAACAGATAATTTGTGTATCCCCATCTATTTAAAAATGGAAAAATTACATCCGTACCTTATTTTTATGTTCATTCTCTTCAGTTCATTTATTTAACACTTCTACTGCACAAGGGATATACTTATGATTTCAGTATTACTTAGTATGCAAGAATTTGTATCTAGAGCCTTCATTATTCAGAGAGGGGATATCAAGCCAACATCAACCATAGCTGTCAATACTGTTCTCATTTGGCCCTTGAATGGAACATTCTGGCCGTTCTAGCATTCCATTTTGGAAAAGTGCGATGGTAAAAATTTAAGAACATGTATAATAAGCTAATGGCAGTACAAATCTATACTTACAATTAAAAAAATATTTTTATATCATATAGCTATTTGTATAAACTACATTACAATTAGTTCTATTCATCAAATATGTCAACATCATGCATCCAAGTGACAAATTAAATAAAACAATCAATTAATAAAGCAGTTAAGCAAATGTATGAATCCTTAAACAGCACACTAGAACAGCGCGCTCTCTCTCTCTCTCTAGATTGGTTACATGAATTGGGCATTCATGGTTTAGTCAGTGAGTACCGCCCTACTACGCTATGGGTTGCTAGTACCTTCCAACTACAATATGGTCTCTCTCTCTCTCTCTCTATATATATATATATTCATGTGCGTACATCCCTCACCATACAACATAGTGGGGCTGACTTTATTATACATTCCCACAAACCTCATTCATTGTTGTGATAATGGATACCCTCTAATAGTGCTAGAAGTATTTTTTGCCTTTAATTTCAGCCTTTCCCTTTCGTTTTGCCAGCTCGTGTCTCTATTTGTTATGTCTCCTGTACTGTTTCTCTTTTGAATATAACTTTCTGCTATTCTTTTAAAGAAGCTTTTACTGTTACTGATAAAATAATTATCATCTTTTTCAGACTTACAGATCGGTAGGTGTAGATTCACCTCTATCAACTCTCCCCTCTTTGATGGAATACACTCTTTCATCCTCTATCTGAGTAACCAGCTACATTTTGTTGACTTTGAGAGCCCCGCTTGCTTTCTCTCTGCTTGTCCCTTCTCCATGTTTCCGAGATATTGGTTACTCCTCAGAGATTCCCAACCATATAGTGGCCTAGCAAAGAATTCATGATCTTTATTTCCTGATTTGAGCACTTATTGGACTCTGTCCACTTTCTTCCTTAATCCTTTTTGGTTTAGCTTATCCAATCTGCCTGATGTTCAGCCAATGCGCATTGCATGCTGTGTTCTGCTTGATGGGCTGTTCAAGTATTGTGATGATGACACTTATCCCTGAGTTGCAGAATCTGTATGCTTAAGTGGACAGTGTCTCTACACGTATGATAGATTATTGGTCTCTGTAATTTCATTGGAGAACTGTGAGGAAAATGTGGAAGATGTCCGTCATCGTTCAAGTTATACCTGCAAAGTTGCTGATGACGTGTTTCTTTTTCCAGGGGTTCCTTACCAACTCGACCAACTTGTGAATGAAACTCATAACCAGCCAAAGCTGTCTGCCTTTTTCTCTTCCAAAAGCAATTCCAGCTCTAACATTGATGATGCTGCTAAAGTGGGTGAATGCATTGACCATAAAAGTCAGCTTGGTGAAGAATCTGCCAGTAATATGGATGACAATTCCCGTGATATGAGAAAGGCAGAACCAAGTTCTGCTGATTCAGAAGATAAAGCCAGTGTTGGAGAGGCATTTCAGTCCAGTGATTCTAGTCCCCACAAGCCTTCCACCACAGTTGTTAGTGGCTGTTGTTCAGGTGATAAAAGTAGTAATGAACCATTAGCTTCAGGGATTCTTGGACCTCCCTATCCAAGCCACTCAACTCTTGGCGATCCCAATTTTGTTGAGAACTATTTCAAGGTAATAAAGTATCATTTTTATTTTTAAGAATGTTGTTATATGGATCTGCTACTCTCAAAAAAGTCAATAGTGTCATTTGTTTTGAATGACTTTCCTCTTTTTTTTTTTTTTTGAATGGTCACTCATTTTAGTAATTGCTCACCAAATGTACCAAATCTTAGCTGAAGATGATTAGAATTTGGATGAATATGCATGGATGGCCCATGGAAATAATTGGAATTTGGTAGGACAACATTACATGTTCTAAGTTTGATTCCTTTTTGTGATGCATCATGACTAAATCCGTGTTTTATCTAATAGATTTGATAATGCATGTGGATTATTTTTTATTTTTTATTTATAAAAAATTGTTGGTATAAATAAGTGCAACAAAAAACAAGTTTCTATTGCTGCAAAAGAAGCAGCAACTGGGACACTACGAATACAAAATGCAACCACATAATGTTGCATAAAATGTGATGAGCTACTAGAAAACGAAGTCATTTGATTTACTCCCTCCTATGCTAGTTCATCTGCACCGGTGTTCCCTATTCTTGGAATATGCTATAGTGCAAGACTATGTATTCTTGCCAAATCTGTTGTCCTGTATATCTTATAATTTCCATGGCGAATTGTCTTCACTGTCCCATTTATGCTGATGGATGTTGAAGTTCTTACCATCAACCAGAATCACTATTATCTCTGCCAGTGTTTGAATTACCTTTTGTCGCCCTAAGACACTTTTTTATTTGGTGGTAAGTTGAGAAGGATATGAGTGTATTGATTTATTTTGGTCTTGGTTTTTGCTCAAAGTTTAAAAAGGGGGTTCTTGGATATTGAGTGCAATGCTTTACTAGGTCCCACGCTTCTTATATTCAAGAAGGACATATCATTGAGTTATAACTTATAAAGAATGCACTGCTGGCCTGAGTAATTGATCTTATTCATTTATTAATTAAATTACATAATTACGTTATCTTATTATGTATTCTATCATATAATTTCAGTCGACGTTATCTTGATGCCTTTTGCATTGTTTTGTTTTTTTCTTTTGTTGTTGCTCTTCTGTAAGTGTACGTCACAGAAGTTCTGAATTCATTAAGAGCGTCTGGTTTTTGAAGAAGTCAAGGCTTCGATTCATAAGGGTTTGGAGTGGTAGTTTCCTTAGATGGCTTCCATTCTTATTGAAGGAAGCCAAAGGAAAACTTGAGACAATGAGATTGGCTAGAATGACATCCTGTCCCTGTTTATATAGCATTCTTATGTTGTATTTGTTTGAAGCATCTTTAACGACTAGGCATTTTGGGTGTATTGGTTACCAACTTGAGATGGTATTAAAGCCAACACGCTCTGGGTTCTAATCCGTGGGGGGCAAAAGAGGCCTCATGCCGCATTTTGTGTAAGGGCAAAAAGGCCCCATGCTGCGTCTTGTGCGGGCATGTGCTTCGAGTCCGGGCGGTATCGGGGAGGGGGGGGGGGGTGTTAAGTAGTTAGTTTACCGCATCTTTAACGCCTAGGCATTTTGGGTGTAATGGTTAGCAATGATAGTATTTTTGATAATTACAATCATGATTAAAATGAATCTATGATTACATAGAATAATCAAGAGAGATATCTAATTATAGGACACTAAAAGAAATTTTGTACTCTATATATTCCTCTATGGTACACTTGAAATTATGTTCATTTGTCTTGGTGGTCTGAAGGACTACACATGTTTCTATCTTCACTCTAATGTCCATTCTGTTATATAGAAAACTGATATTATTCATCACAGCATTTTTGTCGTAGTTTCTTATGATATATATATTTTTAGTTTAGTTATGGCTCTCCTTTAAGTGTATTTCACAATGGTATTGCATTCATTGAGAATTGCTGGTTTTGCAGAATTCAAGGCTGCACTTCATAGGGACTTGGAGGAGCAGGTACCGTAAACGGTTTCCCTGCTTATCAAAGGGTGCCAAACAGGAAAATTCTAGTGTTAATGGCCCTCCTGTTTTGCGGGAGGCTGCTATTATCCATATAGACATGGTAACTTGCTTGATCATAGCTGTTTTCCTTCGGTGTGGAGCTGTGGATGCCAGTATTGTATTGGCTTTTCTTTGCTTTTGAAGCTAGCCAGATAAAAGTTGTGAAAGAACTGTTTGATTGTTTTATTAAGTTGTTTTCTTGAAATATTTTTCTTATTAAGTTACTTGTTTTATTAAGTTACTAAATATTTTTTTAGTTACTATTGGTAATTTTTCCATGACGTTTATTTGCTGTTCCAGGACTGTTTTTTTGTATCTGTGATCCTTAGAAACCTTCCTGACTTACAAGATAAACCAGTAGCTGTTTGCCATTCAGACAATCCCAAAGGAACAGCTGAGATATCCTCTGCAAACTACCCTGCAAGAGATTATGGTTTGATTCTACCATTATTTTTTGAATGGTTATATTTTTTTTAAAATTTATTCCAAAAACAAGTTTTAAATATCACTAATCTTCTAGACAATGTCTTGATGGCTGTGTTGCTCATAGTAGTAGAAATAATTATTTTGCATGCTTTAGGAGTACGGGCTGGAATGTTCGTCGGAGATGCCAAAGCTCTTTGTCCTCACCTTGTCATTTTTCCTTATAACTTCAAAGCATATGAGGAGGTAAACCATTTTATTTGAATGCTAAATTGCTGATATCTTGCTATCTCTGCAAGGTGTATATATTGCTTGCATATGCATTGCGTTTAAAAGTTAGTTTTTGCTGCATCAAATGTTATCGTATAGCTATTCTTGATGTTATACTCTATTTAATGAATGGCAGGTTGCCGATCAATTTTACAGCATATTGCATAAGTACTGCAACAAAGTTCAGGTTTCCCCATTGTGTTCTTAACTATCACATGCCTGAAAGTTAGTTTTGTAAGTAACATTATTAAGACAGAATCTTGCGAACTATAGGCGGTCAGCTGTGATGAAGCATTTTTAGATGTCACGGATTTGGAAGATCAAGATCCTGTGCATATAGCTTCAGTAATCAGACAAGAGATATGCGAGGCCACAGGATGTACTGCTAGTGCTGGGATTTCCAGAAATATGCTTATGGCTCGTCTTGCTACTAAAACTGCAAAACCAAATGGTCAATGTTTCATCCCTTCTACGAAGGTCTGGCATTCTTTCGAACACATTCCTTCCATTGTCCTTTGTTAATGCATTTTGAAGTTCATTGTTACACTTAGTTTGTGCTGGTAATTTGGGAAGTAATTTCCCACTTTCCACATATCTCCTGGGTTGGATCATTGAAGTGAGTTTTAAGTTGAAGATTATGTCTTTGATCTTATTATTAATGACATTTCCTTAATTGAATATTGTTGCTTGATTTTTCACCAATAAAAGTAGTTGTCTAGTACATTTTTTTTAGCGGCAGCCATTGTTAAAATTTGACTTGCTGGATCTATATTGTTTCCTCAGGTCTATGATTATTTGAACAATCTTCCAATCAAGGCACTTCCAGGCATTGGGCATGTATTAGCAGAGAAGTTAAAAAACCGACATATTCAAACTTGTGGCCAGCTGCGCACAATTTCAAAGGTGGTCTAAATTGCTTTATTGGACTTCGTCATCTCTTTTATGCATTGATGTTGAAGTTGATAGCATCATAAAATGTCTTTCTATGCATCAAGTTTCAAGTTGGACCCTCTTTATTCTAATTGTTTGGGGAATGAGTGCTTTTGTATAGCTATTGTGTTGTCATATTTTCTTGTCTATTCTTAATAGAAGCCTGTTTTCTAATTGTTCTGAAATTACAATTTGAGTTACATGTATGTCTATATATCTGGAGGATGGATGCCATGTGGTTGACTACACGCAATCAAATCCATTCCTTGAGATTAAAACTATAGTTGTCAAACCCGCTCATTATCATCAAAGCCTTGTCCCAGCTATGTTAGGATTGGCTACATGAGTTTTGTTTCTTCATTCTGGTCTATATTGGGCCCTATGATGAATTGTTGGAGTTGAAAGAATAGATCAGAAGCGATAAAGGGTTTGATGGCCTATGATGAATTGTTGGAGTTGAAAGAATAGATTAGAAACGATAAAGGGTTTGATGCCCTATGATGAATTGTTGGAGTCGAAATATTAACTATCTTGGTATCATTCTAAATTATTGTTGTTAACAAGGTTCTCTTCTTGATGGCACAACCTTCAATTGAAGGTTGATGCCTTATGATGAATTATTTGAGTTGATATTTTCGTAGTCCTGGTATCATTCTAAGTTATTGTTGAAGTGGTAGGACTGTATGATAGACTCATCATCATCATCATCAAAGCCTTGTCCCAACGATGTTGGGGTTGGCTACATGAATTATGTTTCTCCCTTCCGATCTATTTTGTTTCTCCATTCAAACATGAATTATATGATAAACTCTTATCTCTAAATGAAACACAAAAGATTCAGAAAACATACCTCAAAGCAAGTTTAAATTATTAACTTCTTAACTCATACACGGTTTGTTAGTTTCCCTCTCTATCTCTCAAGCTCACACCAGTTTTGGTCCCCATGAAAGGTTAAGAAATATTAGATATATAGAAGAGATCCTTACAATTTGCTGCACTCCCACTGATCACTTAAAAGTTTAAACATTAAATAAAATTGAACTACTTGTTGAGTCTTTCAACTACAAATATTACCAAATACTGGAACTATATTTTTATTGTTTTCTGTTATTCTTTTTCCCTCTGTTTGGATTTCAGTCTCGTCATCACCATCATTGTCATCATTATTATCAAAGTTTTGTCCCATTCATCCATGGCTGGCCTTTTGAGTTATTCTTCTCTACTCATCTCTACTGAGGGTTTAGTCCTCCAACAATAGAAAACCAATCATGATTATCATTATCATTAATTATGTCTATGCTTTCAAATGTTTCTTCCTGCTGCCTGATGGGTGTCTTTTCAGGAATCTCTTCAAAAGGACTTTGGTACAAAGACTGGTGATATGTTGTGGAATTGCTGTCGTGGAATTGATAACCGACCTGTTGAAGTAATTCAGGTTTGTGAAAGTATATGCGATTTTTTTTTGGTTGCAATTCTTGTGTCCTAGGCAGGATCAGTAATTTTATGTCCTCACAACTTATAAATGTAGCATTTTCAAGTTCTTGTACTTACTACTTAGCCAACAGTCAAATAATATTTGAATGAAACTTGATTCACAATTCATTCCATAAGCATATCATTTCTTTTGAGATAAACTTGATCTTAAATTTTATTTACCTTTGTTCTAAAGGGGTTATAACTTCTACTGGGGTTGGTTAATACACTAATTTTTTGGTTTTTTTCTTCCATGGTACCCCTTTTTGTGATTTTTTTTCTTATCATTTGAAGTTTAATTTTACTGTTGAGATTGCATAGTTATCATTTGTTGTTTCTGACATTAAAAGTAATGTTTGAAATTAGTGATATTCCATATTGACATGTATAGACACAAAATCCTGTGTTGGATTCTCAATTCACTGTCAAGTTCTTCATAACAAATTAGAATCTTCAATTACTAGTCTAAGCTTCATTTTGTAGATGAAAAAAATATTACAACACTTACTATTTGATTGTTTCAGAGTGAAACTTGTATGTCTTTGATTGTTGCTATTATGCATATGCTATTTTTTCTTAAATAGTTTAGCAGGTTCTCCCCTTTAAGATGCATGATTTGTTGTTGTTGTTGTTGTTATTATGTTCTGTACAAGTTTTTGTATCCCACCCCTCTCAACTGCACCTATGTTGTATACAGGAAATGAAGTCTATTGGGGCTGAAGTGAATTGGGGTGTGAGGTTGAACAGTTCAAAAGATGTGGGTTTCGTACTTTGTATTATTTACCCTAGTATTGTGGAGTTTCTTTGGGGTACTGTAATTGGAGGGGTCATCATAGTTTTGAATTTGTGCTTTCCAGAGTCAAGACTTCCTGTTAAGACTATGTAAGGAGGTTTCTTTACGTTTGCAAGGATGTGGTATGCAGGGTCGCACTATTACCTTGAAGGTACTGTTGTTTCCTTTTCAGCAAACTCTTCACTCTTCTGTTAGGGAGATGGTGGCGATGGTTCATTCACACAGACCTACGTGGAAGTTACTCCATTGTTTCTTATACATTTTCAGCTAAAGAAGAGAAAAAAAGGTGCCGGGGAGCCAAAAAAATATTTGGGATGTGGGGAATGTGAAAATCTAAGCCACTCCATCACGGTAGTTACTAGAGCTGGAATGGTTCTCTAATTTGTTGTTTCCTCATTTATTAGAGAACTTTCAGCTCTTGTTACTTTGCTTACTGTCAATATATCAGGTTCCTACTGCAACAGATGATGAGGATGTGCTCCAACGGGTAAGCAAGCACCTTTTTGGTTCTTTCCACATTGGTAAGCATTGTTTTTACCATTTTTTTTTTGCAATATTACTTTCAAGAAGAAGTACATTTCTTGTGTTCATATTATTTGTTAACGACTGAAGGGGAATTTTAATTGACATTTTTAGTTATTTCTGCCACCATATCATTTCTATATATTTGCATGGTATTTTCTAAGGCCATAATATTGACAACATTGGAGATTCTACCAAAAGTCATCCTTTCCTCACAGCATATTCTTTGGATTTTTTTTTCAAGTTATGTATTTATGGTATCAGATTGTAGGTCCTCGCTATTCAGGAAAAAAGAAAGAAAGAAAAAACGAAAGAAGTAAAAAATCAGATTGTAGGTTCTCTTGACAATTGTCATATTTGAGACTGACATCTCTAAAATATTTGATTTGATGCTGATCAGTCAACTGAATGCACGGATTACTAAATGGTTTTGAAAGATTGATGCTATCAGGTCCACTGAAAATGATATTATCTTTTTCTGTGTTGTTTTCAGTCATTAACATGAAGACCAACTCAGTAGTAAACTGCCACTGATGATTTTCAGATAATTGGCTGTACAACAACTTTTTCACTGCTCAGAACATTATCAGGCTCAGTTCCAGAAACTGATATGATCGAATCCTCTAGGGTCCAATTGGTATATATGCATCCACCAATAGATCTTCTACATTTACTTGTATGAAAATATATCAGGACTTCTCGAAAATTTTCCCTTATCAGGGTCAAAACTTCTAGATTATATGTGCGCATGTATAAAGTGCGCACTGTATATGAGGACGATAGGGAGCAGTGGTTGAGGCTCAAAATCTTTCTAGAGATCCCACCAGAACCCAATCCCCCCCACCCCACCCCCACAAAAACAAAACAAAAAAAACCAAACAAACAAACAATACAGTTCAAAGGCATTGCTGGAGAGCCACTCAGATCGGAGGAGGAACTGCATTGCTGCTTAACCACTTGTAGCCAGTGTGTGCACTTGTCAACACTCTAAAGCACATGGTTAAAGGAGACATTAGACACAGTTATCATTGTGGATCCATTGGGTCGCCCTAATGTGGGCCCTAGAAACCAAGTTGGTCAAGTGAATGAGTTGGAGGATACCTAGTTTACAATGGTGTTTTTCCAATATAAAATATTAGATAAGATCGAGTTTCAAGATCTTTTCACACCAGTAGCTATATTCAGTTCGGCTGTGTTGAATTTTTATTAATCTAGGGATTGCCATGGCATAAAATTTTGAAGAAAGTTTGTCTGGGCTAAAGGTTATATGTCCCATGTTGATCAATAAAATGCCTTCAATAACACACATGTAGATATACATCATCATTCATTAAAGCCTTGCCCCAACTATGTTGGTGTCCAGCTACATGAATTTTGTTTTGCCATTCCATTCAACAAAGCATGCTGTTTGCACTCACCTGCTTGCTATAAATTGACACTCCAAATCGACACTATTCCAACCTTTGATACTTTGGATCGAGGTTGGGATTATTTCTTCAAAGTGTTTGCCACACCTAGGGACGTAAAGGGCTGGTCATGATGCACCGACCCAAGCCTGATTCTGATGGAGGGGCCCACTGGACCTGGATCTGTAGCCAACTCTGGCCCAACTCATCCACTTAAAATTAGAATAAAGGCAAAAGTTGGCTGGGAATTGAACCTTCAAACACAAGGTTGCATTCGCAAGCATTCACCAATCACCATCTATGATGCACTTTGTTATGTGCACTTTGATGTATATAATAATATTAAAAGTATAACTATTTATTAATATATACTGTTAAAAAACTATTTATTGATATGTACTTATAAAAAAAATAATATATGGTGTTTTGCACATATCACTCGTGTAATTGTGTCTTTGGTATGGAGCCAACTGGACCTAGACCCAGAACAATTTGTCAATCAGGTCCAGGAGGGTCTGTGCTCTGTTTTCTTGGGTTGGACCTGCTAGCTTTGGGTAACCAAAGACCCATCATCATAACTAGCCACACCTTGTCCTCAAGGTTTTGTGCGCGTCCCACATAATGCCATGAATCTTTTTAGGAATCCCTTTCTCTCCATGTTATATATATATATATATTTATACACATATAGAGCAGGGCTTTCCTAAGCTGGAATGGTTCTAGTCCCATAAGTCAAAGTGGATTATATCTGTTTTTTGCATGATGGAACTGAAAAATCAAGTTCTGATTGGATTTATCTTGATTTTGGAGACGATCATCATGCAAAAAACAGTGATAATCAACTTTGATTTGTGGGACCATCACTGTTTTAGGTTAGGATAAGCTAATCTTCAGCTTAGGAGAGCTGGCCCCTTATATATATGTAGAGAGAGAGAGAGAGAGAGAGAGAGAGAGAGAGAGAGAGAGAGAGAGAGAGAGAGAGATTTTGACCACTTGCAATGGCGGACCCGGGATTTTAATTTGGGTGGGACGGACGATGGTCAATTTAAAGGGTTAAAATCAACGCCAACTACCAATAATCTCAACTTATCGCATGGTTTAAAGACATTATTATTATTATTATTTTTTTTTTGGAAAATTAAGTATAAAGAACTTATATCCTGCTGCTAACACTTTATTCCTACATAACATTTTTAACTACAACAACCATTTTCTCAAGAAATTATCCTTTTGTTCAAATCAATGGGATGAAAATTAAATTAGCAACCACACTACAACAATCATAAAGTAACTATAGAGAACTCCAAAGAGGTAAAATCATTATCATACGAAAATAATAACTCTTTGATTGTTTTCTTAAGCACTTAAGAGTTCCTCTATCATATGGATCCAAATGAGAACAACATAATCATGAACTTCATATTGTGATTCAAGAAAATCTAACAAGAAAGCAAAAAGAAAGTAGTTAAAATTCAAAACCCAACAAGAAATCAAATGAAATCCAAAGCAGGATGTTTTGGGGAAAAATTGGAGTAATTGGTCATTGTCATTGAGAAAAAAAAAAAAAAAAGCAAAACATATATTACAGAGAGCAAAGAAGGCAAAACATAGAAAAATATATCAATCATAAATCAAACCCCATTAATACAAACATCATATTAGGAAAAACTAAAATAAGAGAAAAGACCAATAACATTATACGAACCAAATACCCTTATTACAAGAATGAGCTATATAACCAAAATGCAGGAAATTATTAGGGTTTTTCAAGACCTTGGGTGGGGCGATGACTTTACTGAAATGAAGCATGAGCCAATGTTTAACCCTTTTTGGTCGTCCCAGGTCCGCATAATGTAGGGCCACCCCTACCAATGTGTGTGTATATGTAATGGGTAGGGCTACTGCGTTCTCATCATATTAGGTAATCAAGATCTTGATCACTTTTAGGCCCACCTTACCATTAATGCTTCTTACCACTACTACTTTTTTTTTTTGTTGGATTCTTGGATCCCCATAATGTAGGTCCGCCCCTGACCACCTATGTGGCATTCGGTGTGGGTAGGCAGATGCAAGTTCTCATCATGGATTAACGTTGCGCAAAAAACATCCCCATTAGATCATTATATAAGGGTTTTCAAGTTTGAACGGTTTCTTAACTATGCAATTTCTTGAATGTTCAGTATGTGGTGAATATAGGTTCGATGATTGCCGGTTTGTGTTTGAGAGGGTTTGACAAGTGCCAATTTGGGATAATGAGAGTTGGATGGATCATAAATGGTCCCAATTGCATAGAAAAGAAATGGAGAGCACAAAAGTCATATCGACCCACTAGGGTGATCTTAGTTTTGAATTGTGTTTGTGTGGTGGGGTGGGTGGGGTTTTTTTTTTGTTGTTGTTGTGGGCTGTGTGTGTTGTTTTTGGGGTGTGGGGGCGGTGTTCTTGTGTATGTCTCGGATAGGAGCACTGACAGCTGCTAGCCCCACTAGGGCTTCACCAACTTATGGGGGAAGTGTGGATTGAAATATCCAATGGGACTATCCCAATATGAAATATCAAGTCAATGCAATGATCCTAACGCCTTGATTTGTGGTCTACAAGTTAAAGGTTTTAAATAAATATAAAAATTCGCACCTGATCCAACAATCTGGTCCATTTGGTTCAGTGCAAACCCCATGGGACCCATGACATATATATTGTTTTTTTTTTTATTTTTTATTTTTGGGTTGGGGGGTGGGGGTGGGGGTGGTGGTTTGGATAGTCCATTCGGAATGATCATAAGGTGGGCCCCACATGCCATCTCACATAGTAACTCCGTGCGGGACATGTGTGCATGAGAAAATGCCATATATATATATAGTATATTAGAAATTAGATGCACATCATGGAATACTAACTTTATTCTCATTGAATCTTTTTAATTGTTGACTTTTAAGTGTGCAAGGCTCTTTCTTTTTTCATTTAAATGAGGGCTCTGTGCTTTTGTTAGAGTTTCACATATATTTAGTAGTGTTCCTCTCATCTCATCATATGGAGGTGATTTTGGCTCTGGATTTTTGTTGCCTTCTCTGTTAGAATATCAGGACTCTTTCTTGAGCTCAAAGTTTGCTATCCCAGACCTTTAACATCTTGTATACTACTGCTTAATTCTTAGTCTTCACTTCTGCCCATGCAAATGTAGAATGCACTGAACTTCTGATTTAGTTTCTTAGACATTTTTTTTTTTTTTTTTGACCCTTGACTGTTCCGGCATATAGATGTCAGGGAGGTTCGGGGTATTGGCTTGCAAGTTTCAAGGTTGGAAAGTGCAGACACTACAAAACAAGGTGCCTAAAGGATTTTCTTTCATCCTTTTGGAACATTTTAATTTTAGATATGTAAGTTGCATGTGAGTAACACTTTTTAGATTTTGGAAAGATATAAGTTTGAATGCAAATTTGCAAATTTCAATTTCACGGTAGGTATTTTATGGTCATAATAGGTTTAATGGTGACACCTGAAGGATTTTGTATCATAAACCTATATGGGTCCTGCCAAATGGTCAATTCAATCCTTTCACACTCACCTACACATTGTTGATTGACTGATGTCCACAATTGACACATCCCATTGTTAATCATTGTTGGATATTAGCACAAAAAATCTATCATACTAAATGTTGAAAGTTGTTCATTACTTACTCCCCTAAATCAAGGTGTACAACTAAGTATGATCTGGGATTATTTTTGGTGCATCCCTAGGGCCCAACCCTTACAAACATGTACCCACCCAGACTGACACACTATCCTCGTGCTTCGGATGCATCAGGATTCATTATTTTTTGCATATGGATAGTCTCACTTATGATTATGTTGTGTGTACTTATTGTTATTTTAATAATGAAAAGCGCCATATCACACACACACACAACACACCTTTTTTCACATATTACAAGGCTTAGCTTGCCCATCTACATTTGAGGGTTTACTTTAGGAAAGGGATGATTGTTGGTCCCCAAATACCCCAAGTGTTTGAAGGGCTCAGAATTAAAAGGTCAGGTGTGGATCCAATAATTGAACCCAGTTTAACTTGGGTCCGCTGAATGGACCCAAATGACCAGGTTTGGGCCCATAGGTTTTGCACTAAGGATCCATACAGAGTGCCACGACAGTGTGTAATGTTTTTATTTTTTTACTTTTTGGCTAAAAGATGTTATTATGTTAGGGAGGTGTTCCTATGAGAGGCACTCTCACCAACTTGGTGAGAGATGGGTGGGGGCTCTCACATTTAAGTTGGGGGTCCTTGCATTTAAGTTGGTGAGAGTGGATATGGAAGTGAGGGCCCCCACCCATCTCTCACCAAGTTGGTGAGAGTGCCTCTCATAGGAGCACCTCCCATTATATTATATACAAATTGTTGGTATATGAGGTGAAAGAGAGAAAATAGGAGGTGGGGACATTGAAAGAGGAGAGAAAATATAGAGTTTGGAGACGAGAGAAAATAGGTGCTAGAGAAGGAGGGGAGGATGTGGAAAGAGAGAGAGAATAGGAAGTTAGGATGTTGAAAGAAGAGAGAAAATAGGAACTGTGTTGAGAGGAGAAAGTAGGGCCTGTTTCATTTCTTATTTCATGGCACAGGAAGGGCTTTGTGAGGGATTTGCATTTTCATCGTACCATCTCACAGTTATTTTTGTCACATGGGATCAAGTCCATATATACATGTGTATGTACGACCAGGGACGCAACAATGCTTCATTGCGCACTATTTACATCCAACTTAGTGTTTTTTTGTTTTTTTTTTGTGTGTGTGTGTGGTCCTGAAACCTATCTTTGGCGAGTAATCAACCCCATCTTAATCCTTTGTGCTCATCGATCTTCAATCCAGTGGTGTAATAATTGGATGAGTGTCAGATTGGAGCTCCTTTCTTATGGTGCAAACCATTCACATTGGAATTTTCATTGAAGGCTAGTTTTACCCTAAGTTTCGGTACCCATCCAACTTTATCTAATGATTAGGATTTGGGCAACTTTGGAGGCCATCAAAAGTGTGCCTCCCATGATTGCATGGTTACCAGTTTTTGCACAAAGATAGGTCCACATTGGCCAGGCAATTCCATGCTTAGGTTTAGCCATTTTTGGAAATGGTGACTCATGCATATAAATGCACACTAACTTATTTTTTTGGGCTATTTTGGAAGGGCGTGAGAAAGAGGTACTGAGGTCGTGGATTGCTTCTACATCACCAAAAATTGGAGAACCTGTTAAGACCAATTGTCCGACCAAGGGAAGTTCTGGTGGAGGTATCGAGATTGCTTTGTTCATATTCTATGATTTTCTTCTAAGTTTATGACAAAAATATTCCTTTGGCACTCTTGTAGATTTTGATTGATTGTTGCTATTATTGACTTCTTCATATAGCATTAAGAGTTGATTATCACCCTAATCCTTTATTATCTTAGTGTATTATTTTCTGGGATCATGTTTCACTTTATAATTCTAAGATCTGGGCAATCGTCCTATGGCCCAAATCACATTTCGGGTGTAACCAAAAGTTGGACTAATAAGCTTTAATGTCTTAGCCATGGCTTTTGAAAGTGCCATGAGTCTATGACAAAAAAGGGCCATAATCTATAGTTGGCCGGTGAAAGTTTCTATGGTGAATGGTTAGAATTATACAAGTTTGGGGCATGCTCCATCCAATAGAAGGTTGTGGAGTGGTGATGGTTTTACTCTCTCTCTCTCTCTCTCTCTCTCTCTCTCTCTCTCTCTCTCTCTTTCTCTCTCAATGAACTTAAAATCTATTGCATTGTTGTGTGGGATATAATGCTAAAAAATGTGTACGCAAGTGAAGCTTATGAAATCGTTGACCTTTAAGGCTGAAATCATTGGTTGTATGATCTGATTGAAATGATTTTTGCCCAAAATCATGTCCACAATAAGACTTTTCCATCACACCATTCTTCTATGTTTGCATGCATCCAAGTGGGTCCCAAAGGGACTTACCGACTTAGAATTCTCTCTCATGCAAGCCGTGAGAGACTGCCTAAGGAGAGCTGGGCTCATCATATATATGCGCGCGCACATAGATATGTGTGTATATAAATTTTCATATGCATACACCTCTCACTGTTTTATGGTGAAGGGTAGCATGTTGGGGTGTATTTATCACCAATCTGAATCGTACACACACGGGAGTGATGGGACCCCCTGAATTACATCGGATACATCGGATCCGTTGATTTTTCACCGATATGAATGGACTGGACCGTTGGATCGACGGATAATTTTTTTATTAAACTTGTGGGCCTGGATGAAGGGGCTAGACCGTTAGAGGCATGGGATTGACCCCAAACTTGATATCTGGGCCCATCCAAGATGGCTCTTTCCATCCCCTAGTCCCATTATCAGTGGGGTCCATCAAGCTACCTCTCACCATAACACAGTGAGAGGTGTATGCACAGGAACATTCCCATATCTATTCCAGTATGTGTGTGTATATGTATGCATGCATGTATGAGGAGTGCTAGAAAATGCCCCTTCACTTCAACGAATAAGGTAATTATGTAATTAAGAGTGCTAATTTCAAGGTATAGAAGTTAAATGGTTAAGACAAGCTCCCTATTCTCTCCGTTTCTCACCTATTTTTATGCTTTGAAATCTTCACTCTTGTATAACTCTTGTATTTAAGACTCTTGCAACAACTCACACATATATATATTTTTTACAAAATTTGATGTGGTTGATTTTCATATGGACAATTTGCCGGACATCCCTAGTGGGGCTTACTGATGAAAAATCCAAACCGATCAAAATGAATGGTCCATCATTTTTTTTGGTTGTCAACGAATTTCAGTCAAATATGAGTCGGCCCCACCGTTAGATTGAACACTATAAAAAATTTGCAATTTTCCAATTTGACAGTGGGAACCATTCATATAGGAGTTGTGATTGGTTTATATTCTTCTCTTGGTTTCTAATATTTCTCCTATTTACTCTCCTATCATATGTAAAATAATTTTTGAAAGGAGAGAAAAATGGGATAAGGTACAATGTTCCCTTTAAAAGGGAGGAGAAAATGTCTCTACAATAACTCTCTCATTGGACATTCGATATGGGCAAAAAGGCCCCTTTTTGAAAGGGGCGTTTTGTAGAATTCCTCTATATGTATACATATATATTATAATCTATTGCATTGTTGTATGGGAAATAATGCTATAAATAGTGACATATAGTCAAAAATAAAAAATAAAAATAGTAGAATGCCATATCTATTCCAGTAGGGAAATATGTGAAACATGAAATGCTTGCTTGCCATTTTAAATGCAACTTGAGTTGCAGCTGTGACGTGTCTGGTCATTTTTTAATCTGCTGATTCTTCTTGGACTCTGGGGGATAGATCCGAGTCTGACACAGCTAACTCCCTTTTGTCATGGCTATTTGTCTTGGTTTCTCTTTTAATCCTGGTGACTCATGGAATTGTATTGGTCCAGTACCTAACTCTGCTTGTGTATTTGGAAGTATGAATCACCGAGAATGTGCAATTGAATAGAAGTTGGTGTGCTGTCACAGAGGTATCATTGCTTGATGGTCGATGTCAGTCAATTTTAGCAAACCATGGGAACCAGCATCCTGATACAAATCCTGTCCGTTTGCGCATTAATGAGAATGGTTCTTCACAAATTGAATCATTCATTGGAAAGGCTTGTACAGATCAAACTTTGACATTGCCACCGGTATGCAACCTCGATATGGAAGTTCTTGAGAGTCTTCCTCCAGAAATTCTCAGAGAAATAAATGAAATGTATTGTGGAAAGTTAAATGATTTTATCAAAAAAAGACAAGGCCATGATGGCGAAACAAGCACGTCGTTCACTTTATTACCCCAAGAAATTCAAGGTATATGCTCAACTAGCTACTAGATTTAGGGTAGAATGTTATAAGGACTAGCAGATGGTGATTTTTCCCTTGAATCAGACTCAGGTAAAAAAAATAAAGGCAAACAGCCACTTTGTTCATCTCCAGTTCACCAATATAATATTCCAACTGTACCTGAGGTTAGTATGTTCCTGGAACTCCCTTTTCTTTTCTAGCTTCCATTAACTTTTGTTTTCTTTCTTCCATATATGGTTACTTTTTTTTCCTTTCTAGCTATTGCAAATTAGTTTTTTTATTGGCTCTGCACTTTAATTTACTTTCCATAGCTTTATACTGCCTTTTTTCTTAACAGTAGCTTTATATGGCATGAATTAAGTGCCTGTCTTGTAGGGATTAAAACAGCTGGCCCTGTTAAAACAAATTCCTAATTCCAAGACCAACCAATTGAGAGCCTTCATGGCCTATTGTTTTGTGGAAATGTAGTGAAATTAAAACCTGTTATGATTTTGCCCATATTCATGGTCATTAGAATTTCGGACCGGGCTTGAAAAAAGAAGTCATATTGGCTGGTTTTTTTTCTTTCATATTTTTATTTTATTTCTAGAAAAAAGTACTCCACCTGTAGGAACCACCTGGATGAAAGCCAATATCGTGAGGGAAATGCGGGAAGGGTGGGGGTGGTTTGATTGATCATTGGTATGCCCACGAGGAGGTATGCATATGGCGATATGCAGACTTGTGTGCAAGAGAGTTTTTGTGTGCCTGGGCAGGTGCTCTTGTCTGTGTGCAATGCATTGCACTTAACTTCGTTTAAGCATTTATATGGACAGGGATCAAAACAAGCCCGGTTTGGACTGGTCCGTACTATGCCAGGACCCGTACCTGGACCCCTACCTGTACCTGAATTTATATCAAAGACTGGACCCTGACCCAGGCCCAGCTCGAATAAGGAGTTGTAAACTGGCCCAAATTGAGGCCTGTTTATATTATATACTTAATATACTACTGTATGCATTACGATATGATTGTGGCATCAGGTATTCAGTTCCTTGGGTATGCAATCCATGGACCCGACACAGACCTAAATTCTATTCGGGGTCCATGCAGCGGACCCGAGCTGGACCCAAATTAACAACTGCTCCAGATATTGGACAAGGACCTTTTTTTATCTTTTATTATTTTATTTTTTTTTCAAATTCAGGTCCTTAAGGTGTTCGGGGATAGGTCTTGATTATTTCATCCCTGCATGTAGACTGCTGGATAAAACAAGTATCTTTCATAACAAGATGTAATATAGGATGTAATATATATAGTTGGGCAGTTTCAAAAAGCCACAACCTATGTGTTTGTTTAAGATTTAAAGTGGTTTGTATTTTAGTGGTTTCTTTAAAAAAAGCCATGTGTTTAAAGAAGACCATGCATTTCTTGGTATCTCGTCGTCTATAAGAGTCATATCCTAATTCCTATGTGGCAGTTTTTTTTTTTTTTTGTAGTAAAAGTGGTTTTGTTTTAGCAGGTTCCTTAAAAGAAAAAAAAGTGTCCTTTAAAGAAAAAAAAAGTGTTTATAAGAACACCAAGCATTTCTTGTTCTCTGTCCTCTTAGATTGTACATCGTGGCTTTCAAGAATCAGGACCTGATTCTTTTGACCCTGCTCCTCTATCAATCTCACTTTTCTCATACCTCACTCCCTGCCCCCTCCTCACTTTTCTCAACTCTGACTTCTATTTTATGCTGAACTCATGTCACATGCACTTATCTCCTCTTGAATCCGTCTTCTCCACACAAAAGAGTAGGATCTTTGTCCATTGTCATTGTAGACACAACATTGAGGGCGTAGCCTATTCCTGAATTTGGACCTCGAACTTCTTGAAGATGTAGTGCACCCTCTTGAAATGTAATCTACCCTATCCATTATATGTGAAATCTTCCTTCCTGGTGAGTACTTTAAAATACAACCTTCACTGCTTTCAGAATGTTTCCATTTTACAGTACGAAATATGTAGTGTAAGAAACTGTAAGATCGATGAAATAGGCAGAGAATTCAGCAGGGAAAGTCCTGGTTGCCAGTGGGTTTATTATTTTTATTATTTTGCTAGAGCCAAAGGGTTTATTTTGGATGGGGTTTAAGGATGTTCTTTCCACTTGCCTTTGAAATTTTTTGTTAAATGCCTAAATCCCCTTTTTTCCTTCCTGAAATTGGTTTGGTTGCTGCTTTGATCCTCCTGCATTTGGATATAAGAAATCTAATATGAGAAGACATTTGACTTGTGCCTGGCTTTGAGCAGATTTCTTTGATTTGCATATTAAATTTCAACTGATTTTTCTGAAGGCAAGTGGCCCTTGTTCTATGCAGAGTAAACTTTGAGGTGAATTACCTTAAAAAGTTTCCCATTGCTCAGCATGCTAAACAATGGCAAAAATCAAACATATTACTTAGTAGTACAATTGAGGATTTGATGCACGCGAACCATAATGAATGCAAATAACACAATGACTTGCTTTTCCATTCACATGTCAGTAGAATGTTGGAAATGAGGACTTGTAGTTCTTGTAATTTAGTTGGACTCCAAGATACACCCACTGAAGTAGTTTCCTAAACAATTCTTTGTTTTGTTCGGCAAAGTTGTTGCCGCGTGATGTCCATACTCATCTCATGCAAACAAATAGTATTTATGGTTGACTTTTTTCTTATTCGTACGTGGGTTCTCTTAAGTCCTGATTATGTGGTGCTTCTTCGCAGAATTTTGGTATAGTAAATTTGCACTGCAGTTTTATATTGACTGTGTATCATTTTTTTTTCCTTTTCCTGCTGACTTTAAATAGAAAATTCATATTGCCCAGATTAATGAAAGTATGGTTCGTGAAGCTCGGTCTGCATCAGTCTCTTCCTCGGGACCCTTGAATCTGCATTTGAGTTCTATGGATGCCAAACAAAATGATTTAATGCCTGCATCGTTAAGTCAAGTTGATATCTCAGTTCTACAACAATTACCTGAAGAGTTGAAAGCTGACGTGCTTGAGTTACTTCCTGCACACAGAACATCAGAATGTTCGACTGAGTCTTCTCTAGATTACAAAAGGAAGCCCCCTTGTGGCAGCGGAATAACAACGAAAAACGGAACTTCTGTGAATGGAGTGGATTTAACTTCGAAAAATTATCTTTGGATTGGAAGTCCCCCAAAATGGGTTGAGAAGTTCAAAGCTAGCAACTGTTTGATTTTAAGCACTTTTGCAGGATTCTATTATAAGTCCTTCCCCAGTCGAATTTTATCTTCCATTCTACAGTATGCTATTTCCTCTCCTCTCTCTCTGGATTTAAGTAGTGAGGCGTGGGATGAAGCTCAGTGCAACTTTTGTGAGCTTCTTCAGCAGTATATTGACCTTAAGATAGAATCAGACATTGAAGAGATCTATATTTGCTTTCGGCTCTTGGAAAGGTGCACTTGGGACCTATCTGTATGCATTTGTGAATGTTTCTATTTATGCACTGTCTTTTGTCATTTGCATCTTAATGGAGTACCAGCATGTGATTGCCTTTTAAGATAATTTCTTTCACAGTTTCTTCTCATTTCAATGATGCTCATGTTATTGAGTTATTCCCATCTACCTCACATAGGTTAAATGTGGTTTCTTCATTGGGAATTATGTATGATGTAATGAACTTGGAGAGATCAATTTCATATTGTTTTTTCCGTATTTCTTCCCTTTTATTAATTTTGTTTCTAACTGTAAGTTTTCCTTTAAAAAATAAGAGTTAATTAAATCTCTGCATACATAGAATGGGAGGGTTAAGTTATTCCTTTTTTTTTTTTTTTTTGTTTGAGGCATGTATTTGAGTATTTCCTTATCTCTTTTTTACATCTATTAGATGTATCAATAAATTGAATAAAATTGTTTGGCTTGACTTTTGTTTAAATCCATTTTTGAGTCTATCGGTGGTCCGATGTATGTCTCTTTACAAATGCCGGCCTTTATAGTTGAGAAATTTGATTGAATTTGAAGAAACTTATTGGATCGAAATAGTGTAAAGATGTTGTGTATCTTTTTAGGTGAATTGGTGAAGCCAAAAAAATGAAGGGAGGTTGGGTATTGGTAGACTTGACCTAAAGAATTGAGTATGGCTTGCTAAATGGTGGTGGAGATGCAAGGAAGAAAAAGGATGCTTTAGGGCCAGTTTGGCAACTCTACTAATAGAGTCAAGTGAAGTAAAGTTGATTTCGAAGAAAGAATAAAATATAAGTGGGTTATAATGGTATTTTGTTTTTAGTTTTTTGTTATGGAAAGTTTTTGACTTTTTGTATGGGAAAGTGGAGTTCTTTTTTGTATTTTAATGGATAAAGGTAGTTGTTTTTTGACCTTTTTTTTTTTAAAAAGATGGAGGGAGTTTTGAATTAAAGTGCTTTTGATGTGACATCTTGTCTGAAAAATGGAGGCTTTACTTGGCTTTTTACTTGACTAGTAAAGTGCCAAAAATGGAGAAGCGTGTCATATCATTCAGATATGGATAGGACAGGTAGGGGTGGATTCCTAATAGAATTCCCATGTACCATTTGTCTGGGTGTGGGGAATATTGAGTGTAGGAGTTGAGTCCAATTTGGGTGGTTTTTTTTTTTTTTTTGTTGTTTTGTTTTGTTTTGTTTTTTTTTTTCTTTTTTGTGGGTGTGGGGGTGTTTGAAGGATGTAACATTCATTTTTTTATGCTTTTGAGGAGATAGCAAGTTGTGGGGTTGAGTTTAGAAGAGGTTGAGAAGTGTTTGGGGATGAAGTGGGGTTGAATTTAGAAGAGGTTTCCATCAATCTAGTTGAGTATGAGTTCGTGTTGAGAAGTGTTTATTTGTAAGGATGAAGTGGATTCTCGTATCGGAACTTCAATCTGTAGGCTGTATTCTTCAAAGTTTTCCATTGGGCTCTAGAGACGTCTTTGACTGTGACCCTCCATGTGTGCAAGCCTAGGTGGGATTGGGTCCTCCTGGAGTGGAGGCTTTTTGTTGGTTGATTGTGGCTAACCAATATTCTATGATAATAACCTCAGAAGGGAAGGAATGCATTGGAATCTATGTTTGAAGTCTTCTACCCATGCATAAAGGAGGAGATGGTAAATTATTTGTTTCTTCATTTTGACTCGTCTCGTTCTTTATGGTGTCATCTCCTTTACAGGTGTTGGACTATCTTGCTTTTTGTCGGCTTTGCTATGTGAGTTGGTTGAGTCTTGGAGGATGGCTCATTTCCAGGGTTGTGGTCTATTACTTTGAAAAGTTTCTCCTTAAGCTATTCCTTATTCTGTATGGAAGAGAGGAATTACAGAAACCTTAGAGGTGTTTCCTCATCTATAGAGGAGGTTTCAAAAAAAATAAAAAATAAAATAAAATAAAATAAAATAAAAAAATCTAATAGATTAGTAAGTGGGGTACTTTCAAGAGAGGAATTACAGAAACCTTAGAGGTGTTTCCTCATCTATAGAGGAGGTTTCAAAAAAAATAAAAAATAAAATAAAATAAAAAAATCTAATAGATTAGTAAGTGGGGTACTTTCAAGAGAGGAATTCAAGGAGTTATAGCTAGTTGATATCTTATATAATTGGAATGCTTGTATGAGAGTCTGTCTTTCTAGAGTCAAGAATTCCATTTCTTTGTCTCAGCATCCGACTGGTTTTGTGAAATTTAATGTAGATAGGGCAGCTAGTGGTAAGCCAGGCCTAGTTGGAATTGGTGGCCACCTTCACGATGAGAAAGGGGAGGTGTTAAGTATGTTCTCTAAGCATGTGGTTGTAAACTATTCAAACGAGGCAGGGGTGCTAGCAATTTAAGAAGCCATTCGCATTCTCTCTTTTCTTTTCCGTGACATACTAATTGTAGAGAGTGGATTCATCCCATGCTATTACATGGATGAAGTCTATAGTCGGCCACCCTAGGAAAAACTATTATTTCCAAGAGATCAAGACTCTTATTTCTTCCTTCCTAGTCTTTCAGTAATTGAGATGGCAGATGCTTTTGCCTAAGCTAGGGGTGGATAGAGGCATACAGGTATTCCTTTTAGTGCTATGTTTGGATCGTGTTCTTGTGTTGCTTATGGTGTAATGCTCTTGTACCCACTCTTTGGCTTTCTGTGTAGTTTATATCTGCTGATTGTGTAATCTCTGTCTCCTTTAATAACTTTTTTTTTGTTACCAATCAAAAAAATAAATAAATGAAGTAATTTTTTTTTCAAGCTTATTACAGCAAAGGATTGCAGATCTCTCTCTCTCTCTCTCTCTCTCTCTCTCTCACACACACACACACACACACACACACACACACACACACACATGCAAACATACAAAACATGTTACATATTTTTGTCTTCATATTGGAAATGGTTCTTTTCATCATAGATCTTGTATGCTTGGTGAATATCCAGTGACTTGGAGGCACTGTATATTGCCTTCATTGCAATAATGATAAGATTGTTGAATTTTTTTTCTCTATTTTTTAATAGTGTTCTCCAGTTAGATTATTAATTAAGTAATACTAATTATTTATTGTTGACTTTAATATGACTAGGATCACAAGAAGATCGGAGTTTCTTCTACAAGTATTTGACAAAGTTCTTCCTTCCCTTCAGGTTAATTTGGTGTTTCAGTCATGTTATTAACAAAAAAAATTTCGTTAGTGTTAAAGAGTATAAAGGGAAGTAAAGGGACCCGGACTGAGTTTTTAAAAGTTGGACATGGGGGTGAAGAACCAGCTTTCCCCTGTTTGGCATTCATTGAAGAAAAATGTGGGGAGAATGTGGCTGTTAACTTGGATTCCTTCACTGTTGGTGCCATTTAATTGGGAATTGGGATCATCCACTGTGGGATATTGGTTAAAGCCCCAGAATTATGGGGCTCTGTTACTTGAGCCCATCGATGGTGGTGCCCATCTAACTAGTATGATTGACCATGGGGGTCATCTACTCTGTCTAGGGTCATCCATGGTAGACCCTGGTACTTATTTAATGATAGCCTGGTAGATTGCCTTTTTAGTTATATATTTTGTGTTGTCCTTTGTCTAGAAATTTAATAGTTTTATAACATGTATTGGTTATAGTTATACCCCTTCATTTCTTAAGGGAAGTTAGCTTTTACAACATACATGGGTGATAATTGTGTATACAACTATACATGGGTGATAATTGTGTTTGTTCATTCATAAGTTTAGACACTCTGATTTCTTAAACTAATCAGCTCGCTCTCTCTCTCTCTCTCTCAATCTATCTATCTATCATGTGTCTCAACCCTACTCCACAACTAAACTTGGTATCATAGTAGTGATGGATATTTGATCACGGGTTTTGATGTAGGCCCTAGGGTTAGGGCTTGCGTGGAAGTGACAAAGCACGTGTCAACAAACACTGTAACACGTTTCAACAGAGATTTCAACACAAGGACGCACCTCCGATGGACAAAAAATCCCATAGTAATTTATTCAATAATAAAAGTTAGAGAATCCCTTCTCTACAATACAATATAAATAGAGAAAACAAACTTGAAGTCTAAGAAACCCAATCATGCTAGGAAACTAAGCAATTTTAGAAACTATCCTAATTACAACTCCTTAATAAAATTAGAAACTAAAAACAAGTAATTAAAGAAATAAAAAAATAATTTCTAAACTATTTTGAGTCCCGCACTTGGGCCCATCTGTTTTACATCATCCCTCCCCCCCCCCCCCCCCCCCCCCCCCCCCCAAGGTTGAAAGAAGAGTTTGGCCTCAAACTTAGGTCTTCTTCATGTTGCCTTTGTAGACATGGTGTACTTGAAGAGCTTCCATTGTGACATTGGACCTTATTCCTTTCTTTGGTGGTTCTTATCAAACGTAGCATGCAGAAGAGATTTTGAATTGTATAATTTTTGTGTGTGGTTCATTGGAGATTCTCTCCCATTATATAGAATACAGATGCCTTATCAAAGGCTACAAATCAGCTAATCTAATTACAATCTACTATTAATGAAAGAGTATATGACTAAATCTAATTACGATCTAATTAAAGAAGGAAGAAACTGTGCAAAGATTTGACCAAATCCAACGAGATTGGATATCAATCTATCAACATATTGGGCCCAAGTGGGCCTGAGCCATCTTGTATTTGACACCCCCCCTCTCAAATTGATGCTGGGGAATCCACAAGCATCAATTTGCTAACCAAGAACTGATGGCGAGGTCAAGGAAGTCCCTTTGTGAGGATATCGGCATATTGAAGATTAGAAGAGATGTGAGGAAGGCTAATCACATCACGCTTGTATTCGTCGCATATAAAATGACAATCAATCTCTATGTGTTTAGTGCGTTCGTGGAAAACTGGATTGGCAGTAATACGAATTGCACTAGTATTGTTTGCATGGAGTGGTGTGGCACTATCAGCAAAAAATCCGAGATCGGAAAGCAACCCGCGAAGCCAGAGAATTTCTGAACAAGCAGCAGACATAGCACGATACTCAGCTTCGGTGGAAGATTTGGAGACCTTATCTTGTTTCTTACATTTCCACGAAATCAAGCTATCTACCAGATACATGCACCATCCTGTGGTAGAGCGACGAGTATCTGGACAACCAGCCCAATCAGCATCTGAATATGCTTTGAGTGTCAGGGAGTTGTTGGCCGGATAAAATAATCCACGGGTTGGTGTCCGAATTAGATATTTAATGATACGTCGAACCGCAGCCAAATGAAGATGTCTAGGATCAGTCATGAATTGACTGACTAAATTGACTGCATAAGAAATATCAGGACGAGTTATCGTCAAGTAGATCATGCTGCCAATGAGGCGACGATAGAGAGAAGGATCAGAGAGAGGATCCCCACTGTCTTGCTGAAGTTTAACATTGACTTCGACTGGAGTATCGACGGGAGCAGAACCTTGAAGTCCAGCCATTTCAATTAAGTCAAGAGCATATTTATGTTGATGGAGTACGATGCCTTTTGCAGATTGATGAACCTCAAGACCTAAAAAATAGTTTAGAGGATCAAGGTCTTTCATGTGGAAAGATTCATGAAGAGAGGCCTGAAGTTGGTGAATCATATCTGCATGGGTGCCTGTAATGATGATGTCATCCACATAAACAAGAAGAATAGTAATTCCCGTAGAAGCATGATGAAGGAACATGGATGGATCATATGAACTAGGATGGAACCCCAAGTGGCTAAGAGCATGTTGGAATTTTTCAAACCATGCCCGGGGGGCTTGTTTGAGGCCATAGGGAGAACGCCGTAGTTTGGCAATAGTACCCGTGATGATAGAGGAAACCCCCTGAGGAAGGCGCATATACACATCTTCTTTGAGATCACCATGAAGAAATGCATTCTTGACGTCCATCTGGTATAGAGGCTAGGATTGGGATGTTGCAATGGCAAGAATAGTCCTAACAGTTGTCATTTTTGCTACAGGAGCAAATGTCTCTTCATAATCAATACCATATTCCTGCCGATTACCCAGAGCAACAAGATGCGCCTTATACCGAGCCAGAGTCCCATCAGGGTTAAGCTTGATAGAATAGATCCACTTGCAACCTATTGGCTTAACAGAAGGACACGGAACCACATCCCATGTATGATTTTGCGCAAGAGCATCTAATTCATCCTGCATAGCTCTATTCCAACACTCATGCTGCACAGCCTGGGAATATGAGTTTGGTATAGAAGTAGAAGACATGGTGGCCATTAAGGAAGTGTGGTAATCCATAACGAGTTGGAGGCACTGAAATCCAAGATGAATGGCGTAAGGGAGGATCTCCAGTTGGACCAAATGCAGTTGGGGGATCGTTAGAGGGACTATCTGTAGTCGCAGTTTTACTCCGCCTTTGGTAAACGAAATTACGATCAAATTTAACAAATAATGTTTTATCCGAAAAACCAGGGAAGGAAACAACAAATGAGGACTCTACAGAATCAAGATGTTGGAAAAAATATTGATTTTCGAAAAAGACAACATTACGGGAGGTACGAATGCGCCGTATGTGAGGATCATAACAAAGAAACCCCTTTTGATGACTAGCATATCCTAGAAATGCGTATTTAGCAGATTGGGTAGTAAGTTTGTTTTGCTCGGAAGGAGGTAAATGTACAAAACACACCGATCCAAAAACATATAGATCATCATAAGACGGTGTAGATTTGTATAATCGATAAAAAGGACTCTCATTTTCTAAAGAAAAAGAGGGCAATCGATTTATAAGGTGGGCAGCAGTGTTAAGAGCTTCCGTCCAAAAACGTGTAGGAACAGAGGATTCAATGAGAAGAGATCGAGTAATATCAAGGAGATGTCTATTTTTCCTTTCAGCGACCCCATTTTGCCGAGGGGTATAAGGACAAAATTTTTGAGAAATTATTCCTTTTTGTTGTAAAAAATTTTGAAACTCTGTAGACACATATTCACCTCCCGAATCAGAACGTAAAATTTTAATGCAAGTGGAAAATTGATTCTCAACATATGCTAAAAACATCTTGAAAACATTAAAGACATCAGCTTTAGAATGCAAAAAATAGACCCATGTAAATCTACTATAATCATCAATAAATGTCACAAAATATTTATAATGAGCATGAGACAAATGAGGAGCAATACCCCAAACATCACTATGAACTAAATCAAAACACTGAATGCTATTGGAGGTAGAGACAGAAAAGGGAAGAGTCTTACTTTTTCCCAGCTTACATGTAGCATAATCAAAAGAAACAAACTTAGATAATCCTATTGAGTTTAACAATCCAGAATTAACCATGTGAGACATGGTTTTAAAATTAGGATGTCCAAGCCTACTATGCCATAATTGACAATTTTTTTGAGCAGAAAAACAAAAATCATTTGCTGAATTATTCGTAATTGGAGTAGATAGATCAAGAGAAAATAAGCGGCTAAGTTTAGGCCCCCTCGCGATCTCCCTCCCGGACATCTGGTCCTGCACAACACAACCAGAGGAAGAAAAGGAAACATTATAGTTGTTTTCAACGAGTTGTCCAACTGAAAGATGGTTTGAAATTAAATTTGGATAGTGATAAACATTCTTTAAGGGCAAGATACTGGAAATATCTCCAATGGCAGTGATAGGAAGATGTCCGCCATCGGCGGTTTGAACATGAGTATTGCCAGTATATTTTGTCAAGCTAGAGAGTTGTGCACTGGAGCGAGTCAGGTGATTTGATGCTCTGGAATCAAGATACCAAATGGAAAAAGGGGTTTTAGATTTACCTGTGATGCCAAGTGCATAAAATGCATTGACGATCATTTGTTGAACTAATTTAGGAGTGAGAGCAGTGGAAGACGAATCAGGCTGTGAAGGCACAGATGTGGACGTAGCATCAGCAGTAGAAAAGTCCATCTTGGCAGCATAGGCATTGGGAGTCCGAGTTTGTGGACGGCGGCGACATTCAGTAATGATGTGTCCCTTCTTCTTGCAGTAATTACAAAATTTCTGGTTGCATTGTGTTGCAAGGTGTCCATATTTTTTACAAGAGTAGCATTGGACCTTGCTCATATCCCGAGTCTGAGGAGTTGGAGAAGACTGTGAGACCCGAAGAGACTGAGTGTTCCCTTTTGCAGAGTATGCAACAGGATAAGTCGCAGTGTGCTGTTGTTCCAGATGGGCTTTTGTGCGGATACGTTGTTCTTCTCGCAGAAGCTCATTCAAACAAACATCCAAAGATGGTAATGGGCTCCGGCTCAGCAGAGACGATGTTACAGTCTCATATTCAGGACGCAATTTCATCAAAAACTGGTCCCTGTGACTTGAGGCTTGAAGGTCTTGTATAGTTTTAAGAACATTGGTTGGAACGGAAGCATATTTGATCCCATCATATTCACTCCACAAATTGTGGAAACCAGAGTAATAGTCCTGAATGGACAAGGTGCCTTGACTATCTTCTGCAATTTCACACTCAAGTTGAAACTGTCGTGCAGAATTATCTTGATGATAAACTGTCTGTAAGTAACCCCACATCTCCTTGGAGGTCGTATAGGGTTTGAGGTTCAGAATCAGATGAGGTTCCACGGCCCCGAGAATCCATGTTTTTATTTTCGCATCTTTTGTATTCCAAGTAGAAATCTTTTTATCGTCCTCTGTAGGTTTCGGATCAAAACCAGAAACAAATCCCCATAATTCCTTGGCCTCAAGATATAATTGAAATTGAAAAGCCCATGCCGGATAGTTTTTACCATTAAATTGAATCAATTTAACGCCTGACTTCTCCATTTAAACAGCAATAGAACCAAATTGTAGCAAATCAGAAGGTGTAAAGCCCAAACAGTGTAGCACGAGACATAAATTGTAGTGCAGAAGATAAAAAATAGGTTGCGTGTAGATGCCAAATAGTGCATAAATGACAGAAAAACTGTCTGTGATCAGTTTCACAAAGAAAAAGAGCCCAGGCGACCTTGATTTTGACTGTTGGTTCCCTGCGTGGGGCCCACTGCTTGATCTGAGTGAGAATCAGATCCACAAGATGCAGGCATGATCAATTTATCTTTCCAATGGTACAATAGTTATTGAAATCCATTCATAATCCAAGGTTTTGTACGGCTGAGATTAAAACAATCTTAGAAAACTGGAAAATCACAAGTTGGTTCAAATGGCCTACCTCTGATCTTGAAAAAATGCTGAAAAAATCTCCAAAATTACCAGTAGGGTTGGTCGACCATTGCTGTAGAGATTGTTGAAGATCCCATGATGATCGCAGGTGGGCCACTGTTGATCATATCACTACAGAAGACTGTTCTGTTTTCAAAGAACACAGATCCCTGATCTGGTTGCTGTGTTGCTGTCAAGGTTATAGATCTTTGATCTGTTTGTTTCTGAGACACAAGATTGTGTTTCCCAAGAGCAGCAGGGCTGATCACAGGTGGGCCATAGTGATCAGATTTCAAGATGTTGACGAAGATCTAAGTGAAACATGCACGAACAGCCACGAGGAATGACTGTTATCACTGAGATTAAAAAAGAAATCGATAGCTAGAAGACAGAAGACACAAGGAAGAAGGCTCTGATACCATATCAAACGTTGCATGCAGAAGTGATTTTGAATTGTATAATTTTTGTGTGTGATTCATTGGAGATTCTCTCCCATTATATAGAATACAGATGCCTTATCAAAGGCTACAAATCAGCTAATCTAATTGCAATCTACTATTAATGAAAGAGTATATGACTAAATCTAATTACAATCTAATTAAAGAAGGAAGAAACTGTGCAAAGATTTGACCAAATCCAACGAGATTGGATATCATCATATTGGGCCCAAGTGGGCCTGAGCCATCTTGTATTTGACAGTTCTGGCTCCATAGGATGTAGTGTGACTTCCTTTCCATTGTGAGCAAATGTGTATGTATTGTCGTGCGTGCCATGAGGTCCGTTCTTGTCGTAAACCATGGTCTTTGCAAAAGTATATCACCACTATCCATTGGTAGCACATCGCATCAAACTATATCTTTATAATCTTCACCAATGGCAAAAGCAACTTGGCACGTATGTCGGACTTGCACTTCATTGCCGATCATGAGCCATCTGACAAAATAGGGATGATAATGTTTTCGACCACTTGGGCCCATCCATTATGCTTCAGGACCAAAAATGTCAATGACCTAAAGTTGGTGTCAGTGATTCATGTGGTGACTTGAATTTTTGGGCATGCATTGTTTACAATTTTGAACTTGTTTCTTGTGGGCTCAGCTTGATTGATGATACCAATTAGCAGGGATAGAGGGGATAGGAATGTCTCATTGTGAGTTAGGGTTGAGTAAGTAATTAGCAAGATTAGATGCTCCTAATTATAGACGTGAGAGCCGAAATTTTACTACTCTTTAGTGAAGATTTTGGATCATTGATTTGGCTAATTTTTACCCAACCCTAATTCACGATAAGACCCCCTCCCATCAAATGGCATGTATTGAGGTGGGTCCCATTACACAACACAGATTGCCATTTTCAAGATTGCATTTGGTTTTCCCTATAAAAATCCCTCTCTTGTTGATATCTAAAAACAATTGTAAATTTTTGGGTTTTTTAAAGTGGTGAATTATGCTCATTTAAGAGTGATTTGACTATATGTGGTTGTTGTAATGGGCTATTTTAGTATTTTTTCCTTCGTAAGGGCATTTTGATCATTGATATGGAAAAAAAGTTGAACTATCGTACCTTTTAAATGATTAGGACCTCAGACTGTTTACTAGGATTTTCCATTAATTGGAAAAATCTCCATAGGATGAATAATGGCTAAGGTAACCCCATTATAAATCTTTGTACCATAAAAGACACACCTGAATTTTCTATTATCCGAAACTTGTCATACATAATAACTTGTTTTCATTGCTTTAATGGAGTGTCCTCTTATGTGTTTATATGCCCAGGGTTGAAGAGTGGTTGTCTTTCTTCTTTTTTGGTTGATTGGTAACAGTGAATTTTTATTATAACAACCAAGGACCACCGAAAGCCTGGGCTTAAGGGTATTATACCAATCTAAAATTACACTATTGACGGTACCCATGAAGAAACATTATCCACACCTTGTTTAGCTAAAGCATCCACCATTCTAATCACCGACCTAATCGCATGATGAAAATCCATTGGCGACCGGGAAGAGAAATCCTTGATCTCATTAAAACAAAACTTAAGCCTTCATGGTTTCAAATCATTGCAAGACACCCATGTGATCGCATTCAAAGAATCACTATCCACAGTTGCTGTCTTTCCTTGTTTTTAAGAAAAATATTTTCCAACCATTTTTTTTTTTAGTTTAGGTTTTTTGGAGGAAAGGTCTCCTTATGGACAAGGCGGAGTAAAAAAATCAGACCCACAAGACTATCCTAGCCCTTGATTTAAAAGCCTTAAAGTTTAATGGTGCCTTTTCTGTAGATTTTTTTGAGATTCAATCCAATGGCGAGTGAAGATTCAATGAATGAAAAATTAAGCCAGATGCCAGATCATAGGATGACGAAATTATCAAAGGGGCTACTCTGATCAAAGATGGAGCCAAGTGGTCCCCATAGATCCAAACTGCACATGCAGTCCACTCCTTGGAGAACATTCCCTATAAAAAAAAGGTCATTACCCAGAGCAGGTCCCGCCGAAGCTGAGTCATGGGAGGAAAGCAATGACCCTAGGAGAACATTTCCTATATAGGTATTATTACAATCATATATTTATCAGGGCCTTGTTTTAGGTCCGATCCAAGCCCGTTATATGAGACTTTCTCTGAGTTTAATTGTTTAATATCAAGTTCAAAAACAGGCACGGGTCCTGCAGCCTGGATCTGATTCAGTTCCTGTTATGGCTATTTGTTGGTCAAAACACTCAGGCTAGATAGAAGAGGAAAATATCCCTAGACAATCCTTTCCCCAAAGATGAGAAACAATTATTCTACCCTTTCTCTGATGAAGTGTATCCAGTTAACATACATTTGATGACAACAGGGTCAATTTTGTCCTGAACTTAATGATCATGGACTATAGAAGTACAACAAAGAACTTACAGGTATGGGAAAAATTTTATCAATCAAAGGCAACAAAAAAGTAGTATTTTTTTCTTTTAAAACAGCAAGAACGTGTTGAGGCTGTCATTATGCATGACAGTCTACTGGAAGAATGAGTGATACTGATCTGTAACGTGCATATTTTGTTAAATTTCTGGTTGGAACATGGCTCTGGTCTGAGACCAAGTGCGACTATATGTTTTAATAGCAATTACTCCAACAGAAGACATAGTGGTGTTCTAATGCAGGATCTGGGTCAAATATGTGCTGGTTTGGTATTCAGTCCTATCACGATGTGATTTATTTTGAAGATTGGCATTGTAGCAACAGGCTTTAGATCATCAGAGAAATAGTATGCAGCATGCATCACTGGGGAACCCACCTATTTCAGAAAAATTATGCAGAAACCTCCAGGGTGCAAGTCCTTTCTGTTGCTGCAAACTACTGTCAAGTCTTAAACAATCAGATGTTAGAAGTTTATTGTTTTGTTTACATAGAAAGGAGCTTTTAACTAGGGAAAATATGATCCTTTGTCATTGTTTGATTATGAATATTGGGTGATTGAATCAGGTTGAACTCATGAGGAGCGAGTTTGGATTGAAACCTAAAATATCAGCCTGGTTGATTTGCAACTTGGCCTGATCTTTCTTGGTTTGGTTCAGTCAGATGGTCAACTTAAGTTGAGTAAGGAAAAAGGAAAAAAATATTGATTAAATAATAGAATGGACATGTAAATGAGAACTGAAAATCAAAATTACAATTTAGATGAAATTTACGTACCTTATATTTTTAACATATTGTATGTTATTTCAATTATTATAGATGTATATAAATATTGTTTGAAATTAATGTACTTACCTGTTGGGTGCCTATTTACTGTCCACGGTAATTGGCCTAGTATGGTCACCCAGAGCATAGTAAATCTCTGTCACTCAGTACTGTTATTTTTTAGTGAATCCGGAGGTCTCCTATGTGGATGATTACACTGGACAAATCCTTAACCTTTCATTGAAAACTTATTGATAAATGCTTGAAGAGAATACAAGTTTTCCACATTCAATGAAAAAAAGTTGCCCTTAGATTGATAATCTATATCATATAATCATTTTTGAAATGGTGTTGAGGTGATCATCAGATCATGCATTAGTTTTATCATTTGCTGAAGTATTTGAATCTCAGATGCTTTTGACTTTTGAAAGCCAGTTTCCTATTGATTTTTGTTATCCACCCATATGATCTCTGCAAATTGATCATTTCATACCTTTGACTATGGATTCTTTTTCCAAGTTAACAGTCTTTGTTCAACTCTGAATTTTTCAACATTAATCTTTTAGGCTTATGTTGGTGAAAAGTATGGAGGGACATTGCAGCTTTGAAATCCAAGGATTTGCACTTCCAAATGTAGTTGCTTCACTAACATCAGCATGAAGCCCAAGGTACAAATGTCCATAGATATTCTGGAGCATTGCATTTTTGTATCATCCTCTTTAATTTATTTCTTTAGAGAAATTTATAAAAAAAATTAAATGTCGGTTTAGTCTATATTCTTAACTTTTTTTTTTTTTTTTTAAGTTATGAGCTGAATGTAAATATGTAGTAAACCTATTGCAACTAGACTTGTCGGGAGTGTATTCTGCAAGTATTGTATGAATACCCAGTCGTCTTCTTTTCACACTGCTTTCCCGTTGAAGTTTACAACCTAACTTCCTAACAGAGCCTTCCCTTTTTTCCTCCAAATTCTAGATTTGTTGACCCAAAGAATTAGGTTGGCCTTTGTTAACAACATCTGACGTTCCATGTCAGATGCACTATGGCCAGCTATGCCAAATCTGGTTCACTGCACTTGGTCTAACTTGTGGTGAAGTACCAATTGGATATTGTGTGTAGGTTGATACTTGGTAGTCCCTGATTGCAGGATCAGAAAAATATAGAAAATACTGTTTGCTTTCACATAAATCTCTGTATAAAAAAGTAATCAGTTGAGGCCGAGTCTTTACAGTCTCTGCTCATTTATATCAGTAGCATGCTATGAGGCCCAGCTATGACTAACAGCAGGGGCATTCAATGAATATGGAAGGTCACGGATTTTACACCTGAAAAATGAGGGAAACATACATGTTGCCTTGAAATATCTGGTATCATATGGTGCTATTTGGAGGGGTTGTTTCGAGATAATAAGTGAAGAAAGTTATTTTTTATTCGGTAGGTTTAATCCGGTATGCATTGGTTCTACCTTTGTAATGCATCTCAGGATGAAGTCAGCAACTTGTGTTGAAATGTTTTGAGGCTGTTTAAGGCCAAAATGATTATCTACAAAGTAATGGGGGTTCAGTTCGATGATACTGGATTTGGGGGATTTGTGGAGGTTCTTGTTTGATCCCCTTTCCAATCTTGGTCTCTATCTGCTTTGGAAGCCCTTTAAAACTTCCCTGGGCTGGTTACAGAATGTCTCAGTCTCCCTGTTGGTGGACAGAAGATGACTAGCTGGCCCCACCCATTTGGCCAATAGCACATAAAATCTCTCTCCTATATTTTCTTTATTTTATCTTCTCTTTGGTCAATGCTCATTGTTATGGCAGGTATATGTTCAATTGGATGGTTGGGCTGAACTATTTCTTCAATTGAATGGACGAGTTCTATCATATAGCTAACCTAATGACTAAATAGGTATTGCTTTTCAATTGTGTTGTTTCGTCGTCCTTGAATCTTCTCTCCTCGCTTCTGTTTCTTAAATCTGCTGCTCTGATCTATGAATATTGATCAATATAGCTTTCAGAGATACACCAGTGATCTTATTTTGACTGGTAGTTGATCCCAAATACCATCCATGATACCTTTTGGCAGTCCAAAAGAGAGAAAATAATAGATGGAAAACTAGGGGAAAAATGTCTCCAAATATAATGTGAGGAGTGAAAAATGTCTTGGCATATAATTCATATCATAGAGGTTCCAAAGAATCTATCAATTTGTGTCCATGTCCTATAAGTTTAGTAATGTAAAATAGTCCATATTTAGTAGTATAAAGTTGCGAGCAATGGAAATTCTTAATTATGTACTACTATGATGTATATTGGATTGAAAAGAGAGAGGTTAAATAACCATGCGTGCTCCAACTTTACTGTTCATCTCAGAATGTGGCATCATTAATATGGTTGTTTTGTCGGTTGGAGGAATCCATGCCAAGATAAGTTACAGACAGTAGGCTTTAGGAGTTGAGGAAAGAAGGTCATTGAGAAAGTTGTCATCATCGTTGTTATATTTTGAATAATGCATAACGAGGCAACCAGGATATGGTATTGGGTAGGTGCTGGGTTTGACATTTACCCCCACGTGTAATTGCCAAACACAGATATGAGTATTACACTTGAAAATTTGAATATTTCTCCAGCACAATATCTTGTTATGCCTTCTTGACATGTTTGATCACGTTTAACTGTTTTGCAGGTTCAGTGCCTTGTGTTATTGTTGTGCCTTGAGTTCTATGAAGGACACAATACTGACCAATGAAATGACATGGTATTCTTCATTGCGGATGGCTTTTGTGCATTTCTGTAAATAATATCTTTTGCAGAAATATTTTAGCATAGATAAGTACCAATGTGCTGTAGATTATGTCTAACTGTCGAAGAAGATAATAATTCATCTTCTTCACCTGTGTAGCTAACATGCCTTGTATCAGTACAAATACCCTTTTCTTCATGAAATACAAAGAAAACCAATTTCACTGCCGCTGCTGTTACCTTCCCCAGATAACGTATAAGATTTTAGTTGCTGTGGAAGATTTACTTCTTTGCAAGTCAATATTTGTAATTAAAGTTTCAGGTATTTACTCAGAGACTTCAGTGGAGATTTTGTTCTGCCAAGAAAGTTTTGCGTTTTTGAATAATTTTTATATCATTATTAGAATAGATCTTTTTTTTTTTTTGCGATGAGATTACTTTTTACTAACACAAGTTCTTATGTAATTGTACAGATTTTAAACTAATATATTTTGACTGCTAAAGTTTGTTTTACAAAACTGGAGTTTTCTTTATTTTAATTATAAGTTTTAGATTCATCTTCGAGTGAACTATTTATTTTAAAAAAGCTCCACATTTTGTTGAGAGGATTTTTTGTAAATATGGTTTCAAATTTTGATTTATATTTAAATTTATTATTTAGCATGAAACTTTTACTTCTATTGAGGGGCACATACCGATGATTTCACATTAAAGAACTGGGAACAGCTGGACCTATACACGCTCTCCTTTTAATTTGGCTTATTACAATTGCAATATAGGGATAAGTTCTACCGGACTTTGATGATTCACTGGTACTTCAAAATGGGCAATATATCGAATCATATTGTAAATGATGATCTGCTTTTTATATCTAAAATCTGTATCCATAGCGTGTCCCTGCAATATCTATGCATCATAACCGGACTTGTAAGGGCAAATTGGGGCCAGACGTGGGTCCATTGACCGCCCCATCCATCCCTCTAGATATTCTGTTTTAGGAAAGTGACGTTAGATTAACTGTCACCCTAAATGCTTCACTAAATGCTTCACTTTCACAATTTTACCGCCAAGACCGTAAATTCCCAGGAATTCACTGCAGACACTGAAAATCTAAACGGGACTCGAGAACATAGAATTTCAAACGGTATAGGTTGCAAGTCTCCCACCAAAGCAAAAGGAAGAAAAAGAAAGCAGGATGTTTCACACCACGACATGCTTTTCAAGTCCACGGCACAACTCTTTACACGCACTGGAGTAGTGAAAAAACGAGCACAACAGACCAACCGACTCATTCCCTATGCATTCGTTATGTTTCCAATAACATCCAACCCAAAAGGGAGAGAGAGAGGTAGTTTGCCAGTTCAAAGGGCACGAGCCATTCCTCTTTTCATCTCCTTTTCCGTGTAATACCTATTGCCGACCCAATAGAAAGCGTACTACTACTTCCATACACTGTCGAAAACTATATGCATGTTTCAAGCAGAGAGAGATGACAGCCATACTCCAAGATGTGAAATGGTTGCTTCTTCTTCTGACCACGCCTTCTTTCTTTGAATTCTAAAGACAAGAATCAAACGCCGTAAGTCAAAAGGAACCGTTCGCCATCCCACTAAATATTATATAACTATAATTGTGTATGCATTGTGTATATAAGCATGCAAACCAAGAAAGCTAACTGCTATAAGCATGAGAGAGAGAGAGAGATGGCTACCATTAGACGTTCCACATTGATTGTGATGATTGTGGTTGTGATGGTCTTGAGTACACTGCATTTTGCTCAATCGCGAATCCTTAGGCCAATGGAGAAGACGAGGAGAAGTGGCTCTCTTCTGAGCATTAATCCTTCTATGGGCTCATTTGGGGAGTCAGGTGCTGGTGTTGTGGAGAGCCTTGCGTTCGAATTGGTGTCTGGACCCAGCAGGGGAGGGCGTGGCCACTAGAGCTTTGCTAGCATCATGATCATCAGTTGTTGGTGGCTAGAGGCCATACTACGATTTATTTGTAAATTAGGCATGTGCTAATAATTAGTCACATCAGTCATTGTTAATCATGTTCAAAATAAATATCACCTGCTGTCCAACAATTCAATTAACATCTTGAATTGGATAGCTAACAACATATCATAGGGTAGTATAATTCGCCTACCTTTTTTCTTCTTGTAAAATGTATCAGATCCTTGGTGTTTTCGAAGCGGGTAATTCTATTTTATTCCTCTTGCTTTTTATGATATGCTGCTGCTTTTTTCACACGCCAGTTTTCTAGTGTTATTGGACGATGTGCAGCGATTCTGTTATTTGAATTGAAACTGCAAGAACTGTTTTTTATGTTTGTTAATTCAGCAAGAAAGTGAGATAGTTTCAATGGTAAATAGCAGAATCCGGTGTCTATGAATGGCAGCAAAATATTATTTTGTCTTCATGATCATTTGATCGGGCCTTTATATTTGTCCAATGAGATGTTCAGGCCCTTCCAAAGGCCCAATCTGATGAGTGCCGTGGACCATTTGAAGCCTGTTGAAGCCGGGCTTATTTAGCTATAGATAGAGCAGCGGGCCTCAGCTGGCGCAAATCTCTTATGTTCAAGGTATTCATTATTCATGAGCGAGCAATGATATCAAAAGTCATTCAACAAACTTTTCAGTAAGATTTGCAGAACTCGTCGAGCTAGTGATAGATGATACGTAAAAGTTACTCTTGTAGTGTTACACGAAGTGGCCATGTGATAAAGAAAGTGGAACTTTCGAACTTATATTAGGAAAGACAAATGATCAAACAGTGTTAACTGCATAGGACAGTACACGCTCATGATCCCAGATGTTCATGTCGACAGCCGCGCCTTTTAAATCTAACATGCTTCTAGCACCCGCTCGCTCTCTTGAAATCGTCTCACCTACTCTTGTTTGAGATGATTTGAACATGGTCAACATAGACTGATAATGATGTCGGGGAGGAAAAGTTTATCAAGAATGATTGATGACCCCTTAAAGAAAAGAGATAGCCTAATTAGAACATAGATAGAAGTAGCAAGGATAGATTTAGATCTATAAAATCTATTCAAGGACTTGACCTAAAGTAGACTGGAATGACAAAATTCATGGTAGTTGACTTCAACTTAATGTTTATGTTGAGAGAAGGCTTTGATGATGGCGTGAATTTAATAGTAAGCATTCCTGAATGAGTGCCACTGTTGTGGATGGGAAGGGATGTGTAAAGAGTCGAAAGGGCAATGTGCACAGGGGACAGTGAATTTGGTGATCTGATTAGAAGCATTAAACATTTTGATTTCGATAAAGTTATGATATTATGACAACCCTTCCTACTGCCTTGAAGGATTGCATTGGGGTGAAAGTTGAAACACTGATATTTTACTGCTTATAGTCATGAATTTTGCTATCACATTCTCCCATTGTTCCATGTCATAAATATGACCAATACAATGAAAATATGTTGATTCGTTTTCAGTAAGTTCATGAACATTTCAATTTTAATTTAACCCCAAGCGGTAGCTTAGTTGGCCTATGACCGCGGATTGCACCCGAAGGTTGTAGGTTCGAAACTGCACTACCACACTTGGGCTACAGGGGAGTTTACCCGACTTCCCTTTGGGCTCAGAGGAATTAGTCCAGCCCAAAGGATTGGGAACCCTCCAATAGCAAAAAAAAAAAAAATAAACATTTCAATTTTGTTGAGATAACATTGGAATAAAATGGAATAAGGTTAAGAAAATCTCTTTTAACACTTACAAATTTAGTATCTACAATATGGTATTCTTATCATCTCACAACTAATTTTATTCTCCTCAATATTTTGCTAATAATATTCCGACGAAACCACAAATTTGAAAATGGCCCTACATTTTCCAAGTACTCTAAATTCATTAATTGAAACTCTGTTGGTGGGGGTTGTTGGAAGAGGACTTCCAGTTCCCAGTAGCATTCGCTGGCACATTACGACTAAGTATTTATTTCCCTTCACCCCTTCATTTCATTATTCCATTTTAAGGGCAAAATATTACATATGTATCATTACCAGTTAGACTCTGTTGGTGGTGTTTGGTACGTCTTCGAAGAAAGAAACCTCTAGTCCTAGCCTGTTGCAACAGATGAGGTAAGCCACCGTCCCAATCAAAGTAAATGTGCCTAGTCAGTCAGTCAGTCAGTCACACAAACGCTTGTTGTCTATTTGGGGATGACAGTGGATTTGGATTGTTTATTGTGTCCAATGAGCCAGAAAAGGACTCGAGTTTAGGGTCTGAAAATCTTATCTAACAAATCTTAGATTATAGTTATAAAACTTGGGTCCTTATTTTGCTCGTGCCTTGTTGTGCAGACTTGGGCCTCCCAAAAGCCTTTATAATAATAATGTAGGATCAGATAGTCTAATTTAAGCACCTTAGTCTGTTTCGGACTTGAACTCAGAATTGGGTCTCCAGATTCTAAAGGAACTAGATCTAGGCGGTCCAATATGAACCAGGCCCAAATCTGGTACGTTGAAAAGCCCATCTCAGGACAGTCAAAAAGATCGGACAGTTAAAAAAACATTTAAAGTTTTTAACCACTCTAACATCAACCACTCTCACGAGCTACGTGCTTGCACTTTGTGATAAAGTCCACAGTCAACAATCAAACTCCAGCAGCCCAGATGTGAAAACGAGGCCTCCTTTTGGCCTCACCTCACCCACTTCGAAACAAAAAGATAAAAAGCGCATTTCAAGCCTTTTGAACAGAACCAAGGCCCTTTTCCTAGCCCTCGGCAAACATACTATAAATAGACAGAATAGGCCATCAATTCTGTTATAACATTCATTCATAGAGAGAGGTTAGACATAACTTGCAGAGGGAAGGCCTTCAATTCAATGAATCGTTTGTTGGTGGTTATGATGTTTATAAGCCTGGTCATGGTGGCTTCAGCTAGGCCCCGTTTGGCTGAATCGAGGGCCTTTCCCTTACCAGAAGCGGCCAAAGACTTGAATGGTTGTGCTAACTCGATTATGGTCTTGAATGGTTGTGCTAACTCGATTATGGTCACGAGTCTCCATCTTTCACCATTAATTTCCAGTTATGTGTTTTTATTGCAATCAATGTTGGTTATACCAGAAGGTTGAAGGGACCAATCTGATAACATTATTGTACATAAATACTAATGGACATCTTAGGGAGATTCAGCTTTATGATGTCGTCCCTTTTTTTCCATTTGAAAAAAAGTTCAGAGTTCTGACGCTCACTAGCCAAATTCTTAGCAAGCATTTTTTTCATGTGGACATTCCGATGGAGGCATAGGGCTTTAGAAGACCGAGACCACCCTGAAATTAATGTATCACTTATTTGCCGGAAAAGTTTTCCAAACCCGGCATTGTTTGTTTGCATTATAAAACACATAATAATTGAATGCATAAGGTAGTTAAAACTTAAAACGAAGACCAAAGGTGAATTTCCAAAATAGCGTCAAATGGCATTTTCTCTTGATCCAGTTTCTCTAAAAAAAAAAAAAAAAGATTATTTGATGTTATTTTTTGAAGATTCACCTTTAATCTTCATTTTTAACCACCATATATATTCAATTTCCATATATTCTATTGGAAGCAAAAAGGCCAATAATTTTGGTCAAAAATGTCTCCCCTCCTTCAAATACTATCTATCTCCAAAATAAGCATAAAAATAATTTCAAGTTAATATTGGTCGTGAATGCTAATGAATTTTTTTTATATTTCAAAGCAAGGTTAGTTTAGGCATTCTCACTGAAGGATGATTATTGTCAAAGCTGATTGAATAATATTTAAGCAGAGTTCAGTGTGTTTTTGAACGTTTTATAAAAGCTAAGAGAGTTTATAATAATTACATCAAATGAAGGTGTTTCTTCAGCAAATATGACTAAAAGGTGGGAAATGCATTGAAACAAATCCTAATAATCTTAACTTATTTTATATTAGGATTAAACCTATGTGAGGGCAAGACACGTATAAGAAGATGTTGTATACCTTTCTCGGCCTTTCGGTGAAAATAAGATAATTCTCTGATTTTTTTTTTCTAGTGCTGCCTTTGCATTTTTCGACAATTAGAACAAGAAGTTTTCACTAGCATGTTAGTGGAAAGTAAGAACTCTTGAATAGTATGACAAAGTTACAACACTAAAGACCAATTATTTCATTATAATTAAATTATTATGGATTCTAGAATTGGATTCCTATCAAACTGGTACATTTTTTTTTTTCAAGAATCGAAGGGGAAGAGCTACAAATGACCGTCAAGTAATTTTATCAAAAACGAGCATTGCAATCAAGATTCATATATATCCCCAACCTTTTTTCCTTCCCCTGAATGGATTTGAACTCATTCCCTCTCCCTTTCAAGGGGGATAATTTGACGTCCACGACCAATTGAGCAACAAATTGGAGACAGTGTACATCTCAATATCTCTACCTTGTATTTTTTACCACTCACCTCCCTTCCTATAAATTCAATTTACAAATGTTCTTGATTGGAAGATGGAATTCATTTACCATAAATTTATATGAACTCAATTCCATACAAACAAATGTGCCATAAATATTAACCATTTATTGCGTTTTTAAAACATGATATTAAAGTGAAACCCACTTAAGACAACAAAATATTCAATTGTGGATTAATTTTTTTTATCAATAACTAATTCTATCCTAGGGATCGTTTGATTGCACCCTAAATATAATCCATTTAAGGGCAGGCTTCTATTTTTAATTAAATAAAAAATCCAATTAGAGATTTATTAATGCTCTAAAAGCTAAATAAGCCCTCAAATATGAAATAAATGCTTGTCCATATAGTTTTCAAAACCCCCTAGGCCCTAAGACAACAATAATAATAACTAGTTGTTACTTGTTATCATACATTTGTTTTCACCATAAATTTCAAATTCTTATTAGATTGGATGGTGAAAATTTTGAGATGATTCTAGTCCCAAGTGGCACCGGTTCCGTTACGAGTCAGGATCTCCTGTTTCGTCTAAGTAGGGGAACCCTATTTGGACGAATCAAGGGACAACACATGAGGGGGCGGAGGGGGGCGGAGGAAAGAGAAAAATCACTTTTTCTTTCCTCCGCACCCATGTGTCACCCCCGATTCGTCCAAACAGGACTCCCTGTTTGGACGAAACAGGGGATCCGGTTCCGTTACTTGATATACAAGTTGGCCGGGTTGGCGTGCAGCCTACGAAAATGCCAGGTTTTTTGGAGTTGAGGATGATAGTATTAGACGGGGATTGCGGTGGCCTTCTCTCTCCTCTCGTATGTTACTATTTATACAAGCACTGGCATGGGTTTCATTCAAAACCCTAGTTTCTCTGTCTGCTGATCTGCTCTTTTCAAGGTATCTCCTCTAACCTCTCTCATGTCTCTCTTTTTACAAAATTAGTAGTAGAAGAAGAATCATCCGTCTTTGTTCTTTAACCCATATTTGGGCGGCCACTTTTTTTGCGGAAAAAAGCATGAAAGTGAAAAAAGGTTTTCTGCATCCTTCATGATTCCGTGAAAAGTAAAATCCTTTCCTTCCAATGAGGTTGGATTTGGTTTTCCCTGTCTTGCTAATGTCTTGGTAGATTATTGCAGGAATGCCAGAAAAATTACTACTGGGTTGCTGGGAATTCATAGTAAGGTCTTTATGTCAAATTTTCTAGGAGTGGAGCATCTAGGTTAGATATCTACAAGTGACTGGAATTCTTTTACTTGATATCTACGACTGAACAACATTAAGAGTGGCGCTTCTGAAAACCATTTCCCCAGAAAAGGGTAGGGGTGGCTAATCATTTCCTATCAAAGGGTAGAGTTTTTTGTGGTCCATTTGGGATGTGTATGCTTGATCCTTTCTTTTTTCAATACCATTTTTTCATATGAGTGCTGCATTTGGGAATTCCATTGAAAGTAGGAGTTCTCCTGACGCGGCCTAAAGAATTTGGGATCATGGGTCATCCTTGGAGTAATGCTTTTAATTGCATTGATTTGATTTGTTGCGGGTCGAATTAGAATTTGGGATCATGGCTATCCTTGGAGCAATGCTTTTAAATGCATTGCTTTGTTTTCTTGCTGGTCGACGTTTTAGCATCCATTGTAAAGGGTATGTGACTCTGCGTTTGAATTCAGACATGGTTGATTATAGGCTTTTCCGGTCATGAAATCATAAAAGGTTTGTTTGTTGTTTTTAGCTGGGATGGCGTAGTGGCCAGGAAACCTGAAGGAAAGCTATCCTTCTACGGATTGATTTCTCCCTTGGAGGGAGCTGTGGGAGTGGGGTGGCTTAACCACAGCGACAACCCTTGATTCCCATCATAAATGTTTGTTTGTCTGCATGGAATGTATGGTTCCAGAATTTAATTGAAGTTTTATTAAAGAGGTGAGGGGTGAAGTATAGAAGGTAGCAAGGGCGGAACAAGGATAAAGAAGTGGGGGCGGTGTGGGGTCTGGTCTTTTACAGTCATGTAGTTCCTAAACAAAGAGTTATACTTCTTTGTTTACACTGTTGGTATATTATATTATTTGTTGTAAATTAATTTATTCAGCACTTAGGACTTCTGGAACCTGTTTGTAGACTCTATTGGGGAACTCTCAATTATTTATTTATTTTGCTTTCTGTAATTTATGCATATTATTTACAGTTTAATTATTATACAACCATATTGTTAATGGATACCCGATTCAGTTGTTTTAATTTCTATTACTTTTAGCTTCTCTTGACTCAATTATAATCCCATTTCTCTGTCTGGAGCAGGCTTACAGCTGGCCACCATCCTCATTTGGGGCAACATGATTTAAATGATAATGCTGCAATGAAAAAGGTGGATGCGGGGATGGAGAGCCAAGCTGCAGACTTGACAGCTCATCAAAAGAAGCAAAGGAGATAAATATGTATTATGAGGGATATACTTGCAAATCTCAATTTTTTTTATTTAGGTACATATTACTTTTTAGTGTAAGGGTAACATGATGGTGATTTATCCTCTTTTCTTTTCTATCAGATTGAAACTGTCCTTGCAATCCATCATTTTGTCTATCTTAAGATGGCTTTGTGTTGGACCTTTCTATCCCCCATTTTTAATGTATAGTGTCCCTCTTTAAATTGTTATATGTGGGAAAAGTATCACTACTACACTATCTTACTCATCTAACTAGTCTTGCAATCTCTCCTCCGCAGCCTTTAGTTTTCTTCTTTGACTTTCTTGATGTGCAACTAAGTCTCTGAAAGCTTGCCTCTCTGCTGCTGTATTTGCAGCTTCTGATGCTTCTAGTATCACTTTTTAATGATGATTCTATATCAGATATAGAAATGCCATTAAAAAGTGATATTGGAAAATGCATTGGAAGCTAAAAATGCAACAATGGAGAGGCAATCGGTCATAGGCTTAGTATCTCACCAAGAAAAGCAAAGAAAGAGATCTAGTGGCTGCGGGGCGAGATTGTAAGACTAGTTGGATGAGGGGATAGATCAGGAAAAAGAAAGAAAAGTTTGAATCATCATCATATTACTTTAATACCTGGAAGCCATATTTATCTAAGTAAACAATTTGGATCTGCAGTTATGTCATTCATCTAGTATAATAGATAGTTTATAATTTTGGTTTACTCCATATGGTTTCACTTCTTCTATTGTTGTGGATCTTCTGAAGTCATTGTGGATATGATTTCATGAACTTTCAGCTACCAATCCTGGTTTTGTTTTATAGGGTAACAGTGAGAAGTAGTAGTTTTTCCCATTATGTGGCTCTAGAAAGTGTACCTTCCGAGCTAGTTATCGTTGTTATTGCTAAACCTCAACCAAACTTGCTGAGGCACATACTGCTATTTGCTGAGTTGCATACTGTATCCTTTTCTTTTTCTTTTCTTTTTTTTCTGCCTTTGATTGGTTGGTTGCTCTAATTATGGTGGACCACAATGAGGAAGAGATAGGTAATTTGCTCTAATGAAATCTTACCTTAAAGAGATAAATCCAAAAATCCATGGTCTCGTACAATGGGGTGGGGGCATAGGTGGTAGAACTCTTTGGAAAGTTTTAAAAGAGTAATGCACCAGCTAGGATTCGTTGAACTTTTATGAAAATGGGAAAATTTGAGCAAAAGTCAAGTCAGAAGAAATGGGTTCTAAATGAGCAAGAAACGTAAGTTTCGAATCTTTTTTCCACATCGGTTCTAGCTAGAATTAGAATAAGACCCGGCCCTAAACCCAGAGACAGCTTGGCTGTTATTGAGAATGACTTCAAACTAATAAAAGCTACTTGTCCTGTTGTTTTACCTTTTACTTTCCATTAGCTTTCTTTTCTTTTAACAATGTTCCAATATCATTTATCGAGACGATATCTTTTGTGGGAGAATATATCTTGATGTTTCTAAACAAAAAAAAAAAAAAAAGAAAAAAAATTAGCGTATGGAAAATGTTTTATAAATGACATGAATGTGACCAATTTTTTTTGTTTTTTATTTTTAGGTTATTGGAATTACAAATGCTCACCCAATATTAGTGCTACCATTAGCTATTGATCCTGATTGTTCTTGTGGAAGGGTGTGCCTCACCTACAACACTGACCAAATTGGCTAATTGAATGGTTTTTATTTTAGCTGCTATTGGTAGTTTTTCAGCTGATATCGAGTCTAATGAAGAAAATATCATGACAATTCGGGACATGGATCTTTGATACCATGATATAAGATTTTGTGCCCGTTTGGCAAGTCTCTTTTCTACCTCTGCTTGTCTAAAAGCTGATTTGAAACGTTTATAGTCCGTTTGGTGATATGAATAGTACTCTCCATTTGAAAACGCAAAAGGACGTAATCAATGCCAAAAATCACCAAAGAAATATCATGACAATACGGGACATGGATCTTTGATACCATGATATAAGATTTTGTGCCCGTTGGCAAGCCACTTTTCTACCTCTGCTTGTCTAAAAGCTGATTTGAAACGTTTATAGCCCGTTTGGTGAGGAAGTGGATCCCCTGTTTGGACCAAACAGGGAAGCCCTGTTTGGTCCAATGAGGGGGTGCCACATGGGGAGAAAAAAAAAAAAAAAAATTCATTGGAGAGATGGAATGTGTTGATGGGATATTTTTTCCCCCATGTGGCACCCCCTCATTGGACCAAACAGGGCTTCCCTATTTGGTCCAAACAGGGGATCCGGATCCGGTTGGTGATATGAATAGTACTCTCCATTTGAAAACGCAAAAGGATGTAATCAATGCCAAAAATCACCAAAGAAATATTCCTTCCTCCTCGATTTCTGACCGTTTGGCACTAAAAGTGAAGGAAGCCTCACACAATGGGGCACATCAAATTCAAAAATAAAAAATTTATTCGTTTTAAAATAAATAAAGAAGCAACAAACTCTAAAAAAAAGAAAAAAAAAACCTCAATTTTTTAATACAAAATATCATAAAGATTTTATATGACACAGCTAAAAATAAAATTTTATTATAATTTAATTATATTTTATTCTCTCTTAATTTGATATTTTATTTTACTTTATTTTACATATAAAATTACCGAAAGGCGGAAGGATGCCAAATCCACGTGTGGTTGAGGTGGAGAGATATTGGTCTGTAGTCCTCTAATGTCATAGTCGGCAGCATCATCTCAGCCTCATTCATCTCATTATGGTAGGGTAGGCAACTCAAGTCACTGTGGTTGCTTAAAAATGAAGTGTGACATGCAGTTGCAAACCCAAATTCAGCTCCCTAGGGACGTGAAGTATGCTTGGAAGGGTGGGTTTTGAGTCCAGGCTAGAAAGCAAAAATGAAAGTGTAACGTGTATGGCTCATGAAGGCCGTTTGAATGGGCCCTGTATTTATTTATCAAATTGAATGATAAAACTTTTATGCACAAATATGTATACCTTCTCCATCCAATTTTTAAACAATTTCTGATAAGTTGGACTGTTCTATTATGTGGGGGGATTAATATGCACCGGCCATTTATTAAGTGTAGGGACACCATAGTGTCTGGATTTGCAAATTTTGGCCTCACTAACAGAGAGCCACTGGGAGAATGCCACCCACATGAGTTCCTAATGTGAGCATATGTTATCACCTCTTATGGGCCGGAACACATTTGTGTTGGCTGTAAAATATTACTCTGTAATATAAAGAAATCTGAATATATAAAACTGCCTCAGTGATTATTGGGTTACTCCGAGCTGGGCACCTCCTGCAAGCACCCCACTTGTGGGGTTGGGAGAGATGGGGGATCAAAAGATCTGATGAGACACAAGGATATGTAAAATCAACTTCATTAGATCATTGTCACTACCTCCGGCAGCACGCCCTTTTGGTGCCCACTCGGGGCATTTTGATTATGGGAGAGGTGGCAATCAAAGGATTGGATGGACCTAAGGAGGATATGTAAGATCAACCCCATTAGATCATTCTTACCTTTTGATATATGATCCCTCAAGATTGAGGGCTTTAAAAAGCCATTTTATTAAATTCAATGGTGAGTAATGGTTGAATTATGTATTATTGTCAAAGTTGGGCTTGTGCCAATTCTTAGGATAGAGAGTACGAGAGAGTTGGATTCACATCTTGGTAGAAAGAGATGGTTCTAGCTTGAGGATTTTCAAAATTATTTATATAAAATGACTGCAATGAGTTTGTGATTGTTGTTTCTTAGTTTTTCATGGACTTGAGGCATACTGATATCAAATCGCAAACAACTAGTTCCTTTGGATTGGTGTCGGCCTTACTTTGAGACTAATTTAGAAGCCTGACTCTGTTATTGCAATAAATTAGTAGAATATGCAACTACTGAACTTAGAAGCTTCAATTGAGGTTCAGTATCACTTCTTCAATTCACGAACGGGATATTTATTATTATTATTATTTTTTTTAGAATGGCCTCCCAAGTCCTATATCCTGGTTTTGCCTGCGGCCTCCTTCTACCTTTGTTCTCTTCCTGCTCATTTTTACCATATCTGTATCTGATCAAATCCCTAGCATCATTAGAATTTGGATGAGTATTGTAAATCTCCTTCTCTTCTTCCATAGGTCTTCATTCTCTGTTTTTTTTCTTCATTTTCATTTCTCTCGTCTTTTCGCAAAGGAAAAAAAAAAAAAACTTTGTTAGTTTTGCCATTATCCTAAAATGGTGATTATGGCTGAATATTGAAGTTGATAATAATGACAGGAAAGTCACTTGAAAAAAAAATACGCACTCCAATATTGTGACTCGAACTTGATTAGATTGGATCTTCAAGATCTCCAATGGAAAAGTTTAGAACCCTCCAACCTTATCAAATTTGAAAGGATTTCTTGATTTTTCATGTGTTCAAGCTCTAACATAAAGTTTATTTTAAGCTGATATTAATTAGGTTTGGAATCCAGTAAATCAGCAGTCTATTTTAACAAATGTGCATGTTGGAATAGATGTAAAATTTTAGCAAATTCATGAAAGATACCTAGGAAAGTAGGAAACCAATGTTCTTGTAAAAACTCAAGTTTGAATCGTGGATCAACAAAATGAAAAGCAGAATCTGCAGCTTATTCCCACATTGTCATACAAAGCAGAGGGGTGTTCCGAGAAATAGAATCTCGAACACATGCGTTTTAGTGGAATCTCAGAACAAAAAAGGGGGCATATTGCAATAAAGCCCCAAAACAAAAAGTACGCGTATTCACTTCTTATCTTGTCGCGACTAGGTGTTGAAAAGTTCTAAAACCCAATGGCATTCTCGTTATTACCTCAACTATCAAGTGCACAAAACTAACCCTCCCATAAATAATGCGTGAGGAGTGGGGGCATGTTCTGTTCCCGTGACCAAAAGGCATCAATTTGGGGGAAGAAAACGATGAAACGAACAGAGTCTTGAATTGATTCCAACAAATCAGAATCGAAAGGGCAAAACAAGAGGAGAAAAGGAAGAAACCCTCTCGGATGCATCTCCATTTCTGAAGATGAAGAGATCGCTCGAGGAAGATCCGATGATCGAAGAGAAGATTGAGAAGATGATGAAGAAACAGAAAGGAGGAGGAGGAGGAGAAGAAGAAGGAGAGGGAATGGAGATGCGAACGGGAATTTCGCATCTGGACGAGGATCTGCTGTTCGAAGTGCTGAAGCACGTGGATGCGAGGACTCTAGGGCTCGCGGCGTGCGTTAGCAAGCAGTGGTGGAAGACGGCCAAGGACGAGAGGCTTTGGGAGATGATCTGCACGCGGCAGTCTGCGAGCATCGGTTGCGGGAATCAGCAGCTCAGATCTGTCGTTCTCGCACTCGGAGGGTTTCGTAGACTCCATGCTCTTTACCTATGGCCCCTTCTGAAACCTCCTCCAACAGCTTCTTCTTCTTCTTCTTCCTCTTCTTCTTCTACTGCTTCTTCTGCTGTAACTGTTACTTCTTTACCCGCATTACCGCGCGATCTGATTCTTCCGCACTGGGGAAAGGATGAAGTTCATCTGTCGCTATCGCTTCTCTCGATTCGATACTACGAGAAGATGAATCTGAATCTCAACAAAAGAGGCAGATGAGAGATCTGAGTGAGAGGTGTTTTTCAACCTTCTTTGCAAGTTTGGGATTTTCTTTCTGTTGTAATGGTGCAATAGGGTTTCTTTCTCTGTTGCATATGTGACCGCAAGAATATGTATTCATATGTATTTTTAGGGTTTTTTCTTGTTTCTTGTTTCTTTTCTGTTTGTGATATCTTGTAAGAGGTGAGATTAAAGATTGGTAATATGAAATGAATGAATGTATTAATTTCATATGTATTTTCTGGTTTCTCACTTGTTTGTCTCAAAATAAAATCCATTGTTTTGTGTGGGGTGTGGTGTGGTTTGGGAACCAAGGTATCGGAGAATAGATGGGAATGAATATAAATTTGGGGGAAATGGATTGGACGAGTGGAGTGAGTCCATTGTTGTGGCGTGAGTTATTCAGTTCAGCAGAAGAAGACAAGATGCAAGCCAACCAAACGTGATTTGTCGTCTTTTAACTAATGTTTTGGTAGGCAAAGGCACTACCTTGCTGGTATGGTACCATTCCATATTGTAGAAGTCTTCTTTTTGTGTTTATTGGACTTGTTGTACGGGACGGGAGTAAAAAGAAAATAAGAGTAAGATCAAGGGTAAAGGAAAAAAAGAGCATTATATCAAAATGTTATTGTTTTTTCTTTTTTTATTTGCCATAATTTCAATATTCCCAGCTCATGACAAGTCTCAAATAAAGGGGCAGCCCACTGCATGAGGCTCCCGTTGAAGGTTGAGATGGTTACACGCCAAAGTCGTAACGGAGCAATCATACCGATGTGATAAGCATCCCTTGTAAAAAGTATCAAATGACATTTGAAATTTTTGTGCATTTAATCTCTTTATTTACTTATTTATTTATTTTTTGAAATTATCGAATGCAATTCAAGCCTTCCACCGTCTTGGATAATTAAAAAAATAAAAAAAAATCATATAGGAATTCAAGATGAACTACGTCAATGCAAACAAACATGCCCAAAAGCAAAGTTTATGTGTGATGTTTGACCGAAATAGCTTAAGGGCATGTTTAGCAAATCTAATATATTTGAAATGAATGTTTTTTTTTTTTCGGGCTTGCTATTGGCACACAAAAAAAATCTTTTCCCACACAAATTCTCTCCACATCACAAAAAATTTTAAATTACATTATTTCTTTCCAGACACACAAAAAATATTCATTTTACCCATCTCTCCATTTCCCTATTTCTTCCCACACACACATCTTCTTCCCTTTCTCTCCACACACAAATCAAAACAATGCATCTCCACTTCGAACGGCATCTCTGTACCTCCGGCATTGTTCTCCACTTGTCCGGCGTCTCTGTCTCTCTGGCATTCTTCTACACCGTCTCCTCTTCCCTTCCAAAGGTACCATTGCTATTTCATTTTTCTTCACCATTTATTCTTTACCATTTTCTCCATCTTAGATAACCTTTTTTTTCATAAAAACTTTTAATGGGGGATAGATTCTCATTTAATGTAAGATTTTACAAATAATAGTAGAGCCCAACTACACCACGAGCCTAACTAATTAACGAATCCCAACTGTGAAATATCTACAATAAACAAATTTATTAAGAATTTAGTAACGAACAATTGTAATTTGAGTAATAAATTCACAATAGGTCTTACCTCTTGAATTATAAACTCACTAGTATAATCCATGATAAAGTCCGATCCAACCTGACTTTCCTGTGTAGATACCTGCAGAAGAAATATTCGAAGTCAAACTTACGAATTACATAATACTGTTCGGATACAAAGGTCCGAACAAAATGCCTTTGTTCGGATCTCTTAAGTCAGAACAAAATGCTTATGTTCGGATCTTTAAGTCCGAACAAAGGCATTATGTTTGGACTTAAAGATCCGAACAAATGCATTTTGTTCTGACTTAAAGATCCGAACATAATGTATTTGTTTGGACTTAAACTTCCGTACACATCGGGCACACTACTTATTCCCATGCGAGAAAATTTTCACAAAAATGGCAAAAAAAAAAAAACGAAAAAAATAACATAGAAACAAACTTTTCCACTGCTGCTCTAATTGAAAGACACCATTTCATTGTTCCTTTCTTCCTTCATTGCACTAGAGATATCTAATGAAAAAAGTTAACTACAAGAAGAATGAAAGATGAAGGAGATGGAGGAAAATGAGTTGGCTATGAACATTAAGTGCATAGATGAGTTGCCCAAAATAACAACGAAGTGGAGAATGAGAAGTGGAGAGTAAAAAGTGGAGAGTTAGATGGGTGGGAGTATTTTTAGGGAAGAAGGCACATTGTGTGTGAGAAGAAAAAAAAATTTGAGTTTTAGTGGGAGATTGGATATTTTGGTAATTTCATGAAGGGGTTAGAATGTATTAAAAGAAAAGTTAACATCCTTGTGTGGGGAAAAAAAAATTTGTGTGCCACTAGCAGCACCCTTTTTTTTCCAAGTGGATTGGTTGGTAAGATATGTTCTTAATTTTTATATTGATTTAATTAGAATTTTTCGAAAAAGATTGTTCGGAAGGCATAAAATTAAGAGCTTATCATATGGGACACTCGTCATCATTTTTATGAAAAAGCATTAGGCCACTGTTTTTAATCCAATTTATACACATACCAATGTAATTTATATGTTGTTATCAATCATGTCATAAAAATTATGGAATCCATTGAAATCATTTCAACAACTTCAACAAATGGGTTGCTAATGAATAGGTTACTAACGAAATCCTGACGAATTAATAAAACGCAACTAGCAAAACAAATTTGGAGAGAGAGAGATAATGAACAAAATTTCAATTGCACGAATACTACAATTTTCAGCTTAATGAAAACAGACAACATTCAAAAGCATTAGAAAAGGGCATTCAAACAGAAGAAGGTATACTCAACGGGAAACATAAGCGCACGTACACACATCAATTTCTATCAATGAGCAGGATATTTTTTTCTTGTGGGGCCCATCAGCATGAGATCCATCTACTAACAAAGGAAATAGTGGGGTACGGACCTTGTTGGGCCTTTCCCATTGATGAAAAGCAGAGGAGATGAAATGAACCAACTCCTTTTACAGGAGAGTGGTTGAAGAAAAGCATAAGAACATCATCTCCTTTTTCTTTTACCGCTGTCCAAATATTGAAGTGCTGCTAACAGAATTCATTTCTGTACTACATTAAAGGGGCTAGTGATTCACAAGTGCCCAGTACAAGTTGAAAAAAAAAATAATAATAAAATAAAGGAATAGAATTTGTTTGGTTTTTAATGACTCAACAGTGATGGAGTATCTAATTGGGCCAGGGCATTGCAAAGTGGGGCCACTTGATGAGATACTTGGATGTCACATGAATGGCACGTGGGCATGTGTTGCCACCATTCCTACTTGCACTTATGCAAATTATTACTGGCACTTGCTTGTTGGAAAGTTGGAATGCTCAAAAACAGGTAAAAAAAAGCACAAACATTTCTTCCACTAATAGTTCAAATAAACTCCGTTTACAGGCAAGTGGAAATTTAGATTTTGAATGAAACTGAAAGTTTATGTAGCAGTTGTTTATTGCAGTGATGAAAAGTCAGATGGGAGTGATAAGATTCTCTGATCAGAATAAATCCATTGGGAGCTCACCTTTGAAACTTAAAATATCACACAAATGAAACCGATTAGGAAAAAACACAAAGCGACAAACACATCAAGAGAAAAAGGGAACCAAGAAATAAATGAAATAGAAAATCTGAAAGGAGCATATGAAAATGACAATGAGAGTACATTTACACACAATATGAAATAGGCAAAAAAAGATTTCTACAGAAAAACAAAAAAAATCTAATGGAAGAAGGTAGATTTGATTTTCAGGTGCAGAAAGTCTGATTTTTTATACACAACCGTTCAAAAAAAAAAAAAAATCTAATGGAAGAAGGTAGATCCGATTTTCAGATTTCTAGAGAGAGAGACAGACTTAAGTGAAGATGGAAAAGCTTCAAAATCAGTTTTACACATGCACATGTTGCATATGTGAGAAGCATTACTTAGTTAATCAGAACCATTATTTTTTAACATGACAAAATATGTAATTTATATGTTTTAAATGTTTTTGGATTTTCTGGGCTGTTTCTTACAAATTTCTCAAGACCCATGAGGATATTTAAGATATAAAACTAAATTTCTTGATGCTTATCTTTATTATGAGAATATTGAGCAATTTGGATTATGAATCCGAGGCCTTCATAAGTGCAGAAAATTATTTCTATAGTTTGGAAGTTTGTGAACATTCTTTTTACAAATTACTAAAAATGTATGAGGATTTAATATAATAAACTTAGGGCCCGTTTGGATGTCTACAAAATAAAATATTTATAGATTTAAATATTGCAAGAATAAAATAGTATAGAATATAATAATGCAATATTATAATAGTATAATATTTTTACTGTTTGGCAATTTTTAAAGAATTTTTAAAGATTTTAAATTGAGCAGTTTGGAAGGTGTTATGATTAAAATAAATTACATTATAAGAATATTTTTTATTAAATATTTTAATTTATATGTAATTTATCACTTCTAGATAAAAAAAGTAATGTGGTAAAGCAAAGTTTAACTTTTATGTTTTTACTATAAGTTACTTTTCTTTTATCACATAAAACCTTGGTAAAATATAGTAAAGTCAATAAAAAATAACTACTTTATAATTCTCTCTCTCCCAGATTGCTTTACCTACTTTATAATTCTCTCTCCCAGATTGCTTTACCACATACTTCATTTGACCTTACTTTACCTCACCTTTAACCATGATATAACATCAATCTTTATTTTACTTTACCACACCTATAAACAAGTCATTTTTTATTTACCATATAAAACTACGATAAAATGTGATAAAGTAAAGTAAAGAAAAGAAACTACTTTACCATTCCTTCTCACTTTACTTCACTATGCACTTTATCTCACCTTTACTTTACTACACTTTTACCATCCTGTGAGATTTACTTTTACTTTACTTTACCATATATGTAAACATATACATTATAATGGATTTGGTGAACTAAAATCTTTACTTTACTGTACCACTTTGTAATAGTCATTTTAAAAGATTCTTATCTTGTAGAAAGTTTTATACAGGGGGGAGCTGTAGAAGATAATATTGAGCTTTCTGTAGAAGATAATATTGAGCTTTTTGAAAGAAATGAATCTTTTCTTCAAATTTTTCTTGAGTTGCCAAACGCACAATATTTTCTTCTTTAAAAAATTAAAGATTATATTCTATAAAATATTATTTTCTTGTGTTTGCTTGTGCATCCAAACGGGCCCTAAATGTTTGGAGTTTATTAGTTTACTAAACAAACTGAAATGTTGGGTTTATAAATAAGGGATCATAAATGAAAACAAAAATAGTTGATGAAATTTAATCTTGTGACCCATTGCACGACTAAATGCAATCAATGTGTAAAATATATGGTGGTGTCTTTTTGCAAGTGGGAGAAGTGAAAACGCTCATAATTATGTACCTCATTTATGCATTACGGTTGCAAACAAATGTAATCTTGCATTAATTTTTACAGATGTTAATTATTTATATATATATAAATTACAAATGACCCATCAAGAGAAGATTATCTTACTGGCAAGAAAATTATCTTACAGGCAATTTTGCATTTCCACCTTTATTTTTAAAAAAAATTTCTTCTAGTATAATTCGTTTCTCATACATTCTAGAAATTCATTACATGCAAACGAACGAACTTGTCCCAACATTTTCTAACCGTGTTAGTTCCTAGAACGATATTTCTGATATGGGCAGAACTGATGCGAGAAATTAAGAGCATATGACCAAGGGGACAAATAAAAGAAGAGACATGACGACTCATGATGAGAAAAAAAATCTGGTAATTATGAATTGGAAATATCATACCCTGGGTGTTGGCTCTTCCCACGGTTTAAGGGGTCCTGTGTTCGAACCCTCCTATATTTACCTGGTGTATGTGTAGGGTGAGCACATGTGCTCAGAGGATTAATCCCGATGAATTAATACCACGGAAATACCTTCATTATAAAAGAAGAAAAAAAAAAAAAAAAAAGGAAGCACCATGGCTTATAGTTCAGTCAGCTCAACTTAACCCAACCCATTTATGCCTAGAGATCTAACGACAAAATAATCAAAAAGAGAAAAATATATCAAAATACAAGGGGGTTTTGACATATTAGCCCTCTTAAACTCTGATGATCCAATTTCATGACCAAAATTCAGGTAATATCACTAGAGTCGTTTGACTCTGGTCAACATTTTTTTTAAAACATTTTTGCTCCGGATCCCATTATCTCATGGCTTTATGCAGCATCTTATGGAGATTTTTTTCCAAATGATAAAACTTTAAAAATGGTGATCAGATGCGCATTTACTTTTCATAAAATGTAAGTTTTTGTACTCTATAAAAAATAAATTTGTTTGTTAGTTGGAAAAATATATATGATGCAGAAATTGGTAAGTCCCATGATATGATGGGATATAGTGCAAAAAAGTTAAAAAAATAATGTTGACCAAAGTCAAACAATCCCGGTAACATTATCTAAATTTAGGTCATGAAATTGAAAAAATTAAATTTAAGGTGAACTAATATGTCAAAACTCCAAATACAAGTGAACAAATGAAAATCAGAAAATAGTACCGCTGGTGTAATCATGTAACGTCAATTGACAATACTAATGGTTTTGAGCACAAAAAGAAGAAAAATTCGATATAGACCAAAACTTCAGGGATGCAGGAAAACCGGTCCGAGTCAATGATCCGGTCTTGAATGTTTACAGCATGCTTGAGAGAGGCTTTCTGCGTCTCTGCAACGACGCAATGGAAGATGTAAGAATGCACTAAGTAGGTGCAACTTTCCCAACCATCCAATAGAATTCCCCGTAAAGTTATTGAACTTACCGAACCCGTGGAATAATGCAACGGAAGTAAACCTATGGTCCAAAACATACATCCACAGAAAAAGTAGCAGTCACAGTGAAATGCATGCACAGAGATTGGAAGGGTAAAAGGCACGAGTCATGCTTACACCGCATGACTTGCCACTTTTCAACTTGAGGACCCATCTTCAAGTACTGACATGTGGTATGTTGGAGGATTCTGGATCCTCCAAGTCTTTGACTAAGGGCAACAATGGTTTGAGAGGGTGATACTCCACAGTGGGTTCACCGCCTATTCAAAGTGCAAGCCGCTCAAAATAAATGTTCCCCTCGTGTATGAGATATCACTGAAATTTACATCATTAATAGCTGATCAAAACCACTATAAGATTTATCATTGGTAAAAAATATGAAAATGCACACCTCCCTGCAGAGTTCCAATCTTTCGATTCAAGATTTCTCAAAAAAAGCCCCACTGAGGAGCTCCACTCTTTTAATTTATGGTTTCTTGAAGTCAAAGGCTTTTAGCGTAAGTTATTACCTGGTTGTCCGGGTTTGAATTACGAGTACGTCACCTCTTTTTAAAGGACGCTTCTTTTTGTTGTGGGCTTTCTTTTTTCTTGTGAGAGCTCTGATCCCACTTGAGTGTGCTGTTTTTTTATGTGTATGCAAACTCTCTCTTAGCTCCAGCCCCTTTGGCTAAGGGGGGAAAAAAAGCCCTCAAAGGATCTAGACTCGTTAGCAAAGAAATTGAGTCCTTCAGAGGATATCAGTGGGCCAAACCTATAGAAAGACTAACTCAAAATCATGGTCCCGTCAGAATCCAAGCAACCGCTGGTATTTCAGTGGGCCTCAAGTAAAACACGTGATTTTGCTCTATCATTTTTAATTTCAATCAATTAATTCACACATCAACAATTTGATAGTCAGTTCAACTTCGAGAGATTTGAACTCAAAAGGTACCACGTGATGGAATGGAATTAAAGGGCTGGTTTCAGAGGATCCGATTTGAACAATGGGCGCTGAACCTGAAACCTCACAAAAGCAAATCAAATTAAATATTTGTTGTAGAGTAATTGTCTATAATCAGATGTCTTAAACCATCCATGAATCGGATTAAAAAAAAACACCTCCCATTGAGCTGGTGGATACTGAGCCCCATCCGAAGGTCTCCAACCATGTCGTCAGGTAGTCTCAAAGAAGAGGTTGTATACTATTTTCCCCTTTCTTCTTCTTTTCTTCAGAAAATGTTTTCTAATGTTATAGTCTCAGGCCCAGGTCTTTGGTCCCCAGTATGCGAATGCGATTACGCATGGCTTGGACCCACCCGAAAATCAAAGTAAGTTTCTTCCTTTTCAACAATCAAACTCCAATTTTTACTTCTTCTCTCTACAACGCTCCAACTTGACCCAACTCTGGTGTTTTCGGCCCCATGCTTTCCCATACGAACCCCCCTCGATCCTTCCTCTCCTCAGAAACAGAGGTGGAGCCATCACAACAAACTACCATGCACGCTCACGTGTTCGAATGTGGATGCATTCACTTCCACGGTCAACGATACTACCAAATTTCCATCACCCACTCTATAAATTGAAGTACCCACATCACCAATGTCAAAAAACACATATATTCTTTCATTCCTTCACCTCAGTAAAGGATTTCTTCAAATTTATCTGCAGCACACACCATTTTTAGAGTGCATACAAAGATGGCTAGAAGACTCGGGGCTTCTGGGTTCCTTATCTTTCTTCTTCCTCTCTTGTTGAGCTCCATCATGTTGTCTGTTCATTCTCGGCCATTGAATCCCATACGGATCATTGGTTTCCCGGATGATTTGTTACTCGGAGCCATAAAAAACTCAGGCCCGAGCCCAGGTGGTGGGGGCCACAGCTTAGCGAACGCTGACACTATGGGAGCGATAAAGGACTCAGGCCCGAGCCCAGGTGGTGGAGGCCACGACTTCAAGAACGCCGATACTTTGGGAGGAATTAAGAACTCAGGCCCGAGCCCAGGTGATGGGGGCCACAGCTTCACTAACGCCAATACTATGGGAGCGATAAAGGACTCAGGCCCGAGCCCAGGTGGTGGAGGCCACAGCTTCACGAATGCCGATACTATGGGAGGCATTAAGAACTCAGGCCCGAGCCCAGGTGGTGGAGGCCACCGCTTCACGAACACCAATACTATGGGAGGCATTAAGAACTCAGGCCCAAGCCCAGGTGGTGGAGGCCACGACTTCAAGAACGTCGATGCTTTGGGAGGAATGAAGAACTCAGGCCCGAGCCCAGGTGGTGGGGGCCACAGCTTCATGAACGCTGACACTTTCGGAGGGATTAAGGACTCAGGCCCTAGCCCGGGTGGTGGGGGCCATAGCTTCACGAGCGCTGAAACTCTGGGAGGGATTAAGGACTCGGGCCCGAGCCCCGGTGGTGGGGGCCACAGCTTCACTAACACTAATACTATGGGAGCGATAAAGGACTCAGGCCCTAGCCCGGGTGGTGGGGGACACAGCTTCTCGAACGCTGATACTTTGGGAGGGATTAAGGACTCGGACCGTAGCCCAGGTGGAAGGGGCCACAAGTTCACGACCGCTGGTATTAAGAACTCAGGCCCGAGCCCAGGTGGTGGAGGCCACTAGTTCAAGAACGCGACTCCTATGATGGGAGTGATCAAGGACGCAGGCCCAAGTCAAGTCCCAGACAAGGACACGAACGTGCCAACACAGTGCACCAGTGATGGCATTTTTCCTTGCTGCCTTTTTTTTTTTTTTTTTTATTTAATTTATTGAGAACAAATTCAACAAGTTGCTAGAGCTTTGAATAAAGGCGTGCATTAGGGATAGTAATTAGTATGCATGTGTATCGATTCCTTATATTTGATTAACTTTAAGTTGATTATTTGATTTCAGGTAATCTTACTGTTGCACTATTCTGCATTGATTGTAATAGAGTTGTATTTAACGGATTGTGTAGTGTAAGAATTTTTGTTAGTTAATAAAATGACTGATGATTATTGATGATAAACTTTGACTATCGAATGTATGTTTTACCAACTGTTGTGGCAGAAATTATGACTCCTAATTCTGAAAATAGACGTGCCTTGTAGGTTTCTCTCTGTTCCCCAAACAACCTTCCCACTGAAGTAACAGAGAAACAAACTTAATTCATTTAATCATGGCATAGCAACTAGGATGCCGAGTGCAGGGGAAGGTATGGTAGAATAGGATTAAGTCCTTGTGAGACGACGAGCAAGTCCTGTCTAGGCACGTGCACTGAATTAGGAGTCATAACTTCACCCTACCAATTACAGTTCAAATCCCCAAACCATTACTCCACTCAATGTCCAACTGGGTTAGTAGAAGCTTTGACCCGTCTTGGTATAATATTTCCTGAACTCAGTTACAAACAATGGTCAAGTGAGTTCGCTTACTAAAATAATTGGATACGAACTCTGATTTAGGGCTCATTTGGCAAGTGGGTCTGAATTCAAATCCGCAATTGTATACTAGTTTGGTAATTGTGCCGGGTCTGATGCCAGTCTTGTTCATACCCAGCTATTACCTCTGTGAGCTGACCCAATTTGGGCCAAATTATAAATTAATGATACTCATCATAGACACCATCCCCGCCGTTCATTCCCTCAAGTGCCTTATCTCTCTCCTCCGGAAGGTGCACGGCAAGTTGGTGCGGGAGTTATTTCTGAGCCTTTGCAATTTGTTTCTCCTATGGTGATGTGAGCTGAGAGAGTTTGGTCATTGGTGACATTCAATTTTCAATGGTTTGATTGTGGAATTATCAGTTGTGAAAAAGCTCATTGAGTGATTGAATTTTTTGATATGAATCTTATGATGGAACCATTTTCTCTTGCAATTTATACTCCATTCGGATGGGCGCCAGTCGTCGTATTGGACCAGGTGAAATTCAGGGGGGTCCCCGCCTTTGGGGACTGTCTAAATGAGCGTTCCCACATAGCGCTGGGCACATGAGAAATTTTTTTTCTTATAATGATGGTGGAAAGTGGTCCCAAAAGCATACTCTTCTCGTCAAGTCCGGCGAGTTGTCTTGACTTGATAGATAACTGAGTCGTGTTGGAAATCACCTAGTTACTTGACTCGATGACTTTCTGACGGTCAAGTCCGCTCTTTAAATTGCTATTATCTTAACATAAATGTAGCTTAGTTTTTCAGGTGGGTTCAATTACCGGCAGTTTTATAGCTGGGACCATGGAGGAGACCCAAGAGATGCTAGAGTTATGTAAAGAGAAGGGCTGATTTCAATGATAAAGATTGTGAAAATGGATTATGTGAACAAAGCCATGGAAAGATTGGAGAAGAGCGATGTCAGTTACAGGTTTGTGGCGGATCTGGCTGGCAGCAATCTCGACCAATGAAAAGGTTGTCCAACTTCTAGCATTTTATTATTAGTAGTATGAGTTTTACAGGGGTTGTTCCATGCCATGTAATAATGTTCAAATTCCACATCTTCTTAAGCATTATAGGACTTGTCGAGCAACTTGGGTGGGGACATGTTGATGTAAATTGAGCACCAGTAACTAGGTTTACTTGTAGAGGTTCATCTGCTTCAATAACTTGAATTACGGTTCAAGTAATGTTTTTTGCTTGTCCATGAGGATCATGACCAAGTAATGGCAAATAGAATGCAGGAAATTACATTTTCGGGTAGTTGGAGGCAATGAATTCGGATCTCCTAGTGTACTGGCCTCACAAGCTTTCTATGAGTGGAATATGTGGAACTGCACCATGGGCCGGCCTATTGATAATCCAGATCATTCCACATGAATGCCATTCTCTCTGTATTCAATCGTCAAATTTTATTGTGAGAGTAGTTGATCTTACTGTAACATAGGAAGTGTAGGACTTTTTTTTTTTTCTTCTGAAAATGATTTAACATGGATGAGGCAGTTGTGAATTTAAAAAATAATCATCAAATTGTCCCCTTTTGATAAAAAATGATGAGATAGAAAATGAACACCGAGCCACTATCCAAATAATTCAAACTCTATGAACCCCTTCCCCAAACCCAGTTTTCATAGTTCTCCCAAGTCAAACTTTTTAGTTCCACCCCTGGTTGCCTCTACATTTTTGCCTTCTATCATTTATTTTTTTTTTAATCAGTAACAAAAGCTTTTATTAATAGAAAAGAAAGTTACAAAGGAAAGGCTACAAAGGGAGGTACAAGAGCATTGAACCCCATTTCCTCCTCACTTACATCATGAAAGCCTCCCAAGGGAACATCCTCACAACCCCCTTGTTTGGCTAAAGCATCAGCGAAAGAGTTGGCTAATCTAAGTTCATGATGGAATACGACGTTGACGGATGAAGACAATTCTCAAATTTCATTAAAAAGAAATGAAATCTCCACGGGTTAATTTTTCGATGAGAAGTCCACGCGGTTGTATTAGAAGAATTACTCTCCACAATTAAGTTTGCTTGAAAGTACTTGTATAGCATCATAGGATTTCCAAAATAGCTAACACATCTACTTCATTAGCGTCACAAGCACCAATATGCTTAGAAAACATAAAAAGAATGTCACCATTGTTGTTGCGAAGAACACCCCCTATACCTGCCGGCCCCCAGTTTACCTCTTGTAGCACCATCGACATTGAACTTGAAAACACCAAGGGGGTGTGTGACGTTCTGATTATTATATATAAATATAAATTATTTATTTTATTACTAATATGTAATTGATTGTATTTTAGTTAAATACGCGATTAGTCTAAGTGGGGACCACGTTAGGTTTGTTGGGTAGGTGGCTTGACCCATAGTTAACCCAGGCCCAGTTTAGTAGGTTTAGTTATTCTTAAACCAAAACTCTTGTTCTTTTCAAACCCGAACTCTTATCTAATTCCAAACTCTATTCTTTTTAGAAATTTAAGTTAGATTACAACTCCTATTCTCATCCTCTATTTATACAACACCACACTCTTTTATTTTCACACACAACTCTCTCTTCCAACTTTTCTCTGGGATATCACTTAGGCTTTGGCAATAGATTTTTAGACCGTCTCCCTCAACCGCGAATATCAGGCAAGTACCTAACCATAATTTGTAAATTTAATACTTGTATTCCTCCTTTATTTTCGTGTGGATGCATGTAGAAACCCATTTTATGCCCTTAAGGTTTGATTTTCTCTTTTTGTGATGAGACTTTGCACATATATGGCTACATCTATCGATGTTAAATTTTGGGGCGTGAGTCACCTTGAAGATGTTTTATTTTCATTTAATCATGATGTGGGACCCATCAAAAGATCTGATCACAGATCTAGCCCGTTGATCCGCTCAAGACTGGGCAACCAGGGAGGTCAGATTTATTTTGAAATTGTGATCCGTGGGGGCCCACTATCCACATGCCGCAGTTTTGCAGGCATGAAGCTCCCCACCAGAACACGGTTTTGTGTGTGTATAGGGGACAGTTTTTTCTTGTATGTGTACTTGATAAAAGGGAGTTCTCTTGTTACAGAACATGGGTTGAATGTGGAGGTGTTCTTGTTTTACAATTAGTAGAGTTGTGGGGCCCACTAATCCAACATCCTTTACATACATGGGTGATAACTCATCTATTTTCTTTTTTTTGGAAGCGGTTTCTGTGAGGGGGGACTATTCATGAATTGGAGATAATAATTAAAATAAAAGAAAGTGAAAAGAAGGTGAGACTCCTTTTACAGAACGGGGAGTCAATGTTGGGCAGTTTTAGACCAATTCAAGGATTAAAGGAAAGAAATAGAGAGGACTCTTGTCATAGTATATAAAGTTCTGCTAAAATAATCACCTTACCCCATTAGTTTTTAGGATTTGAGAAAAAGGGCCCTGGTTATTTTATACATTCAAGTGAGACCCTTTGACTTATTTTGAATAAAGACAATATTTTTGGATGGGTCCTTAGGTTTTCTAAAATTCTAAATTAAGGATTGTTACTTTTTATAATTATTTGCAAATTAATTTTAAATGGATTTTTAATGTGTTAAATTATATGTTTATTAATTGAATTATTGGACTTGAGTAAATACCGTCTGGGCATACAGTATCTTACTAACATGGGGTTTAGTACTTCGTATGATCTCGAGGAAATCCTTGTTGATTCGAGTTCAACCCATCGCTATTGGAAAATCCTTAATTGGGTCTATGCGCCATTGATTGATGAGGGATGCGTTGATCTTTTATCTATTTAGAGATTCCTGTGGTTGTTGGGTACGAGACTTTATGTTTGACCTTAGGATTGGCTTGTGATTATTCATTGACCTTCGAGTGTGCATACATGATTGAGATTGTTGTTGGTCTATTAGTTGCATACCCTATGATTGATTGGATATGGACCGTGATGTGGCTTGGCAATTGATTGAGATATTGTGGATGCTTATTCGAATGATTTGATTGATATTGATTGTGGATTATTGTGCAGCCAGCCATTCACTTTGACTTAGGTTTCTGTGTCAGAGCATTATAAGTCATTAGGTTTATTCTACTATGATATGTATATATATGTACATTGATTGGGTCATATTCGAACGATTCCAGTTGTAATTGGACGGCTGATCACTGATGTGCGGACACTGTAATATCCGAATTGAATTCGAACTAGTTTATCCAGCCTTTGATTACGAACCGGTTTATGATCGCCGGCCTTTCGAATGGGTTTTCCCGCTATATTAGGGCTGACCACCCAAAGCAGTGGCATTGTTGCTGTGTGATTATTGTATTACTTTATTGTGTAGATTGGATATAGGTGATACGTTCTTTTTGTCACTGTCACAATGTTATTCTCTTATGATCTTTACCCGTCATTACTCTCATTGAACTTGTGTTATATTTATAAATTATGCTTTCATGCTTGCTGTTTATCTTGTTTATTGGTGCATAGGTACCAACCTTTACCATGTCGGGGAGATGGAGGAGGGTCAAACGTTTCAAGCGTTTGAGCCAGTTGACGAAGCCGAGTGGAGAGCCGGAGATGGCTACAATGCCGTTTGAATCTACGCATGAGATATCGGCATCTTAGACTCTTTTAGTTTATTTAATTCCATAATACATTTAGTTGTTATTTAGTTTATTTGAAAACTTTAATATTGAATATTCAATAAGTTATGTGTTGGTTTGATTTTGAATAATGATACCAGTTGATTTAATGCTTCCGCAAATGCTTTATTATGACTCACCATGTTTCGAAATTTTGTGGGTTCATATTTGGGAGCTTGTGTTGCATTAAACACAGGAAATTGAATGTTTATTTTTATTTTTCACGTTATCACCTAGTTGTATTTTTGGGGATGTGATAGGGTGGGTACCAAAAAACCACTTTCCTCTTCTTCTTCATTGAGCCACACCCCTTACAAGCTTCCCAATTAGCAATGATATCATTAAGAGTGAAATTAGAGAACCCCTCTCTCACCAAAGCCCACTTTACAACCATAAGAGTAGTCTTAGAAAAAAATTATGCTAAAGAGGAAAGGGCACCTTTTAAAATTCCGTCATTCCTTGCGTTCCAAATGGACCATGGGATAGCAAACTGGAGTATCCTCCAAAGAGAACTACCACATCCAAAGAAGCAATCTCCCCTCCAAGACTCGACCATCTCTGCAATTTTATCTGGACAACACCATGCAATACCACATCTACCAATAAAGTGAGCCCAAAATTGCAGTTGCAACCTCACAGTGAAGAAGAAGATAATTAACAGTTCCCACCTCTTTACAACACAATTAACAGTTCCCACCTCTTTACAACACATCACACAAACATCTCAAAATGGCGCTTGATGTTAACCCTTTTCTCTTCAAATTATCCGCCATGGATATCTTAGCCCAACTACCAACAAGCAAAACGCCTCTACTCGAGGAGGAACTAACTTCTTCCAAACAAGAAAAGAAGAAGCTCTAGAGGTTAGATCTCCTTCCAAAGCCAATGTAAAAACTTTTCAGTGAGAATTCTTAGGAAGTGGAAGGGTTCTAAATGCGAGAATCTTTAAAGTCTCCGAATGAAAAAACGTTAAAAATAATACTTAACAACTCCTCATATTGAACCTCCTCTTACTGATAAAGACTTCTCTTAAAAGACACACTCCATGAGATACACCCTTCCTTCACCTCATAATGGTAAATAATTGTAGACTCCTTGTTGGACACTACCATGAAGACCCTAGGAAACAACTCACACGGAGGTCTCACCCCAACCCAATCATCCATCCAAAATCTGATATCCCTCCCTCCCACCCCACACCACAGAGCTTGGCCCCCTGGATAAAACTTTCCCCTACTATGAAGAAACATCCCCAACTAAAACAATAGCCGCTTTTGCCTTTTATCATTGACTTGGTGCCCTGTTTAATAATTCTAGTTGGACTGCATTTGACCATAGATTTTTTTTGCATTCAACTTCAATGCAAACTTCTATTAAAAGAGGAAAACTTCAATGTAAAAAACAAACATGCCAAGATGATAGGACGTAAGTGGGTCAATTTCAAGTCGGAACCATATCAAACCCGGAACCAAACCGTTTTTAAAATGACGATTCATGTCTGATTTAAAACCATTTTTTGTTGGTTTCATACCTGATTCCGATAAAAGAACACTAGATCTGTTTTTGGAATTGGTTACAAAGTAGAGCACTAACATCCAATTTCAAAGTTAGTTTATGACTTCTTTTTTTCTTAAAGTAAGGACATCAATCAACTTATAGCATTGTATTAAATTTATTACGTTTAGAATTGAATAGAAAAATGATCAAGTTAATTTTGAGCTGCAATTTACAATATTAAGGACTCATATGTTGAATCTTAGGTCTATGGGCCAAAACCCGTACAAATATAGAATTAAACTCTTTGACGACTCAAAGCCTAAATTGGATTTCCAAGCAGACCTCTGTTATGAATTAGGATCTCAGACAGGTAATAAACCCAAATTTCTCAACAGATGAAACCTCCTGATAATCGGAGATTAAAAGATCATTGAATCATTATCATTTGGTTAAAGTCGGTAGCCCCAATTACAGTTGAACATCGATTGGCTGACAGTTGTGCTGATTTCACGAACATGAAAGAAACAAAAATAAATTAAAAAAATAAACCCGGTAAATCGCGTGTTTCATGCTTGCATACATCTTGAACGTCATAAAAATAAAACCCGATCAAAGTCCGTAACTGGATCTCATAGCCACATACACAGACGACATACCAAAACTCTCCCTCCCTCCCTCACTCCAATAAGCACGAGGAGTGCAGGCTCTCCCCACGGAGACCGAGTGGAGTGAGCTCATGATGTGGATCTCATAGCCACATACACAGACGACATACCAAAACTCTCTCTCTCTCTCTCACTCCAATAAGCCCGAGGAGTGCAGGCTCTCCCCACGGAGACCGAGTGGAGTGAGCTCATGATGTGGATCTCATAGCCACATACACAGACGACATACCAATACTCTCTCTCTCTCTCGCAGCGATGCTCTAATTTCCTTCAAAATCTCTCTTGCCCCACCACACAATCCCCCAAAAATGGAATCGCTTCCAATTGCAATCGGCAACAGCTCCTTCCTTTTACCAATTCGCAGAAAGACGAAATCCCTTCCCTTCAAAACCATCTACTCCAATCCTCTCTCATCTCTCCTTCGCAGACCCTTCTCTCCTTCCTCCAATTCACACCATCTCTTCGGATCTCGCTCCATCCCTGTCCGTGCCCTAGGTCTCCACGCCCATCGCGATCATGACCATCATCATCATCACCACCACCATAGCAATCACAAACACCACGATCACGACCATCAGCATCATCACAATCAGCATCACCACCATCACCATGACAGCAAAGACCTCACCAAAGCTCAGGAAGCTGTCATGCGATTTGCCAGGGCGACGCGATGGGCGGAGCTTTCGGATTTTCTTCGCGAGCATTTGGTGCTGTGTTGCTGTTCCGCTGCTTGTCTTCTCATTGCTGGTGTTTGCCCTTACTTGCTGTCGAAAGCGGTTGCGAAGCCTCTGCAGACTGCTCTTATTGCTGTTGCTTTGCCGCTCGTTGGAGTATGCCTTTTTTGCGCCTGTCCTTGAATTGAAATTTTGGATCATTAGTGATATGTAGAATTAGATCTTGTTATATCTTGACAAAAGTAAGGAGGAGGAAGGAATGGTGGATTTGTTATGTTATGTTGAGTTGTAACGTGATCTTCTTTATTTCAGGTTTCAGCAGCACTTGATGCAGCAATGGAGATAGCTGCTGGGAAGGTGAATATACATGTCTTGATGGCTCTTGCAGCATTTGCATCTGTATTCATGGGGAACTCTTTGGAAGGAGGGTTGCTCCTTGCAATGTTTAATCTGGCTCATATTGGTAAATACAAAAACCTTATTCTTCTGGTCATTAATTATTATACCCATCAATGGGAAGATCGAATCCTTGCCCTTTGAACCTTACATAATCTGTGTACTGGGCTTGCAGCGGAAGAGTATTTCACAAGCCGTTCTATGGGCGACGTTAAGGAATTAAAGGAGAATAATCCGGATTTTGCTCTTGTACTGGACATGAATACTGACAAACCACCTCATTTATCGTCTCTAACATATAAAAAGGTTCCTGTGCATGATCTGCAAGTGGATTCCTACATCTTGGTCAAAGCTGGTGAGGTCTGTGAGCATACATTTTATTGGATTGTTATTGACATTTGGTTATTGTCTTCTACTAGTTATGTTTGACTTCAATGTTTTGGTGTTGTTAATTTGACGAGTTTAATTTAACCATTCAAGGAAAAACAGTTGAGTACTCCAGTAATCAAAAAGCATACTATACAGTTTAGTTTTAGTCGCTTGAGCATAATCGGCTTGCATACTGTGGCTGTTGTCCTTAATTTTCTGTGGAACAGAGCCAGAAATATTTTGCAATGTTTCTTTTTTGAACTACAATGTGGAATTACACTAGCCAATTTTTTTTTGCTATTGCGTCCGCATGTAGCACAAATTCCCATTGCTCAGATTTGGTACTTCACACACCAATGGGAAGTATCAATGTAACTGATTGATGAGTTGGACATGGTTCAGAAAATGGAACTAATTGGAAATTGACAGTGAAAATTGGCAGAATATCATGAAGGCAAAAATCACAGAATGCCTTATGGAAGGTAACACAAAATTTTCTCCATTTTATAGCTGTGTGCATTTGGTTGCCTTCCATTTTTGAAGTGGAAGTATTTTCTCCTAAGTTGTTTTTGTCCTAAAGAATCTTCCCCTGGACTCGTGTAAACTAAGGAGAAACTTAAAATGGCAGGGGGAAATGCTAAATTAAAGAAACATAAATTTTGGTTCATATCAACGGTTGTTTTGTAAAATATTTTAGAAAGAAAGAATTATAATTTATTGGTTATTAACATTGCAGGGAGATTAAACTGGCATAAAGCAATTAAAAGAATAGTCAAATTGGTCTTTTAGAAGAGGAGAAGATCAGACTATGGATGGGAGGGATAAGTACTGAACAAATCTTTAGAGAAAATTATCAAAAATAGTCACAGACTGTATTGAAGAATAGTCAAATTGATATGTGTTTTTTTAAGATGTGTCACAGACCGTATTGAAGAACTGTTTAATTCTCAAAGCTCAACTTTGTCATAGAATAAATATTCTGAACTGCATTTTGTCAAGCTGTAATCCACTCTTTTTTTTTTTCTTTAAATGTAATCTGGTGCTATTACCAGGCTGTGCCAGTAGATGGGGAAGTTTTTCAAGGGAGATCTACTGTTACTATTGAACACCTTACTGGTGAAGCAAAACCACTTGAGAGAAAAGTGGGTGATAGAGTTCCAGGTGGTGCAAGGAACTTGGATGGAATGATGGTAGTCAAAGTATGTATTTTCATCTCAAGTTGACTAAACTGCTTTGTAATGCTTCGGTATCTCAGTTAAAATCTCTCAGCTCCTTGCATTCTGGTAGCTTTCCTCTTTCAAGGTTACTGCTTTATTTTGATGTGTTTCTCTGTATTAAACCAAAGGGCAATTGAAATTTGTGGGACTTATGTTGTATTTTTTGATAAGATTCCATGGAACTGAAATTGGACGTAGTCGAAGAATTGTGATGATCAGATTACAATGACTTTGTTGATCGGACTACATATATTCTACTGTTGATTGGATACTCAGGAATTCCTTAACTGAAGTAGCCTCACACTTATTAAGGGTTGGTTGTAACTCGACACCAAGGAGAAGATTTTCAACTAAAATCATTATCCGATTTGTCTTTTCATTAGACTTTACTGGTATTTGAACATATTTTTGCCAAAAAAGGATAATCAAATAAAACAGAAAATAAAATCTACAAGAGTTCAAATTAGCATGACAAGATATTTAATGTTATCTGAAGGTTTTAACTAATTTGAAAAGATTTGGGAAATAAAATATAATAGATTTCAGGCAAACAAAAATCTAATAAGATAATCATCAGAGCCTTTATCACAACTAAAATAAGTGGGATCATTGGACCCTTCATTGTCATATAATTGCTGTATTATTCTAAAATAAGACTGGTGATGTATTTGTTCACCTGTATTCATTTTGCTTAATTATATTAAGTTCTAGTAAAATGTAAATAGTCAAAGATTATTATTTAGTATTTACTATGTGTATAGTATGTAGTATTTTGACATCATCAATCATCTACTATGTACCTTGTACTAATACTTAGATACTAGAGGTGTTCATGGGCCGTGATAGGCAAGGCTGAGGCTTATCTAGGCCTAAGCCCCGGCCGGTTTTAAAAACTTGGCCCATGTCTGGGCCAAGCCTAACACGGGCCCCGTAAGTTCCTGGCTCAAGCCCAGCCTGGCTCGATCACGTCAGGCCTGAGCCTGCCCATTTCGTGAATCAGGTTGACTGGGCTTTCTGTCCCTTGTTCGGGCTTTTTATCGCTTGTTTTGGCAAATAAGTCACTAAACTACAAGCTATGCTTATTCAGGCTGGGCTTCAGGTTTTCCATCGCTTAATCCAAGCCTGGCCCAAAAGTTAGACAGGCCAAAATTTTAAATCCAGGCCCTGCCTGAGTACTAAAACTCAATGCCCGAACCTGGTCCAAAGCGGGCTGGGCCCCGGTTGGGCCAGCCCATGAGCACTCCTATTAGATACTACTTGTTTCTTAATACTTACAGTTGAATACTTAGTAGTTAGTGTTTACTACTTAATAGTCAGTAATTACACTTCTAAGGGATTGATATGAAACACATAAATTTAGAGGAAAAAAATCACCACTAAAATGGTTTGTGGGAAAAATTTTGAAAAAAAAAATCTTACCTTTCCACCAAATCCCCAAAAGCTCACTGGCATTTATGAAAACTCCAAAAAAGAAAAAAAAGCTTGCAAATGCCCAAATAATACTTGTATGAATAAATATATACTCCAAACATGCACATGAATAATTTTTGGATCGTTTCTATTGAAAATAGACAAAAAAGACATAAAAAGATTTCTTAAATTCAGAGTTTTCCTACTTTCGAAGAAAGCCCTCAAGGTAAGGGCAGTGTATTGGGTTTGATTCTTCAACTTAAAATGTATTTTGTTGTCTATTTTTCTTTTCTTTTCTTTTCTTTTTTTTTTCTTTTTTTTTTTTGAAGAATAGAAAGGTGCACAACTTTCCTTGTAGTTTTTCCTTAAAAACAGGGCAGAAAAAGAGGCTTTTATCTTAAAATGGGCCCATCTGATACATATTGGGATGTATCAGCCGATACGCTCAAATTATCGTCTGATACGTTCCGATATACATGTGAATGCTGACCAATTGCAAAAGGATAAGCAGTCTAGGTATTGATACAGCCAATTTTTTTATCCATGGTTTCAGGAAGGGAAATGAGGTAACTATCAAAGTGCATTTGCTCATTACATATCCTTTTGGTCACTCGTACCATGATGATGTGTTGTATGATGTGGGTGTGGAGATGGATGCATGTCACATATTACTTGGTTGACCTTGGCAATATGATAGATGAATTCACAAACCATCCACAGTGGGTACAAAAATACTTGCATGTTTTATAAGCACAATCTGAAGATTGTTTTAATAACCATGGGCAAAAGACTCTGAATGGGATCTGATCCTGATGGTCAGTCAAAATCCTTTTGCGATAATTAAGTGAACTGAATAAAATGCTTGCTTGAAATGTGCTTGAAAATGTTGTTGTCATCATCTGTCATATAGTTCAATTTATTGATTTGTTTTTGTGTTTACAGAAATGCCCTTTTTTCTTAAAATTCCGTGTCTTATATTTTCTTTTTGGAGCTATTCTCTTATCTGCATTCTTCAACATAGTTTACAGAAATTTTAAGCCCTCATGGCCATTTGTTTTTCTCAGTAAAATCTAATTTTTGTCCAGGCGACCAAGACATGGAAAGATTCTACATTAAACAGAATTGTTCAGTTGACTGAAGAAGCACAACTAAATAAGCCAAAGCTGCAACGGTGGCTTGATGAATTTGGAGAGTTCTATAGCAGGGTTGTTGTAGCGTTATCTCTTGCAGTTGCCCTCATTGGACCAGTTATTTTTAAGTGGCCCTTTATTGGTACATCAGGTACTTCATTGAAGGTTGTGTTGACTTTAGGAACTTAAGAGGGCCTGTTTCTTTATTGGAATTCAAAGAATTCCTGTCTGGAGAATTTTGAATTCTTCAACATAGTGGAATTCCTGAATCCTCCTTTGTACGTTAGCATCTGGAAACTCCACAGAAAAAGCAAAGGGCTGGTATTCCAAAATTCTGCCAGGGCGTTTGAGACGTTTTAGGTGGCTTGAATTTTGAAATTCTTGTGAAGAAACATGGCATTTGCAAATACTAGGGGACAAACCAATACATCATATCCAAAAAACCCCAACACCCCAAATTCTTGTCAGAAATATAGAAAAGAAACAGGCTCTAAATCATTCTACTAGCTATTGTTGTGGTTCTCTTTGACATATGCTTTGTTTCTTTTGAAAAAGAAAATGACATTGTCTTATCTTGTAGGTTTTTGTCCAAATACTCCTTGGGGCATAAATGATAATTATGTCTTTATTTTTTATATTATATTATAATTGATATTATATTATGACAAAAGACTACTGATTATATTGTAATTTCTTCTCAACCTATGTTTGACATCTTTTTTTTTTAGAGAGAGTATTAAATTTAGTTATTTTTTTATATGTAAACAATATTCCAAATATAAAAAATGATAACAGACATAAGTATTCATCCTCATCATCAAAACCTTTTCCCATCAATTTGGAGTTGGCTTTGTCTTTGTCAGTTCTTTTCTGCCCATCCCTACTATACCCTGTCACTTTATTCCCTGTCTGTTTGTCTGCCTCTTCTCATATAAATGACTCTTTAAGTTATTTGTACAGGGCTAGTTCTGGTTGTCATATGCCTAAACTATTTTCAAATGACATTCTTTGATTTTTCTCTTTTATTGATTTTTTTTTTTTTTTTTTGATAGATTGGCTGTATTGATTATATGGTGAAAAGATGTCACAAAAGAAGTACAGTATAAAACACAACTACCGAACCAAAAGGACCCAGAAAGCCAACAAACAGCTGGGCCAAAACAAAGACATCACCACACATATAAATAGCTTTGTCATGAGTAGATAATAGATATAGTAGATATCCTCTGATATATTTGTTCCTAGCTCTACTTTTGTTTGGTACAACCCTAAGACATAGTCACTTATGCATCTGATAAGGCTAGGCGATCCCACCAAGATGCCTTGGGTCTTAGTTGATGATATTTTTCAAGATGAAAAAGCAGCATTCATCTGCTTTGCATTTCCTATCCGAGAATCTCAGCCTTCATAAATGTTTTGATATTATTGCAGTTAATAGGTTCCGAGTTCAAATTGTTGCCAATTTTATATCATGTCCTGAGACATCTAGCATGCCATCATGCATTCAAATCTGGACTACCTGACTATCTTAATGATTGCCTTGATCTGGTTCCCTATTGCTTTAGTAGATAAATTTAGTGTGGAGTCAAAGGTCCTCATAATCCATAATGGTGTAAAGCAAAATAACTATTGAATCTAAGCCAAATTTGATCGGCCCAGGCTAACCTGAGATTATATCTGGACACCTTTGTGAAGAGAGTCATGATAGTAAATTTGGCAGTCCCAGATTGCCCCTGTATCTAGTCTCTCTTTAAACCCTTTTCTAAGGTTATTCATGTAATTGTACTTTGTGATTATTTATAGAAATACAAGGGCCTCCTTCTAAGAGGGTACAGCGGATTTCATGCAATTCTCTAGTTGTCTACCTTGACTCTGCCGGACACAATCCAGAAATCTCAAAATAGAGAACTGCAATGCGGTCCTTGTAATTCAGCTGGCAAACTGAAGATATCCAAATACGAATTTATACCTAAATGGTATATAATACCCTACTGTCAAATAAGCAGCCATAGTCGGTTTCTTCACAACCGAGCACTCAACAGACCTAACAATGAATTAAAGAAAAAAAAATGTTAGAAGATCTACTCTTTTTCTTGCAATCACCGAATATTTGAGTTATTGATTCACTGTTATCTGGATGCAAGCATGCCTAAACAGGCCATGAATCTGATAGTTCTTTTTGGAGTCAAACATGTGTATGTTGTGGAGCAAATAAACTGTAGATTTCCACCTCTCCTATTTAGCCACAAAAAAAAAAAAAAGCAAAAAAGAATAGGAAAGTTGATGCAACCCGGGACCAGCAATTCAGCACTATTTACAATCAACCCAAAGACAACAATATGAACATGTATGAGTCTAAATTCAATTCAGACTGTTCCAAGCTTTTAAGACAGAATATACTGACCTGGATATAGTAGTGATTGCAGACAACTTAAGTTGGCTGATTTGCTTGCAATTACATTCCTCAGGGAAAAATCAAGAAACAGAAGCAGCTGCAGAAGTAGCTCTGGGAGGAAGGACATAACTGCAATATCAAAGCAAAACAGATGCATCATGCCTTCCTTTAGCTAGTTTCCAAGGGGAAAATGGAGCACTCAGTCTTCACACAGAAAACATATAAAACTTTCACATAGAAAGATAGTATTCAAAATCTCGTTAAAAATGATCCCCAAAAACTTTGGTCAACTAGTCCATAATGAGTTTGCCGAGTTTTTACACTATACCTAATGCCCTATATTCAGTCCTGACCCTTGACTTATTAACAAGTAAATTTCTCCATTCATAAATTACTATACTTAACTGGAGTCTTAAATTCAACCACTGCAGAGTCCTAATTTAATAAATATAACTTTTAAGCGCTAGCCTAGCGTGAATTTTCACACAGATTCTTGCACAAATTCCTTTTGGATTTTACTTGCATGAAAACTTTAAGGTGGGTTACCTTTCAAAAAAAAAAAAAAAAAAAACTTTTAAGGTGGGTTCTATGTGTGCCTTGGCCACTCAACAGTGTCATGGATTCATTAATGTTCCTCTAAAGAGGGAAGGGGGCACTTCTAGTAAGCTTGCTTTTACCTATAAAAAGATTTCTAACAAGCTTTCTTATGTAGTAGAAATTGATGGCACTCCATTATCTGAGATTCTTCTCTTTGAAGCATTCAGCCATCTTGTTTTCCTCTTTTGGACATGATGCTACTCTATTGAGTTAATTCTGTGGTTAATGTCACTTCCTTGCTCAATGAACCCAACATCTATAAATCTGTTTCCCTTGTACAAAATTGCCACTCTTCCCAATCCTAATATGGGAAGCCCATATTTTATGTGGGTAATGGTTTAAGCCAACCTTGGATAAGTGCACAAAATTGTTCTTTATTATTTTATAGAATTTTCTTTTCTGCCATTTTAAATCATTAACTATTAAAAGTTTGCTCTATTGTTTTGTCTAAGATCTAAAGAATAGTTGTTGTTATTGAACTCTATGAATTCTCATAGTTTTAATGATTTTTATCGGTACTTATTCCGTCATTTTGTATTCATATACCTTAGGTCTCATGATGTTGTAATTTGTAGTTTCCAGAGGATCAATTTACCGGGCACTTGGGCTTATGGTGGCAGCATCACCCTGTGCATTAGCTGTTGCTCCTTTGGCTTATGCCACTGCAATAAGTGCCTGTGCAAGTAAGGTATTGTTTATTGTTACCAAGATACCTTTCCTCTGTTAAGATACCTGTCTCTTGCTTTCTGTATCTGGAATCTGTTGCATGCTTTTGCCTCTTTTCCTCGATCTGGTTATTATTAAAGAAACAGAATAAGATATGGCTCAGAAAACCAAACTAGAGGACACAATCCCATAGCACAGTTGGAAGGTGCTCAGTGTTGTGGTGGTTGCAGGTTCGAGTAATGTAACCATTCAGGGGCAAAAGAAGAATCCTCCATCAAACACTAATGAAAAAACGTTTTTACCCTTTTATTTGCTGGAATCTTGCCCATTTACAATTGCAAAAGTTGTAAAGTAAGATGTTCTGCTAAATGCCAAATAGTAAAAAAATGTTGTCTGCCAACAATTTCTTTATTATTAATATGCTAACAAAAGGTTTCCAGCTGTAATAATGATCCTATTTATTGACAAACATAAGAATCACAAGAAATGGATCTGAACATTTTACCCAAAAAAGAAAAGAAAAGCAAAGACAGAGATCTAAACCATTGGCATATCTGGAAATAATTGAGAAAGAAAAGAAAGAGCTTGTGCACAACCTGCGGCTGGTCCCCTCTTTCAAATTGTCTGAGTCTGTTCAATCTTGTTGAGGGCCTGTTTTGGGTGGCCAGAGGTTCCATATGGACCTGACACTGTTTTTGGGTCCGAAATGGCTCCTAATCCTTTAGGTTGGGCAGGTGTCCCATGTTTGTGATCAAATGCCTCCTGAAATTGGGCAACATTTTGATCTTTGTCTGTCACATGAGTCTGCATCACATGCTTTACAGACCTCACACAGAGTTGCAAATGGACATCTATTATCTAAGTATCTGAAGTTCCGGTTTCGAATAAAGCAGGTATGGAACCTATTTCTGCATTTGGGAGAAATTTGGATCCGGAACATTCAAATCTGGAACCTGTTCCCTATATGTTCCAATCTGCAGATCTGCATCCAGGACGATTACATTCCCATATTGAAAATACATACAAGTTTTAAGGGTCTACATAGCTTGAGTTATATTCATATTTGAGACTACTTAGTTTTAAATAACCCTAGTTGTATATTTAAAACATCTTTTCTGAATCTCTTTTAACCAATTGTACTAATGCACTCCACGTCATATTTCAGATCCGGATCCGTTCCATATTGGATCCAGGTTGAGATCGATAAAGATGGATTTGTGTCCAGATCCACTATGGTTCCGCCCTGGATTTGATCTGTTTGCATCCCTGATCTCATATTTGATTACTGTCAAGGTATCTGAAATAATTTCTAGCCAAAAAATAGTTTTTATTCCATGAAAAGTTTGATCCTCGGATGGGTTTCTGGGGAATATACAAGCGAAAAAATTTAGGATATAAATAAATGTAAGGAATTAAGAGATCTCCTGGGATATGCAAATATCCTTTAGCCAGTGAAATTCTGATTATAGAATTGGACATCTAAGCTTGCTGTCAGTGATTAAGTTTGATATTTAATGGATGTAACCCAGTACAGAAATTAGAAATGTTTTCTTGTGAGGGTTACTATGAATATGTATGGCAGTTTGTGAAAGTAGTTACAAATCATTTTTGTACCTTTTTATTTCTGTTTGTTATTTTGTTTTCAAATTGATTTTTTTTTAATCATCCAAACAAATGCATACATATCCATTTGCCCACAACATTACTGCTCTTTAAGTTAGTTTCTAGCCTTGAGTCCCAACCCTCTTATTATGTTGTAGAATGTATTGTAGTGCCTAGTCTAGTATTTTTATGTTTTTTGTCATTCCAGGGAATCTTGCTCAAGGGTGGGCATGTTTTAGATGCTCTAGCATCCTGTGACACAATTGCATTTGATAAAACTGGAACACTGACTACTGGGGAGCTTAGGTGCAAAGCTATTGAGCCCATTCATGGGCATCACATGGGGGTTGATAAATTGAGAATTGCTTCCTGTTGCATTCCTAATTGTGAGAAGGAAGCTTTAGCTGTGGCTTCTGCCATGGAAAGGGGGACTACCCATCCAATTGGAAGGTACTTTAACTGTAACTAAGGCATTTGGATTGATTCTATTTTATTTTTAGGTTTATCACAGTGGCCATGTGTTTTCTCACAATATTATTTTTGCGGCCCAAAGCTCTTGGGCCTTTTCTATCTCGGATACTGTTTATTTCATAATTGTAGTCTTTTCTATGTTCACTTAATTTCCTATATGAAAATCACCCAAATTAATATAACATGTGTTATTGTGCTTCAATGCTTTGGTGTTATAAATTTATGCCTGACTCTTTATCTTTCTGTTGGACCTTGGGTCTACATAGTTTATTCTCACTCTTAACTAATACACTAAATGGTTCACATGATACTCAAAGCAATGCTTCATTCAAATTGTAATGTGCACTTACTTTGTCTAATATCTTTAAATTCAGTTCTTAGTCCCATATGGTTCATACTAACTCGACTGATATCCAATGTAATTAATGATGCCTATATAACTTGGATACAAACATGTGTTTAGATGTGGGATACAAATATAAAGCATCCGATTTGGCATCATATAAATACATTATTATACTAAAAAAATTATTTTTTATTTCTGCAATGATTCTTTTATCAGTTATATATTGCAATTTTTTCTTTGGAAAGAACTTCATCTCCATAGAGGATTATATATTTAATTTATTAAGCTTGATATGCCCTCCACACCATCATGATTGTGCAGTAAGCTTTATCTCTAGTTATGATAAATCCCTGCCTGCCAATGGATTTCTCAAGCAAATTGTGAGTCCTGGTGGCCTAGCTTCTTCATTCACATCGATCAGAAACTTAATCCCAAAAATATCCAGGACTGGGCCCTCCCTGATCATCTCTCTGTCCTGTGTCTGAACAAACTCTACCCATCTCCAACCAAGTCCTCTCCTTAGTCTCCTCATCTCCCCAAGCACCTCAATACCTCCTTTTTTCCAGCTGTGGAGAGGGAACCATAGCATCTAACCAGTCTCTTCTAGAGGCCTGAAAGTTCCCTGGCTGATCTATCTGGAGAGCAAGGTTTTTTTTTTTCGAGAACTGCATCTCATCCTCTTCTGTTGCTGTAACAGCTGCCTCCAAACTCCTGAAAGAAAGCAATACCAGATCACCTCTCATCCTGGCTATTCTTGTGTCCTCCAAACTGCAGGCTTCACAAAACCCAGTGATTGAGGGTTCAGCTCAGTGTTGAGAAATTCGTTTCGGACGCCAATTCGGTTTGGCCTTCAAACTGAAATATTTCGGCCGATTCGGGATTTTGAGGAAATGTTTTGGATTTATGTTTCGGAAAACTAAAAAAATCAAATATATATGGTTTCATGCATCTAGTATTAAATAAAAAACAAACAAACAAATTCAACACTACTACCAAGTAAATTCAACATTACATGTGTACAGGTACAAATAAATGAAAAATAGAAGGAATGCAAAAATGAAAAGGAAAAAACAAACCTAGCAGCTGTGAAAAAACCGGAGGCAAATGACAGTTATAAAAAGAAAAAGTAGTGAACTGCAAACAAACTCCCGGCCAGTAGGCCAACTTAGCAATATATATATATATATATATGGAGCCCCGTTATCCTCAGCCCGAGCTGAGGATAAGGGCGTCCGCTCAATGGCCTGGGGCCCACCTGGGGACCCACATGGGAATGGGGATTGGGGGGATTTGGGGGCCCTCCTTGGGCCCTCTTCTCTACAAAAAATCAGCCCTAAAGATGATTTCTATCATCTCCATCTAGGCCACAAAATTTTTACGATGTACAATGCATTTGGATGGGTGTCACTCGATCCAACAGTCCAGTTTAATCGAACGGGGCCAAATTTTTTTGGACATATGCAACTCAGGGGGGCCTTGAGTGTGGTCCATTTGGATGGACCAAATAGTGGGCCCCAACCTAGGCAGCGGACAGCCCTCTCCCGTCCACTTGAGTTGAGGAGATATATATATATATATATATATATGAATTACGCTACAAAACTCCCTGGGCTTTTTTCACAAAAAGACCCCTCTTTTAGCCAATGAAAGTGTGACACGTGTTATCAATGATACATATATCTGATTCTCTCTCCTAAACATTCTCCTACAAAGGTAGATCTCTTAAAATACTAATAAATCATTGGCTATTAGATGGGCAGAAACTCCCCTTTTGAGATATGAGATTTTTTGAGAATTCCTCTCTCTCTCTCTCTATATATATATATATATATATATATAAAAGAAAAACAGCACCTGACCCAACCCAGCCCAGCAGCAAACCCAAGTCCCAACTCAACCGGCCAGCCTGCCCAGCCCAGCAAACCCAAGTCCCAACCCAGCCCAGCAGCAAAACCAAGTCCCAACCCAGCCCTGCCTGGCCCAAAAGGGGAAAAAAGGTGGCAGCAGATAAAAGGCATCTGTCGAAATAGAAAGCTCTGGAAGAGGAAAAGTAAAAAAGAAGGCAGCTGTCGAAAAAGTTGGAGCTGAGCAAATGAAGAAGTGGGGTTGACGCTCGACAACTTCAGAAGATGAAAGGCCAAAAGGGGGTAAAAAAGGAAACGAAGAAGCAGCAGCAGCTGGGTTGAGCTGCAGCAGCAGATGGCTCGAGTGGCAGAAGTGGCCGGGTCAAACGGCGCAGGTGCTTCTTCTTCTTCTTCTTCTTCTTGTTGTTGACTGAAAGGGGCGAGTGAAAGAATTATGTATAGCCCCCTCACTTTTCATTTTTTTCTATATTAAAGCTTATCTCAGGATTTCGGCCAATTCGTCCGAAATCCTGCAATTCGGACCAAAATTTTCAGACGAATTGGAACGAAATCTGAACCGAATAATTACAATAGTGCTATTCGGTTTGGTAGGCAGACCGAACCGAGATTATTTGGAAAATTCGGATGAACCAAACCGAATTTCGTAACACTGGTTTAGCTCCTGCCATTCTCACCCTTCACGCCAAACCACTGGATAGCCAGGAGAAATGTGCTTGCACTACTGCACTGTCCATATCCAGACTTCTTTCCTCTGTCACTGTAGGGTTACGACACCAGCAAATGAGCACCTTTTTGCCTCAACAGGTTGGTGATCTTGAAGCAGGTCCTCTGCACTTATTGGGCCAGCATCAGCAAGCGACTCCCTTTATCTGATCCTTCTATGTGGTTGCCTAGAGCTCATGATATTCACCATGAGTGTTCTTATCACAAACTACTATCATTCAACTCTTTGATAGCTCTCATTGCCATTCTGCCATCACAGAAGCAGATGAAACCAAAGCAGCTACCTCTGACTCTCCCGTCCTACGATGAAATGAAATTGTCAACCACCTGCCATAATATGGGGATACTCAGCCATTCATCGGGTGTCTTTTGGGATGTTATCAGCAGAAATGAAAAATCTATTCCCGGCTGTAGCTCAGTTGGTTAGGGATAGGGTGCATGTGTGAGAGTGCGTGAGTTCAAATCCTCCATTCAGCCACACACACACACAAAAAAAAAAGGATAACGAGAATGAAAATATGGTGATCCCATTTCGTCTCTTTTTCCTTGTAGTGTTTCCTCCCATGGTTCTGTATCCACTTAGAATAGATCAACAATAATCCACCTGGACGTTATTCAGGTTCATCCTTGTAATCTTCCCTTGGCATCAATATCAAGTATCTTTCAGTGGGGTGTCTGGACTTTAGTGTCTAAGGAATCTATTAGTGTATCTGGTAACAATATGGGTGGCAAAGATCTTCTATACAAAGGAACATATAAATGTAGACAAATGGTCAACCCCTCCAGAAGGAATTTGGATAATGTTGATGATTGTTTGGGTAATAATCCAGGAACTTCTTTGTCGTTGGAATTCTAAGTAAAGAAAAAAAAGAGACAAGATTGAATTATTTGCTAAGGAAAAAGCAAGTGAGATAAAAACATGTTTTTCCCCTTAGCCGTTGCAAATTCACTCTAAGTTCAAATCTTAATTAGAAAGGCGGCATTGAGCACTATTTTCTCAATTATATGAATGCAAATTCCCCTAAGGGTTGTTTGACTTTTACGCATGTCATAGGAAAATGATTCATAGGGTCATTGCTTTGATGCAATGGTAGAAGTCTCGGGTGCTGATCGTGAGCTCCAAGTGTAGAGCCGCCATGTAGTAATAAACTGGTGAGACCAGGTCGATCTATAGGGAGCAATGTAAATTAAGGTTCCTCTTCAACTTGTACCTACCTTAAATTAAAAATCTAAATCTAGCCTAAAAAAACTAGAAAAGTGCATTATCATTCCTACTTTCCAAAAATTAAATTAATTACAATCCAATAAAAAGAAAACTTCTTAAATCTAAAAACCCTAAACTAAAAACTAAAGTTGCTATAAAAAAACACACAAGTTAGAACATCAAGAATAAAAAGTACCAAAAGAAACCTAAGTTAGAAAGTTAGTAATGCAATGTATGCCATGAGATGCTAAAAAAATATCTAAGTCTGAAAAACTAGTAAGCTGGGTTGTTGTTATGCATGATTTATCCTAATCTAATGCAACCTAAAACTGGGTTTAATGGCTGGATCTTGAACTATAATGATGCATGAATCAACTAAAAAACGGAAGTAAAAAAGGATTTAAAACAAAGAAGATATGAGTGCATGAACGTGACCTAAAAACTGAAACCGTGCAGAAATTCTGCACACAGGTGGGTCTGACCAGCCATGTTTGAGCTACTGGTTCACCATCTTTCCAAAATTATTTTTGCTTGAAATTCTGGGGTTTGAAAGAACACTGATCAAACTGTAATTTTCCCAAGTTTTATTGAAAAATAATGTGTTTTGATCAGGTTTCTAATCGCAAACTTCTCACACAGAATCTGTCCTGAAATTTCTACAACGATGTGTAGAATTGTGCACTTTATGTTGAGATCCGAATTTCCAAAAAATATTTGGCTAAGATTCTCGACTCAAATCTCTGATTTTTCTTGCTTATTCAATTTAAAACTCCGATTGCAATTTCGATTCAGTTTTGAATACTCAAATAACTAGCAACTTAAAATATCTAAACTCCACCAATATGAATATGCATGCAATGCCAACTAATTCCAACCATAAACTTTGCAAAGATAGACGTAAAATTGAATTTATAATAAAAATAAAGACAATAAACAAAAGTTCAAGAATTTAAATGTGTGGTGAAAACAAAAAAGGAAATGTGTAGTTTTAACAGAAACTTAAATGTGTGGAAGAACATAAATTTAAATGTGTGGAAGTGTATTCTTCTCTTTCAAAATTCTTTTCTAAGCGGGTTCATAATTTGAATTATGCTCTTAGGGCCCTTGGGTTGTCAATCCAAACACCAACAAGTAAAGAACACAAATCAAGCACCAGTCACCCAAGTACAAGAAAGAAAAATTGAAAAGAGAAAGAAACACTTTTACTAATATGCAAAGTCTTTACATAAGATGAAAAATAAACAAAGACAATTACATGCTAGGATGAGAAGCCTCTTCTAGATGAAAAATCCAAGGGTGTAGTGTGATTTCTGGGCCAAATCTCCTTGAGGACTTCAGTGGAAAGAAAGAGAGAGGAAGAAGATGGAGCATAGTAATAATTTTAGAGAGAGCTAGTTTATCTTCTCATGAGAGGAGAGGGATGCCTATGCCTTTAATTTATAGATTTTTGCGCTCTTTCTTTCTTTCTTTGTTCCAAGTTTGTAGCATGCAATCTTCTTTGTATGGTAAGCCCCTTCCTTGGCCAACAAGTCTCCAAAGAAATAGCAAGGTGAGAGAAATTTTTGGTGCTTTCCATGTACAAAATTGCAATCCCGAGTATAAATTTTAGCACCAACTTCCAGATGCCATATCTTCCTCGTTTTAGCTCCGATTGACACAATCTTGGGCTTCACGGATATATACTCGAAAAGGGCTTTCCAACGGTGTTTAGATTGCACTGATCCGACGGTTGGATTAAGAGTTATGGCCATCTTAATCTTGCAGCCTTTGAAAAATCCGAAAATAATTGTACGCATATGGAAGCTTCTATAATAGTTGTGCAATGGGGTGTGTGGGACCCATGTGGACATCCAAATGGGTCTTGGGATCTTTTTTTCCTTGTTTTTTGACTCTCCTTTCATCTTTGGTTTGCTTCCAAGTTTTTTTGATTGACTAGTCAACTCTTCTAGCACACTTTCCTTTTATAAATTTCTTTCTTGATTTTTGAATTTCAAACTTAGTAAGTGTTAGGTCTTACCAAATCTGAAGTTTCCTTTCTTGATCTTGAAATTCCAAATCTAGCTTTCCGTTGACTTTTCAAACTCTCCAAAAATACCAAGATATGTGGGTCCACCACGAAAGTTGTCCTACCCTTGATTTCTCTCAAATTTCACCAATGTCGGTCCCATTTTTTATTTCTCCTACACAAATTGAAATAAAACAAATTCAACAATAATCACATGTGAGGAATTTGAATGGACTATGCATGGGACTCTACTTGATGCACCAAAAATAACTGACTTTCCAAAAATAGATTTCAAAAAATTACGATTTTCATAAATTATGTGAGAAAATTATGCATGAATGCACTACAATGAATCATAAATGCATAAAAACATGATTTGACACTAAATGAAGATCTTTAATATCAATAAGCCCTTAAAATGGTCCAAAATGGGTATGAAAATGTGTGCTTTTCAGGGCTCATTAGGTGCCATGCGTCATAACGCAGGTTCGGAATCTGCGAGCACCCAAAATTACCAAAGGTTAGGTTTGTCTCTAGTTTGGACCCTCCCAGGACCATGCTTCGGTGGGACTGCACTAGGTGATGACGTTTATAGGAGAACGATTCACATGTAAATGATGCACGTTTATCATCATTTCCATACTTCCATATGAGTTCCATGGAAACAATTTCCATTGTTTGTCATTTTCATATATGAATCTAATCGAGCCAACAATTCGCCATTTTTTTTTTTTGAATGTTAACTTTCATTAAAGCCAAATTATTGCAAAAGATTTATATTGACCAGAAGACAAGAGAAAAACTAGCAAGCTACAAAGATTTAGACCATTAAACAACTGAACAAACCAAAGATAGAGAACAGAAACAACGAAAAACTTATGACTAACACCTTGAGCCCGAGAGAGCTATCTCCTTCCAATTATACATGATCTGGTCAATAGGAAAATCTTTAAAAATCAGGTTTATCTTCACCCATTGTGAAACCGAAAATTTTATCTTCTCACATAAGATTTCCTCCTTAAATTTTGTTCCTTCAAAGTTCAAGGCACGTCGCATTTCTCTCCTTCCAAATTTGCCATTTGACTGATAGAAACGAAAGCTTCCATAGCTCCTTTCCTTTTGGATTCCCAATAGGGGTTTTCCACGCCTCAAACAACTGATGAAGACAATCAGGCATTACCCATGTACATCCAAACCAGCTTATGACAGAATTCTATATTTTCCCCTCACACCTGCACCTTAAGGGTTTGTTTGGAAGACACCGCGGAAGAGGAAATTGAGTTTTCCTCTTCCGCGGCAATCGTTTCCGATAAGGAGAGGTGAGAATACTAGATCCGCGATTAGGGAAGAAAATAGTTCAAAATGGGAGGAAACCCTCCCCCTTTCTTTGCTGCACCAAACGACTGAGCAGGGCATCAAATTTTCCGGCGCCTTGTCTCCTCCCCCTTTCCGTTGAAAACGGAGCTGCCCCTAAAAGAGATGATTAACACTTTCCTCATCCTTCAAGCACATATGACAAGTGTTCACAACGATCTTCCCTCTTTTTGAGATTGTTTATAGTTTTTTTTTTTTGAATGGTAACGTTCATTAGAAAGGCAAGCAGTACATGAGAAGTATACTGCCAAGCAGGAACAAAAAGACCCCAAAAGAAAAAGGAAAATCCCCTAAGACAGAACTAGATAGACCCTGCAAAAGGAAGGGCTAGCTCCTTCCAATTTAACATAATCTGATCGATAGAGTGACCTCTAAAAGACGGTCTAATGGAAACCCAGAGGGCGACTAAGAATTTCACTTTCCCCACCAAGCAGCTATCATTGGATATGATGTGATCAATATCAATCATAAAATACCGCAAGTACACGGGTGTCTAGATGAAACAGTGGCAAGAACGGGTCGAACACACAAGGAGCTAATTTAAGAAACTTTTAGATTAAGAAAACTAATTAACTAACAATTAAGGAAAGTTTTGAATATTTAGATATAAAAGAAAGAAACTAATTTAGAAATTCGAAATTTACCAATTAATGAAAGTGATTAGAGCATAGGAATCCAATAAACATCCGCAAATTATTTATCAAGTAACCCTTGTTCCAATTTTTACTTCAAATCAAAGACCAATCAATGTTTTTAATTTGGAAAATCTAACTTTAAAAACCCTTTTTTTTAATTATAAAACTCAAAATCCAAGACTTCCTTCACCTCATAAAACAATAAAAATAATCTAAGCACTACCCATCAAAAGTAAGCATAAACCATCAAAAGATCTAAATCCTAAGCATGGCCTATCAAACCTAAGCATGAATAGTCGAAAATTAATTTTTATTTTCAGAAATTAAGAATGGAAGTTTGCCTATGGCACGAAGACAAGTCTACTAATAATTAAGAACACAACATATGGAACTAAATTAGAATAACTAAATAAATAAAAAGCAATCACTTATCTTCATCCATTGCTCTAATCAAAATTAGCCCGCCATTGCAAAGAAGACTTCTTGATTTGTCATTAAAGATTGCATCTTTACAACTTCTCCTTCAAGTACTTGCTTGGACAAGGCCCACAGCTACCCAAAATAAAAAAAATATGGAGAACTAGAACTAGAAGAGGGAAAAGAAGAAGAGAGAGAATGGAGAGAGAGAATGACTTGGCCACTTTTTGAAGGAGAATAGGCTTTTTTTTTTCCTACACTAGTGGCCTCCTTTTATAGTTTTGCACTCCTCTTTTGGTTAAGAGTTGTTTCTTTTTAGAGATGATTCTTGGCTTAGCTTTCAACCAAAGCTTCTCACTTAGGCAACAATTTGAATTGGAGAGGATTTATTACTAAGTGTGATCTCTTGGGCTCCAAGTCTTGGAAAATTGAACTCCTCAAAGATCTCTAATGTTGCTAATTTTGAAACTTTTTGCAATTTCTGCACAAAATTATAACAGGTAACTTTCCGAGGTCATATCTCCCTCAATATAACTTCGATTGACACAATCTTGGGCTTCACGGATATCTACTCGAAAAAACCTTTTCAACGGTATGTAGGTTGCACCAATCCGACACTCAGGTTGAAAGTTATGACAATTTCAATTTGCTGCCCCTGAAAAATCCGGGAATAATTTGCACACATGGAATCTTCTATATTTGGCATGCTATGGGATGTGTGGAACCCATGTTGGACGTCCAAGGCGTGCTTGGACTCTTTATTTGCTTTGTTATTTGATTCGCTTCCCATAGTTGGCCCGCTTCCTCACTTACAACTTTGACTAGCCAACTCACCTTGCAAAGTTTCTAATTTGCTCTTTCTTTCTTGATTTTGGTTTCTAAATTTAGCAAGTCAACGTCATCTTTCCAAATTTGAGCTTATTCTTTCTTCTTTGAGAATTTCCAATCTTTCCAACTCCACCAAGATGTCAAGATATGTAGGCCCACCATGAAGGGTGTCCTGCCTTTGATCTCTCTCAAATTTCACCAATGCAGGTCCCACTCTTGATTTCTCATACATAAATAAAATTAAATAATGTTAATAATAATCAAGTGTGAGGAATCTAGATGGACTATGCATGGGACCCTAAATGCCTACTTAAAGCACAAAAAATACTCAACTTTCCAAAAATAGCACATGGCGTCAAAATTAGAAGGTATGCATTAGTGAAGTCAAAAGAACTAATTTTTGGATGATGAATGAGATGAAAATCCCTAATTTCACAAGTCATGCAATGTTATAAATTTTGACCAAATTTGACTAAGATTCCAACTTTGATGCTCAAATGTATGAAAACATGAAATTAAGTGTAATTCTATGTAATTAACCTAATTAAGTCCACAAATGCATATGAAATGATGAATGAAAGCTACAATTTTGTGGACTTATTAGGATACAACCCCTTCGAAGCATCTGGAGTTCCTTTCCTTCCAAATTGTCCAGAGGATTGCCAAAAAGGCTAGGTTCCATAACTCCTTTCCTCTAAGGACTCCACATGGGGCCTTCCAAGCCAGGAACAACTCGGAGAGAGAATTTGGGAAAACCCAACAGCAGTCAAACCACTCAACCACCGAGCTCCATATATATTATGCAGTTTTGAACTTCACCAAAAGGTGGTCCATAGATTCCTCCTCTTTTAAACACATAGGGCAGCCGTTAACTATTGTCAACCTCCTCCTTCTCAGGTTATCCTGGGTCAGGATTCTTTTCCGGATTGCTAGCCACCCAAAGATTAGCACCCTCATAGGAGCCTTCATCTTCCAAATGTTGTTAACCGCATTCCTCTCCCTCAAACGATTTGTAATGGAAGAGAAGAAAGTAGAAATAGAGAAGTACCCATCTTTTGAGGCAATCCACACCCTTGTATCATCCCCACTTTCCAGTATGTACATACCGTTAAGAAGATTGAGGAGAGATGAATTGAGTTTCCTCTTGATCCTTCAAGTGCCTCCTTAGAATGAGGCTCCAAACCACCTTATCACCAATTCTTGACATGTAGGATTTAACCTTAGCATCCTTGTCCATGGCACAATTGAATAGGTCCGGAAACTGAGCAGTAAGAGTCCGATCTCTTGCCCACTGGTCTTTCCAGAAGAGAATTCTCTCCCATGTCCCATCTTGATATTTTATATTTTCCATTAGAAGCTTCTTAACTGAGAGGATTCCTCTCAAGATTGCTGCCAACATATAGTTAAAATTCTTTTTCTTAGAGCTATCCATGCAAAAGCTACTGCCCTGGGAGGAGCCTTGAGTCTCCATATGCTTGCCAATTTACTTCTGCAACCCCTCCCTTGCCACTAGGGCCGAGTAAAAAGAAGAGACAGAAAAGGATCCACATTTTGATGCTGTCCAAATTCTAGTATCTTCCCCATCTTCACAATTTTGAATATTCCTTTAAAGATTTAGAAGCGACATAAACTGCTTCTCCTCCTGTTAATTCAAATTCCTTCTAAATGTCGGGTTCCAAGTCATCTGCCCACTTCTGTCAGACCAACCAATGTAACTTCCCACCTTAGCTTGCTTCTCCATTGCGCAATTATATAGCTCTGGAAATTTAGAAGCTAATGGATCCTCTCCTACCCATGTATCCTGCCAAAACAGAACTTTCCTTCCCGTGCCTACTTGGTATCTAATGTTCTACATAAACTTTTCTTTGGTAGAGACTATGCCTTTCCACATTGCTGAATGCTTGTAATTTGCGTCATTAACCTCCCAACCACCCCTTTGATTTCCATATTTTCCATCACCATCCGTCGCCATAGGCCTTTCACCTCATCTCCGAGCCTCCAAAGCCATTTTCCAAGCAAAGTTTGATTCATCATTTTGTTGGTTTTCTTAAAATCTATGATGAATCAAGACATGACATTTGACCCCCAAGCTATTTTTAGCCTTCCAAAGAGGATGAGCGGTTCGGATCATGACTCGGGAGCGCACATAATATATTTAGAAAAAAGATCTACTAGTCTGGAGTTTTTTGCAATTTTCTCAAAATCTATGATTACTCAATGGCTCCAATTTGACGTTCTAGTCATTCTTAGCCTTTTAAAGAGGATGAACGGTATGGAAAATCATGAAATAGAGGCCCACAATAGTAAAAAATAAAATTAAAAAAAAAAAAAAAAAAAAACCCACACTGCCTCCAAAACCATGTGAAAATGGGCCATTTTCAAAGAGTACATCCAATGGTTCACTGTTCTTCTCAAATCTCTCAAGACCAAATGATTAATCAAAATCTGAAATATGACCTCTTATTTGGTTTTGACCTTCCAATGAGGATGAATGGTTTGGATAGTGAAAAGGGACTCACAAAAGTCCAGCTTTATAGATTTAACGGTTTGGTATTTTTCCCTGAAAATATATGATGAATCAATGGCTGAAATTTGTCGCCATAGCCGTTGGTGGCCTTTTAAAGACATCCAACGGTTCGGATCTTCATTTTGATGCCCACAAAAAAAAGGGACTTCCCAAAATGGTACTGTAGCATCGCCTACATTCGCATAATGGGAAATGTGAAAATCTTGGGTACAAAATCAGTTCATTTTCACATGTTTATTTACCCATCACATGCATAATTGGTGCAACCAAACATGGGATGTGCAATCGTTATGCATGAATCCCCATTTACATACGTAAATGGGTGCAACCAAACATCCCCTAAGTACCATCTTGTTAGTATCAGGATCTCATGTGTAACTGGATTATCCTTGTACTTGATAAGGTTTGTGCTTGAGTCGAATTTGACTTCCCTTTTATCCATGTGTCTTTGGAAATTATTGGTTTTGGCTTCTCTTTTTAGTTTAGTTTTCTTCTTAACAAAATTTTGGAATCTTAAGAAAACTTGAAATCTCAAGCTTATTATCCTTTGATTATGAACTGCTATTAATGGAGGAATCTGCCTTTTTCATTTACTTTTTCCTTGGCCTGCCTTTACTTCTATTTAAGCTCTCCACTCAGGAGAAGTAGAGACAACAGTTTGATCATGGGTGTTCTAGTTCCTTTTCATTTCACATTCTGTGTTTAAATTTGAGTACTTTGTCTTTGACTTTGAATACATTACTTATATATAAATCATGTAATTGTAATTTATGAAGCTTGGTCTGGGAAAAGTTTGGGTTTGATTTTGTCAAGCCTGCTACTGGTTTAGTGTCTAGCGTTGTCTTTGTGAAGTATGTGTCTCCTTTTTGTTTCAAACTAATTCTTCTCCTCCCCTTATTTTTTTTTTAATTTTTATTGCAAATATTGCAGGGCTGTTGTTGATCACAGTGTAGGGAAAGATCTTCCCCATGTTTCTGTTGAAAGCTTTGAGAGTCTACCTGGTAGAGGGCTTTTTGCAACTTTGACTGGTATTAAGGTATGGTCATCCATGATCCATATCACCATCAGAATACTATTTTACTAAGGATGGAAACAGGTAGGCCTTGTATCAGTTCCAAGGTGTACCTGCTCTGTTAAGCTTTTTGGGGGGCCTAGATCCAACTCTAGTCTAAACCCACCATGGCCGAAAATTCCTGTTCCAAAATGCAATGCAAAGGTAAGGATGAAAAATAGGATGGGAGAAGGTTCAGGCCTCTTTGAAAAGAAGATGATGCTTGTTTTTGGGAAGGGGAAGAGAGATGCGGGAAAGGGAAGAGAGATGCTACTTTGTTTCAATGTGTTTTTTTCCCTTGAATGGTAGTATTGCATAGAGATGTGCATGTACTAATGCAAAATCAGGCAAATGGTGGTCCTGTCTTGCATTATTTTTGTGGTTTGGGTTGATTTTGGGTTTCTTCTTTCTTCTTTTTGATTGGTAACGTTGCTCAAAACCAACAACCTCAAGCTCAAACTAAAAAAAGAGAAGAAAAGAAGAAAAGAAAAAAGAAAAGGAAGAAAGGGAGGCAAATTTCGTTGGTTTTTTTTTTTTTTTTTTAATTTTTTGCTATGCGTTGATGTGTATCACCATTGTCATCAATTGAAATTTGTAGATGTAGAGGGTAATTGTATAATTAGAATTGGGTTTCTTTGTAGTTTGTAGTTATAATGTATATCGGGGGCATGGTAGTGGATTAAGTGATGCGGTAATTATGTAATCAGAGATAGCCTGTACGGTGTGTGATTTGGAGGCTTGTTGCAATCAGAGTAATATAAACAGTGAACAGTTAAGATTTGATTAAAGAACTCTATTAGGGTCCATGTATTTACCTCATAAAAGAGAAAGGTAGGATAAATGAGTGTTCTCAAGTAGAAATGAATAAGGCCTTAAAACATTTTTTTAATCTTACATCTACCTTTAAACTTAAATGGTAGAGGGTAAAAAACTGTAGAAGAAGAATATTTAAAAAAAAAAAAAAAAAAAAAATCCTTTTCAAGTTTTGCAAAAAAAAAAAAAAAAAAAAAAAAAAAAAGAAGGAAATCTAGAGGTGTAATCCTCATTTCATAAAGGCGTGAATGTACATGATGTATAAACCTCCCATATATCTTAAACCTCAAGTTTTTTATAGCCTTAAGGTCTCTCCTTGACCCTATTTTTTTTTTTTTTTTTTATATATTTCTTTGCTCCTCTTTGATTATCTTCTAGCTGTCTGTGAACCCAGCTCTGCTGCCAGTTAGCTTGAGCAACAGTATCAAAAGTTGGTTTCATAGCATTGCTGGATGGTTTCCCCTCTACAAAGATTCTCTTTAATGTATATTTCTATGCTATTTCCCACCTTGATTTAATGGTCAATCAAGCCCAAGAAAGAACACAAACAAACCACCATTCACTGGTCTCATACTTTTTGGTTGGTTACTATCTTTTGTTTTGTTGTTGTTGTTGTTGTTTTTATTTTTTGTTATTTCTTGTTATTTTTTATAGTCAGGAGGTGGAGGTGAGCTGTTGAGGGCATCACTCGGTTCTGTAGAGTACATTGCTTCACTATGTAAATCTGATGTGGAGTCGAAGATGCTAAAGCAAGCCGTGAGCACATCTGCATATGGCAAAGACTTTGTTCATGCTGCACTATCTGTCAATAAAAAGGTGAGGTGTCTCCTGAAACTGTAGAGTTCGGATCAGCTGCAGTTGTCCAGATCAAGTTAAGGTTTAAAGAATGTAACTTCTTTTGAGACCCATCTCTATTTTTCTTGATACTGTCTCTATTGATAGCTAATGCTTATTTAGATGGAATGTAATCTTTAATGAAAGAGGCTGCATTCAACATTTTGTTAGGATAATGTACATCTTCCTTGGATCCATTAGAGATTTTTCGAAGTTGTTCCTGTTGTCCTATTTCCCAAAGTAGCAGATATGCGGAGCTATATGCCATAAACTTCAAGTATCATCTCTCTTCCCTAAATCTCTTTTTCTATAAACCGAATAGTTCCCCATTATAGCTACATAAATGTCATATAGCTACTTTTTGTGTGAACTAAATGTGTCATCTTCATCATGTACTGTCACAAATACCTCAACTAGCGTCAATGGTCTCCAACGGGTCTGGTCGCTTCTGAATGAATTAAGCCAAATAAATAGGTGTTTTATAAGTTTTAGGTAGCTGGAATCTTCTGTTTGTTATTTGTAAATGTTGGAGTTCTTTTATAGTGATGGTAGTATTTAGATTTTATTGTGAATGGAAGATGCAAAACAAAAGAAATGAATTTCAAATCCTTCCAGAATCCGCAGATTATAGTAATTAAGAAAATAGACAGCTCTGTCATTTAACCCCGTGAAGAAGATAGAAGAAAGACTAATTGTTTGTCCATGAATAAGATTACTCTTGGTTGAAACTAGATTCTTTTTTTCCCAACATCATTTTTCATGCTTCTGATATCCACACTTGTTAAGTGGAATCTATGTGACACAAGTACTTCATGTACGCCATTTATTGCATGTGACATGGGTACTTCATGGGCACTTCATGTGCACCATTTAGATTGTGAATGGAAGATGCAAAACAAAAGAAATGAATTTCAAATCCTTCCAGAATCCGCAGATTATAGTAATTAAGAAAATAGACAGCTCTGTCAAGTGGCTGTTACTGTTGTATTTTAACCCCTTGAAGAAGATAGAAGAAATTTAGACTAATTGTTTGTCCATGAATAAGATTACTCTTGGTTGAAACTAGATTCTTTTTTTCCCAACATCATTTATCATGCTTCTGATATCCACACTTGTTAAGTGGAATCTATGTGACACAAGTACTTCATGTACCCCATTTATTGCATGTGACATGGGTACTTCATGTGCACCATTTATGTACTGGTGGATATGAATGTTGTTTCTTATTTCTGCATTTAATGTTTTAGGGCTGTGCATTCTCATACATTTAGTAATACATGAATCCCATCGGAACTGTGCATAATGCTATATCATTTGTTTTGTATGATTTTTACGGAATATTCACAAAGTTGAACTTTTAAAGTGGCCATGTACCTCTGCATATTGCAATCCTGACATCCACGATGTGTTAAATGAAAATTCCCATATATTCAAAAGCTGCTAATGTCATTAACACTATAGTTTTGCTGCAGGTTACATTATTTCATTTTGAAGATAAGCCTCGTCCTGGTGTTTCAGATGTTGTAACTTCATTAAGAGATCAGGCAAAGCTTCGGTTAATGATGTTAACTGGTGACCATGAGTCAAGCGCTTGGAGAGTTGCAAAAGCTGTGGGTATCAACGAAGTCTATTGCAGCTTGAAGCCGGAGGAGAAGCTCAATCAAGTGAAGAACATTTCCAGGGATACTGGTGAGATGGATATTCATTTTCAACTGAGGTTAATTTATTTTAATGTAGCCATGTCATTAGTACTGATTGATGATTATGAGATATGGGCAGCTCAATTCACCTCAGTTTTTATCATTTCCTGAAGTGATGGTTCAATCTGCATTGTTCTTCGAATGTGAAAGGGCATTACCTCACTAGGACAAAAATTCCCATGCTTATAGGTGTTTGGATAGAAATTGCTCTCCCTCCACACACCCACCCTCCCACCCACCCCCCACCCCTCTCCCACTTTTACTTTTTTGGACCTTTCTGTGCTGTATTAATTTAGCAAATTCTATGTAATTTGTCATTAATATAAATCAATCCTGCAGATGCAGTTTCGTTTCTGGACAATCTGCCCCCCACCCCCCTTTTTTTTATTTTTATAACGGAGGGTGTCCCCTGTGTCCTTTGGGCCAGACTAATCCCTACGAGAGTGTTTGGATGCATGATGAATTGCAGTAAAGTGAGGTGAAGCATCAAATCAAGAGAGAATAAAATATAGGGGGTTATGATGGTCTTTTGTTTTTAGTTTGATAGGGAATCTTTTTGACTTTTTGTGTAAAATGCGGATTTTTTTTGTCATTTAATGGAGAAAGGAGGTTGCTTCTTTACTTTTTTTTTTTTTTTTTGAAAAAGGAGGGAATTTTGAATTTGTTTACTTTTGATATGACCCCTTGTCTTTTCCTAACTAGATAATGAGGGCTTTACTTCAATTTAACTTTACTAGTAAATTGCCAAACACGCCCCATAGGGGAGCTAGGTAAATCCGCTGTGGCCACAGTGTGGCAGCGCAATTTCGAACCTTCAACCTCCAGAAGCAAACCGTGGTTCTAGGCCAGCTGAGCTAATTCACCCCTCCCCCTCATTTAACCTTAAGCCGCACACAATGTTATCATGGTATTGGAGCAAGGTTTGAAGAAAAGTGGGTTTTCATTTAACCTTAAGCCGCAATCATCCTCTCTCCTGTTTTCTACAAACCTAGTCTTTTTTTTTTTTTTTGGGTCTTCTCCTGGTGGGCCCTATCTGCTACGATTCAAAAGACCATGTTTGATTTTACAAATTTGTGGGTTTTTTTTTTCTTGGCTTATTTTAGAGTATCTACAACAGTTGTTGCAAGCTATGATGCCCAGTTACAGGATGGATGCGAAAGGGACACGATTTCAACACATAAAGTATCAGATACAATATGTTGCCTGTTTTGAAGTATCTGGGAATCAAAGTTCATATATTTTTAGGAAATTACAAAAAATTAAGACAGTTTTTTAATGATTCTGATACTTGTGGGGCTAGAGAACCACCATTCCTGAAGAGGAATGCAGCAGAGCCCACTCCAAGACTATGATTCCTGGATACTAAAAAATAGGCAACACATCCATATATGTATCATATCTGATGCTTCATTTTATGTCTAAAATTTGAAACCCAGATGTATCCGTGGCTTTTCTCTATTATATCCACGTCATATCTTGCATTGTAGCGCCCACAATATGTACCATTACCTGCAATGTATCTTATAGATATGGTTAGATCATTTAGATCTTTATATATATATAATCAAAGGGATTGCAGTTCCTATAAATTGTGACCATTTTTAGGTGTTAGATCTTGCTTGATGGCTGTAGAGAATGCATCATTGGTATCCAAAGTTTCTCCATTTTGTGATGGACATGGTCTGTAAACGCCACAAAATTGCTCTCTATAGAGTTAAAGATTAGGGGAGAGGTTTGTCACTTCTTTATTATGTTCCAGAACGGAATACTGTTTTCTCATTTGCTAATTTGTTGGATTCATATCGATTAGCTGAGTCTTTGAATGTTTTTACAGGTGGAGGTTTGATAATGGTGGGTGATGGCATCAATGATGCACCTGCACTCGCTGCTGCTACTGTGGGTATTGTACTTGCTCAGAGGGCTAGTGCAACTGCAATAGCGGTTGCGGATGTCCTGTTATTGCAGGACAATATTTCTGCTGTGCCCTTCTGTATAGCTAAAGCTAGACAAACAATTTCGCTGGTATTGATCTTGTGTCAGTTGCATATCCATTAAGGCTATCAATGGAACAGACCCCTGGTTAGATGATTACTATTTACCTGAAGGGCATCATCATCACGGCCTTATCCCATCTATTTGGGGTTGGCACTTGATTACCTGAAGGACCCGACCAAAAACATTCAGATATGGGCCCATTTTAGCACACAATCGATAATTGAGTTCGTGCGCAGGCCCACAGTTTGGATCAACTGCTAATTGAATTCTGGTTGGGGTCCTGTTGAGTTCATACATTAATTACTAGTAAAAGTAAGGCATATTGGTTTATATGCATACATCTGTTTTGGGATTTTTAGGACATTGGTGCCCATCAGATTAATGGCCTAGATCACCAAACAGGGGGCTCCACGTGACAACTGCTGGATGCATGATGAGGGAAGTGGGGTTTGATAAGTCATGTCCTTCAGAATTGGGCTGCTGCGGTCCTGGGTTTGCTCACATTATGGGCTTTGGCATACCTGACCCAAACCTGCACTGTTTTACAGTCTTAAATTCCATTTAGTTACTGTGGGCTCTTTGATTGTTTTCAATCCAACATGTTTTTGGCTTTGCAGGTCAAGCAAAGTGTGGCACTTGCATTATCATGTATTGTTTTTGCTTCGCTTCCTTCTGTTCTGGGATTTCTACCACTCTGGTTGACGGTAAGTTAGTTATTAAGTTACATTTTTATTTCCACTCCTTTCAATCATTATTGTGTTGTATTATACAACTTGGGAGATGATCTGCCAAGTAATGTTCTTTTTGGGTGATAGCCCTGTTGGGCCCATGGCCCACCTGTTGGGCCGGCTGAACATCTCTAAATCCAATCAAAGTGTCCAGATCTGATCACACATGGTCACAAATTCCCGGGTTCGAAAACCCGTGACTTGGACTTGACTGGTCCAATGCAAAAGTAAAAAAAAAAAAAAGAAGAAGACTCAGGTAAGAGTCAACATGAAGACTCGAGTCAGGCTTTTTTTAATAATTTAAAAAATATTTAAAAATAATCAAATACTTATAAAGTATAGATATACTTTTGTTGACATGCATTCATGATAATCAATTCAAATTAATGAATTTATATATGCAAGAAAAAAATATTATAATAAGGAAAATAAAAGAAAAATATTGCATGTTATATAATTTGTTAGTCCAAATATCGAATATAAAAGAGCAAATATAAGTTTTAAATTACATTCAAGTCATAATTTTCAAATTGTTGACTCCAAACCTCGTGTATAATTACTTAAAAATAATTATTAATATTTAAAATAAAATCTACCTAGCAAATGGTTCAAAATGCAAATAACTTATTAAAATAAGGTGACTCAGCCCTATATTTGACTCGGTCCTCCATCAAAATGAGATGACTCAAGGGTCAACTCTTGGAGTTTTCCAACCTTACCAAATCCACCTTTTGACAACATAAATCAACAAATAATGATCTTTAGCAGGACAAGATCCCGGGGGCAATGTCGTGGTGGAAGGTGCTCACTATTGCAACTTTGAAGTTGTGGGTTCAAGCCATGTTTGTTATCTCTAGTTTTTCAGGGATTTCATGTGGCTCTTGAAAAGAAATCCTTTCATTCTATAAATTCAGATAGACATTGGATGGTTGCCACTCAAGCTTTATTCTGAGTTGTGATATGTTTGAAATTTTGCCTCAGGTTCTTTTGCATGAAGGTGGGACCCTAGTTGTGTGCCTGAACTCAATCCGTGCTCTAAATGACCCTACATGGTCATGGAGACAGGATCTCCAACTTATGATAAATGGATTAAAAGCATCAATCTCTTTTCTTCAAAGGAGACCTCCCTCAAGCACTGTCCAGGCCGCACCTCTGTAAATTACATGCATTGTAGGTTCCAAATCTCTAGATGTTGTATGTACGAATGATGTATGGTGGGTCAATAGTCACCATACACTAATATCATTTATCTAAAACTTGTTATATTCATCTTTTTTTTTCTCAATTTGAGAACTGGAAATTTTAATTTGTTTGTAATCTTTGATTTTGATTTTGATTTTTTATTGTCGTTCACTGGTCTCATTTGTTCTCCTAGGTAAACTAATCTACAGCAGATAGTTTTGAGCAAGCATTGGAAATCATTCTATGGAAGCACTGATCTTCCTAATCATCCATGTTTTAAATTGGCCTCGCAAAACTCAATCTACTTCCAATCCCTGTGGTACTGGGCTTGTCAATAAAATAACTGACTGGAAGCCAGCAGTTGATCTCACCTCCCGTTCTAGGAAAGCCTTTGTCCAATTCAATCCTCCATCCATCTGTTGGTATCTGCACCAAATTTCAAGTCCAAGTAAGATTAGCGGTTGAATACAGCACAAGTGGACAAATGTTGCTTGATTGTGTTTGTCCAATCCAATTGAATGGGAGGCATGTATGCTAACAAAATGAGAGGTGTAATTCTCTACGTGTCTGTCTAGCTAAGTTATCTTGGCAGCCGTGGGTAGGCTGACTTCTATGTTTATTCGTTTTGAAATAGAGGAGGTAAGGTGTTTAGTTGCCTATTTCAATGTTTTCTTGTCTCTTGTTTGTCCTCCTTATTTTTTGTGTTATGTCTCTCCTCCCAGTACCAAGCAAAGGGAAATGAGGTGGGGAAAATGCACCTTCTCTTCTGTACCTTTTGCTTGAAAAATATATTTTTATGTAATAATTAAGGTACAAGTGCATCAAGAGGGAAGAAAACAAACAAAAAAGAAAGTTTTTTTATTCATGAAAATCCAAGCATCCAGCTGGAGCCTAGATTTCATCACGTAGGGCTAGGGGGGAATTCTTACCTTCCACTTTTCCTGCATCCGAAAGTCAGTGAGAATAGAGAATTGAAGGGTATGAGGGGGGGAGCTCCACAAACTGTAACCTGTAGGGCTTTCAACAGACCGGGCAAGAGATGCTTCAGCCCTAGATATTGAACTGTTTTGGAGGAATTGCAGAAAATTCTGATTTCCCTAAAATAAAACCTTTCTTCTATGGCTCTCTCCAAATTTTAAAAATATATAGATATTCTTTTGTCATCTATATCTATTCATTATCACATTTTTATACTTTTATTTGTTGGGAATTTAGGATTAATTCTATTCTTTGATATTTATTGATAATATCTCAAGAAAATCCCTAAAGTCTAAAAATGTAACACACTTTTGGAGACAAAAAAAAAAAAAAAAAAAAAAAAAAAAAACGGAAATATCGTGAGAAGGAAGACTTGTGAAGCTGATAGCGACAGTAAATGCAACAACTGATGGTTCAAAAATTAGAGGATATTATTGGTCTTTGTATCCTTTTACTTCAACTACCTGCACCAACAAATGCATGTACCCCGCCTTAATGGCCAGGGTCCGAAGTTCCTCGGTATTGATTGCATATGTTGAAGGAAAGATGTGAATCTTTACCAAACACAACAAAAGTTCTACACAAAGACCAGCTGCTGACATCTCTTTAAGAAGTTCAGGGCCTTAGATTAAGGGGCTTGACCATTACCTACTCGGAAATTGAAATCAACCTTATCAGATATTTTCCGATACATGTTCGAAGGGGATGAAACTAACAAAAATAAATGAAAAATGAGGTCCGATAAAAATAAGAAAATGAGCATTTAGGGATATTATTAATAGGTGATACAATAAGAGATACTCATTTGAGGTGGCTTGGACCTATCCAGCATAAGCCCACAATGGCATCATTGATGAAATACTTTCAGTGCAGATTGATGGCTAAAGAAGTATGATCTATTCGAGGATTTGACTTACTAATTAGAATGGAGAAATGGGATCTATGCAGCCCACTTTTCATCGTAGTTGGGACAACAAGGCTGTGGTGATGATGATGATGTCCAAAGGGGATGGAATGAAAGATGGCAATGTGGTGATGATGATGATGTCCAAAGGGGATGGAATGAAAGATGGCAACAAAAGCAAAACCCGCTTAGGCAGCTCACACGTATTTTGGCACATGTACAATACACAAATCCAAGGCTGGTCATCGCCCACGGGATGAGCCGAAAGATGTTATATATTGGCCAAGTTAGTCAGGGTAGTCACTCCCTCTCTGGCATATAATCATGCTTTCTAGCATAGGGCTAACCCATTTAGCTATTGGCCCTTAAAAAAATATGTATAACTACGGCTCAAAACGGTTTTAGGGCATATAATCAGCCTAAACCTCTCTTTTATCTGCTGCATCTAACTCACCACTTTGAAAGAGTTGACAGATTGTTGTGCGGGGCAGTGGGGCACACACATGCAATAAAAGAAAAGAAGGGGAAAAAACGTCTATTAGGAAGTCCTTTTCAAGTTTCAATCAGCAACAATATTATACATGTCTCTTCTGGTGCTTGCCAGTTCGTTTGCATTATATATTTACAATATCCCTTAAACCATTTGATTTTAACATACTTCTCTGCTCCAGATAATGATAGAACTATAAAAATGAATCCCATTTACTATTTTAATGGGACCCACCTCTCACATTGAATGGTCAAAAGGGCCATGCCATTGAATTTTGAAAAGTTGTTGTGGTGGATTTATCTAAACTCCACTTGTGGCACATACACACACAGTATAAATATTCAAATGAGGTGTGTAGATTGATTGCCAAACATAAAAATCTTCTACATCGAGGATTGTTGCAGAGATTCCATCTTAGTGTTGTGTGGTTGTGAGCTTTGTCCAACTCCAACCCATATTGGGTTTAAAAAAAGACACAAGTAGACTTATAAAAGTAAACCCACGTTTTATTAACAATAGTATATGATTAGATTGCATGTTGGGGGCTTTGTGAGAGGAATGGCCACTGAGAAAGGACCAAAGAAAAGCAATCACCATGTTGATGTTGGTTTTATAAATAGAAAAGGCATAGGTCTGTATATCATTAGTTTGACCAAATACGCTTAATGTGGCTTCCCAATACCTACATAAAATCTAAATACACGTGAAGCAGCTGATACTTATTATTATTATTTTTTTCAAATCAACCCAGTCTTGGGACCAGTCTCAAGTAAGAGACATCACCAAACTTTTGGGTTTTCTATCTGATGGTGGATCTTATTTCTTTCGTTGAATTCTGGGTTCATCCATCCGCCGGGTCCGGTGTAGATGGGTCATCGATCAAAATGATCAGAGGAGTCATCATGAACAATTTTTTTTAAGAAACCCAACTTTGGCCTTGACTCAATTTGTTGTCTGAGTCTTGTAACTCGGCCGAGTAGGCTGGGAGCAAGACTTGACAACCTGTTGAGTGCAGGTGACTCAGCTGAGTCCTGTTTGAGAGTTTTAAAGTAACGTCTTTAGAGTGTATTTAGATGAGGATCTCTGCCTGTTGAAACAGAATCCCAACTGGAGCAGAGGTTCAAATTAATATAGAGTTGTGATGATCGTGTGGTTCTGATTTGATCCAATGCATTGGCATTTGACATCAATAAATTAATCATGTACTTCAAAGGATTCTTATCCAAGAGAAATTCCTATTCCCAAGTACTTTAAAATAGGCAATATAAACCTTGTTTCTGTTGTATATATGGTTTGTCGGTGTAATATCCTTGTCATGGGCAGGCATCATAGGTGGTGACCCTGGGACATGGGTATTTAGGTTTGTATGGAACTGGCCCCACATCTAATTTATTTTGATTTGAAGAGAACTACCACATCTGATTTGTTTTGGTTTGAAAAGAACTAACTGAACATTTGTTTTTTTTTTTTTTTCTTTAATACATTACTGTTGTGCCCTTGTTTTCTTAACTTGTCATGGCCAAGCCACTAGTGATTTATTTCTTCAAGCTCTCCACTTGATTCAATTCAATCCTTAAACCTGTACCCTACCCATAGGGGTCAAAACTCAGACTTAGACCTGGTATTTCCATCCCCCTCCAGATGGTTGTTCAACTTCAAGCTTCATACATTCTTCTTTCTAATTTTACTCAATATGGCCCACTTTTGATCAATTCATACCTTCAAGCACTTGTTTCCACCTCCCACATGAATTGGCACTTGCACAATTTAACACTGTACTTTTGAAACTATTAAAAATTTAAGGTCCTAAAATTAAGGGTTATGATATCTAATACATCTCAAGTCAAAGTCTTACAATCCTTGCACACCCAATCACTCATGGATAGGCCAGCATACAAGTGGTCCCCCAATCAAGGGAGTAAATGACCATTCTCTATATATACCCCAATGATTACATGAATGCACCCAAGTGGGCCTCCAAAGTGAGGGACGCAAGTAAACAGTAAAATAAAAGCTCTGCCCAATACCAAATCGAGAGAGAGAGAGAGAGAAAAAAAAAGTGAAAACCATAGCAGGGGTGTGGAGACGAGGACATGAGTGGGATAGGGAAAAAAGAAAGAAAATGAAAAGTGGTAGTAATGCAGTTGGAAACCAACTTGCATAAGGTTGGTCTTATCATTATGCACAAGTTAAAAAGCTGATGCTCAACATCTCATTGCGTCCCAGAGTCCTTTTTTATTAAATTGTAAGATAGAAAACAGTGGAGAGATAAGAAGGGAGGCTTTAAATTCCATTAAAAGAAATGGAGAAAGCGACGTGAAGGAGAAATGAGAAAAGGGAGGAAAGAGGGGAGTGGTTGGATGGCCAAAATCAGTGCTCTGCTCCCTCTCTTTCTCTCTCTATACTTTTCTTTTTCAATCAACACAACTGCTTCCCTTGTCCTCATGTTTGGTGGTAGTCAGTTGGAGGATGGCAGTTTTGAGAGCAACTCACACGCCTTTCCCATTAAATAAATGGGAAAGAATTTCATAAAGAGGGGTTGTAAGTTTCAAAACTGAATAAACAGGATCCCTTTGAGGATTTTTGATCTCTTTTGGGTTTTGTTGGGTATTCAGAATACTTGTTTTTTTTATTTAACAGCTGTTGTCATGGGTGGCTGGGTCCCCCCTTTTCCTTTGTCGTTTTGTGCTTTACCTGGAATGTAACAACTGTGGGCTTTATCATTTGTATTTACTCACTCCAATGTAAGTCTTTCACAAAGTAGAAACTTGGTGGCAACTCTCATCTACCATGTGATTGTCATACATGGATGTTTGATTTGTATGTCATATATATCACTGACCACAACAGCTGCAACGGCTCAGATTTTTCATTTTCCTTTTGTTCTTTTTTTTTTTTTTAATCTAGTTGATCATCATTGTCAGAATTATAGTCTTATTCCAACCATATTAGATGCAGCAATATAAATCCGTCTGTCATCCGGGGGTTAAATTTTCAAATAAGTTACACTTTCTTAGATTCAAGATAAAAGATCCTTGATCCATGGGCTCAAGCTGAAAAACAAATTATATTAACAACGTATTTATTTAGTAAAAACTTCTGTTTTGGCCATCAAGATTCATTCACAGCCTAAGAAAAAATACTAACAGTAATTCTTATAAATGAATTTCATACAAGTTAGTGTCAAGTTTTGTTTTTAAATCAATCAAGATTTGGAGGAGTCTCTGAAATCAAAGGATTTGCATCCATTGAATGTGGATACGGTACTGATCATTTGCTTTCTTTATTAGTGCAATTTTTAAGGAAATCACCTGAATCTGGGTGTGTTTTTTTTTCTTTCCTGAAGCCCTGCAAAGTTTACTATAAAAATTATGACGGCGATGCTAAAAAAAGATCTGCATAAGGAGTTTGAGATCATTCATTATTCTCCGTAATGGGGTTAAGGAGGCATCTAGAAGAACTAGCTGGTCCCAGATGAGTGTCAGAACCGAACTCCTCGAGAACTTTGTGTGTTCCAGTGTGAGGTAGACCTCCGAACTCGCTGCAATTGCTCTCAAATCTACTGAATAATTAAGCAAGGGTTCTCATCTCCCTTATATAGAGCAATCCATAGAAGTCAATACTACGACGGACTCTACCCCTCCTGCAATCCCATACCTCCTGACCAACGTGGGAATTCTACCAACCGGGAGTCTGAACCTGATCCAAACTATATTACCAAGAGTTTGATCCTTATATGATACTACCAAATCGAAACTTGTTGAGAGTTCAACCACGGCGTATTGCCGGGCTCGATCTGCTATGGGCCTAATGGCAGTTGGGCCACACAATTTCCCTAACAATCTCTCACTTCATACAAATGCCATGTAAATCAAATGTGGCAATGTACATCAACGTATACTCCAGTCCCAACATACATTTCAGTAAAGGAAAATACTTAATGAAATGAATACACATCAATTCCACTAGTGGGATTGACGAGATTAAGATCTCACATTTCTTACCCACATTTTAGATATATTGATATCACAATTCAATATCTTGAGGGATTGTGGAATTGTGGTTTCATTCACCGATGTGATGCCAGACTTTTAACATTTGCACCGACTTATCAGTTTTTACAAACTTCAAATATTATGAAAAGATCTAACCTGATGGGCACTTGGTTTACTGCATTGCAGGTTGTATCCTAGCTTCTATTCTCAATAGAGCTACTATATCTCTTTTATTTATATCAGAAAATCAAAACCTTTGCCAAATGGTTAAAATATAGTAAGACATAGACTCCATCTTGTTCAACTCACAACCCCAAGAGGCAATCATACAACCATACAATTTCAAGACAACAACCATGCCACAAAATTCATACAAGTTAGTATCAAGTCTTGTTTTCTAGATCAATCAAGATTTGGAGGAGTCTCTGAAATCAAAGGATTTGCATCCATTGAATGTGGATACTGTGATCATTTGCTTTCTTTATTAGTGCAATTTGTAAGGAAATCACCTGAATCTGGGTGTATTTTTTCATTCCTGGAACCCTGCAAAGTTTACTGTAAAAATGACGACGGAGATACTAAAAAAAGATCTGGATATGGAGTTTGAGATCATTCATGTTTCCATGCAACGGGGTTGAAGAGGCATCTCCACCGGTGGGGCAGATTCAATGAATGGGACAATGGTGCCATGTGTTTGGTGGAAATTTGAGAAAATGGACGTTGCAATGTTGTCCTTGTCTAGTACTGATTACTTTTCCCAAGGTTTGTGGACTACACTGCTGTGCATGAATTGCATGGTTAGAGACAGAGAGCCAGCCATTGCCCAAAAAGATAGGACAATCTTCCAACACTCTGATTTTCACTGCTGATGCGTAGAATATGAAGGATTGAATACGAAGCATTTAAGCAATTTCATTTCTATCCATCCATTCGCTACCCCACAATTTGATTGCCTGGATTAATAATCACCTATCAGGACTAACATCTTAGTTTCTCCGCATGAGATTGTCCTAAATCCTGAAAAGAAGGGTTGGTAGCTTTTAAAAACCTATGAAACAAAAATTTGAGCCTAGGGAGATTGTACACACCTATTTGGCATTATTAGAAATTGATTATACCATATATGATATATGATGATTCCATATTTGATGGTCATCTTTGACGGCTTGCCTTGTATACTGTGTGCCCATAGATGAATGGCTTGAAATTGAATGGCGAGGATGGAAACGGCACCTGTTTCTCAAAACTTGGACAGCATATTCAACCTATGTGCCGTGTGATTTCCAGATTCCAGAGCTTTTCTAATCCAAAGTGGTGAATATAATTGATAAAGTAGAGTAGACTGTAGAGTGGAAAAAGTAGAGCCTGGCCCCTCGCATGTACTTGAAAAAAAGAGGAAAAACTGAGATTCTTCTATGGTAAAAGAAACACTGAGATTAACTAAAACTTAATGTAGTATTTCGTGACGATTAAGCATATCAAAATGCCTGTGCTCAGCATAAAATGGTCCCTCTTTAAAAATCTGGATTACATAAATGAATAAAACAAAGGTTAATATTCGTGTTACAGAGACATGCTCTTTAGTGGCTAATTAAATGTTAGAGCCCACAGGATATGGGTTTTGAAATGTGCCCCATTGTACACAAGGGTTACGGCAGGTACAGCAAAATAAAGAGGGAAATTCGGCTAACAACGATTTAGGGGTCAACTTGGCCCTTTGACTGCTATAATGACATTTAGTGTATCTTTTTTTTTTACTTTTCGTTACTTTTTAGTTTTAATTTGCAAAAGACTTATAACCGCACCAATGCATTAGCAACATAATTCACAATAAAATGAATTCAATCAAAGAATTGTATAAGAGGTAAGCATCTAAAGATAGAAGTTGAAAATATAAATGGGACCCTTGACTTCGGTAAATATTAAATTACATAGATTGCATCGTACTTTCATCTTTCTAAAACTCAATTTCCATTAGATGTTATGTTATTTAATGATTATTTTTTTTATATCAATTATACTACATATAAACAAAGAATCGGAGAATCCCATTAAATTAAACAAATATGCCACAATTGATGAAAATCAAAATCAACTTATAGAAATGCAATTACACGAAACAAATAACACAAATGCACAATGCCTGTCCTTGGCCAGCGTCACGGTGGTTCACAAATACATTGCAATTTTGTATCTGGTGGCATCATAAGCGTGCACAATTCACATCCATCGAGCTCTCCCGAGACGAGAAACTCGCGAGAACAAGAGATCACGAGCACTGACGGAATGACGTACACGTCTGACAGCAGTGGTCACGCGGATTACCGTACGGATTCCTATCATCTTTTCCCGACCGTGCCCCTCCGTACGACGGACGATCCGAGCGTACGTTAGCGCAATCCGCGCACGATAGCAGTGGGAGGAGAGAGAAATGGAAGACGGAAGGATTTGGATTATCATATCACATCATATCAAATCAAATGCAAATGAATGCATGAATGAATAGGAATAGGAAATGGAAATGCAGCCATGGGGGCAATGTCACTGCCACCCACTGCGCGAATATCGACGAAGAGAGATGATGTCTTTTTGGGGAAGGGCAGGGGTTTTGAGTGCCTTATAGCTGGCTTGCCGACGTGTCACTACCGGATTCAGCAGCACCAAAAGGCCTGTCAGGTTCCCCAGAGTGACGGTTGGGGTTGGACGGGTGGGTGTAGGCCTCGTCGGACGCTACACGACGAGCTGCTGGTGGCCCCAGCTGTCCTAGATTTTTTTTTTTATCCCCCAATTACATGGCATTGCATGAGGGAGATCCACAGACATGATTGGACAGACGAACGGTAGAAGATAGGCTTGTATCTACTGCCACGTGTCCTGATGACCCACCTGTGGTGTGGTGTGCATCTACAATCAAAACGATGGCAATCAACTCATTTTCCACGTGACACCAGCAATAATACAAGAGAGAGAGAGAATTTACTGGTTACGTTGTAAGCAGCACGTTTTTATTTTGGTTATTATTTCGAAGATAGAGAGAGAGTCTAGAAGGTAGGAAGAGGCTTTTAACTTTTATAATATCAAATTAATAACCACATTGTGTTTTTTGGTACCCATTGTTGTGGTTGATTGGTCAGATCAGAACCGTTCATCTTGGAATGATGATCAACTCAAGACCTAACTGTATCTGATTAGACTGGTGCTGGGTCAAAGTCCAACTTTGATCTATAATTGGTTCAGGCCAGTGTTGGATGCCTGATAAAGCAGACTAGGTTAAGTTGGATCCAACTGACAGACAAATATTATAATGGTAAAATAGTGTGCAAAATCATGATAATGTGATATTTTATTTAAGGTATAATACCATCCATGACACGCCATCAGAGTCTATTTAATTGGGTCCATCATGTCCTGTTATGAACTGGGTCTCCAATCTGCAGAGAGTTGGGTTTGTTTCAATTTGGAAGCGCCATTGTAAACCGGGTCCTTTTGTAAGTGTAAAATATATAGACATTTGTGATAAAATTAAGTGTTATCTTTCGAATTATTAATGAGGTAAGGAGTGAAAGGTATAGGACGGTGATGTAGATCTTGACAATACTCAGGATTTGAATTTCTAAGAGGATGGTTGGTTATTTCATGCTCACTCTTGGACATTCACTATTAATCTTTACTAACAATTTAGGAGATGAGTTTCTATATATTTTAATTTTAAATATTCTATGCAAAAAAGTAGGCCCAAAGAATTCTCAAATGCTATTCCTTTTAGTTTCACAAATGCTCAATTACTATGTAAAGTGGAAATTTGTAAATTTCATGGGTCAAAACTCTATTTTTACAGTTAGTTATTTTTTATTATTTTTTTGGGTATCTTAGCTAAGGAGATTGAAATAGGGAAGATGGGTTCATCCACGTCATCTGAGTGAGAGATGAGATTACCAACCAACTGGATAACCCACTGTCCTCATCAAGTTCCGTAGTTGATTTTATGAATTCCCACTCTTGAAGAGGGAATCAGGATTCTAGGGAAACATTATCGGTCGGGAAAAGTCCCAAATACCTCCCAGCAAATTAGGCCTTACTCTACGTTTAGCGATTTGAAAGCTCAGGATTATTGTGGTAGAGGTTTGGCACATGAATTTGGATATTCCACTGCTTCTAAAACTATCTACTTGTCAACTAAGGTCACTTTCAATCCAACTCACATGAGCAACTTTTGATACAATGGCACAGCTTGAGCATGTATGGCCCCATATTGCTGGTGTATTTTTCTTTAATGCATCATTTCTCTTCTGCAAACCAGGGATGTTAGTTATGGAGTGGCTTTTTTGATGTCTGACTTTTGAAAAATTAGATACGTGGGTCAATAATGTTCTAATGTAATTAAATAGGTCAGGTTGAGGTATTTGATATGCCTATGACTTTTGCAATCATCTAATGCAATATCACACCTAAAATGCCAAAAAAATTAAGAAAATGTGTTTAGTTAAGTAAATTCAAACTGCTCAGAACCGTCACATTATTCATGAGCTTTAGGATGTCACTCTTACTCCCTTTTGCCCACCGCCTTCATACAAGATACATTGTATAAGTGAGACCAATTTTATCGTGCACCAAACTTAGCATGGGGCCAATGGACAAAGCACAAATCTTAATCTCGTTGATTTATTAAGATGGGTTCTATTATTTAAAAAAAGAAACGATGGGCTCAATTATCGTGCGTGGAACTCTCACGTTACAACAAATCACCTTCGCTACAGTACGTACCAAGTTCTTCCTTAGATCTATTTTGTAAAATCGCCTATGTATGTTCCTTTCTCCGTTTTTTTTTTTTCTTTTTCTTTTTTTAATAGAAGGTTGTGATAAAAAAAACAGCCCACACATGTGAAAAGAAAGTTCATATAAATGAAAAAGAAGCTCGTTTGAGCGAGATAAACACCTACACAAGTGAGAGAAGTAGTGTATCCAGGGTTTGAACTATGGACAGTCGGGTGAAAACTATTGCCACTTACTTTACTACCACATACCAGTGAGGTAAGTGGTCATTCTCTACATGTCCCTTTGTTGGACCGGCTAGATACAGTAATGGGTTGGGTTTTCCACTTTTAGGCTAAATTCGAAATCTTCCCAACTCACCGTCTCCCCATCTTGCATACAATCTAATGGCCATGTTGATTTGTGATGTGGAATTCAGACTGACCCAACTAAAAATCTCAAACTGTTGGGATTGTTATATATAGGGAAAAATTATAACAGATACGAAACTCTGGCTCATGGTCATAAAAGTATATGAAGAATTGAAAATATCACAAAAGTAAAAAGTTCTCCATAATTCTTTCAATCAAGTCCTCTCTATAAAAAAAGTTTTAAAAATGACAAAATACCCTTATGTAAATTTTAAAATCTTCTCTCTAATAAATCATGTAAGAGAAATGATCACGTCCAACCCAAATGCCTAGTGGGGCCCACTTTAACTACTTTTTATGCATGAATGATTAAAGAAAAAAGAATCCCAAATGACTAAAAAACTAACTACATTAAATGGTTTTGATTATCAAAATCAAAATGACTAGTTTTAGGAAGGAAGAATGTTAAGAAAAGACAAGAAAATGTCATAAGGGAAATATATTTCTGTCATTTCTTAAAAAGATTTTATGGAGAGGACGTAATTGAAAGAATTGTAGAAAACTTTTATACTTTTTCGAAATACTCAAATCTTTATGTGCTTTTTTGAAAATGAGCCAAGAGATGTATACTTTTTTTTAAATCTTCCTTATATATATATATATATATATATATAAAATTAAGCAACGCAAAGGGTGATTACCTCAAAATCCCAAAGGGTTTCTTGCGTGCCATATAGGATGTTGAGAAAGAAGTCAATTTCAAGAATTTTGCAATGCCACCTCATCTAAGTTTTATGCATTTTTAAATCACTCATGGTTAACTTTTGAGTTTTTGCTTTATTTCAAAAATGGAAACAAGTTTTCAAAATAGTCTCTGAAGTTTTTCAGTAAGTCTTCAATTAAGGACATTCAACCACTTAAAGGTATTTTCTAGCAATTCTTTTCTTAATTTTATTAAATACCCAAATTACCCAACATTTAAAGGCATGACATGGTTCCGGCTACCACTAGATACAATCGATCGCGCGGAGGGTTGTCCTTAATTACAGTGAGGATACCGGTGAAGAAAATGAGGAGCATCTGGAGAAAGCAAATAAGAGTTTTATTTCAATGAAGGGAAATTTAGTATCTTAAAAAAAATTGAGAGACTAAGTTGCCGAAAAATACCTTTAAATAGATGCATATCCTTAATTGAAAACTTTCGAGGAAACTTAGTGGCTAATTTGAAAAGTTTTAAAATTTATGTTCTTTTTTCAAAAAAGATAAAAACTTAAGGCCTTATTTAAGTTGTTTTCTTCTTCTTCTTCTTCTTCTTCTTATTATTATTATTATACCATAACTGCTATCTCATCAGTATCCAGTACCATAGCTAGTATTATCCTATTCCTTTTAATATTTCCTATTTTAATGCAGTAAAAGAGCTGCTCTTCTCATTTCTTTGAATAAAACTCACGTCGGATGAAGATGGTAAAGACATTGTAAAATGAAGATCGGGTGATTATGATGAAGATGTTGAAAGATGGTTGGTGATGATTATGAGAAGAGGGATTGGGGTGGGCTGAAGAAAAGGTGGTGAGAGAGAGAGAGAGATGGAGATGACGTGCTGGGGGCGGTGAAGGTTTGTTAGATGAGGCGGGGAGTCTAGATGGCTTGCAACACCCCACGATTGTGACCCCCGCTAAGAAGGGCGATTAGAAGGATCCGCATATCGACTGGGTTTGCCATATGAAGAATAAATGAGTCATACACTGGAAATGAGTTGTCTAGATCTTAGTGCTTGGAACCTCCTCTCTGCCTTCTCGATCCCATTCCGAAAACGCGGATCGGCGTTTTCTGAGTGAATCCGTTCTCGGAGCGTGGTTCAGCCATTTTCAAAGTGTGGTTCAACCGTAATTTGAGAGTGGTTTGGCTGAATATAGAGCGAACCACGCAGAATCTTTAGTTTTTTTTTCTAATTTTTTTTTCATTTTCTTTTTCCGTATATAAGCTTGACATTTATCTTTTGAATGAAGAAACTTCTTCTGACTCATTAATTATTGTCGATTTTATTTGATCAAATTGCAAAGTTAAAGTTTTTTCTCCATTTTTTTTTACTTGAAAATATAGATAAGATATATTTGTGCCCATTAGTTAATTGTTTATAAACCCACAAACACTATGTTGTATAGGACAAATAATTATTTTAGAATTTAGCATTTCGGACCTCTCGCTCTCGCTTTACACTTTGGGCACTTAGGTCCAGATCCCTAGGCCTATAAGTCAAACTTCATCTTAACTCAACATGATGCGTTTTAAAATTGTATGGCCTCAAAAACCGTAAATACTACGGAGTTAAGCGTGCTTGGGCGAGAGCGATACTAAGATGGCTTACCTTCTCGGAAGTCCTCGCGTGCACGTGGGCCAAAGCAGAGTGCGAGTTAGATGTGTGGGCCTGTATTTTTTCTGGTTAATAGGTTTGTTTGGATGGAAGAACAGAGGAAGTGTAGATGGGTTTGTACAGCACAGCGTCTCTTATTTTTTGAGAATTAGTCAATATTATTTTCTTTTCAATTATATTTAACAAGAAAATAAATTTTAATATAGTTTTATTTTGGGGGCTGGAGTTGAGCGCGGGCCTTCCTTACTGGTATCATATTATATAAACCTAGTGACATGGCCGTATGGATTTGTCTAAACTCAGAGAAATCTTGGGCATTAAGTTAAAAGGAGAGGGTGGCGTACTTGGGGGAGAGAGAATAAAATCCCTCCAGATTTGTGGCAGACATAAACTAGTGGATTAGTTTCACTTGCGTGTCTCTCGGGAATGCAAGTTCCAGTTTGGTTTCTTTAATCCCAATCCAAACTACAATATAATAACAATGATCATAGATCAAAGAGGAGGTTCGAGGAAATGCAACGGCCTCGACCCACCTCACCTCACCTGTGAATTCTTTTTACCACATTCATCCTTGGGTGCATGTGACTTCATAAGCAAAATGAACATTTATGCCTGTTATGCTAGTCTTCGTAAAACTGAAACATGTTCGAACGGCCTACAGCCTGACTAGAACCTCAACCTCTCTTCTCTTTTTTGGTATGATATGATTGTGTTTGGTAGTTCTTTCCGCTGGATTAGTCCAAGTGGGTTGGATGCACACAATATTGTTTATGACCATGAGAATAACGACATGAATGGAATGAATATAATGGAATAATAGTACAGTAATGTTGGACATATCATCCAAACTATTAAGGATAAGGTTAGGCCAAAGTCACTTGTCTTTTTGTACCTATAATTAAATCCATTTATTTGTCGTGGTCGTGTTCTGACCTCCATACCTTCACAAGAGCTAATTGTCATGAGTAGTGTGAATTCTTATCCTTATACAAGACTCACACCCTCTGCAGAGAAAACCCTTGAAATTAAAGTGCTCCTTAATTTTGCTTCATTAGAAAGGAAGGAAAGACCCCATTTATTCTTATACCCTATGGGATCAACGGTTAAGACCCATGTATATACCATCCATCCAATGAATAAAAACCATTCACTATCCACTATAGAAACTACTACACGACTCTATTATAATTCTAAACTTATCCACAATATTCTACAACACTTCATATATCTTTTTGTTGTTTTATTATTATTATTATTATATATTTAAATATTGCTTATCATGGAAATATTATTAATCGAAAGACTCCATATATCTCTATAGGAAAATGCTCACCGACGAACGGTACATATGTGCACCGTGCAACTAAAACTCCTTGTGGAAGGGGCCTACATTTTCATTTCACACATTACACCTAACACACATTCCAAACGAGTTTCGTGCTAGCACTTTGCGTGCATGTGAATATTTTCCTATATCTATATGTCTTTGCAATGTAGAAAAATCCTAACGGCGTGTTCGGCAATTAATTAGTTCAAGTAAAGTAAATTGAATCCAGGCAAGAAATGAGAAAGGATTATATTAAAAGTATATAATTTTAAAATTTCTTCAGAATTTTTTAAAAAAAGTCAAAGAAGCAACATCTTTTCTCCACTAAAAGACGAAAAATACTCCACTTTTCCATATAAACAGTGAAAAAGATTTCATACCAAACAACTAAAAACAAAACATCATCATAACACCTTATACTTGATTTGATGCTTTACCTCACCATACTTCAATTCACCAAACATCCAAATAGGCCCTAAGTAACTCTTTCCAACTCTAAAATATATATATACCTTCCTTCAAGAGTCTCATGGATCCTTCACGATCGTTATTGATAAATCTAAATCCTTTCATCTACCTTATTGTGGTTGATAATTCTAAATCATGTCATCTATCCAATCATATATATATATATATATCATACAACTTAGTCGGTCATAATGCCCGTGTGACTTTAGAAAGCCTTTAACCTTGTCATCACCTCTCCTGTGTGTATCACAGGCCATGAAATGGTACTACCCTTGGATAATATGGATATTGCTCGTACGACTGTCCACATAGTTGTTTGTGTGATATCCTAGGACCATGTTGTATCGCGCACATCGCACTGTGCGAAATTGCACCATTATTATACAAATAGTTAATTTAGAAATATTTAAATTTTAACTGTTCATGAAAAACACTAAATCTAAGGGCAGTTGTACGAGCAATATCCCTCCTAGGTAATAGAATGTGTGAGGCACATGTTTCAAACTCCAAAACCACTGCATAACTTAGACACCACTGTATTGACTTTCTTGTAACTTACAAGTTCATGTCCATCGAGCCAACCACATTAGATTGATTATCAATAATCGCACGTGATGTATTTATTTAGACTTTATTTTTAAAAAAAATGAATGATGATGAACACTAGTGTTAATTATGTCCATATCACATGATTACTTCAATGGTGAATTCTATAGTAGTGAGGCTAGAATTGTGCACAAATCATGAGAAATTTAGACAGTTTTATTTAAATAACTTTCTTTATTCAAATCCCAACAAATTGAACAATTGCTGAGTAAATCACTGCGATGGGCTATCACTTCTATTTTTCTCATTATTTCCTCTCTTTTTTTTTTTTTTTTTGCTACAACGAAAGGGTTACACAGCAACCAAAAAAAAAAAAACAGATATAAAAGGGAAAGAAACAGCCACAAAAACAAAAATTAAGAAGGAACAAATCAACCTTATTTCTTCATTTAGATCATATCCTCAGCTTACCATTTTCTCTTCATCCAAATGCACCTTAGAGCATGTATGCTTTATTAATTGAATACATATGAATTGTAATACTTCAACTACTAAAATTGGTTAAATTTGAAGAATAAATGTGAATTTAAAAAAATAACCATTGTTTCCCCTAGGGTGGAAAATGAAATAAGGAGTAGTGAAAAATTAATACCCAACAACCACCCTAGAAATTCATTTTTAGAAATGTGAGGGTTGCACCTGCATTTCTATCTCATGTCATTTACATTCCTTCACCCTCTTACTTTTAATAATCTTTGGTGGAGTTTATTTGACCACAAATTCCAATATATTTTGCACAAGCAAGAAAAACCTTTATGGCATCATGAGGCGCAAAGGGCAATTTGGCCCAAAAATAGTGATATTAACCCTATTTCAACTCTTTCGCCTATCTTTGGGTGGCAATGCCTCGTGTCATGTCATCTGGCTGCCGAATGTCATATCCATTGATACGCCGCTCTTCCCACCCATGTAGACTCTCCTTTATAATTACATTATGGGCTCCTCTTCCACAAATAACTCGAGGCTAGGGTACGATAGGCAAAAACTTCTGCCCACCCAACAAGCAGAAGTGGAAGAAGACGAGTTATTTATAAATTTTTTCCCTTGTGATGAGCTGTGTTTTTTGTTTTTTTTGGTAGAATTGTGATCACTCAGTCAAACCAAGTAAAATGACCAAATTTAATTAAAAAAAAAAAAGTCAGTTGACATGGACTCTCAATTGTTATCAATCTGAGCTAATTACTTTTCTAACCTCACTTAATATTGGGTTTTGCGTCATCTCCACAGAGACCCTACATCTGGCTGTACTCCACTAAGGACATTACATCATCTCAAAATTTGATCTTTTTACAAAAAAAAAAAAGGGCCCCACTAAGCACAGACAATTTCCACAAAATAGTCTCATCATATTATGGTAATGGCAGCCGTCCATTTTATTGGCCTCTCTTGCTACATTTCATTATCAACAGTCTATTATTGAGTAATAGACCCTGACCAAACCACCGACCTAAGGCATCCCTCCCCCAACTCCAAACCAATTATATACATACAGTAAGAGATATGAGACACAACCCTTTTGGTGGACGGTGAGTTTGGGTCAGGGCGGGACCAGGTTAGATAGAGCCATTTTATCAACTGGCCAGGGTCAAAACCGTAAGAATACGGCCTTCCAGAAACGAGCTGTTGCCAAAAGGCAGTACAAGCCACACGTGTGTAAGCAGCCACCGCTTTCGGCTACCACACGTACGCGTTCCCACGTACGAGGCATGTGGGGGTGCCGTAACGGGCAAGACGTGGGTAGGGGGCATGATGAGGATGTGGAGCGGGGGAAGTGCTGACAGCTGTCCCCACGTAACCGCTGCATGCTGAAAGTAGGATTCCCCATATCTCGCTTCTTTTTGTTGCTTTCCCCTCCTTTTTCCGTTTTTTCTGTTTTCCTCCCGCAAACGCATTCCCACGTAGTACCATCACTTCATCAGGACATACATGTCATTATAATAAGTCATACATGTCTCACTCTCTTCTTCTTTTTCTTATGCATACATACATGGATTTATCCAACATGGTATGAAAGGACAAATAAATGGATAGGCGATTCTTTTTCAAATGTCAAATTCCCTGGGCTCTTATAAAAATGGACGGTGATAGTAGTGCTAGTGGTCGATTAGAAGCTTCCCATGTCTACATCGGACAGTTGATTGAAGGGGTAATGGATTGAGGATATATCATGATAAAATGAGGAGTTGGTTGGAAGGGCAAATCACCGGCCGCTCAGTGCCGAATGCTAGTCAAAATTCAAAACGCACACGCCAACAACATTAGGTGGTAGGTACGACCTACGAGTAACAGAAAAAATTTAAATGGATACGGATTGGTTGTAAGTTAGCTTATGCAATTTGCCTTTCTCTCTTTGTTTTTTATTTTTTTGTGTGTGGGTTAGAAATGCCTTTTTTTTTCTTGTCTGTTATATGGCGGAAATGAGTTGGTGCAGCTCAGGTAAGAAACAGCAAAATCATGGGGCCGTTCATATAAAAGAGGCAAAAAAAAAAAAAGAAAAAAAAAATCTCATTGAAAATTCTCATAACTCAGCTGAGTCACCATGAGGGCAACGGGTCAAATGAGTACCAATTCATTAAAAATAAGTCAGTCCACAAGTTACTATCTTTTAATATCTGTCCAACATACACAGGCGAAACTGAATTTTAGAATTAACATCAGAAGTTATTGAAACTTGTACTGATTTCACACAAATCTAACAAGTACCGTTGATACAAATCGACATATTATATATATTGACAAGATTTTATATTAAACTGAAAAATAAATACATATTGTCAATTAGTGCTGATTTGATTAGGAATAAATTTCCTTTTACACAGAGAATATAAAAATGGATTTATACAACTAAAATTCGATCATGTTTGTTTGGAAGAACTATTTTTATATGAAGAAATATATAGCTGCTCATTAGTATTTAAAGCATACAACTCATTTTATGATTTAATAGGTCAATATAATCTTCGACCAGCTCAAATTAAAATTAAAATTTTGGGTTCAAGCGTTGCCAAAAACAAAAGCTGTTGAAGAAAATAAGGCCCGGGAACCTTTGAATATCCGAAGGAACCCAACTGAAAAGTCAGGAGTAGTCCGAAATTCTATCCACTTTCAATTGGTTTTAGGTTATGTCCAACACATCAGCCCAAAGAAAATCTGAGTACCAGTTTGCATCAATGAGTTTGACACAAGAGGACCCAAAATGCTACAAACGTTTGTATAGTTAATATGGCCGATAATATTTTTATACAAATATACATATGTATTTAGCCTGACTAGCAAAACTCCTTGCTATGCACGGACCAAGCAAAACCCTTTTTTCCATTTTTTTTTATTTTACCCTTTAACATAACACTAATTTTTTATATTAGTATTTTTTTTATTCTAGACCCTTAAAGTACACCTTCAAATGTCATTTTAATGTAGTCCTCCTTTTTCTTTTTTATTCTTTAGATTTTTACCATTTTTGTTTCCCTTTTTTTTGTTTTTGCTTTTGTTTTGTTTTGTTTTGTTTTCTAGCCATTGTTTTATATGCCCAAAGCCCACCTTGACGTAGAATTGTTCACTTTGGGCCTTGGTCTAAATGTATGATAGTTCTACATCCTTATTCGGATATAAAATTATCCAAAAGTTGAATGGTTATTGAGATTTTTCAGGAAATGTGCTTTTTTTAAAAGGAAAAGTATATTAAACAAAGAATTTAGAAATATAATTTACTGGGCCTAATATCATGCCTAGTTCCCTAATTAATCATTAGCTTACAGTTAGACCTAGTATCCAATTCTTTAAGTTCTTTAAGTTGAAAAGCCATTAAATCCTAAACTACTGAAATTGTATCAGAAAATGTGTTATATAAGGTTTTGAACCCTTTTGTTTTGCTTAATTTTTCATTTTATTTTTTTTTCCTATTTTTTTTCATTGTTTTTATCTGTCCAAAGCTCACCCTGCATGTGAAATTGATCTTCTGGGACAGGTGGATTGATGGGTTTAAAATAGGATTTAGATATTGATAAAATATTTTTAAATATTAAGCAATGTAAATTGCATGGTCTAAGCCATTATAGAAGCCCCACTAATATTATATTTATTCTCTTTTTTTCTTAATTAAAGATTAACTTAAAAAATGCAGGCCATTTGGGATTTGGAGCAGGAGTCCCAAATACTTTTTAAAATATCTCAAAATCACATTCCCACAGTCATATTTTAGTGCCATAATCCCTACTATATCTTTTTTATTTTGTCAATTTATTAACATAATTTTACTATTTATAACACCTTCAAATACAGTAAAATATGGTATGATCTATAACTTTATTTAAGAATTTTAAGACACTGACAGCAAAGTTTGAAGATCACTTGGGTCTGTGTGTAGTACAGGGTTCCGCTAGTTGTTATTATTTTTTGTTTTTGGGCTATTAAACCTGACACTAATATTAAAATATATATATTAGACCCTTGAAATAAAGCTCCAAATGTCATTTTATTTTTATTTTTTACTTTTTTATTCTTTAACTTTGGAACCTTTTGTTGGGTTTTTTTTTTTATTTTGTTAAATGTTGTTTGTGTATTTGAGGCCTTTTTTAAATTGCTCAAGTATTTTTTTAGTTATTTTAAAACCTTATAATTTTTTAAAAGTGTGGGAGGGAGAGCAATTCCATTCAGTTATACATAACAATTTCAGAGAGGATGGTTGAGTTAGTAGAGAGAGATGAGATTAGTGTCGAGATGAAGGTTATTGTAGAGCTTTTGCCACCTGTCTTGGTAAATTTTAAGGAATTTTAAGGAATAAGGGATTGTGGCTTCAAGGCCTCTAGTTGAGTGTAGTGATAACACATTCAAATAGATATATAGATTTGCATCTAGGCCAGGTCCGTTATCTAAGCATAGGTTTTTAATTTAGATTTAAGTACCGCACTTGCAATGAGGATCCAATTCAAGTATTCTATGCATCAGCCATCCGGATTAGTAGTACAATAAATGTCCACTAAATGATATGGTCTAAATTTGTTCATATTTATAACCGTGCAACCTTTTTTTTTTTTAACTTGCATAAAATAAGGCAAATTACCTACTTTGTCCATTTTATTATTTTATTTACATTTACAATCACTTAAAATCAATTAACAGTAAAAATTCAAATATCTATTTTATCTACTCTAATGTTCTCTTAAAATTTCTTCTTTTATCAAGGGGAGACAGAAACAAATTGACATAGGAATGCTGCACTGATGTATGGATGTAACAATGTGTCACACAACTGGGATTAAAATTGAAAAACCAAACCTCAAAGGGTTTGAATTGAAGGTATGGCTCAATTACCAAAGTTCCTTTGTAGCATTCTATGCCTGAAATGGTGGTTACTAGTTGCTCAGCTTTAATTGGTACATTTACTGTTAACAGATGCATTGACAATTGACATTTGACACACCACCGAGAGGGGAAGACGCAAACAACAGCACTATCCTACCTGTACGCAGTAGAAAATTTCCTCACCTCGATCTTTACAATCTCATTAGTCTTAATACGGTTCAATGCATTTGGATCCTCTCATAATCTCCAATAGCAAGTGGGACTGCCCTCTCATCATTTCTCAGTTGCAATATCTGAATCTGCAAAACTGTGCCATAGTGTGATACTGATACCCCTCTTTCTTCATATTTTGATCCGTCCGTTAAAACGATGTTTGGTTGAGCCAGATCTAAAAGACGTTGCAGTTTGAACCCGAATCTGGGGCACCCCAATGCACCAGATCGGCATTGGTACAAGTCAGTACATGATGCATGGGCTCCTTATTTAAAAAAAAGAAATTATTATTATTTTAGTTAAAGAGAAGGATTAGTGATTGATTAAAGGGACGTTATTTTTTCCCAATGAGAGAGATTAGGGGATTTGGAGAAGAGTCGGTTTGGGGAGTTTTTTGAAAAAGGGGAGCGTCGGTGACCGGCGGATGTCGGTTAGCGGAAGGCCGTTAGGGTGCTGTTGGGGATGGCAGGTTTACAGCTGGACTGACAGGATGGCAGTAATGATCCGCCTTCCAATTCGGCGACCGCTCTTGTCGTTATTTACACGTCACCGTTTCCGTGCGGCCGTTCTCAGAAACTGATAAGAAAAATCCCTACCCCTCCCCCAATATGCTCGCCAGCCTGGCTCGGTCAAAACTCATCCGCTCCCTTCCCTTCTAGTCCCGAGATACATTCATACCACGTTATATTCACGTCCCTTTCAAATCTCCCGATAAGTTAAGTTTCACTTTAGTTTCACCCAACCAACTCCAAACAATAGTCTCACTCTCAGACAGATCACAAGTCCTCAACTAAGAGAGCCGCAGCGGTCCATCAAATCTCTCTTGCTAGACAGCTGGACTGACGTCACCGATTGGATTGTAATTGATGCCCCACTGAAAGGTGGAGAAAACAGTTTCCCTACAGTCTAAAATATTCTTGACCTGGGACCACTGATCATGATCAATCTGAAATTTGCCATGGACGTTCTTGGTGAGTCTATGAATCTATGGCCAGGATCAACTACCTTGTTGGAGGGGGCTTAATAGATGGCTAGGATCGTTTCCACTTTTTCGTTAGTGGTCAATTAAGAACGAGGCCGCCTAATTGGATGGTATATAATAAGATTCTCATGCAAAGCAGCAAAGGTGACACGTGAATGTCATGTGGAGTACCTAAAGCCTGCAGCATAGAAAGTTATTTATATCCAATTATCTTTTTAATTTTTGTAGCCCAAGAAAACAAACCTCTTTTTACTTAGAGGGCAACTGAAAAAGAAAAACCAGCCTGTCACATCACTGTTCAGACGGCTCATGCAGTGGGCCCTACCGTGCTGTGCCGTTTTTAAAAGGTCAGCCGACTCTGCTGTATGTAACTCTACTTTTGTGAAGTGAATGAAAAAAAAATAAAAAATAAAAAATCATTAGTATGCTAGTGGATGAACAGTCTGGATGAACGATGGTGGTGGGCAAAACAACCAGTGGGAACCAGTATCACTGCAGTGCCATTATAGTCACTCAAAATGAATGCTTTACATGTGGGGTCCCTAACTTTTTCTAATTCATTAATTTTATGATAAAATCAATACTAATTAGAGTAAATTTTGAAAATATTCCCTGTTTAAATAGAGTAGGGCATTTATATTAAGTGGTTCATATTTTCAATAATTTGGCATTAGAGTTTCCCTAACTCCATTCAGGCCTGGGTGAAACTATTGAACAATTTGGGCTTTTCGGACCCCAAAGTAAAGGGATTTGCCTATTAAGATGAAAGAAAAAACCGATTAACAGTTTATATTTGTTTCACATCATTTCACACACATGAATAGGGATGGTCCCGGGATTTTTAATTTGAAAGTATTACTCAAGGCCCTGTAATTTTGTTAGTTCACTAAGGAGCCGTTATCTTTTACTACAATAGGATGTAACGGACTCAAAACCGCTCCAGCTGCATCCGTGACGTAGAAACGGTACGGTTACTTTCCGAAATCGGGGTGTTGCGTTAAACTGAACAGAGCTTCGGTCCTTGTTTAACCACGTAAGCAAACTAACCCGAGGTCGGTGACCGAGAAATGTTAACGGTTGGGTTGCGCCTATCCAATTCGAAAAAAAATATCTAAAACCTCCCAAACTAGAAACCCACGAGAAATTGAGAAAAACATAGCGATATATCCATCATCTACATAAACCTACACGTCTCTGTAAATAAGCACTCTCTCCTTCTACAGACGCGTGTCCTCCAGCCAGCTGTATCCAAAAGCAACCGCCTGCCTGGAAGAAGAGGTGCCCTTAACCCACTATAACCGGTCACCGTAACCCGCTCTCCCCACCACCTCCTCTCTTCTGTTTATATACAGCCTCTCCCCACGCCTTCCTTCGTTGCAACTCCCTGGGGCGTTGCTCCTCTGTTCATAGTTTTAACCAACCCACCCAACCAACCCAACCTCCGTAAAAGAAAAAAAATATCTACCTCTAAATAGAAAAGAGAGGAAAGAAAACCCATACCTGATTTCAGCAGCTCTGCTAATGGCTTCTTCGAGAAAGGATTTAGATCGGATCAAGGGCCCGTGGAGTCCTGAGGAAGACGACGCGCTGCAGAAGCTAGTGCAGAAGCACGGCCCAAGGAACTGGTCGCTGATCAGCAAGTCGATCCCCGGGCGGTCTGGAAAGTCGTGCCGGCTGCGGTGGTGCAACCAGCTGTCGCCGCAGGTGGAGCACCGCCCCTTCACGCCCGACGAAGATGAAACGATCGTGCGGGCCCACGCGAAGTTCGGGAACAAGTGGGCCACCATCGCCCGCCTCCTCTCCGGCCGCACCGACAACGCCATAAAAAACCACTGGAACTCGACCTTGAAGCGGAAGTGCTCGTCGTCAGCCTCAGACGACGCTGCCTCCGCCGCCACCGCCGGAGAGTTTCAGCCGTTGAAGCGAACCGCCAGTGGCGGCGGCGGCTCTGGCAATATTCCCACCGTCTCCGGCCTCTGCCTCAGCCCTGGCAGCCCCTCCGGATCTGACGTCAGCGACTCCAGCCTTCCTCCTCCTATCATGGCTCCGCCTCCGCCACCGCCGCCGCCTCCCGTCTCTCACATCTACCGACCGGTCGCCAGGACCGGCGCGATCTTGCCGATGGAAGTGACATCGTCATCCGACGATCCGCCGACGTCTCTCAGCCTCTCTCTCCCCGGCACTGCCGTCGACTCTGGTGACTCGTCGAATGCTGGCGGGTACGGATCTACTCAATCCAACCCGAACCACCTACAATCGCTGCGCCCTTCAGATCCTTCTCCCCCTCCGCCTCCGCAGCCGAATATCCGATTCTGCGATTTCGGATCTTTCCAATCCGCTTCTCCACCCGAGAAGCCGCACTTCCCTTTCAGTCCTGAGTTTCTGTCGGTCATGCAGGAGATGATAAAGAAAGAGGTGAGAAATTACATGTCCGGGCTCGAGCAGAACGGGATCTGTTTCTCGGCCGAGAGCGTGAGAAATGCAGCCGTTAAACGGATCGGCATCGCCAAGATCGAGTGATGATAGTTGGAAGAAAAAAGAGATCAACTTTCGTGGCTGTTCTTGGAACTTTTCGTTTCCATGACAAATAATTTCGAAGAAAACGTCCCTGTACAGAAAATGAGATCCGTGGAAAAGTTTTAGTTGGTGAATGAAGAATCCAAGGAGTAGTTTTTAAAGTAGAGGAAGATCCGAGGCAGTTAAAATGAAGGAGAGGACGAAGAAGAAATTGGTTTTGTGAAATGATGAAGGAGATCGGAAGAAACAATGATTAAAAGAAAAAAAAAATGAGAAAAATGAAAAACAAAGACGATTTTCTTCGGAACAATTCCTTAAATTTCCTCTTTTTCTTTCTTTTCCCGTTCACCGCATTAGCAAGCAACAAATTTGCTCAACAAAGGAATGAATTCTGTCAATGTTAATATTTTCCATGCTTTTTTCGTCTTGAACCTTTTTGGCTTCTCATGACAAGTAATTGTTGGGAAAATGGGAAATGGAATGGTGGTGGTGCTGAGAAAGTTAACTGCAGTTTATTTAGCGAAAATAAAGTTTACTGTTTTTTTGTTTTTTCTGAAGTTTTGACACGTATGAAAGGTTTTTGAAACTAGAGATGGAATTAGTGGGGTCGATTAAGTAAAAGAGTGTGGAGAAGACAGTTAGATCTTCATTAATTTGGTACTAAATGACGGTTTAGAAGATTAAATCATCCGTTTATGGTGAGACCGGGCTACCGCCCCAAAAAAATCGCGTTTTTTTAAATTGTGTGTCCATATCAGAGCATTGGAGTTTCTGCATGTAAGATGGGGTGAAGAAAGAGGGAAGAAACAAAATCATGACGTCATGGTTTACGGTCTGGAAAGCACGCCCGCCTTGCTCGCGGAGCCAGATAAGGCCTCTCTATTGGCCGTCTGTTAAATAAATGGACGGTTGGCAGCGTGCGATGTTGATTTTGTGATTATCACTCTTTCACCTGGTTGTAGTGGTTTTTTTTTTTATTTTTTTTTATTTTTTAAGATGTCTCCTTTGTTAAGAGGAAAAACAGAGACAAAGTAAAATGTATAAGAGATCAACAGTGAGACTCTGTGATGGCTTATGCTTTATTTGAAGTCCTGATCTCCGGGTTAATTGTTTAGTTGCCTCTAATCAAATTAAGGTCTTTGTTTTCCTATGTATATTACTGATTTCATGCGAATGATATTTTCTTTTTACTTTTATTAGCACTAAGGTATGTATTTTTTTTCCTCTATGTTTTTGTGGCTGCCAAGGATTTGGAACATAAACCTGAAGGAATCTAGGCTCCCCACCCCCACTCTCACTCCGGAGGGGTATGCTAGGTGCCAAGATCACTCAACCAACAATGAGTGTGATGGCTGGGTGTTGACCATCTAGTCGGTTTTAGGCAATAGTTTCTTTTAAGGCTTGAAGGTGGAAGATAAAGGCGGACATCAAACCTGAAGGGATTGTAAGGTGCCAACATAATTCGACCCTGCGTGTGATGGCTAAGTCTTTATTTTTAATATTATCCCTTTCATGAAAGGGTTGGCCATGTAGTGAGTTATAGGCAATAATTTCTGTCGAAGAGGGTTAAAGGTGGAAAGATTAAAGGTGGAGGTCAAATGGTTTTATTCCTTCACTGAGAAAATGACTACCACTAATTATCTTATCAAGAAAGCGATGGTGTCATTTAGCTCTTTACGTTGATGTATATCAAGCTGTTACAAAATGGCTCGGAGCTTTTGTTTTATGGGCTTAAGCTGAAACACCGGCGACCTTGATTACTCAAAACTCTTTAGTTACCTCAAGCCGAAGTTTTATGCAAATCACTTGATAGATAAATTTTATTTCAATGCAAAATACATTTGTAGTTTTAGGGCATAAGGGTGAAAGGGGTCTCATCAAAATGATTATTAAAGAGGTGATGTAGCATTTCACCTACTGAATTAGGGGATGGCTGGGTAATCCTATATTTCTTATTTTATTCAATTTTAGGAGATATTATTTGACGGACATTTTCAAATACACCTTTCTTTCTTCATTTTTAATATCTTATAGATGGAGGATAGGTATTCAATCACATGAAATTAATTGCCTCCATCACCAAGTGACTACCATCCAAAAAGAAGGAAGAGTTTTTTTATTTATTTTATTTGGGTGGTGATCTCTTTTTAACTGTGAAGATGATATCGCTATTCGTATATGTAGGTGAGTGGGGATATCGCCGTAAAAAAAAGATACAAAAAGGGCCCTTGTGACTACTACTACGGTCGATTCATTTTTTTAAAGTATTTTTTGGTATATAGTGAATCTAAAGAGATTTTTTCGATAGAATCCTCTATAATATATTGAACTTAACTTTTTTTTTAAAAGAAATCTAAAGAAATTAATTCAATATCTAATATTAATTTCAGAAGTGAACATTGTTGTAGAGGCAAAACTGACTTTATGATTGATAACCACCTGATTCTTCTATGTATATGAGCCGATCCTTTTGGAAACCTGTTTATATTAGGCTCATGTTTGTATGAGCATCGTCTTTGTCAATGTTATTAAATACCTTTCAAGTATAGTTACAATAAATGTCCAATAGGGCTGGGCCATTGTCAACAATCTTAAACAAAGTGACCACCCACTATAAGTTAATTCCATTTAATGCTCCTCCTATCAAGGGCAGGTTTCTGTACATGCAGCGGAAAATTAGTTACTTTTCCGAAAAAACTAACTACACAAACATGCCTCAAAGCTCACACTATTTCTTCCCTACCTTCGTATGCTCACACTCTTGCTGTAGCGTACACCAAACCATCAAGAAATGCAAGACCCTCCTTAATTTCATGGGGTCCCAAGTGAAGAAACTTGCAAGGATGCACAACAGTGCGCCTTGCACAGTAGAGAATAGTCCATTGGGCAGGAGCTCTTATTTGAGATTGAATTGACATTGACATCAAGTTCCAGGCTTTTCAAACTGAAATTGGTAAGCAACTGGAGCCCAATATAAAGCTCGAACATGAGCAGCCACGAGATGCACACCCATACATGCAAAAGAACCACCTAGGAACAATATTGAGGTTCTAGTAGTATGACTTGGGCCGGATGACCTTCCAACATTAATTTAGGTAGAAACATCCCAACACCACATGGTATGGTATCCATGATAAATATTAGGCCCAATTTGCCCCGCACAAAATAGGCCTATTGAAGGTGGCCCAAAATAGTAGATAGAAGATGGTACTCTAATGGTGATTATGTAAAAGCCTAAATTAAGAGAGACCTATCATACGTTACAAGGGCATGGGCCTGTAACCCCCTAGGCAAGCTCGCCCATTAGTTCCATGGGCTCTGGCCCAGTTTAGCTCACCCGGTCGGATGGACACTGGGTGTGTTTGGCAATTTAAAGTGGGCAGTGAGATCAAAGGTGGCCCCACAGGGCTCGGGTCGTGGGTGTCGCCCAAAAAGGGCTCACCCAAAGGGAAAAAAACTTGACATACGTATGCGTCTGTATTGGAAGAAGAAGATTCATGATATCCTACTTCACTGAGGGAGCTGATTTCTATGGTAGATGTACTTTGTTTTCTTCTGAATAATCAGAATTGAGATGTGTATGTCTTGTACTTACCATAGTTATATCTACCTCTGTACATTATTTACTGGATTTATACCTTCCATTCATTGAAATTCCAAGAGGTACATTTTCACTGTTTCAAGCTAGCTGGCACTGCCTCTAGAAAAACTGACCACATAGCTAAGTTAAGACCAGAACGCCAATGGAAACATTTGTGAATAAGAAAATGATGAGAGAGAGAGAGAGAGAGAGAGAGAGAGAGAGAGAGAGAGAGAGAGAGAGAGAGAGAGAGTTTTGGTTTGAATTGAGTTGTTTTAGAATTAAAAAAAACTAGGAAAATCTGTTTAGTGCTGTTTCTGCCAATAAGAACCTCTTAATCGAGGTCACACAATCAAGAACATAGCCATCATGCCCTTCATAGAATCATAAGACTGGAGCTATGAACTCATTGCTTGGGTCCTTCCCATTTCAATCACCTTATTCCCTTACCCATGTTTTGTCATTTTACATTTCAAATAATGGGTCTACCATTGGGTTTATCATTAAAAAAAAATGGCCCTGTTTGTGATTAATCCAACGGTGAGATCAAATGGAGTGAAATTTTGGCTGTGGATCCACCGGGTTAGAAAAGGGCGAGCCCATGCATAAAGATTTTTTTACAATCCACTCAAACCCATACAATTGACCCACTTCCAATGATGACATATGGATATATATGGTTAGGTGATTGACCTACATATTAGGTAATTTAACACTGGCAAATGGGTTGGACCCATGTATTAAACGGGTTGGACCCATGTATTAAACGGGTTCCGCACTCTTAACCCACACCTGCTGCAGATCCGTCCGACCTGATTCAAACTGACTTGTAAGCTTAACTTGAGTAAAATTTCAATTTAACAACCATTGGAGGTCCCTTACCTAATTTTCCATTGGGCAAAAGTGGGGCCAGCGTCCATCAACCTTTTTGTTTCCCATGCATTGAACCAATTCTTGCAAACTCTAGCCTATTTGTGAATGATTTAATCAGGCCCATCTTCATTTTAAGAGCATTTGACGGTTAATTGTAGGTCATGCTGGTAAAATGGGTTGACCCTAATCTGACCCACTTAAATGCGGGTCATAAAAATCCAACTTGATACCGACATGTATATTCTGGAGGTAGGTTGAGTGGGTAATACATGGGTCAGGCCTGGACGGTGGGTATTCACTGTGGTTCAATCCCATATATACAATTATACTGATCTGACATAAGATATGAAAATCTAAATACATGTGTATGGTCGAGCCCATTCCTTATGTATGGTTAGAACTGAGCCTCTTGCAAATGATTGTTCATTTCCAAAGAATCATTATCTGTTTTATTTTAAAGCCCCCTCCAAGGCCACTATGCTGCAAATGTTAGTTTTAGGTATTTGACAGCTGTATGTCTCAACTATGAAGAAAAATAAGTTTAATTCTTAAGAACTAATAATGTGAAATGGAGAATGTTTTGATAAGATCTTTATTAAAAGGACTGTCTTGATTGAGATTTATATCAATTAAAGGTCTCCATGAGAGATACAATTACTGAAATCATTAATTTATATTATCTTAAAAGAAAATAACGTATGAATCTATTGATATTCATTGCAAATTATATATATATTAAATATTAAAGCAATACGGAGGTTTGCTTTTGCTCTTGAGATATACGTGTACGTTAGATGTTAGATTTTTGGGTTTTTGGGTCGTTGAGCTTGTTGAAATAGGAAACAGATAGAAATGAGTTTTTTATGGTTTAATGGTAGGAATGAAATTTTCTTTTTATTTGAGAAGTACATGGAATTGGAATAGGATTGAGGAGATGCAATGATCAGGTTAATTGAGAATCCTCCGGATTGTACCAGGTCTTGTGTAATTGTGAGTTCGTGATTCTTCTGACGACCCATTTATAAAATTTAAAAGAAACCGAAATTCTGATTCTAACCATCTAAATTGGATAATTACATAGTTAGAAGGAGTTTTCTATATTTTGTGGGCCGGCCTGTTGAAAATTCCATAATTTACATCCGCTTTTCCTGCCATTACCGAAAATAAAATGAAATGAGTGAATATAAAAAGAAAGATGTATAATAAGGATGAACTTAATTAAAGCATAATTCCTTTTCTTTTGATTAGTATTTTCTTTTTTATTGGTAATTGAAGAAAAACTATACATATAATGTAAGTGTGATTTGATTGCAAAATCAATTCTCATTTTCCAATCGATTTCAATTGGGTTTTCTACTAGAGTACCGATCTCCACATGTCCGCATGTTTCGCTATAGATACAGTTCTTTCTAACAAGTAATAAAAATGATGAAAAAAGATGAGTTTACATTAAGCTAAGATGTGATTACTTAAATAAATTTTTTTAAACATACCTGTTTTTCCTGTGCCACCCAGTCCCAATAAAAATTTTATGACTGCAATTTTGAAAAATAAATTAATAAATAATTTCGAAAATGAACTCATCATATTTATGAAGTATGTTCAAAAGCACAAGATACGAATTTAAAATAGTTAAGCATAAATCGAAAATAAGAATAAATACGTAGTTACTTAGTATAGTTTGACTTAGATCTTGGTTATAGAACAATCACTTTTCTATTATTATGTACTATATTGTTAGTATATATTTATATATATAAAATAAAGTAGCAATTTGAAGTAAAACCTTTTAAAATGAAAATTATTACACAATTCATGTAGATTTTCGTATTAGACACCCTAGCTTGAGTCGGCTCAATTTGCCTTGGGTAATATGATGATATTAACTTCTCAAGAAAATAAAGTAAGATGTGGGTGGGGGTGTGATATTAATACGTGAAAAATAAAATGAGTGTTTGATGGAAATAGAAGAGCATGCTCTATTTATAAGCTAATGGTGATAGATGATTGACAGGTGTACAATTGCTATAAAAAAAAAGTTGTGACTCGAGATGTCACTCATCTAAATTGTCACACAAAAAAGATGATAGTAAATTTTATAAAAAAATATAATGTAAAGATAGGGAGTCAAAGATGATTACAAGTGTCATTGTTATAAAAAAAAATTGATTCTAAATGTCATTTATCTAAACTATCACACCAAAATAGATGTTAATAAGTATTAAAAAGTGATTATAAATGGGTTAAACGGTGCACAACAATGTATGTGCTCAATCTAAAGTTTACTCATTTGATAAGAATAAAGATATCAACCCCAAATCCTTCTATGAACAAATAAGGGTTAGCTAAACCGTTAAATAATAGGTGGCATTCAAGTTGAGTTATTGGAGAATTATGGGATGAGGCAAGTTAAATTGAGTTGGAAGGTTAAATATTATACATTAACTTAATTCTAACTCAATCCATTGATTTATTAGGTAAAAGATGTTAACTCAAACATATCAAAAATATAAAGAATCGGTTCTAACTTTGAATTACCAAGTGAGTTCAAGCTGCGATTCCAGTAGTAGGTCAATGGAGGGGTACCTCCCTAAGCAATCAGGGATCAATATTTGGTTGTAGCATTTATAGTGAGGGACTTGGGTGAGTGAGTGCATGGGGGAGTGAACAAATTGAAAAGAAGGAACCCAAATTGATAGAATCAGAAGGCATAATGAACAAATAGATGAATTCCCCTCCCCCTACGGGAAAGTTTATTTTCTAAGCATGCACACATGGACATATATATGGTAACATGACATGCAGCCTCGTGGTTGGGACAACTATGCTATGTTACTCTTCTCAATCAAGAATAATCCCCCAAAAAAGGGATTTCCTCTGGATTACCCAGCAAGAAAGTCACCTCTTAAACTTCGGTCTACCTATCTGTAGGCGGATACAACTTCGATATGTTCTTACAAATATCTAATCTCTGAGCTAACCCACACACCACACCCAGATCCCACCCCCTTTTGCTTTGACATTTCTAGCACATTTCCCATAAAGTGTCCCATTCCCGGTTGTGCCACGCGATCGATGATTTTGTCGTTATATCTTTGGAGTCATGCAATTACGTTTAAAGATCAAATACGCAAAGGGAAAACTCCTTGCATAATAATGCCCTAGTTTTTTCACTACCATTCCCAATACCTAGACCTCTATATACTCAGAGGAGTGTCGGCCCACCACCAAATATTGCCTACAAAGCTCGATCACATAGTGGGCAACAAAGAAACTACAAGAAGACAATACATAGCCCGAGATGCGGATGCCACATATGTGCGGAGTAACAAAGATGGATTGAATACAGAATTAATACATAAGAGGAAATCAATAGATGGATTCACAACAAAAAATAGTTGGATTCACAACAAGAGTAACTTTGGGAATGTCACAAATATTTGCCACAGTGGGAGCAAGTTGTGGAATCTAAAAGAGGCAAAAGGCTACTAGCAAAGACACACAGACTCTACATGCAAAGATGTTATACAGAAGTCATTTGGGCTTCCTAGTTCTTAGACTGCATTTCTTGGTGGGGAAGTAGCTTGCTGTATGACAGTGCAACTGCTTTAAGGAGAAAGTTTAAGAGAACAGATTTGCTTCATCAAAGGTCTTTTCCATTTATCCACTGATTAATCAATTTAACTTAGGGAAGCATTGCAATTTCTCCTTTTAATAACAAAAATCTCATTAAAAAAGAGGAGTAATTTTCAATGTCTGACCCTTCTTTCTTCATTTTAAAATCACATTATCATAATGGAAACCTTGTTTCAAGTATCAAGGGTCAGCTTTGTGAATTCAAACATCATGTTTAAATGGATGTAAATAACGAAATGCCAGGAAATCTATTGACAGAATGGAGAGGCTCATTTTGAAACTGGAAACCAGAAAAGGAATGATATACATGGCCCTAAACAGCTGAACCTTAGCAAGTGTACAATTGGTTGAGTTTCCAAGTCCATAACATTTGAGCACCATGGTTCAATTATCCAGGCTGCTAATTAGATGGGACCCAAGCAGGATAGGGGATGTGCCAAATTATCATATTAGATTTCTTTAATAATTAGCCTACAATTAGAAAGATTGGAAGATCTTACAATCTCAAAGATTAAAGAGTATCACAAAAAATCAAGATCTGGATAAGAAACCAGCCCAACTCCACCGACTATACAAGAAGGCGTGTCCAGACACTGCATAGTTTAGTGAATCTCAAAACCCAGTAGTTTCGCATTAGATCACAAAGGAGAAGAGATAGTTATCTTCTATAGAAATTTACCTGTACTAAAAAAATGTTGATAAAGTAAAGCCCCGTGTCTCACATCGCCTAAGTGGCAAGGCTGATATACTGTTTGGGCCTTCCACCTATAATCTTAAACTTTTAGGGAGCAGGTTTCGATACCGTCATTCTGGGCCTGCACGTGAGAGATATTCAAAATATCCAATGGTCATCCCTAATGAGGTAGTTTGATTCAAGGATTAGCGTTGATGCAGATGGAGCATCCACTACTAGTTGGACAAGGCTTTGATGACTTTGATAACATTATAGAATGAAAAAGGCTAAAAGAAAAAATACTCCTCAGAGACTGAACTTCTTATGGCGAAGTTCAGGGATCCAAAATTTAGTCATAGAAGGGGATTGTATCATGCTCGTTGAGCCCCTACACAAATCTTGTTAGCTTTTCATGGGTTTTTATGGTAACATACTAACATGGAGGAACTTGTTAGAAAGTCTAGCCCATTTCTAGAGACTTGGCAAATCAGGTGTTGTAGGCTCAATGGCGGACCCAGGATTCTCATTTAGGTGGGGCTAACTTTTTGCTAACTTTACTAGGTTTTTATCATATTAACAATAGAAAAAGAGAAAATGTGTTACATTAAGGCTCAATTGCTATAATTTTGTTGCTATTTACTTTCTTTTACAAGAAAATTTTAAAGCTTCAGCCTCCAAAAAACTCACTCACATAACAATCCACAAGGGTACTTTATGGAAAAGAGCTTGCATATATGCCCCTTCTTTTTTCAATTTATTTTTAAATGAAACATTTCATCACCTTGACCGAACTGAGTGGATTGAGTTTTTAACTATTGTGCTATGTTGATTGTATTTTTTAATAAAGGAATTTTTTTTATATGTAGTAATAGCATATGCACGTTTTTCTTTAGAGAATGTCCAAATCACGTGGAACTGAAGAAGAAGAAGAAGAAGTCCAAGAAAAAAATCCAAAAGAAGAAATCCAAGAAAAAAAATCCAAAAGAAGAAGAAGAAATAAGTAGTTATAATGCTATCTCCTACTAATTCCTCTCCCTCCCTATTTTTTTTTTCTATACTTTTGTTGCTATCTACTTTACTTTATAAGAAAAATGTTAAAGCTCCAAAGAGCTCACTCACGCAGACAACCCACAAGGTGCTTTATGGAAAAGAGGACGAAAAGACTAAAAAAAACAAACAACAATTCAAAGCCAAATTAAAACGCAAGCAAATGGTCCACTAAGCATAAAATTGTGGAGACATATATGAGAAATTAAGCAATCGGGTTTCAATGCTTAATCAACTTAGCAATTTAGGGGTTTGGGCTTCGATGCTTTAAATTTGGATTTAGGGTATTTGGGAACTAGGGCTTATGAATCAAGAGAATTTGGAGAATTAGAGCATAGGGTTTCTGTTTAGGATTTAGTGATTTAGGGCTTACAGTTTGGATTAGGATTTGGAGATTTAGGTTTTGAAGTAGGACTTAGAGATTAAGGGTTCGGATTTAGATATAGAGTGATTAGGATTATACTAGATTTGGGCAAGGAGAGAGAACCAAGGTTTGATTAGGGTTTCTTCTGTCACTTTCTTGTTGTATTTTGATTTTTTAAAGAAATTTTAGGAATCTATCCCATCAAATCTAAGAAGAAATACTTGAGATAGGGAAGGTCAATGGGGATGGGGTTCTGATGGAGTTGACTTGTTATGGGACCATCTCAGAAGAAATACTTAAGATAAGGAAGGTCAATTGGGATGGAGTTCTGACGGAGTTGACTTGTTATGGGATCAGAGGAGTGATTGCGAGAACTTCGTCGTGGAAAGTGTTTTGTGCAACCATGAGAGAGAGATTAACCACAAGACCAACAACAAGGAGAAGCTCGATTGGCACTAACGATATTGTAAACTGGCAACTGCAGAGGTTGAAAGAAGATGAGCTTTTCACAAACGAAAGTTTTTATTTTCCAAGTTGGTTTTCACCCACGCTCTTTAAAATATATATATAAAAAAAAGTAAAAGTTTTGACATATGGGCGTAAGCTTGTTCATACATGGGGCATGGGCTAGTGCTCAATTCAATTCTTTTACCATTTCCCTTTTTGACCTGGAGCGTCTTGGTAACATGGGTTCGCCTCTATGTAGGCTATCTTAAAATAGGGCAATTGATAAATTTTCATATACTATGATTATTGCTTCCTAAATTTAGAGCCTAACAGAGTTCTGAAACATCGAGTTTGTGAGGTAATATTTTGAGGTTTGGAAATCCGTCTTCTATGGGGGGTGAGTTGTTTAGGAAGAAAATTAGTTTTGAAGTGGGGGAGGGAAGCCGTTTTTGTTTTTGTGTTGATGATTGGTCAGGGTTGGGTCCTTTATTTTTGTCTTTTTCTAAATTGTTTAGCCTGGTGGTCAACAAGTGGACTTCGGCCAAAAATTGTTATATGGGTGAAGGGAGATTTGGGTCTTGGGATTTATACTTAGGAGGTTCTTGTGTCAATCTGAGGAGTCTGAGTTTGGGTCTTTGAAGACTATTCTTGCTAACGTTTTCTTTCGCAGGGATATAGCAGATTCTCGCATTTGGATGCTTAGCTCCTCCGGTGCCTTTTCTTATAAGTCCTTCTCCAAGGAATTGGAAGGCTTTCCAAGTATCAGAGCTTCATCATCATTGGCTTGGTTAGGCTTGGCTCCTCCTAAGGTGGAAACTTTCATGTGGATGGCTTTATTTGGAAAAGCTTCCACAACAGACAACCTTAGAAGAAGAGGATTGGATTCAGCGGCTGTTTCAAACTTATGTGTGTTGTGTGGGAAGGACAATGAGACGATAGACCATCTATTTGTGCATTGCAAGTTCTCTTACTCTTTGTGGTGTAGGCTTCTAGCATGGTGTGGTGTTCTATGGAGCTTCCCAAAGTCATTGGTGGGGCTATCCAAAGCATGGAGGTTTTCTTCTATTTTTTGGTAGCGGCTTGATTCTCTAGAGGCTTATCCCTTTTGCTATTTTGTGGTTGGTGTGGAAAGAGAGGAACAATAGGATTTTCAGAGGGTCTTTGTTGAGTGTGGAAGATTTATCGTAATTGGTGGTGGCTCTAGTTGCAAAATGGGCCTCCTTCAAGAAGGAATTTGACACTTTAAGAGTAGATGGTGTGATGCATAACTGGGAGGCTTCCTTATATTGTGAGAGAAAGAAGGTGAGCAAGGTGGTGCATTAGGTCCCTCCCATTGTAGGGGCATTGAAACTTAATGTGGATGGGACAGCTAAAGGAAAACCTGGGCTGGCAAGTATTGGTGGAGTGCTTTGTGATAGTGGAGGTATTGTGTTGACTTTGTTCTCTAAGAATGTTGGGATATGGAGTCTAATGAGGCAGAGGTGTTAGTAATCTTAGAAGTTATTCGAATGCTTGCCTCCTCCTTTAATTCAAGGTTAGAGGTGAAAAGCGACTCTCTCAATGCTATTTCGTGGGTGTCATCTTCGGCTGCTATTTCTTGGAGATTTCAATTTTACCTTAATGAGATCAGAGCCTTAAAGTCGTTGATTCAAGTGAAGTTCTAACATGTTAGGAAGTCTGGCAAATAGTTTTTGCTGATTCACTAGCTAAGGGATGGATAGGTCTTCTAACTTGGTAGCTTTTGCCGTGTGATGCTTCATTATTTTTACTTTTCCCTTCTGTGGTATGAATCTTTTATACCATCTTGCCTCTTTCGGTTTATCTGGTGGGCTTCTTGTATCTGGCTTTCTCTTCTAATATAATTTACCGCACCCTTCATTAAAGATGCAAGCATCTGAAGGCTATGGAAATATATAACTCAGATTCTGCTTTGACAATCACAGGTGCAACTAGCATCCGTAGAGAATAGCAGCCGGGATGGAAGAGATGCTTTACGAACTGATGAATAAATATGATCACCCAGGAAGACCTAAGTTGGAGAATAGTTGCATTTTTTTTCTTTCATTCCTGCTTGATGCATTGTGTTGCTCTGAACTTTTGTAATGTTGCACCTAAGTTGGAGAGAAGTTACATTTTTTTTTCTTTCATTCCGCTTGGTGCATTGTGTGTTGCTCTAGACTTCTGTAATTTTGCGTTTAATATAATCATCTTCCCAGTAATAAAGAAAGAAAGAGAAATCTTTAGGACTCGGTATTTTTCACATTTTTCCCTAATGAAACTCTTGTTTTCAGGGAGAGCAGTCATGACTTTTAACTCCATTCTCCACAGCTGGTATGACTAGGCCAAAATCCAACTTCCACAATCATGCCCAAACAAACCTTTTCGACGGGAGTTCACCCTCAACCATATAGGTCACAACAGTGTAAAGCTGCAGCCATTCTATACCTTCATCAATATCTTAGAAACTTGGAAATCTGGAATGACTTTGAAGGCCAGGAAGCGCACTGAGCTCACCAAACACAGTGACTTAAGAACCAAGTTGAATAGATTGACTCTGGGCGAGTAAAATGAGTTTTTTAACCACCATAAGGAGAATGAACATAACTAGAAGCCATACTTAACACATGTTCATGCTCAGACTTGCTTTTCAAACAAGCCTTTAAGTCAGTGTAACCAATATCCATCTATTATCCACCTGCAAAAATTAGAGAGAAATGACAGCACTCTCCGATCAATCAAACACCTCTTCTCTACCTCATAGCAGTCTTTCCACTCTTGAGTTGGTGAAATGCAAACATAGCTCTGGATTAGTCTCAAAATAATACATACAACAAACTCAATTCAAACCCCTTGCAACTAAGTTGTTAATGTAGCCAGAAGAGAAGAGATAAGGGCTTGAACAGAGGGCCATATAGGCAAAACACTACTTCAATGAGGAGCTGATTACGGTCGGATCTTATCAAGTATTTGGAGGGCTTCCTTCATTGAAGGCCTCTTCTGTGGGGTCACAGATGCACAGCTAAACCCAAGCTTAAAACAAGCCAGAAGGGCCTCCTCCTTGCCTTCCATGTCATCCCTCAGAGCCACATCTACCATCTGCAATACCCGATTCTTCTCTCCAGAAATGATGTTCCATTCACCGCAGATGCTGCCACTTACTTCTCTGTCTGAGAACACCTTCCCTGAGAGGAGCTCCAATAAAACTATTCCAAATGAGTAGACATCCCATTTTGAGTTTGGTTTCAAGTTCTTAAGTGACTCAGGTGCATGGTAAGGTGATGTGCATCGTGTAGAAACACTGGGGATGGCCCCAGTTGACGGCGCATCTTGGTGGTTGTCTCGCGGAAGTGAGGAGGACCTTTTGCTGCCAAACTGTGTGGCCAAGCCACTGGTACCCTTGCTGGGGTTGTCACTTGATACCAGCTTATCCATGCCGAAGTCACTGATCTTTGGCTCCATGTCTTCACCAAGCAGGATGTTGCTTGGTTTCAGGTTTCCATGGAAATACTTCTTCTCGTGGAGGTACATTAATCCCCTGGCTACCCCCCTTGCTATTCTGATCCGGATATCCCATGACAGCTGACACGGATTGGAACCCTGCTTCTCTGCTCTCATAAAAACAACCAGCGCATTTTTGTAAAACCAATCAGTTTCTGCTGGGGGATGCCAGCCAAAATCTACTCCAAATTGCAATCAAGAATTTTGATATTTGCAGGAGTCCACTGATAAATAATAAAATAATCAATAACAGGCACTGCCATGGATGCTCTAACCTACCCTTTTATCACCTTATTCAAATGAACATTATCTTTCATCAGACCAGGCAAATTGTATAATTCCACTGTATAGGAACTACTGTTTACCATCTGTTTTTGGGCATTGACAAAGTACCAATGGGGAGAGCTGAAAACTTTTTGAGCAACTTCAAATTCAGGAAGGCAGCAGCACCCCCTCGATAGCTGAAAGGGGAGTTACCCTATATTACAGGTGTCACCAGATAACTGGTCCATATGGCTCACATGGGTTCAGTTCTAAAGAGGCGAGACCAATCAGTTCAAAATCTAGGATCAAACATGGCCCATTTAAAAGTGCACAAGGCACGTGGCGCCCACTGCTGTCTTCCCCTTCCATGCCTTTCCCAGGCTAAACAAAATAGGAGTCCGGATCCCCTGTTTCTATGAAACAGAGAGAGATTATTTCACCCAATCTAAATTCGCCAACTGTGTAAAATCTCATGCTAACTAATGCACCCTCTCAGTTGCTTCTATGGAATGAGAAAATCAAGGAAGAGAATTTACACAGTTGGTGAAATTGGATTGAGTGAAATAGTATCTCCTTGTTTCTACGAAACAAGGGATCCAGACTCAAACAATAGCATCACAATTGCTATGATGCCCAGGAGGTAAGCAAGAGTGCACCAAAAACATACCAACCTTAAGGCATTTGCAATTTTGTTAAGGCTGTTCGTTTCATGTGATTGAATACCAAGGATTGTAATTATGTATGTAATTAAAAATGAATAACAAAAGGTGAATATCCAAAAATACCCCATCAATAACCTACCCTTAGTGAAAATTGAATCAAGGGAAGATGGGAAATGAATACCCGGTGATCATCCTAGTAATTCAATACCCTTCTTATGTTTGGTTTGGATTTGGCTTGACACTTCCAACCTAATTAAAAAATAGGTAGGGTTTACATGGAGTCAATATACTTTTCAACCTGCCAACCCCTCACAAACCCAGTTGCGTTCATTGTTGCCCACAAACCCAATTCGAACTCAACTTGTTAATTGTGGGTTCAGTTGAGACTTTCAACTTCTATATTAGGTTGACTTGAAAGTGCAACATGATTAATAAATAAGTTGGTCTAGGTTTAGCCTATACATGTTACCCATACTGCTCACCCAGACTCCACTTGACTCATTGCCAGCCTCAACTTCAGGTGCATAATTATTTGATAATAATGTAAGCAATTGTAAATAACTGAGTGAGTGTCAAATTAAGGTTAATGTCAATTCATGGGAAAGGAGAGTAAACATTTTGTATTTGTCAAAGGCAGGGCCCGCTATAGGAATGGAGTGTGAAAAATAATGGCACAAAAGGAGCCTGATTAGAGAGTAGTTCTTTTATACGTGGAGAAAAAAATACATAACAATTATGAAGATAAATCTTATAGTGGGCTTGCCTTTGAGCAAGTCTGAATTGTCCATACTCTCATGCATCTATGAATAACACACCTTCATTTGACACTTATCCAACTATTTACGACTGTTTTAATTTAGATATCAAATATATATACGCTTAAGACATCGATAAAGTTTGATTCTCTCAAATCAACAAGTGATGCACTGAACTATTAAAGCTCACACTTGAAAAACATGGTTTCATCAAGGTTGGCTGGAAAACTGAAAACTTAGACTTGATTTCCCTATACTAAAGTTTTGACTTATTGAGTCTTTTCATTTAACTTGAAACATTTAAAAACTGACTCGCCTTCCCCCAAAACATGAGCAAACTCACCCAAGTCATGAGTCGACAAGCCGAGTTTTCCAACCTTAGATTTTATAAGTGATATTTCTGAAAAAGACTACTCTTTTACAACAGAAGGTTATTTGTGTCATTATCAAATAGATTTTACTAAAAAAGCTAACTTTTATCAAAGTCTAATAATTAGAACACACCACAGTTTTAGTTAAATAGAATGTATCCCACTACTTACAAAAAAAATGAGTAAAGCATCCATTGAGAAAACTTTCCAATGGCTACATAGTTATTTTTTTAAACACTAAAAATGCCCACATGTAATGGCAGACGAATGAAGGGGAATCCGATCCTCCACTACATTCAGAATATAACATCTTTATTGCTTTTTAAAATAAGACACGTGGTAGAGTTAATGGGGCCAATTGGCCCTACCAAATACAAGAGAGCTTTGAAATCTACCTATTTGGGAAAAAGAAAATCATATTCAATGGTCCATTGCCAAGTGTCCAATCTAAGATCATAAAATTGATAGTTGAAATAAAAAAAATTGTCCTACATTTCATGACCTTAAATCGAACATTTGACAGTACATTGTAGATTTTTTTTTTCTTCTGACAAATGGCTAAATCTCAAAGCCCTCTTGTATTTGATAAGGCCAGTGGGCCCCACAAACTCTGCCATGTGTCATATTTTAAAAAGCAGACATCATAATCTAAAAGTAGCAGGAGATAGAATCCTATCTTCTTTAGTCCGACAGCATTGTGTACATTTTTTATATTTTGACAATATTAAAGTTATATACTGAGATACCAAAAGTTTCCTTGTGAGCATCAGTCATTTTATGTGGAAGTAGTAGCATGCATCGTATTCAAAACGGGTATGAGTCACAATCGCTAATTACAACAAATTAAGAAAGTTAATACATTGTAGGGCCATTCGTTTAGTTGGAATTGAATTCTTATAATCTCTGAAAATTACCTTCTTCTCCATGCGAGATAGACGAGAGGTTATCAAATAGTCTTCATTTGATGGGTAATAATTGTCACCCATCACCCCAATATATAAAATCTAACAAAGCAATGGTCCGTCCAATCTACCGGTAAGTTTTCTTCAGTGCATGCACTCCTGTGACAAACAACACTGGTGCACACCACCTAGTGTGGAGGAGAAAATCACTCCCCTTCAACCAACATCTTCACCTTAGATCCATCACTCCTTACCTATTTAATAGTCTTTCTACAGTACTCATTTTCCTATAAATTCCCATGAATTCAGAACATAAAATGCTATATTTTCAATAAATGATCAATTCCTCAAAGGCAGATCCCATTTAGACTGCACCTCCTCAAAGGCTGAAAGGCCAAACAGATAAAATCTAAATTTTGCAGTGGGGTCCACTCTGGATGTCTTTTTCCCCCTTCCTGATCCATACTGTCTCGTTCATAAATGCAGCAGTTTGAGGTGTTGATAGGTGCACCCAGCTTTTACCCAACAAAAACACATAGGTGCACCCCAGTAATATTTTTTGCTCATATCCGACCGGGAGAATGCCTCTTTTCTCCCCAGAAACAGACCCAAGACTGCCACTGAGCAATTACAATACTCGGAAATAGTGTGAGACGTAGACAGACAGTGTTCTAGTTCATACCTAACCAGGAACCTGACCCTCTAGGCCTTTTTCATGCAAAGTCATGCCCAGAGCGAAAAAAGAGAGAGAGCACTTTTCCTACTACAATGTCGCTAACATGCGCAGGTAGTGATGGATGATACTTACTGAGGTATGCGCTAGCCAAGCTTCCATTGGTTGCATAGTCGAAGATGACCAGCTTGTCGTCCTCTCCCCAGTAAAAGCCCCGAATGCGAAGGATGTTCGGGTGGCGCAACTTAGCAATGACCCGCACCTGGCTCTCGAAATCCCTCGAGCTCCCCACGCCGCTCTCTCCCATCCTCCTAACCGCAAATGTCGCCCCGTCGTCCAGCACCGCCTTGTAGACAATGTTCGACCCCGTCGCGCCGAGCACGTACGCCGACGCTTTAAGCAGCGTCTCCAGCTCCAGCTCCGACTCTCCGTCCACCGTCACAAGCCTTCCTCCTCCAATCCTCTTCTGCTGCTGTTCTGCTTCTTGTTGTTGTTGAGGATTGCAGCTCTGCTCCTCCTTTTCCTTCTTTTCACTCTCTCTTTCTTGTTGGTCCTCTTCTTCCGCCTCCGATTCCGTTGTTTCTTCGTCGCCATTGCTGCTGCTACTGCCGCCGCCGCCGCCGCCTCTCTTCTTTAGACACCACAGCCCAAAATGTGTCGTCGGAGAAGATGATGGTGAAGAAGACGCAGCGTTTTTGTCCTTTTCCTTGGATTCCAGTTCGGTCGTGGTCTCTTCCGTCTGTTTCTTCCTGCTGTGATAGATGTAGAGAAAGACCATAGAGACAATGCCGATTCCGACCAGATCCCCGACGACGATTCCGGCGATCGTCCCCGGCCTCAGCCCTCCTTCCTTCTGCGGATGGCTCGCGTTCCCTCCGGCCGCCGATGCGCCTCCGGCGCCGGGGCTGCCGAGGGTTTTCGGGATCGCGGCGATCGCGAGCGGGGACGTAGAGACATTGGGCGGAGTGGAGAGAGTCGAAGGAATGGAGCAGGGGTTCTTCACCGGTTTCCCGCACAGATCGGGATTTCCGCCGAATGCGTCCGGCTTCTGGTTGAGGAAAACGCCGGTCGCCGGGATCTCTCCGGTCAGGTTGTTGAAGGAGAGATCCAAGCTCGCGTTCGCCGGAGTCCGCGTCGCAAACTCCTGCGAGATCCCGCCGGAGAGCCGGTTGTAGGAGAGATTCAGTGACCGGAGATTTCCTCCGGCGAACTGCGGAGGCAGCGATCCGTTGATGAGGTTGGAGGACAGATCGGCGAATTGGAGCGACTGGAAGCCGTCGCCGGGGAGTCCGCCGGAGAAGTAGTTGTTGCTGAGGCAGAGGAGGGTGAGGTTCGGGAGCGCCGTGAGAGCCGCAGGGATCTGTCCGGCGAGGGCGTTGTCGGAGAGGTTGAGGGTTTGAAGGCTGCGGAGGTTGGCAACGAGTGGAGGGATTTCGCCGGAGAGCTCGTTGTTGGAGAGGGAGAGGGTTTGGAGGTCGGTGGCGTTGAAGATGGAGTAGGGGAGGGTGCCATTGAGGAAGTTGTCGGAGAGGTCTAGGTGGCGGAGGCGGGGGAGGAGGCCGAGGTCGGAGGGGATGGAGCCGAGTAGGCGGCTGCCGGGGAGGGCTAGGGCGGTGACTCGGAAGTCGGGGACGTCGCCGAGGAAGAAGGAGCAGGTGATGCCGCGCCACTGGCAGGGAGAGTCGTCCAAGGCGTTCCAGGTGCTGAGGAGGGAGAGAGGATCAGAAAGTAGAGAGGATTTGAAGGAAAGGAGGAGAAGGCCATCCGAATTCAGAGAGGCAAATGCCAAAGGAAGGAGAAGGAAAAGGAATGCAGATGTACTAGTGATGATTGTATGAGGCTGGAAATGGTGTCTGATACTGATACAAGTCATGTTGTATTCTGCGAGAGAATCATTGTCTTTCTTCCTCCCTCCTCTTCTTCTTCTTTCTCTAGGAAAGAGGGGAAAAGAAGGGAGGGATTTGCTCGTTGTATGCTACTACAAACAGAGTGAGAGATTGAGAAGTGAGTGATTGAGAAGTGTGTTGCTTGGTGGCTTGGATTTGGTTGGATGAGGGTCGCTTACTGCATGCCTAGTAGAGTGACTCTGGAGACGAGATTTAACCGCATTTTACTTGGATGGAGGAAAGGGAATAGAGCAGCACGTGACCAGAGGAGAGAACCGCATTTTACTTGGATGGAGGAAAGGGAATAGAGCAGCACGTGACCAGAGGAGAGACTAGACCAGATAGACGAAGAGAGGTTATTCTCTTAAATGCATCATTCCTTGTTATGATTTTTTTCAGACCATACGTCCACAATAATTGACTTGTGACCTTTATATGATATATGAAGAGTCTAGCTGGCATTAGGATTCTTGGTTACAGTATTATAAACCTGTATTTGGTAGCATCAATACTTGCTACAGTAAGTTCTTTTGTGGGAAATGCTTCGAAAATCTTTGGTGCGGAGGCTGTCACCTTCAACGTTGTTGGAGTTTTATACATTATATCTGATTGATTGGGAGAAATTTCAAATGTTATATGGTTTTTGGAATGTCAAATAACGTGTGTTCGACCTTTTAATTTGATAAGGATGTTATCTTAATCAAGATTTTCTTGAGAATTTTTTAGTCCCAACAATTTATTAGAGAACATGCGGCAAACTCTAATTGCTGTCTGCTTACATGCATGTGGAGCTCTTTTTCACACATATGAAGAATTGGAGAAACCTGAGAAAGGACTCCATTATCACCTTGTTGAAATTATTAGCCTCTTAATCAAACAACCCTTTGGATGAGCAGGGTTGGACTATTATTTTGCCAACTCCATGTCATACAAAAGAGAGAATATCTTTGGAGTGGACTGCAGCTCTATGGCGACAGCTTAAGCCCACCCTTGATTAATTAGCTCCTTTTAACACTCTTATTCACATATCACAAATATATGTCAGACTCAGCTATTGGAACTTTGCTTCTTATTGGTTTGAGTATAAAAAAATAAATAGTTAAAAGATCATTAAAATTTATGAGCGTTAAATCTATGCAATGATAATACGAAGGAGCTAATTTTTGCGTGATTCTTATCCATGAGGAGACCTTTTTATATAAAGAAAGCATGCAATCTTCTTAGAGGGCGGAGCGAAAGGTTGAAATATAGTATCATCTCGGAAGGCAGTGCTATCTTGAGGAGCTTTAAATTCAAAGTAGCACAATCTCTAGCCATCAAAAATACTTAAACCCACACCAAATTTATGTGATATTTTACATAATTGAGTGGGTGTCTAAATTTTGTTCAATACTAATTCACAAAGCATTTGCAAATAGTAAGCATGGGATTTAAATTGACCAATATGAGAGCTATTCTGTGATTTGGCAGCCAGAAAACTCCATTAAACAAATTAATTTCTTAATTCTTGACGGGAAGTGAAGTCCATGGGAAAAAAATTACACAGAGGAAGACGTTCTCCATCGAAATCCCCTTCCCGCGCAATTATTCTCAAAATGATGAAATGATGGGAGTAGTTTTCACCTTTCAAGTTAAAGTTGGGAAAAAAGAACCACTCATTTTTCTAAAGCCAAGGGAATCTCAGTGCTTGTTGATTGCTACATGCCAAAACACGTTGGCCTCCCTTGGGACCCGGTGGCTTATCAGATACCTGAAATTTCGCCCATGTCCCATGTCCGGCAATATCAAAAGGGGCGGTAGAAAGGACCACAAAACTGTTGCATTTTCAAAACATGAGGACTGTGAAGTATGGAGCCAAGTTAAAAGTCAGGAATTGGCTCTTAATTTTCCGAGCAAAGTAGAGGGTGTACTATCTGACACAAGTGAATGGAGAAATTCCCTCTCATATCATGGCTTTTACTTGCTTTGCAGCAGAAAGTGAGTACTGAGTCCTAAAGCTGAGCTTTAGTTTGATGGAAAGCATAAAGCCCATGTTGTCTTGTGACTAAAAGGCTATAATTGGCTTTAAATCGGTGGAAATTAGCATTTATGGAGAGATGGTTTTGTACTGAAAAAGAGTAATTTCCTTGAATCCCAACGAATTAGGGGTAGGTCCCGTCTGGATCTGTAAGGTAGCCTTTTTAGTGGGTGGCATGGTTCAGGGCCTTTTTAAGTATTTTTTCTCTTTTTATGGTTCATCCCATTCTTTGTGCAAGCCGAGAGACTTATTTGTCGGACCGCGATGCTTTTCATGCAGGCATGGCCGCATAGGAATCGGTTTAGAGAAGGGTTTCCAGCAAAATTGGTAGAAAATTTGTTCCCCCTCCGTTGGTGGTGAATACCTACAAGGGCCACTATGTATCAAAACAAACTTTAGAGGACCTCGTGTGAAGAGACAAAAAAGAGATTTTTTTTTTAAACCCCAACTCCCCTTTGTTTTGATGTTTGGATATACACATTTACTTTAAGGCCTGTGTGTTTGCATTAAAATATTAAGAGAATGAATGCATTGGATTCATACATGTTAAAAAATGAAGATTAAAGTTATTTTCAAAAACAAAACATCAAATAAACTTTTATTTTAGAGAAATAGAATAAAAAAAAGATAGGAAATGATCTACTAGAGTGATAACTAGCTTTTCATTTCCTATATTATTCTCATTCCATTTCCAATAAGGTTTATTTGATGCTCATGCTTAAAAAGTCACATTTGAGCTTCATTTTTAACCGCTTATTGTATGAAATATATATTTAATTTCTATATATTTTAATACAAACAAACAGACAAACCCTTAGAAATACACTATACCAAATTACAGTGGTTTAGACTTTCATAAGTAGAATTACTAAAAATCAATTTAATATTTATTCATTTACTTAGATTTTTTAAGACAATGATCAAGCACAAAGACCATAACTTTGTTATTACCACAAAGGTTGTAACACTACAAAATTTTGGCCTAAAGTTTTCTCGATAGCATAAGAGATGGGGAGTTCTTCACAACAAAAAAAAAAAAAAAGTTCAACTGTCTTCTGACATAGGGTTCAACCATTGGTAAGCGGGAAGTGCCCATGTGTCGTGACGTAAAAACTCTAACCCAGCTCTCCCAAGAACCCAATTGTTATAAACCATACTTTGTCCTCACTACATTACTCAGAGAATCTTGTTTTTAATTTATCCTACATTACTCAGAGAATCTTGTTTTTAATTTATCCTTTTAATTTTTTTAAAGTTTGATGTCCATCCGGCCCTTGTCCTTTTACATTTCCCTCCTTGACACCCCTCACATGCAAATATCGATTCTACCGATTTGCCTGTCAGGGTCTCAGGGATCACAGATTCACACTGTCTACATGAGAAGATCCATGTCAATCAGCAAAGGGGCTTCAGCTCTTGGACCTTAGGATTGGGCAATCAATATGTAGATAAATGATAATCATGTTAGATATGTCTGGAAATGTAGAGTCCATTTGATGGCCCCTTCAGAGCAACTCAATCAAAGTAGGCCCAGTATCGGCGCAAGCTGGGTCCAATACATGGAAAGTGATATATTGCATGAATGGTTAGTAATTTAAGAGAGAGAGAGAAAATCTTAAACTGATAAGAGTTTTTTTGTCCTCTGGCTCGTCGGTGGGAGGACTTGTAGCATATAGGTCCAAATATTGGTCAAAGATTCAAATGGCAATCATTGTTGTGAGTTTCAGTAACTTGAGCAAGCCTGGCTGAGTACTCAGTCTGACTCGTACGAGTTGGACCTGCCCAGCTGATTCGATTTGGCTTATTGAGGACAGGGGATACCTAGTTGCTTGCTTGCTTATATCGTAAGCCTGACGGGGCACTCGCTGGCTGACCGGTCCAGATCCCCTGAGTGTCTCTTACAGGCTTCTCTTTCGTGGGATGTGTAAAACTCCATTGTTGGGCCCACATTTTGATAATATATAGTGTTGCACAAAAAATACGATATCACTGTAAAACCGAACCGAACCGACCGAACCGAGCAGTTTGGATCAGTTCATAGTTGATTGATTCTGTTAACGGTTTGAAAATCATTAAAACCGCTTACATTGGTTTGGTTAACTGTTTGGATATCATAAAAACCACTTAAACCGAACTGTCCGTATACATTAACTTAAGTGTTGCTTTTTTACTATTTTAGCCTTAGAGCCCCATTCACTACTTTCATACTTATATTCAACAACTCATTCTTACATGAACTCAATACTGCTTCAATACTTTCATAGTTTTTTCCCCACTCTAATTTCAGTTTTGAGATTTTCTTTTCTTGGTTGGATTGTAGAATTTCTATTCTATAATATGATTGTGCGCTTGTGTTTAGTCCAAACTCTCTTTTTGGAGTAGAATTATTTTTTATATGAATCATTAGAATGTTGTATTGATATGTTTTCACTAAACATTGGAATAAATGCAGAGGATGGAGTCTCATCGTTTTGAAATTTTCACTATTTGGTTTTTTTTTTTAAAAAAACAACGGTTTAAGCGACCAAACCGAACCGAACCATTTGGTTTGGTTTGATTCGGTTTAAGTCCTCTCCATCGGTCGGATCGGATCGGTTAATTAAAAGACCGACAAGTTCGGTTTGGTTATTAGTTTTAGTGTTAAACCGATCTGAACCGCCCATATGCAGCCCTAATAATATGAATCGTTCAAAATGAATGCTATGACTCGTTATATTTAAGATTTTTGTTAATTATATTGTCGGTCATGTCTCTATTTTATAGTGAGCCCGTTTCCTATTAAAGTAAGATTTGAGGATATGTAACTTGAGGGTATGTCGTTCTTTTGAACTGTTTGAATTATCAATAAGTGGGATCCTTAATGTGATAGAGAAAAACCTTGATTTGAAGAAGCCGAGCATCACAGTGAGGCCCCCCACACCCTAAGAAAATGTGCCTTCACTAAGGGGTCGTTTGTTTGTGCCCATTTACATGTGTAATTAAATTACATGAGTTCCCATTATGCATATATCACGTTTGTTACGTGTGAATCTGATTCACATGTGTAAAACTCATATGTAAATGGTATGAAAATCAACTCAAAAAGTGCCTTTCATTTTCACACCTCAGTAGGTGTGAAAGGGATCCACATGCTATTGTTACTATGCGAAGCTACAATATCCACGAACGTCCATGAAGGCAGCACCGTGTTTTTTATTTTATTTTTTTTCCAATCTCGTGGGCACCAAAACAATAATCTACACCAGTAATCATCTTCAGGAGGCCCAACACAGCTCACACATTAGAATTCAGCCGTTGGATCATCCTAGGTTGTAAGGAATTTGGGAAAAATTACATACCATTAGATCCGCATTCTAGGTTTCTGTGGGCCCCCTTTGCAAGATCTGAACCGTTGATTAGCTCTAAAATGCCTAGAATAGCTAGACCCCCAAGTTTCAGATCATGATTCCTCGTGATCTGTGAGGAACTAGGGAAAAACATTATAACCGTTGATGCTTATTAGATGTACTTTTAATTCACATGTGCAAGTAGGTGAAATTGACAAACATTGGAATCTGAATGTCATGTGAATTTGTTGCACATGTAATTGATTCACATGTGAAGCATTTACTCATGTGAATCATTTTCACACAAAACAAACGACCCCTAACATGGTGGTTGTTGCAAAGGTAACAGAGCAGATGCAGCGCATGTATTTGGGACACGCTGGCCAAAGTTGATCCAAAAGACAGCTTCTAATAAGATATCCACCAATCAAGCCTTCGAGACATTGCAAGCCATTTGGTCCAGATTGAAAAAATGAGCGATAGTAAAAATAAAAATAAAAATAAAAGATAAAAGAGAGAAGTTTCTAGTTTAACTATGCTTTTAATAAATTTAGATTGGATAAAAAATAAAAATAAAAACTTCACATATGACCCATCAACATATGCCCCTTTTGATCCCATCTTCTCAACATAGCTTATCAACAAATTCTGGTCTAGTTGGCCCTGCAAACATGTCAGGGGTCTAAATAAAAGAAAGAACTTTCATTAGGCAAGATTAGAAAGGTGGAGATGGCATAGTTGTTCCATGGGATGAGATGGACATGATTATGTTATTTTTTTTAATCATAGTATGCATCTCCTAAGTTACCTCATCTGCTTTATTTATTTATTTATTTGTTCATTCTATTTCACAAGCTCTTAGATATTTTGGGGAAGTCCAATAAAGTGGCTGAGGCTGAGGACTGAGTTGTAGTCCCATGAGAGTAAGACATAACACTGTAATGGGCTATGTTTAACTCTCTTGTTTTTATTTATTTATTTGGGGTGGGGTGGGGTGGGGTGGGGGGTGGGTTTGGGGGGTGGGGGGAAAGAGTACAATGTGAGTCATGGGCCCTTTGTATCCTCCCTTGCTACTCACGGGTGGAGCTGTCACATAAAAATAGGACCTGATCTGATACTTGACACGTGAGTGGCCCCATGATATATTCAAAGGAGGAATTATAGATTTTCCGCTGACAAAATCGCTTTCATGTGAGCATTGCCATTCCGCACTGCCCTAAAAACCAGTCTAACTGAAAAACAGAACCCTTGAGATCAACAACCTTGGTTATTACTCTAAGCAACATAAAAAATCAGTGATGGTCAGAAAACAAAGCAATTATTTTTTTGTTTTGAAGTCCTAGGATATCGGACCTTTGGCCTCTGGTTTGAAAAATGGAAATTCTTCCGAGAAAAATATCACTGTATCAGTGGTTCACGTTTGAAAAATGCAAGGGATCCGATTGAAAAATAATGAAACACGGATAATACAATGAAAGTTGTATCAATGGTTCTTGTTATTTTGAACAAGACGACAAGGAGACGACACTCTAATTTTTTGATTGATGATTGGACGACATTGTTTAATCAAAAGAAGGCCTCGGAATCAAACTATGGTCTTCTTCTGCAGGACTAGACTCACGACAAATTTCTGGAATTTGAAATGCTGGCATCAATGTTTTAAAAACCATTGAACTCAAGGAAGCTAAGGTTAAATCAAACCTGGTTTAATTAGTAACTCATTTCAGTTCAATCATGCCATCAACTTACCTGTTAAACAAATCTTTTAAGTAAAACTCTAAAAGATTTTAAAACTAAAACAATCCTACAAAAATAAATTGTACTTGTTTAGGAATAATAACTTATAAAATTTATATTTTTGAATTTCAGAAATAAAATGAATAACTACTTAACATTTTTATATTTAGTTGGTTGGAATTGCCCCAAATTCTTTTTTATTTTTCTAAATTGGATTGACATTAGGGTCGTGAAACTAACCTAGACGCTTAGGGATCTTTAAAGGATGGCAGCCATATAATAGATATAAAGAACCAGGGCCTGTTTGTTTCATGTAACTAAATTTCTAGAAATTTAAAAAAGAATTTTACAACATAGATTTCTAAAAGAGGTTTAAATTGAAGAAACAAAGCTGGAGATCCAAAATAATCTTCCCTTTAAAATTGAATGGAGTCGAGAAATAGATACCCAGGCATCACCCTGTCAATCTAATATTTACCCTTCACTGCTTTGATGTTCCTCCGTTAGAGCCCAATTTACCATGAATAATTCAATTTCATGCAATCAAATAGCACCTAAATAATTTTCTAAATTTTGGATTATGATCTGTCCTAGGCGGAGCCCATCATATTCACTGGTCTCAAGACCCAACAACATGCATGATGCATGCTCAAAAGCACATGGACTTGAAAAAAACCTCAAACAAAATCAACTTTTTTTTTTTAAAATGGCAACAAAGTTTTATTAAAGCTAAGCAATATAAGAGACATATATTGAAAATAAAAAAGCAAAGGGCATAAAAAAGAATAGAAACACCCCGCAAAAGGCCTAGGAAGCAAAAATGAGCATCTCCAAGATCAGTCTCATCCCAGTATCTGAAAATGAGCATGATGGTAGGTCATGGGGGATAAGAATGTGACGGGGTTGTAAGGATGACCAGGAATCTATTCTTGTTCATGTTGTAAAACCATGCTATTAGTTATTTGGTTTCTTTATTTGAATTTAACACCTAAATTAAGATAATTAACTCAAATCATACCAGAAAATCACCAATATTTTCTTGTATTTTGTTTGTTTTTTTTTTTTTTTTTCCTTGCAGGAAATAATGCCTCTAGGGCCTGTTTGGCCAAAGGCATTTCTGATAAGGAATTGAGCTTGTTAGGGATTTATAACATGATACAACATCTTGTCTCCCGGCATTTCAAATGTTGTGTTTTTTGCAAGAATTCAGAATCCCAAATTAGGCACTTTTAGCCTTGTGAATTTCCAAAATTTGATTCCAAATATTCCGGCATTCCAAACATTAAAAGGGGGTTAAGGATTTAGAATTCTACTAGCAGCATTTGGAATTATCAAAATCCTCCCTATGAAAAGAATTCTCCCACAGTTGTTCAAAAAATACAAGCTAGCCTTATGTATTCTTAGAATTCCAAATGCTAGAAGGATTAAGCATTTGGAATTCTATTTTAGATGTAGCATTTTGAAATTCTCAAAATTCCTTAAAAAAAAAAAAAATTTTTTTTTCCTTATAATTGTTTCATGCATTCTTTCAAGGTGGCTCCGAGTGTCCCCATAGAGACATATGCAGTTCAAGCGGTAGTAAAAGTTTCGCCCTTTACTTTACCTTCTAGTGACTACTTCATTCCCCCAGTCTCTATTGGGCCAGACAGACCTGAAATTAGAATAAAATCCTCTGCAATTTCGATCTCCTGAAGCTCTTTTTAGCAGCAGCAGCATCATCATCGACGAAGAAGAAGATGGAAATGGCCGATTCGGCAAAGGAGAAGAAGCAGATCTTCATACTCTCAGGACAGAGCAACATGGCGGGGAGAGGAGGCGTCTCTCACAAGAAATGGGACGGACTCCTCCCTCCCCAGTGCCTCCCCCACCCTTCTATCCACCGCTTCTCCGCCCATTCCCACTGGGAAGAAGCCCGCGAACCCCTCCACGCCGACATCGACACCTCCAAGACCTGCGGCGTGGGCCCCGGCATGGCCTTCGCCCGGGCCCTACTCCACTCCGATCCCACCGTCGGATCGGTGGGCCTCGTGCCCTGCGCCGTCGGAGGGACGCCCATCCGCGAGTGGGAGCCCGGGACCCACCTCTACACCAACATGGTGAGGAGGGCGGAGGAATGTGTGAGGGAGAGTCGTGGAGAAATCAGAGCCGTTCTTTGGTATCAGGGGGAGAGCGATACGTTATCCCGACACGATGCCCAGTGCTACAAAGCCAACATGGAGAAGCTCATTCGGCACGTTCGTGATCATCTTCGATCCCCTTCGCTTCCTTTCATTCAGGTTCGTCTTCTTCTTCTTTTATGATTTCAAAACGAAAGGCTGAAAGTAGTATTTGTTTTGATTTGGAATTGCAAATTTAAGGGCTTGTTTGCTTGCTTTAAAATACATAGGAATTCAATGCACGGGAATTTTTTTTTTTTTTTTTAAGTGGTTAAAAATGAAGATCAAAGTGAATTTCCAAAAAATAGCATCAAATTAACTTTCCTTTTATGAAAATACATACAATCGAAGGAAGATGGGAAATGAAAACATAGACTTTGGTCTTCATTTTTAACCACATGAAAAGCTCCCAATGTATTTTAATACAAACAAACAGGCTTCATGGAATTCATAGGGACTTGTTCAGATTCCAAGGTGCAGGAATTATAAGCCTTTGGAATTTGCATTTGTATATGGTCAGATCTTGAGCTGGGTTTGGGTTTCATGTATTGGACGAAAACAAGGGGTTGGGATTAGTTACAGTCAAACCAAGATGAAAAAAAGGGATGGGCTAGTAGTAGTACTTGTGTGGGTAAAACGCCGTAATGACGAAGTTAGACAAGGATCACGACTAAACTCGCCGAACTCCTCAGCCTCTGCGGTAGAAGGTCGTCAGCTCGGCAGCTCGGTCAATACCTTGGCAGCTCGGTAGATCGGTCGGCAGCCTACAAGCTCAGCACCACAGTTCGGCATCTCGGTATGGGCGTCAGCCCGGTACAAGGGGACCCCTCGGACACGCCATCCTTAGTCCCATACCGCAGCACTAGAATCAGAGTGGGCCGCCACCTTCCTTCTGGAAATACGGCGCACCCTGACAGATATGGGCGGTCATTTATGGCGATAGGATTGCTCATTTATGGTGATAAGAGGTGTGCTTTATCACCCCTGTACGCTAGCTGGCTGAAGGCGTGGAAAGTAAGGTAGGGGTGTTGTCCGTTTCACCTACGGCCGCCTGTCAGGGTAAGGAACGATGGGACCTCACCTCACCTACCCCCACTCACAGAGAGAATGAACGAGGAACATTTGCCTATATATGCATGGGATCAGTCCCATGAGAGGTACGCAATATCCAACGCATAACCCTCAATACCACACGCACTCTCATTCCTCTCTTCCTCCTCCTGTTTAGTTTTCTCAGAACTAACTTAGGCATCGGAGTGCCTTCGGCTCACGGCAGCCAGGGCCTCTGACCCAAGTCTTTCTCCTTCCTTTTCAGGTTCTCGGAGTTCAGCATTCCCCCTCCTAAGAAGTTTAATCCCGATCTCATCCTAATCTAAGTAGGTGTCGTTTTTACCGCCTACAGTTTGGCGCCGTCTGTGGGAAGCTGAACAAAAAGCTTGTAAACACCATGCCTCCGAAAACCAGAAATGGCGAAGGACCTTCCAAGGGCAAGGCTGTGTCCACACAGCCTACGCTGGCGCAAAATCTTCCGCCTCCTCCCCCTCGGCAAAGGAGGTCTGGCGGGAGGTCTCTCACGGTCCAAACAGCGTCACAATCCAGGGAAGTAACCATGCTCTCCCTTCGCGACGTTCCACCTCCAGAACAACCCCACCATGGCCATAAGCGGCCCGCGCAAGGTGACAAGTCAGTCACTAAACCGCAAGAGAAGTCAGCCCGGGCTAGATCGCAGTCTCATCATCAGGCCAGCCTTGAGCACGACGAAGACCCCCGCCTGGCGGACATCAGAGCACAAAACCTCCTCATCCAGGAACAGCGTGAGCTTATCGAACGGCTCACGCAACGGCTCGAAGGCAAGAAGGATCAGAGCCCGCCGCCCAGGCGTCCGGGCCACGGACAAGACCTGAGGCACGTCCTCAACAATAAGAGGCGTGACCGAGACCAAAAAGAAGAAGGCTCCAGCAGCAGCCACATACATGAAGGGCCAAAGAAGCAATGCCAGGGGTTGGAGGACGATGAACTAAAGAAGTGGATCGACCAGCAGGTAAAGCAGACTATCCGCCAGAATTTGGAGACTGCTGGTATCGACCGGGACCAGTATGCCACCTTTGAAGCTGAAGATACTGGCGCGTCTCCTTTCTCTAGGGAGATAAGAAGATACACGCTGCCCGAGAAGTTCAGCGTCCCAAGGTTCACCCTATATGACGGGACCTCGGATCCTGCCGCTCACCTCCGACATTACGTCCAAAGGATGTCGGTCTGGGGGGACGACGATTCCCTGAACTGTCGAGTCTTTTCCTCCAGTTTGGCGGACCTCCCCCTACGGTGGTTCTGTTCGCTTCCCGAAAATTCCATCTCCAGTTGGCAACAGCTTCGGACCTCCTTCCTGGGGAAATTCCAGGCTCATCGCGTCATCCCAAAGACCGATGCCGACCTGATGGCCCTCCGGATGCAGGAGAACGAAAACGTCACCCAGTTCGCTCGCCGGTTCTGGACTGTTTACAGCCAGATCGAGAGCGCTTCTGAGGAGCTAGCGGTGAGGTCCTTCCAGCTGGCTCTGCAGCCGGGTATCCCACTTCGGGCGCAGCTGGTCATGTATCCCGTGACCACCATGAAGGAGCTGATGACCCGGGCCAACCGGTTCATCTTGGCGGAAGAAGACGAGGCGCGAGGTCGGGAGAACTTCGGCCTCACCAAGAAGAGCCAACCGGCCAAGGGAGACAGCAGGTCCTCCAGGAGGGAGGATCGTCGAAGGGACCCATCCCCGGATCGGCGCAAAGCCCGGTCCTCGGAGCAGCGCCGAACCCCCTCCGCCTCGACGTCGGGATCACGGAGCAGCAGGAGATCCGGCCACGAACCATCCTCATACGTGGCAGTGAACACCATCTTCAAGGAGCCGATCTATAGGCTCCTCAACAAAATAAAGGCGCAGCCGTTCTTCAAATGGCCGCGGCCAATGACAGCCGACCCTTCCACCCGGGACCAGAGTAGGTTCTGTGCCTACCACAAGCAGAACGGGCACAGGACCGACGAATGTAAGAACTTCAAGTTCCACCTGGAGGACCTTGTGAAGGAGGGGCACCTACGGGAGTATATCAAGCAGGAGGGCCGAGGTGATGGCCGACCTCCGAGGCGGGAAGCTGATAACCAGGACAGCGAGCCGGAAGGCATCATCCACGTCATCCACCTCGCCGCCCCACCTAAGAAGAGCTCCCAGGCTCGAGCTGAGGCCAGGCGCGCCTCCCATAAAAAACAGGTGCTGACCGCGGCGCCAGAGCCGGCCGCGAAGAAGGCCAAAACAGAGGGGGTCAGAATATGGTTTTCTGACAAAGACCTGGAAGACGTCGAGCTACCGCACAACGACGCTCTAGTGCTCACCTTGAAGCTTCAAAACTTCTTGGTTCAGAGAGCCCTCGTCGACCCTGGCAGCTCATCCGAGGTCCTCTACTACGACTGCTTCAAAAAGTTGGGACTAAAAGATGAGGACCTCCACGCAGCCCGCACCCCTCTGGTAGGCTTCAGCTCTAAACCTGTCTATCCCAAGGGCAAAATCTCCCTCCGAGTCCAAGTAGGTGGCGCCTGCAGGCAGGTGGACTTCCTAGTGGTCGATGTCCCTTCCCCGTACAATGTAATAATGGGGAGGACATGGCTGCATAGCATGGAGGCGGTGCCCTCCACCCGGCATAAAAAACTCAAGTTCCCTTTGGAGAATCGATTGGGACGAACGGAGGTGATCACCGTCAGAGGCGACCAGCAAATGGCCAGGCAATGCCTGCTAGCCGTGCTTTCTGACGAGGCTGGGCCCTCCCAAGTCAATGTAACCGAGCTGGATAGAGAGGCCGAGCTCGGGGACGTCGGCAGGGCCCCTGCGCAAAAGAGCATCGAGGACCTCACCAAGGTCAATATCGATCCCGCTGACCCCGACAGGTTCTTTCTCGTGGGAAGCCAGCTCCCCGAGACCGAGAAGACAGAGTTGCTTAACCTCCTCTAGGAAAATAAGGCGGTCTTTGCCTGGACACCCTATGAGATGCCCGGCATTGACCCCGCAGTCATCTGCCACGAACTGAAGGTGGATCCCGGCCACAAGCCCGTGCTTCAAAAACCGCGCCGGACTGGGGTCCCGCAAACTGAGGCCGTGGCTGAGGAAGTTCAGAAACTCCTAGAGGCAGGTGCAATAAAAGAGGTCCACTATCCGCAGTGGCTAGCTAACACCGTGGTGGTCAAAAAGAAGACGGGAAAATGGAGGGTCTGCGTGGACTTCACCGACCTCAATAAAGCCTGTCCAAAGGACAGCTTCCCCCTTCCAAAAATCGACCAGCTTATCGACGCCACTGCCGGACACGACCGGATGAGCTTCCTGGATGCCTACCGGGGGTACCATCAGATCCCCCTGTACGCGGCAGACCAGGAGAAGACTGCTTTCATCACTCCCTGGGGCACCTATTGTTACAAGGTGATGCCCTTCGGGTTGAAGAACGCCGGAGCGACATACCAGCGGTTGGTGACGAAGATGTTCCAGGCCCAGCTCGGCAAAACAGTGGAGGTCTACATCGATGATATGGTCGTCAAGTCCAAAAAGTCGCAGGACCACCTGACCGACCTCCGCCAAATTTTCGACATCCTTCACCACTTCCAGTTGAAGCTGAATGCGTCCAAGTGCGCCTTTGGGGTCGGTTCCGGCAAGTTTCTGGGAAGCCTGGTCACAAGAAGGGGGATCGAAGCGAACCCTGACCAGATCTCCGCGATCCAGGACCTCCAGTGTCCGACCTCGGCGAAACAAGTTCAGCGGCTGACCGGAATGGCTGCCGCCCTGAACCGATTTATCAGCCGCGCCTCGGACAAATGCAGACCCTTCTTCCAACTCTTGAGAAAGGGCTCCAAGTTCCAGTGGACGTCGGAATGTTCACAGGCGCTGCAACAGCTAAAACATTATCTTTCTTCTCCACCGCTGCTGTCAACCCCGACTTCTGGAGAGGCACTGTTCTTGTACCTGTCGGTCTCGGACCATGCAGTAAGCTTGGTACTCATCAGAGAGGACAACGGCCAGCAAAGGCCCATCTATTACACGAGCAAAACCCTGCTGGACGCCGAGACCCGGTACTTACAACTCGAGAAGCTCGCCTTGGCGCTCCTCAGCGCCTCTCGGAAACTCTCCCACTACTTCCAAACCTTCACGATAATGGTCGTAACCGAATACCCACTGAAGGCTCTCTTCCGGAAGGCGGATTTCTCCGGACGGATCTCCAAATGGGCTGTCGAACTGGGGCAATATGACATCAAATATCAGCCCAGAACAGCCATCAAAGCCCAAGTCCTCGCGGACTTCATTGTGGAATTTACCCCACAGAGTTCGGCACCGACCGCGCTCGACACCGAACTGGGGGGCGATAGGGGTACGGAGGTCGTCACCGAGACGGAACAAGAACATTCCTGGAGAGAACTCCTCGACTCGTCCTGGAAAGTCTTCGTCGACGGATCCTCGACATCCAAGAGAGCTGGCGCTGGCGTAGTTCTCCAGTCTCCCGAGGGCCTCGTCATCGAGCAAGCTGTGACACTTGGTTTCAAGGCGTCTAACAACGAGGCCGAATATGAAGCTCTCATTGCCGGACTTAACAGCGCCAAAATCCTGGAAGCCCGGTCCGTGGTGGTTTTCAGTGATTCCCAACTAGTGACGAGCCAGCTCAACGGAGACTACCAGGCTCGGGATGACAGCATGGCCGCCTACCTCGCCCATGCCCGGGGACTTCTCTCCCAGTTCGAAAGGGCCGAGGTCCGGCAGATCGGTAGAGAATGCAACTCCCATGCAGACGCCCTCGCTAGCCTCGCCTCGGCTGTGGAAGCCGGTGAAAGAAGAACTGTTGAAGTAGAGACGTTGCAGGAGCCCAGCATCAACCTCCAGCAACCCCGGCACCTCATGTGCCTGGATCTCGGCCCGAGCTGGATGGACCCCATCATCGCATACCTGAAGGACGACCGGCTACCCGAGGACAGGACTGAAGCGCGAAAGATCAGATTGAAGGCGTCCCGGTTCTGGCTGTCCCCAGACAGCAAGCTCTACAGGAAGTCATTCACAGGGCCCTACCTCCAGTGCGTTCACCCCAGCAAGGTCGACGATTTCCTCTACGAGATTCACGAAGGAGTCTGCGGCAGTCACATAGGAGGTCGGTCACTTGCATACCGGGCTATCAGCCAGGGTTACTGGTGGCCTTACATGCAGAAGGACGCCCAGCTTTACGCCAGGAAATGCGAGAAGTGCCAGAAGTTCTCTCACTCTCTCCACCAGCCAGCCCAAGACCTGAGTCCCCTCTCCAGTCCATGGCCTTTCGCCCAGTGGGGCCTCGACATCGTCGGACCACTTCACCGAACTCCAGGGAACAAAAGATGGTTGATTGTGGCCACGGATTACTTTACGAAGTGGGTCGAAGCTGAACCTTTGTCCTCCATCACCGAGCTAGACACGAAGAACTTTGTGTGGAAGAATATCATCACCAGATTTGGAATTCCCCGCACTCTCATTTCGGACAACGGGACGCAGTTCGATTCCAACCTCTTCAAGAGCTTCTGCCAGGAGTATGGCATTCGCAACATCTACTCCACCCCGGCGTATCCCCAGAGCAACGGTCAGGCCGAGATCTCGAACAAAGTACTGCTCGACGGAATCAAAAAAAGACTCGACCGAGCCAAAGGTCGATGGGCAGAAGAGCTGCCAAGCGTTCTATGGGCCTACCGAACTACCCCAAGGCGTTCCACCTCGGCTACCCCGTTCTCCCTTGCCTACGGCATGGAAGCAGTTATTCCCCTTGAGGTCGGCCTCCCGACCTTGAGGTCGGAACTTTGTGACCAGGGTCTGAACGATCTGAATGTAGTGCGGGAGCTGGACTTGGCTGAAGAACGAAGAGAGGCGGCAGCTATCCACCTGGCCGCCTACCAACAGCAGTTGGCCAGGGGATACAACCCGAAGGTCAAAGAAAGAAGATTCACGATAGGAGAGTTGGTCTTGAAGAAAACACTGCCTGGCGACCGAGATCCCAACGAAGGCAAGCTGGCGCCCAACTGGCAGGGACCGTTCAGAATCACTTCTACAGCCGGGAGATCTGCCTACCGACTCGAAGATATGGAAGGGAAGCTGCTCCCACGACCATGAAACGCGGCGCATCTCAAAAAATACTATTTCTGAGAAATGTATTCAAGAAATCAAATATCAATAAAAGGCAACTTTTCTGAAAAGAGTCTTTGCATTGCTTCAAGGGTCACGGCGATTCAACCCCTCTATTCGGGATATCAACTGTCAGCTCGGCGCCATCGCCAGCTTCGACATACAAATCAGGGTCCGGTAACAGTACCAGCCTCGCGGCTCGGCGCCTCTTTTCAGAGGGCCAACCGTCCTGAGCTCGGTGCCTTCACCAGCTCTGGCGGCACAGCCATAAGCAAATCAGGGTCCGGTAACAGTACCACCCTCGCGGCTCGGCGCCTCCTTTCAGAGGGCCAACCGTCCTGAGCTCGGTGCCTTCACCAGCTCTGGCGGCACAGCCATAAGCAAATCAGGGTCCGGTAACAGTACCACCCTCGCGGCTCGGCGCCTCTTTTCAGAGGGCCAACCGTCCTGAGCTCGGTGCCTTCACCAGCTCTGGCGGCACAGCCATAAGCAAATCAGGGTCCGGTAACAATACCACCCTCGCGACTCGGCGCCTCGTTTCAGAGGGCCAACCGTCCTGAGCTCGGTGCCTTCACCAGCTCTGGCGGCACAGCCATAAGCAAATCAGGGTCCGGTAACAGTACCGCCCTCGCGGCTCGGCGCCTCTGTTCAGAGGGCCAACCGTCCTGAGCTCGGTGCCTTCACCAGCTCTGGTGGCACAGCTAACATCATCATGGTCCGGTACCGATACCACCCTCGTAGGTCGGCCCCTCTGTTCAGAGGGCCAACCCCCCTCACCTAGTACCTATCAAGCTACTCGGCGAACTACTTGTATTGATATACATTCCACCACAAACAAAACCATTCACAGAACAAGTGGCAAAAAAAAATGTGGTGTTTTATTGTGGAGAAGATCAACTTGAATACAATATGGCAAAAAAATTATTACATGGTTCAGGGAGCTGCTGCTCCCTTATTACAGTTTGTCCTGGCAGCACTCTCACTGGGTACGGCTGGGGCAGCTTCCGGAACCACTGGAGGAGCGGGGGCGCCTGGAGCTGTAGGGACCTCCGAGGCTGAAGGAACGGGGGCGATTCCCGAGACGGCTCGCAACTCTGAGTCCGAGCGGGGAAACCTGGGGGAATTCTGAAAGATAGGGCTGTCCGGAGGGACACCAACCCTCCTTAAGGCCGCCTTCCACCCAAGTGCCCACGCCTTCTCTCGGATTCCTGGCAGTTGAGCCTTGTAGTCAGCTGCCAGTTTGCTGACCTCCTCGTTCATCACGGACTCGTGCTCGGCGAGGTACTCTTCCTTGAGTTTGGCTTCTTGATCTTTGAGAGCCCGCGCGAGTTCGGTCGCCTTCCCGTCCAGAGCCATCTCTAGCCTTCTCTCAGCCAGCTTCCTTTCAGAGATAAGCCTGCTGTTGGTCCCCCGCAGCATCTTCATGTCTTCTTCCCTCCGCGACGACGCAAGTCGGACCTCGTCTAGCTTCCAGGACAGTTGGACGTTTTGATCCACCGCCTGCTTCGCTTCCTCTTTGAGGTGCTCGGCCAAGGCCCGCGCTGCGTCGAGCTCGGCCAGAAGATCTTCCTTTTTCTTTGCCTCCTCCTCCAGGGTCGCGTCCCTTGCCGCCAGGGACTTAAGCAGCTCCTCTTTTTCGGTTGCCCAATCTGCTGCCCTGGCTTCGGCTGCATCCAGCCTTCCCATGCCGGTTTGGCACTTTTGCAAGATCTGCAGTGAAGACAGAATTGTCACGACATGAAATAAAGCAGAAAAAGAAAGAGAACATGAGTCAAGCGTGTACGTACCGCTACCAATGACCGCATTGAGGACATCAGCAGGGACTTGCTGTCCATCTGCGCCCACCTTGCCATGTCCTGGGGAAGGGCGCACGCTCGTCCCAGAGCGACAACCACTTCGGGGCTGTCTGCTCGGTCCGACTCGGCTAGTTGCCTCCCCAGCACCCCCTCGATGTCCGGTCTCCAGGGGATGAAATCGGAGGGAGCGGCGGACCCCCCGACCGACATGGCAGGTTCCGGGGCAGATGGGGCTTCGACCCTGGGCCTCTTCTCCGGCCTGCGCTCCTCAACGACCTCGGCAGTATCCCCTCTGCCTAGGTCGGAGTGCGATTCTTCAAAAATGGTTGGCGGAGCGCTTGCCCCGACCTCTGCTGCAGCAGGTATTCCCGATTGAGCATCGTCGGTAGCTTCCGGAACCGTTTCGGTCTCGGGAGCAGGGACCTCTGCAGCAGCAGCCGACGTGCTTCGGGTGACGTCGGCACCTCGGGAGGGGGCCGAGCTCTCGCCGGTCTCTCCAAACGCTGCAGCGGCAAGGTCTTCCGCGACGAAGCGCTTGCGACGACCGCGCAACATCTCCACCTCGGACTCCTCCGAGCTGGATGTGCTCCGGGACTCGCTGGAGACAACAAACTTCTGCCTTTGCCGCCTGCGCCCGGTCACAGCTCTCTTGTTCGCTGCTGGTTCAAGGACAGGGGACCGTTCGCCCGACGCTACCGGAATGCCGCTGGGAATTGCGACGGTAACAGTCTCCGGAACAGGAGACTCAGTCTGTTCGGTTCCCGGTCCGGTGCCTTCCCCGTGAAGCACGGAGTCGATCCCGGTCACCCGCCTCGGAGCGAGGAAAGACTTGTAGTGAGGCGTGTACCCCAGCAGCGAGTACGCGGCTCGGCAGTGATGGCCGCGGTACTTCCGCACCTTCTCGTGCCAATCACTGTTCACCCTCCACCGGTTCCTCCTGGCAAGCTCCCTCCTCTGTCGAAAACCTGCAGGAACAGAACGTCAGCAAAGGGAAAGAAATGATGAAAATACAAAATCCAGGGGCCTTGGTTTTTACTTGGGGGGACTCCTATTTTGCGCGGTATCCGGGCCGTGGTGCTGGGTTCCGCCTCGCCGAACTCCCACGCCCCGCGAACGAAGACTCGGTCCTCCCCCGCGTATTTATACGAGTCCTCCAGCGCGGTCACGAAGGCAGTCCGGTGGAGCCTTAGCCGAAGATAGTACGTATGCCCCTCTGCGGATTTGCAGAGGTCATACGCCTCCTCGATGTCCGAGACACCGAGGTTGATGGACAAGATCTCGTTGAGCCGCACTGTTCCCATGATGATCTTGTATCCGTTGGGAAGCAGCTGGCAGGGGCTCAACCCCCACTCCCGGAGACATTCCCTGAGGAGTGGGTGGAGGGGGAACCGGACTCCTCCCTCCACGACGGCCACCAGCCAGAACGGCATCCAGCCGTCGCTGTATATGGTACCGTCGTCAGGACCGTCTGGCCTAACCTCTACAGTCGCTGGGACCTTGTATTCCTTCCTAAACAGGCTTATGGACAGTGCGTCCCCTAGCCAATGCCTGTGCACACCCATTCTCTAACCTAGAAGGAGGACTACCCACCAGAAGGGAAGAAGACAGAAGAGAGAAGTCCTACGGTGAAAGACTCTGCGGGCAGAAGGGTAGCAGGCAACAGGAAAGTACTGTTCTTCAGTTGTTTGCAGCAGGGGTTTCTGAGGATCGAAAAGAAGGAAGACGGAGAAGGAGCCCTAATTTATAAGGTATGGAGGCGCCGTTTTAGATTTCGAGAGAAGCCTTCAATGTGGCCCTATCTCGAGTAGCCCTAGAGTCGCCTCGGGCAGCCCAGTCGTCCTGCAGATTTGATTGCGCGCCCTCAGAAAGGCGACACGTGGCACGGCGCCGCATCCCCAGAGGACTTTTCAATGCCTCGACAGGCGAAAGGGCACTCGCCTCGACTGACGGAAAGAAATTAATGCAGCATTCCACGTCAGCGCAAGAACTTAATGCAGCACTCCACGTCAGCAAAAGACGACGGGTCCCCATCGGACCGAGACCCCACCGTTTAGGCAGTACGGCACAACGGGCACTGTCAAAGGATTAGCGGCAGTACCGGCCTGATTAAAACCACTCAGCTTCCGACCTGGTCCAAGGAGCCCACAGGTCAAACGCTGGGGGGAAGATAATGGGTACAGAACAGCAGACGGCTCGTTGGCCGGTGTCCCAATCCAAAGAATAGCAAGGAGTCTGGCTATCCGAACCAACAACTCAAAACAGAAAAGCGATGCAGCATTTCATCAACCACAAACATTTCATCAAAAACAAGAAAGCACCAGAATGCGAGCAAAAATTCAAAATTTTTATTAATCACAGCTCCTGATTACAAGACGGATGGAGATACAATCAAAGAAAGAAAAAATTACAAAAACCCTCAGAGGGCTGCAGCTTCCACATTGCAGTCGATCTCTGGAGGGACCTCGGCCGCGACCGTGCTGGCCTCGGCAGCAGTCGGGGCAGTTTCAGGGACGACCACGGCAGCTTCAGGAGGGACCTCGACGACTGCCGCCACTTGGCAGCCTTCGGCTAGAGCCTCCGGATGCGCCCCGGGCGCGGCGTTCGCCTCTGGACACGATTGCGAGGAAGGGTCGGAGGAGACCTGAGACACGGCTGCGGGTCCCGGATCCGAGCAAGAAAATCTTGGGGCATCCAGGAACAAAGGGCTATCCTCGGGGACCCCAGCCTTGCGCAAGGCTGCCTTCCACCCGAGCTCCCAGGCTCGGTCCCGGATCCCCGGCAGCTGAGCCTTGTAATTAGCAGACAGCTTGCCGACCTCCTCCTCCATGATGATTGAATCATGCTCGGCGAGGAACTCCTCCTTGAGCCTGGCCCCCTGTTTGGCCAGGGCAGACTCAATCTCGGCTGCCTTCTCCCTCAGAGCCGTCTCCAGGGAAGCCTGCGCCTGGTTCCGCTGGGAGAGGAGCCTCCTGTTCGTACTCTTCGCGCTGTCCAGATCGTCTTGCAGTCGCTTCGCCGCAACCCGGAGATCGTCGAGCTCGGAGGAAAGGTGTTGGTTCTGGCCCTTCTCGTCCTCCAGCTCGTCCTTCAGACGATCGGCCTCGACCTTTGATTCCTCAAGGTCGAAGACGATGCCGACATTTTTGGCCGTCAGCTCGGCCAGCACCGCGTCCTTGGACGCCAAGGACGCCCGCAGCTCGTCCCTTTCAACTACCCACTCAGCTGCCCGCGCCTCGGCCGCGTCCAGCCTCTCAATGCCCACCTGGCCCTTCTGCAACAGCTGCAAGACAAGCAAGACAAAAACCCGGAGTCAATAAAACGACACGAGACTAAAAGCCGAGGGGGAGACACAGCACTTACCTGCACAACGGATCGCATCGAGGAAAGCAGGAGAGACTCATTGTCCATCTCCGCCCACCTTGCCATGTCTTGAGGGAGGGCGCAGGCTCGCCCTAGTGCCGCGACCACTTGGGGATCGGTCGTGCGGTCTGTTTCGGCCAGCGGCCTCTTCAGAACCTCCTCGATGGCCGGCCTCCACGGAGCCGGAGGAGGAGGCAGGATCGTCCCACCAGCAGACGAAGACGAAGGACCATGCGAGGCCTCGACCCGTGGCCTCTTCTCGGGTCGTCCGCCCTCAATAACCTCGGCCGGGTGAGCCCGACGTCCAGCCCCCGCAGCATGATCCGTGGGCGGGACGACTGCAGTCACGGCCGGAGGCGGAGCTGTGACGACCTCTGCCTCGTCAGGCCGAGCAGCCGTGACAACGGCAGGACCAACCACCTCGGCATCCGAGGCAGGAATAATGCCTGGGGATACCGGAGGCGCCGCGGCCACTGCCTGCGGAGGATCCCGGACCTCGCCTCCGATGTCTCCAAAGGCCGCCGCGGACAGATCCTCCGCGGCATAGCGTCGCCCGCGCTGGCGCAGCATTTCCTCTTCCTCTTCCTCCGAACTGGACGCTACTAGCCTCGTTCGGGAAGAAAGGGGTCTGGCCCTCGAAGTTCCGGCAGGCTCTGCGGCAGAGACTGCTGGAGTGCGTTCTGCCAACTCAACCAGGCGACCGGCGGGAATCGCAACGGTCACCGCAGCCGAGCTCGGTACCACGGTCGCCTCTGTTCTTTGACTCGCGCCTTCGCCGCTAAGGACGGAGTCTATCCCCGACACCTTTCTGGAGGTGTCCCACTCTGTTCTTTGACTCGCGCCTTCGCCGCTAAGGACGGAGTCTATCCCCGACACCTTTCTGGAGGTGTTGAAGGACCGATAGTGGGGCACGTACCCCAAAAGGCACCAGGCAGCGCTGCAGTTGTGGCCGCGGTAGTTCCTTACCAGCTCGTGCCAGGCGCTGTTCACTTTCTAGCGATTCCTCCTCGCGAGCTCCCTCTTTTCGCGAAAATCTGCATAGACAAAACCATGTCAGAAGCTAGATAAGGAGAAAGAAAAGAATTGCAAACCGAAAGAACTTCGGCCTTTACTTGGAGGAATCCCTATTTTTCGAGGGACCCGGACCGTGGTAGCAGGCTCTACTTCGCCGAACTCCCATCCACCTCTGACAAGCACTTTGTCTTCGCCAGCATACCGATTGGAGTCCTCTAGCGCGGTTACGAACCCTGTCCGGCGGACCCGCAGCCGGAGGTAATAAGTATCCCCTTCTGGGGATTTGCAGAGGTCATAAGTGTCCTCAATATCTGGGACACCAAGGCCGATTCCCAGGATCTGGTTGAGCCGCACTACCCCCATTATGATTTTGTATGCATTGGGGAGTAGCTGGCATGGGCACAACCTCCACTCCCAGAGGCAGTCCCGGACCAGTGGGTGCAGGGGAAAGCGAACTCCCCCTTCCACTACAGATACTAAACAGAATGGCATCCAGCCGTCACGATAGGTGAGGCCGTCGTCGGGGGTATCCGGTCTGACCTCCACGTTGGAGGGAACCTTGTATAAATCCCTAAAATGGACTATGGAGTCTGAGTCTCCTAGCAGATGTCTATAGACTCCCATTCTTGACTCAGACAGCAGACAGAGACCTATCTAAGAAAGAAGATGAAGAAAACAGAGAAGACTCGCACGAATAGGGATTGCGCAGTCGGGAACGACGAAGGTCAGCGGGCGCTGGAGAAAGCTCTCTTGTAAAACGCAGTAGAAATCTGAAGAAAGCAGAAGAAGGTGAAGACGAAGGGGGCGCCCTGCTTTATAGGGCATGGGGGCGTCGATTCGACTTTCGAGGAGAGCCTTTAAGAGGCGTCTCCTCAAGTCCCATCTGGCAGCCCTAACGTCTCCTCGAAGTAATGGCGAGACAGCTAAAAGAAGCGACACGTGTCACCACTAGCGCGATACCCGAAGACTATTTAATATCCAAGACAGACGAAAAGACACCTCCAAGGGTCCCGCACAATAGCAGCGACCCCCAGACCTAAGGGGGCCCTCTTGATCCAAAGCTCCCTCGTCCCGGTACTACCTTCATGACGATCACCCTCACTTGAGCTCGGTAGCAGAACCAGCTATACGGTCATCAAGCTTCTGACCCCTTCGAGCTAGGAGGCTCTCAGAAGTCAAAAGCTAGGGGGCAATTGTGTGGGTAAAACGCCGTAATGACGAAGTTAGACAAGGATCACGACTAAACTCGCCGAACTCCTCAGCCTCTGCGGTAGAAGGTCGTCAGCTCGGCAGCTCGGTCAATACCTTGGCAGCTCGGTAGATCGGTCGGCAGCCTACAAGCTCAGCACCACAGTTCGGCATCTCGGTATGGGCGTCAGCCCGGTACAAGGGGACCCCTCGGACACGCCATCCTTAGTCCCATACCGCAGCACTAGAATCAGAGTGGGCCGCCACCTTCCTTCTGGAAATACGGCGCACCCTGACAGATATGGGCGGTCATTTATGGCGATAGGATTGCTCATTTATGGTGATAAGAGGTGTGCTTTATCACCCCTGTACGCTAGCTGGCTGAAGGCGTGGAAAGTAAGGTAGGGGTGTTGTCCGTTTCACCTACGGCCGCCTGTCAGGGTAAGGAACGATGGGACCTCACCTCACCTACCCCCACTCACAGAGAGAATGAACGAGGAACATTTGCCTATATATGCATGGGATCAGTCCCATGAGAGGTACGCAATATCCAACGCATAACCCTCAATACCACACGCACTCTCATCCTCCTCCTGTTTAGTTTTCTCAGAACTAACTCAGGCATCGGAGTGCCTTCGGCTCACGGCAGCCAGGGCCTCTGACCCAAGTCTTTCTCCTTCCTTTTCAGGTTCTCGGAGTTCAGCATTCCCCCTCCTAAGAAGTTTAATCCCGATCTCATCCTAATCTAAGTAGGTGTCGTTTTTACCGCCTACAGTACTATTAGTGCTAGCAGTAGTAGTGTAAGAGGGGATTGGGTTAGTTACTGAAGGCCATTCAAGAGGTTTAGGCTCAATCAAATGGTAGCAGCAGGACATCCCACATAGTATACAAGAGGTGTAACCTCAATGAAATGGAGCGGCATTGAATAGTTGAAGAGAAGGTCGTGACCGGGGCGCTGTGTTTCCTTCGTGCTTGATGTTACTATCTATTTGGAGAGGGAGTTGAGAATAAAACAAATGGGTCAGTTTGTTAGGAATTTAGGGATATTTTCTTATAAATGTAATCTTTTCTATCAATTAATTGAAATTATGGAAACACTTCTTTCCATTCATAAGAGCAACTTCTCTCAATTTATACACAGATATTTCAAATTCAAATTCAAACCAACTGTTATCCTAATCATAACAATTCTCTAACAATCCTCTAATAACTCAATATTCTCTAACACCATCCTTGTCAAACCAACCAGGTGGTTAACAAATTGAATAGAAAAGCATATTTTGACTTACATCAAGCTAAGGAGAAAAAAATACTGACAGATATACTTTGTGGTAGATTGGAAAAGGAAACTAATATTGAAGTATAAAGCAACAATTGGTAGTATTTTAGTTTCATGTAATACTGGTATTTGAATGGATTAGGTTGAGGACTTAGGAAAGGAGATGTCTGTTAGGATTAGGCCGCAACTCTTGTGGGAATTGGATTAGAAATGGCATACTGGATACTTAAAATGTCATTTAAAATAATATTTTTCGCCTAATCACAACAATGTGCTCAATTGTTGATTGATACATGAAAATCATGGTTTTCACATGTTGGAGGATCCTAGCCATCCATTTTTTGGCTTTTGCTCTGTTAAATGTGGACGGTTGTATTTTCTTCAGTTACTTTCCATTTGCCTGCCACCAATTGAAAGGTCAGGTTTTTCAAGGCATGGGAAATTTTTGGACGATGGTTTTTAACGAAGGGGCTGGATTCTCTTGTAGCTGGGGGTTGCATCAGTGTAACTCTCTCTGCTGAAAATATAGATACATAATACACACAGATATACATATACGTATTGTAGATATTCATCAACTAAGCATTGTATGTGAACTCATCTTGGAATTCTCTTGTTCGTGGTTGGTTCAAGGAATGAAATTGATTTACAAGTTTCTATTGTTTTCTATGAAGCACTTTTCCAAAATGTCCATATCTGTCAGATCATGTTTTACTTGTTTCATTTGGTTTGAGTTTGCCTTAGAAGGTTATATTCAAATGCAAAGTTGGATTTCACACAGGTCGCACTTGCATCAGGGGATACCCATTTCATAGACATGGTAAGAGAAGCCCAGTTGGGAATCAATCTTCCTAATGTTGTCTGTGTGGATGCCAAGGGACTGCCACTCAATGAAGATAATTTGCACCTGACGACGGAGGCTCAAGTCGAGCTAGGGAACATGCTTGCAGATGCCTACCTCAAGAATTTCACAGCTTGACTCTGAATGCCATGCCATTTCACTCCATTGTTGTTGCCTTTTTTTCTATTTCTTTTTTCCCTCTCTCTTGTTCTTTTTTAATTTCTGTATTATGAATATTTTCTGTATTAAGGAGTCTAAACTCCATGGATAAAAGAAAAGGAAGGAAAAGGAGGGAGTATCAATTGGGTGACTTTGGCTGGATGTGACCCATTTGCAGCCCAATCTGCATTATACATGTTCTTGCCAGTCATCATTTCTTCGTTTTCATTGAAACCTTGAAAGCCATTGTATGAGCCATTTTGCCCATACAGTTGTCTAAGGCAGCCATATGGTCAAAATCCCTTATATGAATTATATGGACCTTACACCATGTTTTTGTGCAATCATTTGTTCCTGCATTCAGGTTCTGCTCTGCTGGCATTTGTTAAACTTCAATGGTTGACGGGCCATGTTTGTGTGCAATCATTTGTTGCTGCATTCTGGTTCTGAGTGAATTTTTCTCTATACAGAAAATGTGGAACAGAAAGGTTAAGATTCTATTTTTCAGCCCAAAATGTCATTTAAGAAAAGCATGAAAGGGAAAGGAGCTTACTGCAACAATCATGCATTTTTATATTACTACAACAATGTTGCCTAAATTTGCATCAGGATAATGTCGGTGGGAAACAATATTGAGATAATAGCAAATTGTTTTTTTTATTGGAATATCATTGTGAAAATATTGTTAATGTAAAAAAATATTTTTAAGTAAAAAATAAAAGTACGAAAGATGTATAATAATTTCAATACTAAGAAAGGACAATGAGATGCAAGTGTAGACCTACTAAGTGTTACGAGGCAGGTGCGACTGCAGTACTGCACCCATGAGATTCGAGACACTCCTTAAATGTTGACTCTCAAATTTCCCCTCATTGTGGAGGACAGCTTCTAATTGTCCATTTTCATGCACCCAATTGGACAGATAGGATCATCTGGTAGGGGTGGAATGACCAATCCACGATTGGGCTAGTCATCTCATATGAACCATTGTATCATTATCTCGAAACATGCCAATTACTGTGGATAGCAATAGTAATAATAATGTAAGAAAAAAAAAAGCTAGCATCAACTATTTTAACTGCTGCTTGTGTAGTTTTAAGCTTTGGATAAGATGCCAATCACTTTGATGAGTTCAGATCCTTGGCTGTTTTATTGGGTTTTAAGGTGTGGCCCACAAGTTCCACGAGTGAAACACACGTTCCCTAGAGAGGATCTGCTAACACTTCTTTAACCTCCATTTGTTTTTAAATAAACAAAGATACGTCCATGAAAACAAGATCACATCTCATTGCATTTGTAATACAGTAGTTTCTGTGACTAGGATATCCATCTCATGTTGAGGTTCTTCTTTCTTCAACACAACAGATCAAGCAGCTAGTCATCCTTGGGGCCTTCATGAGTCATTCCTATTCTGTCCTGCTAACACATAGAAGTGTGCAATAGTCCCCACCTTCTCCATGAATCATCTTACTGATGACAAGTTTGCATCTTGCTTAATAGACTGCAGCAACTTACCACGCGGTGGTCTCAGGCTATTGGCTGATTAAAAAGAAGGATTCTTCAACATTTATGAATAGGCAGATGCAACTAATAAGAACCACTTAGTAACTCAATGCTTACCATATGAGCAAAAAACATTCTGCCACAGATTGAAGCAACTTACACAATTTACACTTTAAGAGCCAGACAGGAAAGGAACATGAGCCAAAGCACTAGGGAGCGAAAAGTGGAGGTTTTGCAGCGCCAAATAGGCGACAATACCAGTTGTATAACCTGCGAAAGCAAACCCGCTCACCTGCAAAACACATTCTTCGGTTTCAGAGTGTGGTGAAAGCAGACCAAGCAAGTGGTTGGACGGTTCAATTGGACCTAGGCACCTAATACTTTAAAGCAATCCAAGCTACGAGCAAAAACTGTTCTAGAACTGAATAATATAAAATAAAACCAATCCAAAGTACACTTCTCACCACTCGCCAGTACAGGGAAACACCTAGTTCAATGTAACTCATCTTTCCATCAATTTCGACATTTCTATAATTTCTTGCGACTTCTGTTAAATATTTCCTGTTACTTGGGTTGGTAAGAGTATATTTTGTACCCACAGCTACAAGATCAGAAATAGCACAAAAGCAACAGGAAAACTTCCCATCATCATTTTGAATTTAGTTTTTTTTTTTTTTTATTTGTCTGTATTTTTCAAGGTACGTGAAAGTTGAAACTGACAAGCCAGACCAGTAATTAATTAACTTAACTTTCCCAATTCTTTATGAATTGGATAGATTGACCTTTCCAGAAGAAAAACTCAGAATCAGTATCCGGTAGGCCACAATCCATATCATTATTACCTTCCGTAAATACCAGAAAAAATCCACCTTCTCCATTCCCATAAATGCAACCCCAGCTGCAGAGCCAATAATGAGCATGGAACCTCCAGTGCCAGCACAAAATGCAATCAGCTGCCAAAACTCAGCATCTTGGGGGAGCGAGGAAAGATCGTACATTCCCATTGTTGCAGCAACCAGTGGAACGTTGTCAATTATTGCAGAAACAACCCCTACTGCACTTGCAATTAACTCGATATTTGGGACATGGGCATCGAGATAATTGGCCAACTCCCTCAGAATTCCAGCAGCCTCAAGACTACAGACCACAAAAAATCAACCTATCAACTTCAAAGAAATGGAAACAGGAAAAAAAAAAAAGGGGGCCAATATCATCAGGGATAACTAACTCAAAATGGCAGGCAGCTTAGAACACATAAATTGGTGATTGGAGCTGTTCAGTACACCACAAGTCCCAGTAAAGTCAGGATGGTTGGCTTCATATATCCCCAAAGATGATTTTGGGATATATCAACTGGAAGTTAAAAGTCAGAAGGGCCACAGTTTACACTCAATTCTTTTCTCTTGATTTTTTTTTTTTCCATATGGGAGGATGATCTTCGCCTTCAATGGAGGGCCCTACGGTCTTGAAGAGCTACCGAACACCAGTATTATACAACATTTACAGACCAGGAATTTGGTTGAAATATGCTATCACTCATAAATAAATCAAACGCAAATTTCTTTCACCGTCCGTCCAAAGAGAACAAATAATGCCCATGTATCGTTGTATATTACATGTATAACATGTGTTCCATAGTGTGTCACCTGGACAATTTTCCAACTATGTTATTACCACATGTTTAAGTACTGCAATATACTAGCCACTATAATTTTTTTTTTTAAAAGAAAAAACAACAACTATAGAGCATGAAATGTTGGGAAAGTCCTACGTCCCACATCGCCCAAGTAAGGGTTTGACATGGCTTCATTGGGCCTTCCACCTATCAGCTTAAGCTTTTGGGTTGGTACATAATTTCTTACATGAAATAGCAAGGCACATTCCTAGTAGAGATTGTTGTTGCTGTGGTGATTACGTGAAGTCAAATTTTGAGAATGTTTTTAATCATTACAGGGAAATATAAATGTGATATTATCAATACCCAGTACGATACACATTGACAAGCCAGTGCCCACATCAAATCCAAATGGATAAACAATAATACAAGGATGAAAGTAAGGACCAATTATAGCATCTTACGGATACAAGACCAGTTTCTGAAATCACAGTGGAAGATTGTATCTTGTTATAAAAAATAAACAAATAAAAAAAAAAAATTATATCTTCCTAATCCAACAGGCACTTCTTATAGAAGAACTGAATAACAAACTGAATACAACTCAAAGCACTTGATGTTTAGTGTTAAGAGAGTACGATGTCCTATGACAAGAGTCCATAGCATGAAAGGCGCCCACTGTCACAACCACAGGATTCAGGTTCAAGTCACGGTCACCTACCAAAAAAAAAAAAAAAACTAAAATGCATCCTATTTTATAGGAGAGTGGCTCTATAATTTCTACTTATAGCCGTACGTCTTAGTTGGATAATAATGTCGGATGAAATTAGATGGAAGGGCTGTAAATGTTAGAGAGATATAGCAATACCCTATTTAAGGAGGCAAACAGCTTTCATTTACCTACATTGGACTCTACAGTGTTTACCAACAAATAAGAAAAATAAACTCAACTAATTTTGGTCAGTTCAGAATTTCAAAATTAAGCTAGTTTTTTAATGGGTAACAAATTTTGAAAATGTCTTTGCTCAAGAATCCAAATAAAGCAAAGAAATCAATGGAGGCAATATTGAGTATTGCCATGTGATCAAAATCTCCTTAGTGGTTTTGCACTGGTATGGGGAGTGCAGGAGATTTCAAAACTCCAATTTGCAGATGATTTCATTATCTTTTGTGTGGCAGAAGCAGATCAAGCAAAAATGTGAAAGTCATCCTCTCATGTTGCGAAGCAGTTTTTGGCTTGTGAATTTCTTTAAGAGTGAGTTGATTAGTGTTAAAGCAGATGATCAGCTTGTCTCTCACTTGGCAAACATTTTGACATGTAAAGTGGGCTGTCAACCGACTTCATATTTGGGGTTGCCGCGTCTCAGTCATTCATCCAAACTGCTTTAGAACCCTGTTGTGGAAAGGATACAAAAGAAGTTGGCGTCTTGAAAAGCAAGCTACTTACCTCTAGGGGGTAGAATCACACTAATTCAGCCTGCCCTTGCCAATCTTCCGCTTACTTTTTATTTTTGTTCAAATGCCTAGTATCAGTGGCTGAGCACATAAAGAGATTGCAGTATGATTTACTTTAAGAGGACAAGGAGATGAAGAGGAAACTTCATTCGGTGAACTGGAATACATTTTGCAAACCAAAGGACGGGGGGCTTAGCTTGAAGCCCATTTTGAATATCAATCAAGCTCTTCTCAGTAAGTGGTTAGGAGGTTGGGTAAGGAACATCACAGTCCTAGGACTCAGGTTATTGTGGCCAAATATGACATCTCAAGAAACAGATGGGCTCCAACAGCCCTAATATAGATTCTCCAAAATTTGTAGAGGGAAGAGAGGCTTTTTCTGCAAATATTTCATATAAGGTTGCTTCTCTAGAAAAGGTTCTGTTGTGGTTAGACATCCTTTGCGATCATCTTCCCTGAACTATATCTTTTGGTAGAGATGGGGAAGGAAGGTTGGTCAACCATGGATGAAAATATTGGCCACTATGCTGATAAATAGTGGCCGCCACGCTAAATTGGGAAAAGTGGGTGTCACACCCGTAGCGTCCCATATGGGCCGCGACATTTCCGTGGCGGCTGCTTCGACCGCTACATTGCAGTGGGGCTGGGCTGGGCTCATTTCATGGCAGAAAAAATAAAAGAAAAAAAATGAGAAGACGACTCATCACCACAACAACAAAAACAGAAGAAAGAAATAAAGAAAAAAAAAAGGGTAACTGAAGAATACATACCTGTGCAGCACCTCGCCGACACCATCACCGTCGCCGTCGCCGTCCAACAGCAGTACCAGGCACCAACAAGTCATCAACATCAGCAACAGCCATCGCCCATCGCCGTCTAGCAATAGCCGTCGCCTTCTTCTTTCTTCTTCTTTTCTTCTCCTTCCTCCTTTCCTCTTCCCTTCCTTTCCCTCTCTGTGCATTTCTCGACCTTGGGCTCAAGAGGCGAAAAGAGGGTTCCAACCCTCTCAACATTCTGGACTCTTCCTTATACCAAAAAAAAAAAGAAACGTACTGGACTCTTCCATTACAAAGCACGTGGATGCATTGAATGGCCCAAAGGACACAGTCCACTATCAAACGCTTCATATTACTTATAAAATTTGTGCATGGGGCCTACAGTTGATGATCCCAACTCCTAACAAATTTATCATTTTTAATAATAAGTCTATGAAACAATATTATACATTATTAATCCTACCATTAATTACTTAAATATAAAATAGGCTTAACAAAATTTCATTCTAATTAAAATTAATTAAATTTAATTAGGCTTAACTAAATTTCACTCTAATTGAAATTAAGGCCCTAGCTAAATTTGACTCAAATAGGTAGGGGCCTAACCAAATCTTAAATTGACTCTAATAGGTAAGGGCCTAACCCCCTAACCAAATTTTACTCTAATAGAAAATAGGGCCTAGCCAAAAAACACTTTAATAGAAAATGAGATGTAGTATTATTTTTTATTTATACAGCAATACAGGACCTCATATATTGAGAGCACCGCTATGCCCCATTTTCTTACTTACTTTTACAAAAGGAGCACATTTTCTTTCATTTAACAAATTTCTGGATTTTCTTGAATTTTTTCAGATTTTTTGAGCGAGTTTTTCAAATCGCACTGCTACGCCGCTACATCCCGTTACGCTACGTAGCGCCCGCTTCGTAGAGGTTTGGCGGCAGGCTGCTATGCCCGCCGCTACCGCTATTTTCATCCTTGTCATCAACTATATATGTCCAGGACTGGAGATCAGGTTCTTTGGTGCCCTATTTTTAGGAGAAGCCTCTCAGAGGCTGAGGAGAGGCAATTCTTTTCTCTTTTGGATGTCAGTCATCTTTTCATTCAATAATGCAGCGGCAAGTCAAACCAGGAACGTTTACCTATGCAAACCAAGAATGTTTTCCACTTTCATTCATCAATTCCTTGAACCACTTCAAAAACTTCCCCAAAAAGGACATTTTCTTGTATGATTGAGAACAGAACTTCCGTAGCCAAAACACAAGACAATAAATTGAGCTGAAGTATTAATAAAACTAGCTTCTTGTATGATTCAAGACATTACGTTTTTTGAGAGCATCCAGAATCATGATTTTTGTATAGATCATTATGCAGGTAACTACCAACATATTCATCCCTATGCTTGGTTGTTGTTGACTTGTGGTGATGTGGATGTGGAAAGGTGCATACCCTATGAATATACTTTATATTTAAATGAATATCCTGCACACTATAACAGTAATAAGGGTATTACTGTCGCCACCCCATGAGCTTCATATGGTACTCTCTCCTTCCCTCTTTCCCTACTCTCTCTTTTGTCAATAAAGGTCAACTGGTATTGTTTCATAACATATCCAAATCTTTACAATATTTGCAATGAAAACATATCAACATAATGTATTACAGTTACAACAGTGTGACAACTAAACGAAATATTCTTGAATTAGTATCAACATAATAAGGTCCTTACACGCACCTCGTATCATAGCCTAAACTAAAATGACACACATGCTGAGTTGTAATATTCAATCTCCCATTTTTGCATCACCATAACAGTAATTAAACCAACTAAAGTCAACCCTAAACTAGTGTAAGTTGACCTTGAAATTGGAAGAAGCTAGAACTGATTTAACTGCAGCACTTTTTTATGGTATGTAATTGCAGCACATTAGTCTAGCACATTCTTGCAATGCTTCATGGAGGGAGATGTATCTCTTTTCTATGTGAGATCCTTCCTGACCTGGGCAATTCTCAGACCAGTTTTGCCATGATCTTTGACATCAACCACATCAATTCTTCAGTTTAACTGGTGTGATTTGGAGATCCCACTAATTAAACTTTCATAAAATGAGATCAACTGAAAATATCCAACAGCCTCTACTATTAGCTAAATTATTATTTGCACATATAACCTATTTTTTTACAATTGTAGTTTAATAGGAGAAATTTGACAGAGTATGTGCATACCTGCTCACAGACAAAAGGATTCCAAGGAAGAAGAGGACACCCTGTGTATCAATACGAGATAAAGCCTGAGGCACTTTCAACCTTTGCCTTGAGGATTCACCATAATGAATTGCATCTGTCAAGATCCAAAGAACTCCAAGTCCAAGCAGGATACCCATGTAAGGAGGCAAACCAGTTATGGCTTTAAACACAGGGACAAACACCAATGCTCCAATGCCAACAGCAAAAACAAGCTGTCCTCGAGGACCCATTTGTTCTGATGCCAAAACATCTGGAGACTTCTGTCCCTTCCCACTTACTTCACTGCATAACAAATGAACAATGTAGATATATATGTCAAACCTGAAGAAGCCCTAGCTAACCAATCAAAACTCAAATTTTACGATATAGACTTTTGTTTTATTGGTACAGAGAAAGATTTCATTCTAAAAAAGGAGAGATGTACATAGCATAAAACCAACTTGGTAGCGTAGAAATAAACCAGCAAGGTTGAATTGAACTAATCCATTTGATATTTTCCATTGGATTTTCAGAGCAAAAATCCATTTTAGCTGGGATTGAAAATTGCTACATTTTGAGGCTCTTAAAACGAGAGTTTGATTCATATAAAGGAGACATCCACCCATAATACACACTATGATTCCTCCACCCCCCTTCCCATGATTGGGTTGCATTTAGGTGGTTCCTCGCGCACCATTTACATGTAAGTCATCTATGCGCACCCCCTGAGGAGGTTCACATGGGTGCATGACAATCGTTGAAGATGAGGGATGAAAGTGATTTATGTGGGTTAGGTTTGGGACAAAAATCAGCCTTGTGACCTTTATACAAAACAAAAATAAGCCTCATCAGATCATCCTAACTTCATGTCCTCACAACTTTAACAGTTTTTAAGTAACATTTTAATTTTTAATTCAATCCAACAGTGAATACAGGTCAGATGAGTGAATTCATGAGGGTTTTGTGAGAGTGAAAGGGTTGGATTCATACTTGCTGGACCATGATGGACTGAATGACAACAAATAATGCAATTACAAAAATAGACATTGAGGCCCTCCCATCAAGAGCTAAGAATTAGGATAACAAATTGATATTTGGTCCATGTCCAAGTCATGAGCTTTTCATCCTTGTAGCCTACAATCGGCATGCATCTAGGTGGCCCCTCAAGAAGGGAATACAAAACTCAACTTGGGTTGAAACCTGAAACAAGTTGGTGGACATATAATACAAACAGGCAAAAAAAAATTCAGACCAGACCTCTTCAAGCCAGAGGTCTCAACAAGAAAGTAGGGTGAGGGCATCTAATTCAATCCAATGGCAAGTAACAGCCCGATGAGAGTCAATTTGGAACAGCGCCAATAACCCAATTTTAGAGTCAATATGGTCATAGCTGAAAGCGACTGCAAGCAGCCTGAATGTCCAGTCCTCTTTTAAACTATAAGTGACCTGCTTCTCTGTAAAATCTTAGGTGAAACCATTCCCAAATTATAAATTTGACAACCATTTCTGTAGGGCTACTTGAATGCATGCCAACTAGGGTAATAAGGCGGATAAGAAGGGGACATCAATGACTGTATTTTTTCCAAAATGGGTGCAACTTATCTGAGGTCAAAAACAAAGCAAGCAGCGCCCAACCACAAACAGAAGGGGATAGAGATGGTATAGGAGTGCTATACCCAAGCTAAGGAAAAGAATAAAAAGCAACAAATGGAAGAGAAGACAAAGCTATAAGGGATAAGAAAAAAATGGATGTGATCTAACCACCCGTTGCTTAGCCAAAGAGTCGGCGAAATAGTTAGCTGACCGCCCAACATGCTGGACCTCTACACACAAAGAGGAGGACACCTTAATCTCCCTGAAATAGAACTGAAACCTCCAAGCGGGCAAGATGGCTGACGACACCCAAGAGATCACATTCCGCGAATCACTTTCCACCACTACCTTGGAATGAAACGAAGAACTGAGGATACGAAGATCACATCCCCTTTTTTTTAAAGTACTATAGTCCATAGTCATCCAGTTGGAATTTCACCTGTCACCCAAATCCATGATGCTTTCGTAGTTGGGAAAAACTTTTGATGATGGTGATGACGTCACCTACACTCTACTTGGGTTGATGATGAAGATGACTCAGATCCACAACTCAATTAAATTGATGTGTCACATATTACATGCATGTTTTGCAAACCAAATAGGTGGGACCACCTATATTGCTTTCTGTGATTCAATGCAAGGTGGATATTAGTAAGATCTGTGTCAACTTTGGGTAAGTGGCAATTCAGAAGGTGTAGGGTGTGGGTGGGTTAAATTGGTGGTGTGTAAGGTGTAGGGTGTGGGTGGGTTAAATTGGTGGTGTGTGTGTGTGTGTGTGTGTGTGTGAGAGAGAGAGAGAGAGAGAGAGAGAGAGAGAGAGAGACCTTGTAAGTGACATAAGAGCCAATGGGACAGCCAAAGAAATAGCTGAAGGAATAAACAAGGTCTGCAATAAAACAAATGTGTATGTGAAATTCAATGTTTCTTATGGATAACAAATCTAAAACAACTTATTTGAAAGAAAGATGTAATATATGTATGTTGGGATAAAACAAGCCTTCCACATCTTTTATAAATCAACCAGCATATTCATAATTAAATTATGCAAGCCTTTTGTCCAATGTAGCAATGATATCAGCTGAGACTGTGTTTCCCTTAAAGACTCCAAACTATTTCATATCTCGCTTATTAGATTCTGTAACTCCTTGGGATATTTGAATCCACTAGCATCAATGGATCCCAAGGAGACCTGAGTGGAACCATCATGTTTTCTTTTGCTGTTTCTTTGGGCATTGGCATGCTAACTGTGTGGCTATCTACCAGCTTGAATCTTTACAAAGAGAGATTTGGCAGTACATGATTGTGAGAGAAAACTTGAGCCTCATTAAACATGGGCTAAAGATAGAAATAACACAGAGGCTTTTCTTTACAAGCTGGCAAGCTGTATTGATATGCATATGGATTATGGAGTGATGTAATGCTCGTCAAGAAGCACTCTCTTTGGCAAACTACCCCGTGAAGGGTTAATAAACCCTCTTTTAGTAGTGATGCCTTCTCCTCTTAATGTAATTATTCCAGTTGGGCCTCCATCTTATGCGTTGGATCGCCCCTTTTCCACCTATTTTTGTAATTTTTTTAACGAGATTTTTGCATTTATTAAAAAATAATATATATAAGGGCCAAGATGCATTGGTCGCTCTTTATCATTTTCTAAAACTAAATAAGATATTAACAAAATTACTAATCCTGAAATTATTATCTAACATTTAGCATGCCTGATATTAACAGTTGTAAGATCGTTCATAATTTATTTTTGATCTCGATTACATATGACAACATTTTCTACATTGGGCGTGTCATAACTCATAAGTCAAAGTATGCTTGTTGAAGGTTGTAAGCATTGAAAACAAGAGGATTTGTATTTCTTGTGTTGCAAGAGAAACCTTTGCACTCTTTAAATGTAAAGGGTTTCCTTCTTAAGGGATAATTATTTTTTTCTAATCAACAAAGATCCTACTTAGAGTAATCCAACCAATATGATATTCCAGAGGAGTAGAATCAACTTGTATTCTCAATGGTCAATTCTACGTATAGTGCTCCAATGAAGCACATGCCAAATAGTCAACAAAACACTCCCCCTCAGGCTGAAGAATACACATCGTTCCCCCAGATAGAGAGACAATTAGGAGCCTTAGGATCAGTCATCAAATGTAGTCCTTTCAAGGACAGCTGAGGTTGCAAAAGAGCAAGACCAAGAAACATAGAGGAACAGGTGATGCTGAGGGCATGATTGTAGATAGTCCCACAACTATTCATCTCAATCAGAGCATATTCAGAGCAGGAGGAACAGTTGCAGCATTGATTGGAGGGATAATGAGAGATGTAGCAGCATTATTCACAGAGAGTGCTAAAAGGTCTGGATAAGAAAGTCATAATTTCCCACAAGCAGTATGATAAGAAATAAAGGAAAGACTTATGGGGATCAAGGCAGATTGGTCCTAGGAAACAATTTGTTGACAACAAATGATGGAAAATTCAAAAAACAAACACATCCAAACACGCAAAGAATCCCATCAATAGGATATGAATGGAATCGAACATTATATGGAGACACGCTACCATCCAAAAAAGCATATTAGATTATAAATCAAATTGACGTGAGAAATGCATCAACAAGAGTACTATTTTTTGATGGATCAGAATTTGGAAACTTTGGATTGGTAAGCACCGGAAGAACCTTCCCCAATGAAAAAGTGGCTTTTAGAAAACATTCAAACAGAATTTTACGGATAACCCATCTGGAGCCCAGTAACACAATCAACATAGTTATCTTTTATGGAACAAAAGATCATAAATATTGTTCCTCTGGAAACCCTCGTCAGATCATCCAACTTCTGCAGTATTTAATCAACTTCTATATCAGAGAAAGAAAAGGTGATAACCAGCATGAAGCTTTGTTCTTTTCTTTTCTTTCTTTACTCTTCTTTTTTTTTTTCTGGGTAGAACAAAACTGCACAACGACGAAATTTTAGAGGGATGTAGTAGCAGTGCATAAACAAGTCATATACATTTTAAAGATTCATAGCAAGCACAGCAATGAAGAAATACCTTCATTGTTTGGAATGTAGAAATCTGGCCATGTATCCACAGCATAGTAGTGGTAACATCACCAATTGGTGTCCATGCACCACCAGCATTTGCCGCTATCACAACAACAGCTCCTAACAACCTGCCAAGAAGAAAAATCTTGTTTGAAATTAAGAAAAGAATAAATGAAAAACAAATGAATGGTCTAGTGAAAAGTCAATACTACCAAAGAAACAAAGAAGGAAAAAAAAATACACTCTGCAATGACATATACCCCAAGAACATTAAATCACAAATTTGAAGTCACCATTCACCAAAAGTTGGTCAATAGGCACAAGAGCCATGTTGCATACATTCTTTTTAATGAGCAATGTACCATTGTTGGACACATATTGGACCTGACACTGCATCAGACTGATTATGAATTCTTCTATTATTGGAAACTGATACGTAATAACGTTTTCTTTTTTTTTTCCTTTTTTTTGCAGTTAACGAAATAATATTATGTTTTTTCTTCTTTTTAAATCTAAATATTGAAACACTTATAACTTGATTGTTTATAGTAAATCTTAACACTTTTATAGGAATTATTATAAATATTATTTTATGTTAAAAAAGTTATTTGAACTCATTTAAATATTATGCCAAATGGGACCCTCATCTCCACTTTGCCCACACTGCACTCACCCTACATATAAATCAAACCCTTCATTTTGCTCCATAGTTTTCCAAGATACTGGCAGATATCGTAGCCGCAAAAAGTTCTTTTATTTAGAACCACATCACTACAAACAACATACAACAATGAAATATCTGGAATAAAGTTGTTATTCACAGAAGTTTGCTTTCCCTTTATTATACATAATTACATATCTTGTACAATCTTAACACATACACCAGCACATTTTTTTCCGATAAAATTATACTTTGCTACTGACTAAAAGACAAATATTTTCTCATTAGTATCCACAAAAATTAATTTTAATTGATATGAGGATTTGCCTCCTGTGAATAGAAAAATGGATGCTGTCTTGGATCTACTGGGGAAAATGTGTACACATTGACAACTTTTTTTTCACTCTATGCACCAACATAAAGTCCAAGAGTAATTGTCAAATCAAGTAAATTTCATGTGGGGAACACCAGTTCACAGATCTATTGAGGATCCTGTAGAGAGAGATGGAAAATGACAAGAAACCTAAATCTCAAAATGTACTCATTGCCATGCATCTCCACATATCCATTGATAAACTATTCAGAACTTCTTATGCATTTAAAACACATCTAGCTCCACTGAGCAAATTTGCAAGATCCTGAGCTGGCAACTTTATTTTATAATAATCACCATCTATGATCACACTAGCTGAAAAATCGAATTTTGCCATTATCGCCACTGCATAGTCATGACAAACGAGAATGAGTGCAATAGGTACTAAAACAATCAACACCAAAGAAAAGATGGCATTTGGTAACTTTTCCTCTTTTTTTTCTTTTGAAATAATGGTACTTGGTAATCAACACCAAAGAAAAGATGGCATTTGGTAACTTTTCCTTTTTTTTTTTTTCTTTTGGAATAATGGTACTTGGTAACTTGTAGCATGGGATACACAATATCACATCAAAGGTGGCAATTGAACTGTTACGTTGTACATAACAATGCAAGCACATTCAAGACTTCTATCAATATAACTTTAAGAACTTCACGCAAGTGAAATACGTTTGGTTTAATCATGCAAATTTAGATTAAAAAAATCAAGAGGCAGAAAGAGATGAAGTGATGGAAGCATACTTCCTGTATTCTGAGGGAGGTACAAGCTTCCGTAGTAAGGAGACCATGACAATTGTAGATGTCAAGTTGTCAAGAATGGAACTAAGGAAGAAGGTGATGAAACCAACCTGAAATTTTCATCAAGATAGTGGTTAAAACATATATTCTCCGACTAAAATTTCAAACATAAATACATTATGGGAGAATTTCCTCCTACAAGCAGATTGCATGTGCAGTCCAGCTCTATGGGGACCACATGGGCCCATTTTTTATGAGTACAGCTCTCTTTAAACTGTTATCCCCCCATGATCTGGCACCATGCCAAGTTTTATGCTCACGAACCCTTTAATCACCATTGGATTGAGTCTAAAAAAATCTATGTTTAAAAGACCATTAAACTTCAAGGCCATTAAATCAATGGTTAGGATGATGATCATTTAATGGAGTTGATTTTTTGCATGACTCTTATTCATAAACGGATCTTTCCATCCGTCCATCCCATTGCAGTACTACTACTACCACTGTGATGATGATATGAGAGAGAGAGAGAGAGAGAGAGAGAGAGAGAGAGAGATCACTTTCTTGTAGGATTCATTAAAATATATGAGGTACAACTAATTTGCCGTCTAACCAGAATAGCAATCTTTCTTGATCATATGATGTTCTATTCAAAATCTACATATATTTACACTCAATCCATCCCCATCGTTTCTTGTTTCTTTCCTGTTGTCTAACTTCATTTTTTCATTTTTGGACTCAAACCCCACAACCTCATGGTTGAAGCGAAGATAATCTTCCGAGTGTGCTACATCTCCCGTCAATGTGTGCAAATTCACATAGCAGGATTTGAGCATCATCATAGGACCCAGCCCGGGCCACATAATTTACATATATTTACACTCAATCCTCCCTTCCTCATTTTGTCATAACTTCTCTTTTTTCTCTCTGTGGGTGGGTGGGTGGGTGGTTAGATGTCTTGAACCCAGATCCTCCTACAAGTGACGAGGAGGACCTTTTGGTTGTGCTACAGTCTCATAAATGAGTGCAACTTGATGTACCAGGATTAGAACATCATTATGGAACCCAAGCCATAAAACATGTCTAGTTCCCAAGATGATGCTCCAGGCGAGCAATAACCAATGGTAAATACTGGAAAAAACTTAAGCATCACAGCTGGAACAAAGGCAGATAGAACATTAAGAGAGCCATGCTATGAGATCCATGCTACAACCAGGACTAATCGGCCAACATGCCATATAACAGCCATCAATAACCAATTTTTAGACAACAAATTATCATTTTCCAGTCACTTTCCGAAGCTATTATAGATAGCACCGAGGGTCTTCTCGAGAGATTAGTTTGAGAACCTGATCTTGATTTCATACATAGTAGTTTGCAAGTTCTGCTCCTATCCGACAACCCAGAAAACAGCATCAACAGTAAACTCAGCCCTTACCAAAAAAAAAAAAAAACAGTAAACTCACAATTTCACCTAACCAGCTCACTCTATGTAGGCCATTTAACCTTTAGTGAAACCAACTGAGAGAAAAAGTGCAACATAAAGGTCTTGGCCATTTTGAGCCATTAATTCAGTATCTAATTCTCTGCACTCACTAACTGCAAACAACTCATGACAGAAGGCCTGGTTATCTTCTTGTTATAATTATATATCTGAATTTCTTCTTTCCATCAAGATTACTCAGAGCAATTGTGACAATTCAAGATAAAAATTTATTTTTTTTAAATTGAAAGAGAAAACTATTGGGGCCATGCAGTTCCTCTGGTCCGCCCCCAACACCCTCCAAACAAGACTGTTCAATACCAGATCACGAACAAATATCACGCCAGCCCTCTCAAACATCATGGCATGATGACATCATCAATTGGATTGAAAGGGAGAAAAATAACTAGGACTGATAAAGGAAAAACACTAAACCTCTCTTAGAACCTCACAGGTCCAATCGAAATAACTTCTGGGCTACAAGATTAAATAACTATGGACAAGATGGAAGATGAGAATCTGGAAAAAAAAAATCTCGGGCCAAAGAAAAATCCCTAATTAGAAGTTTGATTGGTAAATTGGAAAAATCAACAGAAATCCTGTTAAAAAATTGATCCATAAATCACCATCTCTCAGATGGCATATGTATCAACTCCATCTCCCATTTCTCACTGGGCAGCTGCTAATGTCATTCATAAGGTTAAGATGCAATCAGTAATGATCAGTAAGAGAATGACTGATTTCAAATCACAAACTGCAGATCAAGCAAATGACCTTACCGAATAAAAGGTTAGAGAGGAAACATAGAAAAAAAAGTAAGGATAACATAAAAATGCCCCTTTTAATAGGAACAACACTCACAAAAACTACCAAAGAAGTTCATTATTACTAATTTCTAATGCATTAAACCAGATTCACACTGCTAAAACCACAAAAACAGATAAGATATGCGCTGCAAATTATTGTGAAAAGTGAACCACTTGTCAAATTCTTGTGCCGGTAACCTAAACCTGACAAGAAACAAATTACAGTAACGTACCCATATGCACCAGCCAAGATAACAAAACATGGATTTCATTGCAGCAGTCTGGTTGTTGTAGAAGGTATGCAATGTGGGTGCTTCGAAAACAAAGGGTTATATTTCAGTCAAGACAGCACTTTTTGGTGTTTCGATCACTGCAGCGGACAGATGTTGGAATAAGGTGATTCAAGATCTTTATCTCCACCAATCAGTTGCCCTCTGATGATCAACCCCACCAGAGGTTTCATACAAAGTAAATGTTGATGCCAGCACACAGTTAAACCTGGGGTTGCAAGGAGTGGGTGGGGTCACTGGAAATCATAAAGCAGAGTTGGTGATACATTTATCTGTTCCAGAAGGAATCCAAGAAGTAAATGATGCAGAGTAGTCACTGGTTATTGGAGTTTGAAAAACAGCTTAGCTATGTCCATTCTCTCTTATTGCCAAAGGTGATGCATCTGCTAACAATTGCAATAGGATGGACCTCAGGATGGATAGGTTCTCCAACACAAGGTTTAAGCTTCTCAGACGAACTTATGGGTTTGACCACCAACCATGGGGTGTCATTCATGCATTTCTTAAGAGGGCTAAATGATCTAGCTGATAATCTATTCAAGCAGGGAGTTCAACAGCATTATAATATGTATGGTGATGTGATCCCTTAATTTTTGCGGCCAGTTCTTGGAGGTATCAAAAACCTAAAAAATTTAGATGGGATGACCATCTTGCCCAACAAAGGAAGCAAATGAATATAAATTTCTTCTATTAACTAATTCTCATGGGGATTTAGAGTTTTTTGGCAGATACACATCTTGAAAATTCCCATGTGATAAAGATCCAAACCACAAAAGGCAGAATAAAAAGATGTGGGAAGAAAATAGATGGAAATGAGGATCCAAGACAAGAAAGAATCAAGGAAAACCTAGAAGAAAGGGGCATGTACACACGTATGGACCTGCTTTTGTAGCATTCCTTCATCCTATTTATTTTCTTTGTTTGGGAACTATTAAGGTATTTATGTGTGGGGCCCACTAGAACTCAATCTCCTCTTAGAAATAAGACACGGCATTCCAAAATCTCCCAAGCATTCAGAGTGAGTCCAAAGAATCCAGAAGATCGAGAAGAACTGGAAGTTTCAACTCCTAGTTCTAACTTTCTCAGCATCTGGAGATTGAAAAAGGGATATGGGGTACCTTCTGATTGTTAATCAAGAATCCACCACTTGTATAGAGCCTTGTACCTGGATTAAAAAAACATCAATAGAACTCTCTCCTTCCTTTTACTACTTTCTTCTTCTCCACTGCTTCTCAATTATTTCTCTTTGGCTTTTATTTTCTTTTAACTTGTGTAAACATTGCCAAGCTCTTTTGCCTTTCCGAGTTGGTCTTTGTGGAATGTGTCACCTTGGCTATCTCCTTTTCTCTCTCTTTTAGGTGGATGGCTTGTAATTGTTTTATTCCTTTTAATAAAATCATTCTTGCCATTAAAAAAAGAAAAGGATAACAACAAAGAGAAACCCTATAACAAAGAGAAGCAAGTGATATTTACATACATGGGCAGCCCTACATACATCCTTTTGGGGGCAATTGCCCCCATCAAGCCTAGGTCCGCTTCCAAAACCCACATGAAAATTTTGAGTGCGCTTTCAAAATCTGTATGAAAATTCAGCGTCCGGCCCCAAAACCCAAATGAGAATCCTGAGTTTACCCCCAAAACCCAACTGCTTAATTGGGTCTACTCCCCTCAAACGAAAATCCTGGGTCCGCCGCTGCTACATATGGCATTAGTTTCAAGACAAATGAATGATGTACAAGCCATGTAACAAAAAATATCTAAATAGAGACAGTGACTAAAGTATTACCACCCAAAGGAGGGTTCGCGGCTTCCGAGTTGTAATATTATCAGTAACCAGTTTAAATCCTTGATGTGCATCAACTATCTCTACTATGGTCATTGCACCAAGCAAGAAAAACACTATCTCGCTGACTTCAGAAGCTGCATGACTTAACTCAGTCACAGCTATGTCGGTTGATGGAGCCTACACAACAGAAGATTACAGCAACCTAAGACAATGGATTGCATTAACAAAATAAGAAACCAGAGTTGGAAGTAATGATTAATGCACATAAATTATGTGGATAATAGTCAGCCTTAATATATGGATTCTCCTAAAAAAGTGAACTTTTTTTTTTTTTTTTTGGAGAAGGTCCTCAAGCCAAACTTCAGATGAATCTTACGCCAATGCTTCGTATGACCCACAAGGAAACAGCCATCAATAATCCAACTCCACTTTTGTTGAATGCTAGAGACTCCTCAAAGATTATGCCTGCATATCCCAATGCAAATACCAGTACCATAGCGATATCCTGTGCCACAAGATATTCTGCCAATCTTAAATCACTTTGAAGTTTCTATATGATGTTCATCGACATCTGTAGAACTAGAAGACTGAAAGGAAAGGAACTAATCAGAAATGTTAAATATTATGGAAGAAATTAGGTCCCAGAAAACACAATCCAGCAAAAGGAGTTCCACAATACATACAAAGGGTGAAGAATGAAGACACAGAACAAGGAAGGACCTGATTAGCAGCTACCCAAGAGTGATTAATAGCAACAGCCCCCACAGTGGCTGATGCAATAATTGCAAGAGCTTTTAGCAAGTCAGTCTTTGGCTGGTAACTAGCTTCAAAATCTTGTGAGCTAATCTCGTCAATGGAACACAAGGGATCACATGTTCCAGATTGCAGTAGTTCCTGATTCAACTTAAAAATCATAAAAGTTATATACCAACATTAAAAACAAAAGTAAGTTTAAGTTTCACACCAGCGTTGATATGAGGAAAAAAGAACTGTCAGTCCACTAAAGTGGCACGTACAACAGCAACAAGTCAATTCCATCAAATTGTTGCATCTATTAGTTATTGTAAATGGTTTTGTTATGATAAAGATGTACAAGCGTTGGAAGAAGAACCAAAATTAGACGGAAAGGATAAAAATACTATATTTATGTGCTAAACATGTAGCCCCTTTCCAAAATGCAAAAAAAGATAATCCGGAATTCATCTATAAGTGCTGATTCTCTCTCAAAACCCTGTTTGGCTAAGTGGTCAACAATTGGCTTGTTCTCCTACATACATGCAAAAAGAAAACCAACAATGAAGCACTTAAATCACAAATCTCTCTAATGATAGACACTAATCACAAAGGATAACCACCCTCTTTTTTTCCCATTCAGTTGCATACTCTGATTCACCCTCGATTATGATGTTTCCAAAGAATTGCATTTTCAATATTTTCACAGCCTCACAGATAGCCAAAATGTCAGGTTCATTAGATTCTTCTGAATTCTGATCCCACTTACCCAAAAATGATACATTTTCTTCTCCCTCTCATTCCCCAATATGCCTCCCGTCCCCATCAGTCCTGTCTTACCCAAAGCTGCTCCATTGATGTTGAACATAAATAAATAAATAAATAAAACCATTTGATTGGAGGCATCCAATTCTCCTAACTACCTTTTATATCCAACCGTTATCTTCCCCATAAAACATTATCCAAACTGGTTTTCCACCGGCTTACACTCCTCAGTTTCAACCATAGTTCTAGAATGAGCAGATGCAGAAGACAAATTGAGAATCAAATGAATGAAACTTCTCATTTGCAAAACTTTTGCCATAGAATTTAAGTAGAAGCATGAAACCTACTTTGTGGTGTACTTCCCCATAATGTTCCCAATGCATAAATTACTTTTGTTTACCAAATCAAATCCTAACACTACAATGCACACACCCACATGCCTTCACATCCACAGGAAGAGGTAAGCACTCCATTTGATTGCCACATCAGCTGGACCACCCAGTGGCAGCCCATTAACAGAAACAAGGGGATTGCACCACATTGATCAGGCCCACCTCCCAACTGAAGACAAGTTGGTCCACACTCCAGACATGTAAGCCAGCGATCATGTAACTAATGCAAGTCTCTCTTCCTGAAGACTTTCCCAGACCCTCCATAAAACCTTTACCAACTATCCCTAGAATCTATCTGAAAATTATCATATAAGGCCTTAAGTTTTTACCTTATTTCAAAAAAAAATACAAGTGTCAAAACTTTTCAAAATAGTCCTTTAGTTTACCAATAAGTTTTCAACTAAGGCATCCGGTCATTTAAAGGTATTTTCAGAAAAAAAAATTCCAAATTACCATTCATTTAAAATTATAACATGGTTTCGACAGCCACTGCAAATAACTGATCACTGGATTTTGAGTAGGCCCGTGAGCCCATCAAAGAAAGGAGGAGAGAAAGGAGGGTTTATTCCAGCGAAGGCAACTTTAAATGGACGGACGTCCTTGATTAGGGACTAATTTGAAATTTTTTGAAGCTTGCATTCTTTTTTAAAATAAGGCTGCCCTATTTAAAGATTTCCCAATAAAAACATGTAAATAATAAAATAACCCAATTGTTCGGCCTGCTATTCCAAGGAATTTCATTCCCCTTTCCACGCAAATTTTTCCTCCATTTCCTCTAATCTCTGTTTTCCCGAACAAGTGCAGAAATCTTAGAACAAGGATTTAAATAAAATAAATAAAAGATAGTGAGAGGGTTTCTGTAATTCAAACCTCGTATTGTCCGTCTTCATTCTCCAATGCAGGAGGAGATGAAGATGAAGAAGAAGAAGAAAAAGAAGAAGAAGAGCTCTTAGCAGTCTCTTCTGCTGCTCTTGGAATGGAAATGAATCCTCGCAATCTTCCATGGTCGTCGATTCTGCCCGGAAAAGATGCAGAAGAGCTAGGGAGAGACCATTCATATGGCGAACAAGTTCGTCTCCTTAGCAGCAGCGAGCCATGGAGAGATGATGCAGGAGCGTCTTTGCAGACGAATCTGCATCTTAAAGGGCAGGAGAGATGGTTTCCGACCGAGAAAGTTGCCATTTGTATTTGAGTATGGTCAAACTGGAAATGAAATCGGTTGGGGGTGGTGAGAGATTCGTGTACTCTGGCCTGGGGCAGTGAGAAGATAAAATGGGAAAATTTGAAAGCAGGACTAAAGTTTTGCCCAAAATTTTAAATCAGGACAAAAAAAGACTGAAATGTTAAAATGAAAAACTTAAGTCCTGTTTGAAAAGTCAGTCCGTTCCATTTTTATCCTTAACCCTGTTCTAAAATTTCTCTTAAGATAAAGATAGAAACTTACAGACAGTTTTTGGTAATCAAGGCCTCCACTTGTAGGTTGATGATCCAGCCATTGAACTAAAGGGTCACCCTTGTCTAGAACAAATAATGTACTGAACCTCATATATAAATTGGTATTAGGCCGTAAATCACCAGAGTGAGGGTTTCCAAATCCTATGTGAAGGTTGAACTTGAAAATCTGTCTAAATTCTTGAGAATTTATAATTTGCAAAAATGTATTTTTTAAATCTGACCGAATGAAGTTGGAGGATTTGATTGTCAAAAATGACCTAAATAAACGGGGGAGATCAATGGATCCATGTGTGGCTTGTTCAATATAATGGGTCCCAAATCAACTACTGGTTGGTTGGGTTCAAATATAAATGGCTCCAGGAGCATTCATGGATGTGCCCCCATTTATCACGAGTTCTATATATAAAGTGACATGATTTATAGTACGAACGTGTTGTGTTGCCTTTAGAATGCCAAATTTCTCATTCCCATTAATTTCTCTCTTTTTTTTTTTTTCAAGAGAAAAAAGATACTTTATCCCCCATTTGGCACTTTACTAATACAATAAAAATCAAGTAAAGTCTCTATTTTTCAGATAAGATGTCACATCAAATGCATTTTATTCAAAACTCCCCCAATCTTCTTCTTAAAAAAAAAAAAAAAGCAACTAACCTTATCCACTAAAAAAAAAAATAAAAACTCCACTTTCCCATCTAAAAAGTAAAAAAATTACATAACAAACAACTAAAAACAAAGTAGAATTACCAAACTAACCCAAGTGTTGGCCTGATTACCAATAAAGTAATAATATTATTAGTTCCCTAGTATTCATAAGGCCCTTTAAACTAGTAATTACTTAAAATTCTCCAAAGCCCTCACAAAAAAGGCATGGTTAGACAGAGAAAATGGGTGCTCATTAGAGGAAAACATAATATATATATATATATATAAAACCTCACAATCAAAAGATTAGGGATGGTAAATACTAAAGAACAACAAAGTAAAAACACACACACAAACACACACACACACACAAAAAAAAAAAAAAAAAAAAAAAAAAACCTAGAAAGCACCATGAACATCAAAGCCTTGCCCAACTATTGAGTCAACAACATGAATTCTGATTCACCATTCCAATTGGAGAAGGATATATGTATAAAATACTCTAAAAATTTTATAAAATGTTGAGCCAAAATTTCCCATGACAGTCCATGTCATTAGATTTTGGGACTGTGTTATGGAAACTATATGTGGAATCAGAAAAGTATTGCAGTAAAAGTCAGTCAGTCAAAGAAAAGCCTGTAAGGCCAACCAGAACCACCAATACGCCTGACGAATGGTTGGACAATGATGAGAGAACAAGGATCACGTAAGGTCTAAAATTTCAATCTTAATTTGCTGAGCGTGAACATTGAACCAAGAGAATTCAAAATGAATGGTTGGACCAAATTGTTAGAGCCGTATATACATGGCCCCACGTGAAATTGATCAAATAAAGGGAGTTGCTATTGCCACATCCATAGTTGTTCTTTGTACATCCCTTCTTTATACACAACTAGAAAATGCTCATTGCACTGCCCTCTTTTTACAAACTACCCAAACACCACACATTTCCTTTCTCTTTGCACGGCCATCCCTTCCTTCCACACCTGATTCCAACGTCCAAGGCCTGGAGCTCTTGTGTTCCATCTCTTCCCTCACTTTCATTCTTAGTTGACGATGCAGCCACAGGAACCTTCAAATAAGAACCTTCATCGATCATCTTTTCCTCTACCATTTTTCTCTCCTCTCATCTCACAAGCAATGTACGTTTTTTCTCCCTTTCTACATCTCCACCTCCTTTAACTTTGGCTTTCAATGCATAATATACATAAGGGTTGGCCCCAAAATGTCTAAAGGGGCCAAGGAGATCACCAATCACTCCTTCCTTGGTCAATCACTTGGTGAAGAATTTTTATTTTTTTTTGGTTCGTGTCTGATCGGATCTTATGCATCGAAAGCCAAATGAAAGGAGATGGAGATGTAAAAAGGGAGATGGAGATGTGAAGGTGAGTTGAGGAAGAAGCTCACGAGCTGGAGATGTGAAGGTGAAGTTAAGGAAAAAGCTCTCGAGCTGGAGATGTGAAGGTGGAGTTAAGGAAAAAGCTCTAGTTGCAGAAATGGGAGGGAAGATGTGTACAGAGCATTGGATGAGCCCAGAAAGTATTACTCATGTCCATTTTTGTAAATTCACATATGAATATACTTGACTTCAAAAAATTGGATTCACGAGGAGAAATGAGGGATGCGGCAATATCAACTTCCCAAACAAAGCTCAACTTCAAGCCACATTTTTTAAAAAGCCCTTCTAATGCAACCACATCAACCATGCATATAGATAGCCAACGTAGGCCCTTCAAGCCACATTTTTTAAAAAGCCCTTCTAATGCAACCACATCAACCATGCATATAGATAGCCAACGTAGGCCCTTCAAGGTGGCTTCGGCTACAACAGTAGCCTAACTGGTTATGCTCAATCACTTTTTAATTCCGTGTTAACTTTTGAGCCTGAAATACAAGCCGCTCACAGAAGATTTGAATTGTAGCATACATCAAGACATTCAACAGGAGGATACCTATCCAACTGCAAAGGATGCAGTAGTCCTTGACTCCTTGAAATTAGGTGAAGATTCAACAAATATACAATGCAACCTGTAGAAGATTGATTAAAAAAACAAAATTTAGAATCTAAAGATATAAAACCACAATGCAGAGACACCCTCCCTCCCGATGCTCTCCCCTTTTCATCAACATGATACCTGCAAACCCCAAGACTTTCTAGATACACCATTTTATCAGAAAGAAAACAAATAGCAGTGAGGAAAGTGACACTGGATTCAAACGAAAAGGGCGAAAAAAAAAGACAAGAAATAGTAACAATTGATCAGAGCAGACACACTGCACACAATCTTTCATAGGAGTTCCTTGTTGAACAGTTTCAATAGATTGAGAGAGAAGGTTGACTTACCTTTAGCTTTCATATAGGACGTTTCTTTGCCCAATAAGTAGATGAAAGATGCACGACTTTATGAAAAAGAAATGGGGGGAGTCAGATCTTAACTTAGGATAACATAATGAGAGTTGCATCGTACATAACTTTAATATCAATAAACTGTTGGAGATTTTATAAGAGAAAGTCACACAGGTCAGGAAGGAGGAAATATATGTGGGAGGATATGAGAGAGGAATGTAGGAAATATATGTGGGAGGATAGGAGAGAGGAATGTGCAATAAGATTAAAATGAAACAGAAGAGAGCAAAGAGTGCATGTCTTCAAAAGGCATCATAAAATGGAGGCAATATGCAAGATCATTATGTAACTGGTGAAGACAACACTACACGCCACAGTATACATTTCGCAAATTTATTTATGCCTACACAACATGTTGACTATGTATTTTGAGTGCTCTTGACAAATTCTTTTTATATATTTGATAATGACCAAATGAATGCATATGCCATAAAATATTGATGGTGGGAAAAAAGAAGAGCGAGATTTCAGAGATGAAAGAAAAGGATGGATTGGGATTGAGACTGAGGAATGTATTTGTACACAAACAGACCGAACAGCAGTTCCAGTTGCAAACAAGCATGCATCTGACTTTTCTTCCATTTTCATATACAAATAAAAAAGATAGCTAAAAAATGAACCTAAACTAAATTGGTTTCACATTCACAATCAGAAGATCCTTCAAACTCTCTTCATCTTATGCTCATGGATTTGACAGACATGGTCATGCTTCCAGGCTTGTGACAATCAAGTTTTCACAAATTTCCATCAATAACACCAAGCATCCCTCGTACTTGATCTGCTATCTGATCAAGTTCACTTGACCTGCAAATGGAGTGTGTCGCTCGGGTTGTCACAAATTTCCATTGATAACACCAAACATCCCTTATCATTGATCTGTGCTCTCTAATCAAGTTCACTCATCCTAGACTGCAAAATTACAAACATACATTTCCACTGACTACAACAGAAGGATGCGAAGGAAGTGAAAAAATCACATTACCATACATTTTCCAGTCCCAACTCTTTAAACTGCATAGTCAAGCACCACCACCAGTGCAAACTACAACTTTCAAAAACATAAGGTTATATGTGCAAAAAATTAATTTTACCTAATAGTAGAACACTAGAAGAAACATGACTACATGAAACGGGAAATTTCTCAGTGTTTCGATTTCAAACAGAGAATTTCAATCCAATTTCAAAGAGAACAAGCAACATTGCACAATCTTATAACCAGAAGGAAATCTAAGTGATAATTCAAAGTCCCTTACACTAACTGTTACCACGGTTGCCGTTACTACTGTGAGACAACCTTCTCAAAGTGCAGAACATGAAATTCTTCCCTGCAAATATGCGGCGCCTTGCTCTGTAAAACGCAGATTGCCCACTGCTGCTTGATGGAATATCAACGCCTGCGGTCTGCTCAACACCCAAACCAAATTGGTCCTCCTGGGCCGCACCACCATCGCTGGCACTTGCGTCCTGCTGTTCAATTGTGTCGGCATCCAAATTGACAGTCACCATACTCCTGGTTGCCCTCAGCCAGTCCATGCCCTCACAGGTCACTCCCCTGCACTTTCTAACCTTCACCTTCACCAGATTAGGGCACCCGGTCGCAAGGGCTTCCATCCCATGATCAGACACAGGGCACCCCTTGATGCAGAGCTTCTTCAATGCAGAGCATTTGGCAGCAATGCATGAGATCTCCGCGTCGCCTATAGTCTCGCTTGCACACAGGGCCAAACGCTCCAGATTTTTGCAGTTACTGGCAATAAGCCCCAGGCTCAAGATCGTCGGATTCAAGGCAATGAGGACCAGCTCCTGGAGATTAGGGCAGCGGTTCGCCACGGCCGACAGGCCTTCATCCCCAATTTGATTCGTCTTCCATCCATCAATGTGGAGCTTCCGGAGAAACTTGCATCGTTCCGCGATCGATGAGAGCCCAACATCGGTGCAGTAGGTGGTCTTGACGAGGTGCAAAATCTCCAGATTTGAGCAATTCGAGATCGCACTGAGGCCACGGTCGGTGACCTGGAGCTTCTCAAGATGGATCTCCGTCAGCCTCTCTACGTGATCCGACACGGCTTTGAGGAGCTTGTCCCAGTCGCCGGCGCAGTGGATGAGCTTCAAGGTCTTGAGGTTCTTCGATCCGACAAGGAGCGGTCCGAAGCACTGGCCGTTGTAGAGCTCCTTCAAGCAGATCGATCTGAGAGACGCTGCGGCGTTACCGGGGCCGATCGGCTGAGAGGCGGAGCCGTCGGCGAGGCCTTTCAGGCGCTTGACGGAGAGTTCCTCAAGCGCGGAGCAGCCGTCGAGGACGGCGTTCAGGCCGGTGGCGCCAAAGGCGCATGAGCCGCAGGAGAGCTTCTTGAGGCTCTTGGCGTTGGCGGCGAAGGCGGCGACGCCGGCGTCGGTGATCTGGCGGCAGGAGCGGAGCTTGAGGCGGGTGAGGTTACGGCAGCGGAGGGAGATGAGGAGGATGCCGTCGTCGCCGATGCTAGCGGATCGGCGGTCACATTTGAGGGCGAGTTTCGAGACCGAATCGAATCGAGAGAAGAGGGCGTGGATCGAGTGGAGGAGCTCGGCCCGCGCGTCGAGGGAGAGGCGGAGGCGGCTTTGAGCCTCGACGAGACGCCACCGCCGGCAGACGAGCGAGGAGCGCTTCCGGTCGCCGGAGCCGAGAAACTGGAAAACGCAGGCAAGGCATTCATCTGGGAGATCTGATATCAAGAACCCTCCTCCCACGTGATCTTCTTCTTCGTCTTCCTGGTAGGGTTTTTGATCGTTGGATGGAGGAGAGAGGATCATAGCCGTCGATTGGATCCTCATCCGACGGTTACTGCTGTGGCGTCGCGCTGGAACGCAGAGGAAGCCTGCAGTAGAAGACGCCTGTCCCATATAAGGCTATCGTGCGCACCTTTTATCCTACGCAGCCTTGGAAATGCTGCTGCATTGCTCGCTGTAGAGTGCCGCCTTCTTCCTTCTTCTGCTGCAGATGCAGATTCGGAGTCGGATTTGGAGAGGAATTTCAATCCATCTTAAAATTACATATGTATTATCTCTTTGGGATACGAGCAGAATAAGAATTCCCTCTTTTGGCTTATAACTGGTGGTCTTCTTTTCCCACTTTAATCCTTTTTGAGACAAATGGAACTGTATACACATGCACGAAATCAAATGCAAGTAAATTTCTAATTAGACCCAAATTCATGAGATTAACAGCTGTCATAAATTGCTTCTTAAGGAAACAAATTAGATCAAAGTGCAGGAAATGGACATCTGGCATAATTTCCGCTTTTAGGAAATCAGAAGCGGATGTTTAGATTAGAATTCACGATATCAACAGCTGCCAGAATTACTGCTTAAGTAAATATATACGTTGCTAATTAGATCAAAAATAAGGGAAACCAACGGATGTGAAAGTTTCTGCTTAGAAAAACCTAAAAAGGATTATAGAAAACTGACAAAGGAAGTTACCAGAACAGATGCATAGATTTTAATATTAATAGCATTTCAATATTAGATTGTTTTTTAGATTCAATCGAGCAATGACTAATGGTTTGATGAGTTTAAAATTGGGCCTCTCATGGAAAAAAAGTATGAAAGGGATGCAGTGATCAAGAAGGACTATTAATGTTGGGTTTTTGGGTTTGACTTTGCCTAATTCAAGTAGGACTAGACCTCCTCATATGAACTTGACAATTTATCAATTAGGTTGGGAATCTCACTCCATACCTTATCCCAACCCGTATAATTTGGTTGAGAATATTGTTAAAAGAGAGTTTCCATTAAATGTTTCATCGCTACAAAATTGAAACCAAACTCTCCAACCGACAAGGGACAAGGTCTCTTATTTTTTCTCCATTTTTCTCATTGATAACATGATTTAAATCAACATCCTCCAGCATTTTTATCCATAAGTCCCCTTTTTTAAATCTTTTAATTTTACTATTGTTTTGTAATCACAACAGATGCATGTGAGATTTGAATAGGTAATTCACTTGTAAAAATGAATTCAAATTATGAATCAATTTAAGAGATAACAAAAGAAGAGGGATATTATTAAAAAGCACAAGATTTTAAAAAGACACCTCTTATTTCTTTGAAGGGAAAAATACAAAATAGGGCCTAAGTTTTTGACAGAATTCAAAACAGGCAAAAATAAGATCACATTTCAAATTGAGCCTTAAGTTTTCCAGTTGGATTTCAATTGAAGACATCCGGCCAAAACGGGTGCCGGACGGCTGATCTTTCTCTTTTTTTTTTTCTCAAAAACCCTAAACTACCCTAGGGCTTTAAGTTGTAAAAAATAAAAAAACTCACAAAAGCTGCCCCTTGCTCCTTTTCCCTCTTAATGTCTCCTTCCCTCTACACCCTTTCATCTCCCTCCTTCCTCCACATCTACCACTAGCCACATTAGTGCTCAACTTTCGTTGTCATCATTCTACTTCTTCATCAATACTTCTTTTATGGCCTTGCTGACCATCCCAATAATTAATAGGCCAGTATGTGGGCTCGTTTTTCTCTTGAAATGGCGTCTAGGAGAAAAAAAAATGAACAAATCACTTCCAGACAGAGAGAGATGAACAAGTCACTTCCAAATGGGCTCAGTAATAAACATTAAAGGTGAATTGAAAAGATGATAATAGGTGAAATGTGATAAGGTGGGTGTAAGTGTCAAAAACGACGCCCACTTAATTAGAAGGAAGTAGGACTCTTTTCAGGGAAAGACCGAACGCCCGAGACCTGAAAGGGAAATAGAGAGAGGGTGGTCAAAGGCCCCTGGCTGCCGTCAGCCAAAGGCACTCCGATGTTTGAGTTAGTTATGTAACTAAGCAAATGTAGAGTGGAGAAGAGAAGGTGGTGATAGTGTAGTTTATATGTGTGAGAGTTGAGACATACCTCTGGAGGACTCCCCCGTGTGGATATATAGGTAGACGTCCCGTCATCTCCTTTTGTTGAGTGGATGTAGGTGGGGGTAAGGTCCCATCGGGCCTTACCCTGACACTGAGTGGTAGGTGAAAAAAGAACATCCCATCAGAAGTTTTCATTCCCCCTAGAACTGCTGACATGATGGGGTGATAGAGTCAACTTCTTATCTTTATCACGTGTCACCTTATCTGTCAGTGCGCGTCCGTACTTCTCATAGGAGTGTGATAACCCACTCTCGGCGTTCAGTACTCTTACCAAGACCAGAAGTGGTCCTGTCAAGCTAACACTCTATGCCAAGCTGCCGAGATGCGAGTTACCGAGATCAAGACGAACTAGCTGGTATTGTTGCCGAGGTTTAGCTTAATCTCGGTATTATGATATTTCCCCACACAATTGCCCCCTAGCTTTAGATCTCTTCGAGTTCTCCAACTCTTTGAGGTAGGAAGCTAAGTGGTCTTGCCAAGCTGGTACTGCTACCAAGCCGAATATGGTCGCCGAGCTGATACTGTTAACGAGCTGAACGTTGTTGTCGTGCTGGTACCGATACCGAAGCACGAAAGCCGAGCACCGTAATGGTGGAGTCTCTCTGAGTGATGAGTTTGGAGCGGAAGCTATTCCTTACCTTGGTGACGGTGGTTGACGTCTGATCCTTATCGATGTATATCTCTTTGCATGCGCAAGGCATTTAATAGCCTATAGGAAATGCACCATTTGGTGCCATGCGTCGTTTTCTGAGCGGCCGTCCAATCGCTTCGAAGAGGCTTGAGGGGTGCTCGAGGTGACGCCTCATACGGCCGTTTTCGAAAATTGAAACGGCACCTCCGCCCATTATAAATTAGGGCGCGCCTTCTTCCTGATCCTCTTTTTCGTGTTAATTAGAGAGGGGAGGTTCTGCTGGAGAAAAGACTTGCCTGCTATCAGACTTATAAGATTTCGAGTCCTTCCTGCCCATAAGTCGTGCTCCTTCTGTGTAATCTTCTCTTTAGGGTTTCTGTTTTTCTTTTTCTCCGTATTCTCTAAGTTTCGGGAATGAGGGTTTATAGGCATTGGTTAGAAAACCCACAGGCCGTAGTTGAATTCAGGGCCAGATACAAGATCGCGGACGACGTCCTAGTTAGGCTAGATAACCCTGAAGATCCTTTCAACGGTAGTACCTTCCATAATGGCTGGATGCCATTTTGGTTAGTGACCGTGATCGAAGGTGGGGTTCGATTCCCCCTTCATCCGCTTTTGAAGGCGTGCCTAAGAGAATGGAATCTCTGCCCCTGTCAACTGATGCTGAACGGCTTCAAAATAATAATGGGCGTAGTTGAACTGAATAGGATTCTAGGGATTAACCTCAGTGTCCATGAATCTAGGACGTGTATGACATCTGTAAGTCCGCAGACGTCTACTACCTTCGGGTGAGGGCAAATCGATCTGGTTTTGTCACCGCCTTGGAGGACTTCAACAAATATGCAGGGGACAATCACTTGTTCGTCTCGGGTGAGTAGGAGTTCGGCGAGAATGAGCCATTGGCATCAATAGTAGTCAGAATCCCTCGACGCTTCGGGGACCCTCCAAGTAAAAACCGAAATCTTTCAGCTTTTGTCTTTCTCCTTTTATTTTCGCCGGATTGATGTCCTTTGCTTGTTGTGCAGGTTTTCGTCAGAGAAGTCAGATGGCCAAGAGAACCGGCTGAGTAAGAAACGACACGTGGCTCCGGCTAGTGAAGAACTACCACGGTCACAACACCCGAGCCGCTTGGTCGCTTCTGGGGTACAAACCGAGGTACCGCTCCTTCAACAAGAGGAAGGAAACTGTAAGGGAGTCCCTACTCTTTAGAGGAGAAGGGAGCGGGAGCTGGTGATGGTCGCAGTCCCCGTCGGTGGTCCTATTGAGTCGGGTGACAGGGCTTCTCCATCCTGCTTTGACTCAAGTCCAGTTAAGACCACTGTAACCGCTGCCGAGACTTCTTTGCGGCAGAGGAGACGAACCGCTGTCTCTATCAGCTCGGAAGATGAAGAAGAAGAGATGTTGCGCAAGCGTCTTCCTCGTGCCGTGATCAAAGATCTGGAAGCCCTGGCTTTTGGGGATTGGGCTCCAGATGTCCCCCAGCCTATTGGCGATGCACCGACCTCACCTTCAGCTCCTGCTCCCATCGCCCTTTCTCCTCCGACTTCCCCGGCCGCCATCATCATCAACGGTTCGCTCCCGGTGATTTCTCCAAGTGCGGGAGATCGGGACCGCCCTGCTGACATCCCGGGGGAGGAGGGCCGACCAGGGAAGAGGCCTAGGGTCAAGGCCTCACCCAACTCCCCGACCGAGTCATCACCCAGCGAGGCAGAACCCCAGTTCTCTTACGCGGACCCATGGAGGCCAGACCTCGAGGCTATTGCTGGGAGGCCACTGACTGTAGAGGACCACATATCTAACAGTCCTTACGTGGTTGCTGCCCTGGGGAGAGCATGCGCCTTACCTTGGGACATGGAGAAATGGGGGAAGCTAGATAACAAGATGTTATTTCTATTGACAATGTGGTCAGCCTTCTCGGTAAGTCTTCGACAAGATTCCACAAGTTTTTTACTTCGGTTTCTATTTTCTGCCGCGTGTTTCTTCCGCAGGAGGTACAAAAATGCAAAGTCGGCTTAGGGAAGTTGGCAGGTGCCAACTCCAAGGTTGCCGAGTTGGAGGCTGAGAAAAAGGGGCTCCAGGCGGCTTTGGGTGCCAAAGATGAGCAGCTGTGGGAAGGGGCGCAAAGGAATGCCATCCTTGTCACCGATCTCGAGAAAGCGTCAGCCGAGGTCGACAGGCTGACTGTCGATTTGGCAGAGCAGTCAAGGCTGGCAGTCGACCTTAGCACCACCATCAAGGAAGAGAGGGCCGCACTTGAGGCTACTTTGAAAGAGAAGGCGGCCGAGCTCGAGTCTGCTTTGGCGAAACAGAAGGCCAAGCCTGAGGAGAGGTTTCAAGCCGAGTTGGGTGTTGCCTACGAGGAGGGGATCCGGGAGGTGACTATGGAATACAAGGCGCAGATCCATAGGATTCGCCAGAAAGCCTGGGAGCTTGGGTGGAGAGTTGCCTTGAGGAAGGCAGGAGTCCCGGAGGATGATCCTACTTTCAGGAATCCTCCTAAGTTCTAGAGCTCGGGCCCTGCCTCATCCTCTACCCCTGGTCCGTCCTCTACCTCTGATCCGACCTCTGAAGCTCCTCCAAGGGTCGATGCTGCGACTGAAGCTGATGCCCTACAACTCGACGTTGAAGCTTGCCCGGAAGCAAGTGTCGCGCTGACACAGATTGACTGCAACGCAGAGGCCGCCGTAATTCGAATTCCTTTCTGTATTTCTTTTCCTATGTTGTAGTGAGAGCTATAATGAACCCTTCTTTTGTTAATAAAATGGCATTTCCTTTCTTGTTTGGCTGAAATGGTTTGTTTGTTTTCTTAAGTAGTTGGTCTCGGATCTCTAACTGAACTCCTCGTATACTTAAGATAGGATTTTTGCTTAAGTAATTGAGCTCGGTTCAATAACCGGAATCTCAAAAACTCGTAACCATAACCATTGGGGGGATGAATTAGGACAAATCTTCGACCTGACGTAAGAAATTCACCTCGGTTCTCCAACCTAAGAGGTTCTTGGACGCCGAGTTTGATGCCTTGAATATTTTAAGGTATTTTCTTTTTTTGTAGTAGTGTACTTGGTTCTGCAACCAAGCGTACCTCCGAGTGGCGGCACTGTTGTCGTGTTGTAGCTGGTACTGCCATCATGCCGATCATGGCTTGTACCATTACCAAAACGGATATAGCTGGCACTCTTGCCGAGCTGCAGCTGGTGCTGTTACTGAGCTAAATATGGCTAGTACTATTATCGAGCTGGATATAGCTGGCACTCTTGCCAAGCTGTAGCTGGCTGGTACTATTACCGAGCCGAAAATAACTAGCACTTTTACCGAGCTGTAGCTGGTGCTATCACCGAGCTAAATATGGCTGGTGCTATTACCGAGCCGGATAACTTAGAATTTTCTAGAGAGAGAGCGATCCTTTCAGAAGAATGTTTTTCATTGATATCCAAACTTGAATACATTTTAGAAATAGTACTTCTTGAGGTGCATCGTATTCCATGGCCGTGGTAACTCTTTACCTTCCATGTCTTCAAATCTGTAAGCAGATCGCCCTGCAGCAGAGAGTACTTTGAATGGCCCATGCCAGTTTGGTGCCAGCTTGCCTTCATTTGGGTTTTTGTCCCCGAGGACTCTTAGAACCTCCTTTTTTTACCTTCCGATTGTAGCCCCTAGCCAACTGTTGCTAGTAGGCAGCTAAGCGAATAGCTGCAGCCTCTCTTCCTTCCTCGGCCAGGTCTAGCTCTCGAGCCAGGTTTACATCGTTTAGTCCTTGATCGCAGAGCTCGGACCTCAAGGTCGGGAGGCCGACCTCAAGAGGGATCACTGCTTCCATTCCGTAGGCCAAAAAGAAGGGTGTAGCCGATGTAGAGCGTCTTGGAATTGTCCTGTATGCCCATAGGACACTCGGGAGTTCTTCCGCCCATCTCCCCTTAGCTTGGTCAAGCCTCTTTTTGAGCCCATCAAGGACCACCTTGTTCGAGATTTCAGCTTGGCCGTTGCTTTGTGGGTATGCTGGAGTGGAGTAGACATTCTTGATGCCGAGCTCCTAGCAGAAGTTTATGAAGAAGTTGGAATCGAACTGAGTCCCGTTGTCCGAGACCAAGGTTCGCGAGATCCCAAATCTTGTAATTATGTTCTTCCACACAAAGTTTCTTGTGTCCTGCTCGGTGATAGAGGACAGTGGTTCGGCTTCGATCCACTTGGTGAAGTAATCGGTGGCTACTATTAGCCACCTTTTACTCCCGAGGTTTCGGTGGAGTGGTCTCATAATATCCAAGCCCCATTGAGCGAAGGGCCATAGACTAGAAAGCAGGCTCAAATCCTGCGCTGGTTGGTGAAGGGAGTGTGATAACTTCTGACACTTCTCGCATTTTCTAACGTATAGATGGGCGTCCTTTTGCATGTAGGGCCACCAGTAGCCTTGGCAGATAACTTGGTACGCCAGTGACCGGCCTCTAATGTGACTGCCGCAGATTCCCTCATGAATTTCATAAAGGAAGTCTTCGACCTTACTCGGGTGGAGGCACTGGAGATATGGGTCGGCGTACGACTTACTGTAGAGCCTGCCATCCTGGGATAACTAGAACCGGGCTACTTTTAGCCTGGTCTTGTGAGCTTTGTTCTTGTCTTCAGGCAGTTAGTCATCTCTCAGGTAGGCGATAATTGACTCCATCCAGCTTGGACCGAGATCAACACACATGACCTGCTGAGGTCGCTAAAGCTCTATGCTTGGCTTTTCTAGTGTCTCTACCTCGATAGTTCTTTTATTTCTGGCTTCAATAGCAGAGGCGAGGTTGGCGATGGCATCAGCATGAGAGTTGGACTCTCTGCCGATCTGTTGGACTTCGGCTCTTTCAAACTGAGAGATTTGCTCTTTCGCGTGAGTCAGGTAGGCCACCATTCTGTCGTTGCGAGCTTGGCAGTCTCCGCTGAGCAGGCTCGTCACCAGTTGAGAGTCGCTGAAGACCACCAGTTGCCGAGCCTCCAAGACTTTGGCACTGTTTAGCCCTGCGATGAGTGCTTCGTACTCAGCTTCGTTATTGGATACCTTGAAGCCAAGTGTCAGGGCTGTTAGGGATTTTGTTTGTTGCTAATTTGATGGATGCACTATCACTTTCACCTACAACTGATCACACACGCATGCATTGTAGTTTGGACCTTGAAATCTGGAGCCTAGACTTGCATATGCATTTGATTTTCAAAGATTTCATCCTGCATGTTTTAGATCTTAAAATACATTTTCAAAAGGTTAATTATTCATGCATGTTTTTGTAAAATCAAGTGAGGCATCATGGTTCATGATTTGCATACAAACTTCTTTTTTAGAATCCTAAGTTATGCATGAATCACATTGGCCCTGAGTTCCTAGTTTTATGTTTCAAAACTTTCAAAATACAAAATAAACTGCAGCCAAGCCAGTGTACCCGGTCGACATCCTGAGGGATCCGGTCGACCGGGTGAACTAGCTGTTGGAAATATAGCCGTTGGACCCGGTCGACCGGGTGAACAAGGATGTCGACTAGGTGAACTAGTTTTTGGACAAAACTTTTCTATTTAAGTCCAACTCATTCCCTTCTTCCAAGAGGCTTTTTGGTTAAATCTTTGGAGTTGTTTTGAAGCCTAAGAAAGGGGAATGAACTGAAGAGGCTAGAGGGAAATGGAAATTCAAAAGGCTTGAGATAAAGGTATATCTTTCCTAGTTAAGCTTTGATTTCCGTCATTTTGAAATCCATGCATATTCAAAATCTTTGAAACCTTATTTCAGCATGATTTCTAACTTAGACTGAGTTGTTTTGCAAACATCAAATCACATAAGCATATTAGATTGTTTTGCAAATATTTATGTCTCAATCACATGTGTTTTGACTTTTAAACTTTCATACAACTTGTGTAGTTTGATAGGAATGTCTTTTCAAGTTGTTTAATTAACTCATGTGATTAGTTCATCACTTCAATCATAGATTTATGTGCTTAAATTTTTAAATGCATCAAGCATTCATTTAAGAGCTTCATTTTAGAAATTGATTGAAGTATACATTCATATACTTTGAGCACTCACCTTAGCTACTTATTGGTGTATGTTTGTATATTGTTTTAAACTTTCATATCAGCCTATTTTAGAGGCAAATGCATTAAGCTTTAATTGTATTTCTTTTAATGTTTGTGTAGAGACTACTTTGAGATAAAATATTCTATTTGTAAAGGTTATTGCTAAGCCTAAGAAAAGCATAGTGTAGAGGTTATTGCTTATCCTTTGAAAAGCATCTTATTTGTGTATGTTTATATCTTGTTTTAAACTTTCATATCAGCCTATTTTAGAAGCAAATGTATTAAACTTTAATTGTATCTCTTTTAGTGTTTGTGTAGACACTACTTTGAGATAAAATATTCTATTTGTAAAGGTTATTGCTTAGCCTAAGAAAAGCATAGTGTAGAGGTTAATGCTTATCCTTTGAAAAGCATCTTATTAAGGTTATTGCTTAGCCAAGAAAAACACATTAATAGGTTGTTGTTTAGCTTAGAAAAAAATTATTGTAAAGGTTATTGCTTAGCCTATTGAAAAGCATAGATAGTGAAAATCCAGTGGGGTGTTGGTTCACAAGCCGATAGTGGATGTAGGCATTGAGGCCGAACCATTATAAATAATTGTCTGATGGTGTATGCTTTGTGGTGATTGTTTTTGTTTAGCTTCTGCATTTAATTTTATAATCATCACTTGTGACTAGTTAATTTTAAAGAAGTTAAAATTTGTCATAATTGGTCACTAAGTTGTAACTTACTCTATTCACCCCCTCTCTAGGGTAAGGATCCCGGACTTTCAAGGGCTTGTTCGATGACAAGGCCCGCGGGTGATTGGAGGACTATGCTAGCGCCAGCCCTTTTAGATGTTGAGGATCCATCGACGAAGACCTTCCAAGCTGAGTCAAGGAACTGCTTTTAAGACCGCTCTTGCTCTGTCTCAGTGACTTCTTCCTTATCCTTATTGCCCCCCAATTCGGTGTCGAGCTGTCTCGGTGCCGAACTCAGAGAGATGAACTCTACGATGAAATCCGCCAAAACTTGGGCTTTAATGGTCATTCTGCGTTGGTACTTGATATCATACTGCCCCAGTTCAACAGCCCATCTTGAGATTCTTCCAGAGAAGTCCGCATTTCAGAAAAGGGACTTAAGCGGATGTTCTGTAACAACCACTATGGTGTATGTCTAGAAGTAGAAGGAGAGTTTGCGAGAAGCATTGACGAGTGCCAATGCAAGTTTCTCCAGCTGCAAATTCTTGGTCTCGGCATCGAGGAGGATCTTGCTCGTGTAGTAAATAGGCCATTGCTGCCCATTTTCTTCTCTGATGAGTACCAAACTCACTGCATGATCCGAGACTGCCAGGTACATGTGAGACCCCACCCCTTGTGGGCCCTCAGTTTGAATTAAATAATAATTAATAAGGTATTTTTTTCTACTTTAATATGCTGATTATTAGGAATTAGTGGAGTAGATGTCTAATATTCCTAAGTCTTAGATGTAGCTTTTATTTAATTTAATAGATTGTATTATATTAGGATTTGATTATCATTAGCACCAATGGGAAGGGCATTGAGAATTAGAACATTCTAGAACCCCACCAAATTACCCAAATACCCATGGCCCCATTTCATTTCCATAGACAACCAAAATACCCTTTTAGTAATTAACCTAAACCCTAAGTTATAAAACCTAAGTTATTGCAACATTACCCAAAACCCTAATTTACACTCATCTCTTTCAATTGCCCTATCTTCTTCCCCAAGCAACCCTAATTCCCTAAATCTCAACACAAGGAGGCTAGAGACCACCCCAATTTCAGCTACAATTCTAATAGGAGTTTGGATTTATCTTCTTTCTCTCTACACTATCACCAATTCTAAATTGAGCTAAGTACCTTATGCAATTTCATTAGATGCATGCTCTCTTTCCTTGTTTCTATAATTGCATTTCAATTAGATAGATATACTTGTATAGATCTTCCTTTTGAGCTTGTTTCATGAAAAAATGACCATTGATGGATGGGTTTTCCCATTTGGAAGATCAATGGCCCGGTTGTTTATGGATAGATGGATTATAGAAGTGTTTCTATGTTTTGTATGATCTTATGATGTATGGAGGAGATTTGGGATGGTTTGGATGAAAATTGGATTGAAATGGGGAAAATCCCAGAAATCTGGATTTCAGCTCTCTACGTGTACCCGGTCGACAGGACCCTATCTCGGTCGATCGGGCACACTAAACACTGAGAAATGCAAGTCCCAGTTAGCCTCTGTAAAAATGCACAGGCAGTGTACCCGGTCGACCGGATACACAGGAATCTGCAAAGATAGCTAAGACCTGTTAATTCTCAGTCAGTCAGGAATCTAGTGTACCCGGTCGACATCACGGCCATGATATCGACCGGATACACAGGAAAACCTGCGAGACCCCCCAGCTGTTTGACACCAGGTCCCAATTGACCCGGTCGACATCACGGCCATGATGTCGACCGGGGACACTGTAGGATGTCGACCTGGGAGGTCAACATCCAGTTCACTTGGTCGACATCCTAGGGTGTGATGTCGACCGGGCAAACTGTGATTAGTGAGATTTTTCAGACTTCTATGTTTTTTGTGTTTGATCATTTGTGGGGGGTCCATTGACCATCCAAATAGCCTTCCATTAAGTGTGCCATACACGAATCAATGGTATGGCTCAGCAGTGACTCGTATGGTCCACCAATTAAGGTTTTGGGATTCGAATCGTCAATGATTCGACCCTTAATTGTAGTCCATGGTGTTCACAACTTCAGGAGCACCAGAATTACCATTTTTTTACACCTGAGACTACCGTTAAGGATCTAATCACATGATGAGGCTTGAACCAAGAGTGGACCATTACCTAGGACTGGTCCTTTTGACTATTTCCACTTGATTCCATGTTTTGAGGACTTCCTGTGTTATTCTTCCCTCTTATCCGCATTGTTGTCTTAAACATATTAATTAATGGAAATTGGATGACCTGAACCTAGGATTACTTAGTGGTGACCCTAAGTTGTGTTTGGAGATAAATGACCCGTGTCTGTGTCTAGGCGGGCCCTCATACAGCCTAAGGTTGGGGATGTGAAACCATAGCATAAAGAGATTATGATAAATGGTTGATTAGCTCATTGTGTATGAGCATAGGATAGTTACTTGCGGAATGGACATGATATGGTACTTGTGTTGCCTTAGGCCACGGTTGTGAGCCTTGGAGTGGATCAAATGATGATTGGACTTGGACTTGAATATTGGACTGTGTTCCATGTTGTTATGCCTTAATCTCTTAGAGACTTGGTTAGGACCTTGCTCACGCAAGATAAGTCTAGACAGACACAGGCCCGTACTTGTTTCCCGAGTCGGCACTAAACATTCACTCAGTTATTCTAAGCTCAGCCAGTTGATTGATCATCTCTGGTAGGAGCTATATATTGGTTACTTAGAGCTATCATGATGAGCTGTGATTAGACGGACGATGTGATACCGCATCCGGGTTAATCTGGTAAAGGGGTGTGATCGGTGCGATAAAGGGGTGTGATCGGTGTTATATATTGTATGTTATGATTATTTCAGTACTGTTATCCCTTGCATGGTTATTACCCTTTCCCCACCGCAAACTGTTTATGGTATGAGACGTTTACAGTACAGGAGGGCCGCGGCATAATATCCCGTGGTGTATCTAGCTTATGTGAATGTGTCATTTGTTGTCTGATTAGATTAGTGTACTTTACATTTTTTATTCTAAACTGCTATTACTGCTCAATTGCCTATATCATGTTTTCTCATTACTCTTATGATTATATACCTGTCATTACTCTCTTTTGTTGTATACATCTTCTATTATCTGCATATGGTACCTTGTCAGATTCTTGGATCTGACCCATCTTTGGTGCTTAGGTCCAGACCATGTCCCTGCGGATGACGCGATCTATTAGATGCCTGTAGTAGGTGACTACGAGTGGGGGCCAGTCGACCAAGTGGTCGAGCCGGAAGGCGGAGCGCCTGCACAAGGGGACTGAGTGCAGTTCATTTTGGGATTTAAGAGTATTTTGTAGTGAGACATGGGTAGATAGTATGATTTGTATAAACATTTTGATAGCTACACTTGAGATTTATATTAGACTTTCGCATTGTTACATTTGATTATTACATGATACTATTACTTCCGCTAACTTTTATTTCGCTTCCGCAAAACAACAGTTGATTATGATGTTGTTTAAAAAGTTTTAAAAATTTGACCTCACTGCGGACTATGATCTTGGAAGTTCTCTGATTTTCCGGGAAGTAGCGTGCCAACTTCGAGTACCTTAGTGTTATCTTCAGTATTCGGAATTGGGGCCTTACAGTACAAGTACAACACTTCGCCCTACGTTGGTGTTGACAGCAGGGGTGGTGAAGATAAGTAATGTTTGAGCTTCTGCAGAGCTCGGTCGCACTCCAGGGTCCATTGGAACTTAGAGCTTTTCCTTAAAAGCTGAAAAAAGGGTCGGCATTTGTCAGAAGCCCGGCTGATGAAGCGATTGAGCGCGACAACCATGCCAATGAGCCTCTGAACTTGTTTTGCCGAGGTTGGACTTTGTACCCCTTGGATTGCTAAGATCTAGTATGGGTTCGCCTCAATCGCCTTCCGGTGACCAGGCTTCCCAGGAATTTACCTAAGCCGACACCAAATGCACACTTGGATGCGTTCAGCTTCAGCTGGAACTGTTTGAGGATGCCGAATGTCTGACTTAGGTTTGCCAAGTGGTCCTGTGACCTTTTAGACTTGACGGCAATATCATCAATGTAGACCTCTATTGTTTTGCCGAGTTGGGCTTGAAACATTTTGGTCACCATTCTTTGATAAGTTGCTCCCGCGTTCTTCAACCCAAACGGCATGACCTTGTAGCAGTAAATGCCTCTGGGTGTTATGAATGCAGTCTTCTCTTGGTCAGCCCCGGACATTGGAATCTGATGGTAACCTCGGTAAGCATCGAGGAAGTTTATTCTGTCTTGTCCGGCAGTGGCGTCGATCATCTGGTCAATTTTTGGGAGGGGGAAGCTGTCCTTGGGGCAGACTTTATTGATGTCGGTGAAGTCTACGCAGACCCTCTACTTCCCATTCTTCTTTTTTACCATGACCGTGTTGGCCAGCCACTCCGGGTAGTGGACTTCCCCGATCGCCTGGGCTTTTAGCAGCTTCTGGACCTCCTCGATCACGGCCTCGGTTTGTGGGACCCCCGTTCTGCGAGCCTTCTGGATCACGGGTTTGTGCTTGGGGTCCACGTTTAGCTTGTGGCACATGACTTCGGAACTGATGCCAGGCATTTCATAGGGAGTCCATGCGAAGACCTCCCTGTTCTGCAACAGGAAGTCCAGCAGCTCGGTCTTATCAAGTTCAGGGATCTGACTTCCCAGTAGGAAGTATCTCTCAGGGTCGTTGGGGTCGATCCTGATCTTTGTGAGGTCTGCAATGCTTTTCTGCTTTGGGGCTCGGCCGACATCTTCGAGTTCGGCTTCTTTGTCTAGCTCGACCATGTGAACCTGTGACGACTCGACTTCGCCAGGCAACACGGCCATCAGGCACTGCTTAGCCATGTGCTGGTCGCCTCTAACCGTAATCACCTCCACTCGGCCATTTCGTTTTCGAACGGGAACTTGAGCTTCTGGTGACAGGTGGAGGGCACGGCTTCCATACTGTGCAGCCAGGTCCTCCCCATTATTACATTGTATTGGGATGGTACATCTACTACCAGAAAGTCAGCTTACATGGAGGCGCCTCCTACTTGGACTTTGAGGGAGATTCTGCCCTTAGGGTATACGGGCTTCGAGCTGAAACCCACCAGAGGGGTGCGGGCTGCCTGGAGATCCTCGTCTTTGAGACCCATCTTCTTGAAGCAATCGTAGTAGAGGATCTCCAACGAGCTCCTAGGACTCTCTAAACCAGGAAGTTCTTCAACTTCAAGGTGAGAACTAGGGGATCGTTGTGGGGGAGCAGGAAGCCATCCAGGTCCTTATCTGAGAACCAGATCTTGGGCCTTTCCGTTCGAGCTTTCTTTGCAGCAGGCTCTAATTCAGCAGTCATCACCTGCTTCTGGTGGGAGGCCCTCTTGGCCTCGGCAAGGGCTTGGTTGCTCCCCTTTGGAGCAGGAACGAGGTGAATGACGTTGATGATGCCCTCCGCCTCGTCGCTGACCTGATCATCATCGTCTCGGTGCCGAGCTCGACTGTTGTCTCCGCCCTCCTCCTTGATGTAGTCCCTCAAGTGCCCGTCCTTGACGAGTTTTTCGAGATGAGCTTTGAAAGCCTTGCAGTCTTCGGTTCTGTGCCCATTCTGCTTGTAGTAGGCATAGAACTTATTTTAATCTCGGGTGGACGGGTCACCCTTCATCGGCTGCGGCCACTTGAAAAAGGGCTAAGACTTGATCTTGCTGAGGAGCTTGTAGATCGACTCTCTGAAGATCGTATTTACAGCTTTGTAGGAGGTGGTGTCTAGCTTGGACTTCCTGCCGCCTCCCGAGGTGGGAACCGAGGCCACTACCGAGGTTGACGATATCCTATTTCGGTCCACTTCCTCCTACCGAGATGATCTTTTGTCTTTTTTGGAGGGCTTTTCTTCCTGGTAGAGGCCAAAGCTCTCCCGGGCTCCAGCCTAGTCTTCTTCTGTTTTAATGAATTGGTTCGCCTGAGCCATTAATGTTTTCATTGTGACTATGGGAAACCATATCAGGTCCTTCCGAAGCTCATTGCCTTGCAGCAGGGCCTGCTAGAAGGACTTGATAGCTACCTCGTCAGAACTGTCCTCGATATGGCTGTAGATCATTCAGGATCTTTTGGCGAATTGGGTGACATTCTCGTTCTGCCGCATCCTGAGAGCCATGAGGTCTGCGTCTGTTTTGGGAATGACCTTGTGAGCCTGTAACTTCTTTAGGAAGGAACTCCGGAGCTGCTGTCAGCTTGAGATTGAGCCTTCGAGAAGCGTGCAGAACCACCTCAGGGGGAGGTCTCCCAAACTGGAGGAGAAAACTCGACAGTTCAGGTGATCCACGTCGCCCCACATCGACATTCTTTGGATGAAGTGTAGGAGGTGGGCTGCGGGGTCCGAGGTCCCATTATAAAGGACAAGCCTCGGGACATTAAACTTTTCTAGAAGAGAGAAGTTTTTGATCTCTTGGGAGAAAGGAGACGCACCGAGATCCTCTGTATCGAAGGTGTTGAACCGATCTCAGGTGAGGCCGGCAATCTCCATATTTTAGCAGATTGTCTGCTTGATCTGGTGGTCAAGCCATTCTTTCAAGTCGCTATTGTCTTCCGGCTTTTAGCTCAGCTTCTTTGATTCTTCATTCAGATGGCTGCTGCTTGATCCTTCGTCATAAACTCGGTCACACCTCTTATTATTCAGGACGTCCCTTAGATCCTGTTCAACCGAAGGAGCATGGCTGCATCTGGGAGGTGGGCTTGGAGCCTTCTTCTCCTCCCGGAGCTGCTGTCGAAGCTGACGGATGAGCTCGTCCTTCTCTTAGATAACAAGGTTTTGGGCTCTGATATCCCCAAGGAGCGGGTCATCGTTGCCATCGGCGTTGGCTTGATGATGAGACTGTGACTTAGCCAGTGCTGATGTTTCATCTCTCCTGGTATGTTGTTTACTCTGTTGGGGGTTGTACTGGTGGTGGAATATCTCAACAGGAAGGTGCTGTCACCCCCCTCGATGAGGAGCCCGAATGGGTCATAAAATCTTCGACACTTACAGCACCAGACCTTCCCCCGGATCTCCTTTGGCGAGGGACTGGCAGTAGCAGTTTCTTTGATAATGTAGGTAGGGGGGACGGCCTTTTGGATGATCCTTCGTTGTTTCTGGTCTTTGGAGGTATGGTGTTTGTAGATTTTTGTTCAGTTGTTTCCCCACAGATGGCGCCAACTGTAAGTGCAAAAAATGACACCCACTTAATTAGGAGGAAGTATGACTCTTTTTAGGGAAAGACCGAACGCCCAAGACCTGAAAGGGAAGGAGAGAGAGGGTGGTCAGAGGCCCCTGGCTGCCGTCAGTCGAAGGCACTCCGATGCCTGAGTTAGTTCTGCAACTAAGCAAATGTAGAGTGGAGAAGAGAAGGTGGTGATAGTGTAGTTTATATGTGTGAGAGTTGAGACATACCTCTGGAGGACTCCTCCATGTGGATATATAGGTAGAAGTCCTATCATCTCCTTTTGTTGAGTGGAGGTAGGTGGGGGTAAGGTCCCATCGGGCCTTACCCTGACACTGAATGGTAGATGAAAAGGGAATATCCCATCGGAAGTTTCCATTCCCCCTAGGACTGCTAACGTGATGGGGTGAAAGAGTCAACTCTTTATCTCTATTACGCGCCACCTTATCTGTCAGTGCGCGTCCGTACTTCTCGTAGGAGTGTGATGGCTCACTCTCAGCCTTCAGTACTCTTTTCGAGACTAGAAGTGGTCTTGCTGAGCTGACACTCTATGCCGAGCTGCCAAGATGCGAGTTACCGAGATCAAGACGAACTAACTGGTACTGTTGCCAATGTTTAGCTTAATCTTGGTATTATGGTATTTCCTCACACAGTAGGATTGATAGTAGGTGAGCCCTACAAGGTCCGTCCTTTGGAGCCAACCTAAATGCACTTCACGGTAAGGGAGGAACATGAAGTTGTAGGTGTGAAATTGGGCTAGCCAAATATCAGACATATAGCCTCTTAGGCTTTGATCCCAGTGCTTTAGATTTTAGTGTTTTTACTATAAGCAATATTTTTTAAAGTTTCAATCCATTGTCATGCAGTGTTCAGATCTGTGAAAAATGAGGCTGAGGTTGGACAGGAGCATAGTGAGTGCCATTCAAGATGTGGTAGGAGGAAGATGAAAGGGTGGACATGGAAGGAGAAGTTGAGATGGAAACGGGGAAAGGGCCGGGTTTTGTGGGTTTTTTTTTTTAGGTTAAATCCGTAAGGGCAATTTGGGGTTTTTGAAAAAAAAGAGAGGAAAATCGGCAGTCCAATGCCCATTTTGGTTGGATGTCTTCAATTGAAATCCAATTGGAAAACTTAAGGCCAATTTTGAAATGTAATCTTATTTTTGTCCTGTTTTGAAATCTATCAAAAACTTAGGCCCTGTTTTGTAATTTTCCCTTCTTTGAAAGAAGAGAGTAAAAAATCAATTTCAAAGACAAAAGGTCATCTTCTTTATCTCTAAAAAAGTCAAAAAGTTCCCTTCATATGTAACAAATATAGCAAAAGGTTAATAATATATCAAAGCACTAGCGCAATTATCCCGTGCTAAGCACGAGCATGATTTACGTACCTCCATTTAACTACTCTTGACAATTAATTATACTTTTGTCAAAAGCATAACCTACTTTTAACAAAGCACTAGCGCAATAATCCTGTGCTAAGAAAGAGCATGACCTACATACCTTCATTGAACTACTTTTGACAATTAATTATATATAAGTAATGTAAGTATAGTGGTTATCTTAGTTATTTATAAAAGTAAGATTTTCCAGAAATCAAACCTATAAACCTGTATGTAGGGATGTCAAACGGGCCTGTACAGCTCGCCTAGATCTCGGCACAAACAGGCCACGGGCCGGCATGGCATGGTCCATCTCATATGGCTAGCCACGCTAGAATTCTCCCTAAAGCGGGTTTGGCAGGGCGAGGCCGTTCTTTCATGCTGGTCGTGTTTGATGTGCCTCTTTTAATTTTTTTAAAATTAATTTTCACATTTTCAGTATTAAAATTAAAAATTAAAACAAGTACGGAGAATGACAAAGATATTTAAGTGGTTTTGTCAAACTCAACCTACTTCACTGAGAAGAGAACCATTTGAATATTAATTTATTGAAAGTTTGTAAATAGGATTATCTTAAAAAACATATAATCTTTTTAGAGAATAAAAAAAAAAAACTTGTATATTTATAACTTACAATAAATGAAAAGTGAAAAATCAAAAGTTGGGGTAAAATTCAACAAGAAACTAGCTGTTCGATGCTCCAGGTGGGCTGACCGTTGTGGACAGATTAGCCCACCTTGTGCCGTGCCGAAACAGGCTGACCATGCCACGATCCTCAGCCCAGCACGGGCAGTGTTGTGGATCTTTATTTTTTATCCATTGCAGCTTAAAATATAAATAAAAAAATAAAGTAATCTCTTTTAAAATTTAATTTTTTAATAATATATTATAATTTGAGGGGCTGGTGGAACCATCGGACTCGGCCTGTCGGCGTGCAGTTCACTTCACTCAGCGGGCCATTACTCTGCCACACGAAAAGGGGCAGCCCGCAGCGCTCACTGACGATCCTCGTATCCACACACTCTCTCTCATGTCGTCTTCTTCCGCCGCTGCTCTTCTCTTCGCGAGAGGCATTCCCCTCCTCCCTCTCCGCCTCCGACGCATCCAACCCTCGGCCCTTTTCCTCTTCCCTTCCTTGGGAAGAACCTCCTTTTGCACGGCCACCGACTCCTACGAAAAAGTCGCCTCCGCCGCCGCATCAGACAGCACCGCCGTATGCAGCTCCAAAGACCCGTCCCAATACTTTCGTTCGGACCATCCCGACTACAGGCGTTGGAAAGACAAAGAAGAGGAGATTCTCAAAGACATCGAGCCCATCACCTTCCACATCAAGCAAATACTCCATTCCACCAGGTATCCAAAAAAATCAAATGAAATCTACATGTTTCATTCTGGCTGTGGGCATGATGTTGTTTTAGTGCAAGAGCCATCCTGTCCAAATTAGGGGCATATAAAAGCATATCCTTAACCAACATCAGTTACTGAGATTCTTCAAAATTCCTGGCTGTGTCACCTCTTTTAGTTGACTCTCTCTATGTTTGTGTGTGTGTCACTTCTTTTTTATTTGTGAATCTTCATCCTCTGTTTGCATTGATTTAACCGATTGTTATCCTTACCATTTGACTGATTTGGTTGCCCATAGGTATAAAGATGGGGAGCTTTTGACTGCTGAAGATGAGAAAGCTGTAGAGAAACTTCTTGTGCACCATCCACATTCAGAAGATAAAATTGGCTGTGGACTAAATTCAATCATGGTAAACTGCATCTTGTGTGTTCTTGTAAAACTTTTCTATATTTATCTAATCAAATCTGTTTTATTTCTTTTTTGCTTCTTTACTTCTGTTTGGATGTAGAAAAAACAGGTAGAGAAAACAAGTGGAGAAAACTGGCAACGCTACATATTTTGAACTGTAGACAGTTTGGTCCACTTCCATTTTGACTGCCATTTCTCCACATCTGAATGGGACCTTAGTCTGTTTATGATTGAAAGCATGTCTTTCTAGCAGCAACATATGAATCAAGAATTCGTTCCCCCTTTCATAAAAGTCAAAAGGCTGTGCAGTAACATGCATCTGCCTTTAGAAGATAGATTTGTAACCATAAACTAAATTCTTCCAAAGTCTCATATGATGCTGCATCTAGGAGCTAGGTCAAAGACCTAATAAAATCATTGACCTGTCATCTAATTTCATGATGAGCCATGCTGTGAAGAAATTCTTCAAGAGTTTCATCTGCCCCTGCACCTGAAGGTAGGTCAAAGTGAACTTTTTCAAATCTAATAAACTGATATAAATGTATCGGAAAGATTAAAGAGGAAGTCCTTGGTGCTAATCAATAAATTGTCACAAGATTATGAAATAGGATTTTCGTTTCTATATAAATTACCATGATGTCAAATTACTGTATAGTGTGTATCATCCCTCAACCATTACACTGAATGATGAGTAGATTATATATACAGGAAGGGGATGAATAGGAAGAAATCAAATCATTGTTAACTTGTGCAACACTGATGGCATAGCCCGGAGGCCACGATGGAGATCTACACCTCCGACGGTGAGATCGAGCCCTAAGACTCAAAACCCTAAGATCACTTAGGGAAAATACTCAAAAAGGAACTCACAAGAGCAATTGTGAAATCTTATTAAAAATATAGCATACTTTACAATCCAGCATCCCTCTCTATTTATAATAGATGAATGGTCTAAATAAATAAACTACCATTATTCGGTGATTCCTAAAATCACTCCCTAAAATCTCTAAGTAAATCAAATCACTAAAATCTCTCTGATTAAGTTAAATCAGAGATTACATCAAGTTACTAAAATTACTAAACTATTTAAAGAAGTAAATCATCCTTGGTGGGGTCCTCTTCTTCTTGGATCTCACTGCATCAAACACCGTGCCTTCCCTTCAATGGTGGTAAATAAGCCATCAACTAGTTTTCCCTGTCTATCCTTTGCTTCGGAGATAAAGGTGAGCAGATGAGGCTGACCTGTCATATGTTATGGGCACACAAAACAATAACCCATTGAGTGGCGCTAAGACTTAAGAGTAGGTGAGCAAAGGTTGTGGAAGATGCTTGAGTGTCAGAATATTCACTGGAAGATGCCACCTGAAGCTGATGCAGGAGTTCCCTACTCTGCTGTATGAGCAGAGGCTATATGGTAAGGACCTTATCACTAAGTGATTGTTGTCACAGGTGGGTTTCCATGCTGATTGTCTGACAGAGCTTATTCTATGATAGTTACATGAGCTTAAGCAGTGAGAGGAAATCATGTTGTAGCACTACACCTTATCATCATCTTAGCCTTATCACATTGATCTAGATTTGACTTAATTTGTTCTACACTAGAGACAAGTTAAGAGAAAAAAGGTCATATAGGTCTAACATTGTAGTAGAAAAGTGATCTCTGCCTCTCTATCTATCTCTATCTCTCTCTCTCTCTCATGTGTGAATAAGGCCATGTTTGGTATCTCTACTCTTCTTTTGTTAGATCCAGCCAAAATAGTGCCATTAAAAAAAGAGCCATACAAAGAAGAGGCTAAAATATAAAAACATGTTTGGTAATGCACATCTATTTTAAATAGACTGTTTGGTATGCCCTTTAGTTGCCTCTTTTTAGAGGGATTTGCCTCTTATTAGAAGGGTATTTATGTCATTATCTAATTCTCCAAATAACAGATACTTTGAAGTGTAATGACTGCAGACTGATTCTAGACCTTTTTATAAAATCACACCAATATGGAACTAACACTATTTCCACATGCATATCAGTATTTCTCTAGACAGATGTGGAGTCTCAAACTGTACTTGGGTGTCTAATACCGTTATTCCTGCATGTTTCATTTATTCTTTTGAAACATCCATCAGATTTCAGAATAAGCAGCATCACGTTATTTATTCCTGCCTTCATTGAAATGGGTTCGGGCTCAAAGGAACAAAATGGTAGTGAAAGAACAAATACAATAATAATGCTAATGAGAACCCAGAGGTATTAATGTGGCTGACCCACAAGCCTAAAATCCTGTTCAGCCAAAGCCCAAAGCGGGATAGAAAAGAAGGTCCAGCATGCCAGGCTACTGGTAGCCCTCTAGATTCGCTGTTATGCATTCATCCCATGAGCATGATCCATTTGGTTAATGATCAAATTACAATACATCCAACTATGACTTCAATGATCAATTCCAAGGCTATTTAGGAGTAGGACATGGGACTGAGAGATGAATGGAGACCTTTTGGTAATAAAGAAGAAAGCTCCATGTGATGGGTCCTATCTTTAATGGGCAAAAATACACAAATTACACAAAAAAAACACACATACAATCAGACCATTCAACTAAACAGAACCATTCATAAACCAAACAGATGCTCAACAAATCCCACAAATTACATTTTAATCATTCAAACCATCCTTACTATTAAATAAGCCCCAAGAGAAGTTCCAACCCATAATCCAAACCATTTGTACAACCAAGTTCCAGATACACAAAAATATAAATTACATATTATACAATCAACAAGTCCCAACAGTCACAAGTCATTGTTCTGTGCCTTCATCTGTAATATGGTATTTTCCTTTGCACTTCACCTGTAAAATCAAAACTCAAATTTATGTCAAACATCAACCCAGATAAATAAAAACCTGGATAGAAAAAACAAAACAAAAACAAAAGGTTTAGCCTTCATTTGGGTTGAATACACAAAACCTGGGATCATCAACAGGGTTACCTCTCTTTCAATGCAGGTGGGCTGAATAAAACAAACAAACAATATGGGTTGCATCTCAGTTGAATAAAAACAATAAGGGAAAAAGAAAAAAGAAAAATGATGTGATGCCCTGAGATGAGATGGGGGCAGAGAGATGCACAGTCAATTTATCTATCACCCAGTGAAGCCTTGCTCCAGTTGAGTGTTGTTCTCTGTTTATTTAGTTAGTTTATTTATCTACCAATATTGGTCAGTTCCTTGACCAATTTGAATGGCTGCACAGTTGAGTCTCATGGTCCCATTTCTAAGGCGTAACATTAATTAGTAAGGAGTTAATAACAAAGGGTTGCAACTTCAATTCGACTGATGCAATGGAACTACGCTTAGGTCCATGTTTTTAAGAACAGATAAAGGGTAGAATATGATGAGTCTCATTTGTTGTTTGTGTACAATTATTGGGCACAAACAATCGTCATCACCAATCATCAATGCTGATTTCCAGGGAGGAAAAAATGCCGTAAAATGATAATTCCTAGTTAACAGCAGAATAAAAACTTTCTGTTATTTTACCAAAAAAACACAAACTTTCTGCTAAACATCAAGGGAATCAATTGCAATAAGAGTCCCATTCAAAATTTAAAACACAACCTAAAGGCAGGAAAAGTTAAGTGACGTATTTGGTAACACCAGAAGGGACCCAATTAAGCACAGCCTCAAAATTATATTACCAATATAATGGTTTATTCAACTCAGAGACAAAATTTTAACATAGATTCTTGTACACTCAATCATCACATAGAGAGATGTATTAGTTACAATCTATGCATAAGTGATACTCTGTTCTCTCGGGTTAGAGTCAAATCTTTTTCTTGTCATCAATGGTTTTGTTGTCTCTAGTTGTAGCTTGCCGGTGATAAGTACATGAAAGTGGATTTTCAAAATCTACTACAGCCCTATCAACAACAGTTTAAACATAACAATCTCATTTCATTCATATCAAACTTGAGGTATTACATGATGCTCAACTAATGAAAAAGCATTTCATCAGCCAGCCCATTAATTTTCAAGGCAGGAACACAAGTGCGAAATCCAGGCCAAGTATACAGATCAGTTCACTAAAAAAAATGCACTGAATGTGGCCATGGTATTACATGATGCTCAACTAAAGAAAAAATTCATACACAAACCAAGATGAAACAAATATAAAGCCCCCATGAGGGATGATCCATCCATTCCTAAGCTTGGAATGGCTTCCTCTCTCCTGCATATATAAAACAGGTTCAAGAACAGTGGGTAGTGATGAACTAGAAACCACATCAGGTGGGCACTCATAACTTTCATTAGTTGAAGCAGAAACGAAAATGAGGAAAACAGCAATAAAAATCGAATCTTTAACAAATCTGACATTACTTCTATCACCCCAAAGGCCCAGTGATGCAAATAACCATCCATCCTGCCATTTCCCCCCTAACCCATTGCAATTTTTGGAGCATCCAAAGTTCCAAACACACTCTTAATCCCAAAAACCCATAAGAAATAACACTTCAACTCAAACAAACTAGCCATTTAAAAGAAATTACAAACACCCACAGCGCAATCTATCTGAAAAGACATTCAAATTCAAATCCCCCACTAAAATTCACCATTCGAGTTAAAAAAACAGAAAATCCTAAGATGAAACAGCCCAAACAGAAGATTCGGAAAGAGAGAAATAGATACAAGACGATTCCTGCATTGGATCTTCATGAAGCTTTAAAACATACCTTAGATCTATTTGATATTTTGAGAATCCTCGCTATCTTTCTCTAATCGAGAGAAGAAGATAAGAAGAAGAAGAAGAAGGAAACCCTAGAAATGGAAGCAAAAGAAGGGATTTTTAGAGATTTCGAGGGAAATTCGATGCAACTCCTGCAACAGCTGCGATCTATGGTTGGCCCAGACAAACAGCACAGGCAAGCGCTATCATGCCCGGCGCGCATGTTGGATTGAGAGCGGTGGGTTTGTAGGAGACGAAAGGCAGAATGAGTCTCACAGCAATCATCGAAAGGGTTTTGTACAAGGATTTTCGGTGGAAATAAAACACCGTCTAAGGGTGTTTTTGTCCGAAAAAAACCTCCGCCTCTGTATTTTTAAGAGCCAAGGGGTCTATTTTCCATGTGCAGCCATATGGAGCATTTGCAAATTAGAGGGTTTGCCTCTAAAAGTCTAAAGTGGGTAGAGGAAAAAATGATATGCCAAACACCTCTAATTTTTAAATCCTCTAATTGTTTTAGACTTTTAGAGAAATAGAGGCTTGAAATAGAGAAGCCAAACATGGGCTAAGTGTAACGAGAAAGGATAGAAGGTATATCTGCCTAACATTGTAGTAGAAAAGTGATCTCTCTCTCTCTCTCTCTCTCTCTCTCTCATGTGTGAATAAGTGTGACAAGAAAGGATAGAAGGTATATAGGTTCGACAATGTCACCATCATTGTGATCCCAACTATTTGAGGTTACATTTTTCAGTTCTACTTATCCACTTGATTCTCTATATATGTAATTTTACATTCTAATGTATCCATTCGTCGCAACATGAGTGTAGCGGAGACAAGAATGTTGAGATGAATGTGTGTTAGGAAAGATAAAATAAAAAATGGGCGCTTTGGGTGCATTTAGGGGTAGCACCAATATGTTATAAACTTGGAGAAACTCACTTGAGATGGTTTGAACATGTCCAACGTAGGCCAGCAATGGCACCGTGGAGAAAGTTTTTCTATGCAGGTTGATGGCCCACCAAGGAGAACGGATAGGTTGAAGGGGACATGGATGGAAGTAGTATGGATAGATTGGAAGCAGTGCAACCTTTTCAAGGATTTGGCTTAGGGTAGATTGGAATGGAGAAACATAATTCATTTAGCAAAAATCAATGGAGGTTGGCCTCCACAACCTTGAGTGCAACCTCTTCTTCCCCCAAATCAAGGTTTCTGCCACCTCACCCCACTTCCAAGGCAACTGTCACCCTTCATTATATTTGTTTTTTTAATGGTCCTTCATTTACTATCAGTAGCTAAAGGCAAAACAATTAATCACTCATTTTCTGTTGGGTTTCATCTTTCTGCAACATAAAATAAATGGATTATAATGAAATCGCTCCTAATTATTTGTGATCAGATTTCATCAATTGGATGCCAAGCAACTCATAGGTTTTCCTTATTTAATGTTGATGAGTCTGAACTTGTATATCAGTGGGCAAGGATTCTTACGACTACAGTTTCTTCTAGTTGTAAAGTAGAATAGTGCTATGCTAATGAGTTATCTCCTGTAGTCATTCACGATATTTCCTGATGGAGGAAATATGTTCATCTATTATGGTCATCAATGGACCTTGCATTCATTTTAATCGAGATGAAAGATTTAGCATTTTTGTTGCATGCCTGAATTCTTGCATGCCCTATAGGGACAAAAAGACTGGGCAGGCTCTTTAGCAAATTCTGGTGTGGATAAATCTTCTATTTTTATTGGTGAAGTGGTGGATTCTGTGTAGTAGTACTTCGTCTTATTTTTTTTCTTCCTTTGCAGTATAAGTCTCCTGCACATCATGCTAGGTCTATGTTTTGTTGTAATCTGATTCTCCTTTCAAAAAAAAAATAAAAAAAAAAAAAAAAAAAAAAAAATTGTTACTATGGTCGTTAATAAAAGATGGTCTTGTTCAAATTATCCCTTCGAATGCATCCCAGATTCCCAGGGTGTTTGCATGATCAAGCACCTGAGGTGAATAGTAGATCCCGTAAAATTAAGGAGCCATCCACCACATTAAATTGTCCTCTTCACAGCTATAATACAAAGGATCTCTAGCACCCTGGGTTTAGAAGCACCAGTAAGATTATGCAGTTTTCTTCTACTCCATACAATTATTTTAGTAGAACCGACCTATGAATGATAGTTTTGGCATCTCATTTCTCCGAATTGGTTGCCCGGTTTGTGGAGATTCAACTGATATAGAGATTCATCTTATTTCTCCAAATTGTGGAGATTCAGCTGATAGGCTTCGATGAATAATAGTTTTGGCATCTCATTTCTCCGAATTGGTTGCCCGGTTTGTGGAGATTCAACTGATATAGAGATTCATCTTATTTCTCCAAATTGTGGAGATTCAGCTGATAGGCTTCGATGACTACTTGTATTTCTTGGGTGATCAGCACTGTAAGATATCAGTTTCCTTCCATTATAAACCGATTAATTTCATTATAATTAATCAACTTTTACTACAATGAAAAATGAACAGGTCCCTCTTTAAGCTGCAACAAGTATATAGACTACCAAATGTTAACTAATTTTGGGAAAACAAGAAAAATAGGGGTATAAGCACCATGTATCAAGAAAACCCTATGTGTAGAACTAATGACAACTAGAAAAGAGTTTATGCTGGCATGCAAAAATGTCTGCCATCCCAAGCCATGTAAAATGATGAAAATGCCCATGTGGTTGACAGGTCATAAAACAAAGCTTGCAGGATCCATACATTGAAGCAGATGAGTTCTTCTTGTTTAAAGATGAAGCAAAGTAATCCACTTGTTCCAAGATGACCCCAAACTTATATGTGATGCAAGAATGGACCCTTTAGAGTTTGAAGTGGGTAGAGACATACATCCTGTGCATGAAATAGTGGTCTACGACAGATCTACATTACCTAAAATGCAGTGTATGCTTGAAATTGTGTCCCCTGTGAAGACGGAATAGTAGGTGGTGCCCCTTGTCCCATGATATTGTCATGTGCCATGGCTTATGCCAGTCTTAGCTTTTAGAATGTAGACTGAGAGTTGGTGGTTGCCATAGCCCTCCACATGGTTAAAATTAAGAATGGTAATGGGCTTGGACCCAGTCTAGGTTTAGCCCAGATCCATTTAGGTGGGCCTGGACATGCATCTGGGTCTGACAGGCCCATGTTGGGGGCCAAAATGGGTAACTGGCCAGATCCAGACCTAGAGTCACAAGTATAGTAGTCAATGTCATTCCGGGCATTATGACACGATGAAGAGGTCCAAATGAGAGAGTTCTGCAGGAAATTTTAATGCATAGAATCATACTGTAACTAAATAATGCAAAGTTGTTTGGGATGTCTCTCTGTCTGTGTGTGAGCCAGTGCTACAGTTCCCTTGGCTATGGCATGCCTTACCCTTGGACCTCTCTTGCACGCAAGCTGTGCACCACCAATGGGTTGCCTGTGTTATTGTTTTTTTCTTTTTTTTTTTTTTACCACTAACTCTGTACCTGTTGTTTGAGTTCAGATTATGCACTTGTGCTGTTCTTTCTTTCTTTCTTTCTTTTTTTTTTTTGTTTTTTTGTGGGCGCCGTTTTTTCTTTTAATTGTGGGTGGACATAATCATAGTTGTTTTATCAACATACACACAATCATGCCTATGACTCTTGGCACTGGAACATATTTTTCAGTTTTGCAATACTCTTTAGACACTAATATTTGTTGTAAATGTGTCAGTTTGTTTCAGTGGGATCTGCAACTCACTTTGTGCAGACACAACTATGTATGTCAGCATTATTTGTCAAAAAATACTTTCGACATATTTTATAAATTTGGAAAATGAAATGTTCAAATGCAACTATTGATATGTTAGGCCACAGCAGAATCAGTTCAAACTGGGCACAGACTGTCTTAATTAGTTTAATAAATCATTTTTCAGCTATTTTGTTGTCCACTAGCAAAAATCAGTCTAGACAAGTTATTCTGGACATTTAATATTTCATTATTTTGTTATACATGTCCTTTTGAAGCTAACTGAATTATGCTTTTGGAAGGTTGATCGACATCCTCAGTTCAAGAACTCAAGATGCCTATTCGTGGTACGAACTGACGGTAGATGGATAGACTTTTCCTACCAGAAGTGTCTACGAGCATATATTCGTAAGAAGTACCCAACTTATGCAGAAAGGTTCATACGAAAAAATTTCAAACGCGGCAGTAGCTGACGATGGTTTTACTCTGAATACAAAGCTTGGATCCCTGCTCATGGTATTGAAACCCCATCAGAAAGAATGAGTCTATCAGTTTCCCAACATTCTTGTGATGGATGGTTCAAATTTGTGTTGAACTTGTTGGGTTCATAGCTGAATTTGAGTTTCTTGACTTGAGGTCCTCCTGCTTTTAACTTTAGGACAGAGCGACTTTGATCTGATGATTAAAAATGAGTTTACATGTTTATGGTCTTTGCATTGTATTTAACTTTCTTTTTGTAATCTATTAGCTGGATCATAAAAATTTCAATGTAGGTTTTACTTTTTCACCTTACTCGTTTTGTGGATCCATGTTCCTTGAGGAACGTTTGAGATTGAAATAGACTTTTCTTTAATCTGTTTCTTTTCTTGTTAAATGACTTTAATTTACTGTCTAGGACATTTCACTCATTCAGAGTGTTGTTCATGACTCCAGTGACGTGCATTACTCGAACCTTTGCAGAACTGAGCGTAGGAAGCACTGTATTGTTTCTTGATTTCTGCTAATCTGAAATATTCAGCAGAAGAATTATTCAAAATTTAGAAAGGAAAAGGAGCATTGATTAAGTGAAAATTAAGGCATTTTATCTCTATATATATTTCATATGCAACTGAAGAATGAAAAGGGATTCTCGGAGAGTTTCAGGTTGATCTTATTGCCAATATGTTCACACTCAATTTTATCATGTGAGATTAGGACAAACACTTGTGGCTGCTGAGATTCGAGCCTAACGTAGAATTCGTACCACTAAACTACAGTCACCTTCTGCCCTTAAGCGCATTATAATTAATATTCAACATAATTAATAATGCAAACACTGAGATTCTACCCCATTATCAAGCACTGTGAGACCTGCCGGATAGACAATCTGAAGATGATTATCAGCATGCATATTAAATTGAATTTTGATGCGTTCCATACTCTGGAACTGAGGTTATGTTAGATTTAACAAATGTGTTAGAAGATACTCTGGAATGGTTTGTAGCCATCAGAAAGATTTGGATTGATGATAGGTGGGTTTTCACTAACCCTAACCTTCATTTGTACTTCAAAATTATAACCCAAGTACAACACATGGTTCCTAGAATTGAGTCCAGATTCAGCCTAATGTGGGTCTGGTGGTCTGCCCACGAAACCACTAAGGTTGGCCTGTATAGACCTCCCAGGTACAGCTAGCTATTTCTTGGATCCTTGTAAATCTAATTACTTGGAACCCTTTTTTTTCATTTGACTGGTTAACAAAGACAAAAAACAAGACTATGGAGGAACCAAATTATCTTGGGCTGCACTGTTGGTTAGCAACCGCATCTCACCTAGCTTCCCCTGGTCAATCTTTGGGTATGCTGCCATTTCTAAGTTGCGCGGGCTCTCTTTCCACTTGTGTGGCCTCTTTTCTTGTGTTCGTGGCTGCTATCGGTCTGAGGCACCTTGGCAGGGTTTAAATAAAAGGTTTATCTTGGTTGTGGAGATCCAAACGTGCCTAGCATGAGGTTTTTTCTTTTTTTTTTTTGCTGATTAAAAAATTACTTAACTCAAACGTTATAATGCCATTGGAGACTTGAATTTGAATATCTGCATCTCCACTGATACATCCATATACCAGCCAGCTGATCTATATAGCTTGGGGTAAGTATTATATGAAGATTCAGCTTAAGCTAGATTGGAAGGGTGAAATAAAATTCATAGAGTCGATCCCAATATAGGGCTTTGATGTACCATGTAAGTGATCCATAGCTTGAGACAAATACTAGCACAAGTTGATCCCAGGCAGGGCAGGGCTGGCTACTTGTTGGACTTTTATCTCAACTCCTTTTGATTATGATAGGTTTTTTTTTTCAGATATTTTAGGTCCATGAAGACTAAAGCACCCAAATAACGATAAATAAAGCGGATGAGTGTCTGTTGAAAGTTGGTAGGGAGTTGTGTGTGTATATGATGGGCTAAAGGCTGTGCTTTTGACCAAAACGGAGGCAGCAATGTGCAGTTGTCAGTTGTGTGGTCTAGGTAGAGGAAAGAAAAGAAGAGAATGATTTTAATGCAACAAGAGGAGCTGGACACCACAATCTCTCCCCGATTCTCATCATCACACTATATTCTTTCTTCTTCACCCTTCTTCAACTGCACTTACATTGAACATCGAGCCCATATATATATAAAAAAAAGGACAACCTCACAAACAGAAAACAAAAATGTCTTATAAACCCCCATCACATCCCAACCCCATCAAACAACTGTGTAACATGTTCACGTATCAAATTTCTGTTCTCTCTCTCTCTCTCTCTCGCTCTCTCAGATGCATTGGGAAGTAGATGTATCGAATAATGGAGTTGTCTCATCTTTCGATATTTTCTTTTGGAAATCCGACTCTCAAGAGTAAAGACAGAGGTAGACTACACTGCGTCTTTTGGTGCTTTCTGCGGAGAGACTTCTCACGTTTTACATAAAAAGAAGGAACAAAAGTTATGGCTGCAAATTTCTAGCCCAGGGTATAGGGTCGAGAGTCACGGCTAATTAGAGTCGCATACAACTTGATTGCTCGGAAACTCACTTGGATTGGATCCAACAAAATGTACCTTCTAATTGCATGGGATATGAAAATGAGTTTGGCTTGCAAAGGATTGATATGCAATATTTTCAAATGTAAATGTTAGATATGTGAATCACATTACCTTTGTATCGAAATCATCATTTTCATATGAATGCATCCAATTGTTTTAGATGTGTCAGTCTTCTTTACATGTTTTTCACTAGAAAGATGTTAGATAAGAAATTAAATATCTCGATGCTTGTTGAATATGATAATATTGAACAATTCGGATGGAATGGAGGCAACTAAAGTGAAAGAAATCAGGTCTATAAGTTGTTTTTGGAAGAAAAAAAAAAAAACATAATAGTACGTTAGGCATGGGCCTGATTTACATAGGTAGAAGAGTGCAAACGAATGACCACTTGAAGATCAGCCTACGTGTAGCTGAAAGAAGCAGCTTATTGTGGGGCCCACCAGCCGCTCTGAACAGAGGATGGAAAAGTCTAAGAAAGCCCAAAGACTATGCTGATTGAGGGCCCTGGCACTCTTTCTTTTTCTCTGCATCTGATAATTGTATGGTTTGACTCTACAGCACTGCCAAGGGTTTCCCCCAGAGACTGTAGCAATTCCCTCAGTTTCACTTATAAATTCATCTTCCAAATCCAAACATCTAGAAATTGAACCATCGTCATATAAAATATTTCCCAGTCAGAGTGATTGCATGACCAATATGTTAATGCTCAGATGGATCCCTCATTAAAGTAAAATCTTATATGATTATAGTTATTGTTGAGTGTGAGACTATAAATACTTTTCAGGTTGGATTAAAACAAAATAAAACAAGAAAATAAGATTTAAAAGCAATATAATAATATTAAATTGAATCATCAAAGAAATTATAAATTAAAGGCATGCATGATGACAACCCAAATGAAAGTAGCCCCACCTCCTTCCTTTGCCTACTTGACAGGTCTCTCTTCCTCTTCCCTCTGCTTTCAAAGCTAGCGTTAAGCTCCTACCCCTCTTCAACTATTTCATCTCAAACCAATATCCTTCTCAGAAGCAGAAGAAGAAGAAGAAGATGACCCTGAAACGCCCACAACCTCTGCTCCTCTTTGATGCAATCTACTCTCAACAAGAAGAACATAACACAATTCTCTCAGTAGAAGGCAAAGATGAAGAAGAGATTGAGAACAGCACCACCTATCCTCTCTCGCTCTGCCTGGAAGAAGACAATCTCCTCTCCCTCTTCTCAAAAGAACAAGAACCCAATTCAAAACTCCCCAACATTCATCTCCTCAACGACCCTTTGCTCTCATCCACCCGTATAGAAGCCGTAGGATGGATTTGCAGGGTCGTCTCTCACTTCTCCTTCTCTGCTCTCACTGCTCTTCTCTCAGTCAACTACCTCGACCGCTTCCTTGTCAAAATCTCCTTCCAGAGAGACAAACCATGGATGATCCATCTCACTGCAGTGGCCTGCCTCTCTCTTGCTGTGAAAATCGAGGAGACCCAAGTACCCCTTCTCTTGGATTTGCAAGTAAGCAAAAGCAAAACCCACAAAAAAGCATAAGACATACAGTTATTGATTTGATTCTTTTGTAGCTGGAAACAGAGGAGATGACGATGCCCTGCTTGTTTCTTTTATAGGTGAAGGGAACAAGATACGTGTTTGAGGGGAAGACGATCCAGAGAATGGAGTTGATGGTGCTTTCCAAGCTCCAATGGGAGATGAATCCAGTCACCCCACTATCTTTCATCGAACATATCGTTAGAATACTTGGATTGAAGACCCACCAGCATTGGGACTTTTTTAGGAGATGCGAAAGCCTCATGCTTTCATTTATTGCGGGTAAGTTGATCAAAATCAAATGCTTTCTTGTTGCAGATCGTCGAAGAAGAGTCTTCCATTTGAATTGGACTTTTTTAGCTGCTGATCTAATGTGGGTTTTTGTTTTTCATCTGCATCTCTTGTAGACTCGAGTGTAATGTGTTGTCTTCCTTCTGTAATTGCTGCCGCAACAGTGCTGCATGTAATGGATGAGATGGAGCTCTGTGATTCTGTGCAATACGGGAGGGAGTTATTAGATCATCTGAATCTTGATAAGGTATATTTTTGCAAGAAGGGTTGAGATTAATGCTGCAAGTTAGTTTGGGTGGGCCACGTATTGATCCCGACCGACCATTAGGTTGGCCATAACAATCATGCATTGTTAATAGCCATTGATGGTTAAGTCTTTCTGGCCGTTGTGTAAATTTCTCGACCATAATAAATTACTCTAATGGATGAAATGATTTTGATCATGAACCTCTTTTGTTCTAAAAACAAGTCCAGATCATCGAGTGTCTTCCTTACTAGTCCCACGAGTGAGATGTGTGGAACTTCACTTTGGGCCCACCTATTGATAATCCGGGTTGTCTCCTCCATTGACATGTTCTTAAATTTTACTTTATCTAAAGCTGATCCCACCGTAAGATCGAGCATATAAGGTTGTTGGCTGGATATGAAAGCGATGGCCCCACCTTTATTCTGATAGTTTCGTGTGAGTAACTCTCGTAGGAGCATTTACTATGAGAGTAACTCTCATAATATCATGAGAGTAGGGGGTGACTCCTATGAGAGTTACTCTTACGGAACTATAAGAGTAATGGTGAGGGCCCTCGCATCTATATTCTAATGGCATTGGATATGGATGTGAAAGCCCATAGCCTCACTCTCAAAATACCGTAAGAGTAACTTTTATAGGAGCATCTACCGTTACATCATTAGTTATGTATTCAACGTCAAGATGAGACCAACTTTTATTAAAATAAAATTAGAGAATATGGTAGTGAAGAAAATATATATATATATATATATATTTTCAATGATTTGGATTATCAATAGGTGAGCATGCTGTACACTTCAACATATCCCACCATAAAGAGTGTGAGACACGGGATCCAGATCCATATTGGTCAGGACTCTTGGTTTTAGAGCTAGGTTTGATGGACATGTACAGATGAAATTTCTAGTGACGCATGCAGCTCAAACAAGTGAGTTCACAATTGAAATCCAAACTACTCAAAATCAAAATAATCCTTAGATAAAATCAGTTGGCGAGCTTTAGTAAAACTAGAGTCTACACTCTACAGTCCCATTGCATAACACCTACACTCTACAGTCCCATGACACAGTACCTTCTCCCGGAGACTCCAGCTGCCGGGCACCATTTGCACAATATTCAAGTCCATGCTTTGCAACCTTATTGAAAGGGTCCCAAATGTCCATCTTAGCAAATCCAAGCACCAAAACTGCTGCCACCACATGCAACCACACTCAATCAAATTGACCCACCCAGCTTTTTAAAAACTAATTATCATAGAACATGCCGGGATATAAGTCCCAATTGTACGGGACTACAAAAAATATGAGATGGCAGGGCCCAGCAATCTTTCCAAATTGCAACTATTATTATTGGTTTGTATAGTAAAAATGAGGGGACCAGCCATGGTTGGAGTAGCCTGTATCATATTAGCCTTACTTTAAATGAAATCTGAACTTGTGACAAAACAGGAGAAGGTGGAACATTGTTGGCAACTGATGCAGGAATTGAGATTGAGAGGACGTAACCAAAGGTGGTCGGTCTCTCCTCCTGCCAGCCCTGACTCAGTGATGGGCTTGCTGCGAGAGCTCAGATGAATGGTGGGAATCTTCCTCACCCCAATCTCCTTGACCTTGAAGAGAAGGAAAAATGTTACACTAGTATCATCAAATGCTTATGATGCATTTGCTTCATCATCTGTAGCCTAGATTACTCTATATCCTTATGTAAGGTAAATTTCAGCTTACTCTATTGCAACTTCTGCAAATGATCAGAATCATAGATCATATTGGAGCATGATTTAACTTCCTTAACTTATTATTACCCAAAACTTTCAGAATCTTTTAGTGGTGGAATTCATTTGGCCCAAGAAAGGATGGCTAAAAAAAACAGACAAAAGGACTCCCACAAGGAATAATCCTAAACACTTTAGTTTGTATGTGAAAAAAGATTTATCAATCATCCATATTCAATTGAGAGGCCAAATAATTAGATGTCTAGTATCTATCTTTTATAGATATATTGGAACTGGATTTACCAATCAAACCGTCTGTATACTTCTCCGTTTATAATTTATTATGTAATTATTAACGAACCCCAGAACATTAGCATTTGCAGTCCAAGTTCATCTGCCAGGAGTTAAAATAATTCTGTAGAAATCAAGCAAATAAGACCTCATAAGTCATGACCCACAATGCTGCATTGGATCTTGCATTATCCCAATTTTCTAATTCGTCTTGCCGACTGAGTTCCTGGGGTTGAATCGAATCAGATAGTCAAGATCTTTTGAGTCACAAAAACCAGGGCCAACCATAGGACAGATTATATGGCAATTGGGCTTCATACAATCACATATGAGAATGGTGGGACAGGAAAATGATGGATTATGTTTGTTTGCATGTGGAGGAGGAAAGAAAGAAAGTGGTCGGCCACTGATGAGAAGACAACTGGGACTTCTCCATAGGTTTGACCTCGGTTGTAGAGCCCATTCACAGAAAGTTTCCATTTCTCTTGGCTTGTAGTTGTGTTAACATCATTCATTTCCTGGTCCAATTTGACTGCTGACCGACAACCCCAACAAACAAAACCTCTCGCGTTCTTCCTTTTATCTCTTTCTTATTACCTGACACACCGATTTAATCATCATCATTTCCTACAAGTTACAGGTCTCTAGTTTCTAATTTTTGATAACTTCGAGTATACAACTGCCAACTATAATTTGGATTTATCACTGTAGAATATATGGATTTAGATCCACTTATCCTTTCTTTAGACCAACATTGAGGATGGTCTTATCAAACTTTGTTGTGAGCTCATGGAAAGCCAATGAAAAGACGGTCTTCAAACTCTTGGGCCCATGACACAGGTCAATTCTTTTTTTGGTGAAGGTCCAAGTGCATGATAATTTTGGGCCCATACTTGGCCATTATGGGGGTTCTGTCCGTGCTCCTCTCTCAGGCCCTCTTTAAAATCTAGTATAGCCATTTGAAGGCCCAGTTCCTGCTAAATTCAAAATTTAGTGATCAGCATTACCCCTGGTTTATGCTGACTTTAGGCCGTTTAATGACTTCTAATATAAGCTAGAGCACATTTGCACACCAATTCATGCTGTCTCTATTTGAGAGTTGCTTTCACATTTGTCAAGAAGCTCACCTTGGGTTCGACCCATTTTTTGCCATGGTTTGTTATGGGCCCGATATTTGATTGAATCAGCTCTGCTTAGGTTGGATTGAAAGTTGCTTTGATGACACTTTGAGAAAGAAGGGGATCTTTAAGTTTCAATCACATCATTGCTGAAGGGAGAGAAAAGGGACATTTTTCTCTCTCTTTGGCTTTTGGCTTTTCCATTTGTTCCTTGCTTGAACTTTTTCTTTCAATGGTGTAGATAATTTGTTTTCTTCATCTATTCTTGTAGTTGCTTGAGGCGTACTAGATCTCAGATTTTTGGCGTAAATGGTTTTGTGATTGTCAGCATGGCCAACAGGGTAAATATGAACCCCCATAAACCAGAATTTGGACCTTCTGATGGGCTTAATGGGTTGAATTGATCTGGACACAGTTTGGAGTTGAAATGCATGAACCTATTAAAAATGCCATTTGGACTGTCTGACGGGCTTGATGGGTTGAACCTAAACCTTAGTTTAGGAAAAACTTTATCAGGCCAGATTCAGGCCAATGTGTAGGAACCTGCAGTCCAAAACCAATGTTTTCCTAGAGTACTGGACTGAATTCCATTTGCCGGAAAGATTCAACGCAAACCGTTTGCAGGTGAAGTGGGATGAAATTATATTGAATTTCATTAGTTAACCATTCCTACTAAATCCTTGATGCATTATTAGAGGCAGCCTAAATACTTCTCACCCGTCTAAATACTTTCTAAGTACTTTTCAATACTCCCTCTCGGAGTAGAGCCCACTCTTTACTACTATGATCAAAATGAGAGAATAAAAGGTTAAGAGTTCCAATCGCGTATTTGTATCGATTTTTACAAAAAGTGGCTACTTACATGCCTGGAACCCGCCTTTATCATGTATGGCAAAATGCAATTACCCTAGATGAGAATGAGAGACTATCAGAAACCAAAAAAAAAAAAAAACCAACACAGAGACATCAACACATACCTTATTTTCATTCCTTCCCTTATGTGACTATACATGATAATAACAAGAATAGATTACATATATCAAGTTACAAAACCAAATACATTGTTGCTATTAATAAATAAATTAATTAGTTAGGCCTTTTGCCATACACTCGCTTACACAGCGAAGCCGACTTTTGCTTCGGGACGCATAGCTGCTGAGACCTCGGACAACCCACCAAACAGTTATCTCCGAAACTCCCCGATACGGAAACCCCGTTACTGAAAAACACATCCGGCACTTTCCCGTTCAAGAAATTCCCATCCAAAAACAGACGCCTGAGCGACCAATTTTTCCCGTATTCCCACGGAATACGGCCGAGGAGCCTGTTGTAACGGAGTGAAAGCGCCGACAGCGATGGATACGTTGCGAAATTCACGGGCAGCTGCCCCTCGATCTGGTTGTACCCCAGATCAACGGCCACGAGGTCGCTCATCGACGCCTTGGCGTCTCCCACTTCGACACTTGTCAAGGAATTGTTGCCTAGATCGATCTGCTGGATCGAAGGGAGGAGAAAAAGCCAACCTTTCAGTACTCCGCCGAACTTGTTGGAACTAAGCTCCACCACCTCCAACTGGTGCAGCCCTTGGAAGGAAGTTTCCGAAAGTGCCCCCGAAAGATAATTCCCCTTCATCGCGAGCTGCCCCAAATTGAGGGGCAGTTTGGGAATTCCCCCCACGAAGCCATTGAAGCTGAGGTCGAGGACTTTCAAGCTGGAGAGGGACACTAGGGTTTGGGGGAGGAACCCGGTGAGGGCATTACGGGAAATGTCGAGGGTTTCGAGGCTGGAGAGGGAGGAGAGGGACGGAGGGAGGCCGCCGGAGAAGGAGTTGGATCGGAAAATCAGGGTTTGGAGGGTCGAGATGGAGGAGATGGAGGGTGGGATGGGGCCGTAGAAGGAGTTTTCGGAGAGGTCGAGGTGGTTGAGGGCGGAGAGGTTGGAGATGAGAGAGGAGAGAGGGCCGGAGTAGCCGGCGGGGTCGAGGGTGATGGCGATGACGCGGGTGGAGTCGGCGGAGCAGGTGATGCCGCAGATGAAGTGGGTGGTGCGAGGGGTGGCGCAGGGGTCGGATGAGAAGTTCCAGGAAGCCAGACAGGACCAGGGAGAGATGGAGGAAGGGGAGATGGTGGACTTCAACGAGGTCAGAGCGAGAACGTCAGATGGATTTGTAAGAGAATTCACAGTAGGCATCAGGAAAATCAGTATCAGCAGCAATGGAAGATACATCAGTAGAGGAAGAGAAGGAGATGAAGGAGGCATTGACATGATCATAATTAGTATGATGATGGGTTTTTTTTTGTGTGTGGGGTTTAGGGTTTTATGGCGCTGTGGGTTTGGAAGTGGGTGGAGAATGGGGATAGATGATAAGGTGGGAAATGAGCTGGAGGAGACGTTGGAGGGTGAGATTCGGATTCGCTTTAGCTGCTGCTGCTGCTGCTGCTGCTGCTTCTGGTGATATTTGACAATGAGATTACAGAAGCTTCAAATCCCTAGAAGCATAAATCAGTAAAATAGTGGTTGGTGTCGGCCAAACGCTGTGGAGAAGGGATTATAGGAAAAGTGATGGTGCGAAATGCCAAAAGCATCCTTTTGGTGGAGTGGAGTCACAAGTCACAACTCACAACTAACAAGTCATAAAGAGTTGATGTTTTTTGCTGCTTCTTCTGCAAGGAAAATTGAGGGAAAGTTTTCTTGATGTGAACGCGTTTGGTTGGCAAGGGACCACCCACGTGCGTGGAACTTACTGGTGTGGCGCACCCTACCAAGGACTCTGAATCTGAGGACTGATCGATCTAGACTGGGACGTCAGACATGTGCTAATTTTTTGTCAGTGATCCTGACTGGGTTGTTAATTAATCAGGTCTTGATTTGGTTGGGTCAGTAGGTATATGATTGATCACAAGTCTACTTACTAATCGTCATAGATTTCTGCCGATGCTGACCAAAGCAGAGGTATTTCCCAGAAACTCTCCATGCTGCTCCAATTTTGAACGTTTTGGCGAAATTTTACTATAATATTATTAAATTTCATTGAATAATGTGATATTGGATAAATCTGTATTTTTTTTCTTTATATTTCAATGCCATCTTTCAATAAAATATTTTTGGGTTAGGTTGGTGGGTATATCATTGATTATAAAAATATGAATTTATTATAAGAATCTATTGTAATAAAATGTGATTATTAGTTTAAGTTGGGTCCTCATCAAGCTTAGACGTGATCCTAATATTTAAGGTTTAACCTAACCAATTTATAGCATTGATGGATTGGTTAGGACATAGGAATTAACCAGCCAACCAGGCGCAACATAAAAAGTAGCAGCAGTGGTTTTAGGTTTGATTCTTATATTGGACCTAACTATGAGAATATTATGATGATGCTTTTATGTAAGTAATATAATAAGTTATACGATTATAAGGATTTATGAGAACCAGGAATATGCTATGTGGTGGGCCAGAGAAAACTCATTCTATGTGTTTGATCATGTTATCCGATTCATGCACTTGATGTTTGCCTTTAATTGTCCAACTTGCGCGTGCTACTAGTTTTCCTTTGGACTCTTATTGGAGTAATATTATTTACCATTAGATTAACATTTAAATCTAATTGAGAATTATAAAATGAAGAAGTCCAAGTTCTGTATTTTGATCATCATTATTATCTAAACTATATCCCTCAATTTAGGAGCAGCTAAAGAGAGTTAAAAGAAAATTACTTCATAAAAATAAGAATTGAAGACAATCAAAATGATCTCTCTCTTACTAGGTGAGATTGCCATGAAAATCTACATGATTTACAGGTAATTTGTGAAGCTCTATAGTACGTCATGCTTATTAGCGATTTAAATTGCCCAAAATAAATGCACTCCTTATGGTAAAATTTGTAACATGATTTTGTTTTTAAATATTTACGCACCCACATACCATGCCCCTCACTAGTGATAAATCCTTGGTTGCTTTTGTAAAGAGAGAGATACCTAAACAGGGAGCCATGGTGGATTGACAATATTTTTACGTTGAATGTCTCTTTTCTTATTGCTTTTTCTTTTTAAATTAACATACGGAAGGAAATCCATTGATTTTCTTTTTATATGGATTGTTTGTCCATTTCATTGCCCTCCAGAGGCTAGGATTGCGAGTGGGCCAAGTCCGTGATGGAACCATATTTTATATGAATTTTCTTTTTGAAAGATAATTCGGGATCCGATTATGATTCAAATATGGAACCCATTATATGGTTCCAAATTTGTTGAGAAATAAAATCAAAGGATTCAATTCCGGTTCCAATTCCACTTTCTTATCCAAACTCTTTCTCATTCAAAATTCAGAAACCTCAATTTGAATTTGAATCTAGGATTTCTCAAAAAAATAAAAATAAATAAATAAATCCTTTGCGTGTCCTCTGAATGAAAAAGACCCTCAGTGAGCCAATTTTCACTTCTTTTTTTTTTTTTTTCACCTTTCTCGCTCTGTGTCGATATCCCCACACATTCTATTTCTTCTTCTTCCTCTCCTTCTTTCTCCATCTCCACCCTCCTCTTTCTCCGTCCCACCACCCTCAATACCTCCATCTCGGTTCAGGAACTAAGACCAAAACCTCACCCCCAATCTCCTCCTCTGCATCTGATCCATCTTCCCCATCCATCCATCGATCTTCATCTCCACTCTCTCGGTTCCCATCAACCCATCAACCATCATCTCCCCCTTTCTCTCTTCTTCTTTTCCCTCTCTCTGTTTCATCTCCATCTCTCATCAAGACCCATCTCAGTGCACTTCTTTTCTCATTCTTGCCAAAATCAGCCTCCAGCAACGGATCCCTTCATCCACCTTTCATCATCCCTGCAACTCTTTCTTTCCAACCCCATCATAGTACTCTTCAACCGAACCAAACATCACAATTCACAGAACCCTTTGTTCTCTCACATCCAAACACCATCACCTTCACTGAACTACCCCAAGTCACAAAAACCATACAATTACCAGTCCCACACATCCGAACCTAGCCAGTCAGCTCCCAATTCACTCCCCTGCAATCCCACCAACCAAAGAGCCGGTCCCACCTCCGTACATCGTCTTCACAACCGATCAACTCTCTCAAGTTGTTGAAATTTGCTTCAGTAAATTGCAATTTTAGCTTTTGAGGATTTTTTGAAGATACCGAGGTCTGAATTAATTTTAAAGGACACCCTGACCTGAAAACATTCTAAAGTGTCGCTTTTGCGACATTCTTTCCCATATATTGATCAGTCCATCACAAGGACGATTGAAAGGAGGAGGGGAGAGGCGGAGGATGATGGAGCTAGGTACTGAGAGTGGCAGGTTGGGCGAGTAATGAAGTGGGGAGACGGAGAGAAAAGAGGGAAAAGAGGAGGACGAAGAAGAAGTTCAGGTGGCGATAGCAAAGGCCAGAAAGGTTTTTAAGAAAGGATAAAAACTGGTGGCAGGGCGTTTACTATCAATGAGTAAGTGTTTAGATGCACGGTGAATTAAAAGTAAATTGACGTGGAGTATGAAATTAAGAGAGTATAAAATATAATGAGTTATGATTGTATTTATTTTTAGTTATTTGGTATGGAAGCGGATCTTTTTTGTCTTATAGCGGAAAAAGGGAGTTGCTTTTTTTAAATTTTTTTGAAGAAGATGAAAATAATTTTAAAATTGTGTACTTTTGATACGACTCTATATTTTTTCTTGTCTAGATAATGGAGGCTTTACCTCACCTCACCTTATTTCACTTCACCACAAACCCAAACACGCCCACTAAAAGCCTTTTTTTTTTCATTAAAATCCTATTGAATCTAAAGAGGAAAAGAAATTACAACCTTTGGCATGTGGAGTGTGGCTATGGCATGTGGTTAGCAAGAACTAGGGGTATACACGGATTGGATTGGTGCGGATTAGACCAAATCCGTCACCAATCCGTTGCCTACGGATTGACGGATTTGTAGTCCGCCACCAATCCATTACTGTTAAAATCTGATCCGATCCGATCCGTGGAGGAGCGGATCGGATCGGATTAATCCGTTCAATCCGTTTTTGTACATTACATGGAAAAAGAAAGAAGAAAAAACCCATAAATTTTTAAGCCGCTAAATTAAAGGGGCATGAGTTGAGAGCTGTATGCCTATTCTATTCATAAAGTTAGTGCCTCTGTACATTTTTTTCTTATTATATATATTTTTATTTATATTTAATGACAACGGATCAGATCGAATTGAATCCGCGGATTTAGGGTAAAATCTGCCATCGATCCATTGCTAACGAATTACACAAATTTCAATCCGTCACTAATCCATTGGCCTTCGGATCGGATCGGATCGGATTGATGGATTTTTTGTATACCCCCAATAAGAACTACCATAGTGGCCTTTGGAGTCCTATACGAGTGGTGGTGAAGTCATGATTTTCTTCTAGAAGGAGCAAGCAATAATTGGCTAACAACTTATAGAACGAGGATTGTTTTATAGTGGCTATCAATAATATATATATTTTTTAATTTAAATTTTTACGGTTTATTTAAAAATAAGATTTTTTTGCAGAATTTTGTACTTATCTAAACAACCATAGATTTGACAATACCCAAGTATTTTAAAATATAATAGTTCAAGACTCCGAGGACAATTAAAATATTTAAATAATAGGACTACCATATTGAATACAAACTACTCAAAATAATTATGTATTCCTTGTTTTAGGAGTGAGAATTGTATCTCACCTAATCTAAGTAAGGGTCCTGTATTGGATTGAACAAACGTAAATCAATATATTCATAATTAATAAATAAAAATCTGTTAATTGGTTACTTATGATCATTTAATGGGCCACAATAACTATGGTAGACATGAATAGTTTAAGATCCATTGATCAATTACTTGGGATCATTTGATGGGCCACAGTACCTGTGGCTTATATGGATGGTTGTGAGCATACTATTGATATCCTTTAACCATTGCTATTAAAAGGTAAACAACCAACTATTCATGCTGCTTAGCATAAATGTTGACCTTTTTTCAAATTTTGTTCTAATAGAAGTCCTAACCACCATAAGATTAAATACATCATATTTTTAAATGTAGATACAGTGCGACCAACTCCTATTTCAATACTAAGGATAACCAATCAGCCAAAATCCAATTAGTTTTAAAGATAGGATTATCTCAAAGTGTTGTAAGACATAAACTAATCTTTTGGAGAGAAAAACTCTCCTTAAAACCTGAAAATGATTTACTTGCTTTTTTTTTGGAAGCAAGCGAAGAACAAAAATGGCCTTACAGTTTCTCGAGTTGAAATTCGTATGAAATTGGATTAGGCCTGATTTTTACCTGATCCAATCTAAGAACAACTTTTGGATCCAGATCTAATTATCTATCTGAACCAAAATGTAATGCCCACAAACAATGTATACTGCTACTGATTTTTACTACATATTCCACAAAACCTTTATTATGAAGCAATTGACATCTTTAAAGTCATATATCACACCAGCAAATGTTGAGGCAAATACCGATATTTATATGGTTTAGCTTTTTTCTAGATCAGTGGCGTTCATTTCAAAGAACAATGAACCTTTTTCCAGCCAAACAAAAGAAAAAGAAGCCTATAATAAGAGACCCCTTGTGTGGAGTCGCCTTCTCAGTTGGACCCACTGGATCAAACTATCACCACTGTTAAACGGGTAGTTTGGTGACATATCACAATCCTCACTGTAAATACGCGGCTGCATTGAGACGATGCAGAGAAAGTGATGAAGTTACACGTCCAATCATTGCCCTTTTAGCAGTTTCAATTCAAGTATCACCTTAATCATAATGTTATTTAATGATTTGGCATGTCTCTATTCAATGGGGGAAGAATTCATCCAACGGTTTACATCGTAGTAAATGGACACTGAAGTAGAGATGTCTTAGGAAAACATTTGTTTAGTAAACTATGTAATGTAAACATGCTCTTTATATGTAGTGGAAATCTGCCCGCCCACTAATAGCAAATTTAAGGGCCCGACTCTGGGGACCAGTTATGATCCATATGTTCCTACTCACTAGGTCACTTGCTGTCGCACGAGTCTTACACTTGCAACTTAGGAAAACGGTTAGCTTTTTTTAGTTTTCTTCTCTTGTGAGTAAAAAAATGATAGCAGAATATTAAGTCTATCAAGGGCAGCCACATTTCAATGGAAAAGGTTAAGAACAATTGGTTGGTTTTTTGTAGAGATTTTTTAATATTTTTGTGCGTATGCTTTTATAAGGAAACACACGAAAAACGGAGCTATGAGTCTTTGTGATTCTATGAAAATATGATTTCAATGGGGCTAGAAATATTTTTCTACTTAATGAGGAAAAGTTCATAAACCGATTATCTGAAGATGCTACACAAACATGCCCTAAACATAAGAAACCACGGGGAATTTGATGAGGCACGAAAAACGGAGCTAAGAGTCTTTGTGATTCTATGAAAATATGATTTCAATGGGGCTAGAAATATTATTCTACTTGATGAGGAAAAGTTCATAAACCAATTCTCTGAAGATGCTACACAAACATGCCCTAAACATAAGAAACCGCGGGGAATTTGATGAGGAAAGTAAAGTCGTGATCATCGTTTATGTTGTTTTTGCTAACTTGCTTTAAGCCTTTAAGCTCATCTTACACCTTACAGAGATAGTGGTCTCCACCCCACTTGATAGAAAATTTAATCAATGAATAAGATTTAAAATTATGTTAATCTTATTTTTTTAACCAAATGGGATATCATATGCTTTAGCCAGTAACACCTAGGTCATGTTTGGCAACCAAATCTTAGGGAAAAAGATTTTCGGTTTTTCTAAAGTTGTGCTAAATCCATGTTTAGTAATTGTAAATTTCTGAGAATTTCGACGAAAGTAAATCTTCATTTGTTAGGATTTTCAGATCCAACTACCTCTCATAGGATTTGAAAATCCCCACTTAAGTGGATTTGCATATTAAACTTTATTTTTTTCTCAGCTATATGCATCGATACACACCAATATTAATGTGAAATCATCAACTATACAAATCTTCAGTGAGTAATCTTTGTTTCAATAATAATAAAGAATTATCATATTTATAGATTTCTTACTTATTACCAAACATGTTCTAAGTAAATTCTAAAACATATAATAAATGGTTTGGCCCTGCCTTAACGCCACTTCCCAGTAGATTCTGGGAAGATTCCACACTTTCAGCCGCTTTGGATGTTTTTTTGGGTGTGGCTCAATATGTGAAGTTTTGGGTGAGAGCAGATTTCGAATAAAATATACGCTTCTTCCTATCCGAATCCGATACTCCCGCAACCCTTTTCGAATATAGAGAAAAACCGATACCACACGAAACCGACTCCAAAGAGAGTGATACAGAGAGTGGAAGGAGCAGCAGCAGAAGATCAGATCAAGATGGCAAAGACGATCTGGACCGTTCTACTGCTTGCAGTACTCTTCCAGGTGCTATCGTTGACCTTGGCCACATCTTCCTCAGCCTATCCATCAGACCCAAGTGCTGCATCTGGGTCTTGCGGTTTGGATGGGGAGCTGAAGCCATTGAGGAGGGAGGAATACGATGGAGGAAGAATCCTCGACATCTCCCACTTTTACAGAGAGGACATGCCCACATGGGAGTCTAAGGAGGGCCTCGGCCAGTTCCTCTGGCTCCCCAAGAGCATGAAGAACGGGTCCCTCGCCAACAACTCCGAGATGAAGCTGCCCACCCACACAGGCACCCACGTCGACGCCCCCGGCCACGTCTTCCAACACTACTTTGAGGCAGGGTTCGATGTCGACACCCTCGATCTTGCCGTCCTCAATGGTATTCAATAACACCCCTTTTTTCATTCAATAGTTATGAAGAACTGATAAATCACAATTTTAATTCAATCTAGTTATACTTTGGGTGGCTGTTTTTATGTTGATGACAAATGAATAGGAAACAGAGCAGTAGCATTCTTTAGATTGTGTGTTTGGAATTGGAAGTACCCCATTATCATAAACAGTTTGGAATTTGAGTGTTTTCACAGCAGGGTCATCACCAGTTGCTGATATTATATTTGAGAACTGTATGACAACTAATAAACACACATTGTAGTGGATAACCCTTCCATGCTGGATTCTTTTTAAATAGGGCACAATTTGGGTGACTTCTAAATGCATCCTCAGTATGAAATCATGATCTTTGATATTGGATGTATGGTTTAAAGGTGACTTGAGTAGAACTGATTATATATTGGTGCAAGTCCAGTGGCATCCAGATTCTTGGGCGGCAAATTGAATTGCTCCGTTACAACTTCGGGTGCTACTGAATTTATTGGATCATCCTACGGGTGTACAAGATAAATATCAACCCCATTATATCATCGTAACCCCTTGATCTATGGTCCTCAACTATAGTGGTTTTAAAAAATTATCTTTTGTTTTTTATATTTCAATTTGATGGTGAGTAATGGTTGGATGTGTCAGATTTGGGCTTCTAGTATTGTGTCATACCAGTTAACATTCTAAATGCCATTTTCTTTTACTTAATTTTTTTACAGGACCTGCATTGCTGGTGGATGTTCCAAGAGATAAAAACATAACAGGTAATGTGTCATAGTAATCCATTATTTAACTAGAAATATATGCTTAAAAATTCCTCCGTCTTATGTTTGTAAGGCTGATCACTTACACTGTTGCTGCTTACTGTTCTGTAAATTAATGTCACAAATCTTATTTTCAAGATTTTACCTGCTCAAAAAAATATATATAAAAAAAATAATAATAATAAATTGCTGGGGTATTTTCAAATATTAGGTTTTACTCAGGAAGTTATTTAACAAATGTTGGAGAAAGTAAAATTTAATTTTTAAATTTACCATTAAAAATATTACATAGGAACTGTTATTATGAATAATATTTCTACATAATACATATGAGAATATTTTTTTCAATGGTTACTTTTGTAAACTATGTCAACTTTATTAATTATGTGCTATTAGTTACTGCAATATCAAAATGCATTCCAGTTTCTGAAGTGCTTGAGTATTTCACAAGACACTTGGGCTGAAATGTTGGCTATGCCCCCCTTTCACCCCGCATCCCCCACCCCCCCACCCACACCACCCCCACCAAAAAAAAAAAAAACTCCCCTTATCGTTTTCTATTGGAGGAGCCTACACTCATATCAAAGTGCTCTATTGTTGCCTGCTCCAATAGCTAAATTGAAGCTATTGTTGAGAACTTGTATACTTTGTTTTTGTTGGTCGTCACTCATCACATTGGCTGGCCGGAGCTTGCTTAAGATTATCAGGGGAGCTGGTGAGGTCTCAATAGTTGTACAATCCAATACTTCATTGTATTTATAAATTCCATGCCCTTGTTGTATCTACGGCGTGTCCCTATCGTTTCCATTGGGTCTGTTTGTTAAGCACAAGTAGTAGTGAAGGTAGAGAGTTAAAGCAAGCATGTGATGTGGCCTTTTTTTTTTAACTTCACTCTATTTGGGTTAAAAAAGTGGAGTGGAGAAGTAAACTTATGATGTGATTCCACTTGCCTTTTACTCCTCCACAGGCCTCTTTCATTTTACCCTAGAAAAAGTGCAATAAGGTGTGGTGTAGGAAACTTTATAACAAAAAAGTGCTTTTTAATCTATACTCCCTCTCTCGCCTATACTTTATTTCATACTATCCAAATAAGGATTTTACCACATCTCTACTTCTCCTTTAATATACCTTATATTTAACTTTTCCATGATTTGACATCCACCTCACTTTTACTCCTCCACACATGTAAACAATCAGGCCCTAAAAGAAAAGATATTCCTTTTCTAATCCTTACATTGCTCGATCATTTCATTCTTTACAGTTGAAGTTATGAAGTCCCTTAATATCCCCAAAGGCATTCGGCGTGTGCTTTTCAGGACGTTGAACACTGACCGGTACGCTCTCTAGTTATTTAAAACCTCTTCTCTATTGTCGTCGTTTATAGTTATAATTTGAAGAGTTTTGATTAGAATAAGTAGTTTTTTTTTATTCTTAATACTATCTTCATTTATTTGACCAACCAATAGCAACTTCGGTCGATATAAGTTCTACATCCCTCCCTATGTGGCCCATGGGGATGCATGCTAATTGCAAAGGTAAATGGGATGGGGAGGATTTGATGTTGATTGAGCATGAGCTAAATATCACTTTAATCAAATATCCTGAACCCTTAATTTTAGTGTCTCAGAGTTTAATGGTTCTGTTAAGTATTTTTGTGATTCAATCTAATGGTAGCCAACGTCAAATCACTGTGGGTGCCAATTCATGGGGGTAGCTAAGTAGGTGTTAGAGTATGAATTGATCATATGTGGATCCCATTGTATAGAATAAAATGGGATGTACAGAACTTGGTGTTGAGGTCAAATTAAGACCTTGCCAAACCATAATTTGTGGTGAAATGTGTTGTTTGGGCTGGGTCAACGGTATTCGACTTGGACAAAACAACTGAAAGGGGGACCCAGAGCTGGACCCAGACATGAATAGAGTGCCAAAAACTGGACCCAAATTGAGACATGATCCACTTTTAAGTAGGACACCAGGGGCATTAGAAAGAAAAAAAAGGACAAAAATCAGATGCAAAGGCGTAGAACTGAAGTTAGGTTTCTTATGCGAAGAATGCCTTGAGTTAGTGTTTCTTAAAATGAACTAGTAATGGGATTCATAACAACAACAATTTATGACACATGATTTGATATCTCTATAAATGGCACTGAGTATATCAACTACTATATCATTGCTGTCTTTATATCATTGCAACCAAAGAAATGTAATTCGGATATCTTATCCTCTTTCATGACATATATTTGTCTCAGGCAGCTTATGTGGAAACGAGAATTTGATACAAGCTATGTTGGATTTATGAAGGATGGGGCAAAGTGGTTGGTGGAGAACACAGACATCAAGCTTGTTGGTAAGCCATGAATTGTTTCTCATTAGTGAAAGGTGTTTCTTTGATTTCAAAATAATGCAGTTCGAAAGTAGCTCATCTGTCATCTTATAACTAGGAAATAGATTATCAAGTTCCAACAAAAATCGCATTAGATTATTTTACTTTGAAGTGGTTATTAGTTTATGAAATGTATGTGATGGCTAATTCCAAATTGGAGGCTATGATACCCAAATACTTCTACAAGCCCGGTGTATTTGTATCAGATAGATACGACACTTGTTTTGATACCCAATATTGCACCGATACTTCTAGGATACAAGTTTAGCATATCTTACTCGCCAAATCCATTATTTAATATAGTTCTTTTAATTTTCTTATCACATAAAAAATGTTAGAAAAAAAAATGTAAACAATGGCAATTTCATTAATTCAAAAGTGATCTAGAGGAAAAAAAATTAGAACACCCGCATTTGTATTCATGTCCTAGATTTTTATAAGTGCAGAGTTGTATCCTCAATCCCCATATCTGTGTTCGTAACCATATCATTATCTGGGCATCATAGGTTGGAGGTACCTTCATTTTCTTAATTTCTTCCCATGTACATGTTGCTTGTAGTGTAACCACCACGAAAATGGCATGAAATGTTAATTTCCGGTCCGCGGACCATACTAAAAAACAATGATGCTTTTCTATACCCAATTCAGTCCAATTGTTAAAGAATTAAGCCTTTGTGGTTTGATGATTGGTCTCATGGTACATCGCAAGGACGTTTGTTTAAAATGTACCAACCTGTTAAAGTCGTGATGGAAGTTTCCTGATTGATTGCTTACGTATTGTTTATAATGTGTTTGATCTTGTGGCATGTAGGGGTTGATTACTTATCTGTTGCTGCATTTGATGATTTACTTCCGGCGCATCTGGTCTTTCTAGAAAGTAGGGTAAGAAAATTTCCCATTTAATTCAAGGTTATTTTATTTGAAGCACATAGGCTATACTGTTTTAAATATCAAGCTGTGAGAAGTACTTTCATGACATTGCTTGTCAGCATGTTTCATGTCTGCTCGTATGATGAGAAGAAGGTCCATTTTTGAAACCCATAGTTGATTCCACAGTTTGGCATTCAGAAAGTCAAATTAATGCAATTCATATATCTGTTTTTATCATTAAATCAGTTATATAATATCGATTTTGATGGCCATGGAAACTCTTTCCCATATCCTAGAGCGAGATTCTAATCTGCAACACGATGACTGTTGTTGTAATCAATGAATAAGCAATATCTTTCATTGTTTTCTCTAAAGCATATGCCATTGTACACTGTTTTCTTAAAATGTGAAAATGCAGTCCATTGTGTGTCCAAGAAACCGTTCTATGCTGTTTATCCGGAACATAGGAGTGAAGGCTTGTTTGCTTCAGGTTTAGTTTTGATGGGAATAAAGTCTCTGTTCTTCCCACCAAAAAAAAAGGGAAAATACCCAATGCAACAGTGAATCCCCAAAGGTTTGCTGCAAGCCTGGTTAAAAATCCCCTATCCACCCACCCATGCAACCCCAAAAGGAGAAGGAAAGAAAATAAGAGGGATGAAATGATGGAAAAGGACAACCAGAACGTTCCAGCAAAAGTGAAGATTTTGGTTGATTTTTCTTAGTGGCAACTGTCCAGAATGGGGCCATAAATCCCATCCGAATCAAGTCTATGGTAAACAAGTCCACAAGAAATTTTTTATGCTTAATATTATGTTTGTTAAAAGGGACATCTCATTCTTAGGCAATGACATTTGTTCCGTTGGTGGGGTATACGGATTTGAGTTATCTGACTAAAAAGCCTAGCATTATCATTTATCACAGAGGGAGACATTGCTATTACAATTTTAGGATTATCATCACTGGATGATCTTCCTTGGAGAATCCCTAATTGGTAGAAGAGATTGAGGACACTTACACCAGGAGACCAATGTGGAGATGGGCATGCTTCCTAGAGAGCATGTTGGTCAACCTGGGTTAATCTTTGTGAACCTGATCCCCTTGCTGTAACATGATGTAACCTTTACTTGTCATATCATTTCTGTTTCTGAAGTAAATCTTCGTAAGTCATAACCATTTAAAAAGAATGTTTTTACACCGTTTTTATTATTGTCAATGACAAATCAAGCTGATGCTTCAGGAAATCATCCTAGTGGAAGCTCTGAAACTGGATAATGTAAAGCCAGGAATATACTCATTGCATTGCTTGCCTCTTAGATTGCTCGGTGCTGAGGGATCACCTATAAGATGCATTCTCATCAAATGAGTAAAGTATTCAAGTGAGTCTTTTTATACAAGTATCTCTATTTCCTTGTTATTTTAGCCGCATTTGCACTGGGACGCCCTTCTCATCTATATGTTCCTTTTGCAGGCAACCTAAAGACTCAGAATGCGCATTGATGATTATTCACTGGCACTGGAGTCATTAAATCTTAAGTAAAATGTTGTGCTTCGAATCCACATCCTACATGCTCTTGAACTTATGTGAAAAACCCATAGTCCCCTACAAAACAATGAAGGTACCTAATGGACCCATGTATATGTGATGAAATGCTTGCTATGGTGATTTTATAGTTACTGCCACAGGCCACCCCTCTTAATTAAATAAATACAAGGCGTGATTAGTCGGTTTTGAGGTTAGTAGATATTTAACTTTGAATACCAGTGCTAAAGTTCAAAATGTGAATAATGTGAACTAGCAATGTGGTGCATTTATAATTTCGGACCATCAAACATAATAGAGGTGGTTTTATGCATTTAATTCTAATGTTCCACGATGCCAGACATCAGTCTAGTGATTCTCCAATGGATTTAGTAGGTTTAGTATACCAAATGGGATGAGTTTTTTTTTTGTGATCCGTTAATGATAATCTGTCTCTTCTCTTCTTTTATCTTTTTTTTTTTTTTTAAATTAAATTATGACAAATTTTGCCATCAATACATGTTTAAGAGAGACATTTACCAATCATTGGGCAGGCTTCCTGTTACAGGTCATATCCCCAACTAACTTGGGACAGTTGGATCACTTTAGGGTGGGCTTGTCGAAGATGAACAAATGAATCTTTGCAATATTCAATATTTTGATGGTTCAAGGTTTATTGACGCAAAAATTTTCATATCCCATACAAGAGAGAGCAATTTATTTTGAGCAGTTCACATTTAGCTGATAAGTTCCGCTGTTGTGGAACGTCACAAATTTCTTACAGGTAAGAGCTTAGATCTGGACTCGAGAAATAGGAATAAAATCGATTTATAGAAATATTTCTTTATAGTTTTCTAAAATGTCGTCTGCTCTTTTCTGGATCTGTTATAAGGACCTTTTGCTATTAAAATTTGTTGAAGCCACAACAAACCCAACTTTTTACCACAAGAATATCGTTGTCGTTTTTCTTTATTTTTCTTGGAAATGGTGTGTGTGAACATATGCCTTACCACCGATGCAACTAATGCAGCAGTGACCGACTCATCCATTCTATTGTTTTTTAAAGGCCCGAACGGTAAGAAATCCACTGTTTGTACATGGATTGTCCATTTCTCATCCCCTCCAAAGGTACTAACGGCAAGAAATCTAATGCCACAAGCAATGTATGCCTCAATACAAGAGTACTAATAAAGACCTATTCCTACGTAAGTCTCCAATATAAAATCTCTCTATGATGTCTAAACTTGCAAGGAAATTCAGTGGCGGAGCCAGGACTTACTTGGGGCAATATCATTCCAAGGGCCACTGTGATGTTGTTTAAATTATATGTAAACATACAAAAACAAAATGACAAAATAAGAAATCATAGAAGAACCCATATTGATTTAACTTTTTTTTAAAGATGTCTTTCTTTTATGGGTTTTAGATTTTTCCTAGGTCCCACTCTAAGATTTAGAATACAATTGCTAAGACAACTAATGCATTAAGTACATTATTAATTCTATTCTTAATCATAGGGTGGGACGTATTTTATTAGAGAAAATTTTAGAAAATTATACGAAATAATGACTTCATTTTGAGCAGTTCAGATTATCAATAGGTGAGTTCCAAATCACAGAGACCTACTCCTTTCACTCACATGATACATGATATGTAAGAAGATCTCTTTTACATACATGATACATGCTTGGTTACTGTAATTTTGGGGTTACAATGGTTAGACTTTTTTCACTTTCCTTTGCACCCAAAATGGATACTCTCCATCTCAACGATTATAAGGTCGGAAGTCCAATCTTTCCGGACTAGCTTTTTTATGGAGAACTCATGAGGTAAAAACTCAAGCAGAGAGTGATTCTTTTTTTCTTATGTTTTGTGATGGGAATTGCCACTGTTTGATGGTTACACACAATGGAGGGAATGAGTGGTGCAAGAGGGGTTTGAATTTGATCCATACACACTCTTACAAAGGGACTTTCAGACTATCCATGTTATTTATCCATCACCTTTGTCTTTGCCTATTCCTTTCAAGATGGGTTCATTCAGATACTTTGAATCTTCCTTGGCAGGAATTTTCTTCAAGCCTAGTTCAGAAATTAGGATCTGCCCCTTCTTTTATTTTAATTTTCTTTTTACTTCAAAAACCGCCCGGGGGGGGGGGGGGGGGGTTTGGTGGTGGAGATGGGGTGGGGTGCATTTTGGACCTACAAGGGATTCTCTAAAGCCTGGGGGGCGGGGGGGTGCCTGGCCTTAATGTAGCTCCGCCCCTGGTGACAAGGAAAGCCTAGAACAGGGGCTTAAAATCTTCAGGTTCCAAAACTAGGAGTTCTAAAGGTCCTTCATCCCCCACTTTTGTTTAGATGGTTAGAATCCTCAGCTGGAACTATAGAGGTATTAGCTATACCCCTACCAAATCAATTTTGGCCCATTTTCTTGCAGTTCATTCTCCTGATATCCTTTTCCTTTCAGAGCCCAAGGCTCCCCTGAACTCTCAAAACCCAACAGGTTTTCAATCCTTTGGCTTTAATCTTTCTTTCTCCAACCACAATAGTTCTCTGTGGTGTGCTTTCTGACTTTTCTAACCAACACATCTCAATCAACTTCTTGGATCCATCCACCTCTATGGCTGGCCTTATCACAGGTGTATATGGGTCAACAGATTATAGAGTCAGATGTACCCTCTGGGAATACCTGGTGAACACTTCTTCTACTAGTCTCCCTTGGACAGTGATTGGCGACTTCAACTCTATTCTCATAACTCAAGAGAAACTCAGCACTCACCCCCACTCTTCAATTTCAGTTAGAGAATTCTATGATATGATTATGGCAGCGGGTCTCAAGGACTTAGGCTTCTCAAGAAACAGATTTACCTGGGCCAATAACAGGCAGGGCCAGGCGTACGTAGCAGCAAGGCTTGATCGAGCACTCTCCAACACCGCCTGGCTTGACATCTATGAGGATCCCCCAGTCAAACATCTTCCAAGATTAGCTTCAGACCACAGTCCCCTTCTTTTGTCTCATAGGAGTAGTTTTGTTCAAAAAAACTTTCCTTTCAAATTTGAGGAGATGTGGTTACAAGATGACACCTTCTCCAAAGTAGTGGAAACTAGCTGGGCCACCACTTGTAGCGGCACTCCCAGTTCATTCTAGCCCAGAAGTTGAAGCTTCTAAAGCATAATATTAAAATCTGGTGCAAAGATGTTTTTGAGCAGCTGAAGGCCAATATAGTTAAGGCTGAACAAACAGTGTTGGCTCTTCAATCAGAATCTGATAACACCCCTACAGACCCCCTCCTCAGGCAACTCAATTATGCGAAGTCAGTCCTTCATAATTGGCTTCACGCGGAATCAGTTCACTGGAAGCAAAGGGCCAAAATCAAATGGCTTCACGATGGTGACAGGAATACAAAATTTTTTCATCTCTCGGCTAAATCCAGAGGCATTGGTAACCGTATTGACAGTATCACAGTGGATGGTACTCCTTTGGTTAAGGAAGAGGAAATCAGAGCTCAAGCCCCTATCTTCTTCTCCAATCTCCTGCAGTCATCCTCAACAGTTCCTGATGAATCTCTCTTTCAGTCAATAGGGCCTTCAGTCTCGGCTGAGCAAAACAAGCTTCTAATAGCTATTCCTCCTCCCATAGAAATCAGAGAAGCAGTCTTTGGGTTAAAGAAATGCAGCTCCCCGGGCCCAAATGGATCCTCAGGAGTGTTTTTTACATGTTGTTGGAACATAATTGGTCAAGATGTCATCTCGGCGGTCACACACTTCTTCTCTTCAAGTAGGCTATTGAGAGAAACAAACTCCTATTTCCTTGCTCTCATCCCTAAGATTCAGTCCCCTGAGACCTTCTAAGACTTCCGCCCTATCAGCCTCCTTAACTTTACCTACAAAATCATCTCGAAAATTTTGGCAACCAGGCTGTCCAGAATTCTTCATTCTCTTATTTCCAGACATCAGTCAGCTTTCGTGAAAGGGAGGACCATTCATCATCATGTGGCTCTTGCCCATGACTTATTCCAAAAGCTTAATACAAAAATCAGTGGTGGCTCAGTTTGTCTAAAAATTGACATATCAAAGGCTTTTGATAGTCTGCATTGGAACTTCCTCTTTCAGGCTCTTCACTTCTTCAATTTCTCTTTGAGTTGGATAAACCTGATGAGAGAGCTGATTTGCACTAGTAAAGGCTCAATACTGGTCAATAGGAGTCCCCGTGGATTCTTCTCTTCCTCTAAAGGGCTTCGTCAGGGAGATCCTCTTTTGCCCTACCTCTTCATCTTGGCGGAGGAGATCCTCAGCATTCAAATCAAACGTCTTAGAAAGTCAGGGAAAATAGTTCCAATTTCTCTAATGCAGTCTACTCCTTGTCATTTTATTTATGCAAATGATATTTTGCTCTTCTTGAACGCTTATAAGAGGGGTCTGTCCAGCTTCAAAGGTATCCTCTCTAAATACCAAGATTCTTTGAGTTAAAACTTCAACCTTCAAAAGAGCTAGATGTTCTTCGGAAAATGCAACTCAAGGCGAGCTCACATGGTGTCTTCCCTCCTTTCCACCCCCCTAGCCTCCCTTCTATCTACTTATCTTGGAGTTCCATTGTTCTTTGGAAGTTCAAGACATGCATTTTTTAACAAAATACCGGACTTTATCGGAGCTAGGCTGGCAAGATGGAAGTCAAAATGCCTCTCCTTTGCTAGGCATTTAATTCTGGTTAAACATGTTCTTTGTTTTTTCTCCATTCACATTTCCTTTGTTATTCCAATCCCTAGTAAAACTTGCTTTCATATTGAAAGCCTGATGAGGAATTTCCTATGGTCTGCCAACTCTGAGAAAAGGTGCAATGACTTCATCAAATGGGAAACGGTTTGTTTAACTAAACCTGAGGGAGGCATTGGCTTGCAGGGTAAAGGAGGTCAATGAAGCTTGCCTGCTGAAGTTGGGTTGGTCTGCTGCCACAACGGATTCTCTCTGGGCTAAATGGTTCAGATCAAGGTACTTCAAACGATCTTCAATCTGGGATGGAAGGAATCTAAAAGGTGGCTCTTGTATTTGGAAAAGGCTTAGCTTCCTATCTTCCTATATCCAGGGAGATAAGCAAATGGATCCTCGGGAATGGGCAAACCATTAGTCTATGGTTTGACAATTGGATCGATCATGACCCTATTGCTCCCAGATTCTCTGACATTCAATTTTCAGCTAGGGATCTAGTGGCGGACATCATACAGAACAATAGTTGGCAAATTCCAAACCACCTCCCAGCTAAGTTAAAAGCCTTCCTTCATCAATCATCTAGCCCCATTCTCATAGGTGGCAGTGATGTTCAAGACACCCTGTCCTGGCGAGGAGACTCCTCTAGTTCCCTCTCTCTGAAATATGCTTGGAATCTTCTGGGGTCTGCAGCTGTGGAGGTTCCCTGGGCTGGCCTCATATGGAACAAGTTCTTCTGCCCTCGCTTGGCCTGTTTCTCCTGGCGTCTCCTTCATAGGAAAACTCCGACAGACTCCTGGGTGAAAAGGAAGAGGAAGCTCTATGGCGTCCAGATGCAATAAATGCTTCATTAGTGAGGAATCCGACCTTCACCTCTTCTTCAATTGTAATATGGCTCGCTAGTTCTGGGTATGGCTTCTGACCCTCAATGGCGTTCTTCCCCCCTTCCCTTTCTATGCTTCTGAGATTTGGATTGCCTTAGCCAAGGACACATATGGCCCCGAAAGAAAATGTGCAGCAGCCATTTTCTTTCAAGCCATCTCAGTCCTTTGGTTCCTCTAAAATGGTTCAAAGTTTAGAGGCAAGTTCCCCTCCCTGGTTAGAGCTAAAATTCTTTTCTGGAACCGTTTCAAGAGTATGGTTAGCTCCCTCTCAGGTTCAGGCGATAGGCAGGCTCTTCCTCTCCTCCCCATCTTAAAGACTTTGGGTCTAATTGATTAGCTTTGTCTGATCTGTTTTTATTATTTTCTCTTTTTTGGCCTATGTTTTCTTTGCTTTCCTTCTGTTGTTTTGGGGGCTATTCCTACCCTGTTTCTTCTCTTTTCTTTTCTTTTAATACAAATTGACCTTACAGAAAAAGATGCTTATAATTTATGGTTTTTTTTTCTTATTATGTCCGTAAGCAACAAGAAGAAAGGTTTGGGTTTTTCTTCTCAAAAAAATCATTCTATGGGTCTTTTCCACTTTGATTATACAAAAATGTTGTTGCTGTTGCTGTTGTTGTTATTATTATTACTATTACTATTGTTATAAATTTGATTACAGTGATTTCAACAGGATTTTTCCTCTGATTACCCACAAGAATCGTGATTCGCGTATGACTTTTTATCTCTTTTTAATATATGAAAATAGCATGCTTTTAGATATGTTGTAAATCCATTAATAGGATTATATCAAGCGATGCACTTAAGTTATCTTGAATTGTGATCTTTCCATTTTTTAATTGCTTTTTTCTTTGAATACATTTTAGAGTGCAGCATATTTGATATTTATTACTAATTATTGAATTACTAGGGCATCACATTTTAAAACTAGTTATTTTTCATTAGGGCATCACATACATAGTAAGTAGTAATCCTTTCATTAGAGCTTCCCCTTTTAAAATAAGGCACCTTAGACAAGTCCCATGGTCTCTAATAGGTGCCACATCATATCCAAGTCTTTTTAAGAGTGACAAGCGATCGAAATTATATATATTAAAACAAACGGAGAGGTCTCATATGAAGTGTGCCACGGCATCCCTCCTCAATTTCATGACGCACATCAGTGCTCTCACTTAAGCCATGTGGTATCACAATAATAAAGCTCATCCTTTAATCTCTCTAACTCCTAAAATCATTTCAAATTCCCTAAGATTTCTCTTACATCCTTCCTTTTAAATCATCTTAGTCAAATCTCATTTTTATCTCACATAATTGGATTGTGATAAGTTTTAAACTCTCCCATCTCTCTTAGTCATTACTTAATATACACGTTTCCTATTATCTCCTTATTTCTCGTCATACTCTTTAAAATTTAAAATATTTCTATATTCAAATAATGTTCCCTAACACTACCATAAAATCATCCGGTGGCCACTTAATAGTGGCCCATACCATATATAGATATAAGTGGCATGGACTATAATTATAATTTATACAATAAAACAGTGGCCTGTTTCAATCTAAAACAGTGGGTCCAGGCTTAAGAATGCCATGCGCTGGCCCGAATATGCCTTATAATTGCTTCCAACTATAAATTTGGAAACTGTAAATCTAAATTTCAAGGTTATAATGTTGGGGCAACAATAGTTGCACGGGCCTCATTAAGGGGCAACAATATTCACATTATAATTATGGCCTAATTATTGGGCCCGGATTACCATTGGCAATACATTAAGGGCATAGTATTCTTAAGCCCGGGCCCGGTGTCCTAACAATAAAATAGTTGCCTAAGTATCTTTGAATTACATGGGTTAATTTTTAATTTTAATTTAAGATAAATTTCCAAAAATGCATTTGGAGAGGATAAAGTTTATCATATATCAAATACTCTACGTTTAGAAATGTACTTCTCTTTCCTCTTGAGCATTGTTCTGTGATCTTTACTTCATTTAAATTTCGATAAATAAAATAGACTTTAAGAACTATATATAATATATTTTTCTTTTATATTTACTTTTGGGGTTTTTACTTGGAAAAACACTTTAGGTGGGCACTATACTGAACATGGAACATTAGGCAAACATATACCTAATAGGAAATCCGTACAGAAAAATCAACTTTTTAAACGTTGGTAAGGTTTAAATTTGATTGAAGTGAAACTTTGCCCCACAATGAATTCAAAACAATGGTTTTTCTTGTGATGATTTCAAAGCCTTATATGTATCTCTTATCTTTCATATGAATCAGTTAAAATTAAAAAAATTATAGATTCTCTCGAATTAGTTATCCTAATGGACTCTTCCTATCCTAATTGCAACAAGAAAAAAGACACCCATATATAAACTTTAATATATTTTTATTTTGGGCGCGGACCTTTGTTGGTAGTTATTTATTAAAATCACTTCCCTAATCTACAAAAACACGATCTGAGAGTAGAGAGCTTTTTGGCCCACCTTCCTAGAAGACTCGTCTTAGAACGATTTCTTGACTTACATCATCTCAGTAGTAGTTTAAATACTCTACAATTCTATAACTCGTACTTTAAAAAAAATCCCCTTTATAATTATATAACTTTTATTTTGATAAAAATCACCTTAAAAAATTATGCATCTTGTTTTTATCTTGTTAGTTTGAAAGCAGGGTCCATGTAAATTAGAGAGAAATTTGGCCATGGGAGCCCTCTCAATTGCAACTTTAAGCTTCAATTGGAACTCGAATCATGTTGAGTTGACCACAATTAGAATCGGATTTGTATTAGATTGATCGTGCTTAAAATAATTGATCAAGGTTTAAAAAAATAAAGATATTACCTTTGTTTTATTTTTTGTAGTTTTAATTATATAGACATCAAATCATTACATTGACAACCAAATCAAACAACTATTATAAATATGAAATATACAAAATCAAACCAAGAAAAGAAAAATGAGAAGTATATGAAAATATGATGGGGCTGTTGTAATATTTATCACATATAATATGCTTGAATAAGATATTTCAAAAGGTATTATATTCTATATATGATCAATCTGATAGTTGGCTCATCTTTGATTAAAATAAACTACACCCGAAAGCAAAGGTATTAATTTTCATATATTTTCAATTATCATATGATTTTTAAATAGATAAGAGAGAAAGGAATGCACTTAACAAAATTAAGTGATATCTTATCTACTTAATTAAGTTGTTGATACGAAGTAAATTCAATTAATCCATTTCTCATGATTCTTAAAAATCATTGAAAAAGAAATTCACTGATTTAAAATAATGTGTTGCTTTTTCGAAGTAACTCAAGATCCTTTCAATTCTTTTGTTATTAATAATTTATATGTTTATATTATGGTTTTTTTTTTTTTTTTTTGTTGCTTGGCAAAGGGCTAGGCATGAGCTATTTTGCTAGTTTCAAATAAAAAAGGAGCAATTATAATAGAAATCCTCAAATATCCGGAAACCCTGAGTTCGATCCTGAAATACATGACACACCTCATAAAGGCCCGTACAATGTATATATATTTTTCTTGACCAAGTTGCTCTCCACACGCATGTGTGCAATAACACGCCTCAAACACGTATGCATGAGTCAGCCACTAAAGTAAAACACGCACTTGTCCTTTCTAATTATAATAAAATCCTTCTAACACCCATTGGCCAATTTGTTAGGTAAAGGCATCACAAACTCTCATTGGGCATCAAAGATAAAATAAAGGGTAGCTAGGAAATGAATATGTCACTAATTACAATAAATGGATTGTAGTTAACGTTAATGGAAGTAGATAGAGAAGTGGACCCTTAAATGAATGTAGCCTATTTGGATGGAAACATTTGGGGATGATATGTGTGGTGAAATTAGTGATATCGAATTCCTTGGCCCCCAAAATAGAATTCGAATTTGTTAACGGTGGAGATAACTCTTGAAAGCCCAGAGATGTGAGAACTATGATAGCGAAAATTCATTTTCTCACATGCTATCATCTCTAAACAACTCTAAAAAGTCGAACTTTTGCAACTTTAAATAAGCCTAAAAAAACCTCAGAAAGTGCCCAAAAAGACGAGATGATCGCCCTGAATGAACTACTATGCTAATCTTCTACAACTTGAACCCAAAAAGTGTTGGAGAAACTCCGAAAAATGACGAGCAGCTTATGAAGGAAACGAAAAAAAAGACTTTACCAGAGATTTTTTACCCTACTTGCACAAGTCAACATTCTTTTAAGACTTTTTTTCGTCGTATCCCATGATATCATGTATTTTATTTGATTCTACATCATGCACTTTTTGCAACCCGCAAGCGAATTCATTAATTTTTTATAGAATATGAAAAATGATATTTTGTAAAAAGCAAAAACACATCTGATCCAACATTTCTCAAGTTCTATCATTTGGAATTTGTTTTTCCTAAAATATTATATAAAATCCATGACATCATAGGACAATCTCTTGATATCGTGGGATTTATCAGTATATGTGACATACACTATTCTCATAATATCATAATTCCATGCTATATTATTATTACACGATCTATCTAGCACATATTTACATTGTTATAACTCTATTGATTATTTTCATTGTCTCTATTCCGTTTGATGCATTAATATTATGCTATTCGTATAATGTGCTACTAGGTCCTTTTGAATCTCATCCTTTTTTAACCTTTGTGCTGTAGGTAGTGTTATCAAAACAGCTATCTCGGAGAGTAAAGCGTTTTATAAGGCAGGAGACTTCGAGTGGGGTAAAAAAGGCCCCCAACACGAACTCATCTTTCAATGGACGTTGGATAAGGGGAAAGAAACGTCCCTTTTTGAGACTCCTGTTTTTTGCATGAGCCTTAGCTCTACAGCGACCTTTTCATGTATCTTACTCATAACGGTAGACATGCATCAAAGTGGGACCCTGTGAACTAGACTGCTGAGTGCAATTGAGAAATCTCCTTGAGGCATCTGGTTACACACCCTTTGGCGATGTTAGTTTTTCAAGAGGTGTATAAAGTGGTACTGTGAGAAAGTAAACTCAATGGTCGATCTTTTTACTGCACCCATGTTTCATAGGTTACAACGAGCGAAAATGTAAAATCTCAACTACCAAAACGTTCTACGTTCACTTTTCCGACAGCCGAAGGTCTCAATTTTTAAAACCCTAACAAATTGATTACTTTATCAATGGCTAACTTCTCATCTCACTTAAACTTACTTTATCATGTGATAACCAGTACTTCTCTACGTTCAAGGGCTTATCCGGTTCACACTACATGCATCGAAGCTTCCATCCATACCTCGCTGTGTGGCCCATCTAAGGCCCCACTTGGGAATGGGATTGGGGTCTCCTCGTCTAGTTGGGGCCTGCCTGTCTACAAAATACGGGTCTCATCTAATCATCATAATCCCTTGATCAACAGCCAACAAGTTTTATCTTTTAAAAGATTGACCCGTTTATCTAACAGTTCATTCCATTCAGACCGGTGTAAAAAATAGGAACCATTGTAATTTAGTGGGGTCTTTTATGTGTGGTCCATTCAGATGGGCAATCAAATGTGCCCCACTGTGAGGTGTGCACAGGCATGCGAAAAAAGAAAAAAAAAGTGTGCATAGTATAATTTCTGATCATGACATTTACTTTAAATAATGCCTAATTGTGCATCACATACACACTGCGGATTACACATGTGATGTACCTACATAAGCATCCTCTTCCCTATGGAGCTGGAAGCTGCCGTCCCAGAGTCTTAAGGAAAGCAATGGCTTGACTTGGGTGACAACTCGGGCCACCTACGGTCAAGCATTTGCTTATCCCATTACTCCACACTCATACTCTGTTTACCGTAGAATTGATCAGCTAAAAAAGAATAAAATAAATGAATGAATACAATAAATTAGACCCATACTGATCCAAATGCTGAAAAATGGTGCAACTAGAGTCTCGAAGGTCTTAAACCAAGGTATTATGATAATCGAATAAGCCTCCTTCCACATGAATTTCATACTGTTTCTTTTCTTTTCTTTATATGGGAGGGTCTCTCAGCCCTTAGGGCCGGATTAATTCTTTTTGGGCCTAGGGTGAGTCAGGTAAATCCTATATGACCCAGTGTAATAATGCACTTTTGAACCCTCAACTTCTTCAAGCAAACCGTGATCTAAACCGATTGAGTCACCCTTCATGATAGAATTTTATACGCCTAATGGACGGTAACTAATATTATCAAATTCAAAAGAGAGTTACAAGATTCAACCATATAAACAAGGGATTCTTTGCACTTCACAGTGCATTTGACAATGAACAGGGGTTTCATTACCCTTCACAGTGAGTGGCTACCATATATGCTTTTCTACTGGACTTTGCCAACATTATAATACTATACTCCGATCAAAAGGAAGAAAAGAAAACAAGGAATTCATCAGTAACGTGCCTTTTCCTCCTCTTCTAAGCTCATTTTCTACCTGATTGAGACAATGGGCTCCACCCAGTTGTCCACTTCTCAATAGAGTACGAGTCACAAATGCCGGTGGAAATTGGGAACTCCAGGGAAGCAAATTTCAAATAAATCGGCGCGGTTCCATTCCACCTCTGTTAGGATAAGCACACAGGCTAAACCATCCAAGCCCAAGCAGACCAAAGCTAGTTTAATCACAGCTGTATAATAAACCTAAGTAGAATAAGATTTCACAATATGAGATAAACTTGCTGTATTAGGAAGATCTCATGATGTGTAAATAATGTGTAATTAATCTTATCAACCAAATCTACACTATGTAAGTAGAGAAATGCTCTTATGAGAGTGACTCTCACGCTACCATGAGAGTAAGGGGCAACCCTTACATTTAGGTTTCGGATTTGGATTCAATGGATATAGGTTCCTCGTACACTCATAGGAGTGTGAGAGTTACTCTCATAGTAAATATACTATTAATACATCTATCCATGCGAAACAACCCATGGTGAATTCATTCAAACCTTTCCCTCATATACTATAAAAAGAAGGCACCATGCCAAACCAAACTCCAAAGAGAGAGCAGCAGAAGAGGAAGAAGATGGCTAAGACGACCTGGATAGTTCTACTTGTATTCCTCCTACAAGTGCTATCTCTGGCCTTGGCTGACCCAAGTGCTGCACCTGGGTCTCCTCAAGTGCTGAAGCCATTGAAGAGGGAGGAATACGATGGAGGAAGGATCCTTGACATCTCCCACGTCTACAGAGAGGACTTGCCCGTCTGGGAGTCGGATGAGGGCCTCGGCCACTTCCTCCGGCTCGTGATGAGCATAAAGAACGGGTCCTTGGACAACGTCTCCGAGATGAAGATGCAAACCCACACAGGCACCCATGTCGACGCCCCCGGCCACTTCTTCCAGCATTACTTTGAGGCCGGCTTTGACGTCGACACCCTCGATCTCGCCACCCTTAATGGTGTTCAATAACTCCCTTTTTCTTGAATAGTTGTTAAGAACTAATCAACCCCAATCTTAATTCAATCTATTTACTTTTGCTGGCTGTTTTTACATAGAATAATACTTTAGGCTCTGCTTTTGTAAGTACCCCACATCACAAACACTTGGGAATTTGAATGTTTTCACAGTAGGGTCATCACCAATTGATGATATTATCATATTGGAGAGTAGTTTCTATCATAGTTTTGAGGTGATTTGAGGATAACTTAATATATATTGGCGTCAAGTGGCAGACAGATTCTTGGGTGGGGAATTGAATTGCTCTGATTCATCTTCTGGTGGAACAATTCTGCTGACTTCATTTTTTGTCCTAACAAATGGTTTTAATAAGACAATTGTTTTTTTTTTTTTTTTCCTTTTGGATTTATATTTGACAGTGAGTAATGGTTGTACTTTAACAATCCAAGGAAGTTGGCTTGATTACTTATCTGTGTCATGTTGGTTAATATCTAACTGCCATTTTATTTGCTTAATGTCTTTTTGTAGGACCTGCACTGCTAGTGGATGTTCCAAGAGATAAGAACATAACAGGTAATGTGTCATAGTAACCATTAATGTAGGAGCTAGCGTTTATATTATATCACAGTGCTAATTCATTAACCGGACAAATAGCAGAGATGAAGCTATTGTAGAGAACTAGTATACTTTGTTTTTGTTGATCGTGGCGCTGGCTCGCAGGAGCTTGCTCAGATTATCAGGGGAGCTGGTGGCTGGTGGATCTCAAAATTTATACAATTCGATTCTTCATTAGTTAATTTTAACCGTAAAATCCATGCCCTGTCATATCCATGGCATGTCCCTCCCATGTCCACTCAGTACCTGGGCGTCACAGCGGGCTTCAAATTTTACCTTAAAAAGAAAAAGATATTCCTTTTCTCATCCTTCCATGACTGTTTCTTTTCTTTACAGCTGAAGTTATGAAATCCCTCAAAATCCCCAAAGGAGTGCGGCGTGTGCTTTTCAGGACATCAAACACTGATAGGTACTCTCTGAATATTTAGATCTCTGCTCTATCATTGTAGTCATAATTATAATTTGAAGAAATTTGATTAGAATTAGTAGCTTTTCCTTCTTGATGTTATCTTCATTTTATTTATCCAACCAATATCCACTTGGGTTGACAAATTTCTACATCCCTCTCTATGGGGCCCATACGGATCCATACTGATTGCTGAGGCAGATGGGATGGGGAGGAATTGATGTAGACTGGGCATGGGCTAGATATCACTTTAATAAAATATCCTAACATTTCTTTTAGTGCCTCTTGAGTTAAATGTTCCTGTTAAGTGATTCAATCTAATCGCTGTGAGTGACATTCTGGGAGTAGGTACTTGGGTATGGATTGATTATAGGTTGAGCCCATTGTGTAGAATAAAATGGATTGTATGGAACTTGGTGTTAATGCCAACTTCAGACCTTGCCTTACCACAACTAGTGATGAAACGTGTTGGTTTGGGTTGGGTCCATTGTGTTTCAAGACTCATACTGAACAAACTGAAAGGGGACCCAGAGCTGGACCTAGATCCATCTGGTCCTGAAAAGAGGGCCTACACCCAGACCCAAATTGAGGCAGGATTCACTTTTAAGGGGCACACTGTAGGCCTTAAAAAGTAAAAAAGAAACATAAATCTGATGCAAAAGATTAGAACTGAGGGTAGGTTTCTTATGCAAAAACAACTTAAGAAACATGATTTGATATATTGGTAATGGGATTCATACCGGTAACAATTTAAAAAACATGATTTGATATATCGATAAATGTTATATCTTTAAACCCATAGGGGTAGCTCAGTTGGCCTAGGACCACGGTTTGCACCCGGAGGTTGAGGGTTCGAAACTGCACCATCATACTAGGGCCACAGGAGATTTACCTGGCTCCCCCGAGCTCGTAGGGATTATTCCGGCTCAAAGGACTTAGACACATGGTATCAAAAAAAAAAAAAAAAAAAAAACCCTCACATAGTATCTCTATTAATACATCAATGCTGTCTCAAATGTCATTGCAACCGGAGCAGTGTTTTGGGATATTTTATCCTCTGTCATGATACATAGTTGTCTTCTCAGGCAGCTTATGTGGAAACGGAAATTTGATTCAAGCTATGTTGGATTTACGAAGGATGGCTCACAATGGCTGGTGGAGAACACAGATATCAAGCTTGTCGGTAAGCCATGAATTGTTCCCCCTTACTAAAAAGGTGTTTCCATGATTTCTAAAAATGCAGTTTGAAAGTATGTCATTTATCATCTATCATCTCATCACTGGCAAATAAATTATCAAGCTCCAAAAAAAAAGCATTAGATTATACTACTTTTCAGGTGGATAGTAGTTTATGATATGTAATGTGTGGGTAATTAATCCAACCTGCTGAAGTTGTTAATGCAACTGTCCTGATTGATTACTCACATATAGTTTCTAACATGTTTTAATGACTTGTAGGGCTTGATTACTTATCTGTTGCTGCATATGATGATTTGGCTCCCACGCATCTGGTCTTTTTAAAGAGCAAGGTAAGAAAATTTTCCATTTAATTCAAGGGTATTTTATGTGGGCTTTTCCGTTTTAAATCTTAAGTTCTAACACGATGTAATCTTGTTGTATCATTTCACTTTCTGAATTAAATCTTCCTAAGTCATAACCATTTAAAAGGAATTATGTTAACAGCATTTTTATTGTTATCAATGACAAATCAAGCTGATGCTTCAGGAAATCATCCTAGTGGAAGCTCTGAAACTGGATAATGTAAAGCCAGGAATATACTCATTGCACTGCTTGCCTCTTAGATTGCTCGGTGCTGAGGGATCACCTACAAGATGCATTCTCATCAAATGATTCTATTATTCCAGTGAGTCCTTCTATGCAAGTAGTTATATTTCCAAATTATTTTATCACTAATATTTGCACCCGGATCCACTTTTCATTTATATGTACCATGTGCAGGCCATTGTCAAACTCAGAATGCGTATGGATGATCAATTAATAGCATTGAAGTCGTTAATCTTATGTAAAATGTTGTGCTTTTAATCTACTTCCTACATGCTTTTGAAACAATGCGGGTACCTCAGGGACCCATGTACATGTGATGAAATAATGATGATTTAAAGATATGATAGATGTGATGATTTTGGAGTTACTGCCACCCCTTTGAAGTAGATAAATAAAGACACCTGTTGTTGAAAAAACTTCTCCAATGAGAGTGCCCATTCATGTCGTCACCAAAGCGGGACCCCCCAATCTCACCAAATCTTGTGTTGGGTGATGAATGGCATTGATGGCACAGAATGCAGGAGAAAATAGTCCCCTGATGTATATGTTTATCATGAAATGGTTGCAAATTTTAAACTTCTATTCACAATGTGATTATTCTAGAGTAGTCACAAAAATGACTATTTTGGGGCTATTAGGACTCTTTGAGGTGTAATTAATTGATGTTGAAGAGTATGAATTGGATGGAACCCAAATGAAGATGTTGTTGAGGCTTCATAGGGTGGTGTGTTGTGTTCTCTTCTGCGGTGGTAATGATGATGAGATAATGATATCTGTCTTCTCTCATTTCTTTTAGTTAAAATTATGACAAACTTTGGCATCACCTTGTTTAAGATTTATGTCACATTTGTGCCATCATCTATTTACGGATTTGCACATTAAAAACCTGTTTATGGACCTAGGGACTTACCTGGTTGATTGCCCAAGCCCAGTCCACGATTTACGGATGTGCAGCAGTTTGACGCCCATAATCTCTGATTGGGGCCTGACATTTGTCATGATCATGGACCAGGCCAGCTCGGGCCCGATCAGGCACAATCTACTTTGGGTCCTTCTTGGATTAAGTGATAGAAAGCCCCAAAGCTTGCCTCAACCTGAATAAGGAGTGCTCATAATTTGTTAATAATTTTTTTCAAACGATGGTTAGAAAACACGTACAGCTGATAGCAAGCCCCGTTTGGCCCAGCTTGATTGACTATGTGGGTGGGCTTAGGACTGGCATTTATGGCCCATGTTAGGCTTGGGCTGGCTATTGCCCAGTGTTTCTAACATTGAACCTGGCCTGGATTTGGCTCAGCCCGGCCTGACGCAGGTCATGAACACCCCTACCCGACATTCTATCTAACAGCTACACAAGCTGAGACCAGGCATATGTATGCTTGGCCAACAATATGCGTGGCCTGTCCCAGCATAGTTTGCAAACAGGCTGGGCTGACCCAAGACATAGTTCGAGGGCTTATTATCTGACATTCACATCTTTGGAAAGAGCTAGAAGGCTCTGATTGCTTTGGGCAAGATCTAGGAGGATATAAGATCCATGATTTTGCAGTACTCCCATCAACATCTTTAACATTTTTTTTAAAATTATTTTTTGCATAATTTACAAGCATCAATCATGGTTTTGATCGTCTCTTTCTAGGGCTGACAAAAAAGAATTAGTCGTGTGTTCTAGCTGAAAAGGAGTTTTTAACAGCCTCGAATGTTAAACCCCAATTAGGAAAGGAGTATATAAAGCTGGATCCGCTAAACACTTTTCTTGGGTGTAGGGGGGTAGGATCAGCTTTCAACGAAGGAAAACCTGCAATTTAGGTATTACTAGGTCGGATGCAGCTTTTCCTCCTCTCTCAAAAGAGAAAAACTTGCAATTTAGACATTACGGGATCGGATACAGCTTTTCCTCTTCTTTCAGCAGAGGAAAACCTGCAACCTCTTCTCTCTACGGAGGATAATCAACAATTGTAGCTTTACCTCCAATAAAATCAACGGTAAGCTTGTTACTCCAGTTTTATACATGTTTGGGTTGGGTCTTTAATAACTCCCTTTTCACCTTTACAGTAATTCATAGGCTTTAATAACTCCTTTTTGACCTAATACATGAAATAAACCTCTTTTCATCATCTTGTAATATTGCCTTAACATCTTTGGGAAGAACTAGAAGGATTCTAGTTGCTTCGGGGAAGATCTAGGAGGATTCAAAATCCGTTATTTTGCACTCCCATCAACATCTTTTACATTTTTTTTCATCATTCAAGGTTTAGGTCTTGTTGAAAAGGGGTTTTTTAAAGGCTTGGAATGTTAAATCCTAATTGGGAAAGGATTTTATAAAGTTGGGCCCCAGGACACTTCTCTTGGGTGTAGGCGGTCAGATGTAGCTTTTCCTCTTCTCCCAGAGGAGGAAAACCTACAACTTAAGAATTACTTGCTTTAGGATTTTAGATTCAGGGCCTGTTTCTTTACGAGCATTTCTGACAGGAATTCAGGCTGTCTGTGGATTCAAGAATTCCTGTCAGAAATTCAATGTTCTTTTGGTGGTTTTCTTAGTATTTAAGGCAGCCAGAATTTTCAAATGCCAAAAAAGTGGAATTCCAAAATGCTAACCCCTCCAAGAGCATTTCAAAATTCTGGAACTCCGAGAAGTTTGGTTGGAACTCCGGCACCCAACTGTGAACCCTTCTACCAACAATAAAGTGGGCCTCATATTTACAATTATAAAAATTATACCTATGCAATTCCTATCAAGATGGGTCCATGTTCAAATTTCTAAAATTGGGCCCCACACTTCCGTTTCTAAAAGATGGGCTCATGTACCATATGCCTGAGGTGGGTCCACATTATAATTCTTATAGTTGGGTCCCAAGTTCACAACCACAAAAGGTGGGACCCATGTACTACAATGCATAAAATGTGTAATTCCATTCTAAAATTTATGTAGCAATGAAACATGAATTTTATGAAATTCAGAAATTTAGAAATTCTCAAGCAAGAATTCAGATGACATGTGATTATTTTTTGCAGGGAATATGTTTTTTATTTTTTTATTTTCTATTTTTGCTAATTGAATTGTGAAATTGGTATATAAACAATGCATACAGGAGCAAAATTCTAGTCAGGAATTCTTATAGTTATGAAACAGAGAATTCAGGAAATTCAGGAATTCAGGAATCCTCAGGCAGGAATTCAGGCATAAAAGAAGCAGGGAATTCAAGAATGACAGAATTCAATAACATTTCAGAATTCCAGCATTTGAAAATCCTAATCAACCACCAGACATGAATTCTAGGAATTCTAGGAAAGAAACGGGCCCTCAGCTTTGTGAGGGTTGTTTACAACTTTTCCTCCTTTCTCAAAGGAGGAAACCCTATCGGATGGCTCATATCCCAAAACATGTTATAAATTTTAGCAATTCTAATGTTGGATACGTAGGTGAAGAAAATGGACAATCACAAAAATCTGAGGACCAGGTTTCCCATTCCATTATGGTTTTTGTCTCCAGCCGAAGGGGCTGTCAGTGTGGGTATTAGAGCTATGCAGAGACCCAACCATCGTCCAAAAATAGATGGCAATAACGCTCTTTAATTTTCAAGTAAAAGTCCTCTTCGAGAAAATAAAGGGTGAAAAAGCAGTCTGAAGGGAACGGCCAGGATTATGGGTGACTAATAATATGTGGGAATGGTTGACCACAAGGCTATGCCCTAGTAGTGTTAAATCAAGCAGATGCATGTGGGGCCCACCTTTTAAGGATCATAATGGTTCTAAATTGTAGGACTCTGCCCATTTACTGTCCCTCTTTTTAATATTCACGTTATAAGGGACATGAATTCTATCAATGAACCATTTATTAATTAGGATTTCAAAAAGAATAAAAAAGAAATTGATGCCCTTGATTATAACCTTAGTAGCTGCTTCATTGCCCCAAGTGTAAAGATGGACAAGCACAAGAAAGCTACACTTTTTACACTCTCAATTCAGTGGTCTATCTTACACAGAAAGAATGACTTGAAATATGGGTGTATACTGATGAATGGATTAAGAATTTAATTTGATGACTGGATCTATTTCATGCATCTCCTTAGGTGGGTGATATTTTGACCTGGATAACTGACCTAGAGAACTCATAATAGGATTGATGTAGGGAGGATCCATGTTAAGTGAAAAGTAAAAGGATACATAGGGAGTTGATATTTGATATGAATGACTCATGCATCTAGTGAACACTCAATTCGGAGTTGACAATAAAAGGGTTAGAATTCTTCATCTTCATATAGTGTGAAGAAGCATAGTTGGAAAGTCGATGAAAACTCGACTCGATGTCGAACCTGAGTGAGTTAAACTTGGAAGATTCCATAGGTTAACTCAAAGACTCATCAAGATCTTGACTTGATTCTATCCCTGTTTAATCAATTAGCATATGGAAGGTGAGTAGGTGGCTCACTCAAATTCATCTCTTTTTGGTAGATTAGGCCAAGGCAGGAGTAGCTTAGCCCCCCTATTTTAATCAGTTGGCTATGAGAAGTAACAATGTAACGTTTACGTGATATTTTGTTTATTGAACAGTTTACATTTCAAGTCATGTTTGCAAGGATTACATACATAGAGATCTTCTTTTTGAACAATGATACATTTATCTATGAGTAGATCAAATTTCTATGGTTCCTTATGCTGGAGTTCTTTTTACTGCTCAGATTATTTCTGGCTGGTTTCAAACAGTAGGGAAAGGGAGATTGGAGGAGCATCTCTAGAAACTATATATGGTCATTTTCTTTTGTGGAATTTCTACCAGGAATTCACCATGTCTTAGAATTTTTGGACATGATGTGACATGCCGTCCACTGAAATCTCTAAATTTCATGTTTCTTCACTCGCATTTCTGGATTCCAGCCACATCAAAGGTCTCTTATAACCTTGGGGAATCTAGGAATTCCACTCTCCTTGCATTTTGGTGGAATTTCTGAATGCTCAGGCCCAATGTTGCTTTGAAGATTCTCCAGACAGGAATTTCTAGAATTCCAGCAAAGAAACATGCCACAAAAGTCAAAGACACCCACACAAGTGCCAATCATCGACCTACAATGTGCAGCTTTGGAGCTGGACCTTCTTATCATTGTCCATCCAATCATCATTCCACTATGCACGCCAAAATAAAAAGAGAGCTAGACTCCATGATAGAGAGTTAGAACATAGGCCCTGTATGCTCTTCTAGTTTTTCTCTTTTGGTAGGATCATGTAAAAGGTTGATGGGCAGGCTTTGTACAATTTTTACTCTCTCCCAGTTTCTATATGGAGAGGAGTAAAATTATGAGAAGAGTTTTTTAGTTTTTTTTTCTTTTTCCTTTGGCATTGTTTCTTAACTATCTCTTTTGAGCGTTGGCATTCATGCGTCAATAATGGAATACTAGCATGAAAGCCCCATTGCAGGGTTAAATATCATCCAAATGAAATAGTTAATAAATGTTAATATTTAAATTAATTATCAACTAAAAAAAAAGGGATAAAAATCATTTGATTAACGTTCAATACAAATGAGAAAGCCATGAGCAATGGATGCACAGTTAAGTCCTACATAAATTGATTTATAAGTTAAAACTAATATCTAAAATAAATAACAATTAATAATAAGGTTGAGGTACACCAAAAATTAGTTTAGGCCACGCCAAATACTAATTTTATTCAATAACCCAAAAGGCACACACAAAAATTAAAGAGAATTCAGAAATATGGGATTGCCCTTCAAATCAAAGTAAAAATAAATAAGAAGAAAGCTATTAAACAATGTGCTTTTGATATAAAAACTTGAAAATCACCTTGATTTATAAAAATAAAAAATAAAAAAAATGATGCATTTATGCTCATTTTGAATGCTGTAGAAAAACTCTGAAAATCACCTTAATTTATAGAGTTGGAAGACATCCCGTAGAATTTGGCCACATCTACACAAATGAGCCCAAAAGACACATTTTATTGAAAATGCACATATGTATTTTTAAAAAGACACATTCAACAAATGAGCCCAAGAAGGGGCATTATATTGAAAAGGCACATATGTTGTTTTGGAAAGACACATTTAAGTGGGCCCCAAAAAGCTAATGTGGCTTCTCCTGATGTAATAATTGAGTTTTTTTTTCCCCACCAAAACACAGTGTTAAAAGAGAAAGAACGTTAAATCATGTGAGTGAAGTAAAATGTGTCCCAATTCAATCAGCTTGAAACATAAATGTAGGCGGTAAAAACGACACCTACTTAGTTAGAGATGAGATCGGGGTTAAACTTCTTAGAAGGGGGAATGCTGAACTCCGAGAACCTGAAAAGGAAGGAGAAAGATTTGGGTCAGAGGCCCTGGTTGCCGTGAGCCGAAGGCACTCCGATGCCTGAGTTAGCTCTGGTAAAACTAAACAGGAGGAGGAAGAGAGAAATGAGAGCGTGTAGTATTGAGGGTTATGCGTTGGATATTGCGTACCTCTCATGGGACTGATCCCATGCATATATAGGCAAATGTTCCTCGTTTATTCTCTCTGTGAGTGGGGGTAGGTGAGGTGAGGTCCCATCGTTCCTTACCCTGACAGGCGGCCGTAGGTGAAACGGACAACACCCCTACCTTACTTTCCACGCCTTCAGCCAGCTAGCGTACAGGGGTGATAAAGCACACCTCTTATCACCATAAATGAGCAATCCTATCGCCATAAATGAGCAATCCTATCGCCATAAATGACCGCCCATATCTGTCAGGGTGCGCCGTATTTCCAGAAGGAAGGTGGCGGCCCACTCTGATTCTAGTGCTGCGGTATGGGACTAAGGATGGCGTGTCCGTGGCGCGCCCTTGTACCGGGCTGACGCTCATACCGAGATGCCGAACTGTGGTGCTGAGCTTGTAAGCTGCCGACCGAACTACCGAGCTGCCAAGGTATTGACCGAGCTGCCGAGCTGACGACCTTCTACCGCAGAGGTTGAGGAGCTCGGCGAGTTTAGTCGTGATCCTTGTCTAACTTCGTCATTACGGCGTTTTACCCACACAATAAAGATGAAGTTGTCATATGAAATTCTCTTTCAGATGGTATGTCGTTCCTTCTCCTGCAAAATTACACTCACAAAGAGCAATTGCAGTCCAATCACATGGTTTGTTCATATATGCCCATGAGCTTTCAAATAGGAAAAACTAACCATAGCCAGCAGCATAATTGGAAGTTGCTCTTTGCCTCTTTGCAAGTACATAGTTGTGGTTCAGAGTCATGTTAGTAATAAAAATAAAGGACATTGTAGAACGGAATACAACAAGTTCACAGAGATATTGGATGACTTTTAATCTGGAAATCTTGTGGTACGTACATTCATTCACGTGGAGCACAATCATATTAGTGGCCTAGATCAACAAAGAATGACCCCACTGACAATATTTTATGCATCGCTATTCTGAACGTTCTTATGCCTCGAGAAGAAGCAATTGATTGGATGTTACTTATAGAAACTCTTTAAGTAATATAAGTTTTAAACGTACCTTCAACCTAGTCGATATGTCCGAGTGGTTAAGGAGACAGACTCGAAATCTGTTGGGCTTTGCCTGCGCAGGTTCGAATCCTGCTGTCGACGATTTTTTACCCTTTTTTTTTTTTTTTTTTTTCTGGGCTAGTCCATTTAATTATCAGGTTACAAAACTTGGCTCATATACTTGGCTGAGTCGAATCCAACCTAATTGATTGCCACCTCAAGTGCCTTGAATGAACCCCAAGAGCACTACCATAGTGGGGCTGTAGAGGAGTTTATCCTGCTTCTCTTTGGGGTCGGAAGGATTAGTTCACAGCCCAAAAGGTGGGAACCCTCCAATAGCAAAAAATAATAATAATAATAATAAAAGTGGCTTGAATGTGTCAAAAAATTCCCTAGGACAAACTTGTGCCGAGCTTTTCAGCTTGATAAGCTTCCAAGTTCCCACGGAGGTTTCATGTCAGAGATTTTACAATGACGAAGCTGTAGTCTTGGCGCTCCGGACTGGGCAAATGGGTTGTAAATTTAGTGAAGCCCAGTTTAGCTGGCCCAGTCCATAATGAGGTGTCTGGTAACCATACAGTTGGAATCTAGCCTAATGAAGGTTGGACCGGACCCAGTCCAGCCCAAAACGATGGACAGCACCAATGGGTCCTGGCCGAACATGTCTTCAAAATTGGGCCTACATTTTGGGATCAGTCTTCAGGCGTGAAAATCAGACCCGTTTCACGAAAAGCATTTTCAGGAATACAGTTGCAGGTTCTCTACCATGTTTTTGATATCCCATGGGTTCTCCTGTTTCGGCATTCAGTTGCAGGTTTATCCATTTAGAACTGATGATCTAAATGACATTTTGCAGATTAGGTACACTTAATCAGAGGATTCCATTCCATGGGTTTTCTTTAAAAGGAATAAATAAAAAAGACAGAACTCAAACCACTTGCCTAATCAGCATAAGGACAAGTCAAGCAAAAAAAAAATCAGGACAAGCCTTTGTGACAGAGCTACTTGGAAGTGATTCAATGCCTGTAATTTGATTACAACAACTAGTAACAAATTATATTAAATTATATGATCAGTTTCTGTTACTGTCAGATCTCATCTTAAAACCACATTCAGCTTACTTTGTACTGCTTCTCTAACATCCCACTGCATCCACACAAGCAACGCAAAGGTTATTATTGTTGTTGTTGTATTATCATCGCTATGATTTTTGGAGATGGACAGGGGGAAAGGGAATTCTAGAAACGACTACTGGGATAAAAGTGCTTTTTTACCTGCAACTGGTTAATCTCCTCATCTGTGAGGGAATGCTCCATGGATCGGTATGCGATCCGGTAACAATGACTAGTCATTCCTTCTTTGTTGGTGAAATTATCAATCAATCTTACCTGTCAGGAAGCAAAGACAATTCAAAATGAAAGATTAAAGGCAAACACCAAAGAGTTAAAAATACATACCATTATTTTAATAGAGAGGTTAGGAATGTAATTATGTGACAAAGCATTCCACCAGCATTTAGAATTGACACTACAAACAGCACGTCTAGGTTCTTTTAAAAAAACTCTTTTTTCAGATTCCAACTTTTCTTGAACTTTTGATATGAACCAATGTGAACTTTTCTTTAACTTATGAAACAAACAGGGACCACAAAAACAAGGTCGGAGGGTAGATGGCTAATGCCCCACACCCAGAACAAAGAAAACCAGCAGATTACAAGGATATAGAGCAAATAAGAAATAAAACTACTGCGCAGCCCCTCTCTTAGCCAACACATCAACCTCTTCATTCGCTGAGCAAAGAATGAGCCTAAACTGCACCTCCAACAGAACCTTCTTAATTGAAAATTCTAAGTTGTAAACTATCTGGATTTTAACAAAATCTGCCATTTCTAGTGACTTCTTTAGAAATGTAAAATGGAAATAAAGTCCGGCTGAGATATTTCCTATCATTTTTTATACCAACATTTTGTTGCATGATTCAAAAAAGAGAACTTCACTATCTCAGCCAGAATTGGGAATATTATGCCCATTAACTATGATGCAAAGAGGATGGATGCAAAAAAATTACTCTTTTACGTAATACAAACAAGATAAAGTCCACAGGCATGGCTTCAATCCCCATGTCAGCTAGTTTTAGTGTGTAAAAGGTGGGTACCCTGGTCACTCAATGCAAGTATGGTCAGAACATCAAAAAGGCATACGAGCATGCTACATATAATGAGACATGGAGAATAGCTAAATCCAAACTGAAGCAGAACTGGCTTTACTGTGATGCTTTAGAAGATAACAAAAATTGCATATAATAGATCTGAATAAATCTGCAAATGTAGAGAAGCTATATGTATTATATATTAGAGTGAAACTAGCAATTGAGCATCAGGATAATCCAACCAATTCCTCTAGACTGCCTATTCAGTCTGACCCATTGCTTGGGTGATTGTTCAGGCAGACCAAGACAGACATTATTGGCCTAGGCAGGATCATAAACTGTCACCTAGTAACCAGCCTAGTGTACTGACAGTGACAGTGTCTTGTACTGACAGTGACAGTGTCTTAAACCTGGACACTGAAGCACACCAAGTGTGTGGAATAGACTACATACCAAGCATCAATTATTGGCACCTCCCTGCTTACCAACAATAGTTGGTGGGGCTCAAACTGTGCCCATCCCAGTGAAAGGGGTGAGCACATACCATTCCAGATGAAGGCTAGGTGATAATAGAAACCACAATTTGAAAAAAAGAAAAGAAAAGAAGGGAAAAAGGAAAAAACAGCCAGTATTTATCATTTCAACCACAATTCATATCAGGTAATCACCCTGGGCCTGCTATGACAACATTGTCACAATCTTGTACTGTGACAATATCAGAGGATAATTACGGGGAGGGATTCAAAATGTTGGGATATGACAGGATATTGTCCAGGAAATCCATCCAAAAATAAAATCATTAAAAAAAAAAGAATATATATATATATATCGATTTTGGGAAATCTCGCCAAAATGTAACAGTATTTCATTTCTGGTGATATTTTATCTTGTTTGCTTTTGCGCAAAAACTATCATGGTAATTTACAAATATCAGTGATATTTGAGACCCATTTCCAAAAATGAAAATGGTGATATTTGTGACAGTTGCATGATAAATACTGGTGAAACAGTGGAACAAAATATCAGGCTGAAACATGCCATAGAAAGCAAGTAAACTCTGTTGTTTTTAATATGTTGGACCTAATTTCATTTCTTTGAGAGAGGTGTAAACAAAATCTGGTTTTCGACTATTATCTCACAGAATCAAGCATCATATACAAGATTTGAACCTTAAATCAACAGATAAAATGGGACACAAGATTTTCAATTTCTTTGCAAGATGTTAGAAGGCCAATTTCTTACAAATGTTTAGGTAAGTTAGTTCATTTCAAATCAAAATAACTTGTTTTTGCCAAATCTAGAGCATTAGTTGCTCAATTTTGCATTATTTTTTTTTTTTTTTTTGTTATTTCTCTCCACCATCTTATTACAAGACTTATTAAGCTCTTGCATTTATGTCCAATGAAAATACCATCCCAAAATCTCACTTGATAGCCGATCCCCATCACAACCAAAAAGCAAGTTCCTTTTCCAAACAACTCCTACATTTTGAGACAGCCCCAAACCCTACCACCCACCCACCCAAAATAAAAACGATAATGGAAAAACCTAAATCACATTGGCAATATCCTTCATCATTTCGCACTTAAAAATATATATATATATATATATATCCTTCATCATTCTCTCCCCGATAAATTCTCCTTTAAAGTGCTCCTTTTTCCCCCAATTACAAGCATGTCTACTAAATCATTCGGTTAAGAAAAGAAGTGATAAAATATGATAGAAGTAGGGCTGTCAATCATGTCGTGTTAACGAATTAGGGTTGCGGGTTAACGAATTCGTGTTAAAATCACCTCAACCCGTACATGACCCATTAAATAAATGGGTCCAAAAATCAAATATGAACACGACCCGTTTATTTAACGGGTTACAAGACACGACCCATTAACCCGTTAAATAATTTTGTACATTTTGGACCATGTCAATTAACACACACTCTTTTGCTAATGAAAGGAGAGTGAAGGAGTTAGAAAAGGATCTTTTATATGTGGGTTTTAGGTTTTCACTACGACCTTTTCAAACTTACCAAAATACCCTTCATGCATTTTATAATTTATGTCATTTATCATTTGGTGGGTTATATCGGGTTGTTAATGGGTTACCGGTTTTATTCATTAACGACCCGCTAATTTAACAGGTTAACGGGTCCGACCCATTAACGACACGAACCCGTTAAGAGGCCACCCGAACCTGTTAATATTGTGTGGGTTCGTGTCGTGTGGCATTTTGACATCCCAAGATAGAAGGTGAGTGGAGTGCTAGGAAGAAGGGAGTCATTGTACAATCTTTAAATGGCTCTAAGTCTTTAGAACCTTCACCAAATTAGACCCAAAGGATTCATTATTTATTTGAGGGAGGATGGAATCATCACCAACCTCATGGGGGGGAGAGAGAGAGAGAGAGAGAGAGAGAGAGAGAGACCAATATTCCTTTCCTTTTTTTTCTCTCATGACAGCTCACTTCTAAATCTAGGTTGATTTCTCAACTGAGAAATTAATTTGAAAAGAAGATACCTATCTACTAGAAACAGGAAGTCCTAATATAACTGAACTTCAGAACATAACTGGTCAATTAAGCAGATGCTTACTTCATTTACTTAAGTGAATGGAACGGTGCCCTTATTTTGAATGTATCAGCTCTATTAACCTCATTTATGGGTTTTGGGCTCACAAGCTCCATTAATGAACAATCTACTGCACAAAGGGCCTGTTTGGCATCTTAGGATTCAGTTTCCACGACATCAATGCAGTCCTACTGCCATAGTAGTCAAATTCAGTTCCTTTCAGCTGAATTGGCCAAAACTATTTGGTCTGGTTAGTGTATCAAACAATCCCCCGTAATATTTGTTCCTGGAATTTGGACTTGTTCAGTCAAAATCTATATTTCAATTTTAGAAACATGGATCCAACACATGCAAAATTCCCAATTCTGATGAGTCCTATGCAAATGCTTTTTATATTTAATTCCAACTTTATTGACAAAAATGTCTCATTGAGGCAAAAACTCAAGTTTTTCCTCGTCAATAGGGATGATTTTAGCTCCCACAAAATACCAAATATATATAGTCTATACTTTAGATTGCTAGGATTTAGTTTACTTGGTCATGACCTACTTCTTTCTTTAAATAAATGTCTGTGTGCGCGCGCTTTCAAATTTTTAATATTTTTTAAAACAAAACTCCAAAATGTTGAACCAGCTGAAATGTTTCATTCTGGAGTCAAACTGAAACAGCGTCCAAAACAAAATTAATAACTATGTCTACAGCTCTTCAATGTATTGAGGGTGGAAATATTAGTTAAAGGCTGACCCTGTTTCTCATGTTTTGGCTTTTTAATATCAGAGAAATCTGTTAAATCAGGTATCTGAACCAAACATGGTTTTAAGTGTGAAGGTGGGAATTCCAAGTCCTGGGAATGGAATCCCCAACAAACCAACCAGACCTAATAAGAAAAATGAGCAGAAATAGCATATGGAGGCATACCTCCTCTGCAAGATCACCAGCAATTCCTCTAACAACTTCACATAGATTGTTCTCTGTAAAAGCATCACTGATCCAAAAACTCATATCTTTATAACAAGGAGGAAACTGCAAAAGCATGCAAAACCCGTCCTTAATGCAAAAAATAACACAAACAAATGTATATAATTTGAACTTCTGAACAGCTAGTACTATCTATTGATGCTTGTTATATTCACCTAATATGCATAGATGACAGTCTCAAATAAATTCTAGCACTTTAGTTTCACTGACAGTATTAATTATTTCATTTAGAAGGTAATAATACTTTGCTATTTTGAATATATCCTAGTTATTTATCAGCAGCTGGATCTTCTAGATGCGGTAAACACATACAGAATCTGAGTAGATCACCTGGTAGTCCCTATCATACCCATGGATCTGCTATATCGGGCGTAGCGGTGAAGACCGCTACACTAAATGGCATTTATTGCCGTTCACATCCGTAGCGTCCGCTACAGTCCGCTACGGGGCCGCTACAGAGTGAGACTGATTCTTACTTTTCAAAATTTTTTAAAATGCATAACAAGACTTATTTTTTTTCTTCTTCTCTCCAAATAACATTTCTACGCAACTCTTCTAGTCTTTTATGTTTACAAGAACACCAAAAAGCACATGATCTAGCCGAATTACAGTCGATACAAAGAGTTCTTATCAAGGATTCTTCTCTAAGTACATCCTATTAGACCCCCTTTGGTATATGTATTCTTTTCTCTAGGTACTCGTAAGTCTTAAGTCTTGACTTCATGACATAGTTTTTATTTATTTATTATTATTATTATTAGTTTCTAAGTTAGCATAACTAGGCAACATGAATACATGTGAAAAAAATGATCATTACTATTATTTTCTATTTATACAGCGATACAGGACCTCATACAATGAGAGGACCGCTACGCCCCCTTATTTTAGTTACTTTTGCGAAAAAAAAATTACGTTTTCTCTCATTTTTCAATATTCTAGATTTCTATAATTTTTTCAGATTTTTTTGACAATTTTTCCAATTCGCACCGCTACGTAGCGTTTTGGCAGAGGTAGGGGTGTAACGGTTCGGTTAACCGCGGTTTTTAGGAAAACGGTTAACCGAACCGTGTTTCACGGTTTTTTGTTTTTAAAAACCGTAACCGTAACCGAACCATTAAAAACCGTTAAAAACCGAACCGCGGTTAACCGCGGTTAACGGTTCGGTTACGGTTAATTGTCATTTAAAATTTTTTATGAAAATTTTGTTGTTTATTAATCAAACTTATTGTGAAAAAAAAAAATAATAGTTAGAGAATGGCATAATATGTTACTCTAAAAAAAAAAATCACATTTAGGCCCTTAAGTTTTTTTCTTATTAGTGAAACGGTTCGGTTAACCGTGTGTTTTGGGAATACGGTTAACCGAACCGTGGTCAACGGTTAACCGCGGTTAATAACCGTAAGTCGAGATAAAAACCGTAACCGAACCGTGAAGCGCGGTTTTTCGATTTCAAAAACCGTAACCGTAACCGTAACCGAACCGTGAAACACGGTTATTAACCGCGGTTCGGTTCGGTTCGGTTCGGTTAGACGGTTTTTTCGGTTTTTTTTTACACCCCTAGGCAGAGGGCTACTATGCCCCCCGATACCGCTATTTTCATCCTTGATCATACCTGGAACGGTTCAAAAAAATCACAATTAAATATTCCTAAACTTTCATCTGGAAAAATAATTGATGGTTAAAAGGAAAAAAGCCAACCAAGTTCAGCCAACCGTCTATTTTGTTTCTAACAAATATTCTAACTGAAAAGTAAATATTGTCAGACCAGTGTAGGTTTTAGGAAATGGCCTATCGATGCTACAGTCCTGCAGGGTATACAACTCAGATTCTCATACACAGGTAACAATGTGAATCTAGGTTTCTTTTTCCAATCATCTTATAAGTAGAAACTACCCTTCTAGAAATGCATATATCATTAAACCCCGTATCATCGATCATTAGATGAAGTTTAGTATTCATACCTTTGAGAATGGCTTAAACTTGACACCAAGCTGGCCTTCTGAGAACTGTACAAATGCATTAATTTCAGGTCCCATAAAAAAAGTTATCAAAATAGCCTCCATGCACATGTTGGAAAATCATTAAAAAAAAGGAAAAAAATAGACTAAAGAACAAGCCCATCAATGCTAGTGAAGTTTATTTTCTTTTCTTTTCTAAGACAAGTAAATTTTATTCGTCGACCAAGAGTGCCTGAAGGCAATTACAAACAACAGAAAAGAACAAGGTGTAAAGGCTCAAAAGCCATGAGACACAACAAGCAACAGAAAGAGAAGACAAAGACCAAAAACTTGGAGCAGCTCCTATACATGTCCATTTTTAGTAAAATTTCTCCTACTAACCAGAAAAACAATTGAATTACATACATTATTGCAGTACTGAATGATCTTGTGTCACGGTGTTTGAGTTATTTTACCCAAGCATAACTTCCATTAATCAGGAAATGCCAATAATGGTAGTCTAAATTAAAAGAAGGAACAATAGATGCAGAAAAGTAAAGCAAATTGCATTTCGTCAACTATCTCAAGAAGAAGTACAAAGCCTCAAGCACATATATATATATTTTTTAAAGTTTTTTTTTTTTAAGTATTTATGTGTATATATATATATAGAGTGAGAGATGGATATATACCTGAGAAGTAAATCGCAGGTCATTAGACCAGAAAAGTCGAATATCTGGTATTTCAAATAGAACCATTGCAAGCCGCTCCAGTCCAAGACCAAAAGCCCATGCAACATTGTCCATTTTGCCATTTCTCTTCAATATTTCTTGCTCTGTCACTCCACAACCCAAAACTTCCAGCCATTTCTCCTGAAGCAGTGTTGGAAGAGCACTAATGATTTTTGACAATGCTAATAGTGCCCATGGAAAAAATCTCATGGTGATAAATTCGAAATCAATAGTTATTGAGTTGCACTATCTTCTTCTGGTTTGGATAGCATTTCACAATCAAGAAAGTCCATCCAACTCATGCAATGCAAACTAGAATAGAACTTAGCAATCTCAGTCAAAATTAGGCATATGACCAAATACAACAAGCAAGGGTAAAATGCAGTGTTTATTTACCAAAAAAGGATAAAATGTTGTGTTTGGCGCATGCTTATATTCTCCACGTGCTTACAGTTTATTATTTCAACACCAGCTACCATAAGTGGTCAACGATAGTATGTTATCATACTTGCAGCTATCAAACTCCAGATGCCATGTACAATGTTTTCATTTTTCACATCTAGATACTGTCTATGAATAGGGAAGCCATAGCTTGGACACTCATAACCAGGACACAGCTTGTTAAGCCATGGAATGGTCAACTCCACGACTTGGGGAATAAGGTCAATTTCTTCACTTAAAGAGTAGCAAAAATACTACAAAGATTACAAAAAAGAAGTGTCTGCAGATGTCGATTGGCTAGGAAGTTTGACTAGAAGGACTGAAGGAGATCTACCCCGGGCCATTTTAGGTTTCTAGAAAAAGAAAGAAACATATTGTAATTCTGTGGGGAGTATAACGTTTTGGTTCACGATGATGTGAAATCATGTGGATCAAGTGTTCCAGGACTCTATTTGCAGAGTTGGGATTTCCAGTAGAACTCCCAATGACATTGTAAGGTGACAACTAAGCAGTGTTGCACAATGCAAATGATCCCTACTTTCATGAAGAGCACAAGCATATTGAAGCTAATTGCCATTTCATCAAAGAGAACTTGGCAACAATTTGCATTGCCCTTGATGTGTGAAGATCAATCGGGGGGCATGTTCCTTAAGACCATTGAGAGAAATCAGTATTGTGTTCTTGTTAAATCAAGCATGATTGACATATATGCACCATCTATAGGGGGAGTGTTAGAATATACATATTATATTTTGTCCTTTTGCAGTCTTGGAGGTAGACTTGTAAAAAAAAAAAATTTTTTTTGACACTCCTCCAAATTCTACTCACCGTTGGATTCAAATCCTAGGAAAACAATGTGACTAAAACCATTAAACTTTAGGGCCATAGATCAAGGGGTTGGGATGATCTAATGGAGTTGAAAATTTGAAAATAGGTAGGTCTTATCCAGATCTTTCCATCCAATGGCATTCCATGGTTGTCATGCATCATAGTGGGCCCCACTGGAAGGGGCGTTTTCTAAAATAAAATAAAAACTCATGGGAGTTTTCTAGTGCTCCTATTTGTAAAACGACTATATGCTCATCTAATAGTTATTTGCTACCTTTTCCAAACTTCTTTCCTTTCTCTCTTAGTGTAATCCATTTTTAATTTCCTTTTGAGTTCCAAACTCTAATTACTCATCATCTACAAAGAAAATTGCATTCAGATTTGGGGGGAGGGAGAGAGGGAGGGAGGGAGAGAGTGACACTTTCAGAAGCAACAAGTGTAGAAGAAACAAAGGGTATAAAACTATTAACAAGACAAAACTTAATGGCAGACCTGAAAATATATCTCTAGTTCAAAGGAAGGATTGGTAAACGGAAAATAGGTATCAACCCAGCGCATTTCCACAGCACCTGAAATTTTCAAAAATTTGGTTGAACAGTGGTTAAGAAAAATGTTGCGTCCAAATGAATAGTCACAATATTCAACACAAGATCTTTGATTTCAAGCAGTTGTTGGAAATAAATAGTTGCAAACAAGGATACCAAATAGGTGTTGTGCAAGGCCCTCGAGGGTCTTCTTTAAATTATTTGCAGCATAAGATGTGGCATCCATACCAGATGCCATCCACTCATCTGGAGAGAAAACTCGGAAGCCTTCCATCTACAGAAGTGGGTTAGAAATGCATCAGATAACAGTAGACGAAAATAAAACCATCTTAGAGGGAAAAAATGAATAAATTAGAGAATATAGAAACCTGATGGAATACGGGGTAATGAGTTGAATCAATTGAATCTCTACGATAAACATCACCAGTTACAAGGAAATGAGTGTATCCTTTCCTCAATAACTCAGCCTGATGAGCACTTGTATGGCACCTCAAAACAGTTTGAGCATCAATATAATATGTATCATTATAACTTCGGCTTACATGATCAGCAGGAACCAATACATCATCAAAATTCTGCAAGAAGTGGACTTACTGTCACAAGAATGAACACACCACTGTAGGCTGTAAGAACCATCACAGAGAAACAGTCAAAAGTTCATTCAGAAAGAAAACTGTCACTGTCACTGTCAAAAGTCAAAAGAGAGACCTAAGCCTGAGAGATGGGTTCATATCCAGCACTTTTAAGTTGGTTTGATATTGATCATACAATTTCTAAAATCTACTAGGGCTAAGATATCGGCAAAAGATAAAATAGGAGGTGAGGTCCAAGGATCCATAGTCTATGCAGAACCATAATTGTGTAAACAAGTTCGGAACAAGAGATTTGTCGGGTTTCCATTAGTTGACTCATCCCATGAAAGTTTTTGCTTGTAATAGATGTTAATTCTGGTACAAATACAAACATGTGCCATACAGCCCCTAGCTATTCTGTTTTTCATTCTTTATTTTTTATGAGAAAGAAGCCAGTTACTGTTACATGCATAACTTGCTAAAGAAGAAGTGTGACTCTGACAAGAAAATTTATTTATCATACTGATAAAGCTGCCAAAAAAAAAAAGAATTTATCACTTTGAAGGTGTATTTGACTACTACAAGTTTCAATTCTTCCATAGATTTAGCATGACACTATCATAAGTTTCAATTCTTCAATAAATTTACCAAATCTGCATGACACTATTGAATTAACATTATTTCATCTTCACATTATATCAAACAATGTTACATCAAGTAAGTAGAACAGACAACGTGAAATTCATGTCAATTGTTTCAGATTCCAAGTAGCCTGAACTGCTGTATATGAGAAAAGAGGACATGGAAGCTCCATATCAAGAAATGACTGCAGCACACAAAAATATCACACACAAACACAGATGGGAGGGGCGGAGATTTAGATGACATGAAGTCCCTTTTCATCGTGACTACCATCTGATATGACCGAAGGTCACTCAAGGAATTTACACTTGTACAGTCTTCAGTGTCAGTCGGAGGATTCCCTTTCGTGATGAAATTTATTTGCAGTGTTGCAAACAAAGCATAGTGATTTCAGCAGCTCACTCAAAGACATGAGGAGACAATGGTCTAAGTACCCTACTATTGGAAAAACGTTTCGCTATGTGACTCAATTCAAGTAGGATTCTTTAATTATGGCAGATAGAAAAGGATGTTGTCAGTTCTGATTGAGCTTAACAGCAGCGTTTAAGTACCTCAAAAGAGCTGTAAAGCACGTCTAGAAACAAAGACATGCACACACTCTTGGTTGAAACATACCCAAGTCGAAAGTGAGTAGCCCTTGAACCTAGCATTATCAGTCATATGATAGTTTGGAGTCGCATGTACTCAAATCTATTGGCACATGTTTAGTGAAAAACAGTTAAACATCATATTGCCCCCGATATGTCCAATTCAAAAACATATATATTTCTCATCACAAAAGGCATGCTGAATACAAAACCATGGTCATGTTCAGCTAAAATTTCCACATATGAGAAACAATAATTGTAATAAAAACTTCACCGTACCGCCTTCACTGGAACAATGGGACAAAGATCATCGAATTTCAAGAAGCTGTTGGAATAATTTGTGTCGAAATAGTCATAGATAGCATTCTTTAAAATCCCAATTGGGTGATGATCTCTCCGATGAAGCTGCAATCCCAGTTTGGAAAATATCGAATCGGGAACGTTGTTCGCGGGGTCACTCTCCCTCACCACATCTGCAACAATAAAAAAACCAACTCTACAACTGAAAACGCATCACCAAACTTCTACACCAAGCATAAATAATCGAAAAAAAAATACAATAAAAAGGGACCCCCAACAAAAGTTTTGCAATTTGGGGATGTGGGTAGTTACCGTCTTTGTTGATTTTGACGCCACCAATATCAAGTAATGAGACTATGGGGTGTTTTGATTTGTGGGGGTGTTTAGTTGCAGAGATAGAAGCAGAGGTGGAGTAGAAAGAAATGGGGAGAGATGGTGATGTTTTGAGAGGATGTGGAGAGGGCTTGATGAAGGTGGGATGGGTTATCGACATTGCTGCGAATACATGTCTGGGGAGGGAGGATTTGCATAAACCATAGCGAGTAACGGCCATTGATGAATGGAGAAGGCGTTACAGATTGAAAGGCAGCGAGCGAAAGAAAGAGAGCTGTGGATTGTGGAAGCTCTTCGGATAGGGAGCTTTGAAACTCCAGAGTCCAGTCCTTACCTCAATTTGCTGTTCGCTTGTAGAATAGCCGCCAGCAGGTAGGCCATGGTTTCGGAAATGCTTGAACAAGATCCCGAACCGTTCATTTTCTTTTGTGATTGACCACACATGGGAGTGGGCCCTTAGAAGGCCAAGTGCCAATGCCATCCAATCACACCATTTTTTGTGAGTCGGGATCAAGGTGGAACCACTAGTTGAAAATTAGAGTCACTAAAAAAATTCGGTTTGAATTCCAATCACTTCGATTGTCCATTTTGGTCCATCCCAATCCATTTCGGTTTATAATACAATTTTTATTTTTTTCTTGTTATTTCTATAAAGAAATATGTATAATCTATTTTTATTCTTATTTTCTATTATTTTATATCTATATATATTTAAATTTTTTATTATTTTGAAAACCTATTTTGAAAAGTTTTACCAAAATCCCTAAATATCAAAATATTTCATCTTGGATGTTAAATCAAAATGATGATCGAAACGGAATTGACAACTATAGTTCTAATGCTGCTTATGTTATTTATAACAATTTTTAACATTTTTTAATTAGTTCATGTTGAAAAAAAACTTATATGATAAAATAGGTATAGTACAGATTTATTTTCAAAAGACTTCTAAAAAAAAGAAGTTGTACATTAAAATATTTACAATGTATAAATTCTAACCGTTTTTAGACTATTCTTGGTTGACATTATATAGCAACACCAAAAGAATCTGTAATGAAAGTAATTAAAGTTACAAATTTCATCATTACCACCAACATCAATGCCATGTCCCAACTATGATGGTGTCAGGTACATAAAATATGCTTCTTCATTCCAATTTATCCAAAATCAAGTCCTTGAATAGGTTGCAGTTTTTTAAATTTAATATTAATATTTTCATCCACGCCCTCTTCAGCCTATGGTTCTTTCCCTTGGTGGGTCGATAATTTGCATATAAAAATATTTCCCAACAATGTTGTGAGGCCTAGGGGTGATCATGGGCCAGCCCGGCCTAAGCTTAGGCCCAGCTTGAATATGTAATTAAGGCCCAGTTAATAATTGGGCCAGGCTTGAATTAAGTCATAGAAAGCCCATAGCCTAGTTCGACTCGACTTTTGTATAAAAAAATGCATGTAATTTTATTTAATTAAGCTCTAATGCACACAAAAGTGATGAAAAGTCCGATTCAACCAAGCCGGATTGATTAAATGGTCGAGTTCAGGCCTAACTTTTATACCCGCGTTTGGCTTGTGCCAGGCTAGGCTGTGTTTCTAAAGCAGGACTAGGCTTGGATACGCCTTAGCTTGACCCAGCTCAGATACGCCTTAGCCCGGCAATATGGGAGTCATGATGGTTGATTGGTGCTGGCACTGGGTGTGGAATCATCAAACATGCCTCGTAAGTGATGCCCCATGGTTTACAACTATTATATTTTAATTAATTTAATTTTGATTTTGGAACTGTGAATATAATTCATGTAAAAAAACAAACAAATTTATTAGATGTAGTAGGTTTCTAATTTAATTATTTTAATTTTTATTTTGGAATTGTGAATAGAATTCATGTAAAAACAAACAAATTTATTAGATGCAGTAGGTTTAATTATTTAAATTTTGATGGACTATTTTAGGGACCTTCAATAGAATGATAAAACGTTATTTAAAATAGTTTTGAGATATATTGACACAAACCAGTTCACTTGTGTGTTAGTCGCTAGGGCATTTTTATCTCTCGTTCGAACGTTTCAGGATTCTTGCCGCCTCCCTCCCTCCTACTTTTCTCTCTCTCTCTCTCTCCCTCTCTCTCTAACGGGACGAGTCGTTTCAACCTTGCGGAAAACCCCGTCTCTCTCCTTCTCCTTCTCCGCCTCCGCCTCCCAAATCGCTTCAAATGTCTCAGTCAATGGAGAAAGTGATCGCACGCGCAGACAAAGAGGTAGCTTCTCCCACACTCTTTCGCTCCATTCTTTTACTAGTGTAGACAAAACCACTCTACCCTTTCTCCATCAATCCTAAACCCTAGACCCCTTTTCAATTGTGCTACAACTGTTGGTAAGTCCCTGTGAGCAGGTAAAATTTGTGATTTGGCTCATGAAGACAGCTTCTCAGTATATTCTTCACTAGCCTAATGAGGCATTAAGCATGGACTATAGATGATGTTGAGATCATCCATACTAAAACTTGTTCAGATTATAGTTTTTCTTATCTTGAAAGGAAGCCCTTAAGCTATGGTGGTGTATCAGCTTCAATTCTTAAAATCGAATATTTTAATGTGGTTAGATTCTTGCCGAGGTTGTGAGGTTCGCCCAAAAGCAAGGAATGAAAGGTACTAAAGGAGGTTGGAAAGATTTCTTGGATCATCGTGATAAGAAGTTTGGTTCTAATTTAAGCGATCCTGGAAAGCGGTCAATTGATATCTTGGCTGCTTTTTTGAGGACTTTCGCAGAAGAAGAAGATATAAAGGTAACTAGCACAAAGTGGGAGATCTAGCTTGATACAGATTTAGTTTCGGTTTTCCTAATATCAGCGTAATGAACATTCTTTCTTTGCTTGCAGTTTCTGGGGAAAGTAGCAAGATCTTGCGTGGATCGTAAAGCACTCATGCAACGGACCAGGAACTCTCCAGATGTTGAATATCCCGAACAAGTATGAATTCGAAACATATGTTGTAATTGTCATGCTTTAGTTCTGGTGTATGGTATCCATTTGCACAACAATGGCCTTTTTTCTGCTCATGTGCTTGTGCAGTGGGTATTTGTGCTACTCTTTATCTTTTTTGTTTGCATTAAAATTATTCATATTTATTAGAGAATCTTTGGAAGTATAAGATTGATTTACCGAGGTTTTAAGAAGCATTAGAAGATCACAATTGTTTCTATTTAATGTCAAGACAAATGATTTAAATTGGAACTTTTTATGTTAAATTTGGGAACTACAGGTGTTAGATCACCTTTAATTGATTTTTTTTTTAATGTTAAAACTCCTCTTATATTTCACCATCCTTTTGTTTTGCTTTTTCGTGTACTTCACAGTTTATTTTACTGGCTTTTTTTTTTTTTTTTTTCCTTTGATGTTAAAGCTCAAGTTAGTAAGTCAATGGAAATACCCTGCACTAATAATTACAAATTCAACCAACCATTGCAATGAGAATTTTTTTATAAAAAAAAATGGTCTGATTTAGCTTCCAAATTCTATTTTGTTTGTTTCCAGCACTTCTTTATGGTAAATTAAGTACATAGGACTTTTAACTTTTCATATTTTTTTGAGCAAGTACAACATATGGAAGAGCCGTTTAAATCAACTTATGGCAGAGTTAAATTCAAGAGCTGGCCTATTGATGCTGGCTTTAGGGTTAGGGCTTGCATGGAAGTGCTGAAGCACCTGTGCGTGGACTTTATACGACGTCTCCACAGAGACAATAACAAGAGGACGCACCTTTGAGGGATAAGGCCAACTCAAATTCTATTAATCAAAAGTCTGAGATTTCCATCTCTACAATGCCATATATATAATAAAAGAAAACTTAGGCTCCAAGACTCCTAAGTCCCAACTAATCTAGGAAAACAATATTTGGAAACTATCTAATTACAACTCTTAAGCAAAAATTAGAAACTAATAACAATAAGAAATTAAAAATATCTAAACTTTCTTGGGTCCCACACGTGGACCACGATTCTCTTTCTAACGAGATATTGGTGATATTGCATCACCTATTTTTCAGTAATGCATCCTTCAACTAAGCTTCATCTTTCTTTACTTTTCACATGTGCCATAGAGTCATCATTATCATCAAAGCCTTACCCCATAGAGTGTATCTTCTAGATTCTCATAGGCCGTGTCTAGCTCATAAGAGTAACTATCTGCTGCGTCACCTTTTGTAACATCTGTAGACCTAGATGCAGCATCATCACTAAAACTAGTAAACGCAATAAATTCACTCATTGGGATCACATTTGTTGACGTGCTGTAACCTCTATTTTAAGGGGTCCTTTGTATTTTATGGATTGGATACCAAAATGAAATTTACATAATTAAAATTTGATATTTCATATGTAAAAGTTACACGTGAAACACAATACCATGGTTGTTTTTAAGCGCCATTTTTTCGAGTAAACATTGAGTGGTTCCGATTACATATAGAAAATCTCTACATATCTTAAAATGTATGATGTTTTTTAGACATGAAACTACACTTTTTGGGGTTTAATGTGTCAATAATAAATTTGAACAGTATGGATTAAAAATTTGGGGCTCATAGAAGTTGCAAAAAATAGAAGATAGTGAAGGGATTTTATACAGGATCCTATCCCAAGCGTTCACTGTATTGGTGTCTTCTTAGCCAAGTAGGTGTGTAATTGTTTCACATCTTTTCAAGTGTGATTTTTTTTTTTTTTATATGAAGCCGCCCTCATTTACACACCATTTTCATACATCATTTATGCATGTGATTGTTGATGAGTGCAAATAAACATGCATGTGTGTAAATGCTACATGGTAGCATTTATATATGTAAATGGGTGCGAACAAATGACCCCTAATTATAAAATGGAATAATGAATAGTATTTCTAATTCCCATTGTTTCAAATCTTTCTTATTTTCATTGTGCCTCCCAATGAATTGGTCTTTTTTTTTTTTTGTGTGCTATTTTTAATTTGGCTATGGGGTATCAACTACCAGGCAGTCTTTCTAGATTGTCATGGCACATATCTGCAAATCTCCCCTACTGAACCGGCCGTAAATCCAACTGTCTGAAGGGGTGTTAGTATTAACAATAAATTTCTAATGTGAATGATTTAAGCATTTCTCTTGAATATATGCATTTCTCTTGAATATATGATGACCATGTTGACTTCTACTGTGGCAGCACAGAGGCTGGTCCGTTTAACTATCGAACACCCTCAATTCGTGCAACATTACTCCTTCCCAACGTTTGATAAGGTATTGTGTTCCTATTTTTCTTATTATGCTTTCATTTTTATTTATGTTGTCACGTATTACCTTGGACTAATAATAGTAATCTTGACAGATTATTATTGTCGTGTAATGACTTGGACTGATAATTTATTGTCAGGATAGATCAGAATGGAGAAACATAATTTCATGTAGCTGACCCAACATAGTTGGGACAAGGCCTTGATGATGATGATGATGTAATGACTTGATTTTTAAGTGTTTTTTTTTTTTTTCCCTTTTTTTGCATGTCTATATGATGCAACCATTCTTATGTGAACTGTGAACAAAAGATGGTTCAACCTAATTCCAAGCTACTGGGTTGGTTTGCACTTAGCCTGACCTAGATACTCAACCACCCAGACCCAAACTGAAGTGTTCTGAAAATCCTCTACTCTAAGTTTCATCGGCTTCTAGAAAATCAGTTAGCTTCTAATTCCCTGATAGTCAAAACTTGGCTTTGTCAATCAGCCAGCCAATGTACAGAAAACGTGCCACAGTGATCAGAATAATAGGCAGAAGATCCTGAAACTGTCGAGGGTATGCACAAAACATATCCTCATCTTGTGTAATTTTTTGGCCCGTCATGTGGTCCTCATCAAAAGCTAAAGCAGTAGCCAATGAACAACCACAGGTAACATGACCCCTTATGATTAAATATTTTTAATTTAAACACAAGAAGGAACTGGATACTTGCTGTCTTCTAGTAGTCCAAATACAGTTACCGAAAGATTATATAAGCTCTTAGATATTTGGGTCACAGATGGAACTTCAAATTCAGCATTTGCTGTTGATCGCTGTGATTTGGCACTAATTGGATGATCAAAACAGTTTTCTTCAGCATTATCTCGGTAATGCAGGCAAGGGACCAGTAAGCTCATGATTCAAGCGGCTGAATAGTGGACCAGATCTCTATATGGCTCTGACAATGCACCTTGCAACTGTTCTATGGGCTATTGTTGCCTTTCAAACAACTGAATCTGAAGAATTCTGTTAAAGTAATTTCATGCTCAGAACCCCATTAACATTGCTACATCCTCTAGTGAAATGTAGTATTATGATTCATTGTCATGATTCTTCTAATCCAATTTGTTGGTTTTCTTCCTATCCATGACGGCACTTCTTTGTTTTAACTATTTCTAACTCAGTGTCTGATCTGATATCTTTTATTGCTTTGAAATTGCTTAAATTTTGTTATAGGAGTGGATGGTTACAAACCTAGGAAAAGTTTCAAAGGCAATGAAGTCAACTAAAATGATTGCTATTGATTGTGAGATGGTGCTTTGCGAAGATGGTACTGAAGCAGTAGTGAAAGTATGTGCTGTGGATAATAATTTAGAGGTAATTCTTGCTGCATTTTTTTAATTTATGCGGGAGTGCTTTGAATATGTGTGCCCAGCGGTCCGAAGACACGACTGTTTTGGTATCTGCTGACTATTTAAAATTTATTCATTGTTATGTGTTATTGGAGTGGACTTTCAGGTAATAATCGATAATCTTGTCAAACCCAATAAAGCTATTGTTGACTTTAGGACTGAGATCACTGGAATCTCTGCTAAAGATTTGGAAGGGATTACTTGTTCTTTGACAGATATACAGGTATGCATTCCTCCTGGGTATTATTGTCTTCTTTTGGAAAATTATTGGTCTCTTTTACTTTATTGACCTTTACTGGTTTGATCATTTTGCAGAAATCTTTGAAGAAGCTATTATCACATGGGACCATCTTAGTTGGCCATAGTTTGCATAATGATCTACAAGGTACACTGAGGCCCTTACATTTACATCAACTAGCGACTTATATGAAGTCAATATGAAAGTTCCTATTATTATTATTATTATTATTATAAATATTGTAATTATTATTATTAGGGTGCAGGACCTGGCAATTATGAACTGTGCCAATCTGTTGGATTAAATCCTGATGGTCGTGAAATCCCAAGCCTAGGCTTGAAATATTTCATGGATTCTGCTCCCATGATCAAGCATGACATTTATCCACCACCATGAGGAGAAAATTTCCTCTTTTTTTTGTGAGAATGTGCACGAGTCTGGAATGGAGGGAGTGAGAAACCATATGTAGCATGGGGTGGTGACCACAGCCCTAAATTCCTAGGGTAGGCCATTGGCCTATCCTTTGGGCCTTCCTAATGGCATTAGCCCAATTGGGTTTTAGGGCCTGTGACCTATGGGCCCCTGGGCCGGTCCAAGGGGTCCGTGACTTGATAGGTCTGACCAGCATCACTTAAACTGACCTTCTGTGCTTACTAGAATTTATTTGATGTTTCTTTATTCCTGCCATTTTATTTCTTCTACTTGTTCTTCTTCCTGGTACAGCACTTAAAGTAGATCATGCAAGAGTCATAGACACACAGCTAATCTTCAAATATCAGGAAGCGATTCATGCTAGACCCTCCTTGAATAATCTTTGTAAGGTGAGATCTGAAAGTAATTTCTCTTTCAGCTTCATTATTTTTCCTTTTTCACGTAATATCTTTACCATGCACTGTGGGTGCCTGCCCACTCCCCTGACCCCCACCCCCACCCCCCCCCACCCACCACCGGCGCCGCCCCCCCGCCCCCCCCCTCTTTCCTTTCCTTCCTCCCAATCCCAAATTTTATTATTATTATTAACAGAAGACTTCATTTATAAAAGAGAATAGAGTAAGCCTTCACAAAAGGCAACAAAGGTATAAAAGCATTATACCAAACCACAAAACTCTATTACAAAGAGGAAACAACAAATGGAGAAGATCTATCTGCCCCTTGCTTTGCCAAGGAATTATGTGACTTTCCTATATTGGATCTTTGATTTCCAAGGGAAAATAAATGTACTGGAGCCCACTGTATTAGACAAAAGGAACCCCATCTAATGATTGGACCATCCAAACCTAGTTTTAAAAAATAAACAGCACCCCACATTCTGGAAGCATTGGTGGTTCTTCTGTGGTAACAGAAAGACCTAAAAGCCTCAAATACATACCATGATGATCACGAATGAGACTGTAAGAGTACTTATACGTGCTCTCTAATCTCTTCTCACAGAGCTCCTATCAAAATTTAATTTAACTTCCCTTGCTATCATATGATTGCATGACATAACTTGGGATCACCATCATTCTAGCACCTGAAGGCCCATTGATGGATTTGTGTGTCTACCACTAGAATTTGTCAAATCTGATCCTTTATAAAGATCAAATCTTAAAATTGCCATGGGAACTGAACATCTGATACCAATGCTTGTTTGTGTTGTAGGTATTTTATTCTTTTTGGGTCTTGCTAGTATGATGAAAGGTACAGATGTTTGTTTTGACTGGTGGCATATTAAGCATGCCTACTACTGGCACCCAACTCAAGAGGGCTTTCTTACTTTGCCATCTATCAAAAATTGACTCCACCGGAGTTTGTTAACCTCACACTAGCTTTTCTTTGTTTTTATAGCTACCAAGGATAATTTAGTCTCTTTGTTCCCTTTTTGATTCCCTTTGTCATGTAAAATTGGGTCTAAGATGGCAAGAGCCTGCAGCACATTTTGAAGGTGCTTATTGTCACAACCACAAGGTCGTGGGTTCGAGCTACGTTACCAATACAAAAAGGGTTTGAGATGAGTCATATTTTACTTTGTGAGATTACTCCAGAGGTTTTAGGTAGAACTAACCAAAAGTCCTTCACTTATGATGAGTATTCTAGATGAGTATGATATGGTGATGATTGTCCCCAATAATTTTATGACTGTTCTCCAATGCTGCTAAATCTTGTAATGACACCATATTCATTTAACACTCATCATTGAAGTCTATCCTGTCAGATTAGTTATTTTAATAACCATAATAATCAGTTGCATCACATGATTGAAGGGCGCTAGAAAGCGTGTGCTAGTGTCAACTGCCAAGTTGAGTGGCTTCGTCAGTGCAGTGCTGCTGTGATTTTGTCTTGACTCTTGAGCATAACTTCTTTTTCTATGACCGAAACACGCACAATTTTAATAATATATTTCCCATTTTCATTTCTTGAAACTGTATCTGTATTACCTTGTTTATCTGCATTGCATGTGGTGGTGGAGGTGCTTGAAATTATGTTCAGATGGGGTTGTGAATTGTGATACATCGTGCTTATACATATTACTGCAATCTTACCTTTTTATTGCTTTATTTTGTCAGTCTGTGTTAGGTTGTGGTGTTCGAAAAGAAGGTGCTCCACATAATTGTTTGGATGATGCATGTGCTGCAATGAAGCTAGTTCTTGCCAAGCTAAAGCATGGATTCGATGATCCCATTGCAATTGAAACCAAAAATGTTGGTTGAAAGCAAAATAGTTTTCTCATTTCTTTCTCCCAATGTGTTTCTCTAACTAATGTTCTCTTTCTACGAAATTGCAGGTACCTAAAGCTGACATTGCAAAACTTTTTCTTCATAAAATTCTGGTTGATGTACCTAGTGGAGAGTTGTTGAAAATGTTTGCCGAGTACAATATTGTTGAAGTCCAGGTTTGCTGCCTTGCACCTTTAATGGGAGTCCATAATGTTTCTCCATTATTTTCCTAATGTTTTGAAGTTCGGATCGTATTATAAGATTGTAAGGTTCCTGAATTGTGAATCGTAAATCAGAAGATCATAAGATTTTTTTTTTCTCAAAGAGGTGGTAATATAAATAGAACTTTATAAATATATATATATTTATGGGGAATGATCATATGCATCTTTCGCTCACCATAGGGTGAGGGATACTTCCATAAATGAGTCTTTTCAAGCACAAAAGAGCTCATCCCATGTACTTGAAAAGTCACTTTTGTACTTGAAAAGACCCATTTATGAAAGCATCCCTCACCCTATGGTGAGGGAAGATGCATATGAACATTCCTCTATATATATATATGCTCCTATGAGAGCATCTCTCACCTTACTATGAGAGATAAGGTGGGGGCTCTCACATTTAAGTTGTTGGCATTGGATATGGATGTGAGGGCCCCCACCTTATCTCTCATGGTAAGGTGAGAGCATCTCTCATAGGAGTATCTCCATATATATATATTTATATATATGAGACATGCTCCTATGAGTAACTCTTGCGGTATCGTGAGAGTAAGGGTGGGACCCCCCACATCCATATCCAATGCCAACAGCCTAAATGTGAGGGCCCCCACCCCTTACTCTCACGGTATCTTGAGAGTTACTCTCACAAGAGCATCTCCGTATATATATACATGTGCCTCAATGAGAAGTCATGTGTTCAATTCATGCCTCCCTCTCTTTTCCTACAATTATTTTTACAATCGGACCGCTGAGTTTGGGCTCTCTACCCGTCAATCCCAGTCTGGCTCATCTATCATACAGGCCCAAAGAAATAATCTTAGCCAGGCCCGAGCTCTAAAATTTGAGGTCCAAGCTTGGGCCAAAGTAGGTTGTGCCAGATTCGGGCTTGGACCGGCCCAGTGCATGAACACCCCTACTAAAACATGTGTTCATGGGGTGAGAGCTCTAGTGGGCCCTCTTCTCTTTCCCCATCCTCATTCAGACTGCTTACCGTTCTGAGTTCTTCTCAGTGTTTTGCCACGGGACCTCAAAACTGCAGGATTCTGCTCCAATACCATGTAACAGTTGATAAGAATTGGAGCAACAAAATGATACCCCAGTTGTGAGGTGTTAGTTATTAAGAGAAGGATAACAAACATTCGACTCCTGGGACATTTAGTAAATACATTGATTGAAAAAGGGGAAGAAAGGACATACATTATAAAAAAATGCTCCTAATATACACAGGAAAACTACATTAACACATTAGAATTCCTATCTTATTCTAGTGGCAGCTCAATTCAAGAGCTAGGGGCCATATGCGTTCTGCTTATGCTGTTTTCAAGGATCCTAAAGATGCACAGGAAGCATTTGACAATATAGAAGGCGAACAGGAAAAGGTATACATACACCTTTTAAATGTTTGGGCTCTTTAAGTGTTTGCATAACGTACTAAAGTGCTTATATATATTGGTAGCATGAACTGAACCCACAACCTTATGGTTGCAATAGTGCGCACCTTCTACCGTGCCACAGGCTCCTGTCATTGTTCTTTGTTATATTGTCAACATGATGGCATTTGACTGAAAAAGGCTTTTTATTAATCAGCTCTTCATGTCATGGAGCTTTGTCTTTGAATTCAGTGTACCTTTTAGGGAGTGTTCAAATATGCTCTTGTGCGTTGCATATGAGAAAAATATTTAGCAATATTGTAGATTAACTACTGTGCTTAATTTTTGTGATTTGATTATTGCAACTAAAATGCTCATATTCAATAATGCTATACTCGTTGATGACTTTCGCTTTGGCTGTATCTGGTGTTTTCTCCTGGGGGGCCTCTTTTCTTTAGTCCTCTTTTTAATACAATTTTTACTCATGCTGAGAATGGAAAATTGACAACATACCATCATGCACGTGCATTTATCGAAGTTGCTTTAGCAGAATCAGAATTCAGAAATGTGCGCTTCTATTTGCATCAACTCAATGCTGGAGCAGCCCTGGGATGCCCATGTGCCCCCGTAGGCCCACTATTCACTCAAAACTCCAAGTCGCAGTTGCAAATTACCCTCTAGAAATATTTCCACCTGGAAGAAACAAACTGCTTTTAAATTTGAACAATTATTTTTTTTGCTTAGGTTTTAGAATACGAGTCCTATTTTAACTACAGGATCTCTTTTATCTCAGAACAGTTTCATACCCGAACATAACTGCATCTGAAATTTTGGGTTTTCAGGTTTTTATCGAAGATTTTTAATAAAATTTTTGAGTGCTTGAACCAGATTATATCCCATCACTGTACCTTTGTTTTAATACAAAATGTATCCTATGATTAAAGCAGTGTTTGTAGATTTGCATCAACCTCAAAAGATTAAGGACATCAAGGGAACAGAACAAAATTTAAAGTATATTTAGTATATTTTTCATTAAATAATACTTGACAATTTACAAAAAAAAGTTTACAAAATGCACAAATTGTAGTCAGCATGTATTATTTCAATTGCTTAAAACGAGATCAAAGAAAATAATGTCAATAAAAAAGTATAATTTGATATTCCGCACATGTAGTACGCCCTTCTGTAAATTCTTAGGAGAGATGTTCCTGTAAAATAGAAAATTTAAGAATCACTTCTAAAGTTTTGGTGGAATTAAAATTTAATTAGATCCGCTATAATATAGTTGCACAAAGTTTCTATAGCTTATAATGATTTTTCAATATGAGGAAAGAACAAGGGAAAAAAAGGTTAAATGGATTTCATAGGAATTTTTTTTGCTTAGGTTAATATTAATATGATAATACTTTTAAGTGAATTAATGAATATATGATTTTTTTTACATCTATTAAAAGATGCTTATCTATAGCTTGTCATAAAAAAATACAAAAGATATAAAAAGGGGATTATGAAAGATGACAATGATACTGAAATTAATAATATTTGTGTAAATACTAACATATCCTATATCATGACTAAATATGCTGCACACTGGAGAGATCCGTACGCACCAGATAATTTCTTATTTTCTGTTCAGATTTCCTATCTCTGTACTCAAATGTATAATTTGACTTTTTGTTAAATAAAATTTGAGTAGCTATATGGAGCCGCTTGATACACTTGTCTTCATTTCATGTTTTCTGTGATTCTGGGTGATGTGTAGAGGCTTGTAAGACTAAGTAGTTTTCAAGACTAAAGTAGTTTTTCTATTCTTCTTGCCAGGACTCTTCCGGGCGGCCCCAGAAGCTTGCTTCGATGCAATTGAGCACAGGAGCAACTGCTACTTTCTATGTCAGGAAAATGACACCTGATAACCTGCTCTCAAACAAGAGATCAGCAGAGGATGAAATTGTGGAGCACAAAAAACGTAAGATAGACTGTAATCAGTGCAACCACCTCACAGAGATTGAGAGATTGAAACAAGAAATACGCCAAAGAGATGATGAAATCTTAAATTTGCAAAAGATCCTGTCTGCTCTCACTAGGAAACATGGGCTCTGAATTTCATCTATGGGTATTCTGGCATTCATGTTGTACAACTAATTTATGCACTCATATAGTTCACTCCTGGGATGCTCCTATATTTACTTACGGCAATATGTTGAATTTTATTGACATTAAATTGAACAAGGCAAAGAAGAGAGCACTTGGATCAGGAAAAAAAAAAAAAAACAGTTCTGTTAGCCTCTATCTTGTACTTGTAAGACCTGATAACCGTTTAGTGTTATGCTTCTTTATATTGGTAGGGCCTCAGAAGGCATTGTAATATGCTGAATGGGGCGAATTATCTGCTGCATGTAAATTGGTAACCTGGCCTGCTATGGATTGGGAAACCATTTGCGATAGCCTCAAGACCAGATGGTTAGCTGCTTTAACTAGCGGCTAAATGAGCCAACCAAAACTTGATGAATCTAAAGCGCGAGCCGGATCCAATTCTCTCTGGGGGGCAACTCACCAATGAGCCAAGCTAATGTAGCTTGTGCTTGTTTCAACTTTTTCTAGTACATCCATGTACATCCTCGCTTCTATAGAAGCCACCATTCACATATTTCACTACTAGCTCTTATAGGTTGATGTTGGTTGGATGTCACGTCCCAAAAATACAATCAAGGGATAACGTGATCTAATGGGTATTATACGGATACATTATCATTTAAGAGAGCCAACTATCATTACACTTTTCACCTGATCCCATGATGGTAATTCTGGAGTCAGTTCTCCAACAAGTAGACCAAAATGAACATTGAATTAAATATACTTAAAAAAAGGCTCAAACTTATATGAATAATTAACTAAATATACTAGTAGTTTAAGCCTGAAAGGTTGCAAATTAGTTTATTAATACTTACTCACATATTATTGAAGCACCATATATAAATGCTTTTTAATTATTATAAATTTATATTCTAACAATTAGACAAATAAGTTTATCATTCAATCAAAGTCATGTATCTTCATTAATTAATACTTAATATTAATGTTAATTTATTATCGCATAGGCTTTATAAAAACACTATCTATTTACGGTTGAATCCGTTGAGCCCATCTAGATGCATCTCCACCGGTGGAGGGTGACGATAATCTCATTGTCAATAGCAGTTTAGGCTAATCATCAATATTAGATTATCCTAACTTTTAATTTAGCAGTCCCAAAGCTTTACATGTCATTCAAATCTATAATTTATGAGGTTCAATCATTCAGGTCCAATTAGGGTATATCTCATGTAAAAACCTTGGGTCCATGTTTGGTAGGCCAGCCATCATTGTGGGGCGCACTTGGGCCCACCTTTGATCAGTGAAGACCCTTTCACACACTCATCCCCACATGATCCGGTACCAGTCCCAATTTCACTCTACTATGACATGTCAACATTTATGTAATTTGTAGAAATCAAATGAGCAAGGTCCAAGCTTTTAACAATCTGAGCACTAAGAGACCATAGTTAGGGTCACCTTTTGAGCTCATTGAGACGGCTTGAGCGTGGCCTTTTGTGATGCACAAGCTGGAGTGTCATCTCAATAGAGCTAAGTCGAGCTTGCTTGGGTTGTTACATGAACATATCCCCATCTTGAATCACATTTGGTAACACTTGTAATAGGATCTTGTTATGGATTCAATACGGATTGCTATAAATTCATAATAAGTGCACCTGAGTGGCCCCACAGCTGGAATTACCTAGGGGTATGAATAATCCTATCCCATCATTGGCACTTTCCACCACACCTTCGTGCCTAGGGGTAATTGCTTTATCAAGAGTATGTAAAAACTTCGGTGCTATATACTCTTCATCTCATTATGTAGACAGTAGATGCTGACATTGGGTAAGAGAGATGGAGATGAAGCCGATTGTCTTTCTTTTCTTGGAGCCCATCTTACATGAACGATCAGCATCTAAAAGTGCTTCTCATGCCAAAGTAATTGAAGAAATCTATCTACTACTGCATCATACCAATTTAATTGCTGTTTAGTTGTTTCTTTCCCTTATTCCACATTATTTTATGAATTGGGTTTCCAAGAACAGTCGTCTTTTCTTCTTCAACTACTACTTATTAATCTCTTTTATCTTTCAAGAATTTAGTCAAGTCAGTAGAACTTAATTCTGCCTAACAATTCGAGTGACGCACAGGAGCTTCCCACTACTATGAAAACAAAGTCTTAGATCTATCAAAAATTATAAATTCATGAACATGAGATGCTCTCCTTCCTTTTGCATGTATTTAGAAGTGGCGTGATAGGTGGGTCAGGTTGGGTATTAACACAACCCAGGACTGACTCAAATTGCAGTAGGCAGTCTCACATCCAAAACCAATCTAAAGAGAACCCAACCTGTATTGTAAATTTTCTATTGGTGTGCAACGGGTATTGATCGAAAAAATATATTTTTCTTCTGAGTTCTCCTTAGCCACGACCATTGAGAACCTAATTTCAAAAGCCAAACCTGCATCATTAAGTGGGCCCCACAGATGGATGGTCTGGCCTCTCAATCCCCTTCACTTGTATAATGCCACGCGTGGTAAAAAAACTCTAGGACACTTCATGGTCAAATTGAAATGCTCTCGGTCTCATCCCCCAAAAACTACTGTAACTACTAAAAACAGAAGGTTTGTTTGTCCTCTCCTCCCATGCTTTTAGACACAAATAGCTCGTACTAGCAACTATCACAACGACCACAACCTCTTCCAACTATTCCTTCTATTTTTAGGTTCTTCTTCTCTCTTCTTATATACACGTCTCCCTCTCTCCCTCTCTCTTCTTATATACACGTCTCCCTCTCTTCCTCCTCGCTCATTACTCACTTTGTTTTGCTTTCTTTTGTACTGAAAGAAAGAGAGAGAGATGGAATTCTCAAAGCTCTTGTTCTTATACTCATTTGCACTTTTATGCATGCTCTCCCTCTCGTATGCCGCGGACATGTCGATCATAGAATATGATGACAGTCATGGCATGAAGAGGGAGAGAAGCGACAAGGAAGTGAGGAGTCTCTACCAGGCATGGCTCGTCAAACACAAGAGGTCGTCTAACGACTTGGAGGAGATGGAGAAGAGATTTCAGATTTTTAAGGATAATCTCCGATTCATTGATGAACACAATGCTGGTAGCCATGGCTTCAAGCTTGGTCTCAACAGGTTTGCGGATCTGACCAATGAGGAGTACAGATCCATCTACTTGGGAGTCAAAGTTGATGGGAAGCGGAGGCTTTCTCGTCCCAAGAGCGATCGCTATGAGTATAAGGAATCGGATGAGCTGCCGGAGTCTGTTGATTGGAGGAAGGAAGGCGCTGTAACTCCTGTCAAAAACCAAGCAGGATGCGGTGAGCGTCTATTTTGTTTTAGCCACTTACCTCACTGATAAACCTTTTTACTTAAATCTGTTTGAAGTCGATTATTATACCTTAATAGGTTGGGTAACTTTTTGAACAATACATCATCCATTTTGAATAAATGAATTTCTAAAATTCTTTTTTTTTTTTTTTGAAAGATAATTTAGTATGACATAATAGTAATGTTTTCTCTAGGAACCTGCAAAGAATTTTAGTAGATATGGGGATATTAGCGCAAATTATTTACTTGATTCTTTCTCTATTTCAATGTTGTTATTTGGTAAGTAATTTATATGTAGCACCACTCCTTTTGTGATGAGAAAGTAGAAGAATCCTTAGGCACTGTTTGGATTGCCTTGCTGTAGATAAATTAATTACCCATTTACCTTAATGGGTAATGCAGGTTGTCCAAAACACATGAACCTGAACATATTGAAGCAGCTACATGTATTTACTCTTAGTTTTTGGATTCTCACATGATTTTTTTTATTTTTTATTTTTTATTATTATTATTTTTTGAGTTCTAATGTTAAACCAGGGGGAAAAGATAATCCATAATGATTTGCTAAATCTATTGAATTTATTTGAATGTTCTTGTATTGTATCATTAGTTATTGATGGCATACTGCAAATTTTCAAACATGAGTGTTAATATTTTGTTAGCACTGTTATATTCTGCTGTGCTGACATACAGAATATTTCTCTTTTTGTCGTGAATTTGAACAAAAATGAAAAGGGAGCTGTTGGGCATTCTCGACCATTGCCGCTGTGGAAGGAATAAACAAGATAGTCACCGGTGACCTGATCTCTCTGTCGGAACAAGAGCTGGTGGACTGTGACAAATCTTACAATCAGGGTTGCAATGGGGGTCTCATGGACTATGCTTTTGAATTTATTATCAAGAATGGTGGCATTGACACTGAGGACGATTACCCCTACAAAGGTGTCGACCAAAAATGCGACCAATATAGAGTGAGTGTAACTGAAACCAAATTGATGTTTAAAGTAGGCATGAGTGGAAAGTTAGAACTCTAGAGTGCATCGACAGATAGAGAATGGTTTGTTAATGATGATTGTATATAGCGTGTGGAATTGGATACCATGTTCTCACTGTATACAATGAAGATGATGACTTCATTTAATCTTCTATGGTACAGATTATATGCACGTCTAAATTTTGAAGGGCTCATTGTTTTGTTTTTCAACAACATGCAGAAAAATGTCCGAGTTGTCACCATCGATGGCTATGAAAACGTTCCAGTGAATGATGAGAAGGCATTGAAAAAGGCTGTTGCTCACCAGCCTGTTACTGTGGCCCTTGAAGCTAGTGGCAGGCCTTTTCAACTATATCATTCGGTAGGATTATCTTCTCATAACAACTTATTATACGTGACTGGTTTTTTGTTTGTTACAGATAAATCCACACTAAATAGAATGTAAGATGATAAAATATTCAACCCCACCCATTACACAGTCCCAGTGAAAGGCAATTTGCCAAATTCTGGTTCTTTTGAAGTAATACACCTGCCAAATTGATTGATCAAATGTGTATTTAATGTGTCAGAAAGAGTTGCACATTGATCAATCCAGTGGCATGTTATGCGTGAGTGAAATTTGGGTGAGTGCATATTCACTAGTAACCATCTAATACAAATGGCTTGGATGACCCCATGTGGGATTGGGTGACTGACATTCGATGATTTCTCATGATTTTTTTTTCACTTTTTTTAATTGTTTAATGTAGAGCTGTTAAATGAACAATGATGTCTTATTATTTATAAACTCCCCCTAATACCTGAATATGGTTTTTTTGTGCAGGGTGTATTCACTGGACAATGTGGGACAGAGGTGGATCATGGAGTTACTGCTGTGGGGTATGGTACAGAAAATGGTGTTGATTACTGGCTTGTGAAGAACTCATGGGGCGAACGCTGGGGAGAGAATGGATATGTGAAGATCCAGAGGAATCTGGACAGCGCCAACACTGGCAAGTGTGGCATTGCCATGGAGTCCTCTTATCCAGTCAAGACTAGCCAAAATCCTCCCAACCCAGGCCCTTCCCCTCCCTCCCCTGATCAGCCTGATGTTGTCTGTGATGCTTACAATACCTGCCCTCAGGGCACCACATGCTGCTGCCTGTTTGAGTACAACAACTACTGCTTTGCGTGGGGATGCTGCCCGTTTGAATCGGCCACCTGCTGTGCTGACCATGACAGCTGCTGCCCCCATGACCACCCCATCTGCGATGTCCAAGGAGAGACTTGCCGGGTGGTGAGTGAAGGAAACCATTTTATTTGCGCGTCATATTATATCATCATCATCTTCTTATACCATTTCCTAACAATGTTGGGTAGTTAGAATACTTTAAAAGAAAAACGCAGGGCGTGTAGAGTACTGAGTCTTAAATGTAGTAGACTCAGTTTGGCTTAGCAACTCTTATGGCTGGTTGTCCACCTGATGCATCTCCCTACCTATCATTATCATTAGGCAAAGGGAACTATTTCATCATGTCGTATATATATCTTTTACCTGTTATCATTCCTTCTCTGATACATGGTATGGTTTGTATGTATGCATACGTAACAGAGCAAGAACAGCCCATTTGGAGTGAAGTTGAAGAAACGCACTCCAGCCAAATCTTCCTCAGATGCCTGGAGGCACAAATAGAATGGAATAGGTTGATGTACCCAGCAGCAGCAGCTCCAGATTTCACTTCATGTGAACAACAATTATAGAATAAACTGTTATTGGGACTACTTGTTCCCTCCCTTTTTTTTTCTTTTCGGCCTCTCTTCTTTGTAGGTGAAGTACATGTTTCTCGTTTCCTTTCAAATGTTAATGATTTCAAAGTTGGCCTACAGCATCATACTCATCAACACCAACTTTTGTTTGATTGTTGTCCGAACCTAACCAAGTCTCATCTCAATAAGAAAAAGTAAAGATTAGAATGAATATAGAGCTAAATTGGGGTTAGCTCCTGAAGTGTTTCTAGCTAGCAATAGCCAATAAGGCAGATCTTGACATGGATTTGGGCCCAATGGATCTTGATTGACAGCCTAATGATTTTCTAATGCCTCATGTTTAAATTTGTATTGAATGGGCTTCATGGACTCCAATAGAACTATTTAAATTTGTACTGATTCAGATTCAGACACTGATGGCTCTATTTTGATTTAGGATATGGACTCCATTGGGTGCATTTGGTGGATCTATATTCGACAGGGATTAACACCTAATACTCTGTTTAGAATTTGGCTTTAAAGTCTGATTCTGATTTCAGGCTCTTGGTCTGGATCTGGGTTTGCATTCCTAAAGTATTTTGGACTATCATATAAGCTTGGTTGGGGATAGGCGATCTACGCCTCAGTTAAAAATTGGATAAGGCTACTCAACTCGGCTGACTCAGTTCAGTTCAGTGGTTCATCAATTTGATTGAATCTATTTTGGTAGTCTATCGGATAAGGAATTCTTTCTAGCTTTTGAGTTTCAAACTATGATCTGAGCTCTGAAATCCTAAATGGTCCCAACCTCAAGTCAGACTGCAAAGTTAGGATTCAGGCTAACCTTATTATCACATAATGCTGTAATCATATCTGAGATTTCGGTTACGTGTTATAATTACGTAAGCTTAACGTTCCTGATAAGTTAAACATATGGCTATTGGACCCACCCTCTCAATATCCGAACCATTTAAAAGATGTATCTATGTTTACCCTTGGTCCCAAGTTTACAAGTTCTGTTGTCACTAGTGGATTTGGCTGGTCATTAGAAGAAAGAAGCAAATGAATTTCAACAATACATATATTACCTTTTGAAAGATCTTCAGGGAAACAACTAGGAACCAATCTTTGGTTGTACTTGTAGGGCTGATGGTTATTGAACTTGGGGTAGGGTGTGTGAGTATAAACGTCCATGTGGTTGTGTAAGCTTCAATCAAATGTTCACATGTTCAGCCAACTTTGGAAGATCCAAACTACTCAAATTATGTGCAAACCCATCCTTCAACCATATGTCCATGATTCTGTGCAACAGTGACCGTTTGGTTTGGACAAATTAACAAATATATGGCTCAATCAAATTTATATGTTCATGATTCTGTGCAACAGTCAGCATTTGGTTTGGACAAATTAACAAATATATATGGCTCAATCATTTTTAATAAAAAAATTTGTTAGCGGACCAACATAATATTGATCAAAATCTTCAATTTAATCCTAACTCCATCTATTGATATTTGATCCAAATTTCAAGTCCATGTGAATAATATTAACAACTGACTGGACGCATGTGAAAGCGAGGCCAAATTGTGTGAGTCCGGCATGGAACTATGTAATACTTTTTTGAAACTCCATTGTGGGACCACTTAGAGATCATTCGGACCATTCAAGGTGAGTACCATCCCCTCCAAACCTATATTCATCTAGTTTTAGCTCAGAATGAGCAGACCCTACTGTCCAATTAAGCACCATGATGAAAATGTGACTAGGCGATAATGTGACATCGCTGTTAATGTGTTATATCATGTTTCTGTCAAGGTGTTTAAACAGACAATGGGGACCACTCCCTTTGAGTTTAAACTTAATAATATTGAATTAGAGCGGATGACATTCACCTTGAGTGGTTTGGATGATATCTAGGTGGGCTCTACAATAGAGTTACAAAAAAGTGTTATACCATTGCATGTAATAGCTGGGAGAGAGGATCCAGACTCCTACTATCACTCTATCAGAAGAGAGTCCTACGTAAAAGAGGCCACGATAGTTCTGAAATAAAGCCTTGCATGAAGGACCAAAGATGCCAAAGAGACATTGAAAATCTCATTCACCAAGAAATTTAACGATGTTCCCTTTGAAAACAGGAAAATGCAGAGAGAATTACAGCCGAGGAAGAAGGGAACAACTAATAGCTTTTTGTTTCCCCAAGAAGGATAGATTTAGAAAAGAGTTTAATAGGATACATACAAGAGTTCAGGCCCCCATAGGGTGAGGCCTATATTCAGAAAGCCATTCCAACGTGCATCCCAAATCATTAGCAGTCATCAAAACCAACAACACAAGATGACTAAATATCACAAAACATCCATCCTATACATCAGGGGGATCTTTCAAAGAGATCCATCTCTGTGTCTTGAGCCCTGCCTCCCTGTTCCCTAGCGAGGACAAACTCAAACCTGTCCTTTCTCACACCTACCTGTAAGTTGCGAGGGATTTATAACTTATGGTACCAAACTCATCCCATGAAGAGGCATGGTTCAGGTTGGGTCGAGACTATAATTATTTTTACTTTATGATGTAAAATCTAAATTATATATTTTCACTTGCATGTAAGAGAACTTGAATCTTCAAATTTTCTATACGAACTACATTACACTATGTATAATATTTCACTAAAACATATGCAAGAAGTTATACAGAGGAACTTAGTGGGTACGAAACGGGTTCGGATCCAACTCTAAATCTATGATATTGCCATTGAAATTAGGACCCGCAAAAACAGACAGGACCAACTATGGAAAAAAGTTAATTTATGTTCTCTTTTTTTTTTTTTTTTATATATAAATATACCTATATTTTTATAGTGGGCCCCTCTCTTTCGCGCTCATCTGCTCGGGCCCACCTAGAGATGTTCCACTAGGCATTTCCGGGCTTGAGAGCACAAGCTTTAGAGAGGATTCTCCTTTTTTATGCTCTATATGTGATTTTATTTAAGGGGGATGCTTTTACGAGAGATGCTCTCACTTTACTATGAGAGATAAGGTGGGAGCCCTCACATCTATATCCAATGCCAATAACTTAAATATGAGAGATATCTCTCATAGGACCATCTCTCTTTATTTAATGCTATAAGAGAACTCAAGTATCGATATGGACATGACTGACCCGACCCAGATACTAACGGATCCAAAATGGGCCCTGTAACAGGTTTTCGGTCGTGTTGTTATGGTAACTGGTTAATTGGAGGTTCATTGACACATCTCTTATATTGGATATTGGCAAGGTTGCAAACGGGCATCCAGTTTTCCGATTGCCCGAAAATTTTGATAGAAAGAAAAGAGTCTGAAACCTATTTTAGATTCCAATTCATAAATGAGTCCGGATTTCCAACTTAATTTAGGTTCCTATTGATAAACGGGTTTGATTTTGAGTCTATATAAGTTCCGACCCGTGGACCTGGAACCCGGCATATGAGTCTTTTGATTACAAATATTTTTATATATAATGCCGGAGGTAGTATACTTTATACACTATTATAAATTAAATGTTATGCTTATTTGAAAAAAATAAAAATAAAAAAACCAATTTTTGAGCTAGATCGAATTCTCGAGGTGATCCGGATCCGGCTATCTTTATCGGAACTGTTCCGGATCAGGAGCCGTCATTCCGTTTGCAACCCTAGATATGGCAAATGGCAACTGTTCATTTCGGTAGTAGACAAGTACGTCCCGACACCGACAGGATTTGGAGGAAGAAGAAGAGGAAGGAAAATATTCTCATGGGTTCAGATTTCAAATCCATTCCTATAATCGGTAACAGTTATTTTTTCCCTAAAAAACTCGATTTCTATCGTATCAAAAAGGCATAAACTTTTGTAAAGATCCAAGCTTTCTTCCAGTTTTTGACACCGTTTGGATGTTTTCCAAATCACAATCTGGCTTACTTAAAATCACTAAGTTTTCCTGATTGTGATTTGGAGATGGTGGTGCGTATTTCATCTCTTCCCACGTAAAAAAATTGAAAAAAAAGAGAGAGAGTCTTGTGCGAAGAATTCCCCGGATTGTCAAAACCCAATCCGAGAAAAATGCGTTTTCCTTCATTTCGGAGCGGTTGTGACCTAGGACAAATCAGCAAATCAACCGTTCCTTTTTTTTTTTTTTTTTTTTTTTTCCGTTTGTTTTTAGACTTTGATTTTCTATAAAGTAGTTGTGCATCTTTTGTAGTATTGTTGTATGCTCGAACTGTTATTTGAATATCATCACTCCTCATATTTTAAAATGAATGAATATTTAATTTTGTGTTAATTTTCTTATTTAGATATTCGTCCTCTATTAGACAAGTGCAATGATCCAAAGATGGCTGAAGACCCACGCGTGTCCGAAGTTGTTAAACAGTTAGATCAGGCTTGTAGAGAGATTGGATTCTTCTATGTGGTATGTTATGATTTGTGTATTTTTATTTTTATACCTAGTATGCAGTTTCCAATGATAGAAGAGTGTTAGGATTATGATTGTTGGTGTTTCACTAAGAGATGTGTTAGTGTGAACTTTCTAGGCATAATTGTTGCTGCATCACTTGTATGAAGCAATTGAAGCCTATGGATTTTGTTTCATATGCAAATGTAGAGTTAATTCTACTATCTTTTATGTACACCATCATATAGTTGTTACTCACTTTTAGGTGCAGGAATGGGTTGAACCAGGTTGATTTCTGGTTGGGTTGAGACCAATGTGTAATGGTTGGAGGCAGAACCAGGACCTGATTTATTTGTTAAACAACTCGTAGCTTAAAACCTGCACCCTACGCTGCTTACATGATGGTCAATCTGACCTGACCTACCAGCCCATTTGACGTATTTAGGAGACTAAAATTAGAATATAAACCGTTATGAACTATGAATGCAAAAAGATGAGCCCTGATCAAGTCACCTAAATCGACCATTCATGTGGTGGGCCTCACATTTAATGCCCAATGCCCAGAGAGCTTTCCTATCAGATTCATTCCATCAAGAATGGATGATGAAGGAAATGGTCCTCATTCAATTCAACCACCTAAAGTTCCATTGATCATAGTGTTAATATCAGTCAACTAGGGATCAACAAGTGGATTGGTTAGTTGTGCTGAATCAGTAGTACGCTTGAGGAATCCAATTTTGCTGCTTTGAAGTTGCAGTTGTCAAGTTCATCAATTATGCTACTTTTCCCCCCTCTTCTAATCTGTAGAACTATTTGGATTTCATTAGAAGAAAAATATCTAAAAGGGCAGATTTCCATCAAAACAATGAGAAAGGAAGGCTGCCATCAAAAGCAAGAAAATATGTGACGTAAATCCTTAGATAATTCATATGAAAGAATATTATTCTCCCATAGAGCTCCCACTTTAGCTAGTCTATTTGCTTCTAATGGGTACATGTCGAAACATCTCCCTTTTTTTATTTTATAACAATCATGTTTCAGGTACTCTGAAACTTTCATCATGGATTCAAAACACATAAATGAGTCCATTCGGGGTTTTGAAACTCTTCTTTTTGGAATTCTAATATCATAGAATTAGGGAGTTCTACTGTATGGTAATCCTTAAATTAAGGTTTTGGGGGACAGGGAGGGTTGAATTCCCCATCTTTTTGGTGTTGAGAGTTCTCTTCCAGTAACATTTCTGATTTTTGTACTTGAGAAGTTATGTTTTGCTTGTGTGTGAGAAAAACTCTCTTGTGCACACTCTTGAGAATGCGCATCCGGTTCGGACAGTCAGCAAAGGAGGGATTCCACATTGATTTCACAGGGTCCCGCGTGATGAACGGCATTGATGTGCAGTGTGCAGGAGAAAATCGTCCTATATATGCATGTATATATCATCTGCTGTTTCATTCCGATGTCTACTAGCTAAATATGGTTAAGTAGTTTGTTGATAGTCTGAGAGTCTATGCAATATGCATATTGTCAGAGTACATAATAATGTAATCTTCACTGTACCATAAGTGTAATTATCCTAAACAATTACACTTTTGGTACACCAAAGGATTAGATAAAATTCATGGTTCAGTCTATGGTACATCACTTGACTGCAATATCTGTACTCTGATGCATGTGTGAGTTTAAGCAAGTAGTACGTTAATGTGTGCACACACACGTGTGCATGTGCACTGGCAGACCCATCTAGAGTCAACATAATAGATCAATCATTGTGCGTTGCTTAGACTAACATATGGAATGCTTATACTAAGTTATGGAACATCAGTCGTTGGAGTAATTCCCTTTTTCTGGTTGGTTCTCTTAGATGACCTTGCTTCCTAATGTTAATAGTTTCCTACTTTTGCTGATGCTTATTGTCTTGACCAGGAGGGCCATGGTATTCCGGATTCACTTGTCAAGGAGGTTAGAGATGTGACGCGGAAGTTTTTCCATCTTCCATTTGAGGAAAAAATTAAGATCAAGTTGTCTCCAATGACTGGATACAGGTATGCTTCTAGGGTTAAGCACCCCCATTTATGCTTTAGGGATGGGTAGCCTTTCCTGTTTTTATTATATGAATCTTATTGACTTGTTAAATTGTGTCCTAACATTTGAAAGCAGAGGTTACCAAAGAGTAGGAGAAAATGTAACCAAAGGCTTACCGGATATGCATGAAGCCATTGATGTAGGTGCACAAATAGTTTGTTCTTCTGTCATGAGTTCTCAATATGAATTGCACTGTACTTTTGCTATATTATGAGCTACTGCCTATATGTTTAAATACACTTGAAGAAGTCCTATTTATGATGTTAGAATGAAAGCTTCTGATGCAAGAAGGATGTTTTATGTTTTCAGTACTACAGGGAAGTGGAACCTGGGAAATATGGAACACTTGGCTCAGTAATGGAAGGATCAAATCCTTGGTACGTGAAGTAACTCTGGGTTCCGTATCACTTAAGTATTGGGATAGTTCATTTTTCTTCAATAAAAATAAACGAGACTACAGTCTCCCAAACTTTGTCTAAAGATTTGCAATACAGAAGCTGATATTGCTTTGTGCTTTTAGTGTCTGGTTTTCTGTTGTTTGACCTCTAAAACTCCTGTTCATGTATTTTTCGCCATTTAAACAGCCTGAATCTCTTAGAGAAGCTTTATAGATGGACCGGCATCTGTCAAAAACTCAGGTTTTCATCTGAGTTTTATTAAAAGGACTGTGGATTGCCTGAATCCAGTAGTTGTTTGATCTCTGTATTCTTTCTTCATATGTTGATGGATTACCAGTGATCAAGTTCTAGTAGTGGCTGAAGGGAACCCATCTGTGCAAGATGAATAAGATATTCATGACTCTGAACTTCTAGAGAATTTTGCACCTTTTGCTTTTCCTTTTGGAAAACTTGCTCATCTTATTCACAAGTCTAAGTGGCTACAGAATGAGATGATACACTGCATCTATTTATTAGAGGTGGAATGGTCATCATTATCTAATGGAGACTTTCCCAAGTTTTAATGTTGATGCTTGTCATATATTGGAGGATATACTGCTGTCAGATGATGACAGCTGGGCTAAGTTGTATACTCAATATGCAGTTACCATTCACCATTGATTCCTTTATATGTCCAAATAATTGTATGATATGATCAGACAGCCACTAGTCCCATGCCAGTTCGTACTCATGCACTGGGCCTCCTACGGATGCTTTACAATACAATGGACCCTCATGTGAACTGCTTTTTGGGGTACTTCAAGGAACCCTGGAAAGAACTTTGAAATCACTTTCAGTTTACAAGAGATCTCAGAGCGATGGTCAATGTGAAAAATGTATAGTATACTTTGTTTTTTTATTATTGTACTGCAGGAGATATCTCAAATTCCTTTTACAACCAACAACTACCCTAACTGGCCTTGACTGCTGGAGGAAAATAGTGGCTCTATGTTTTTTCATGGAAATTATAGATTGGATTTCTCAAAATTAAAAACCCAAGGTATATACACCATGACTATTACCCTCCAGGCTTCACTTCAGAAGGGGGAGGTCATTAATGGTGGCTAAAATAACTAAAAGTAACAATCCAAAGAGGAACAGCATCCAGCCTACTGTAGAGCAAAAGGGACCAAAGGTTTGAGAGAACAAACCATTCGATTAAAACAGCTGCCAGCTGAACCTTGACAACACTGCTAGAATTGGATGTTTTAACTTTTAACAATTTGGAGTCTTTTTCTAAAATAGCAGTTGACCATGTTCTCAAAGTATGGAGACTGAGTCAAAAGATTTAGCAAACTAGATGGTCATGATTAAAAACAGTCTAGGAAACAGGAATTCATTCATGTGATTCTCAAGATGGAATTTCTCTTACCTTTCTTGTGAAGGAGAAACACACAAAATTTTCAAAAAAAAAGAAAAAAGAAAAAAACGACGAAGTATATGAAATGCTGGTAAATACCTGCAAGAAGGAATCTCGTACCAGTTTCAGCTTTCAGAAGTGTTTAATGATCATCACCTGTGTGTTGCAAAAGGCAACACAAGCACACATTGAGTGAATAGAGGTGAGAAGCACTTTCCATTTTGAACCATACTCTGACACCACGAATCATGATAACAATAATGGAACAATGTAAGATTTGCTTTATGTTATCAGTTGTGTATATCAAATGTACAACCAAGCCTTCTTATAACAGGGTTACACAGTCTGTACTCTGTACAAAGTATTTACAGATTCATGATATGCTTAGAGGAATGATATTAGTATGAATAGTATGGTAGTCTGTAACCCTAACTTCTGTGAGTTACATCTTATGGTGGTTCAGATGTGGACATGATTTAGATAGTCCATAACTTACAGAGCGTTTGTTGCCTCCTCGAATTTGGAGATGGACAAGATGGATGCTTAATTTTGTTATGCATGACACTTCTGTACTATCTTATAGAACATTTGCTACCTACTCTAACTTGTAGATGGATGATTAATTTTGCTGATGTAAAGTTGTTGTATAACCATTATTTATATCAAACAATTTTACTTTTACTGTCTGCCAAAAGATATGACTTTTATTGCTATGAAGGCTCTAATGAAGCTTTTGACTGCAGGCCAGATAATCCATCAAACTTCAATCAATTGATGGAAGAGTATATCACCCTCCTTACAGGCACACTTTCCACATTTGATTGTTTTTATTGCTTTTTTGCTCTGCATAAGTTTAAAAATATGAAGTTTATGCTATGTATATGTTGATAGGCTTGTTTCTTTCTTATTGATAAATTATAGATCTTTCAAGGATTATCATGAGGGGAATTGCTGTAGCTTTGGGCGGGTCACCAGACACATTTGAGGGTGAAATAGCAGGAGATCCGTTCTGGGTATTCCGGATTATCGGGTATCCTGTTTCCACAGACACCAGCACGGCGGACATTCAGGACTATGGCATAGGATGGTAATCAATTATAATGGATTTTTTTTTTTTTTTCATTTTCTGAATTCAATGCAGGATTTCTCTTCTTGGTTTATGCGGGATAGTATGTAATAATGTTCTCTTTTTATTCTTTTCATATATACTGTCTAAACAAACACAGTGGAGCCCACACAGATTATGGTAAGCCTCTGGCTTTTAATGACATGGCCTTTACTTGTTTAGCACATTTCATTTCTTAGACTTTTGCCTCTTGTTATTTTCTTCTACTGTTCTTGTTGTTGTCGTTTTGTTTACTATTGGAGTTCGACACCTCCTGTCACAAAGCTCAGAGTATCCTTCATTTAGTTCTGTAAAGAAGGTTGCTGACTCTGGTGATCTTCCCCCTTTCTGCCAACCACAAAATCCTACCCCCTTGTGTGAATGCAGAAGGGTTAGGAACTGGACTAAATGGATGCTCCAAATGTTGAGTTGCTAGCTTATTGTTGTTGAAGTTCACATTCCCGTTTGCCATGGTACACATATCCAAGTTACATGGATCTAACTGTAATATGATCGTGCATGGATTGGCAGGTCTTTTGACATTGGTTAACCAAGATGATGATATTACTGCACTTCAGGTACATTTAACTTTCAAGTTTATTTTAAATGTTCCTTTGAAATCTGAATGTTCATTGCCATTAATGCGGTGTTTGACATGTCTTGAATTTGTTCATGTCCTCTAAGAACTTCTGAAAAACATTAAGATAATGGCGGTCCATTAAAAAAGACAAAAAAAGATCATAAAGGTGGTGGAGATTGATTTCCTGATTGTGCACTTGTGAATTTGTCTGCGACTTAATTCACTTAAAGGGATGCTTAATCAGAGTTGCATTGAGAATGCTGATAAAAATGGGGAAATAAAATGACGTCAAGCATTAATTGCAATTTTGCGTAAGGCATTCGCTACAATAATTTGTTACACAATGGTGGTGTACATTTCAAGACACTTTCTGGTTGTTTGCAAGCTTGTGTCTCTAGCAACCTGTAAAATAGATGGTTTGAGTTTGTGAATAACTGTTTTTCTACTTTGATATTGCAGGTGAGGAACCGATCTGGTGAGTGGATTTGGGCAAATCCAATCCCTGGTACCTTTGTTTGCAACATTGGTGACATGCTAAAGGTCTCTCTCTTCACAACTACCTAGTTTTTCCCCTTCTCTTCTCCTTTTGGAAGATTTGATAATTTATACCAATCGTTGGCAGGTTTTGTCCAATGGCCTGTATGAATCAACGTTGCATCGAGTGGTTAACTCTCCAAAATACCGGGTCTCAGTTCCATTCTTTTATGAGGTAAATTGGTCTGACTTCCTCTCCCCCTTTATACATATTTCATCAGATGTTCATACTTGTTTGCATTGCAGCCAAATTTTGACACAGTTCTAGAGCCTTTAGATTTCTGTAAGCAGAAGACTGGCGGTCTCAGTAAGTTTGAACCGGTTATTTATGGAGAGCATCTAGTACGTAAGGTCACCACCAACTTTGTGATGTAGAAATGGTGGATGTTACATGCTGAATTGGAAGGGCAAGTTTGTTCTCTTCATCTATGTATTGGAGGACTCTTCTTCCATCACATTGTAAAAATGGGTTCAATTTATGGCGTCATGTTATGGTTGTGTACTTCGCAAGGAATAAAAATAAAAGGAAGAACTGTATGTATGTGAAAATAATCAGAGACTTTAGGAGCACTTTGGATGTAGTGACAAGCCCACCGGAGAACAGCCGTCTTCATTGACACCTTGGGAGGTGTTTCCTCTAGGATTTGAATTTTTCCAGCATGGTGTCATACTTTGATGGGAAAGGGCTCTAAAGCAGGTGGGAACTGAAGTTCATTTGTTTTAAGAGCAGTCATTCCATAGTGAGGATTTTCTCTCTTTCACCACATCCAGATGCCACTTGAAGTCTCTGCAATGAAGTCAGTTCTATAAATTGGTGTTTTTAACAAAAATAAAAATGAAGAACAAAAGAAAAATGGAGAAGTATATCTGAAAGTCATCTGCATATTGTTAGTTTGGTGATGACCATGACATTAATTCCCCTTTTTAAGATGGATTTTGCTTTTGTGATGCAAGTTTGTTGGAGGAATCATTTGGCCTTGGCTTGTCTACAACAGCTGGAGTGGGGTCAACACTCGACAGCCCCATGATAAAAAGAGTACTAATATCCTATCCTCTTCTGGTTTGCACCTTCTGTCTATGCCGGCTGGTGTCTCCCAGTCACTGTTGCCAGACTAGAAAGGAAGATGGATGGATGTGTGAAATATATGAAAGCACAAAGCAGCGCAAGAAACATAGCCCTGTCCTCTCCACATCCATCATGTAGCTGTGTCTGCGCTACCCAGATGATAGATATCCCCTCCTGTCTCAGGCTACACCTCCCCCACATTGGACCAAATTCAAGGTATTTCGTTTTTTTTTTTAACCCAGCCAGGGGGGTTGGGACCCAAGCGAGAGTCCGCATACACACGGGAAGCCCGCCCACTTAAGTGGGAAAGAAGCCTGCACACACAGGAAGAAAGCCCGCACAAGTGGAAAAGGAAGTCTACACACGCGAGAAGAGGTGGCGTACCTAGAGTTCGAATCCTAGACATCTCCTTACTATGTGAAGGAGCTGATCTCAAATTCAAGTTATTTTACTGCGTAGGCTTTGAGCACTAGTGAAAAAACAAAGCGATGATGATAGCATGCGGTGGTGGGTGCTGCCTCAGGCACTCCACACCACAAAAGAAATAGTGCTTCCCATTGACTGCAACATGCCTTTTGGCTTTTTGCCAATGGTGCAACTAAAAGAGAAATCATTGATGCCGAATGGACCCAACATGGATCATGTTCAGATTGGGTCCTGACATAGGATCTTTTTAGTTCTCCGTGGTTGGTACTTGTACTGTTTGGGCTGATATCACAGTGGGATCATTATGGTACCCTTCGCTTTTGAACCACATTCTGGTGCATCATCTGCAAAATGATTTCTAACATTCTAGGTCTCAGAACTTGCTTTGGTACCAATTAGATACTGGATAGAATCTGCAGTTACATACACAATCTTGCTTAGGGTTGGGTTACATTTGATTGAATCTCGTTTTAAATGCAGTCTATTTAGGTAGGGCTACGTTTGCGTGCGTTTGGTTACCCCTTTTAAGATGTGCTTTCTAATAAGAAAATTAAGGTCAAATGTTAAATTGAACTGCAGGTTCCATCATTTTGACAAGAGGGCGTGAATTTGGTTCAATCAAGGCCTAAGATCACATGGTCACACATTCAACCATAGCCACCATGTGCTCTTACAAGAGAATCTTTTGAATAAGGGTGGGCTTAACCCGGTTTTGATGCTTTTACAAGTATGGACTTCTTAGTTGACATTTTCAACTCGATTAAATAAATTTGACTAGGATGACACGTGCTAACTATATTTCTCAAAGTAACCCGACCCTACCCGACCCAACCCATTCGTCATACATATTAACTACATTTCTCGAAGTGACCACCCTTGAGAGCAGACTAATGATACTGGGGCCTTCATGTAATTTAGTGTCTTAAAAAGAACTCAATTAAATGATGTGATATATCAAGATAAGGATCACAACTTTCTCCAGAAACTCATCCCACGCCATTATCATTTCATTATGCACAATGCTTCTATTTTCTATAGCTGGTGGGCTCCTGTTTAAGTAGAAGTGGATAAAGAAACGGCACCTTTGTTAAGTACTATCGAAAACGACACGGCTCTTATATATTTGTGCTTGGGGTCCACCAAATGATTATTTCTATCTATTGATGAAGGGCCATTCCACCATGAAAGGAAAGTGGGTGATATGGGCCCATATACTTATGCATACTTAATTCAAGGAGGGTGAGCTAACTTCATCCCAATGGCAATTCCAAGCCAGATTCATTTCAAAGGAAAGTTGCTTATGATCCCTAGATGTTGTGCTCTTCAACTGAACTGTGAAAGTTGAAGGGTCAATGATTCATGATCGAAATGGAATTATTGGGCTTATCAAATGATAAGTATTTTAGAAAAAAAAAGAGTGATTTTTGTTCCTCGGATCGTCTAGGGAAGGACCCCACATGATGGACGTTCCAAATTCTGCAACCGTACGGTCACTTCGTATTGAGAAGTGGCATGGCCACTCACTGGAACTGTTGCAATGAGTGCCATTTTGATTCTTTTGTAATGAGATGCAAGTGCAAAAGCTCCATTCTACTCCATTAACATATTTTGATTGTTTGTTGGGTGGCCCCAGTTTTGACAGATAATGATCCCAAAACATATGATTGGATGGTTATTGGTGAATGAATGAGATGCCTGCCCCATTTTCTAATCTGATTACTGGGGGTCATCAAATCCAAAGTGATTGGATACCACCTGGTGAATGGTCTGAAATTCCCCAAAAAATACACAAGAAAGTTTTACATGGAACTCCAAAACCTAACCTCATATCCCAATCATACAGCAAGGTCTGATTTTATCTATGATGTCAATGAAAAAGCAGAGAAATTGTGTAAAGATAGGATTCGGAGCTGTTTATTTGTACTTATTTACATACGTAAATAATGCATATAAGCAAAGGTTATATGCATAATCATGTTTGTTTACGCTTATTTACACATTGATGCAAGAATAAAGTGTGATTTTCATATGAAGATTTAAGCACCAAAAGATATGTGAAACAATTACACATCTCTTCGTTAGAAGAGCACAAGTACAAGTTTTGCTTTAAATAGGTCAAAGCTTTGAATCATGTCGTCATTATTATTAATTTTTCTTCATCGCATATGAGTTTAAAAATTTTAATCCAAACCATTCAATTTATTTATTGATTGATTAAACCTACATATACAATATTCACATATGTAAATAACATTTTCACACTACGTGTAAGAGGCAAACGACCCTCAACAACGACTTTGAAAACAAAGTTGGACGCACACAAGCAACATTAGTATTAGTAGTAACAGTAAGATTCATAATGATGTGTGTGTGTGGGCGTGAGGGGCGGGGGCGGTCTAAGTAAGGCGTATCAGTCAACAATCACATCACCAATAGCTACAAAAATTCAATGGAGAGCGGGCGAATTCCTCGTCAAAGAAGACGATGCAGTGCACCTGGTGGATGAATTCTGGTTCACCCACTTCCTATTTGTCCACCGAAGATGACTCCATTCATTCAAAGTGAACCATTATCTAATAATGCTTTTGCATATGTCAATATCATGACTTCACATCCATACATCATGCTTGGTGGGACCTAATGATTGATCTGGACCGATTATGACCTAATCCACAGAAGCTACAACAATATCACCGTCACACACGCTCGGCCCAGTTGTGGGCACTCCAATTATCAGAAGCCAAGCATGAATTACCCATCACAGGTTGAGACATCTCAATCGGAAGTCACAGATCAGAGAAGAAATCGTGGCATCTTTTACTCCAAAGGAACATATATCATCATTCGATATGTGGTAGGGTCTGAGTTGGTCCATACCTGAATTCTCGATGTCTTAAGAGATTGGGTCGACCCTAATCAGTAGTAGTTGAGTTCAATACACACGAAGTATAGTATTCTTTTTTTTTATAACACAGGATATCTCCTTCTCCACCCAACACAGGAGGATTTGACCACGAGCTTAAGGGACACTCGGTTCTGAACGGCCCACAACTAACCTTCAGGGGTACATACAAACCCTCTTATCCACATGCTTCTTAAAGTATTATGGCGAAAAACATTACTGTTGGAAAAAAAAAGAGTACTTATTGTTTTTGTGCAAAGAAGATACACTGCTATTTTTTAAGAAATTGCCATGGAAACGTATGGGCCGGTACTCTTTTCTTTCATTTGCAGGGCTCCCCAAACAAGGGCGAAGTGGACATTTTAATCTCCATAGTTGGATATGACATATGGTGAAGGGATTAACAAGATGGCGTCCAATACTTTTAATAATGATAAATATTCTCAGTCACTGTTTTCTTATTCCATTGCACAATACTAAACAACTCCACATGCAATCGTAGTAATAGAAATCCAGAGTGTCCCCCCCCCCCCCCCACATTACGATAAAAGAGGATTTTCTTGTGGGGCACATCATTTGGATGCTTTTCTTATGGATAAGCGTTATGCAAAAAAATCAACCTATAACATTATCCTAGCCCTTGATGTAAAGGGCTTAAAGTTGAATGATCTTTTTTTCAATCATAATCTTTTTTTAAAGACCCAATCAAAAAGTGAGTTCAAGTGCTGCAGCAACCAGAGGTGAGTTCAAGTGAGCGGCCCCTCATAAAGTACCGAATTGGAGAAAATCCCCCTTCGGTGGTATTGGTACTAGTATTAATACTAATAATAATGATAGCAGTCAGTCATGAAGACGAAAGCATATAAGGTCGGTGGATGGGTGGAAGACATATAAAACAAGACACAGAAATAGATAAAAAAAAAAAAGCAACACCACCATGAAGTTGACCAATATGGCCCAGATAGATTCAACACCACCGCCAACCGCTTCAGACTAAAACCGGGCCCATTCGGTTCGGTGACTGTTCCATTCAGGTCCAGTTATGCAAACCCCACAACCAAACAAAAGAGAAAAAATAAGAGAGAGAACAAAGAAAGAGAGAAGAGAGAGAAGATAATAAACATTAAAAAGCAACTTAATTCAATTCAAGCCCCTAGGGTGTGTTTGACAATTAACTAATTAAATTAAGATAATAAATAACAAACGGTCATATTAAAAGTACACAATTTAAAAATTCCACCCAAGTTTTTGAAAAAAAATAAAAAAAACAACTTTCTTTCTCCACCTAAAAAAAAAAAACTCCTCTTTTTTATATAAAAAGTAAAAAAAAATTCATACTAAACAACTAAAAATAAAACACCATCATAGCCCCTTATATTATATTCTCTTTTGATAAGATGCTTTATCTCACTGTACTTCACTCCATACATCTAAATACGGATAAATAAAAAAAATAAAAAATTACCCTCCTCCTCCCACTCATTGGGCACCTCCACCCCCACCTAGGCATAGGCAGGCGTTCCCACACCCCCACAGCCGACCGACCACATAGAAAATATATATTTGTATAAAAAGGAAAAAGTAGTAAAACACTTCTCATCAATTGATGCTCTCTGAGACAAAAACACAAACAGATGCCGTCCCGTCCTCTCTGATGCAACAAACCCCACTACTTCGTTAGTGACAGTATCGCATATGCACACCTACGCCCCAGGCCCACTCACGCATGCGTACACGGTAGACCTCCCCACCCCCCCTCTCTCTGAGTCTCGTCCACAAACACTTGATCTTCAACCAAAAGACCAGAAATTCCGCATGGAATCTTATCCTGTCTACCCACCCCAACCTCATACATCAATCAAACGATCGATTCAACGTGGGCCATCTCTGTCCCCTTCTTTGTTGTCGCTATCATCACCGTCCAAAGACCTCCCCAAGTCATTTGATTCTCTACTATTCCAATCACAGATACAGAAACGTAGAAGAGAAAGCCTTCCTCATACATCATCATTCATTTTTCTTTTCTTGGAAGATTTTTGGATTCAGAACTCTTTATACACAATTCATAAACATCTAAAGAAAGAAAGAAAGAAAGAACAAAAAAAAAAAAACGATAACAAAAAAGAGGGGAAAGAAAAAAGTGGGGTTGGAATCTAACTTGCATGTGTAACTCCGGGAGAGACGATTTGTCCTGTACAAAACTCGGCGCTGAAAAATCGGAAACCGTTACGAACTTGCCGTGTTCTTCTTCTTTTTTTTTCCCCCTCTTTCAAAACCCGATTCGACGAGCCGTTTGCTCTGATCGATTTGCCATATATCTTCTAGTTCTTGCAAAAAGCCAGCACCGGATCTGTAGATAGATTTCAGAATTCTTCCTCTTCTTCGTCGTCTGATGTTTCAGGCTCCGGTATCTGGTTGAGATCGGGTTTCTCGGACCTGCTTCTTCGAGATGAGATCTCGGTCGGGACACGAAGACGGGTTTCGATCGCGTCAACCCTAGCACCGACTTCAGTCGCCTTTTTCCTAATCGATGCGGCCGAGAGGTCTGGAAGCTCCTCGTCGTCATCAGCTCCGGCGAACTCCGGGAAGTTGAGGCGCGCCGATCGGCCTCTGAGGTAGAAGACTGCGGTGTCGTAGGCTCTCGCGGCGGCGATCGGCGTCGAGTACGACCCGAGCCAGATCCTAGATCTCTTGTTCGGTTCCCTGATCTCCGCCACCCATTTCCCCCACTTCCTCTTTCGTATGCCCCTGTACGGCTTCTCTCCCGGCGACGGCATCTTTCCAGCAGCCCTGTGCCGCTGCTGCTGCTGCGACTCCGTGCTCGATCGAGAATCCCCTTCCATCCCCTCTTTCTCTCTCTCTCTCTAAACCTAAAATTCCTCTTTGGGTTTTTGGCTCGGGTATTGTGTATATATATCTATTGGTAGTAGTGTTTGTTGGTGTTTGTTGGTGTTGTGCGTATGTAGTGTTTGCAATAAGTAGTGAGAGAGAGAGAGAGAAAGAAGGAGTTGTCTTGTGTTGTGTTGTGTTGGATTGGAGATGCGAGCGAAGCACGCAATTAGAGAGGATGGGATGTGGCTGAACCGATGTATGTCGAGTCGGCAGCCACGTTGTCAAACTTCGCCGACATAAATATAATGAGCTGCTTCTTGCATTATTACGCGAGAGTGCTCGCGTGTTTCTTTGCCGAACTGAACAACGCCTTGTTTTGATGGATGATAAATATATATATATATATATATATTCTTAATGTGATGGAAAGATTTTATAGGGTGTTTGCTTCTCTTTCAATGCCCGGTGGGTTTCAATCGTGGGGCCCAGGGGTGTTGAATAATAGGGTCGAGTCTTTGGATTAATCGACCCTAAAAGAGTGGACAGGTCAAGATACATTGCATGTTGCAGTAAACGGGAAGTGGATCCTGCGTTTTATTGGGGGCTATGGTTGAAGTTTAGTGCTTGGAAATGTTTGAAATTTTTAAGAGGATGGGAAGGTCGGCCCTATCTCCCTATCTCTCAATGGATGATGGCAAGGGCCCACCTGAGAGGTGTCAGTGGAGATGGAGGCTTACATGTGGTAATGTTGAAAAGCAGAGGTGAAGTAATTTTAGTTGCCACCCATTTTACCTAATGCTTCATTGGTCACCACATTCTTATCTCATAAAAATGAGATAACGTGTAATAAAATAAATTTAAAATAAAAATTGCCCGTTTTACCACTTTCTCTCTCACACACACTACTTTACGTCATCCAAAACAATACATGTATTACTTCACCAAAACCTTTATTGCACATTTTTCATAAATTTGACACTCTACTTTACGTCATCCAAAACAATACATGTATTACTTCGCCAAAACCTTTATCGCACATTTTTCATAAATTTGACATTCTACTTTACGCCATCCAAAACAATACATGTATTACTTCACCAAAACCTTTATCGCACATTTTTCATAAATTTGACATGCATTTAATCATTAATTTACATGTAATGTAAATAACAGTTAGAATTTTATGAAGCTTTAACTTAGAGAAATCTTCAATTAAAAGAGTGGAACTCTACATTGAGGCTCACCTATTGAAAGGCTAATTGTAAAAAAGAAACACCAAGTATATAAGGTATTCTCAGATTTTATGTCAATCCAAGCGTATTCTACCATTGTGTTAAATGTTTGATAAAAAAAGAAAGAACGATAACGAAAACACAAAATTTTGTTTTTATCAAGCAACCAATTCCACAGTAAAAAAAAAGAAAAGAAAAAAAAACACTTGAATTGGCATAAAATTTGAGCATACTCTATAGAACTGGACTATGTTTATTTTGAAATATCTGAATTTCAATAGGTACACCCCACTGTTGAGGGTCATGCCCGTAGAATTACAGCCAAGGACACAACATTTGGTCAAAAGTTTGTCCAACTTTTTACTAGGTAAGCCTCAATGTCAAGTTCTGCTCTCTTAACTAAGGATTTCTCTCAATGATGGAGAAGAATTACTAGAATGGACACTGCATTTGGTCAAAAGTTTGTCCACCTTTGAGGCCTTGGGGCCAATAGAAACAGTGATTAAATGGTCTTCCACATTTTCCGGTCACATGGTGATAAAAAAAATACCTTTTTATCTCCTTTTTCTCTCATGCATTATATCAACATGAGTTTTTATTAATCCATACATCAATCCTTGACCCGTCCTATAACAGAGTTTGCAAATATAAATTATCTCGATGTTAATTAGGTGTCGTATCTACTGAGATAAAAAGACTAAGTTGTGTTGGTTCCTTAATTCCTAAACTAATCCTAATAGAAAACAAAGTACTGATTCCGAAACTAATCATATTTGAAGACGAAGTATTGGTTTGATTCCTAAATTAACCAAATAGAAGACAAGGGTATTGATTGCTAAATTAACAAATTGAGAAATAAAAAAAGTTTCGATTCAATCGGAGAAAATATCTTAGGGTATGAATCCATTCTAACCTTGCGCCATGGCAAGTATAGACCTAGGGGTTCTCTCTCAACGCTAAACAGACTCGTTCTGGTTACAAACCTAAACAGAGTCAACAAATAAAGGATGCGACTGTAGATCAGGGCATAACCTACCTCTAAGGCATAGACTATTTGAAATCTAACATCATATTCACTCAAGCACCGTTATATGACTAGCATTCAAATCTATAAAATTAAAATACTAGAGAAAATAAATATTGCATTAAAAGAACTAAATCCAACATATCATATAACCAAAAGCGTTTATAGAAAACCCTAAAGCCTATACATCACTATAAATACAAGATTATGGCTTCATCGCAACTCTAAGATAAAAATTTAGTTACTTATGGACGACGATTGGCGAAGAATTTCTGATAAAATCCCCATTGACGCTCTTCCAAAGCCCCAAAACCTTGCTCCCGATCTTCTCCCAAGATGTGAATGTCTTCTAAAACGAGTTTGAGCTTTTATTTATAGGTTTTGGGATGAAAAACCTCGTCTAAACGCGCATAAGGCGGACTCTCAGACGGTCCGGGCGTCCGGACGTCAGGTACTGACGTCCGGAAGCAGTAGCTTCCGGGTTGATTTCTGTAGCCGGGCCGGGCGTCTAGACGCCCGGAGGCAGTAGCCTCTGGGTATTTTCTATATTTTCTGGATTTTTGTCATTTTCTCTGTCTTGTGCAAATTTCTTCTCAAAGCTCCTAAGGAACCTGTAAACATAAAAATAACATAATTAATGCTAATTAATATCAACTAAAGGTATAATAAAGTCCTCGTTGAGGGTTTCAAATGGTGCATTTTAGGTTCTCATCAATCCCGCCTCTCCCTCCCCTCCCTCCCCTCCTCCTTACACATGTGAGTTGCTATTACTTCACATTTGTAAATTGTATCTCCTTGTATATACGAATTCCTTGCATTTGCAAGTCTCATGGAGTAGATGAAAAAAAAAAAAAAAATGAGTTTCATTGGCCAAGCCCTATTTACTTTTGAGTGGCTCGGTCATTCTAAGAATTTTTTCTGATTTTCTGCACACACTCAACACTTGTTCTACCATTCCAAATTGGCAGGGCTATGGGCTATGATTAATCAAATAACAATGAGCGTAGAGAACCAATCCAATAGTGAATGAAACTTGGGAGTAGTTTCAATCCGTGTGAATGCTAAATCACCTGAAGAAAAGGGATATGACTCATCAAATGGCAATCAAATATATCACGAGGCGGCAGCTGTGCCCTAAATAACATATAAAAAACAATTGACACACAAGTCATACCATAGTTTAGATTAGATTAGATTAGCATGTGGGGGTGATACCATCTGGATAATAGATCACTTGAGAGATGACAAAAACACCCTATAAAAGTAATTAGATATTTTTATTGCAACAAGTCTGAGTCGATCACTGACAGTTGTGTATTGGGGTCTGTTAAATTTAAATGTGACACAATAGAGTCAGTTCCAGCGACTGTTATGTCCAATCCCCGACCCAATCAAAAGCCTTACGTTCCCACTGTGTGCTACGTGTCTCAACTCAATCCAATATTTACACTTCAGACATGTCCATTAATTATAGGTCTGTTCTAGTTGCCAGTCCTCGATCGAAATCGACCTAAGGCGAGTATATGGTTGACCCGGATGACATACTACCGCAATTTATCATCACCAAAAGAAATATCCAACTCTGAGTAGGGTCTATCCACTTTTGGTCCAACCCCACCAGGGGTAGCAAAAGTTGACCCAGCCTGCTAACCCGACCCATATGTGACTCATCCAAACCAACAATACCCACATAAATCATTCACATGTTAGGTTTCCTTAACCCGCTAAAGAATTGACCGGATTAGGATTAACTCGTCTAACCTGCATATATATTTATGTTCATCTCCTAAGGACCAAAACATATATTGTTAAGCGAGGGTGCATCTCTTTTTTGGGAATATAATTTTCATATATTCTTGAATATATTGATTTTAGTGCTACTCAATACAGGTCAATACTAAGTCAATATTGCTAATCTGTTTTGAAAACGGGTCGAGTATGAGTTGTGATCCAAATTGTGGAAACCACATGTTGACCCGACCCATTTTCACCTCCTAAACCCGACCCATTTTATTAAGGGGATTTGACCGTACAGGTTATATAATAACCTGTATTTTTCGGAACGGTGTTGACCAAGAATATATCCCAAATGTGGGTATCATATACGGAACCCTTTTTTTATTTTCTAATTCTACCCCTTTTGTGCGATATCACAAATATATGTGATATCGCACAAACTAAAAAGTCAATTTTAGGCTGTTCCCTCCTTTTTTTCTCTCCGTTCGCATCTCCTAAAGCAGGTAGTTTTCCCTCATTTTTTTCTGTGACTGTCTCTATCATTAGAGGAGGTTCTCAAGAGGAAGCCATTCTATTTTATTTCTTCAAAAGTATCTGAAGGTTTCTCCATATTTTGTTCACAGAGTTCTTTTGGCTTGGTATGCTCCATTGAGTTGCTTTACATCTTTGTATTATAATTGCTTGGAGCATTCAAGTGATTCTTTGTACACACAATATTTGGTGGACATGTTTGGAATTTTTTATATACTCTGTCAAATGTTATGTGAAAAATGGCTGGGCATTGAGATACAAGAAAACTTATGGTCAAGGAGATACTTTGTAATCTATTTTCAATTTTTTGTTTGTTTGGTTGTATTGGATGAACAGATGATATGAAATGTCCTAAAAATGCATTTTTTATCGTGGCTTTATAAAAAATTATGCCAAGAGTTCTTTTTGGCTCATTGCACTTAGGGAATGATGGCTTGGTGTTTCTGGACCTTACAAAGAACAAGACTGGTACACTTGGTCACAACAACTGAGACTTTAATCAATTTCTCCACAACCCAAACTTTCTCTTATCAAGTATGAAACCGTGAATTTAGACCTCAGATAAAACAAGTCAAAAACTACAGCAAACTTGGGAGTCTAATTCAGTGCTTTTTGTACGATATCGCACAGTCACTTGGCCAGTTACTCATAAAATGAATTTCCAGCAAGCTTCACCGTATTCTTAGTCGCAACAGCTGGGACTTTAATTATTTCTTACACAACCCAAACTTTCTCTTATCAAGTAACAAAATATGAAGACTTAAGATGAAACAACAAAAAACCACAGCTAATTTAGGAGTCTAATTCAGTGCTTTTTGTGTGCTATCACACAGTCATTTGGCTAACTACTTTTTCTTATGAAGTAGGAAGACCTAAATGAAACAACTCAAAAACACATAGCAAATTTAGAAGTCTAATTCAGTATTTTTTGTGCGATATCGCACAGTCACTTGGCTAACTACTCAAAATAATAAAATCCAGAATGCTTCACTGCATTCTTGGTTACAATGGCTAAGACTTTAATCGATTTCTTACACAGATTTTTGTATACTCTGTTGAGGAGGAGACCATGGAGTTAGACATCGGATAAAACAAGTAAAAAACCACAGCTATTCTCGGAGTCTAATTCAGTATTTTTTGTGCAATATCGCATGGTAACTTGGCCATTTACTTAGGTTATGAAATTCCAGAAAGCTTGACTGTATTCCTGGTCACAATAGCTGGGACTTTAATCGATTTTTTACACAGCCCAAACTTTTTCAAGATGGAGACGAACTCCCTTTGTGTGACGTTGAGATGAAATCGACCAAGAAGATGATAGGTCTCACAGTAGACAACCAAATGAAGATGAGGACTCTGATTTTTCATAGGGTAAAACTTTTATCTTTTATTGGGGGTAAAATTGGAACAAAATTTGGAGCTCTATTGTACAATACTCACATTTGGGGTAAATTTTCAATCAACACCATTTTGAGGAATAAATTGTTTTTTATAACCTGTAAGATCAAATTCCCTTTTATTAATCATCATCATGGTCATCTTAATAAGTAATGAAAGGAACCAATAGAGTGAGATTTGGGATAGATAGAGTGAGATAGCATATGTGTAGGCTGTTGACTCGGTGGGAATAGGGAATAGGATGTGAATGCAAGTATGGTGCCAGGTGGGGATGTGGTGGCACGTGATGGGGGGAGAAGGTGAAGGTGCAGTTGATTCCGCTTCTTCCACACTACGGAAACACAACAAACAAACAATCGCCGCTCTCAGCTTTCTTTCCTTTGTTTTCTTCTGTTTTGTTTTTATTATCAAGGGAGGGATAAAAGAGAGCGAGAGAAGACGAAAACGTGACGCATAGATGTCGCCCTCCAAAAGCAGAAGAAGCTCAGGAGGCAAGTTTTGGATCCGATTAATAAGTTTTTAGTGTTTTCTGAATTCTCAGAAAGCAACACATTCTTATTAATTATTTTATTATTGTTATTGATGATAGAATAGATGAAATAAAAGAGAGAGAGAGAGAGAGAGATTGAGATTCATGAGATTATTGATATTGATACAATGATATTGATATTGATATTGAGATGAGATGAAAGGAATGGAAAACGAAAAGAAGAGGAATGGCATCTGTGAGATAATAGCTGTGAGATAATAGTAGGTCGGTGGTGGTGGCCAAAGATAAAGCATTTACCTTTCCGTCCACGCAATGACGTTTTCAACAAGTGGACACAGGATTCCTATTAAATACATAATCTAGCCCCTTCCATCCTCCATCCCACTCTCTCTCCTCCTCTTTCTTTTCTTATTATTATTATCCTATTGAATCATTTATCATCACTTTCTTAATTAATATGTGAGCATGCAGGCAAAAGGGCCCACCTTTATCTCTTTTTTAATTTTTTCTCAGAGCTCATTTTCTCTTCTTCCCCAACCTAGTGGGTAGGGAGTTGGGGCCAAGAGAGCCGACAGATATGAAAAGAGGAAGCCACACCATAAGAAAGAGAACCCGCATGAATGCAAGACGATCATCAGAAAGAGCACACTAACACTAAATTAACAATATATAAAATACCAGGCTAATTAGATTGTTCACTTGTTAGTCTTTAGATTATATAAGACTTTTATTATAGTGGTGACTATCAATTTAAAAAAAAAAATGAAAGTGGGTGTGTGAAGGGATTTGATCATTTATAAGTTGTCCTGGTTAGAGAGAGGATGAGAATTTACAAGTTGTCCTTGTGTATGAAAAAGGTTAAAAAAAAAATTTTTGAGCCTGCAGAAGAAACGGGATTCAGGAGATTTTGCCTTTTAATGTAAAATATGAAGGTATAAGTGTCCGCACCATCGTTATCATGCCTACACGAGCACAGCAGCTGCAATTTTTTTCCACTTTCCTCCCTTGAAATCTCGCCTATTCTAACCGCCCTTGCATTCTTATATATTTTAGGTTGATCTCCTCCTGGTTGGCTAGCTGAATGGATCATCTGGACCCCACACATCTTGTATCTCATTGGCTGACAAATTAAGTCTTTGTTTTGAAATGTTCAACTCAGGGAATGATCTCTCTTACGAATCATAAAGTTCCATTTGGCATAGTTTCAGAGAGGCCTAGCCTATATATGTATTGGAATATTTCATACAATTTGCAGAGAGTACTATTAAGTAAAATAGGTACATCCTGACTGTATAGGTTAATACAGACTATTATTTGACTTTTGCTGCTTAAAAAACTATCTCAATACAGCTGATATATACCGATATGCATCACCGACACTAATTCACAATTCATTAGTTAAAAGGGTTGGAGGGTCCATTAATTTGTGTCATCTCCACAGTTTGTATGTGTGGAGGGTCCATTTGACTGATGGTCAGATCATTAAAGAGTTCAGGTACATGGGCCCACACCTGATTGGTTGAACCAGCAAAATGAAGGATAAACTGCTGCTTGTAATTAGTGATTACTGGTTGGCGGCCATATGCATCAATGATATAAATATTATGGAGGGGCAACACTTTCAGCTGTAGTAGGTTGAAGGGTGTGCCGACCATAGCCCATGGTGCAAACATTTAATTTAATCTTTGCAAGTTGCAACAAACTTGTTACATCCAATGATCGTTGAGTGTGGGTGTAGTCTTTCCAGCCCTCTCTCTTTCTCTCTCTCTACATTGTTTTGACATATGTGAGCCTTTGACGTTTGGGTCCTTTTCTTTGGACATATTGATGATCAAGCTGACTCTACAGTTGGACTCCAATGACAGTCGAATCTGGGTCTAGCTAGGTAAGCACCCTGTGGAGCCCACCTGGCTCACCTTGTTAGCTAATATGAACCCATGGAGTCATAACGTCACATGAATTGGCACTCACCCTGAATATAAGGATTATTCAAGAGTTTTGTTGGCCTTTGTTTAATTTGATGATGCAAATTTAAGATATCGACATGTTGAAGGCTTTTGTACCTTTGATGATCAAATGATTATCGTTTTTTTGCACAGAGGTAGATGAATGGATGACCGCTGGACCTTTAAGTGGCCCCCCAGGCTAGGTTGCTCTTGAAAATAACTAAAGAACTCATTTTTAAAAAAATATATCACAAATTGAACATTTTAAAAAGTATAAAAGTCTTTCATAGTTCTTTCAATTAAGTCCTTCACATTGTTTTCCATAGTTGCTCAGCCAACCCACAAATAAAAAATAATGTTTAGTTTCAACTTAATTAGAGGGCCAGTCAATAATTTAAACTCCTAAGAATGTGGTGTAGCTCTCTGATTAATTTGAATGCATGATCATTATAGACCTAAAGAGGTATAAAAGTCAATTCTGGGTGTGGATAGATGGTGGTTGCGATATTTTTCTTGATTCGAGGGCTTAAAGGTTTGATGGTTTAATACAATCAATATTTTTCATATTTCAATCCTACGTTGGATAGTGGATTAATGGTCACGTAAGTATAAAATGAGGCATGTCAATTTATTGTAGGGAAGTATAGTGTAATCGATTTTGTTGATCATTTGGTGGGCCTCACTATTCATAATTAAATAAGGGTGAGGTAGAAACTTTTCTTTTCCCACTCATATCACTAGAAGGACCCCACCATCAAACTTCGTAACTTGTAGAATAAACAAGGCCGGTTATCCCAATTAGGCTTTCATCGCTTGGGTCTTGCTTTGTAAGCCATAACAAGTAAGGATTATAGAAAACAATGGGGAGGACTTGGCTGAAACAACTATGGAAAACTTTTATAATTTTTAGAAATATTAAATTTGTGATATAGTTTTTTGAAAATGATAAAAAAAATTTATACTATTTTGAAAAATCCTCAAAACACAAGAGTCCTTCTTGTTGCTTCCATTGAGGATATTTTCATCATTTAAAAAAAAATACATGAAAAGTCTTTGGAGAGGACTTGATTAAAAGATTAATGGAAAAATTTTATACTATTTTGAAATATTCAAGTTTGTTTGTACTTTTTTGAAAATAGCAAAAACTTTTATACTTAGGGATTTAACCGGAAAAAAACAGATTAGGTGACCACCATACAAAAAAGGTAATTTTAAGTGCCCTTGCACCAAAACAGGTATTTTGCTTGAAAACATAGTTTCTATTAACATTCCTTACTAGGGTCCGTATCGACCTTCATTTGCAATGTTAATGGTCGATTGAGACCTTACTGTCCATTCAAACTTTCACAAAACTCCCATTTACTTTTATTTGTAGGGTCTCAATCGATATTTATTTGTAATGTTAAGGGTCTTTATCGACCTTGCGGTGTATGCTTATAAATGCACGGAACTCATCCCTCATTTCATGTTCTTAGAAAAAAACAACGACCATGGAGCTTTCATCTCCGCCATCCAGATTCATCAAAACCTTCCTTGGCCATGGGGCTTTCATTCCAATGACGGTGATAAGTTAATATCAATATTCCAAACCTTAAATCAATGAAGAGAAATCAAATGGAACAAATATTGAGTTCAGCCTATTCAAATCGATGCCCAAAGTCACGGTGAATGAAAACCATGCAATTTCTATTTGAAAACCTTCTGAAAACCGTAAACATGAAATCCCCCTCTTTAGCTCTCTGCCCATTGTCTTTCTGGAAGTGTTTCAACCATTTATAGGGCATTTTCTTTTCTTTTAGGTTATGCTACATAAATAATGCAAATCACCCTTTTAGAATCTCATTCTCAAGCGGAGAATAGGTGTGTGGCAAGAGGAAATGCGATATCGCAAAAGGGATGGCAAGGCCACAGCCTAGCCGACCATGAGATGACAAACGAAAACGAGAAAAATAAGTTTTTTGAGGGAACATACATTTGACAAAGAGGACGTTGAAGAGGACCACAATGGCTCAATGGAGGACCACTGGGAACCATTGTGAATACATCTAGCTGGTGATGTGGAGTAGCAACCGACGTTGATGAAAAAGAAGAAAACAAACAAGAGAGAAAATCGGGCTTCTAAAATATATGAACGGGTCAAACGCAGGATTGCTAGGAACCCTTAACATTAAAAAAAAAAAAAAGGTCAATAGGGGCCCTAGTAGAGAATATTTAAAAAAATTACGTTTTCAGTCAAAATGATTGATTTAGTGCAAGGACGGTTAAAATTACTTTTTCGGTATGGTGGTCACCTAATCTGTTTTTTCTGGTAAAATCTTTTTCATACTTTTTTTGAGATTTTCCCCAAAAAAAAAACCCTAAATCTAAAAAGTAAATCATAGCCATTCATCTTACAAATCCCAAAATAATCAAGAAATCCAATTTCTAAAATCCTAATATAAGAAAACTTGGACTTGAATGCTGATTGGCTTGATTCTAAACTAGTGGGTGTGGGTCATACCTGTTGATTCATGGGACAACCAGCTATTTCCATCACACCATTAATCCTAATTAGACACCCTTAATTGGAAAGCTCCCAAGTAGAAAGTTCTCGAGTTGTCAAATACATGTACGTTCCTCTTTTCTTGCTAAAATAATGGAGAAAATCACTCACAAATCTAACAACCTCTTTTCTAAAGAATCTCTTGACAATTCAAAAGGGTAGAAATATAGGAAAGCTATATGCCCCATTTAACTTAGCACGGGCTCCTGAAGAAGGAAGTGATATTTTGATTCGGTGGGCCCCATGTGAGGCCTGGTGGGACCTATTGGGTGTGATGGAAGCTGCTTAGTAAGTCCGCCAGACCTTTTTGGTGGCTGTCCCAGCTTGACTGGGTCTGATTTGGGCCCACAGTTCAGGTAGGTCAAAACCCACTAACCTGCTGCTCCCTTCAATAAAGCTGTTTGGCTTATTTGGGGTTGGATTAACCAGCTGGACTGATCCAAATGCGCCACAATTGATCTGACTTGATTCTTTAATTAATCTAGAACAATTATAACTGGTTCTAACATTTATTTTTGACCCATCTTGACTGCCCCATTTGGATCTTGGGGACTTCCATTTGATCAAGCCCCAAGAAAAGGTGGACCGAGATCCTATTTGGTTGATGAAATTGATCTAAATACTTTGTGGCCAGATTTATGGATGGATCCTCTAAAATATATATACCATTTTGCTCCTGCATCATATCAGAAATTGATCACTATATAAGTTGAGCAATGCTAATTGAACCTATTTGATGGAGAATGTTTAGTCACATAGAGAGCATTTGGGATTGATTTAGTGAAAAACACAAACCCTAATTACTTGAGCTTCAATTTGAAAGTTCACAAATAGAAAGATTTGTCCTAAATATAATTATATTTCTCCATCTTAATCTATCTTGAGTGAAACCTTTAGATTGATTGTACTTCTTTTTATCTATTGCTACTGGCTTCATTCACGTCCTCCTCAACCGTCTTAGTCCCTTTGTAAGCTACAAACCTATTGATATCGCATTGACAAAGTAGATGACATCATTAATGTTCGTTAAAAGTCAAACGTGCCCTGTTTTCTAATTTCATCTTTTTTTATAAACTACGCCATGATGATTGCATCCTGGTCGTCAATCACAGTCACATGGGGCACGATCAAAGGCAGTGTGAATTTTTTTTTAAAAATAAAATAAACTATGATGCCTCTTTTGATTGAATTCAACTCATCTAGCCATAGCCATAGCCATGGCCATATATGGCATTCCCATGTGTAACCTCTGACAACTATAAGAAATAAATAAATTGGTGAGATTTGAAATTAGATCTCAAGGAAGACTTGGAAATAACTTGGAACACCAACTAATTTGTCAAGTTTTAGGATAAGGTGTGGACTTTTTAGATTGATTTGTTTATGACATGTGCTGGTGCACCTGTCTGTACTGTGTGGAGGATTCCAATGCAACACCAGCATATGATCTGCGCAATCAACTCTACAGAAAAAAATGAACAATTGCCTTTTTGGGTAGAGCGTTCGTTATCATAATAGAGCACGTTCGGACACGTTTCTGCTGGAAAGAAGTGATTTTTATGAAATAATTAAATTTATAATTTAATTAAATAATTTTATAAATAAAATAATAAAGTTACGGGTTATTTATTTGTATATATTTTTTTTTGGACAAAAATACCCCAATTGATGATACTATCAACATTATTTCTTTGCTAAATCATTTAATTAGAGTTTAAGCGGGGCTAGTTTGGCACTATACTTACTTAGTAAAAATTAAGTAAAGCCTTCATTTGACGTCACATTAAAAGTACTTTAATTCAAAATTCCCTCCATCATTTTTAAAAATAGTAAAAAAGCAACCACCTTTATAAATAAATAAAAAAAACTCCACTTTCTCATTCAAAAAGTAAAAAAAATTCAATAATAAACAACTAAAAATAAAATATCACCATAATTTTCACTTATATTTTATTCTTTCTTCAAAAATAAATTTACTTTATTTGACTCTATTAATAGAGTTGTCACACTGACTTTCTTCTTGTTTTCCAGTAAGATGTTTTTTGTAAAGGTTAGGTATATAAATGAATATATTTGGACCACGAGGGATCCATGTAATGGTTAGGACAGTTTAATAGGTAAGTACACATCTAGTGGACCCACATGGATGTTTTGATGAATTGAATCTAGTGGGTCCCACTTGGTAAGATCAGATAGGTATTATTCATTTGTTCCTCACTCCAATATGATAACGTGATTAAACGGGCTGGTTTTTAGTAAAATATTACATAGGAGGAAACAATTAGCCATCAATATTGAATGTTGACTTTGTCATTTCTCTATCTTGACTGTTTTAAACTTTCAAGTTATGATCAAAGGGACAATGATTTTCATGTGAGTTTTAGAAATAGTCCGTCCACCAATGCACAAATATCTTCTAGAGGGTGCCGTCAAGATGGGCCAAGTCTTTTCCAAGCGGAGCCCATTTAGTCAATGGGCCTTATATTCAGGCCCAGATCCAGCCCAAGGGAGGCTGGGCTGGGAGATAATTGATTTCTTGTACAAATACAAATGTACAAATATATGTAACGTTGATACAACATGCCTATATCCTATATTTTGATAGGGGATTATGTCCTTGTGGAAACATACAAATTTCTAGGGATGGCCTGGGTGCCCTTAACCTATAAATGGCCCAGATCTAGCTCCCGCACGAGCAGGGGATCATGATCATAGTCAAGTATATCATCAGGAATCTTTTAAGATCACAATCATATAAAGGCTGTGGGAAAAATAAAAGAGCAGTCATAAGTAACTCAGGTTAACCAAATGCATCAACCCTGATTTACAAGTAAACCCACTTATCTGTGCCCACATTTATATAAAGATCCAAATGAGAGCCCCCTGGTCATACATGCACCCAATGAGTGGGTGCAAAGGCCAGGCTACAGATTTGCTCCAGATTGGCTAGCGATCCTCTTCCTGTCAACTTAATTCTATATTGCTCCAGATTGGCCAACGAACCTCACCAAAAATAATTTTATAAGGGACACATTAAGGGGTCTTTTGTTTGCTCTTACATGTAAATGTTGCACAAGCATATAACATTGATGCATAGCCACATTTGTTTGCACCTAATTGCTTAAAAAGGTGTGAAATGAATAGACACCTCATTGCTTAAGCAGGTGCCAGTTCAGAGGACGTGACTCTCGTGGGCTGCAAAACCATTCAAATTCTTTATTAACCGCACAACATTTTGTTTCATTTATTAAACAATCATAGATTTTGAGATAAATGAGAATTTTACATATAGCTCGAACCATTCAACGGTTGCTCATGTGAGAATGGTGTTTCCAAACAAGCATATATCATGTTTCCAAAGTGCAAAGTTTACATATGTAAATCTCATTTTCATATCCCATGCATTAAAAGAGACATGACCCTACTAAAATGTCGATCTTCAGAGACAGGAATAAAACCACCTTTTCTCTTTTGTGCACAATAAAACGACCTCTTAACGACGAGCATTCACATTTCTCTTCCCTCTGTAAAACTTTCACAGTAAGCAGTGCTTTGGATTCAGTTCAGATTCTTTAGTGTGAGAATTTGCACGTTGTAATCTTTTCAGAGTAGAGGCAGTTCTTTACTGCAACAAATATTTGCACTTTTTTTTTATTGAATTAGCTTAGTTTTCTAACCTACAATCTGAAGGCATATTTGATATCAGCCATTTTTCTTTACATCCCAATATCAATTTACAGATTCCAACCAAACTAGTAATTTACAACAGACCACACAAACGTGGCCTGGAGCAGAACTGCCTCCCATTTGCTTTCACTGTGGCCACTACTACTGCTGTCACGCCAGCCCCAAGTACTGAAGAAACAAAATGATGTGCATTTCGCCCGGCTGCAGAAAAAAGAAGGCACCAAAAATTTAAGTTGATCACAATAGTTTATAAAACTGAGACAGAGAGAGAGTAGAAAAGTGAGGGAGGAGCATCTTAACCTTGGTTAAGTGAGAATGTTGCAACTGTCAGACCGCCGACTATAAAAGCAGATGCCACTGGGAGATACTGAACAATGTTCCCATTACATCGAAGGAATGCAGGGCCATTGTCAGGTAGTGAGTCATGGTACCACAAGACCAATTGATGAGTGAGCAAATGAAAGGAAATTTGAAAGAAAGGTTGAGGGAAGATAATGCAGGTAGGTAGTAAATAAGTCGAAAAATGACTGCATCAGTGCATTGACATGTGTAAAGGTAAGACTGCGGCGTTTCTCACCGAAAATGACTCAAATCCATTTAGCTGGAATGGGGAAGGGCTATTCCTGTTGACAGTATACCGACCACTGATGAGATCCATTGCATCCTGGAACAAAAGCAATTTTCTAGCATGTCAGGAAGGAAGTAGTTCACTGGTTTACAGGTTTCAACACTACATCAATAAAGCTTTTGTAACAAGGAAGCATTAACTGTTAACCCCATTCAAATAAAATGGGAGATGCAATGTGAATAATGAGAAAACGAAAAGGCATAAAAAGGGTAGTACATGATGCTTACCTGTCGAATGCCATCATGAAAATTATTCTGATAATATCTTGAAAGAGCACTCATCCCATCCTTAATAAGCCCAGATAAAGTCTGTCTTCCAAATCTGGAGCATTATGGAATTGTAAGTATTTAGCAACAGGACCAGTTAGAAATATCTGACTAGTGTTCTTCCAGAGGAACAACTTATGTAGTCAAGGTACCTGACGAGGTCTCCTTTCAAAGCAAGTGTACCAGAATATTCCAGGCTTATCTCATCACCTTGATCGGCCCAAACTACAACAACAACCGCAGTTAATGATAAGATGTAGCTGATGTTTAATTCTGAGGGCCATAACAACTAAGGTTCATATGTGCACCAGATTTAAGAAAAATACTTACGTATTTTGAACTTTTCATAAATGTCCACATACATAGATATGCACTCATTTGGAGAAAGCACCTCCATCCTCTGGAGTTGAGAGTTTAATGATTTTCGAGCCAGATAACTCTGCAAAAGCATGAAAGTAGCGTGTGCAAAATGATGAGATTTCTAGGTATGTAACTTTTTGAAACACAAATGCACATGACTCTCCCACGGACCAATATAATAATATAATCAAATAGTCAATGAGCCTCAGACGTTATTTGACAGTTATATAATATCATCGAAATGACTTAAGGGTTGCCGGTTGAAGGAACTGAGAGAAGAGCTGGACCAATTAAGAGTTAAGACCATATGTGAAGTGGTTAGGATTTAGTAAAGACATTTCATTATGTGTAGCATCTGAGAGCGTGGCTTCAAATAGGGTTAAGTAGAAGAGAAGAACTCATAAAGGAGAATCTTAAGAGATAAGTGACAATGGCTTTCTTGTTCTCAATATGCAAATAGGTATTTCTGGCATAGCTTGTTTGAAGTTTTCAAGTACAACTCTTTTTGTGGACCCCAAGTTGATGGGATGAGGCTTTGGTGATGAAAATGATAGTATAATATCTAAACAGATCTGGAAAAATGTTGTTTTTCACTATTAGAGTTTTCCGCTTGACTTGTTATATTTTTTTTTTAGCTTGAAGCTATGTTCTAAAATAACCATAATCTATGAAGTTAATATGAAATAGTTGGAACATAATATATACTAAGAGTATGGAAGGGAATACTAGTATATGTTTCTTTTTAAGTTTTAACTAATATGAAATACTAGTATATGTTTCTTTTTAAGTTTTAACTAATATGAAATACTAGTATATGTTTCTTTTTAAGTTTTAACTAAATATGAAATACTAGTATACGTTTCTTTTAAGTTTAACTAAAGTCCTCTTTTTTTAACCAATATCGTAGTATCATATACTAAACCAATAACCTAACTTGATAGGTTTGAAAATGAACCACCAATGATATTTGAGCAAACCTGGGTAACATTTGTCCGATCCAGGCAATCAATGCAGTTCGCTCTAACAACTCCAGTCTGCTCCAGTAATATTTCTCCTTTCGAATCTATAATAAAGTATCTGCTCAACTGGAACAGTGATGAGTTAAAAACAGCAATACTTGTTGCCAGAATAAGGAAATATTTCTCATATAACAACTGATTGTAGCGATCATTATTCATTGTACTAGATTACCCTTGCTTTTCAATGTCATCAGCGATTTGATCATAGAGAATTTGTAAGTTCTCAAAGTTTGCATTGCCGCAACAATGATGGAAGTCAAAAGACACATATCTGCAAGCAAGGCATATTTCATTAACTAAGGAGCATAGTTAACAAGCCATAGAATTTTGAGACACTTCTGCGAAATTGAAATTAAAATTAAAATGGGTTAAAAAAAATAAAAAAAAAATAAAATAGAAGCACTAGAATTAGTTTTGTGCAAAGTGAAAAAGGTAGAACTGCAGGATCATTGCTGATGAGGCTGACGAAGGATGCCAATGAAGAAACATACAATGCTCAGGCTAAGAATATCAATATTCTGCTTATGCTTTGCAAAATTAATGATCCAGACGACTGGATTGATAGGGTCCACCATAAATGGTATTTGTGAAGTCATTTTGAGGGAAGATACTATTGAATGTGGACCACTGTCATAATTCGTTCCTTAATCACCCATTTAACAGTCATCACTTCAAGGTATGGGGTTTTCCATCTGGGCCACGCATGGTGGGGCCAATCAATAATTTTGATCCTTGTTCTAGAGGTAACAAATGCTTCAACTGATGCAAGAGGATAACAGATTCAAACCAAGGGTTGGTCTTAGCTGAAATAGACTCAGGATGATTCAACACCCAAGATCAAACATCAGCACCTTTGTTGTTAGAATCCTATGACTCATATCAAATCCCAAGGAAAAAAAAATCCATATCTATCCAATGATTCCCATTTACTGGTGAATCTTAGATTCAGATGTGAACGTTGTGATTCCATACTTGTTTTATCAAATTTAACAATGCAAGCAATTCGTCTATGTGAGAAAAGCCACGGCCAAATCTATTTTTTATCTAGTGAATAAAGAAACCTCTTAAAGATTTTTGGGATGTTGGGGAGATTTAAAAACATAAATAAGGAATCATGCGATTTGAACATTCGACTGCATTCAAGCAGTTTTGCCCAACATTTTTTATTATATTTTTTCAGATTTTTCTTCATACACCCTTTTTTAACTTCAAAAGTAACATTAATGATTTGGATTTTTTTATATTTTTATTTAAAAAAAGATTCTGCAAGTTGTTTATTTTTCCTAGTAACGTTGATATGTTAAACATATTTAACTATTCACAAATATATCATTTATGATATATCAATATATGCCAATGAGTTTTTTCATACGTTTGTATCAGTCTTATTTGTCAATGTATTGATGTTACTGTGGATGGAAAATTGATGGAGTATTATTATAAATAACTAATTTTCTTTCTGTTTTATTATTTTCATTTTTTACTAGAAAAATAAAAGACACTCTTACAATTTGCAATAAGATTCATGATATCATGCTGCCCCTTGAACAATTTGTGATATGATTTTGATCTTCAGAACAATGATTAGCGAACATTGACCAAAATGGAGAGAAAATCAGAATTTTATTAACAATAGCATGAATGAAAGAGAGAAAAAGAAGAATCTAGGGACATGCTACTACTAAACTTGCCACCGTGGCCCTTACAAGTCTGCATAGGCATGTGCATAAAATCATTACCAAGTTGTTTATTGTGGCGTAAGACGGGGTTAAGTGCAACCTATTAAATTGTGCCATGAGAGAAGGTTAATGCAACCTATTAAATAAGCATATATCTGAAGATATAAGTAATCAATATGAAAGTCACCTCACATGTGGAAGCTTTTGCATTTCTGTAGCAAATGCCATGCTTAGATGACCTTCATCGCCATGCTGCAATAGTATAAAAAATATGAAAGATGAAAGAACAAAAAGGCAAGAGGAATATGACCAGTACAAGATTTTAAAAGGTATTACATTCTCCTATGAAAAAGAGAAAGCATTCTTATATCTTGCTTTTAATCTAACAAGTTGCTGTTTGCAATCCTGGACAAAAAAGATCCATAGGCTGATAAAAAAAAAAAAAGACAGGCTCCTATTTCCAGTCAATTTTTTTTTTTTTATATAAAACTGTTAAACTTGTGGGCCATGGATCAAGGGATTGGAATCATTGGATTGGCATGAAACTTCAATTTTGGGGTGTTCTCACTTGAATCTTTCGAGCAAACCCCCCCACGCCCCCCCCCGCCCCCCCGAAAAAAAAAAAAAAAACACCTCCTCTCTCTCCCCCTTTTCCTTCCCATGATCCGCGGGGCCCCAAGTGGGTCCCAGTAGCTTGTGTGCATGATAAGGATGCACAGGTCCATTCTAATATACACACATACAAAAAAAAGAAGAAAAAAGCTGAGCACATGTTCACCATCCTTATTTGCACACAAGGGCTGTGAGCAGTAAGATATGGGACCTCCTATGATGTTGGACTGGTTAGGTGGGCCACGCTGTGGAGTTTCACTCCGCCCACTCACTGGATGAGTGAGTGAGGCCACTCTAAATATTTTTTGGAACTGAAGAAGAACAAGAGATGGACCATTTATTAATATTAACTCCTAGTCAGTAAACTGTTAAGTAGATTATTATTATTATTATTATCCTGCTTGTGAGATGGACTTTATTATTAATAGTAACTCGAAGTTAGTTATTAATAATAACTCGTATTTAGCAAACTGTGAGATGAATAACCAGCAATGGTAAATCCTGCTTGTGAGACGGACTGTTTATGAATATTTACACCTTGGTAGATGAAACGAATAACTCCAGAGTTATACTTGCGTTGCACCAAATTTCAGTCTAGCAGTTCTTAATCCTGGAGATACAAATGATGACTAACCTTGACAAAGAAAATAACTCCTTGCACAATTTGACAGTAACTCAGAAACTAATCAAGTAGTTGTAGCCAGCAGGTGGTCATAAATATAGCAATATCAGAGCTTGACACAATAAAAAAAATGACATTTAAAAAAATAAGAAACTTTCACATTTTATGAAAGAAGAGTTGCAGAAGGATGGAGCAACAAATGTAAGGCATTATAGATAAACACAGCTGCAAATTCATTTATCTCTTCCTGTTAGGATCTTTCACCAAAATATGAAGCCTAGATTAATGCAATTTAGAAAAAACAAGGTGATGACACATTATGCACAACAACCAGATCAATCAAATTTATAACACAGATTTATCCTCTAGAGAAAATAGAAATAGATGAAAAAGATAATGGAATATATAAAGGTGAAAAATCTTACATTATCAGTTAGATCAATAGCCACAATCTCACCACATCTTTGTGTAAGATCATGAAAATGGCGTTCCACAACTTTTGGCTACACAAAATTATAGATTAAACCACATGATGGGATGGTACCTCTAGAAACTTAAAATAAGTTAAATAAGTATCATCTTTTTGGGTCATACTGTTTCTTCATGATCAATTATTCTAAGACGTGGTTTGTAGCTCAAATCCACAATTTGTTCCCAAAGAATCGGAATTGAACCTCGAACCTGAAAGAGAGAATCAAACTTCAGTAACATATAAAAGACAATTGCATGTGTCTCAGTTATTAAGAAAAAAAATCCCATTACTGATGATTAATTACTACCAATAATCAAACTGTAAGCATAGACAAAAGAAGTAATTTCAAGTAGTCAGTCACTTGAAGCAGATCAATTTTCAAATGACCATATTATCAACCAACAGATAAATCAGAAGTGTACCAAAAGATGAAAGCAACTTACATGATAAAAACAACAATGATCTCTACTCAAGACCCAAGACAGCCACATTAAGTCATGGTTTCCAATAGCAGCTAAAATGCTACATATTGGATAGCAGAACTAATGCTGTCTTAAAAATGAAGAGGTATCAGCCCGCATCACCCATATAAGCCAATATTATCAGCCGATGCAGCCTCATATTGTACAGCTGATCCTTGTAATGTAATCACAACGCTAAGTTATGTGTGTGTGTCTATATATACACACGAAAACTATCAAGTGCAAATCTCATTTTGTGCATAACCGTGCACCCATTTTTGGTCCCCATTGTGCATGGATTTTAAGGGATGAGATTTGTGGGCCTTTGATCAAGGGGTTAGGATGACGGTGTGAGCCCCCAAATCTGTACACATGTAGGGCCAACCCCAGATCTCGTGATTCCCCCCAGTCCCATCCGAAAGTGGGGTCCCCAAAGCGAGGTGCACATGGAAGCTCCATGCACACCTCTCTCTCTCTCTCTCTCACATATATATATATATATAATATATGATGATTTTACCAACAAAAAAAAAAACCATATTAGATGCACTCTGCACCAAAAAGGAAATTTTAGTTTCCCTCAAACCAAACCAGCCTTCCCGCCAAGAAATCCTTCTTTTTTTACTAATTTTTTCGAGGGTCGGCATCGACCCTTGCTATAACAAGTGAGGGTTGAAGTTGACCCTGCGCAGGCGGAAATCTACACCGTGTGACGTCAGTCCTTCTTTTTCAATCTTGCTAGAAGTGCAGAGTGCTGACAGGGAAGTTTCCTTCAGGGAGAAGGTTATCTACGCTGTAATATCTCCATTCATCTTCCTGGTTTGCAACCAGCTTCCGCTTTATGGCATACATTTGACTACCGGTGCAGATCCATTTTATTGGATGCGGGTTATTCCGGCGTCTAACCGTGGGACTGTCATGGAGGTGGGAATTACCCCCATTGTCACCTCAGGTCTGGTGATGCAGCTCTTGGCAGGCTCAAAGATCATTGAAGTTGACAACAGTGTGAAAGAGGGCCGTGCCCTCTTGTGTATTTGCTAACTAGATGATATGTTTTTTTTATAAACAATGGAAAAATTTTCTAATACAATCATACTATTTTATGTAAGTTGCCGTGTCCAGTTTTTGTCCTCTTGTTTACACATTGGGCACATCTTTACACTTCTAATAGACTGAAGCCCTCGATTAACTTATCACTGTGAATAGTGTTTTGTACACTGGATGCATTTTGATGAAGATTTATTGGGTGTTATCAATTTATTTTCTGTCTATAAGCCACTGGTGATTTGTATGGAAATACGCCAGTGATGGGATGGCTTCCTTAATCCCTAGTCAAATTTCCATGACATTTCCTTTTGTTTTCTTGGGTTGGAACAACGATTGTTGGGTCCTAAATTTAAAATGGATGGCACATGGATGCCATCCATTTCGTTCTTTTTAGTTTGGAGCATCTTAATCTCTATGACGAAGGTGAGGAAAGATTCCCCATTGGATTGGGTTTTTGGGGAAGAGAGGAAGAAGAAAGAAGATGAGAAAAAATATTTTTTCAGCCTGCGCAGGGTCTATGTCGACTCTCGAAAAAATAGGTAAAAAAAGAAGGATTTCTTGGCGGGAAGGCTGGTTTGGTGAGGGAAACTAAAATGACCTTTTTGGTGTAGAGTGCATCTAATGTGTTTTTTTTTTTGGGTAAAATCCTCTCTCTCTCTCTCTCTATATATATATATATATATGTAAAGAGAGATTTGATGTTTTCAAGGTTATTTACAATTCACACCGTCCTTACATTAAAAAAGAGTTATCACCATTTGTCTGAGTAACAAGCTTTTACACCACTTAGTGATGTAGTCCTGATTAGCAAAATCGAAGTATCTAATGAGGCCAAACGAATAAATGGTGAGAATTTCAACAGCGCAACGTATGGTGGCAATATTCAACAGCGCAACATATCAACACATCAAGTTCTTGGTTTCTCGTTTGGATGTCCAATCCATGATGTTCTTAGGTCAGCTAATAGTTTGTTGGAATTTCAATTCTGTCATGTTATTGCTATCAATCTATTATTGTCATTCCTTTGTTCTTTACAGTTGATATGGCTAGCTGCTGAAGCCCTTCTGAATTGAAGCTATCCATAACACCCCACCCCCTCAACGTTTTTTGAATGGTTGTCTCCTCACCTGTACACATTCTTCCTTCAATCGCTGCTACTTCCTGTTACCATTTCTCTTATCCCAATCCCATATCCCTCAGAAAAATATCATTAACAGATGGTTTTCATATTATATTTAGGGATAACTGATGCTGTATTTATAATTTTAGTGGATTTAACTGCCAAACTTTCAAAAGGATGAGAAATCTAGCAGAGTTGTAATCCCACATAAAAAGTCCAAAATACAGCAAGATAGCAAATTATTGGGAATAACCCAGAGGGAAGGCATTGAAACTGAACCATTGGATCATATTTGAATTAAACAGGTTGTTTGGCAGGAAGGACGCGCCTTGGATTTCCGATCTTCCCCCGTATAACCTTTTTTGACTTATCCTAACTACCCAGCAAGACCCCCATAATGAACAGAAGTTTGGCATTTCAGGCCAATCCATTTTGGCATCCTTGTAAATGAAGGTGAGTCCTACTTTCCAGGTTAAAGGTCTCTGCATGATAATATGGTGCTAGGATTTTTACTTCTGGATCTTCTTGACTTCCAATGTTATCCATGGAAACATAAGAATTCATGAATGATGTCAATTCCAATCCATACCTGCAAAAAGGATGACCTAAAACCTTCAAACTCCAGCAATTGCTCAGTTTCAATGAAATTAGCAACGTCTCCTTCAAGATTAGCTCCTCTTCTCCACATTCTTGTTCCTGCATTCAGCTGTAATAGTAAGAACTGCTGCAACCAATAAAAGCTGCACCATTGTTAGAATTGTACGCCACATGGTTAGTCCTGCAGGCTAGTCTATGAGAGGGACCACATTTGTATCAATGTCTAAGCTACAATATATAGTTGCTTGCAGGACTACCCATTCATGACACGAGAAACTGTCAATTGTATGAGTCATCTCCATAGCATGATTTTACCTACGCGCCGCATGCACCTTCGTGAGATTAGAGTGATCCTGGCAGGTGAATCTTTAAGTGCAAACTGTACAGTTTGAAAACCTGAGTCTACATTAAGTTCAAACAGCAGTGGGAAATGTTTAATTCACTGAAAACTGGAGTAGAAATGCCGTGCTAGAACAAATGAACACACACATGCCAGTATGGCACACATGCATGCATAAATGCCACAAGCACACATCAAAATTTTGTATAGAATCACATACGAACGCACACACTTCAAAATGCTGCAGAGAAGCATGACCAATAGAATTATTAAGGATACTTCCTTGTATCAAGGGAATGATGAACATATCAAGCTGCAAGACCACAAGTACATGTCAGACATAACAAATGATCTGATAGTATGCAACTCTAATTCAGATCCTCACCAAGTATAAAATATGAGATAGGAATTTGAAAAAATCTAACCTTGAACTCAATAAGTTCTTCTAGTAAACTTCTATTCCAAACAAAACGTGGATCAGCCTGAAATGCCAAACTTCAAAAAACTAGGAGAATTTATTTAAAATAGGGAGACATTTAGCAAGAGAATGAACAAGAGATCCTCAAAACCGTATGGATATAGTAAATAGACCATAGATAAGTTATTGAAAAAGTAGGCATCCTCTTAGAAACTACTGCTATGCAACAGTTCATAGGCATTTTTTCCAAGTGTGTAAGTCGTATCTTGATATAATTGCAGTAGTGAAGAACAAGCTCAAAAAAGGCAGGCGCATGCTAGAGGTTTGAGAAAAGCTCCAAGGACTGATGTAACCCATGAATGTTTGACATAGAAGATTCAGTGGTTTCCATTGCCTGTCCTAAAGTGCAGTGAGAGAATAGGTTTAAACTAGCTCCAAAAGAAGTTGTTGGAGAGGTAATGCCAGCATGATATTAGCATACTTTGACACCAAAGCCCATGATGTAAGACTATTTCACGAAAGAGGGGAATATTTTCATTGATTGATTTACTCAGGATACTTCAGCCCCTTGCATAATTGCATAGTGACATGCAAAAGAAAATCATATTTTGTTTGGTACAAAACATGATAGAGACTAAGTAGTTTTTTGGAGAATTAGTCAATTAAGGAGTTGCATTTTCTTATAGAAGCAATACCAGCAACACGGTAATTTGGGGTCACTTAGGATAACTTTTAGTATTATCTGTGTTCTTTTCTAGAGGCTGAGATTTAACATGGGTATGCTACTAGAATTTTCAGTTGCTAAAGAGTTAAGGGTTTAGTCGGCATTTTGATGGAAAATTCCACAATAATACCTGTTTCCAAAGAGGTTTTGTCGTCCTGCCATCAGCTAACCTCCATGTTCTCTGTAAGCTGGTTGATATTAGGAAACACATCTTGCATATATTAGTTGGCATGAAATATAATTCAGTTGCTGGCAATTACAGCAGCATCACAGAATGGAGTTTCTGCTACAAATCTAATTTAACAAATCTAATTAAATTATAAAAACATTAGACATAAAGCTTCCTGCAATGGATACTGGTTACACTTACTTCAGTGTCAAATCCACTTCATATGAATAATACAACCCTGGCGTCGATTCCACAGTTCTCAGCAGACTCATAAAGTAAGCCTCATCTCTTTTCTGCATTGAAAATATTATCAAATTCACAATCTAGACACTAACGAAGGTCTAGGTAATCATTGGGAAGCTTAATGTTTCCCAGAATTAGATGAATGACATACACATTTCAGTGCCAAGAAAATGGATACCGAATCATACTTCCTCAGATGTGGAAAGTTCCAAAGCCTTGTTGCATGCCAGAAACTTCAAAGACATTACACGGAAAATGGGGAAACCCAGATAAGTCCCAACTTCCTTGCAAGAAGTTATTACAAGTACATACGTCCCTAGATCAAAACAAGAAGTTGGGCCATAAAAAAGCACGATAAGAAACATGATTAAGCCAAAAATACATAAAATTATATATATATACTGATATGACCAACCGTATTCTATTTCACAGTATCCAAAGTTGGAAGAGTACCCTAAGCCTATTAAAAGTATTAGTATTTTTAGTTCAGCATTGTTGCAAAAAGTAGGTATAGTTGTACTTGACTATCAAACCTTTTTAGTGTGTGTGTGTGTGTGTGTGTGGGGGGGGGGGGGGGGGGGGGGGGGGGGGTGGGGTGGGGGGGGTGAGAGTCCCATATCTTTCAGACTGCAGACTGGGTGACTCATCTATCGTTGGCAGCCCTACTTTTCTTTCTTTAATTCTTCCGATCTCATTAAAGGCCATAAGGGGTGAAAAGTTAAAAAGATATGACAATAATTGACATGTTAAATATTAAAAAAATGGCACTTTAAGCATTAAAAAAAAAAAAAAAAAGTATGTTAGAATTTGCTTATGATCTGATAAATATCTTGGTTGATTATTATGGATGTCTTACGATCTTAGATATGATAAATAAATTAAAAAAAAAAAAAAAAAAAACACCTTAGATAGGGTAAGGATTCATTTTCATTTGTCATCCTTCATATTCTAGAGATACACGTATTTCTCTCAATGCAAGATAACATCAGTTTCATGAGATCTGCCTTGGAATTAGAGCATGGAACCCACCTTTAGAAATTTTGTCATATGTGGGACCCATATTTAGAAATCACAGTATGGAACCCACCTTTTTAGAAATTGTGGTACTTGGGACCCACCTTTTCTAAAAATACAACATGGAAGCGGCCTTTTTTAGGAATTATAGTGTGGGGTTCACCTTTAGAAATCATGATATATGTGGGCTCACCTTTAGAAATTGAGTCATTGGAGTTTCACCGGGGAAATGACTGGACTTCTTGGAATTCAGGTATTCATAAATGCTAGTGTGTGAGGTGGGATATGCAAATTCCACCTTCTTAGCATTTGAAAATTCTGGTGAAGAAACAGGGAATTTCTGAATTCCTAGACAGGCAGCAAAGAAACAGGCTGTAACCTTCTGCTCTAGACAAAATCTCTTGTTCTATATCTTATCATCAATTTGACTATTTCTAGATTAGAATTTCAAAATCTGATCATTTGTCTGCGTGTAAATCTAAATTTTTTTGGACTATGCTAGCACATGAGAATGACATGCTAGAAAACACATATTGCTTATTCAAGTTTCCCAAGACATAGGATTCACGTGTTGTCATAATATTCAGGTAAATTTAAATAATCGTTTTATTTTAAAATAAAATTAATATTCAAATAGCGCTGATAAAATTATGCACAGATCTTAATTGAACAGCACCATTGTGTAAAGAAACGATGTCACGATCGATAGCAAAAATCACTCAATTTTTTCATGTATCCCACTCCTCTGCTGCGGTGTGACACTTTTGTGCACTAATAAGGGGGGCAAACGGATATTCCATAATAAAGAGGTGTTAAATTTCACACAGTTGACGTCGGAATGCACAACTCCTAACCCAAAAATGAAAAAATCCTCTTCATTTCCCACAGTTGAAGTTGGAACGCACAACTTATACAAAAATGAAAAAAAAAATCCTCTTTATTTCCCACAGTTGAAGTCGGAATGCACAACTCCTCATTTGAAAATGAAAAAAATTGTGGAGAGTCAAATTGTTTTCTTGGACAAATACACCGTTAATAATTAACAAAATATCTCAGCCTTCCAAAAGAAGAAAACATGAAGTAACAAAGTATCAACTACAGGACAATGTTTAAATTGGTAATAGAGTAATTCATTAAGAATCCAACACAATGTCATGTGTGAGAGAATGTCCAACATGGGTATGTTGCTCATTTCAAAGAATCTTGCAATGTAGTTGCTGATAAATATGTATTCAAAGGAGCAATCAAAGAGGTCATTCACATGTGAAGGACTTAATAATGTCATCCAAAATCTTGAAGCATCTTTTATCTTCTAGATACATAACAGTTATGCATATGAAACCAAAACTACAGCATTGGTACCAATTTACATTAGTACTAAGAAAAAGGAAAAGATGAAATCAGTTGATGTGTAATGAGAAAAATTTTAAAAATTTACCTGCAAGTAATCTAATAGTTCCAACCACCCCAAATATTGTAGAAACTTTGCTAGTAGTTTCACATGAAGAATTACCTATAGAAAGTGAAAAAATCGGAATCAGTACAATTTCCACTAGGAATCTTGAGAGTTTATAAAGTGTTGGTAATTACTAATTTCCACAATTCAAAGTCTTTTATTTATTTATTTATTTATTTTATTAACCTAAAGCTTAGCAGTATAAGAGAGATACACTGACAAGATAATCGCGCAAAAATAGGAAGCCAGCACATAAGAAAAAAAATAAAGACAACACGGAACAATCATAGGATATAAACAAACTCTGACCAGAGACTCCTTCCTTTGCATTGGTGTTCAAAGGTTTTCTCCATTAGTTAAATTTAACATTTTCCACTAGGAAATTTAGGCTTGTACTTTCGGATATGCAAGGCAATTACTCCTACATGTGTTATGTTTGGAAAGTTCAGTAAAAGCTTTGCCTATACTTTCTTGACTACTATCTGAAATACTTCCATGGCCTAGTGTATCAACACAGAAACAGCTGTAGGAATGAGTGCATTGATTGATCCAAAAATATATATACACATTGATTATCAGCTAAATCAGTCCATATCAGTGTCATTTCTTTTTACCCAACAAATCTTATTAAAAGAAGGACCAAGAAATTTCAGTATATTGTAAAATATCAGAGTATTAGACTAATGTTTCCTGTTCTTTCCTTCTTCTTCCTTTGTTTTTTTTGGGGGGGGATGGTTACTTTTCTCTATTTTATTCCTTTTTGTTCTTTTTGCAATAAGGACACAATGGGTGTATAATGGCCCCCAAAAATGTATGTACTGATGTTAGATCCTACAAATAATCCAACAGTAGAAGGAAAAAAACACAACCTACTTGAAATCATGCATCTGATGAATGATCATTAACAACTTCCTAATGGTAAACTCAAGATTAACAATGCAAATGCAAGAATCCAAAAAAAAATATTGAAAGATATCATATATTTAGAGTCCTTATCCCCCCTGCGCGAGGTCCACATGGACCTCTCCCCTGCTGTGGATCTTAACCTCTTGATAAACGGCCCACAAGTTTCGATCATCTAAAATGGGTGCACAAGCGATCCAATTGTCCAGTCCATTCGAAACGAGATTGAGATTAGTATAATTGAGGAAGGGGCCTCTGTGTGTGTGATCAATCCAGATGGGTGATCAAGTGGGCCCCACTATGAGGTGCCATGTGCATTGGATAACCATCCTATATCCATATATACATATTTCTTAGTGCTTTGAATTCCCAATTCCATTCCAAACAGCAATCAAAAAACACTTTTTTTTCAGAATTCTGGGAAATTTACACATTCTGATTTTTCAAGAACCCTAAAAGAAGGAATTGGAAACTGACCGATGATGTAATGATTGTGGGGGGTTATGATCCCATCAGAGCGATCGATGGAGAAAGCTTTGTGGGGTTGGGATTTGGAATCCATGGATTGGAAGACGAACTTATCTGGAAACTCCTGCAGCTGCAGCTGCTTCCAGACCTTGAATCGTGACCCTCCATTATTCTCTTCCATCCACACCGTCCAGAAAGAGAGGGAGGAGTTTTTGCAGGCAGACCCAGAATTGATTTGCTCGGACGGACAGAATATATACGTCGGTGGTGACGGTGGTTAAATGACAGACTCTGACGGTGCCACAATCATCAAGCCCTAACTTGAAAAACAAAGAGTCCCCAAAATGCCAGGATAAAGCTGTTGGATGAAGGTGGGCCCACTTGTCCCACCATGTGAAAGTGGGGGATTTTGGAGGGTGGGATTTAATAAAATACATATGAATTCATTGTGTTTTTAAGTGGAATGAGCTTCACCAGAGGCTGGTGAGGGCTTGTTTGTTTGGAATTATCCCGCATGTTTGGGTAATTTCTCATCTTCAAATTTCAATCAAATGATGAATTCAGATATTCCAGAGACAGCCACTAACTACATAATGGTGGAGATTTCTTAGACATGGTGAATTATTAACAAAAGTGCTTGTAACCAAGCGGCATCAAATATCGTCCACCAAGTAAAATTTTAAATGTGTCTATTGGGTACAGCATTAAGAAGTTCAGAATTTTGAAAGTTTAAAAGGTCTAAATATGACTTTTTTTAGGTGGATTGATATTCAGTGCTCTTGCAATCAAATTGAGAATTTGGCACGGTCATGAGACGTGATTTAATATTAATGTCAGAAACTCCCAACACTTATATATAAGTCTGTCATAATGACCATACGTAGATTCGTGCAGGACGGCTAGATTCGAGCCCATTGAGACATTAGTTGTAGCAAAAACTTGTTGCATTAAATCTTACATAAAAAAAGAAAAAAAAAGAAAATTTGACTGATTGATTGGTTCTATCAAGTGGATGTTATACTAAGCAATCAAGGGACAATCTCTTGATCTCTGGCTGCATAAGATTGTTTCGACTATAATTTTCTACTACCCATGTCCTTATCCCTCTATCTACGTGCTGTTCTATATAATTATTAACAATTATTGTCTCTTCAACTAAAGGTGACTATTTTTATACATTAGTCTTTGTATCTTTAAGGTAACGTTTCCCTTTTATTGCATATTTGCTTTTCAATTTCATGTGCATGCGTTGCATATGGTTTATGTCATTTTTCTCTTTTTGGAATAATCCAAAGAATTGTATCGGGGGTTTTATGAATCCCTAAAATGTTGTCCTCCACTAACTTTCACAAATGCTCAGGTAGAGTATAACAAATGTGAAAATAAAATCCCAAAAATTCTATATGCGAAAAGCGACATTTTATAAAATTGTTTTTAAGAATTCTCACCATTAAACAGAGAATTTGGAAGTCTTTGGGAAACAGCTACTGTGATTGCTGTTACGAATTTCCAATATAAGAAACACCGGTAAAAAAAAAAAAAAAAACCAGCAAGCAATCCCTAAGTATCTCTTTCTCACCCTCATTGCCCTCTCAGTTGGATGAAATGCACAAAGTCTCAATTGCAGAAGATGAAATTCTACCCCTCTTGGCCTCTTCACTGTAGCTCAACAATGACTACTGTTAATTGTATTAAATTCTAAAAAGAGTAGGAGAAAGGAAGGTCCTACCCAGCATTACCAGAAATATAAAACCACTAATCCATGAGCTGAATTGAGTCTTAATGAACTATTAATCAAGTCTAGGGGATATCGAATCCTACCTTTCTATGTCAATCAATTAGATAAATATTAGACTAACCCAGACGCAGAAGCTATATTATTTTTATCAACCGTACAAGAGGAGGGAACTCTTATTAATGGCAAATAACAAAGATGAGAAAAGACCTTCTACAATGCTTATCTTGACTTGCAAACTATACATCTTTACCTCAAGAAAATGGACAAATTATGCTTCTTGGTAGGCATGTGCATGATGAATATTGGCTGCTGTGATCTTGTTTAGAGTGCTAGCCTGCTAGGTGCTTCTAAGATAAAGAGTACAGATCAATGAATCATGATATTACAACAGCACTTGGGATGGGTAAAATCTATCATCCTGATCGATCATGATAATATATGTGTGGGTAAAACACCATAATGACGAAGTTAAGCAAAAATTACAGCAAGACTCGCTGATCACCTCGGCTTCCGTAGTCATAGCCCGTCAGCTCGGCAGCTCGGTCAATAGTACCAGCGCGGCAGTACGGTTCGGCAGCTCGGCGTAAATGCCAGCCCAGTACAAAAACACACCACGGCCAAGCCATTCTTGGTCTCGGACCAAATTGCTGAAGGCAGAGTGAGCCGCCACCTTCCTCCTGGAAATACGACGCGCCCTGATAGATATGAGCATTCATTTATGACGATAGGATCGCTCATTTATGGCGATAAGAAGTTAGCTTTATCAGCTCTGTAAGTCAACTGACTGAAGGCATGAAAAGTGAGGATGGGATGTTGCCCGTTTTACCTACTGCTGCCTGTCAGGGTAAGGATCGATGGGACCTCACCCCACCTACCCCCACTCACAGAGAGAATGAACGAGGAACGCTCACATATATACACATGGGATCAGCCCCATGAAAGGTACGCGATACACAACTCACAACACTCTCCACGTCGTCTCATTCCCCCCCTCCTCCTGCTTAGTTTTCTCAGAACTAACTCAGGCATCGGAGCGCCTTCGGCTCACGGCAGCCAAGGGCTCTGACTCACGTTCAGTATTCCCTCTCCAAAGAAGTTTACCTCGATCTTATCTCAATCTAAGTAGGCGCCGTTTTTACCGCCTACAGTTTGGCGCTGTCTGTGGGAAACTGAACTAAAAGCTTGTAAACACCATGCCTCCAAAAACCAGAAATGGCAAAGGACCTTCCAAAGGCAAAGCTCTATCGATGCAGCCTACGCTGGCGCAGAATCTTCCACCTCCACCCCCTCAACAAAGGAGGTCAGGGGGGAGGTCTCCCACGGTCCAGACACAGTCACGGTCTAGGGGAGTGACCATGCCTTCCCTTCGCGACGTCCCACCTCCGGAACAGCCCCGCCATAGCCACGAGCGGGCCAGGCAAGGCGACAAGTCGATCACCAAGCCACGCGAAAAGTCAGCGCGGGCCGGATCACATTCACACCATCAAGCCAGCCTCGATCAAAACGAAGACCCCCGCCTGAATGACATCAGGGCTCAGAACCGCCTCATCCAGGAGCAGCATGAGCTTATCCGGCAGCTCAAGCAACAGCTCGAGGACAAAAGGGGTCCGAGTCCACCACCCAGGCGCCTGGACTACGGGCGAGACCTCAGGCATGACCTCAATAATATGGTTTTCTAACAAGGACTTGGAAGACGTCGAGCTCCCACATAACGACGCTCTAGTGCTCACCTTGAAGCTGCAGAACTTCTTGGTTCAGAGAGCCCTTGTCGACCCTGGCAGTTCATCCGAAGTCCTGTACTATGATTGCTTCAAGAAGTTGAAACTTAAGGACGAGGACCTCCAGGCTGCCCGTACCCCTCTGGTCGGCTTCAGCTCCAAGCCTGTTTATCCCAAGGGTAAGATCTCCCTCCAAGTTTAAGTGGGTGGCGCCTGCAGGCAAGTTGACTTCCTAGTAGTCGATGTCCCCTCCCCATACAATGTTATAATGGGGAGGATGTGGCTACATAGCATGGAGGCGGTGCCCTCCACCCGCCATCAGAAGCTCAAATTCCCTTTGGAAAACCAGTCGGGCCGAACAGATGTGGTCACCATCAGAGGCGACCAGCACATGGCGAGGCAATGCTTGCTGGCCGTGCTGCCTGGCGAGGCCGAACCATCCCAAGTCAATGTGGCCGAATTGGATAGAGAGGCCGAGCTCGGGGACGTCGACAGGGCTCCTACACAGAAAAGCATCGAGGACCTCACCAAGGTCAACATTGATCCTGCCGACCCAGACAGATTCTTCCTCATTGGAAGCCAGCTCCCCGAGTCTGAGAAGACAGAACTGCTTGACCTCCTCGTGGAGAATAAAGCGGTCTTTGCCTGGACACCCTATGAGATGCCCGGCATTGACCCGACAGTCATGTGCCATAAATTAAAGGTGGATCCAAACCATAAGCTCGTGCTTCAAAAACCGCGCCGGACTGGGGTCCCGCAGACTGAGGTCGTGATTGAGGGAGTTCAGAAACTCCTCGAGGCAGGCGCAATAAAGAAGGTCCACTATCCGCAGTGGCTAGCCAACACCGTGGTGGTAAAAAAGAAGACGGGAAAATGGAGGGTCTGCGTGGACTTCACCGACTTCAATAAGGCCTGTCCCAAAGACAGCTTCCCTCTTCCAAAGATAGACCAGCTCATCGACGCCACTGCCGGACATGACCAGATGAGTTTCCTGGATGCCTACCGGGGGTACCATCAGATCCCCCTGTATGCGGCAGACCAGGACAAGACAGCTTTCATCACTCCTAGGGGCACCTATTGTTACAAGGTGATGCCCTTCGGGTTAAAGAACGCGGGAGCGACGTACCAGCGGTTGGTGACGAAGATGTTTCAGGCCCAGCTCGGCAAGACGGTGGAGGTCTACATCGATGATATGGTCGTCAAATCCAAAAGGTCGCAGGACCACTTGACCGACCTTCGCAAGATTTTTGACATCCTTCGCCAGTTCCAGTTGAAGCTAAATGCATCCAAGTGCGCCTTTGGTGTCGGTTCTGGCAAGTTCTTAGGGAGCTTGGTCACAAGAAGGGGGATCGAAGCGAACCCTGACTAGATCACCGCGATCCAGGAGGTCCAGTGTCTGACCTCGGCAAAACAAGTTTAGCGGCTGACCGGAATGGCTGCCGCCCTGAACCGGTTTATCAGCTGAGCTTCGGACAAATGCAGACCTTTCTTCCAACTCTTGCGAAAGGGCTCCAAGTTCCAATGGATGCCGGATTGTTCTCAGGCGTTGCAACAGCTTAAACACTACCTTTCTTCTCCACCGCTGCTGTCGACCCCGACTATTGGAGAGGCACTGTACTTGTACCTGTCGGTTTCGGACCACGCAGTAAGCTCGGTGCTCATCAGAGAGGACAACGGCCAACAAAGGCCTATCTATTACACGAGCAAAACCCTGCTGGACGCCGAGACCCGATACTTGCAGCTCGAAAAGCTCGCCTTGGCGCTTGTTAGCGCCTCGCGAAAGCTCTCCCACTACTTCCAAACCTTCGCAATAGTGGTTGTAACAGAATACCCACTGAAAACTCTCCTCCGGAAGGCAGACTTCTCCGGACGGATCTCCAAATGAGCTGTCAAACTGGGGCAATATGACATCAGCTATCAGCCCAGAACGGCCATCAAAGCTCAAGTCCTAGCGGACTTCATCGTGGAATTTACTCCTCAGAGTTCGGCACCGACCTCGCTCGACACCGAACTAGGGGACGATAGGGGTGCAGAGGTTGTCACCGAGACCGAGCAAGAACAGTCCTGGAGAGAGCTCCTAGACTCGTCCTGGAAAGTCTTTGTCGACGGATCCTCAACATCCAAAAGAGCTGGCGCTGGCATAGTCCTCCAGTCCCCAGAAGGCCTCGTCATCGAACAAGCTCTGACACTCGGTTTCAAGGCATCTAATAACGAGGCCGAGTATGAAGTGCTCATTGCCGGACTTAACAGTGCCAAAATCTTGGAAGCTCGATCCATAGTGGTTTTCAGCGATTCTCAGCTGGTGGCGAGCCAGCTCAACGGAGACTACCAAGCTCGGGACGACAGGATGGCAGCCTACCTCGCCCACGCCAGGGGACTTCTCTCCCAGTTCGAAAGGGCCGAGGTCCGGCAGATCGGCAGAGAATCCAACTCCCATGCAGACGCCCTCGCCAGCCTCACCTCGGCTGTCGAAGCCGGTAATAAAAGAACTATTGAAGTAGAAACGCTTCGAGAGCCCAGCATCGACCTCCAGCAACCTCGGCAGCTCATGTGCCTTGATCTCGGCCCGAGCTGGATGGACCCCATCGTTGCATACCTAAAGGATGACCAGCTACCCGAGGACAGGACTGAGGCTCGTAAGGTCAGGTTAAAGGCGACCCGATTCTGACTCTCTCCAGACGGCAGGCTCTACAGGAAGTCATTCACAGGGCCCTACCTCCAGTGCGTTCACCCAAGCAAAGTCAACGATTTCCTCTACGAGATTCACGAAGGAATCTGTGGCAGTCATATAGGAGGTCGGTCTCTTGCGTATCGAGCTATCAGCCAAGGTTACTAGTGGCCGTACATGCAGAAGGACGCCCAGCTCTATGCCAGAAAATGCGAAAAGTGTCAGAAGTTCTCTCACTCTCTCCACCAGCCAGTCCAGGACCTGAGTCCCCTATCCAGTTCGTGGCCTTTCGCCCAGTGGGGCCTGGACATCGTCGGACCACTCCACCGAACTCCAGGGAACAAAAGATGGTTGATAGTGGCCACGGACTACTTCACAAAATGGGTCGAAGCTGAACCCTTGTCCTCCATCACCGAATTAGACACGAAGAACTTTGTGTGGAAGAACATCATCACGAGATTTGGAATTCCCCGTACTCTCGTTTCCGACAACGGAACGCAGTTCGATTCCAATTTCTTTAAGAGCTTCTGCCAAGAGTATGGCATTCGAAATGTCTACTTCACCCCGGCGTATCCTCAAAGCAATGGTTAGGCCGAGATCTTGAACAAAGTGCTCCTCGACGGAATTAAAAAGAGACTCGACCGAGCCAAATGTCGATGGGTAGAGGAGCTGCCAAGTGTTCTATGGGCCCACCGAACTACTCCAAGGCGTTCCACCTCGGCTACCCCGTTCTCCCTTGCCTACGGCATGGAAGCAGTTATTCCCCTTGAGGTCGGCCTCCTGACCTTGAGGTCGGAACTCTGTGACCAGGGTCTCAATGATCTAAACGTAGCGCGAGAGATGGATTTGGCTGAAGAACGTAGAGAGGCGGCAGCTATCTGCCTGGCCGCCTATCAACAACAGTTGGCCAGGGGATACAACCCGAAGGTCAAGGAAAGAAAATTCGCGATGGGAGAGCTAGTCTTAAAGAAAACACTTCCCGGCGACCGAGATCCAAACGAAGGCAAGCTGGCGCCCAACTGGCAGGGACCGTTCAGAATAACTTCAACAGCTAGGAGATCTGCCTACCGATCATGGAATGCGATGCATCTCAAAAAGTTCTACTTTTGAAAAATGTATAAAAGAATTCAAACATCAATAAAAGGCGATTTTTCTGGAATGAGTATTTACATTGCTTCGAGATCCCCCGCAGGCTTGACGCCTCTGTTCGGAGTGTCAACTGTCAGCTCGGTGCCATCACCAGCTTCGACGGAACCATAAACATCGGGGTCCGGTAGCAGTACCACCCTCGTGGCTCGGCGCCTCTGTTCAGAGAGCCAACCGCCCTCAGCTCGGTGCCTGCACCAGCTCGGGCGGCACAGCCATATGCACATCAGGGTCCGGTAGCAGTACCACACTCGCGGCTCGGCGCCTCTGTTCAGAGAGCCAACCGCCCTCAGCTCGGTGCTAGCAACCAGCTTGGGCGGCACAGCCATAAGCACCTCAGGGTTCGGTAGCGCTACCTCCCCCGTGGCAGGGCGCCTTTGGTCAAGAATTAACCGTCAGCTCGGCGCCAGGACCGACTTCGAAGACATAGCCACCAACGTCTGGGTCCGGTGATGGTACCACCGCCGGCTCGTCAGCACAGTCGGGGCCACGGTCTGAAAGGCCAGCACGGAAAAATGCCAACGTCCGGTTTTTGCGCCTATTAAACTACTTGGCAAACAACCTGTGTCCACACCCATTCCACCACAAACAAGACACAAATCATATACAAGAGACCATGCGGAAAGAATGTTATTTTATTACATAAGAACTTGCCGGAATACAATAAGAAAAGAAAAACAAGTACAAAATTTAGGGAGCTGCAGCTTCCTTATTACTATCAGTCCCGGTAGCGCTCTCGCTGGGAACGGCCGAGGCCGTCTCGGGAACCGCCAAGGGAGCGGGGATGACTTCCGAGGCGGAGGGAGCTGGGGCGAATTCCGAGTGAGGAACGCTCACATATATACACATGGGATCGCCCCATGAAAGGTACGCGATACACAACTCACAACACTCTCCACGTCGTCTCATTCCCCTCCTCCTCCTGTTTAGTTTTCTCAGAGCTAACTCAGGCATTGGAGCGCCTTTGGCTCACGGCAGCCAGGGGCTCTGACTCTAGCCTTCTTCCTTTCCTTTCAGGTTCTTGGCGTTCAGTATTCCCTCTCCAAAGAAGTTTACCTCGATCTTATCTCAATCTAAGTAGGCGCCGTTTTTACCGCCTACAATATATATGTATTTATATATTTTTTAATATCATTTCCACACATAATCTTTTGATGGTTGGTGATATCAATGTGGTGGTCGATTAATTAGGCCCAAAATTATGCTATGAATGATTGATTTTATTGGTCAAAACTTTGGAAGCTTTGAAATTTTCCGCGTGTGGTAGAACCCGCATTCAGGTGTCAAGAATCCGCATGGAGGAGTCTGTCACGATCCAGGCCTAAGATCTGATTATCACCAAGCTAATCACGAGTCGCGGCAACACTTACTCTCATAAACTCCGAATTAACCAAAGTTAAAACGGAATCCACGAGAGATAAACACTCATTCTCACCCGTCAAATATACAATTTTGAAGAAATATACCCAACGATATCAATTTACAATTGTATAAGTTCTATACAAAAGTAGAGTTCGTTATATACAATTAATATTTCCATCATTTCTTTACTCTTGTCAACAACTGCATATTTAAATACAACTATTCAAGTTTTCAAAACATTAATTCCAAAATCATTCCCAAAAGATTTACACATCCTTTCGCTCTCAGATATTCATATCAAATGATATCTCGACCATTCCATTCTATGAGTCCTCATAGAGGAATCAAGACGGCTTCCTCTGCTGCCGTTGGGGCCGCTGCAGGACTGGCATTGGCAATCGGGCATGTAATGTCATCAATAATACTAGTGAATACAGTGGTTCAACAATATATACACAGATCTATGATAGTACATGCTAATACATATACTAAATATGTTCAATTTATCAATTAAACAATTCTACAGTCAATATCCACTTCTAGAAAATTTGTACAATGATGATAACATATGCATTTAGAGTCAAGTAATGAACATTTATAATTTGACAACTACAATAGCATTAATTTCATTTCATTTAATTTTATTTACCATCTTCCAAAAGGAATGAATCATTCATTTTACTATCTTCCAAAAGAAAGGAATCATTCATTTTTACCAACTTCCAAAAGGAAAGAATCATTCATCTTACCTTCTTTCAAAAGGAATGAATCATTTATTAATCATTGATGTCATTTGGTGTGGGATCTACCAGTGCCTGGGCCAAGGACAGTTGGCATCACCACGGAGCTCCGGAACACCCCAATTTATCTACTGTCGTAGGAATAGTTATTAATTCATTTTAACTCTTTCATGAGCTTTAATAAAATAGCTATGTAGTGTCAAACTCAAGCATCAATACGATTCAATATTCAATCCCTTCTGGATTCAACTCAATTTAAACCCTTGGAAGGAATATATAGTGACACAATCCTTTTAGACTCGAGATTAACAATTATGGATGCAATCTATTTAGAGTAGTTGTAATTCAATTAGTGTATTAGATCAATTAACACTTCTACTCATTTCTTTTGTTCCAAACCAATTATTTAGGTGAAACATTTGGTTAGCTAATATAAGTGTTATTCTTGATGAACATCACATTATTTATGATTTGTACATCAGGATTCCCTTAGTTAACACCTATGAAGATCGTACACAGTTTTCACAACATTTTACCTCTCATTTCAATCAGATTCGAGACTCGAATCCAATTAGGACAATTAAGCTCACGCAATTAATCTTAAAACTATAGATTTAATAGTCTTAAAAACCCTCAAAGTCAATAAGTTCACAAACTGGAAATTCAGAATTTCCAGCACTGGAATTTCCTGCATTCGGTCACCTTTCGGTCACCACTCGGCTAGCCAAATTACAGCCTTCGGCTAGCCAAACATTATTCGGCCACCCTTCGGCTAGGTTATCTGTAGCTCAATTTTCTACAAAAATGCAACAGAGTCACATTTGGCCACCTCTTCGGCCACCTTTGGTTGGCCAAATCCAATTCAGTCACCTTTCCAGCAGCTTCTTTTTTTCACAATTTTTCACATAGAAGCATTCGGCCACCATTTGGCTGGCTGAACAGTGCCCAGTGCTTTAGCTAATTCTAAAACGAATTTCTGGTTTTGAACTCCATGAGTTCCTACATGACCTTTAGCATCTTAAATCACAAAACATGCATATACTTGCCTTTATTTAAAGCTAATTAACCAAAACTCCTCTTTGATAGCTCAATTTGAGATGGAAACTTCTCAACTTCAAACCCTAATTCCATGAAAAAAAAATAGATTCTATGAGCTATTTGAGCTAGAAACTACTTCAAACTATCCAATAGGACTTCAAAGTCCTGTAAAGGATCTAAACACATACTTGTAGCTTAAAGGGAAGAAATCTTGAGTTCTTTCTCAAGCTCTAGCTCCAAAGAAAACCAAACAAAAGATAAAGAAGATGAAGTAGCTCTTTCTTCACTTGAATCACTCCAAACCTCAACACTTGTTGAAGAAGAATGGAAGAAAGAAAGAAGGGAGAAGCCTAGGGTTTTCTCTCCACTACTCTTGTGCTGGAAATGAGTGAATGAACTCATTTGAGTTCATTTCAAACATATATAAGCCCCACTTTGTACAAAAGCCCTTCTTCACTAAGCCTATTTACACTTTAAGTCAAATAAAAACCCATTTGATCCACTTCAAGTCAAATAAACTTAAGTCTATTACAAAAGTTAATGTATTCGTTGAAATACAAGTGGGCATCAAGAGTTACCGTATTCAATGAAATACACGAAATCCGTATTTACGGAACAGTTTTTATTCTTCCTTGTTTGAGTCTAAACTCAACTTAACCAACTCAATTTCAGTCAAACTCACTTCATTAAGCTTATTTCAATCATTTTGGTCATTAACCATCACTAACTCACCTAAGCGTGCTTAATTAGCATCAATCTCAATTTAATTAAAGTTAATCTTAATAACTCGGGATAGAGTGTAACAGAGTCCAACTTCAAAATGGTTGTAAATAGTGATTGATTTGCCCAACTTTAGGTGTTAAGAATTCACATTCAGGTGTTAACTGTGATTGATTTGCCCAAACAAGTGATAAAAAGCTTGGTCTAGCCTAGCATGATTGCCTAAATGGGTGGGCTCCGGCTTGACATGTCCAGCCTAGGACCATGCACCTAAGTCAAGCTTGGGCCGAATAAGGGCTTATATTTCTAAAGTCATGTTGGGCATAGATATATGCTTGAGCTCGGCCCATAAACACCCATGATGTAAATGGGTTGGATATGGGGCAGAACAATGGCGGATCTGGATCCAAATTTGTATTTATAAATTTGGATCGGAATCTAGAAAACATGTGTTGTATCTGATCTTGGATGAACTTGAAAAAAAAAAATCTAGTTCCACATCCAGATTCAAAATAAGATGTAGAGTGCACTAAAATAATTGGATAAAGGGTATCCAATTTTTTTTTTCTTTTAAATATGTAAGTGGGAATATTAAATCGTATACAATTAAAACTAAGTAGATTCTCAAATATGAATTTAACTCAAGCTATTTAGGCCTTTAGAATCTATATATTTTTAATATGTAAATGTAATTGTTTTGGATTTGAATCCTCAAGTTTTGGACCCCAATGTACCAGATCCTATATGCATGGATTTGGATGCAGATGTCTTTAGGATCCAAAAATAGATTTCATACCCACTTTATTTGTAACCGCAGACTTTGAATGTTGGGATAATCAAATGCGCCCATTTGAAACCTTATCGTTTTTTAAGATTTTTTTTTGCTGACAATATATACTTCTATTGTAATTTGTTCTACGAAAATGCATCGGTTTGTCCATTGAAGACACGAGGCCCACTGGATGATAGATAATACTCTAAAGCCCATCCAATGATGAAAACAGCGTGGACTAAGCATTTGTTTTCACATCAGTTGAGCTGAACATGTTCCGTTGTTGGGTGCCCACAGTGATTTCCACTAGTATATCAATTGGCGAGTCCACCGAAATCTTGTTCATTTGGTAAATCCACTGTGTTTCCATCACTATTCAGTAGGTAGTAGGTACCCCACAATGGGTTTTTCATGAATTTACCGGCCTCTGGCAGGCCCACCACACTCCTATATATCACTGGGTGAACCTCTATCTTATTTCAATGCCACTATCATCTTATCTTCACATGGACCCTACAATTATTGTCATTTGTATTACCCATGGGAACGGGGATGACTTCAATGGGCCCATTTGGGCTCATTTTTCCTTGATTCAAACCATTGTGAATATAATTTCACTCCATTGCTCTCAATTTAAACAGTTGGATAGGTGAATGTGTAAAAAAAAAAAAGGGTTTATTTCAACAATTACATTTTTAATACTTTAGTCAATCCTGAAGTCTGTAACTATGACTGGAATAAAATTGGTGAACCAAGGGAAATGGCCCTGGATGAGCCACATGGGCATGAAAACCCTGTGGACGCCTTCATTTGCTATGAATTGCCAGTCTCTGTACGTATTGTCTTTTACTATTAGCCTGTAGGTGTATAATTAGGTCTTTTGTGTATAGTTAAGTCTTTTGAGAATTTTGGACTCTCTTTCTTTCTATCTTTATATCACCCAGGGCTGGTTCCTTTTATGTAATTGAATACACAGCAATCTTCTACTTCTATAAAAAAAGGGTTAAAATTGGAAAAACAACTGTGAGTTTTAAAAAAACGACCATCTAATTATCTCCCCTCTAATGGCAAATAAATCAAAGGAATGTGGGAAAGAATTATCCAGCTGCCACCCTATAATTCAAATCCTAGAAAAGTGAGGATTGCATCTAATCTCTACATTTATTCTTCACCCCTTACCTTTTTAAGAATCCGTGTTAATGGAGCTCAAGTCCCATGTATTTAATGCAAACAAATTAACAGGCACCAAAGGAGCACCAATGTTGCACGAACACGTGTGTTTGTACTCATTTGATGAGGTGTAAAAAATAGTATGTCACCACCATCATCATCATCATCAAAGCCTTGTCCAAACTATGTTGGAGTCATCTAAAATTAGTATGTACATGAGATTATTTTTATATGAAATTTTATACACTTAAAAAGCCGTGAAACGATTACATAACTATATGGTTAAATGGGTGCCTTTCTATTTTTCGACTCTTGTGGAGCTTATATTTTTAATTGAAATCACTTAAATTTTATATCGACCCATCAAATTCCTAAACATTAAGTTTCATGTTTTAAACGTTAATGGTTTTATATATATATATATATATAAAGATTTTACATATGCAATTCAAACCATTCAACATTTATTCATCTGAAAATGATGGTTCCCAACAATCCTGATACAATATTTCATGTGCCTAAACTTTTTATTACACATGTAACTCTCATTTTCATATCCCATGTCTAAAAAATTCAAAACGATCTCTCACGGCAACCAATAGTACTCTTTTTTTTTTTTTTTTTTAATTTCTTCCTGATAATTGCATTTTAGGGTTGCCTGGTCTAAAAGGCTGAAGGGTCAATCATGTAGTGGCTTTATGGGGCACACCACTTAAATCAAGGACCCACCTGGGTTGTGTGGTCAACTTCTGCTTGAAAATTCCATCAAAATCTCCACTGCAAAGTGCAAAGAATTCTGAAGCTCTTTGTCAGCTCTGTGTAACGGAATTCAAAGTGGCAAGTGGGTTTGAAAGTTGAAACAACTTTCTTCCAACCACTATCAGGATGATTGAACTGATATTCAACCTTTCATGAAATGCTTGTCAGAATTTCAATTTCCCTGAAATCGATCTTTTCCATTTCTGTTCGGACAACAAGCATCCCCTTAACTTCCAATATGCCATCTTCCCTTGCCGACTGATTAGTACATACGAATCACTCACTTATATGGGGCCCACATCAGCAATAACTTAAAGATGAAATGGGAGTGTGGTTGGTTTGCCGGACGACTAGAACCTGGGTTAAATATTTGCTCTATCTTTCCAGTTATTTATTTATTTGTTTGGAATATGATCCTTACAACCTTACCTACTTCACCCCAGTTGTATGTGAAATGTTGAGATCCTTTTGTGTTTATTCACTTTTGTTTATTTTAACATGATCAGATGAGGCTAAGATGAGGTGATGTTTTATTTCTTATGACCACCAGATTCTAGTTTTATTATTTAGACATGAATGATCCTTACCTACTTCACACCAGTTGTATATGAAAAATAGAGAATTTTTTTATTCATCTGTTCCTAAGATGATGATGATGATTTATTTGTTAAGACTATATCCTAGTTTATATATTTCGACATATAATATTCCTTAATTACCTGCTTCACGCCATTTTTATAGGAAAAGTTGAGATCTTTTTTTTTAATTTATATATATATAGGGGTTTTGACATATTAGTCATCCTTTATCTTGGATGTTCCCATTTCATGAACAAGCTTCAAGACTCTGGTCAACTTTTTTTTGAATTTATTTTGCGCTGGATCCCATGGTACCATGGCTTTTATATAGCATTTTAGAGAGATTTTCTTTCCAAATGATAAAACATGAGAAATGGTGATTAAATGTGTATTTACTTTTCACAAAATGTTAGATATTGTATTTTATAAAAAATGAATTTGTTTACCAGTTGTAAAAAAATATATGATATAGAAATTGATAAATCACATGATATCATTAGATATGATGAAAAAAAAAAGTATTGACCAGAGTCAAACAACTCTGGTGACATTATGTATATTTGAGTTAAGAAAAAATTGGAAAAACAAAATATGAGGTGAGCCAATATGTCAAAACCTCATATATTTACTTTGAGAGATGGGATAAGGCTAAAATGACCTAATTGGCCTTGTTATGAGTTGAGTTAAGCTTAATTATTTACTTTATATAAATAATAAATGCATTTTTGCTGCGACACAGAACTTCAGGGTCAACTAATGCATGAGAATTTGGACCCATTGAGAGAAATATCTTATAGCAAGGTCCAAATTCAAACCAAACGTTTTGCCATCTATTTAGAGAACCAATTCAAACTTTTATACAGAGCACTGTAATGACTTTCCTTCTAAGAAAAGTGTTCCAGAGAGGTTTTAGCAGGATATTATTGGGAAAGTAAGAGTGAAAATAAATTATCAAAGATGACATATAAATACAAGTAAATATTAAACAATGTTAGAATATTTTTTTGGATTCTCCTAATTTACCCATTCGTTCTCTCACTATGATTTCATTACCTCACAGTGATTTTAGAATACCATAATATTATAAGAAAAACACCATTTTTCAAAATATTACCAATATTTGTGCCCTTGGACTGCGTATCTTGTGGCCAAGTTTATAAATCCTTTAACTGGGCTTATAATCCAAAGCACTCAAAATAAATGTCTCGACTCATGTGTTTCTTGATTAGATTTTACTCTAATCAAAGTTTTTGCTGCCTAGTACTTTAAGGTGGCTGTTCCCTATTTTTGTTTTTATGGCTGTTTGTCTGTGTTGGCATTTTCATAAGCCTCCCTTTTTAGTTTTCATCCTGTTCTCTAGGCTTTTTGCCCGGCATGTCTTCTTTTTTAATACAAATTTACCTTCAAGAAAAAAAATAAAAATAAAACTCTAATCAAAGTTAGGCCTACAGTAAAATCGATCATGTGCACAAAATACACTAAACTAGGAGGGTAAAATCACATAACTCCAAGGGGTAGCTCAGTTGGCTTAGGACTACGGTTTGCACTTAGAGGTTGTGGGTTCGAAACACTTAGAGGTTGTGGGTTCGAAACCCCATTACTACACTGGGGCTACGGGAGAGTTTACCCGCCTTCCCTCTAAGGCCCGAAGGAATTAGTCCAGCCCAAAGGATTGGGAACCCTTCGGCAGCAAAAATAAAAAATAAAAAAATCACAAAGCAAAATTTACAGTGCATGGGGGGATAATTATTTCCAATTTGGATTGTCCAAGTACTCCCAAGAGATACCCCACTGATCGACTTAAGACTGCCCACAGGATTTCTCTAATTCCAGATTCCTAGTATGAGGGGATCTTAGGCTTCATTTTAGTGGGGGAGGTACCATGTTGCTAGATGGCACTCGAGGTGCACTGTTCCATTCTCAATCCATGCACATATTAAAAGCTCCAGCCAAGCCCTCTCTCCCAGACAAACAAACAACCCTACCATTTTTTTACCCTTAACTTGTATTGTAAACGATATGCAGAACATGTGGAGGTCTGAGATGGTGTCCTACCCACCCCCCTTTCGCCAGACCGACCTTCAAGAACCAGCTTCCCCTGATGAGACCTTGTTGAACGTCCACCCCAATCAAAAACAACCCCAACAACAGACCTTAGGGTTAGATGCTGACCTTCCTTTCATAGACCTCCTGCATCCGGACCCCAAGGTCCTTGGCCAAGCCTGCAGTGATTGGGGCATCTTTCGTTTGGTGAACCATGGCATCCCTCCACAACTGACCGACCGGGTTCGGGCCTATGCTAAGGACCTCTTTGCTCTTCCCTTTGAGTCCAAACAGTCTTTTTTCAGCACCACCAGTCCCATCGCTTACTTTTGGGGCTCACCCAATATCCAGCATAGTGTCCTCAATCTCAACAGGGTCGAAGGCTTCCATGCTCTCCTGCCCAAGCTCGCCCTTCAACAGCAACAGCTGCAACATGACCAACCACAAGAACTCATGTTTGAATCCTTCAGGTATGTATTGTTTTCCCTTCTCTACTTTGTTTTGATATTGATTTTTTTTTTTTGGTCCATACAGCCAGTAGTGTTTGTTGTGTTACCACCTGCCGACTTTTTAAGATCAATCGGAAAAATAGTTTTTATTATTATGGTTTTTGCGTGACCAACCAACTAAGCCAAAGTCCCATTTTTTTAAGGTGGCAAACGTGTCATGTTGTGAGGCATTTGTTAAGCATCTTCCACTATTGTCATCATCTGCTGGACTGACTCATCTGTAGCTGCTCTTCTTTTTTTTTTTTTCCTTTTCTTTTTAATGATGAAAGGAGTGTTTTTTTCCTTTTTTGGGTAGAAATGAAAGGAGTGGTTATTGACTAACTATATACCAAAAAACAGCTTATTTGGTTTTTATCGAAACTCAGAAGATTATCTGTTGATTATCAATCTTATGAATTATTAATTGGATCTAAGGCTACTAATTACCATCCAATCAATTTTTAAGTTTTGATATATGAATGGTTTATCTTTGTATCTTCTTATTACTTATCTAGTAAAGATGTCAAATCTGTTAATTCGGCCGTCTATTCGTGATCTAATTAGATTGGACGGGTGAGATGATGACTGGAGCAGATCTTTAAGTCCTGTCAACTTGCTGTGTGTATGGAATAGTTTAGAATATGTGGGTGTTTAATCAGTAACCACACACAAAGAGTCATCTTCATTGGACCAGTTCAAGTCGTAAGAAGAATACATCACATGGAACGCATGCTTAGCCCATCATTTTCACAAATATCGTCAATAGTTTGAGATGTTGTATCTTTTTCCTGCAAATATAGTGCAGAGGATAAAAATCTGAATAGCTACATTGGATATGTATTTCAAAATATTATCATAAATGAAAAATAAAAATCGTCGGATAGATTGCACTTCTTTAGCTTTATTCTTTGTACTTTCATTCATGTCATTTTTGGTCTATCTCTTTTCCCTCCATCAAAATACATCAACAAGTTTTTTCCTCACCACTGTTGATAGAGAGACTTTTCCTCACTATCAAAATCTATATATAAATTAGAATGCATTGTTAAAAACAAAACTCGTGTTTGTTTAAGCGTACCTTTTTTCCCCTCTTATGTGTAAGATATACATTTATTTTTATGCACACAAAATATTGAAATTGACCCCAAATTGATAGGCTGTGGCTCATATGTCAAGCATGATGTACATGTACCTTCTCATGATAACACACAGATGTACACACTCACATGCCACTCAGTTTCTGTACCCAAAAAAAAAAAAAACCATGGCGCTCAGTTAACTGGATAAATAGATTTGAAGTCTACTGGATACAAATGTGACCCATAATAAATGGAGTCCAGTCTCCTACATACAGGTATTATGATGTCTGCATTGCGCTGGTTCGAAGCTTGCCCATGCCTGATCAATTTAATTATTGGGCCTTTGAGTTGAAAATGTTGGGAAGGGCTGGGCATTTTAAGCATATTTATGCACAGGGCTGGTCCATTTTACATTAATGATCAAGCTCGAAAATTAGGCCCCAAATCAGACCACAGGCTTAGAAACAGCGCCCTTTCCCCGAGACTCAATTATTAAAGGGGTATGACGTCTTAAGAAAAGAGCCCATACCTGAATTTTTTGGTTCATTATTCCTTCAGGAAGTGGATCCAATTGAGGATAATTGACATGAAGACCACAGGGTCCTGGAACTAGACGGTTCCAATAAATGCGTGGTATAGAGCTCATGTTATTTTGACGAGGCCAGTGTCATGTCTCTATCTATAGTTGGAACTCGGTGCACATGCAACCACTGAAATAAGTATGGGAATGACCTGTTTATCCAAATTCTAAATAGTATATATAGGGAGATGCTTATACGAGAGATATCTATCACCTTATATGATAGATAGGGGTGAGGGGCCGTCACATTTAAGTTATTGGCATTGGATATGGATGTGAGGGCCTCCGCTCAATTTCTCATATAATGTGAGAGATATCTCTGATAGGAGCATCTCCATTTTATATATATATATATATATATATCCAACTTTAAAAATATGGGTCCAACCTAAACCCCACCTATTGGCAAAATTCAGCTAATTATCAGCAAGACCAAAAAAGTTTGGGTATGATCATCTAGGATCCAGCCCAAAAACAACACCAGGGTTACAGTCCACAAAAGTTGACAAGAGCAAGTAGCAAAGTGGAGGCTGCTCATTCTCACAAACTATGAGGATGCGGGTTCAAGTCATTTTTCAAATTCAAGAAAAAAAGATGAGGTGTTTGCATATCCTCTTTATTTCTATTACACCTGGGATATGCATTTGCTATTTGACCCATGAATTTTGCGTTCTTCACCATTTTATCATTGCCATGGTTAGACCATCAGTGGATAATCTAAAGTAATTAACCACAAGTAAAACATGAGATAAAAGGAGGTTTAATAAACGGGCTAATGTCAGGCCTAACTTTTGTACTTTAACGTTGAAACGGGCCGGGAACTAATACCCGATTACTAAATGGGTAGGGCTCGACCCAATTTTCACTGGGCTTAACCCTACTCATATCACAAACAATCATCTTGATTTCTTTTAACAGTTTCTTTCTCTTTTAACGACTTGCTTTGTGACACAAGGTGTTCATTTGAAGAATATGGAGAACACATGGCAAGAATTGGGAGGTCAGTTTTTAACGTCCTGGCAGATTACCTTGAGTTGGATGCGGCCCAGAAGGCATCCTACCTAGCAGAATCCGATGGGTTCTTGCGGGTCTATCGCTATCCATGTTACCTTGGGGATGAGAAGGAAGTGATTGGAATGGATGCTCACACTGATAGTTCAGTTCTGTCCATAGTGAACCAAGATGAAGTGGAAGGGCTGCAAGTCCTCCGGGACCAGAAATGGGTCGATGTCAAACACATTCCCAACACGCTCATCGTAAACATTGGAGACATGATGCAGGTGAATGCCACATTCATTGACCCAAATGGGTCCATATGGCTTGGTCTGGTTGTCCTTTAACATGGACCAAATCATATTCAATGGGGTCCATATATGCACCAGTGGACTGACTAGTCCATATATTTATACTGGATATGGTTTGGGTCATGTCATATTTACTATAGATATACGCATCTGAGTCAGGCCCATCATCCTAGTTTTTGGCTGTCAGGTCCTATACATGGTCTCAAACCCAATTCATGGTGTTTCACACTCTACAATTTTGGGTTTTATGTCCAACCCAATCCATTTCAGTAGAGCTGTAAATGGGTCTATTGGACCCTAGAGACCCAACTCGACCCCAGCCAAGAATTAAAGGTGTGACCTTGGACCCACTCCGACCCGATCCGATTAAATCTAATTAAGCTAGATATAATTTTTTTGTTTTGTTATCTTGTAGGGTTGTTTTGATGTTGCCTTGTATCTTTGATTGTAGGCTATGAGCAATGACAAATGCATGAGCGTAGAACACCGGGTGGCTGCAAATGTGAAGAGTGACAGGATGTCCATATGCTATTTTGCTTTTCCCAAAGAAGATGGAGTCATTCTCAGCTCGAATTACAAGTCATTCACCTACAGGCAGTTCCAAGCCCAAGTTCAACAAGACATAAAGGCCACAGGCTTCAAGGTTGGGTTAGACCGTTTCAAGAACAAAGGCATAAATGGGTGTGACCCGACTGAATGTGAGGTCACAAGCATCTAGCTTGGTCAAGTTTAGAGTTTAGACCCAATGGGTTTAATCAGTGTAAAACGTGCCCCTAGAGTTAATGGTGAATGATTCAACTGAGATTAAAACATTTGACCGCGATAATATCATCATCAACTTAGCCTCATCCGTCCAACAACAATAATAGGACAATGAAATAGTTATTGCATAATTCTGATAAAATTTTCATCTTATTTGGGTTAAAACTGTGGATCAGACGCGGATCCGGATAAAGCTTCTGCTTCAATTGTTTTTTTTTCTTTTTTTTTCTTGTTGGGTTTCTTCTTAAACGAGTGGTGGAATACCTCAACAAATCTTTCTGATATTATTCCGACAAAAATCACAAATGTGGAATGTACCCCTATTATCCCATGATGGTATTTGCCACATTGGTGGTTTGGTACCCTGGTAGTGGTAGGATAGGTAGGATTGACTTAACTTGGTCTGAGCAATATTTTTAGACCTATGGGATAGACATGGGCCCACTTTTGGCCCAGTGGTAAACGGGTTGGGTCATTAATGGTGGGATCGATGACAAGGTAGTGATACAAATACATATCCTTTCACTTGTGTCTAAGAAATTAAGCTTTTTATGGAAAGATAGTGTGGATATCACTGGATCAAGGAATAAATCATTCATAGTCATGACTTATGAGGACTGGAGGAGGGGGATGCTATTGCAAAGAGATTACTCTCACGTTATATAAATGGCCCAATCATAATTCATATGCATGGTTTCAACAGTCACCTAGCTCTCCCTCCTCCCAAGTGTGGTTGAGATTGCTCACTGAATACTTAATGGACTATACTACTTGCTAGTGGGTCTAGTTTTGATATCTTTAGGGAAACAATCTATGAAGAGGGTGTATTCAAAGACTAATTATGAGGGTTGTGATCACTCTAAGTCTAATAGGTGGATCTAATTCCTTTTTCAGATAAGGATGGCGGGTTGTTTCAATGATGGTGTTATGATTCAGTTTTTTTTTTTTTTTTTTTTTTGATAGTTGGTGTTAAGGATTGTCGGCAAGGTGAAGGTGGTGTTAAAAAGAACAATAAAAAATAAAACAAAGACTTGGCCTATATGGGTGTGCAAAAGAATATGAGAAAATAATATATTACAGAATATAATATCTTGTTTTCTAAATTTAAAAATCTTGATTATCTGGCATTTTGACGAATGTAAAACGAAAATATATTTTCTAGTTGAAACATTTTTCATATAGCTTCTCCCTTGAGAAATCTCCTACAAGATAAAACTCTCTTAAAATGCAATTTTCTTTTTAAAATCCCTCACATCAACCTTGTTGAAGTAGAGGGGGCTAGCTAGGTAGGATGATATGATGATAGCTAGTGGTGGCAGGTTGTGATTAATGATGATGACAATGATGATATATATGGGGGTGGTGGTGGAGGTGGTGGTGGCATTCTCTAGGGGTGTTCATGGATTGGGCTGGCCCGAGCCCAGCTCAATCTGCTATGACCTGGGTGTGTTGGCATTGTGTTTTAGTACTTGGGACGAGGTCAGATTATTTATTTGGGCCATTTATTAGGTGGGCTAGGCTTGGGTTCCATGGTCAAGAGCCCAAGCCTAGTCCGGACTAACTGTAAAAATAATTTAATGAAAGATGAAGACAAGGCTCAAAACACATGACATCTTACAAATAAATGAGTAACTAAATCAGTTGAGCTATGACTTAGGATACTATATGAGGAGGTTTTTTCTCCTAATAATGTTAACTCAGGCTGGGCGAGCCAGGCTCCGAAAGCTACCCCACACCCTAATGATAAAATGGGGTTTGTGAGTAATTTGGATCTAAACGGTAGCCCCATTGACCATGTATCTAATGGCGACGTTGGCGGCGGCGGCGGCGGCGATGTTGGTGTACTTATGATGATGATAATGACAATATTGGTGGTGGACATGAAAATGATTTCAGCCACAACAACGACAATGGTAGTCCCAGCAATGGTGATGAAGATGATGATGGCAGTGTCCTACCTAGTCATGTCATTGAAAAGAGTTGTATTCTAATCAAAGTTATTACAACTATCGCATTTGTGACATGTAAAGCATATGTTTTCGTTTTTTTTTTCCTTGTTTTAATCAACCCTTGTTTTAAACGATCAATCTTTTGGTGGGACCGTGAGACTAATTAAAGTGAAATTTTCCTAATAATAGAATAATGCAGGAATGCAAATTTAACTAGTTTGGATATCAAATGTGGGCGTCGTTGATGTATTGTTATCAAAGTTATTTCAACTAACTTTTGCGACACGCAAAGCATATGTTTCGATTTTTTTTTCCTTGTTTTAATCACAAGTTTTAGATGATCAATCTTACGGTAGGACCGTGAGACTAATTAAAAAGTGAAATTTTCATTAATGATAGAATAATGTGGGAATGAAAATTTAAGTAGTTTGGATATCAAAGGTGGGCGTTTTTTTTTTAGTAAAAGATTTATATTATATATATTAAAGCAAAATGGGAGGAGGGCTGTAAAGGGCGCCATGTCAGCACTCATAATTTCTCCTTTCAGAAAAATACTTATAAATATGCACAGAGCTTTGGGTTTAATGTGGGCTACTACACTTCCCAAATCTCCTCCATAAATCTCTATTTTCCTAACTTTTCTATTTTCTCTTATTATCTTAATCCTCAAATCACTCTCTAATCTTAATTTATCCTAAAATCTGTCTAACCATGGGGACCACTTGGATCTCTAGATTGATAGACACGTTCAAAAGGCACCATCATCCAGCTTGGTCCATCAAACCAACGGGACAGGTGATGGAACACCAAACAAAAGGGACCAGCCAATATGGAGTCGTATCAAGACCGTTGTTTTATGATCTAGACTTTTAATTGCAAGGTGGAATCCAACATTCAACGAATAGAAAATAATGGACTTTGATCATCAATAGTCAAGATGGGCCATAGAAGTATAAACTCAATTTGTTAAGCTCCAAATCCATTCCATGTTCTTGTAAACGATTGTGCACAATCATGTGCTTATTGGTTTTCCTAAAAACCCTCCATCATGATTAGCCATAGCCCAACATCATAGACAACGTCACCCAATTCTAATGCACATTATAGTTTATTTACATTCGGATAAATATACAAGAATCAAGGTTAAAGAGTGAATTTACAATAATTATAGTATATGAAGATCCATCCGATTTCATCAACATGCTTGGCCCACCACTACAATCAAACCATACAGGCTCTCTAATGTCCCACACATGGCATACATGTACGTGAAGAGTGAGCTAGGTGTGGATAGTACAGTGCTATCGACGAAGCCTCTAGTGAGGTGGCTAAGAAGAAACCATACAATTAAGACCAAATTAAGTATATGCTTAAACATCATACAATTAGAAAGACATTACCAATCTATGTTGGAGCGTTGGGCCCAAGGTCCCTCAATATTGGTTTTTATTGCCAACAGTCCACAAATTAATTTTGTAGAGGCAAAGGTCCTTTCACCCTTATCTCTTTATTAAGAAATGCTAAGCCTAAAATCACGGTAACTCACCAAAAAAGGAACGAAAGCGACAAATTAGGGGTTTTAAACATTGGGCGCAAGGAGAATTAAAGTAAATCAGGGAAGGAGACAATTCATCAGGTGGATCCCACCATGGATGGGCATCGATAAACAAATCAAATCAAACTAGACCTTCGTGACTGTCAAATTGGTGAAAAACATCCCACCCAAAATTGACAGTTCCATATATAAAGATCTATCATTCATTCGTCAGCCATCAATCAGGCAGCTAACATTGCCCAATCAAAGCCAATGTCCCCTAAAATACCCTATTCATAATGGGGCACACCAGATGAATGGCCTTAATTGGAAGCATCCGTGCCTCGTATCCAATTAAATTGTTCCAGCAATCAGATAAATTTGTTCCAGAACTCAGATAAATTTGTCCAATAACCCAGATAAATTTGTTTCGAAACTCAGGTAAATTTATCTATAGCTCATATAAATTTGTTCTAGAACTCAAATAAATTTGTGCAAAACTCAGATAAATTTAGTAGCTATAAGTATGATCATCCTTTTCTTTTCTTTTTTTGTGACCGCACTATTAGATTGAACACATGATTAATATCAACATTAATATAAAGGTGAACATAATATTATGCATATGAATCGTTTTCAAGTACTCCTATAGGAAATAAAGAGTTGCTAGAAATAATTATATTTTTTTACTAAAATGCATATAAAGAATACATTTCATTTCTAATTATATACACATGAAATAGTATGAGGGTTGATATGAAATAATATTTTGAAATCTATGCAATAATAAAAATTATTAACTAATATTTCTCAATGAGTATCTAAGATGAGAATAATAGCATTTATTTCTAAATTTTAATATTTTTTTTATAAATTTTATAATAAATTACTTAATTTTTTTAGCCTTCGTTGCTAGTTATAATTAAAAGGAAGACAAAGAACAACAAAGAAGGAAGTAAAAGAAAAAAAATAGCTACAACAAAACATCATATCAAGGCACCGACTCAACCAACCAATCTGGATAAGAGTTCGACCACTCAACATCGCAATTAAAAGATTGACTAGCCATCCCGTGTGCCGCCTCATTTAGCCTTCTAGGGATGTGACAAAAAGAAATTATGCCAAAGTCTTTGATGCTTGAATAAATATTTGCAATGATTGAGGTTAGAACCCAATCTTCTCTATCATTCATTGCTTCGACTGCCTCCATCGTATCACACAAAGCTTGGCATTTTTAACACCCAAAACTTTGGCTCTATTCAAAGCAACAAGGATCGCTTTAACCCCTCCTACACATATGATAGATCCATCAAATAATAAGAGGTACCCTAAAGAAGCTTTATCGTCTGATCTTCTAAACGCAGCATTGGAAAAAATTAAAACCACATCTTTTTTAATAATCGTACTAAGCCTTGGGGTCTTTCCATTAATTTCTCTCATTTACTTTCCTCGAATCCGAAAAGGATAACAACACCAAGTTCTTAACATGATCGAGAGATTTAAAGGGGTTTAGTTTAACACCCTAAAAAACATAGTCATTTATAGCCTTCCAAATGGCCACCAAATGGCAAGTACCCAGGCTTTACAAAGATTGTTACTGGTCGGGAGGGTCCGTTGATCAAAATCAAAAGAATTCTTCCACCATTCAAATAAGCCATGGATAGGGATTCGTTGATGTATTTGCAAATGAATTATGGACAAATAACATGTTTTGTAAGTTATTAACCCAATAACAAACCCTTCTCTAATCAAGAAGTTTCAAAAGTGTTTATCATATTCCAGCTTTTTTTAAACATATACTATAAAATTCGTCAAACGCCAAACATCAATTTAAAATCTATTGCATTCTTCAAAAACTACTAAACAGTAAGAAAAATATTGCAATAATAATTATAATATTATTTCATTTTATTCTATAATACTTTATTCTTACCATAATTAAATCTTTAGATGTTTAGATCTTCACATATCTAAATGGTCCTAATGGATAAATAAGGGTGCTAGATATCCAAAAGGATTGAATTACAAAAACAAAGTGTGAGCCTAATTGTCTGGACCCAGTTTAATTTGTGTCAACGTTCGGTTCAACTACATGAACCCAAATAAACTTTTGTTCCAAATTCAGGTCCGTGGATTACATAATTGGGGACCTAGATACTCGAGGAGGTGGGGAATTGAAATATATAATTGGGAGTGAGTGGTATTCAAGATATCGATCCATTTTGTCATCCTATCCTTATGATCTATGGCCATAAGATTTAACAATTTAACTAGAAGGTATCATTTTATTTAATTTTAATCCAACATGAGTAACAGTTGAATGAGTGTCGCATTTTAGGCTTGTGCCAATCAGGGGGTTTGGTGAGTGTAAGGGGGGGATTAGATTGAGCATAAGGGGCCCTACGTGCTAAAAAAAGAAGGGTGCTCATATAAGAGTAAGCATACCTAAAGGAAGTCTCTCATGGGAGCAACCATTTGGAACCCCACTTTTAGGCACATGGTGCCCTAAGATCAATCAGATGTAGCAAAAAAAAAAAAAGGATTATAGAAAGATAAACAAAATTTCTGTGTCAATGCAAATCAAATAGAGCAAATTGAAGAAAACATATATAATAGCAAATGAATCGCGAGAAATATGATTTTCAAATTTCCATTTTTAAATGCTTTATATATCAAGATTTATTGAGAAGGAAGAAAAGTAGATAAAATAGAAATCAAAACTCAATTTATAAAGATTTTCACATAATTTATTTTTCATGTGAATTTTAAGTCAAAATATGGAAAAACTGAGTTAAATTGTTTAGTTTCCATCTTCTCTCTTGATTAAGACAATACTAAGAATAAAGTCTATTAATTTTAATTCTCAATATCTATAAAACCTTATGTTCTTAAAAAAAAAACTTATAAATTCTTAAGTGCATTATTATTTTTCATATTGAATCCAATGAGTGTCCAAAAATTGAATGGATTGAATAAAGGCAAGCTATATATTCACACAAGTGGTTGTAATTAGCCCTTCACCAATTTCAACCTATCTAATGATAAAGAGAAACACTACTGCTAGAGAAGCGTGATAAAACATGATAAATAAAGTCACAAATAAATTGGTGCCACTAATTCAAGAAGGTCGGTTCTCATGTTTTCTCCCATGCAATGTGTAGAGGAGGAAACCAATACAGACTCTAGAAATTCGATTCAGATTTCCCACCTGAATGCTCTAATGCCCAAAGGATTCTGCTTCAAAACAATATGGGTGTAGGATATGGACTCATTCCAAGCTTGTGTATCCAAGTCTGACAACACTATTTGCCCAAAAAACAAAAAAGTCCGGCAACACAAAAATTGGACCCTCCATTTTTCCATGTTTGTAGTTTTTTTTTTGCTAATAGAGGGTTCCCAACTCTTTGGGCTGGACTAATCCTTCGAGGCCCAGAGAGAAGCTGGGTAAAACCCCTGTGACCCCAGGTGGTAGCACTAGTGACTCAATCTTTGGTTTGTGAAGACAGGGGAACCGGAGATTGATATCGGAACCTCCAGCTTCGGAAGAGAGAGAAACCGTAGTCCTGACCACTGAGCCAACACCTTGGGGTTTCATGCTTGTGGATTCATGGCGTGGTTCTGTGAATATGTTGTTTTACCTATCCAAAAGGCTAGACCTCTGCTTCCCAAAACAGAAGGAAACCATGATGATTGCTCTGCAGCCACTCTCTGCAACCATCCATTTTAGAGATTCCACTGATAATTCAAACGCCAACCTTCTGCGAATAGCACTTAAAGTGATCGATTCATTATCACAACTCTGATTAAGTCAGTCATGGGATTCTTGTTAATTTACTTTATTTTTTTTCAAAATAAAAAACAATTCACAGAAAAATGGCAGATACAAATGCTTCTCAGTACACTGCTCTAGTAATGGTGCCTCCGGTGAAGAGCAAAAGAAACAAGTATGCTTTGGGTTGCACATTACTCCCTGACATGACGTCCAGTCTATTGGGTAACGGTAACTTCTTCTCCTTCTGAATTAAGATGTAGTAAATATTAGAATGTATTACGGAAACTTCTTCTATTGTCTCTATACAATTAGAGTTCTCTAGTCTATTGTCTTTATACAATTAGAGTTCTCTAGTACTTCTTTTCTTTTTTAGATTGTTGACGTCTCTCTTCACATGTAATTTTAGTTTTCATTGTCTCTCCAACTCTTAGCAATCTTGACCTTATGTAAATGTCTTTTTCTGCTTCTTTTGTTCCTCAGATATTGGTGTGATGAGTGGAGCATCCATTTTTATTAAAGAGGATCTAAAAATAATTGACTCAAAGATAGCGATACTAAAGAGGATCTAAAAAAGGGTTGGTCTGGAGTCTGGAAAGAGTTTGGGCCTGCCCACTTGCAATGAGAATCATCCAAATTGGGTGGTGTATGGCATGTGTTATGAGCAGTTGGGCCACATGTAGAAACATATTGTGTTAAGGGCAGGATAGTCTTGCCCTCAAAATAAGAGAACATCTCCTCATGCTCAGGTTGGCTATGCAATTCCTGAAGATGCAGAGAATTGTCAGTTTCTCAAAACAGTGAGGGTTTTTAATTAAGACTGGGGGAAGGCCTAGCCAGCTTGGCCAAAGCCAGAGCCTGGCCTGCACTTGGGCCGTGTTTTACAAACCCATGGCTGATGTAAAGGGTACATAAGATTGACTGTGCTTAACCATATATTTTGTGCACAGATACAATTGACTCGTCAAAGTTAAATAGAACAAAGATGTACTTAGCACTACTCTTAAAGCACATCATTCACATGAATCATTGGCAAAAGGTCCTTAAAAGAGAGGAAATAGACTAACAACACTGCATGATTGCATAAATCGGGACCCACCTTCACATTTTGCACGTAACTATAAGTAAGATGCCCATCATATTTCATTCATGGTACTTGAATTTCCATAGCATTTTCAACACAGCAAGCCAATTAACTATACTAATAGGTTTCAACTACAGATAAGCATTTGCAGAAATAAGTCATACTTTAACAACGATAGTGGATTACATATCCTAGCAGACAATATTAGCTCATGATTGTGAGGCCTGGTGTACCTACTTCTACAATCCTTTGTATTTTGTTAGTCACTTTCGGTGGGACCTTGCTAACGGTGGCGGAGGGTTCTGCCGGATCATAGGCTGAAACATGGACACCCAAGGCGGCCCTTCCTGAGGGATCGGGGTTGTTTGACCACTCTGCATCCCATTCAAGAGCCTTGGCTGTGCTACAAGCCACACTGGCACCTCCCGGGACAGTTAATCTTGCTGGATTCTGTAGATTTTGAAAGTAGAAATTCAGCACTAATCTATCTTACTTTTATATACTCAAAGCATATAGAGTAATTTGATAGTTGAAAAGAATCACCTGAGGGAAGAACCTCTCAAAGATCATTCTGTAGTAGTACGCCTCCTTGGTGGTGGGTGTATTATGTGGGAAGATATATTCTGCGTTAAGCATCATTTTATCTGTCACCTGAAATGAGAAAATAACTGTTCAAGAGATGCATAGATTATGATACAGAGAGAGAGAAATGAGAAAATAACCGTTTAAGAGATGCATAGATTATGATACAGAATGATACACAGAGAGAGAGAGAGAGAGAGAGAGAGAGAGAGGGAGACATGTTCAGCTGCGTGTTGCTTTAGTCCATCAATCCAACTGTAACCAACGCCATCACTGAATTGCTCTTTCTGGCGATAGAGAATATGCTGCGGAAAGAAAAGGAAGGCTTAATGATCAAGTTCAACAACTAATCATTTTAGATCATAGAATTTATGTGGTAGAATTTCATTACATCATCATTTAATTTCCTAAAAGGCTCGCTACTATTATACCTTTGGCAAGTAAGGATTTTCTTCATCGTCGAATGCTTTCCGCAAAACCCACTTCTCAATCCTTCCAAGATCTGGGTTTATCTGATACAATTACAGAAACTTAGAGGCATAGACAAGGAAGTGTATGCGAGTGTAGAATAGAATCTCACAGAAATAGAATTGAGTACTAGTTACACAAAGTACATATTTTTCAGTATACAACATTCACAGCTATACAATAATATTGTTTTCTCTCTCTCTCTCTCTCTCTCTCTCTCTCTCTCTCTCTCTCTCTCTCTCTCTCTCTCTCTCTCTCTCTCTTATGACCCAGGGTATTCCTGCCAGCCCAGCCTTTGGAACCCTCCGGCTTGGGGGCTACCCGATTCCACACACATAGTACGCAGATAACACAAGGGGTGGGAGTCGAACTTGAGACCTTCGGGAGAAAACCCAAGGCTCAAACCGAGCCACCACCTATACAATAATATTATTATTGTAATAAGCTGTAAAATCTCTGTATATGCCTTCGGTCAAGATCAACTTCTAACTATATAACAAAAACTAAAACTTGTTTACATACCATCTTCCATTCCGGATCTATATCCATTGCAACATTTATGAATGCCTTATCCAAAAATGGCACACGAGCTTCCAAACCCCATGCCGATGTTGATTTATTTGCTCTCAAGCAGTCATACTGGTGAAGGGCCTTTATCTAGAAGACAAGGAGATCATTGTATCATTAGAGAATTTAGGTAACAAAATTTACAGTGCTTTATGTGGATAGAAGTAAATAGAACATCCTATTACAATATTACATATAAATTCACTGCAATCAAAACATTATTTAGTAGAAACTTAAGGAAACAACAATTGTGGGTTGGTGACTGCAGGCCACTCTCAGATTAGGATAACACCCCAGAATGTATACTTCTACATGGATGGGCCATAACCATTGAACAATTAGTTTCCTGCAAAAGCTTCAGCACTTAATTTGACGGAGGCCTCTTTTTCAAATTAGGCACCATCTACATTTTCACAGCCAGTAAAATTAGAAATAGAACTGATAAATAAACTTGTTGAAACCATTTATTGCCACAATACCTTGTGACATGTCTCCCGATGGAATTCTTCCTTGTTTGGTGCCTTGTGGAAATACAGGTAACCTCCAAATATCTCATCAGAACCTTCACCTGACAAAACCATCTTCACCCCTAAGGACTTAATCTTGCGGGACATAAGAAACATAGGTGTGCTCGCCCTTATTGTAGTCACGTCATAAGTTTCAATATGATAAATGACATCTTCAATTGCATCAATACCGTCCTGCCAATAAATATAGCCAGAACTTTCTTTTATTTCGGTTAATATCTTTCAAAAGTCTAATAGTGTTCAAATTGAATTGAAACTTCAAATACCTGAACAGTGAAATGAAATTCATGGTGAACAGTCCCAAGGTAATTTGCAACCTCCTTTGCAGCCTTCAAGTCAGGTGAACCCTGTAATTTAGAAAATTGGAAGATAAAGTTAGTTAAGGTAATTCCTTCTTCATATTCAAGGAATATGACAAAATTACAATGAAGGGATGGAAGTTAACCTCAAGGCCAACACAGAAGGAATGGAGTTGTGATCCCCATTGCTTGGCAGCCTTTGTCCCTGCCAAGTGGCGTTGAGTAACCGCGGCAACTAATGATGAGTCAAGTCCTCCAGATAGCAGGACACCAAATGGTACATCAGTCATTAATCTCTTGATCACAGCCTGCAGCAATAATTGAAAGTTAATTCTATTCTCATTGCCAAGACTGCAAAGGAAGAAAATAAAAATAAAAATCAAGAAACATGCCATGCAAACATTATTCACACATTTGGAAAACATTCGTATTACATAAAAACAAACACATACTTATCAGTTGTCAATGTTCTTTTCTGTTTTTCAAAATAATATATAAATAATCTTCATTAAGAACTTATTTAATGCAGATACTATAAACTAAACTAAACAAAAGAATGGTCTAATTGGTCTTCAAAAGAGGAGAAACTACCACTAATGTTGTGTTTCTCATTATATATTCTTTGGGAAAATCCTCAAAACATAGGAAGATGTTAACGTGTTTAATCATGCAATGCAAATTGATGAGTTAGCTAGGGTCAAAACTCTATCATAAACCACCGTTTAAAAACTATTTAGAAATAACAAGAACAAAATTCATATTTGCACAGTAACTTATTCAAGATGAACCATATCTTCATCTGTACTTGTCTATCAATACTTGCTGGAATTGCATGATCTTACGCTCCTTGAAGATGATAAGAAAAAGGACCAATCAAAATCAATCAATTCCATATGTTTAGACACTGTTCGGAACATGAAATGCGCCCTTCAATTTAAAAATAACAAAAATAAGCCATCAATTATTTTGCATTCTGAGACCGTTTCAGTATCTTCCAATGCCTTTTATTTTTCCGTCCCCACATTTCTACAATTGGATTTTACACTTGTATTTGGTTCGTTGTCATGGTAGAAGCAAAGATTTACTGTCCCACCTCATTATTCTCCAACATTTGGACCTAGTAATTATCTGTTATATTTAGCTAAGTAGATATAATATGCTCATGACTTCGAATGCGTGCTATGAGTAGGATTTGCTTACATCTTCAAATGCTTTTCTCAAAACTAGTGGATCGAAAGGAGTTGATGGAATAGCCTCTGAATACCAACGTGGGTTATACCATCTTCGAAAGCCACCTGCAGCATTTCAAACCAACTTCCAACTTTTTAAGCGGAGCTCTGAAACTAAGTAATAGAAAGGAATACTTCAATCAGCTGAGCAAGTCATGTGCCCAACAAAGGACCTGAGCATGTGCCAACATGGACATGCATCTGTGCATTTGAGGCCCTTCATGGTAATGGACCCACTATAAATGCACTCAACCCGTCACCCTATGACCAGGACAGCTCCATCAGATGCAAACCGCAATAATCAAAAACAAAAAAAAGAAGGATGGAATAATATGTGCTTTTTCTGAAAACACTTTGAGGGACTCTCGATTAGTCAAAATCATTTTGTGTGCCCTTCTGATGGAGGACCTGGATGTCATGCTGTGAGGGTAGGACATCTCAGTAGCTCAACTATGAGTAGCTATCTTCATGAATAGGCTCACAGGGTTGATAAGACTACAAAAGCCATTACCTTCTTTGCTGGAGTACAAGTGACCAGGAGGAAAACACTTGAAATGCTCACAATCGTCATTCAGTCCTTTCATTTCAGATGAGATCCAAACAGAGCCTGAATTCACAAATTACACCCATGTCATTCCATATAGTGCAAGATGCAGTGATGAAGCCCATCAAGAATGTTTTGATTAGCATGAGGAAATTCTCCTCAGAACCAGATAAGAGGAAAAAGAAAAGAGAAAAAAAATAAAGGAAACATTCTTACCATCAAGACCCCAGCCAATATAGAGAGAAGTGATCCCAATTGCATCTCTTGCAACAATGTAACTGTTGTCACGTGTGTCCAACAACACGAATGAGAACATCCCATCCAACATGTCCACAAAGTCTTCTCCATACTCCTCATACTATCAAATGGCCATGGAACATATTGTTTAAGAACTTACAACTACTGCAGTTCTTACTAAGTTTAGGAAGACAATATAAGATTACAATGCTAGTCAAAACAGAACAGCTCATGAAATTAAAATTTTGAATGTATGAAAATTAAGCACAGCCTAAAATAAAATTAAATGTCAAAGAACAGGAAGAAATACATACCAGATGTGCTATAACATCGCAGTCACTACCTGTGCGAAATTGGTGATTGGGTAACTGCTTCCTGAGCTCTTCATGATTGTAAATCTCTCCATTCACCTGATTCAATTTTGCATATTCTTTTTAACTAATTTTTATATGCTCAAGCACTAGAGAATGTATGAGAACTAATGAGAAAAAAAAAATTATATGCAAAATGAAGCAATTGAAATATATGATGTATTTTTTTGTACCGTAACAGCAACAGTGCTGTCCTCATTGAAGAGAGGCTGATCTCCAGAAGCTGGGTCAATGATTGCAAGCCGTTGATGTGCCAAGTAAAAATCTTCATGTTGGTAGATTCCACTCCAGTCTGGTCCACGGTGCTTTAATCTGTGAAGTCAAAAGCAATTATTTCTCACAAAACGATATGCAAAATCATGTTGACGTATTTGATTGAATTGCCCATCAAAACATGAGGATCATATGGTGGTTTCTAGTACATTAGCATGCTAGGAGGCATGGATCCTATAGTTGGACATTGGAGGTAAGGTGTCAATGGACCAGATTTGGGGCAGACTCACATGTTTCCAGGTCCAAGTCCATTTACAGTTGAGCAGTGAGCTCAAGCCTGGGCATGGGACTGAAAAGGATCCTAGTGCTTAAATCGAAGTCCACCCGTTTGGAAAATGGCTATGCCCAATCTTCCTTTTAAACCCTGTTAATATATTTGGATCCGAACGTTTGGACCAAAACTGACTCAATAAGTAAATTCTAATTAAAACCATAAAATCCTTTTCTAAATGATATATGTATATCATATGTTACTATCATTTTTTATTCTGTCATGTATATGGTATTATAGCAGACAAAGATATAAAATGAAAATGGACCTAATACGGATCCATGTCCATCAAGCTTCAGACCTTAGCCTCGATTCAGCAGTTAAATTTTGGAACCTAAATAAGGATCCATGTCCAGCAAGCTTCAGACCTTAGCCTTGATTCAGCAGTTAAATTTTGGAGCCTAAATATGGATCCATGTCCAGCCTTTCAGATCTAGAATTCTAGATGCATATGCAGGCCCACCTAAATGGATCCAGATCATTGACAGCCTTAGTTGGAGTGTTCTAATAACATGGAGTAATTCTTCTGGTGGCCTTCCTATCAAAGAGAAGAACTGAGTGAGTTGAAAGAGACCATCCCTCCAATATTCAGATTCAAGACCTTAAGTACAGTTGTATGATTTGTCTTTCATGGTTTGAGGAAATGAACGTTCTGAAGGCTTCTGTTGGTTGATGGGCATACAATAATACTTAATGATGAGAGTGCATCACAAAGGAGGAATCATGCAGATCATGTACTGGTGGGCACAATACGTAATCGGCCAAATGAAAGATAGAAAGCAGAGAACACCATGCCAAAATTTTATTGTGAGGATGGATCTCATGCAAGTTTCATGAGAACTAATTTATAAGGCCTACATCCATTTAACTTAAGATCAATCTACCAACTTCTCACTCATTATTTCTTTGTAAATTGTCAGTGACTACAATTTGACATGCATCCAACTAGTACTTGCCGATGGATTGAATTCTCATTTTTTTCATATATTTTCACCATTGGTTTTTGGACGCTTGAACTCCATATTTTTAATGACCTGATTATGTGTTCTGTATTCATGTAGAGAGACCTTCTCATCTCCTCCACTATTGCTTATGATTAGTATGTACTCAAACATGCCCAAAGAAAATGGTTCTCCTGTAAAATTGCAAGATTGTTATCATGTCACAACATAGCCATATTGAACAAGGAATGGAGTGTTGGTATCTGCATCCCAACATAGCCAATACCCCACAAGCACACAATAAGAAGACTAGTTGTGTGGACAAGGACAGTTAACGACCCAATCATCAGCTAAACGACACAGGTCAATGGTTTACTTTAGGCATTGATCTGAGATAATGAAAGACTTGGACTTGAAATGCACAAAATCAACTGAGTCTGGCCAAGTCTATAGCGAATCAAATCATTGAGTAGCTGACTTAGCACTTCTGAGTTCTGAGTCACTCAAATGAGTCAGAGCTTTATAATTATGAAAAAAAAAAAAAAAAAAGACAGATAACTAAAATGGAAGAGAGAGAGAGAGAGAGAGAGAGAGAGAGAGAAATTTTTACAGTTACCCCCTTTGCATTGATGACTTAACTACGTTAAATGGGACTATGGTTGTTGTCAAATCTAATGAGATCAAAGGAACATAATAGCATAACTAATAGTTCAATGTTTTGGACCATCAAAGCCAAAAATGCTATGTTATGGGTGATAAAAAAAACCGGTTGGAACTTCAATTTGTTCTGCTTTGTTGTTTATTTCACTAAGGGCACGTTTGTAAAGGGTCCATGCGGACTTTCACTTTTCCACATAATTTGTTTCCTAATCACATCCCCCTTGGAAAACACTTTCATTAAATAAATAAATAAAAAAAGGCTTTTGATGTTTTTCTTCACAAAAAGCATTTACACACCAAATAAGAAAAGATTTTTTTATGAAAAAAAAAGTCTTATTTTCATTCGTCTCGAAAAAAAAAAGCAGTTACACAATTGTGCCCTAAGGATCCGTGAATTATGCATCTATCAAAAATATCTTCTCTTGTAATATTTTAAGTATTATATTATATGCAGCAATCTTGAGTAACTGGCTACTTTTTGTTTAGACCATGCATTTTATTGCTATAGATCAAACGGACAGACTGCGACCTATACATCCAATCAATCATATAGATAGGTGACCCACGAACCCCTTGATCTGATGGGCCCACCAACAGAAACTTTATATTTGATCAATCACATTAGTCATCCTAATAAAAAAGAAAGAAAGAAAGAACGAGAGAGAGAGAGAGAGTGAAAGAATGAATGCAACTTGTAAGAATTAAAAGGAAGGGAAGGAGGAATGAGTTGCCTGCGCGAAAGCTCGAGCACTCGCACTCGCTTCGATTGCGATTCATCAGAGCAACCCAAAACTGCAAGTATTCCACACATTCTCTCTCTACACAGAAACAATGATGATGATGAGAAATAACAACAACAAAGAACAAGTGCAAGAGATAGATGGAATGGAAAGCAAATTGCAATCTCTATTTATAGGGGATTTGGGATTGCCCGCTTACATCACGGCGCCGTTTCATCGCGTCGAGATGGACGTTAGCAGAGGTAGGCCCCACGGCCACAGCCCACGTGGGATCTCACTACGTGTCAGCTGACTATTGGTTTCCCTTTCGCCGTTTCAATTATTCACAAAATCCCTGATCCTTGCTGCGTCGATTCTCGATAATTATCCTCCGTAACATCTCGATTAAATATAATTAATTGTAATAAAGACTTTAAATTAGTTAAAAATGTCGTCAAATCCTATTTTATAGTTCACAAATCAAGCTCTTCTCGCGGTCTTACGGTAGGGGCAACATCATAGGGCCCACCTATAATCCATCCAAACAGTTAACACACACGAGACCTTCCTTGATTGTCACTGTCACCGGACCACAGAATTTGCACCTTGGAACGGATTAGGCCATTGGACTAAGGTTAATTTTTTAAATAAAGATATTAAGTTGTTAAACTTCTAGGCCATCGATGAAGAAGATTTTTTTATTTTTTATTTCATAACAAAGGGTGTCCCGTCCCGGCCCTTTGGGCCAGAATAATCCATACCGGCTTCGAAGCAGGTAGGTAAAATCCATGTTGTTCCAAGGTGGTAGCATAGTTTCGAACTCTCAACCTCCAAATGTGAAATTGACTCTATTTTTTTATATTTAATGTCAAATTGATTTTACCTGGGTGATGATATTATAATACTATGAATGTATTTTCTAAATGTGGCCCATTTTTCTGACTGAGTCGTCAATAAACACAGTCTTAGGTGGTACTAAAAGGACAGGTGGTTTTTTCCCTTCCGTCCATGTGTCCATGAAAGGCATGCGCAGAAGGGTATCCTCAGCTGGGCCCCGTGCTTTAACTTTCAGATGTGATGGAAATTGAAGTTTAAAGAGGTGGGTCCCTCAGCACTAATTACTTTTTGCAATAAAAGATCACCACTGGGCCTATCATGATCAATTTGTTTAATGACCAGCTTATTTATAATCACCCACTTGTTAATTGCATTAGAAGCTAGCGTCGAGGACCATTCGCCGTGGATGAGTCAGCAAGCAACAAAACAGGTGCAGGAGAAATCACTGATCAGTACAACTGTAGGCCCATTGACCTCATGAAAGTGGAAGAGGGTTAGTGGTGCATTAGACAACACTTTAATCTGATTAATATAAGCTTTGTTTTGGGATTAGAATTACCCCCACTTTAATCGGACACGTCTAACTATTTGGTCCATGATAATAAATTTACACGCTTCTTTAGTGAAATACAGTTTCTATTTTGGACCGTCCATTTATAAAAGCTTTCAATCAAATTAACCAGCAATGAAAATCCTGTTGATTGACATTTTATAGTTTTTCATTAAACATGAATTGAATAATATCACACATTTCAAATACACTTGTTACAAGTCCAATTATCTTTGATATAGTCTTGATGCAAAATGAAGCAAATGCATATGTGCATACACAACTATTTTATAAGTAGAAAAGTAAATGACAAAAATACAATTCTTATGCCTATTCACATTATTAAAGTAGCCTAAAAGTATCAATTTTTGTTTAACTATTATGGAATATTTTTTGTAGGTAAGTACTCATACACCCACATTATTATAGAAGTGTCAAACGTGCCATACTGGTACGGCTGAACTTAGACACGGGCGAGCACAGCACAACACGACACCTGACCACACTGTTTGGCCCAGCACTGCGGGAGTCCATGCTTGGGCTTGGGCATGCCATTCGTGCCATGCTTTGTTGTGCTTGTATTTTTAGGGTTTTAGACTAAAAAATCTAAAAGATACGCACAAAAAAGAGTATAACATATGGATTTAAGTGGTTAAATCAAACTCAACCTACTCAACTGAGAAAAAAACCATTTGGATCTTTTCTACTTAAAGTTTTTCGACAAGATTACTTTTGAAACCTTTATAGTTTTCGTTTATAATAAAATAATGAAAAAAGTAAAACAATGTGTTGTTTATACTTACACTAAAGAAATGAAAAACCATATTTTTGTAGTTTGCTGTAATGTCGTGCTGTGAAACAGGTTGTGTCTTGTCGTGCCTACGGGCATGGGAATCAGGTCCGGCACGGCCGTGTGAGGCGGGCCTTGCTGTTAACCGTGTTGTGCCATGCTTAGGCCCATTAAACGCTATGCCAGACCGTGTCAGGTTAGAGCGGCACAACCCATTTGACACATCTACCCATGCACGCCCACACAATTCCCTCACCATCAACACTACAACCTGGAATTTATCCTTGCATGTTTGTGTGGAAGGGAGGTGCCACACCAACCAAGCTAACCGTGGATTGTCTACTATTATGGATTATCATACTGACATTTGAACTAATGGATGATGCTATCTATGGTGGGCTCATAATACACAACTTTCCCTAATTTCATAATTCTATGAAGCCATGGGTGACACGACATTGGATGGGACTAGAAACCATACAAACTAAATTTCAAGCTTAATCCAGTTTTTGCAGCAATTAAATCAAATGGCTTGGTTGAAATTAATGGTGAAACAAAAAGAAATAGACAATAAAGGTTGGATGCATGAATTTTATTTCTTCATTCTGATCTATCCTGATCTATCAATATCCTCTTTGGCATAACAAATTCATATGAAGCATTTGAATTTAATTTAATTATGATATGGAACCTTCACAACTTCTGTTGCTCCACAGTAAGGAAGAAGAAATTTTTTGGGTAAAAGCTACCGAAGAAATTAGTTTGCAACATTTTTTTTATATAACCCACTTGCCTACCAGATGCTAGTGGGATTGAAATCTAACCTGCACATGAAAAAAAAAAAAAAAAAAAAAAAAAAAAAAAAAAAAAACCTACTAACTTTATTGGATATTGTTGGGTATTCAACCTAGAATTTGTCCATCTATTTCATATATGACTAACCTAATTTTTTTTAAGAACAATTAGTCTGTAAAGACTTTGATATCTAACAAGCCAATAGGCTCTACAAACTTGGCACGTGTCCTACTTTAAAATAAATTGTATCCAAATCCATTCAAATCTCAAAGCGTGAAGGTTAGGACCTGGGATAGGTCTGAAAGCCTGAGATTAGACCTGCACTTATCCCTATCATATTCAACCGAACCCAGCTAACCTCGGTTAAGCTCACCCTCTTTATTTTAACATCACCCATCTAGTGTGTCTTCAAAGTATCCAAAAGTCTTCTTATCGGAAATTGATAGTTTAGAGTCGTTTGGATGATAAGAAAAGGTGGAGTTGAGAAATACAATTTCTCCACCCTTTCAAATCCTCCAAACGACCCAATAGAGATTCCTAACCTCTGTTTTTAAACCATAACTGGAAGAGAGAAATCTAACTACCTTACAGAAAAATGTGACCAAACTTCTAAACTAACAATCACTCAAATTTGTTTTAATGCACAATGAAACCTACATTATGCGATTTCGCTAATATTTCTGAAGGAAAAAAAAAAGCCCAAGGCAACTAGTGATTATCATAGTGAACATGGATCTACCTACGTAAAAATTGGCAGTTAAATCTTTTAAACTCTTCATATTTTCACGAAGTTGACCACAAATGTACTGTGTAGATCCAATGAGACATTGATGGCGAAGGTCTTGGTTCAGTGACCATGAACCAATGGCCCCAGATACAGCATCACTGATGAACAATATTGTATTCAGATATTATGACACAGTATGGCAACATTTCATATAATAGAGATAATAATAGGATGATATGATACCATATGTTACTATATATTCATCATCATGTTATCATGGAAATTGGCTGGACCAGGTACGACGCTGTCTCCATTATTGAGCACTTCCTTTTTTTTTAAATTTTCATTTTTTTCACACATTATTGGAGTACCTTCCAGGAGGGTACAAACTGCCAAATGAAAGTGGTCCATTGTAAGATATGAAGACAAACCCCTCTCAGTTGGGCAGACAGAGAGCAGATGCCCAGGTCTCATCCCGACTGCAATTTAGGGAACCAGCCATCACTGTTCCTGATCTGAAAACTTGATTGATTGGTTTCCATCTTCAGTAGTGGGAAAAGGACTTGGTGGACCCCATTAGAGATAACTCCAATATCAAATCGGTGAAACCCAACAACAGTGAAACAATTGGAAATTGGATTATTTAGGTGGAACCCAATTTAAAAGGTTCATGCAATACAGTGGTCCAGTTGGGTTCATGATCACTACTAACCTTTAAATAAGACCCGCTTGCATTTGAACCGTTCATCTGCTTATTTCACTGGGATGGAATAGATGGAGAAAAAATGTTAATGATGTGATGACTGTCCATTTCTTAATCAGAAAATAAGTGGTTGAGATCATCTGAAGTCAATCAATCCATGTCAGGCTATAGAAAAAGAATGGATAAAGTTTTCTTGTTGGGCCTTTTTTAACTCAGGATAATTTCTGCCACCCATTTCATGAGGTAGTGATTGAATGAATGGTTGCCATCATCTAGTTCATGGATTTTATAATATCCCGGAATATGCTTGGTGGTATGGACCTTTTCCACATTCCAACTGGTTGTGGTGAGATTGAGAATGCCATTTCAGTTAGGACGAATCATTTTTACGATAAAGCCTTCGCATTTGGCCTACTACAGATCATTCAATGCTCCTTGTCTTGTCAGATGGGTTAGTGGCCACAAATTTGTTTGATGAACACTAAGAAAAAAAAATGTTTTCTATAGCTTATAGGATTGAAAATTGCTATGTCTAACTTCTGTAAGTGTACCACGACCTGAACTTATATTGTTGTAAGGGTACTCATGACCAAAACTTTTCATTTGAATCTAAATCATAGACTCAAACCCAGACCAAGAAGATCTCAACATATTTAGCACCATCATTATACACATGAAAAATGCTTTCTTATGGAGGACTTTCAAGTGTAGTATAAATAATATTATAGGGTTCAACGAGGCTCATCTTTCATCATCACAACCCCTTTGATAGTCATTTCATCATATAATCCGGCAGCATGACTAATTTTACACTCAGTTAACATTTACTCACTATTGGATTTTAAAAGAAAAAAAATAAACTATGATTTAGATCCCACTAAACTCTTACATTGTTAAATAAAGATCTAAGATAATCAGGCAATGCCTCCTCCCATTAGCAAACTTGTATAAATAGGCCTTATGAGCTACATTGTTTATAAGCTATATGCAGTATTCTCGTAAGTGATCATTTCCCTTATTCACACTTCAATTTAAAATACCATTTCGATCACAGTGATATCTAAACCAAAAAAAATCAGGCTGATGTTTTATTCGAGGTAAAGGTTAAAAAGGCAGATGCGTTTGGCAACAGCTTTACAACAACACTTTGAATCTGGACCTGTTTTATCACCAAGTTCATCAAGAAGGTGAAAATCCTTTAAGTTCATCGAAAAGAGATCCTAAGTTAGTTTTTCCTTTTCTTTTCTTGTGTTTTTTTACTCTCTCATTTTGGAATCTAGACGTGTGTTACAACCAAATTCATCAGAAATAAGTCCAGATTCATTGTTCATTTCAAGCTTAGATAGGAGGTCGAAACCAAGTTCATCAAAAAAAAAAAAGTCTAGATTCATTGCTCTTGTCAAGCTTGAATAAGAAGTGGAAAACCAAGTTCAGCAAAAGGTAATAGTACTGATAGATACAGTATTCAGTGTTGGCAGATATTTTGAAGGACCACTAGATTTGGCAAATTGAATTGAAAATTGTGCACCAGCATCAGAAGTGTAAATTTGGGGTGCAATTCCAGCAAGTCGGGTCGAGTTGGATCAGGCATTAGCTCGACCTGACCTAAACTGTATGTAGGTAAATTGAACGTCTGTTTTGAAGAAAAGTGAAACCCAAACATACATGACCAGAGTCTGTAGATTATTTAGGTTGGACACAAGTGCAATTTGGGTTAATCAGCACTCACTCGTGTCGACATCCAAATATCCCCTCTTTAAAAGAGAGGAAATGATTGCTCTCGTCATTTACTAGATGTGTCGACAATGGCTTTGGGGTCCACATTATTCAATTTTTGGTCTAGGAAAACACAGGAATAAATAGGGATGATCATGGGCCCGGCTAGCCTGGGCCCAGCCCACTTTGGGCCACACTGGTATATAATATGGGCCCATTTAGTATCTCAGCCTGCCCGACCTGATTAACTAAATGAGCGGGCTTGGAATTGAGACTTTATGGCATGAGTCGGGCTTGGACCGATACACACGTGTTTCTAAAGTAAAGACAACCTGAATATGCCCCAGCACGGCTCAACCCAACCTGTGAACACCGCTATGAATGAAGCATATTTTTGCACTTTTGCCGATCCAAATGGGTAACCCAAGCCATTCATATTCATTATTGGTCTAATAAGCCATAAGACATTTATTCTCATACCTCGAATTTTTGTAGGTTTTTTATAAATTCGTGAAAAAGTAAAAATTGTTACAACCTCTAGATTTATTTTTTATGCGCTGTTGCGGTCACTATTAACTCATGATTTGGGTCATTCAATATTATCATATTAATGACAATCATCAAGTCATTCAATTTCGTGTTTGTACATCTTCATAGATTTTGAAAATTTTCTAAAAAGCATTCAAAGAGAAAAAAAAAAAATGTAAACACATCTAAAATCATTGAATGTTCTCATTTACTCACATGGAAATTTTGATTTTAACCAACATGGTAATGCGTTTCACATATATAATACATAATACACGTTTTTCTATCATATGCTTAAAAGGCAAATGAGCCTATAGAGATTAAAGCAAAGGACCCCTAAGAGCCCATGGAAATTATGTCGAGAGCATGGGAGACATAGTTGTATAGTCAAGGTATCCATTTTGTAGCCTCGAGAATTTTCTCGTGCATACATCCACATCCAACTTGACGTGTGGAAAATGAATCTACATCTTTAGGGCACGTTTGTGTTATATAATTTCCATGGCAAGTGGAAATTGCCACATTAGCCAAATCCATGGTAATTAGATTCATACTACCCAGTTATCAAACAAAAACCCTGGTCCTTTTCTTCGTTCTTGATCACCACTGTTGTAGAGATCCACACACCACTGTTATCGCATGCACTTTGCTTCATTCTTGATCACCATTGTTGCAGAGATCCACACACCATTGCTATCACGTGCATTCTCCTAACCACAAAGAAATGGAGATGAGGGTTGGGTTAGGATTTTGGGAAATTTAGGGTTGGCTAGGTTTAAAAATGGAGCATGAGATGGGATTTAATGATGAGTTCATAAAAGATACACTTTTATAGTATTATTTTATGAGTTTTTAAAGATAAAAGAACTCAAAACACTATTTTTTGCATAAAAATCATAAAGTTCCTCCCCATCATCTTTGCAAATATCTTTCCATTATAGATGGTCATTTGTATGCATTTATATGAGTTTCACTGGCTTCCATACTCTCAATTATATTAATTTCTCTTTGTAGGTGTTAATTGAATATTAATTTGAATATTAAAGTTGAGATTCAAGAATTAAAGAGAGTTAGGATAAGTTTGGAAGGCAATTGGATGAAGAAATTACAAAGTTAGGCCAATAATAAGAAGGAACATGATAGATCTGGGTTGGTATTTTGACTATATCTTTTTACTCGGGTATCCGATTAAGGTGATCTCAGAAGCATTGAAAAGCTTGTTCAAAAATCTACAAATCATATTTCACAATAATTTTCTCAATTCGGACGTTTCGGGGGTCAAAATCATACATCAATCTGGTGACTGTTTTCTAACACGGGAATCGCATACATATGTTCATATTTCCATTCTTATGAAATCCCATATTGGAAAGAAGCCAAAAGAGAGCAAGGCAAATGTTTCTATATAAGGAATGAAGCTCTAAGCATTAGATACACAAGCAAGGAAAACCTCCTCCTCTTTACTTAAGCTATTCATGTAATTGAGAACAAATTGTAGAGAGAAAGTGAGGAAAGCCTTGTAAAATTAAATATTTGGAATGGAATTGAAAGCTTTATCTTCTCCAATGGGTGGCTAATTCCTTTGATAAGATCTTCTAGATGAAGCTAAGTTGATCATATTCCTTTTTGCTTATGCTCTTTATTTTAATTCCCTTGTTTATGTGCTTAATATGTTAGTGTAGATTTTTCTTCATTGCATTGTGCAACCTTCCATGCTTAGTTTCTATATTAGCATTCTTTTTACTATCTATGCTTAAGTTTGATAAATCATGCTTAGGAGTTAATATCTTTTGATGGTTTATGCTTACTTTTGATAGATAGTTATTATGAATCTTTTCTTTTATGAAGGGAAGAAAATCTTGGCTATTAAATTGTTAATTTCTATCTTAGAACTTTAATGTTATATTTTTCAAATCTAAGTATTGATTTGTAATTAGATTTGAGTTTCTTTTTTTGGGAAAAGAGAAGAGCATTAGTGTTGGATTAGTGTCATTTAGTGGATTCTAGATGATTCAATTATCCATTAGTATTGCTTGTTTCTTATTTTACTTACTTTAGTTTGATTCTATTCACATTCTCATACACTTATTCACTTGTTTTAATTCTCACACTCCATTTCTCTATTTACACCATAAATTTCACCTTTGATTTTAAAATACTTTAGCACATTTCTTTATCTCCATCCACTCATTTTCCATCTTTCACTTGTTATTTTCACTTGTTATTTTCTTATTAACCTTATTATTTTTCTTTTGTCATTAACTTTGTTACTAACTTGTTACTAACATTGCTCTTGGTTGGTTCTCATTGTTTTTACTAGATAACAAAGAGAAGTTAGTTTGCAATTTTGATAATACCCTCAATGGTTGGGAAAAAAAATAGGCACTAATGAGATAAAAGAAATGTGTTGAAAACTACGAGTTTGAGTAGCTCTTCATTCTACTCGGAATTAGCACAGAAGAGTCCTTACCCTAGAGGAATAGAAAGGCTCTACACTCAATTGGTTTAGTCTCCACTAGTGATTTGTCAGGGTCAATCAGATGTGTCCACTCTTCACTTAAACTATACTCATGTTGCTAAATGTGCAAGAATTTTTCCAAGACTTGACTTTGTGACACTCCTTTTTTAGGATTTGGATAGTATGCTAAATTAAGATTTCAAAACTTATTAACAAGCTAAAATCCTATGGAAAATTTTGGATTTTTTTTTTTTGGGTTTTTTTTTTTTTTTTTGAAAAAAAATTGATTTTTTTAAACTAAATATTTACAGGAAAATACATGTGTGCAATGTAGTGTCACACCCCAAACCTAAACCAAACATTATCCTCAATGATATGCAATGCGAAATGTGAAGTGATAAATGGACAAGGAAAAAAAAATCAGAACACCTAACCATGGGGTGACACCAAAAATGAATATTGGGATGCCTACCAACCAGCGTTAAGTTTCACGTTGTGAACCCGCTGTGATCCTGAAAATTACTTATGCAACATACACAGGGTCCTGAAGAAGGGTCTCTTCGACATCCTTGCCCTTAAGTTCCAGAAAAGGTTTCAACCTCTGGCCATTGACTTTAAAGACATCCCCATACTTGGGGTTCTCAATCTCAACTGCCCCATGAAAATAGACAGTGCGCACAGTAAAGGGTTCAGTCCAGCAGGATCTCAGTTTTCCTGGAAAGAGATGTAGGCGAGAATTATACAGAAGAACTTTCATGCTTGGTTCAAAGGATTTCCTCAAAATAGTTTGATCATGGTTTTTCTTCATCCGATCCTTATAAATCTTGGCATCTTCATAGGCATCATTTCTAAGTTCATTGAGATGCAACTTGCGTAGGTTACCGGCTTTAGGCAAATCAAAAATAAACATTTTGATGGCCCAGTAAGCATTATGCTCCAATTCTACCGGCAGATGACAAGCTTTCCCAAAGACCAATCGATATGGAGACATTCCAATTAGGGTCTTATAAGCAGTCCGATAAGCCCATAAAGCGTCTGTCAATCTTAAAGACCAATATTTCCGGGTAGGATTGACTGTCTTTTCCAAAATTTGCTTTATTTGCCTATTGGACACTTCCACCTGTCCGCTAGTCTGTGGGTGATACGGAGTAGCAACCTTATGAGTGATAGGATATTTTTTTATGAGATTCTCGAATGTGCTATTACAAAAATGACTCCCACCATCACTGATAATTGCCTTGGGGGTACCAAATCTAGAAAAGATGTTTTCTTTAATAAATTTGATAACCACGTGATGATCATTCGTTCTGGTTGGAATCGCCTCTATCCATTTGGAGACATAATCTACAGCAAGCAAAATGTATAAGTTGTTGAAGGAACTGGGAAATGAACCCATGAAGTCTATGCCCCAAACATCAAAAATTTCAACAATAAGCATCGGGTTCAAAGGCATCATGTTCCTCCGTGTAATTCTGCCTAATTTCTGACAACGCTCACAGTGCAAACAAAAGGTGTGACAATCCTTGAAAAGGGTGGGCCAGTAAAATCCGCACTACAACACCTTTGCTGCGTTCTTCCTAGAACTAAAATGCCCACCACAGGCGTGGTCATGGCAAAAGGATATCACACTTAAATAGTCCTCTTCCAGAATGCATCTCCTAATAATCTGGTCCGAACAGTACTTGAACAGGTATGGGTCATCAAAGAAGAAATGCTTAACCTCAGACAAAAACATGGACCTCTCCTGTTTGGACCAGTGATCGGGCATTTGTCCAGTGACCAAATAGTTAACGATATCCGCAAACCAAGGAAAATGGGAGACACTTAATAATTGTTCATCTGGAAAACTTTCACTCAATGGGATGCTCCCATGCTCGGGGTCAATAGGTAATCGGGAGAGATTGTCAATTACAACATTTTCAGAACCTTTCTTGTCCCAAATCTCAAGGTCGAACTCTTGTAGCAACAGAATCCACCTAATCAAACGCGTTTTCGCATCTTTTTTCATCAACAAGTACCTCATGGCCGAATGATCAGTGTAAACTATGACCTTAGACCCAATCAAGTAGGGTCTAAACTTCTCCAAGGCAAAGACAACAGCTAACAACACCTTCTTTGTGGTTGTGTAATTCAGCTGAGCGTCATTCAAGGTCCTACTAGCATAATATATGACATGGGGCAATTTGTTCACTCTTTGTCCTAGCACAGCCCCAAGAGCATGGTCAGAAGCGTCACACATGAGTTCGAAGGGAATTGTCCAATCAGGTGGCTTTATTATTGGGGTAGAGGTCAACTCCTTTTTCAATTGTTCAAATGCTTGCAGGCAAGGTTCATTGAAGACTAAAGGCACATCCTTAGATAGGAGATTGCACAAGGGTGCAACTCTCTTTCTAAAATTCTTAATGAACCATCTATAAAAACCTGCATGGCCCAAGAAAGATATGATATTCTTCACTGTTTTTGGCGGTGGCAGATTGGAAATGAGATCAATTTTAGCCTTGTCGACCTCAATGCCATTCTCAGAAATAAAATGGCCCAGGACAATTCCTCTTTTCACCATGAAATGACACTTCTCTCAATTCAAAACAAGATTTTTCTCTTGACATCTCACTAAAACAAGGTTTAGGTGATGCAAACATTCTTGGAAACTACTCCCGTAGACCGAAAAATCGTCCATGAACACTTCTAAGAATCGCTCGACCATGTCCGAAAATATGTTCATCATAGACCTTTGAAATGTCGCAGGTGCATTGCACAGCCCAAAAGGCATGCGCCGGTAGGCAAATGTTCCGAAAGAACATGTAAAAGTTGTCTTGTCCTAGTCCTCGGGTGCTATGGGTATCTGATTATAGCCGGAGTATCTGTCAATGAAACAATAAAATGCATGACCAGCTAGTCTTTCAAGCATCTGGTCCGTGAATGGGAGGGGAAAAAGGTCTTTACGGGTGGCCGAGTTCAACTTTCTATAGTCAATGCACACTCGCCTGCCGATCTGGGCCCTTGTGGGCACTAACTCGTTCCTCTCATTTTTCAGAACAGTTATCCCGGACTTCTTTGGCACAACATGAACTGGGCTCACCCATGAGCTGTCTGAAATTAAGTAAATGATACCTGAATCCAACAGTTTCAGAACCTCCACTCTTACGACATCCTTCATTGATGGATTAAGACGCCTCTATGGTTCTCTAGAAGTTTTTGCATTTTCTTCCAAATGGATCTAATGTTGAACTACAGATGAGCTTATTCCTTTTATATCTGCAATTGTCCAGTATATAGCCTCTTTGTGATCCTTCAGGATCTCAATCAATTGTTGTTCCTGAACTTTTTCCAGGTCTGAGGCTATAATGATGGGGAGGGTCTAGCTGGGCCCAAAAACACATACTTGAGGGTGTCAGGCAGTGGTTTTAGGTCGAGCTTGGGCGGTTCCTCGATTGATGGAACAGGTGGGGCAGCCGATGGACTGAGGATCTCTGGCTTGGGTTGCCATTGACACATCTCAAAAGCAGGGGCAGAATCCAATAACGCATTGACTTCTTTAATGCTATTCCCAACATCAATGTTACCTCCAAAATGTGCAAGACAGGCCTCTAGTGGATCCTCACAAACTAACTATGATCCTATACTCTCAATAAGCTCTTCTAGGTAACTCACCTCACAAATTTCATAATCACTCTCATCTCTGGGTTGCTTGCCAATGTTGAAAATGTTTATCTAGACTGTCATATTCCCAAACGATAGGTGCATCACACCATTTCGGCAATTAATCAGGGCATTAGAAGTGGTAAGGAATGGTCACCCTAAAATTACCAAGAACTTCACAACATTTCCGATTGGTGGTCGGGTATCAAGGACTACAAAGTCCACCGGGAAAACAAACTCACCTACCTTGAGCAAAACATCCTCAACAACACCTTTAGGGTACCTAACTGAAGCATCAGCTAGTTGTAAGGTTACCTTTGTCGGTTTCAGCTCCCCCAAACGTAACTCCTTGTATATCGAATACGGGAGCAGGTTGACACTCGCACCTAAGTCCAGCAAAGCCTGTTCTATGTGATGATTCCCTATTTGACAAGAGATTGTAGGACACCCAGGGTCCTTGTATATTATTGGGGTCGAAGTGGTAATGATGGAACTACATTGCTGGGCTAGAAAGGCTTTTTTAGGTATATTGGTTGTTCTTTTGAATGTGCACAAATCTTTGAGGACTTTGGCATAAGTCGGGATCTGTTGGATGGCTTATAAAAGAAGAATGTTAATTCTCACTTGCTTGAACACTTCAAGGATCTTATCCAACTGGACATTATTTTTCATTTGACCTAGCCTCTGAGGGTATGGGGCCTTGGGAACAAAGGTTCTAGAAGGAGCTCACTCGGTGAGGCAGCTCCTATTGGTTTTCAGGTTCCTTAATGGGCTCTAGGTCCTTATTTGGTTCCTCGGGTTCTTCTTCTAAAACTACATGCTCCCTCCTCACTTGGGTCTACCCAAATTGCCTAAGGTCCTCTTTTGATGTGTCAGCCTCCCTTGCAGCCATTCTACGGGTGGTGACTGCATTGACTGCATTGACCTGCTCATGAACTTTGCCCTTGTCATCATGGACAACAAATTGGCCCATTGAAGTTTGGCCTTTGGGGTTGGCTTCGGGCTGACTTGGAAAGCTACCCTTGTCTCTTTGAGCTATTGACTTGGCTAGCTGGCTGACAGTGTATTCCAGATTAGCAATGGACAGGGTATTTGCATTCAAATTATGAGTAGTGCTTTGCTGGAATTAAAGGGTATTTTGGGCCAACATTTTCATTGTGTCCTCTAGAGAACTTATCTGCTGATTCTGGGGATTAAGATTCTGATAACCTTGGACCATGGGTGGTCCCTGTGACACTTGGGATACTTGAGGCTTTTGGTATCCAGGAGGTGGCATATGCTGAGCCATTGTCTGAGAAGGGTTTCCTTGGTGTTGTCCTTTGGTCCATGAAAAATTAGGATTTTCCTTCCAACCAGGATTGTATGTATTCGAATACGGATCATACTTTGGCCGCTCATATCTGGTATTCTGATAAAGTGCACTCACCTCCTCCATACTCTCACTCTGACTCTAACCAAAGAATGCTCTACATTGGGATCTAGGATGGGTAAAATCTCCACAATTGGTGCAGGGTGGGGTAGTAGGGTCACTAACTGCTTGGTTCATCTTTAATTATTCCAGGGTCTTTGGGGTGGTCTGCTAGCATTTTTTATTTTCCTTGTTATTATCTAGTTTCTTGTTTCCATTGTTATTTTCATTTGCATTTGTTAGCTATATTTGAGTTAATACTCCTTTTCATAGATCATTGTTATTTTCTTTGTAACGATCCTCGTGGGAACGATATTCAGACTTTCATAGTCTATATTACTTGAGACAACCGTATACTTGCGGGAAAATACTCATCATTTAATGAGACTTAGAGAGAGATGGTCATGGATTTCATGATGCAGAGAGAGATGGAGATGGAAAAAGAGCCCTAATCTAAATCGTCCTCCAAGGTCTTAAAATGTTGGAGAGGAGAGGGGGGGAGGGAGAAGGAGACAGTTCGACCGGGATGCTTCTACGTCGGCAAAGACAGAGTGATGCTTTGGGCAATCGAACAAGAAGGTGTTCCCTTTTTTTTCACCAGAGTCTGTCCGCCACTCATTTCGATGAATAGTGAGGAAGATGTGTGGAACAGAGCATATATACTTGGGTCAAATTTTCCGAGGAACTGGCTATCCAACCCTCCCCCATGGGAAGTTAAAATCCATACTTTTTTTAGGAAAACATGGGCCCCACAGAATTTGTTCTCCACATAAAATTTGTGCACAAAACATTCAAAAAGTAACTTCTCTGTGGAAAAGCACAAATTTTTTCTGTGGAAAATAGTTACACAAACATGCCCTTATTGAGAAGGCTCACCATAAAAAAACTGAATCTAGACCTTTTGATGGATGGAGGCCTGCCGTGCATTGACAGGCATTTTTGCATAAAACTTTGATAAGTTTGCCTTTGCTAATTTGAATACTTGACAAAAAAAAAAATTCTTTTCTAATTTGAGTTGTATCAAATAAAGTCTAAGGGGGCGTTTGGCAAGTCTTAATCTTGCCTCTATTTGTCTTAAAGAGGTTTGAAATAGAGGTTTTGAGAAATAAGATTGTTTGGATGGTGCAATCAAAATGTCTATATGAAGCAAATAGTAGACAATATTGTCTATATGGAAAGGGCCTGAAACACAGCTTTTTGGGACAGACAGATATGAAGAAAGTGGACAGACACATATGCTACAGTGTTAAACCATGCTTCACCGCCTTTTCCTTTTGTTTTTAAATTTTGGGGAACAAAATCAAAATCCAAACCGTTGGATGTCTTCAGAATCCCAACAACAGCTATGGGCCTAAATTTGAGCCGTTGATCATTCACCAATCCCAAGATATATGTAGAAAAACGTGGACCCTTAGATCAAATTTGCTAGAAATTTTGGGCCCCAAGATCAAAATCTGAACCATTGGTTCTCTTCACAGGCATAATAACGGCTATACTACCAAATTTCAGTTCTTAATTCCATGATGATCTTGAGAAATTGGAGAAAAACCTTGAACCGTTGATAAATGTAAGCATAAACTAATTGGGTTTTCATGTTAGAAAACCCGTTTGGTTTTTTCTAATTATCTTCAGTTGTATCTCTCTTAATATGAATCTGAACCATATAATCTCTTTGGAACCCAAAACACGGCTAATGTATCAAATTTCAACCGTTGATCATTTGTGGATCTCAAGTTATTTGTGATTAAAAGTGGACGTGATTAAAAGTGGACACTTAAATTTGATTTTTTTGGAACTTGTGGGCCCCAAGATCAAAATTGGGACCGTTTATCCTCTTCACAAACTCAATAACATTTATGGTATCAACTTCTAGCGCCTAATACCTTGCACAGCTCTAGAAATTTAAGAAAAACTTCGGACCATAAGATTTTAAAATGTCTGTTTGAAATTGTGAATTGGTCTTACCAAACCGTCTAAAAGTAAAACCTCTATTCTACACAGATCTATTATCTAATAAAATTTGCCAAACAAGGCCTAAGTGAAACAATTACAGACTTAATAAGCTCTGTTTTAAACTGGTGGAACTTTGAACAAGCTTTTCAAAAGGTGGTCCTATCATATACCGGGCCATGATCTGGTTTAATGCATGCACACCACACAATTGAATCAAATAACATGATTGGATAAAATCCTTTTTAAAAGTTAAATTCACTTGTGCTACCACCTGAAGCTATATAAAATAAAATTCTTTTAAAAGTTAAATTCACTTGTGCTACCACCCAGAGCTATATGTATTTTACACGGCTTCCTCCGTCTGGTGGGTTTATTCCTTCCCAAGGGTTGGAACGCTCCTCTAGGGAAAAGGGAAAAAAAAAAAAAAAATTCTTCCTCACTAAACATCTTTCTTTAGTGGGCCCCACTCGACCGTATGGACATTTGGACTGAAATCCTTGTTGCAGCTCTCCTCTTTGAACAACAACTCCAATAAAACCCTCCAGTTTCGTGCGAAAGATCGAGAAAGAGAGTGACGATCGATTCCGCCATCTTCCTGAAATACGGAAAGCGCTTTCCAAGGTATTTTCACTTCCTTGATGCAAATTTCATTTTGATGCTTGCTTGATTGGTATCTGATCGTTTCTGGGGATTGGTTGGATGAACACATGTTTTTCTGAAGAGGATGCTTCGAAACGCAATTTGAAAACTGTTACATAGGAATTTCACTTTCCATCCGTACTTTCCCTGTAACTGAAACAAATCATCTGCTCTTATTACGATTATCACTCTGCTGCTTTGTTGGTGTACGAATTTCTTGAAGAATCCTAGGGTTATTAGTGTTATAGAAAGAACAAGATTCTAGGGTTAGCTATGATCCAATACAAGTTTATGTTATCTTTTGATTTGCTATTGTTACTGGTTTTGGGTTCATTGCCATCTTTGGATGACCAAAAGGCCCAACTTGGACATTCAAACACAGGGTTGATGCATGCCAAGTGGGAATTATATCATTTGGTGCCTAAGCACATTGCACATGTGTTTTTTTTTTTTTTTGGTGGTATGCCCAGAGCCAGCACCAACGGTTCATATTCATAGTTGGCACAAATGGAGATTGTAATAGAGAATGGAGACCAAGATTGACAAGTTAAAAGCAGTAAAATGACATTGGATTATTCTCTGATTGCTTACTCTCAGGTCCCAGTGGCGGACCCAGGATTTTCATTTGGGTTGGGCGAACAATGACTATAATATTAAATTCGTCATTATTTTATCATTTGATAGAGCAGGGGTGGGCTTAATTCTAATGAGCGCATGGGCTTTTTCACTATGTTTTTGGATTGCATGTTTTACATTTTTTTCAGGTTTGCCATGGGATTTAGGTATTAAGATTTGGGAAAAGAGGAATGTGGTTGGGGTTTTCGGATTTAGGACTCTAGGACTGGATTCAGTTTTTGTATGTGTGCGTGTGTGTGTGTGTGTGTGTGTGAGAGAGAGAGAGAGAGAGAGGGGGGGCGGGGCGGGGCGGGGCGGGAGGAATACCCAGCTGCTGTGCCTATGTCGGAGAGAGAGGCTGCTGCCGGATGGGAAGAAAGATAGCATAAGGGAGTTAAGTTTTCGTTGCAAGAGGTGGGGCAGCAGGTTTTTAAAATGTAGGGGTGAGATGTGAATGGGCTGAATGGACTTAAGACTTCAACCTCTGGCGTCCACCCCAGGTGCCCAATAGGTGGGTCCGCCACTGCAGGTCCCATTGGTTCAATGAAGTGAATCAAAGCAAAAGTAGTTCCTTTTACATGCAATTAAATGGGCTTCAAGACACTAGTGATAATCAGGATAGGTTGGCCAAAATGGGAAAATGTTTGAAGGTTTACATCTTGATCATGTAGGTTTTAGAGTCTCTTTTCATGTTGTACATGCTTTGGTTGTAGTACGTAGGTCATCACCTTGATGTAGCCCTTGCCTTCGTTTCAATACCTTGTTGTATTGTATTTCTATTCTTATTAAAAGCAATATCATTAAAAAAAAAAAAAAAAAAAAAAACTGGCTCATGCTCCTCAGACCTCACTGGTACAAACTGGAAAAATGGGCCAACTATATATGTTCTCAAGTTGGCATTGTAACTCTCTGAAGTAGCAGTTCTCTTCTCTTTTTTCTTCAATCTTTAGAAGTGCATGTCTTTTCCCGATCTTCTTTGTGCAGGCTTTCGCAGAAATGGGTTCACGAAATCATCTCAACAACAGAGATGCCCTTGATCTAACTAAAGATGGTCATAGTCTTCGGGCGACAGGCCAGTGGACGCAAATGGGGGAGTGTGAGGAGAAGAAGGCTGCAGTTCATGCAGAAATGGAGAGGGTGGACAAGCTTCCTGGAAACAGCAAGTATGCAACGCATCGCATGCGAGTGCTTAACAAAATTTTACGCCTTATGTCCATTCAGGTTAGAAGGCTTCATAGTCACATTTTCATATGATATTTGCTGGACATCTGATTATTTTAATCATATTTCATTTTAGAATGTGCCATACACTCATTCCACACACACTTGCACATATGCCATGCCATGTGCACATCCATACTGGTTGAGAGAGTACTCTTCAAGCTGACCCTGGAAGATGGGATAAGGCTATGATGAAATGACAAAGGAAATTCTCAGGATGGAAATCATACTTATTCTGCCCATGCCCAGACGTTCAGTTTCATCAGTTCAGTAACCTAGTAAGAGCCTGGGTACTAGTAGTGTTTTCATGGTGTCAATACTAGTTTGTCACTTGGATTGATGTGTCTATAATTGTTCTTAAAGGAATTGATTAGAATTGTTAGATTTACATTTTAATAAAGTGGATCTCTGCCTTTCCACATGAAATGTATCAGATAGAAAGAAAATCTTGGATGCATAGTTATGTGTTCTGGTACAGGGGAGTTCTGATATGGAACAGTGATAAAAATTGGGAGGCAGGTCATTATCATCTTAGCCTTATGTCTTCTGGTTCATTCAATAAGCCACTCAATTTGGAAGTCTAGAACCCAAAACAAGGTCCATGTGATGTTGGATGCTTGTCATCATCAGCAAACTGGGAGGCAACTTGATGTCATCTGATTGAAGGATGGAAGGACATCAACGGGGTTTTTCTTTTTTGGCTGGGCACGGGATTGGTGGGTGTTCACACAACCCACCACCCTCTGCCATGTCTTGGGTTATATAGATTCTTTTTGTCCTCTTTGAAGGAAATATCTTAGAGTCCCTCCCCTTTCCTTTGTGAAGGGTTTATTTTCATGGATAGTCTCACTATGTTTTCATTCTCCCATGCTTGGATGCATTGCTTTATCATTTTCAAGATCTGTAGTTTTCCTCTATTTAATATAGGTGTTTTTGCTTTTATCTAAAAATAAATGGAGAAAAAGATGATGTAGGGTTAATTATCTCTCTTCTTTATGTTTCTAATCTTCTTCTATTTCATTCATTTGGGATATTTCAAAACAAGATTATAGTTCTTGAACCTTGTGTAACCACTTTTTCTGGTGGCTGCTCTATAAGTTTTAATTGTTATATATTTTGTTTGACTAGTGTTTGTTGCTTCTCTTATGGCAATTTAAATTGGTACTTGCACCTATAATGTTTGTAATTTGGTAAAAAAAAATATATTCTAATTTATTTTTATTTTCCACCATTAGTACTACATTCTGCGAAGGCAGGAGCAAATACTTTGGGATTTTGAAAATAAAGATTTAGGGGCTTAATTGTTTCCTTTTCTTTAATGTTCTTTCAGAGAACCACTCCACAGGATGAGGAACTGGAGCTACTTTTTGCTGGGCTTTCTTTGTAAAGACTAAAGAGCACACTTGTATAAGGGGAGGACCTATACATATAATTTGAATGATAATGTTGAGTCATTTTTAGCTGGAAAGTAGTTTGTTAAAAATGACAAGTCTTTTTGGCCATAAACTCAATCAATGAACAGTCTATATTTACTGTCATTGTTGTACATGTGCCATTTTTGTACGGTAGTCTGGATTTAAGCATGTGAAACTGGATGCAAGGTGGAATATCATACTGACACAGGTGTATGATTTCTGTAATTGACAGACAATCTTTGCATATAGGCTTAATAGAAAAGGCTTATGCAATGCGTAGGACCAGGTTAAAAGAAAAAAAATAATAGAAAAAAATTTTTAAGTTCAAAATGAAGATCATTAATTAGAAGCATTTGACATATTTTTACATACTTTTCAAGTTAAGAAGAGATTTTTATGGATTCTTTTTTTTTAATGAAGGAAGAGGAGTGTAAACATACAATCAGTTATGAGAAAGAAAGTTGAAATACAGAAAATAAAATTCTAAATAAATATAAAATGAGATAAAAAGATACACAAATAATTTTTAGAATATTAGATTCTGATATGTGACGGTTGTAGTTATAAATAAATGTTTACAAATTGTTTTATATAGAGAAAACACATGAAGCAGTGTTAATTATGTTGGGTCCCACAATAATCTTCAATTGGAAGAGGATACAATTGTAAGAAACTCTGAATGGCTAGGATTGGTGTCCTTATGTTGAGGAGAATAATCCATAAAGGGGCGTTTTTGAGGCTTAGGCTTGCAATGGAGGGGGGTCATTTTTATGTTTTTGAAGGTGGAGGTTTGTATTACCCGTATCTTTGCTATATATTTTCACCTGTCGTGATGAATTTATTTGACAATCTAGACCATGCAATGCAGTTGGTTGAAGATCTTCTTCGTGATTATATGATCTCAATCTTTGATTGAAAGATTAGTGGATTGCCAATTTGTTTTACAATTTTATTCTAGATTGTTGCTTGGTTCAGGGTCACTATATTGTGATGATATTCATCTTGGAGTTTGAGAGATTACCAACAGTTTTCTGATGCCCAGAATACAGCATGCACACCACAGCAAGACACCATGCATATGGCAAGAAAATAGATTTTATATGTAAATAGAGTATTGGATAATACTATGTGGATTCACCAATTTTGAAAAATCTGGTATCACAGGATCTAGGCAGCCAATGGGTTTGGATTTGAATGATTTTGTACCTAGCCTTTCATAAGTCGACTGAATTACTAGTACTGTCTACTGTGTGCCGGATGGGTGGCCTACTATAAGGGCAGAACAGGAAAAATGGGAGAATCCTAATCATTTAGGTGATATGTGGAAAATAGTGGATTAAGAAGCTACAGTAATGTTCAATAAGGAACAAAAGGAATTTTATTTATTTATTTTGGCTAGAAAGCCAGAAGCTGGATTATTTTGATCTATTTATTTGTCCTTTCTGTTTTACAATATGATATGATATGTTTGTGTTATGGTGATAAATAGTTATAAGACTTGATTTGACACGTTCCATCAGTCCTGGGGATTTTGGTCCATAACAATTTGAATATCATAAAAAATACAAAATATGCTGAAGATTGGATGCCTGAACTTCAAAAGAGTGTCATAAGTTAAGTTGGTTCACCAAATGAACTCTGACCAATGACAGTAGCGAACGAGGACAGCAATCCAATTGTAAACCAAACAAAACATGACCTATATAAATTAAGTGATACTGATGAACTAGGATATTGTGCTTCTCATGAACTGTGAATGTCAAATTGTGATCCAACAATGCATGCATCCCTAGTTTAAACTTTGACTAGTTTGCACGAAAATGTCAGTTGAACTCTTCTAGGTCCAAATTAGTATTTTTAGCAACAAAAACTCTCCGAGTTTATCTTGTCAGCAAGAGCTCTGGACCTAGATCACAAACCACTAGTGGACAGAACAGGATATACCCATAAAGATTATGGGCCCATTATCTATGGGCAGCGGGCATCATCTCTAGCTGTGTACCTGACCAATGATCCAAGTGAGTCAACTAATTTGTTTTCGCAGAAGAATGCATTGTTTGGTGCCCTGATTTCATTCAAAACCTAAAAGAAATGCTTTGTTGCTTTGTACCTTTCATGTTGCTAAACTTGTACAGCTTACCCTTTAACTAGCACACTGACTCTGGGATGCCCGTTCTCTAGTTATAATAGAAATCTAATTTACAAGATCATCACCATCATCATCAAAGCCTTGGCCCAAGTCTCAACTATGTTTAGGTTGGCTACATAAATTCTGTCTCTCCATTTCGATCTATCATGAGCCGAATCCTCATATAGGTTCCATTTCTTCAAATCTATTGATATTATTTCCATCCATATCCTCTTCAGCCTACTGCTTCTCCTTGGAGGACCATCAACCTAGAAATCTAATTTATAACCTCGTAAAAAAAATTCGAAGGGTGGTGAAAACCCCTCCCATACTTTTCATTTGAAGGACAGCGGGTGTACCCTGCTTTGTGTAGTATTATCTGAGAGAACTTTATTTTCCTGTGAAGTTTCTACAATCTGGTACCACCTCTAATCGGACTTGCATCACAGTGATTTTTCTAAGAGAAAATAACTCTACTGAAGGAATCTGATATCAGCCAATTCCACATTTAGAACTCCACAATGAGTTTCAACTTTAAGCGACCTTTTGAGTGTACTGTGCTTTTTTAGCAGAGTGTCTTCATTTAGACTGGAGCTGGTTCCTTGACCTGATGATATTTAATCAGGTCTGGTCCAAGTAAGATTCTAGATTAGAATCCACTCGCAGATCTGATGGCTTGGTTCTAGCTTGAATCTATGGGTTGTTGTAACATGAAATGGCCTACAAATTGAAAGACATGTTCTGTAATAACATATTATCATTCTGTTGTTGTTTATGCAAAGCTCATTATCATAGGTCTCCAAACCCTGACCCTGTCCCAAACCATGGGGTCTATAGTTAGACTCAAACTTTGTAGTTTTGCATAGGTTAGAATTGCATGTAGTTCTACGCTAACTGACCATCTACAGCCTAAAATGGTATGGGTAGCTAAGGAAGGTGCTCATACTATATTGTATCATATTAAAGTATGGGGGAGAAGGCTAGTATACTAGTTTAAATCTACCGTTGGATGGTTGTGTACTTAAGGTAACACACCTAGGCAACCTTTTTAATTTTCTTTTGTGGTGACAAATCCAATAGTAGGATAGAGTCACAAGAATCATCATGATGACAGCACCCTAACCAAAAGAAGCCTGACTAAAGTTAAAGATTGCAAGTGCCCATAGTACATGGTGATGCTGTGCCCCTATGAAACCTTTCTTTAGGATTTTCACTTTTATTCTTTTCTCCATTAAAAATCATTATACAATTTGAAAGAAACAGATTACATAAATGAGCCCTTGTCATCATCTCATCCTCATCCATCCATTAAAAAGATCAAAATCCCACCTCCTAATTAAGTAAAATAAGAACAAAGATAACTCAAAATACAGCAGGTGAGTGGAGGGGACGGGGATGCTACAAGTTTGAAATGATGCGGGTATAGAGGAACTCGTTCCAGGTATCAGGTAGGCCAGGGAGGCACCAATGGATGCAGTCTGCAAAGTTGAGTGGGTCGGCCTGCTGCTCTGGGGTCAGCATCTTCCCCTGCCTGATTGTGTGTACAGATGTGTGGGCATCCTTCCTGTACTCTGATAGAATGGTTATGTTGAGAAAGTAGACTGGGATCTTCATCGATTTTAAAATGTTGTTAGCAACCACAAATACTCTTCGGTCCGTGCCCACCTCCAAGGGCTTTGACATGTTCAGCACTGGGGTTGTCTCCAATGCACACTTTATACCATTGGGGTTGTTCCAATCCTTGCTCCTACAGTTACAACAATTACAACAACAATCCCCAATGTTAACTCGGACCCAACGACCAAAAAGATTTGCATGTCCCATTTAACTACTTTTTTAGAGGGGTCTTTTGGTTTGATTGGATCTTTGGAGAGAGGAATGTTGTTGTGTCATTTTATTTTATGGGTGGGCCGTCGGTGTAGAAAAGAAGATGAAAAGAGGAAGACCTTCCTTCTTCAAAAGGTCCTACCACTAATGTAATCATCGAACAAAAACGGTGAAATTTTGTTGGTGAGGTGGGCTCATTAATAGTCATGAGATTCCAAAGGAAGGGGTTAGGGCCTTAAGGGTGGTTGGAACAGAACGTACAAAGTGCTCACAAGGAAAAGGAAAAAAAAAAAAACAAAGGTGAGGGATGGTGATGATGATCTTCAGAACCAGGATATGATATGATTATAGAACAAATGGTGGGTGACTAAAATAATAAATTTTTCATGTAAGATACAAGCAAACCCGAACTTTATTAAAGGAGAAGTCCATTGCCTCTCCCTCTCATGAAAAAAGAATAATCCTTTGAAGGTTATGTTTAACTGTATAAAAATGCTTTCTAGGAAATGACTTTTCTACTAGATGGGCTTTCCTACTTATGCCATTCAGACAAGTGATCAGCTTTTGGCCAACTCAAGTCCAGCCCAAATTTTTATAGGTTCTAACATGAACCCAACTCATCTTCAAGCCCACCCAATTTGTTATTTTCTCAATCCAAGTCGGGTCAGACACAGTAGATAAGGACAAATTTGCTTGAATTTGTTAGGAGGAATATCAGAATCCAACCCAACCTACTACTCGGATTTGGGCCCCACTAATAGCTAGAATTATGTCACTTCCATTACAAAGAAGGATGAATCTGGACCATCTGAGAGCTTTTGTTCTCAAAACAAATTCCATTTAAATCACTCTAAATCGGCACGTGTGTCGGCCCCCTCATAAGATAAACTGCTTATTTTCATGGCAGGTCCATTATCTGGTGGGCCTTTTTGGATGTAGGAAACAAGAGATTAGGGAAAGCATTTGCCTTTTTCTGGATCCATTTTTCTTCTGTTCGAATTGGAATTTGTGTGGAAAAATTAGAAGTCATGTTAATTTAATCGAATTTCTCGGAAAAACAAAAAAATAAACTAGAGAAGTTTCTCCATGATGATTTTTTTTTTCCTAACCCCAACAAATTCCTCCTTTCAACACTGAATAGTTGGCATTAGTGAAACTATACCTTTCATCCTCTCACCCACCAGTACGCTAACTATATTCCACTCATGCACTTGTAATATCTCCATTTAAAAAGAGAAGAAGAAGAACATTGTCTTCCTACTCTCACCAACTTATTAGGGAGTTGTTGGTTTCCACCGTCAAATCATAAAATATAATGGCAAACGTGGATATGATCGATAACTATTGAAGCTTATTGAAAAAGTCAATTAGAAAAAAACGAAAAGCTTAAGAATGAAGTCATCCACAGGTATTCGCCAAACAGAAAGAAGAGACACAAGTAAAACCATGTATAGTTAGAGAAGAAATCAAGAAACCAATCGAATAGCCAACCGCTGATGTTACATTTCATCTTTGTATCTTTTTATTATTATTATTATATTATTATTTAAGCATTGGAATAATCTCGACACTGATGAACATTATCGAAGTGTTATTTGGCTCTCTCACAAGCGTCGGTGACATTTTTTGCATAAAATTTTGTGAGGTAATCTCAATATTATCATCTTCTTTTTAAGATATAGCTAGAAATAATTCTAAAGGGTTGGCCGAGTGGTCAAGACTATGATTTCTCCCTCTTTCGGAGTTAGAGATCTTTGGTATCGACCCCCGGTTCCCCCCTCTTCAGAAATCCAGGTTCCCCCTTCTTTAGGAATCAAATGTTGAATCCACTAATGCTATCACCTTAGGGCCACAGGGGTGTTTATCCGGCTTCCTTTTGACCCCGAAGGAATTAGTCCAGTCCAGATTTGAGAACCCTCCGATAGCAAAAAAAAAAAGAAGATATTGTTAGAAATGACAATGCTGCAATTTTTTTTCAAAATAGTTTGTGACATTTACCTTTTATGACTTTAAGCATTCATCTATTTTAATTTTCATCAGGATATCTATCTAATGGATATATGAGTACCTCTTCATAAGTGTTTACATTTCCAAATTTTTAAGTTCAAAACTGAATTTATGATGAAGGATAATTTTTTTAAAAAATAGCTGAATCGTACAGGCGAGGCATCCATAGTACAATTCAAAATGATTGCTGTTTCTCATTTCCAATTGTTCTTTTTAAGGTAATTTATAGAACAGAAATAAAACTGTTAAATTGGATGCTAAAATTGTAATATGGGTGTTAGAATACTTTACTTTATATGGAGTGGAGACATGCTGCTGAAGAACACCATGGTGCGATTCGGATTGATATTTTTATCGACCCATTTGGACCATGTTCTAAGGACCAGCTCGTAGGCGATGGGCCGATCGATTTCTTCATACTCGATCTCTCCACCTTTGAATGATCCACGCTTCCTAGTACAAGAAAGATTAGATTAAAGCTAACTGGTTTTGTTGGAATCAGCACACAATTAACTATCAATCCAGTCGTATTACTTACAAGACTTTCATTTTAGGAGTATTCATCCACCAAATGTACGTATTGAAGATCAGAAAATCGACTTCTTTCCAGTTTTTGCCATGTTTGGAGATGGATTTGGGCTTGATAATCCGATCTAATATACTGTGCATCAACGGATCATCAGAGTTGGATTCCACCAAAAATGGCGCCCAGTAGAATTCCACTGTGGCATCATATTCCTGCACAGATAAAAAGTACAAAATGGAAAGAAGAGTAAGCATGCATATAAACTTGATCTGGGGTGGATGATCTAATCATTCTGTAGTGGAGGCCTTGTGGGGCCCACCTGAATGATGTTCAATCATGATGAGGGATGGCATGGGAACATCCAATCATGGGTTAGGGTTGGTTTCAAAATCACCCTTATAGGATGATTACAGCCTTAAGAATTTGAGGGTCTAAAGTCTATACTTTGGTGTTTCAGTCTTAAAAGTGTTCTATCTGTTCCCACAACAAAAGTTGTGTTAAAAAGAATTGGATCAATCTGGGTGGGCACCGCATGCTGGATCAATTCTCATCAACTGAAATACACAAACAAAACAAAAAGAGTAAATCGGGTTCAGACCGATTTGCTTTACCTCTGCTGTGAAAATAGCAAAAGAGCCTTTCTTGACTAGGCTTTTCTTCCCTGGTGGAATCACTGATTGCACAAGACACACCATTGACTCCCATTGATTCCGATTCAACGAGTCCCCCACAAACATCAATCTCTTCCCGCGAAGCTTCTTCAATAGTAACCTTGCATTGAACCTTAGAATCAAGAAACACAACCCATCTCATCAATAAAACCGATATGTAACAGTTTCCAACAGTAACATTACATTGAGAGAGAGAGAGAGAGAGAGAGAGAGAGAGAGATTCTTACTTGGGCAACGAGCAATCTCTGGGCTGCCATTTCCAGTTCTGATATAGAGAGTCTTTCCTTCCATTCCTCATGCAGGTGACTTGGGCAGTGAGAAACTCGCATTCGTCTTCTTGATATATTGGATGAGTTACATTGTCAAAGACCCACTCGCCTGTGAAGAGATCACAGTCCTTGTTGGGAATTTCAACCATCTCTTCCTCCTCTTCCTCCTCCTCTTCAACTGCTTCTTTGGGTATAGGCAATTGAATCCTGCTCTTTCCTTCTCCTCCTTCTAAATTCAGTGCTTCTTGGTTGTTTCTTTCTTGGGGGTCATCCTCTTTACTGTTGTGGGCTTCCTTTGTCTTTGAATTCGTCGAGAGTATAGGGTTGTCGGCGTTGGTTTCTTCCATGGATGTTGCACTAGAGAGCTGCTGTTTGGAGGAGAAAGGGAATTCTGCGATGGATTTCACGTCTTCATTGTACATGAAACCTGCAAAGAGGAAGATGGAGAAGACAACGACAAAGACAGAGAGGTTGTTCGCCTTGCGGCCTCCACCTACAGTGATGCCACCACCGTGCTTCATTGCAACAGTGTCGAAGACCGGGAGAGAGGTCTTCCGGCGCGGTGGCTGCATGGTAAGAGAAGGGAAAAGTTAGGGAGATGAATGGAGTGGAGAGGAAAAATAAAAGAGTTGGATTCATTGGGTTTGGTGGGAGGTGATTGATTATTTACAAAGCTGGTGTAGGAGAGCGAGAGTGAGACAGAGCCAGATCGATTGTTGGGTTTTCCTTTTCGAATTCGCTCTAACTAAGCAGACCAATGATCTGATGATCTGTAACTACCTTCAAGAGAGAGAGAGAGAGGGAGTAGAATAGAAGCATTCCAAATGGGTCAAGTCAGGTTAGAAATACAGTGAGATTATTAGTTGGATTATGTTAGTGAAAGCATACGGAATATGGTTTTTCCGTGAATCACACTCAATCTAACAAGAGGGCATGATCAACTGATCCGGTGGGTCCCATCTTAGGTGGACCATCAACGATAGACACGGTAGGGCCCGATATATCATCATCATCATCATCATCATCATCTTCGGCTGTTTCAGTAAACACATACAGGTTTAAAGGATCTAATATTAAGCTAAATAAAAGTAAGAGGACCCCAACTCCGAACTATGGTACAAATGAGGTCTAGCAATCCCAGAATAGACTCTGCCGAAACTGTCGTGTATGATTGATACTGGTAGCTTTGATTTATATTATGCGATTAGGTCGGATTCTTAGTGGAAAATAATATACAAAAAGGGCTCAACCTAGCCCAACAACCGGATTCAAATCTGGTCTGAGATGTTGAAGCTTGTCTACACGAAATGCTGTCAGCAAAAGATAATCAAATCTTGATGGGCTGCCATTGTAAATCAACAATTAGACTAGCGGGAATACTATCTTCACGCCGAACTTTCAGAGCAAGTTATAAAAATAGTTCTTCAGAAACAAACTCACCAAAACACTCGTATTCCTAAAGCATATGATCCCTTGAAAGTGTTTTTCTTAAATATTACACTAACAAGTGTAGAAAGTCCTAATTAGTATGCAATCTTAGCCGTAAATCTAGCAGTCTAAAAAATGGATTAATTTATTACTAATGAAACCGGAAGAAGTTGAAGTCCATATTTAAGGATTCACCCTTGTTCAGGTACACCCTCCTTGAGTATTTGGGCCTCTGGGTCAACTATGGACTGGATCTTAGAGCCCATGAATGTTATCCTGCAGAAATATTGTTCTTGGGCTTCATCCAATTGGAACGAATCTTGCATGATCTATAGACATTGAACGCTGATGAGCTAAAATAAAGGGCTAGTAAGGTCATCCCAAATGCATGTGCTAATCTATCCCACCCTCTTTCCCTTGAGGGCCTGTCTCTTTAGCATAATTTCTTGTCTGAGATTTTCATGCATCCTGAATTACATAAATTTCTTGTTTCAATGCATATTAAGAATTCCTAGCTAGAATTGTGCCACATGCTGGCCCCATCTTTAAAAACTACACTGTGAAATCCACTTTTAGAAATTACAACATGAGACCCACCTTGTACCTTGGGGGCCCCCGTAAGTAAAAAAGAAAAATTCTTGGGGGGTCAAGAGGGCGCTAGCTAGTGTTAAAAAACCACAAAACCTCTAAAAAAGAAACTATTATAGTAGTACCGAAATAATGTTACTTTATCTCTTTCTCTTCTTTTTTTTTTCAGAAAGACCAATCTGTTATCAGACAGCTTCAAAGAGGCTACATTATTTATTTTTGCTATGCTAAGCTGCTCGTCTAGGAGTGATACTATAACCCAAGGATCTTAGGCATGCATGTGTGTGAGACTAAAGTGTCAACACAACTCAAACCATGAGTATCTCCACCTTACATTATTTTCTTCTACAGAAACCTCTGCTGAGTTGCAATAGAACAAAAAAGAACTTCAGCTTTCAGTGTTGCATTTTATTTTACCATTTTACAGTTGAGAATATATAACTCCTCCGAGTGATCCTCTTGGTCCTACATCTTACTGCCTTCCAAAATTAGCAGATAGGATCCATTAGGTCTTTTATGTTCTCCTCACGATACATAGCCTTGTCTTCACCTCACCTCATATGACATCCCCATCTATACCACACAAGACTAACTTCTAATTCCTCGCGAGAGAGAATCTAGGAGTCAAATAACCTAGCACTAGTAGAGATAAAAGGTAAGTTCCTTTTGAAACAATTATTTACAACAAACAAAAGCCATTTGTGGGTTAATAATCTTTTATGATTAGAAACCATCCAAAACATACAGGCAATTCCACTCAGCCTACGAAGTATAGTTGGGAATTGGAAAACTAGGGTGGAGATTAAGACCAAGCAATATCTTCAGTAGAGAGAAGGAAGCTCCATTGGTCCTATCTACTCAACTTTTTCCATAACAGGGAGAAACACTGAGGCTAATCAGGACCAAGAGGACCGGTCACATGGGTTCTTCTCAAGGGTAACCTGGTCAAAAAACCGGTTTTTCAAATTTAAGTAGAGAATAAGGGCTTTTTTTTTTTAACTTATAAGTCAAAAGGAGGCTCTAGTAAAACACCAATAAGAAAAATGTCATTTGTCAGGTTGACTAGTGATGCAGTGGCCTTTCTTTCCCCAAAAGAAAGGGAGGAAGAGTAATATTCTCTACCTAACTTGTGATGTTTTGGGTTGTTGGTGGGCCTCTGTGAGCCCCACCAAGATTACCTTAGCCCTATATGACACGGTCTTGGGAGTGTTGTTGAGGGAGCAAAAATCCCTTAACAATCCTGATTCCTTCTCCAAATGAACGTTTGCAATTGGGAGTTTGAAATTATGGATAAAAACGCCCTGGAGAGATCTTAGTATAGAAAAAAAAGGCAGAACTACCAGAAAAACTGTTATACAATGAGTATGGAAATTGAAAGAATACTAGTGGACTAGAGTTTCTTACTTTCTTAATGCTTTCCTTGGATAGCCAAATGAATGAAATAACCTAAATGCTTAACAAGACATCCCTGTGACCCTCCTTAAGTCCTCCAAACTCCCCTTGAATCATCCGCAAGCAAGACATGCATATTGAGAGCAGGAGGGCTCCCATCAAGCGTCAAACTTTAAAGCCTTTTAGCATGTAGGGGATTGAATAGCAATTTAGCAGCTAATAAAGTCAGTCAAGGTGCGTTCGCTCCACCATAAACACTCAGTACTTAAATGATTTGACGTATATGAGAGAGAGTACTAGAAAAGTCAAAACCCACCATAGAGTTTAGAGAGAGAGAGAGAGAGATATTTTTTGGAAAGGTCAAAACCCACCCAGATCTGTCTGTAATTAACAAGGGTTACTATTTACTAAGCATCAAATAGGGAATCACATTTTGGAAAGGTCAAAACGCACCCATTGGTCTTAATTAATAGGGGTTACTAAAGAGTCCAGCCACCTTGGGCAGTACGTACCCAGAAGAGGATTTTACTATTTCCAAAGTACCAAAGAAGAAGTTCCACAAAAGCGCATGCACCGACATGGATGGAATTTAGTTCTAACTAAAAATACAGACTGGTTTGCAATTTATCAAGAATCTATCAGTTAAAATAAATCTGTCTGATAAGTGTAATCAACGGTTGATTATCAACTGGCTGCTTGAAGGCTTGAAGCAACCAAAATCTAAACCTGACCTGAAGCCTATTCAGGTCAGCGTACATATATACTGGAATGAGCCCAAGCCGATCAGTTTTGACTGGTCGAGTCAAGTTGGGTTGCTTATTTCACTGGACCCATTGACATCCCTTAATATCATGAGGGACTCGGTGGAAAGAAGTTCTCAACTAGACAGATAAAAGCAGATAAAATTTTGACATATCCTATCAAAAATTTTGCACCCCAAAATGATGCGGACCAGTCCATGGATCGAGAAATTTTAGTCAGGGATCGAAATTTCACAGAGTCAGATCTCAAATAGCAGAAAACGGTTACAACAAACTAGATCATGGGAAGAAACTAGATGGGTTATTTGGGACCTTCTTTAAATAGCCAAACCCAGCGGATATCCATGAAATATCACTACCCCCTTGGCCGTCCACGAGTGTAGAAGATCATGGTGGTCATGGTGGGGTCTGCTGCATCAAATAGACGAGTCAAAACGTAACAGGCAAGATTGTGAGATTGAATTAAAGGGTGGTTTCTAGGGATTGTGAGGGTTTTCAAAGATTATATATATAACATATGGATTATTAGAGTGAAAAGCATGTATATCTAGGTAGGGTGGGCTATCAATGGGAACCTCCTATGAGGGGTACTTGGTCTGGCATGGTCCTCAAAAAAACCTCACAAAATGAGGCATTTAAAAACAAACAAACAAACAACAGCAATAACCAATTCATGTCCTTGCAAACAATATATATCTGCCGCGCCTCCTTTTGATTGCAATTGATAGCTTACCACAACCAATATTTTAATCCTTGACTTCAAAAGGCTTATAGGATATAATGGGTTTTTAATATCACTGTCCATTGAGAGGTGTGAAATCTTTTATATGAACTAATTTGCCTGGATCCCAGGTTGGGCGATTTCAATTTTCAACACTTGAGGTTTGGACAAGCTAAACTCCAGCCCACGTATAATCTAAACTGAATGATGCTAAAAGGCAATGGCATAAATCATTGAGGTTGAGGCTACTATTTTTTTTTAAACAAGAATCCCTGACTGTGGATGAAGGATTCCTGCATTTGTAGATTTACCGCTGATGCATACGGCGGTAATCCTACATTTGTTCATTTCCAATGCATGCCTCGGTGATCTGGCAGGTTGACCCCTATTAGCCCAATTTGTTTCCGGGCAAGATTTACTTTTAGGGCGGGCCTTTAAGGACCTCTCTCTCTCTCTCTCTCTCTCTCTCTCTCTCAAAATACTAGTTATCATTCTTTCCAAACCTTAGAAAGAGTTAGAGGGAGAAATGGAGAATTAGAAGAATGCTTCTAGCTGCTTGAAAAAGGTCCAGTGCATTGAGCATCATATACTGCATTACCTTGCATCTTTGATCATCTTTTCAAGACAAGTAACTTAAATTTTTAGTAAAGTCAATGTCCCATTTACAATTCATCTTATATCCTTCACCCCTCATCTCATACTTAAGGGTCAGCCCCATCGGATTATTTTAGCCTTGATTTATTACTCTTAAATCACATTTGACAACGGCCAAATCCTTGAGGAAAGATTTTCACTTACTGCGAAGGCATGGAAAACCCACATTTGGCAATTAGAAATTTCCCATGATTGGACCTTGAAAGGCCTCTTTCTTTTAGGATATTCAAGTCCAACTTCATCCCTTTTAGGATTTGAGAATCCTTACTTTTTGAGGATATGCATACGTAAATCAAATTTTGTCAACTATATGCATCAATATATACTGATATTGATATTAAATCATAAAGAATGCATGTTACATGGGCAATGAGGAATTCTCAGATCTTTAGATTCATCACTTGTTACCAAACATGCTAAAAATTAACGGCATTTGAATCATAATCCTTTTTTAGATTCACCATTGCACGTTCGATGAGAGAAATTGAGCCTCATGTCGTGCCAGATCATGGGGTGACAGTGTGAAAGGGGTTCAGCTGAGCAAAGGTGGGCCAAGTGAACCCCAAGAGAAAATTTTCCTCTAAAACTATTACATCTCCCACTTTTCCCCACAATAACCAGTGATTAGATAAGTTCAAACGTTATGTATATATGTAGGACAGTTTTTCTTTAACCCTTTTTCTTTTCAAGTTTTTAAGTACCCATCTCACAGTCAGAGATCCCCCTCATATTTGGTGAGGCTGGTGGTACCGGTACGACTCCAAGTGCCATCTCTCTCTCTCTCTCTCTCTCTCTCTCACTCAACCATTGTTAGTGACTTAGAAAATGAGGTTCTAAATAATTCAATCAAACAAGAAGTTTGCTGCCTAACAAACTGTTGTTTATGCGCCCTCATCCCTCCTGGTTGGTTAAGATTTATGCGTCTCATCTCCCTATTAGAGTGGTCAAGGGGTTTAATTAAACCCCAACATACCCACCCTACCCTAGAAGAAGAAGAAAAATCTTTTTTTTTTTTTTTTTTGCTGTATGAAAAAAAAAATTATCTTTTAACTAACCTCTCATATTTATGTGGTCCCGTTGTTCCACTTCTAATAAGAAAAATATTTCTTTTTGATGTGTTTGTTTGCTTTCCTGTTCTTTGATCACTTGATTCTTATCATTAATCATTAATCTCGATGATATTTTAAAAAATTTAGAATATATTGCACAAAAATGGTGAACTCAAATATGGTAATCAAAATAATCAACGCCGGAGGAAGAAGAGTCTCCTTGGATGCAGCCGATAACTGAAAGAAATTTTGAGTGGCTTATACTTGAATATTTCATTAAGATTTTAAAAAAATAAGTGGAATTTTACGATATTTTAAAGTAAATATTTATAACTTCTAACCTTAGAGGTTTGCCCTTATTTATATTTTATAATCAGAGAAAATACAAGAGTCATAAAATCTGTTGATGTTTTACAGATAATATCCCCAGAATATAGAAGAATTGTGATGATGATCCCTTGGGGGTCTAAGTGGGTCAGGTCATGGACCACACTTTGGGGGCTACTAATTGGGCCACTAATTGTAAGGATAAACGGGGTGGGCTCGTTTTTGCCTCAATTGCATTTATGCATTCCCTTTGCTTGGGGAGTCCATGAGTCATGGAGAGCAGCGTCGTTTTCCTTTTATACGTGGGAAGATTAGAGACTAAGGAAGGTCATTATTACAGGAAAGAGAGAGGTGGTTGGTTGTTGGATGGTAGCTTAGAGATAAAGGCAATGGGGACTGATTGCCGAAGCTTGTGGTATGGTATATGTAGTAGGGTGGTTCAGCTCATGGAAATGTTCTTCAACAAGCAAAAGAACAAGTGGTACAGCTCTGTAGGACTCACTCTCTTTCACACTCTGATTCCCCTATGATTTGGCACCGGGCCTAATTTCAGGCTCATCAAACCTTTTATGAACGTTGGATTGAATGTAAAACAATATATATGGTTAAAAGCTCACTACATCTTATGGGTATTAAATCCAAGGGATAGGATGATCCAAGAGGGGCTGTGGTTTCTTTTCGTTTCTTTTTTTCTTCCTTGATACAAGGGGAGATATTTTAATGTACCCCACCCCCATTACTGAGTAGGCAACCCCACGACCACGAGCTGGAGTGCATGTGAGAAGAATGCAGTCTACTCAAGCAGAACAATCCCCGTCCTACGCATGATTTTTGAATATTCTTCATATGATCTGAGAATAGAATAGGAATAGGGTCACACTGCAGAAGATGATTCCAAGATGTTTGCGTCTCATTTTCGTTACCCGACAGAAGAAAGAAAATGTATGTGGGGGACCATACATATATGTATGTCAGGAGTCACAATGTTTGGGAGGAGGGGAGAACAATAACTATCCATTCAGTATGTCAGTCATTAGTCTTGCTCATGCCCCCACACCATCTATCCAAAAGAATATTAACAGTCTTGGTTCAAGTTTAGACCCAGAGTGGCTGGCTGCAGATAGGGTGCAATACTCTTTTTATGGGACAAAACAATGTAATGTTGGGCCCAACTTAGGCGAGATGCTTCTAATGTAAGCGAAATGTTCACAATGCCTGCGTGACCGGCAAAAGAGAGAGAACACGTACATGAATTTAGGGGCAATGGTTACACGTCTATATATGCAGAAACTTCTATAGGAGAAAATCGCCCCATAGCCATAATGTAAATATATAGTAGGTAAACCCACCACCTCCTTGTCAATTCACTCATTATTGAGTGGTGTTCGCGCCTTGTATCATGTGGATATCCGAGGATTGATCTCTGGATCTTTAGATTAGTGGTATGATCAATTAAATAAATATATAAATAACCACCTCCTTTGGAGCTCACCTGAGTGACTTGTAATCGAGAGTGGCAGCGGATGTACAGATTTGGGTGTGGATTAGGGTGGATGCAATATCAATTACATCAAACGCCCTCAACCCTTAATTACCAAAAAGTAATTTGTTGGCTGGTTTACCTCTGTAAATGTATTGTGGTAAAATTCAGCTGTAATTAGTGGCATCTTAAACTAGGACCAATGCCAATTCCAATTCCAATTCCAAGAGGGATGAGTGCTTCAAGGGATTTGATTGATTGTAGGTGTAGGTGGTGGCCCAGGGGTGGTATTGTGGGTGTGATAACTTTTTTATTTTCTTCAGCCTTAGTGGCGTTAGGTCGCTAACGTAGAGTAGAGAGACAAACTAACTGATAACTTTATTTACCCACCAAGGCTTGAAACCTCTACTTTACAGGGACTCTCCAGGTGGTTTTCTCTCCTTGGCTGGGTTCGCATCATCAGGTCTCTCATGGGTCCGTCCAGCGAAGGACTCCAGGACATGTAAATCACCATCAGCTTGCTAGCTGGGGTCATTTAATGACAAGAAGTAGCTCACGCTCAACCACCAGAATCTTAAATCCTGATCCTGTAGTTGGTATGTTGTTCTATGCTGCTTTTTTAAAATTGAACATGTACCAAAGTTTTATAGTATCCACTAGTTTATTTGATATTAAGAAGGTTTTGAAATCAACTAACTTCAAAAATCTGGTCCATTATATAATGATAATCATCTGACCTAAAGCCACATAATGATTAAATACTCGGGCCTTCTTGCCCAGCCCACTTCAAACTAGGGTCAGGTTGAGTTTAGAGTTGGGCCACAACAATCCTACAACTCAAATTTGTTGGCAGGACTGGGCCGGACTTTTATTCCGAGCCCCAAGCTTAGCGTGCCAATTTTTATTAACGTAACTGCGTCCGAGAATCTATGCACCCGACTATGAGGCCCACCTTAGTAGGATGCGAAGTCCCTATGGTCATTTAGGTCTACACAAAAAAATTGAGCCCAAGGGCCTTAAGGTTTAACATTTCTGTAGTTTACATTTATTTATTTTTTCCTATAAAGTCCAACTAGCATAATACATAATACTCCGTGCTCAGCACATGTATCCCCAACATTACAATTCAAATATCCATGCATAAAAAGATAAAGGAAGAAAGCAAAAGAAGAAAAGGTTATGAGTACCTGGGAAGTAAAGATGAGTGGGTTCAATAAAGAGATAAAATAATTAGTTTTCATGAGATAAGTGGGGAGGGGAGAAAACTTAATAGATTTGAAAAAAACTAATATAACTTATTGTCAAAATCATAACCGACACTCAAAATTAGAGCCAAAACCCTTGGTTTAATATATTATAATTTGATAGTACTAGATCAAATAATTATCAAATTGAGTGAAGGTATCAACCTAGTGGCTCTATGTGTGTTTTTGCCACAATTTAGGTTTCGAGTGACTGATCATATGTGGGCCATACATGGGGTATATATAAATAGCACAAGTAAAAGTCATGGATAAAAACATTCGATGGTTAGAAATGCCCCTCCATCATTTATTGGTTATGGTACTTGAACATGGTCGTTCACCATTAATGGTTAGAAATGCCTCTCCATCATTTATTGGTTATGGTACTTGAACATGGATGGTCATTCACCATTAGATTAGATCATGCAAAAATGGATTAACTTTCATTGAGTCTTTAATCATCTCTAGATAGGGACTCTTAGCCCATGCTTTACATGTAATGTAAATCACAAACTTCACATGTGATTAACTCCTACTTTGGATGCTGCTCAAAGTGGAGACGAGGCCTAAATATTAGTTGGTGTATGGAGCTGCTGGGTTGATCGCAAGTAGTCCATAAATAGGTGTATAGATAAATAAGATTGGTTTTCATGTGATCTAAGTTGCCCATCGTAGGATTGGTCAGCTATACCGTTTGTTATCAATAATTGCCCTCCGCACTTGATTCTGGGGCCCAAAATCACAGAGCACATATACTCTTGGATCGAATCATGCTATAAGATTTTTTTTGTTAATGGTATCAAATCATGCTAAGATGTAGGTCAACTTTGATCATTCATCTCATCTTGTCAAGCTACGTCTCTAGGCCTGCATTTTACATGTTAACTACATGTCTTATATGTGATCGATCCAACATTGGGTCCCCGAGTGAAACATAAGTTGGTGTGTGATGTGAGCAGCTAGCTTTCATCCATGGAGAGGGATTTTGGAGAGTGAAGCATAGTCTTACATTTGAAAAAAAGGCGCAAGATGGAACTAGGGAATGATAAAATGGTTATGAAATAAAAATTTAAGTGAAAGAAAGAGGTCTCTTGCTCAAAAAAAAAAAAAAAAAGAAGCTCATAATTCCTAAACCTCAAGAGCCATTAGATACCTTTAGATAATAACCTCAATTAAACTATAATAGTAATAATGATATTAAGGAGGAGAGGTAGTGTAGGGAGCAATCTGTGTATCAGTTGACAGCAACCTCAGCAGATAAGTAATTGGTGGTAGGGTGGAGGGCATCTTGACCACCACCGACTTTGGCCTTGGAGAGCTTGAGCACTTGTACAGCTTCTTCCACTTTGGTGGCCAATGACTCTGGTGACTCCAGCAGCAGTAGAAGCTCCGAGTTGTCCATCTCCAAAAGCATTCCAGTGATTTTCGCAGCAAGCTCAGACTGCAAAAAAAATAAAAAAATCCTTAAGACATACACAAATGACAAATGTAGAGAGATGAGGAAGAAAGGGGAGGGTCTCGGGAATTACAATACCTTGTGTTTCGTTACTAGGGGAAAGAGACGCTCCCCAAGTATTTGCTTCTGTTGTTGAGGTGAAGCAGCTGCTAGCATGCTACTCAACATCTCCGAACCCTGTGAGGCTGCTCCAAGAGAGTTTGAAGCCGCAGATGGAACAGCAGTTCCATTGTTCACTTCGCGTCGCCCACTAGGCACATATTTAGTCTGCCCCGAACGCTGCCAAGCATAAACAGCACTCATTATCCATAAAGAAAAATACAAGCATTCCGTAGTGAATGAGTAACATTGTTTATAATATAGATATATATTATTTTTTTTAGCAAAATATGCAAGCTCAAGACAAAATTACGCTCTAACAATCACAATAATAATAATAATAACAACAACAATAATAATAAATTACACTCTCATCCATTGTATAGAAACAATCATCATAGTGAATGGGTAGCACAGATGAATGGCTAACTACAACATAGACAATGACATAATGACATTTAGCCATAGACAATGACATGCCAGTTCTCACAAATACAGTAAAAGTATACCAGTTAATTGCATCTTCGCTATAACTAGAAGGCCATATTTCATGTGTCAAACAAGTTTCCAAAAAGGAGAAATTGATCCCAATGGATGAATAATTGAATCATTTCTCCAATAAGCCCATTGATACTTCAATCGCTTTAAAAGAAAGTCAGTGGTTAGAATAAGCCGCTTTATTAAATTAACAATTATGATCATCAACAGATCTTGGTTATTTTAGTTTGCAAATGAAGAGGATACGTAGCATAATATGTCTTATGAAACTTTGAGTTTTTGAAAGGATTTTTGGACTTAATACCATACATACCCTGGGTAAGCTTAGATTCCTACTTAATATTCCTCCCATCATTATCAGATTGGTTCTTTTATGATCATTAATAGAAATTAGAAGCAGAAGATACATGTCTTATGATAGTAAATTATGGGTATGTCCATAACCAAATCATAATGAAAGAAGAACACAAATCAGACACCCGTGGAAGTGTGATGCAAATGAATATTGACCTTATTGACAATGCTATGCATGAAGAATTGAGCAAGACAAAGAATTAGAACATTTAAATGCTATCACAAGTTGTGGGTACAAGTAAAGATGACTGGTAGAGAATATGTTCAAGCTACAGCCAAGATATCCAAGTTCAGTCAGTATGTGGAGCTGAACATAATACACCAGCAACATCATCATCATCAAACCCTTTGTGCTGGCTATTCAATGTTGGCTTCATGAGTTTTACTTTTAAACACATCCCTTCTGAGGACTGTCTCAATCACTGAAACTTCAAACTACCTCCTTTCCAAATAATTGGACTTTCGCTTCCCACAATGCTTGCAACATTTTTTGTTCTTGTTTCTCCATTCAAGGATTGTGCCTGGTCTTACAAGAACATGCCCAACCATCTCAAACAGCATTCCTTTATTTCCTCTTGTATCGAACCATCAATAGGTTTCCATCTATATACTCATTTCTAACTCAATCGTTATTTGTTACTCCATTCATCCCCATTTCGGCCACATGTAGTTTAGCCTCTTCCTTCTTTGTCGCACTATATTCAACTCTAAATACAATGAAGGTAACGAATGGCAGCAATTAGGATTTGCAATGGCAACAATTGACCATTAAAAAAAAAAAAAAAATATCTCCCTATGTTTGTGGTTGTTTTGCTTTTCAGTATACATCTCTTGTACTGTTTAGCCTCTTTTAATGATAGTTAATAAAAAAAAAAAAAGAATTGACCATAAAAAAGGGATGCTTTATGGTCGAAAAACCAGCATCATCAAGACACAGTAAAAATGGCTTTGAAACAAATGGAAGTGGTGGCTGGGATGGAATACTAGAGTGCTAAAACCTTGTGCCAGCAGCAAAAGGAATAGAAAAGAATAAATAAATCAATCGAAACAGCAAAACAGGAAGGTTTTGGTCAATATGCAAATTTGTAAGCAAAATGAGGGAAGAAAAATGGCACCGAAAAATCTTCTAAACTGATGAAGGGAAGAAATAAACTGTAGTCAATAAACAAGATGGACTCGTACCCTTTTTTTTCTTTTGAAATGGTGACAAATTTTTAATTTACAAAAATGCAAAACAAATAAGGAAAAGCAACCATGCAAGGGATAATGAACCAAAACTCACCCCCAAACACTTATGCACCCAACAAGACAAATCCAAAACTACACCTTCCCGAAGAAGAGGCAAAAACCACATCATACAGCTGCTGGATCTCCCCGAGGCTCCCTGTTTGGCAACTTTACATGTAGAATGAAGTGAAGTGAAGCCTCAAATCAAGAGAGATTAAAATATATGTGAGTTATGCTGGCATTTTGTCTTTAGTTGCTTGATAGGGAATCTTTTTTACTTTTTGTGTAAAAAGTGGATGTTTTGTTGTCATTTAGTGGAGAACGGAGGTTGCTTTTTGACCTTTTTTTTTTTTTTGAAAAGGAAGAGAATTTTGAATTTGTGTACTTTTGATATGACCCCTAGTCTTTTCTTGTCTGACAAATGGATGCTTTACTTCACTTTAACTTAATTAGTAAATTCCCAAACGTTAACAGCTCCATTAACAAAGGTCGATCATAACCAATCAAATTGCGGAGATTTTGCAACCCACGGTTCCCTTCCCATTCAGATTTTCTTTCATAAATGTCCCTCTCTCTATCCTCATTCAAATGCCCTTAACAAATGATCGCATATCATCATCACTTTGACCAAATGATGCACCTACCGCTTTGCCGACCCTCAAAATCTGCTCTTCAATCCTGGATTCAGAAGTGCAATTATCAAATAATGGAACTATGTCACAATGATCTTTAGTGTCTACCATTTAAGAAGAAAAAAAAGATCTTTAGTGTCAATATCTTCGTACTGGTGATCGATAATATCCTCATCACTAACCTGATCGGCCCAGCTTATACTAGCACACAGATTCTCATTGTGAATAGGAAGAGAACTATCATCACTTCTGTTTTGAGTCTTCTTTCCATCCAATAAAATTAGAAACCACTTGCAAAATCATGTTTTCTCACTAACAATATAAGTTCCCATGATTTTGGGAATTTTATGAATTTTTTCTCCATTCTCATCATCTTGGTTTGTCTAGAATCCAATGCATTATCACTAACAACTATAGTTGTTGAGACTACTTCTACCATTAATGGATCCAATCTTAGGCTATCATCACTGCATGTAGATTTGATTCTTTTGACCCCAACGCCCATCTGATCCCAACTCAATATCCCCTCTGATTTAACAGATTTTGGCTTAAACTTGTTTAAATGATAAATGTAACAAAACAAAACAACATAAATAAATAAGGCCCAATCTTGAATCCTATCAATCAATGCATAGCATCCAACATTTTAGCTAAAGAGACTGTTCTGAATAGGAAACAGCACCCCTAAGGTTCCCTAACAACTTGGCTTCCAAATTAAAGACTCCTAATGAAACCTAAAAACTAATTAACTTTTAGAACAAGTGAATCAAAAACAAGGAGGCAACAACAAAAAGTGGACAAGCATCTAGTGAAAGATCCAATGGCCATCATGATTCCTACAGTTCATTCAATCTCAATCAGGGGAGCTTTTGGCTGCCATCAACAATGCAAGTCCTACTTCCATCTCATGAAAATGTCCCTTAAATCAGAGTCCCACTCGATGATCACGTGATGACTCCACTTACTTCTCTTTTATTTCTTTTTTTGAATGGTAAAATGACTTGAATCCACAACATGGACTGCAGCACTCAGCACCTTCCAACTGCACTTTGTGCTCCTTGTCCACATGGTCTAATAACTCCACTCACTTGTCCCAGATTAAAGCAGACTTACAGAGAGCAAAGCTTAGAATAGGGCTGAGTAGAAGTTGAACTCACAAAAGTGATCCTAAATAGATGAATGATGGTGAAGTTGATCCCTTGATGAAGAAGTGACTAGTTTGAGGGTAACTAACTGAGGAGTGCTTCTAGAGAAGTTTGTTGTAGGATTTTAGTATCTACTTTTGGAGTTTTTCTCTATCATCTAGGGTGAAGCAAAAACAGCATCACCAACGGAGCCTTATCCCATCAACAGGAGCTCAGCTGATACTACTCCAAAACTCCAAACAAGCAACAACCAAACTTCTAATTTTATAATAAAAATAAAACACCAAACAAACTACAACAAAAATCCATACCGTCTCTACTACTGCAAAACTCCAAACAAACTACAACAAAAATCCATACCGTCTCTACTACTGCAAAACTCCAAACATGCTACAACAAAAATCCAAACTGTATGATAAGAACAAGTCCATACAACTTGGATGCACAAATCTAACGGGTGCTAAACCTAAGTATAGGTATGTGAAGCTTAATAAAGGAACAAGTCTAGAATTTGTACACTGTGGTTTGCATCAATTGGTACTGAAAACAAGCTCAGTTCCTCAGGCTATTTGAACTTCAATAACAGAAGTCAAGTTGGATCAACTCTAGCATTTTGAATGTTGTCTCTCAAATCTGAAAATAAGGAGAAGCATTTTCAGAGGATGATCTAGTGCAAGAAAGATTGGATCAATTTCCTTTAGTTCCAAACCTGGGACACCGCTGGAATCAACAAAATGATGCTGCAGTAAATCGGAACATCAGTTTGGAAAGAAACCTGTGCAACACCCCAACTCCAGGAGTGAGCAACCTCCAGCAAGAGATGAGTCAGTAACAGATCCTTGGGTTGCTAGCTAGAAGGAAATCAACATAGAAATGCAAGGACCAAAGGAGAATTCCAAAATCCAAGGAGATTCTGTCAGAATGATATAAAAAATGGCACAGCAAGGTAGAGAAAGCGCTCAAGTTGAAAGGAATCCCAAATCCTACTAAAGTTAAAGAGATGGCAAGAAGCTTCTGGGAAGGTCATGAAGTTGCTTATAATGGTGGGATGATATCCAGTTTGATCTCAGCTGAAACAAGTTAAAGATCAAATTAAACAATCAGAAAAAGATGCATACGAACTCAAACAAAAAACAATTTCCCTCTAATTATGTGACAGTTTGTATAAACAGTGCCAAAACTTATAGAAGCCTGTGTTTAATCAGGACTTGGGATATAAACAGTTACAAATACCAGTAAATACAATAAGGAGATTTTTAAATACTGTCAATCATGAGTATAAAGAGTACTGATCCTGTGATGGTACAATGATTTCCGTAGGGCCCATGGGTATGTGATCCCCTGCATTACCACCCACCCCATGTACAATAACTTCTCAGTCAGGCCCAACAAGATACATGACCTCCATTGCTACTGTATCAAGATACAGTTCCCTTATCTTCTAACAAACTCCACTCTCACAGTTTTATGGTTCCATTACACTGAAATATTGTTATTATCACTAGGTGGTGAGTCAGAGTAGAATGCGTATGCTGAAAAGACACAGATTATCATCAAAATACAGATTTTTGTGCAATACCACAATGATAATTGCTTTTAAGAGAACAGAGGACGTGCTCACAACAGATGTTACAGAGCACAGACAGGTAGATCGAACCAAAATAGAAATAAAGAAACAACAAAAAACAAAAACAAAACAAATTTCCAAGAAAGACGATCCAAATTGAGTTAAGCAAGAAAGAAATACCTGCTGATTGCCTCCATCTTTCAATGAATTAATTGAATGAGTTGTCTGCTGAATGTGGGGGATAAATGGAACGGACTGGCCAGCCTGAGGAACCATCCGACCCCTATTTTGCCGGTGCTGCCTTGTATTTGGAATCTGTTATATTTAAGAGATACAAAACCATTCAGTTTTATCAACTAAAGATTCAATAAAACAAGCAATACATTAAAAGTTAGGCCTTCGAGTTTCTTGTAAATGACATTATTATCATTATTAATCAATCAAAAGAAAAGATAAAGGTGAAACCTTACCGCTGGCAGCGGCATAGGTTGGAAAGTAGGTCTTGTAGGAGGGGCATAGCCACCAGCCCTCCATCCTGGCCTCAGGCCCAAGGGTTGATACATCATCCCCTGCCGTGGAGGAATTTGTGGAACAACCCCTGGAGGAGGGCTGTAGTAGAGAGGAGGATATCCAGCAGGGATGACAGTAGCCGAGGGTCCTGCTAATGCTGCCATTCGCTGTGCATATTGCAGCTGCAACTGAGCATGCCTATCCTCCTTCTTTTGGGCAATTGCCACATATAGGGGCTTTCCATGGAACATGTACCCTGTAAACTGAAGGATCAAATTAGCTTTACAGTAGAAGAGGGAATTGATTACAAAGCCCAGTCAGAAACAAAGGAATTTATTGTCACCATGCAGAATGGCCACAGCTTTGTTGGCTTCCTCGGGGGTGGAAAAGCACACAAATCCGAACCCCTTACTTATTCCTTTAGTATCACGCATAAGTTTGGCAGAAGTGATCATCCCACACTGACTAAAATGTTCTCGCAAATCATCATCAGTCACATCATCGTCAATGTTCTTCACATATATATTTGAACCCTGATGATATAGAAAGGAAATATGGGTAAAAATTGCAAGAGAAAATGGGTGGAGGAGAAAGAAAACGGAAAAGGGCATAGGTAATGGGAAATGCCTTATATTTTAGCATTTTTTCATTGCGCCTTTCCTCAAACTGGCAACGCAAAATTTGCTCACGCTCAGCTTTCTTCTGGGCCCTTGCTACATATAAGACCTTAGAGCCTACTTGGTGCAGGTCACAAGCAGAAAAATCAAAATAATAAGGTTATAATGAGAGAGAGAGAGAGAGAGAGGTTATAATGGCATATTTTGCATTTCAGAGAGTAAAGCAAGAGCATAATTCACAATGGGGCTTACCAAGTTGCGTCCCATTCAATGCCTCCATTGCCCTTTTGGCATCATCTGGGCTATCAAAATTTACAAATCCAAATCCCCTTGAGCTTCCGTTATCATCTCTTGCTATAGCCAAGTTAGTGATACTCCCAAATTCAGAGAACTTCTCCCGAAGAAGCTCTTCTGTCATATCCAAATCAAGATTCTTAATGTACAAATTAGTGTATTTCGCATCAGGGCTCAGAAGCATTCTTTCACTCTTTTTAACAAAATTACCAACATATCTGCATCAACCAGAATGAAGATAAAATATATATATATATATATAAATATATAGACTGATCAAAGGGGAAGGAAAATGTACAAATGGGAGAAGCAAGTACAAAAAAATAGAGGAAAAAGAAAAGAAAAAAAGAATTAAAAGCTATGTTTCCAAGAAAAAGGAATGCTAGTAAGGTTTGCCTTCTGTTCACACTGGTTATTCAGATAGTACTAGCATCAAAGCCCGAGCGATGCACGGGTAAACTGCTATCAAATGCCAGAGATAATTATTGAAAATAGGAGAATGGTAACACAAGGTTGACCACAGAATGTGGTCAAGCAGGTTCAAATTCAATCTATACATGCATCCAGTTTGTGAAGATCTAAATTGTTCAAAAGATATCCAATTCCTTGTTCGCCCATATAGGTCCATGATTCACTACAGAATAACCATTTAGTTTGATCAGTTTTCAAAAAATAAAGTTAAATCATGTATATGTACTCATCAAGTTTTTTCATATGACACAAATACAAACTGCCAATTCGATCCTCTATAACGCAGTCCAAATTTCAAGTTAATTATACTAATATTGATTTTCGGATCGAACATGTGAAAGAAATAGCCAATTTGAGTTAGTCCAATCCGACAGTTAATCAAAATTGGATTAGAATGAACATTCATACAGTTATAGGGGAGGGAACTGTGCACCTAATGGACAGTTCGGATCACCAAAATGCAGTCATAGTTCTCGCAGAAAATAATTTAGTTAACAACCCCCATGTGTCCCCCAATTCAATTTAGCCATGCATGAGAGATGGATTGTGAGTATTGGCATTTGAAACAGGAAACCTGATCATCTTATGGGAAAGCATACTCTGCCCTCCCCAACTCCAATCAAGGGTTCAGGCCTTGCTAATGACACAAATGACAGTCATGATGCAGCCCGAGGCATCTCTTTATTCTTTATTCTGCACAACTTCTTTAGTGGGCTATCAACCAAGTTCATACATTCTTTCCTGTCTTTTAAAAGCGATGGTGCCAAGCAACAATATAGATTAAAATGATGACAATGATTACGAACTTGAAGAAGCTGGCAATCATCATTAGTGGCTATCATCTATTCCTCATTTTCTTCTTCTTCTTTCAAGTCATCCAGGCACTTGGGCTTGAACTCTGATGAGCGCATGAGTCGAAGGGTGAAGTGGTCATTAAAAGAGTAAGGCACCCGTTTTCTGTGCATGAACACTTCACGACATACAACATGTGGCCTGGCAATTACCTGTCCAGGGTTGGAGAGGCATGAGGTTTTTTACTTTTTTTTTTTTTTTTAAGCAATGAGAAAAATATTGTATTCAGTGAAAGCACTGTGCAAAAGATACAACAGTCTATTAAGAAAATAGACTGGAACATAAAAACAAGTTGCCGAGAGAAATAAAAGGTTTTAAATTGTTGACCGATATTTCTAAAAATCCTTTGTAAGGACAATAAATATCTATGATCAATGGGACTTTTTCCATACGCCCCGCCCAACATGAGACCTACTTAGATGAACAGTCAGGAAATGAAAAACCATAGCCCTCTGATAGTACACTTGCAACTAGTCAGTCAAAAACATGATAACCAATGGTTCATTTTTATTTTTATTTTTTGAAGAATAACGATATATTGCTCAAAGGGAACTGTACAGTATAAGAGAAATATACTAACTCAAAAAACCCCAAAACAAAGGGGATTGCTCAGTGGCTGTAAATGAGAGAAATCCACCAATCAAATGGTGAGGATTGCTCTGTGGCTTTGATTTTTATTTCATTGTCCAATCACGGTGGACCATCCAAACGAACTATCTGGATAAACAAAGGATAGGCTGAAGCCATCCAAGAAGTTTTCTTTTCTTTTCTTTTTAATCGATAACTTATCAGATATGCACGGCTCATGTGAATTCCAAATTCTCAGACCATGCATTGTATAATACCTCCAGCACAAAAAAAACCCGCAAGGGAAGCAAATTTAGAAAAAAAAAAATTCAAGTAGCTGAACATACATTTGCTTGCCTCCAACCATGGAGCCATTAACATTGTCGATGGCAGCATTTGCGGATTCCTCTGTCCCAAACTGAACAAATCCATACCCTTTACTCTTCCCATCCTGGGATGTAACGATTTTGCAAGACATAATGTTCCCGAATTTCACAAACATTTCATGAAGCTTTACATTATCAATTGAATCACTCAAATTCTGCATAAATATAGTCAAAATCCATATCACTCACTCCAAATCCAAATATCTCATAAGTAGAAAAAACAAAGAATATGAACATATGAATAAGAAATCCTATATAATTACACAGATATTTCTCATCACACATACCTTTACAAACAGATTCCCTATCCCACTCTTTCTCGCATCTGGGTCACGATGCGACCACATGACCCTAATCGGTTTCCCATTCAAAGCAGTGTGATTCAACTTCTCTATGGCAAGTTTAGCTATTAAAAAAAAAACACACAGCAACACAATCATAATAAGTCAGAAGGCAAGGGATCAACATGGCTAAGCATGTAACTACAGTCTAACCCCATGATGATGATGATGATGATGATGAACCCTGTCACTGCAGAACTGATGTGGGGCCCATGGTACGAGATCCAGACCGTTGATATGACTAGGGATTGCCGTGGAAGATGTATGCATGAGAAATCCTACAAATTAAAAGATGTTCTCCTCCAATAAAATAATAGTCTATTATCAGATGAGTTATCAAGGCATAATCTGCATTATAATCATTCAAGATTCCCACATCAATCCACCCCACCACACACACACACCCCTCCAACAGACGGTGGGGTCCACCAGATGAACGATCCCAACCATCAAGCCGCAGGCCCCACGACACAGCACTAAATATCAATAACAACAGCCCAAAAACCAAAGACAATCGAGCGAAAACCCTAGAAAACAAAAGGAAACAAAGCGAAAAGACGGATTTAGAGCAATGCAGCAAGAGATAAAGGAGCAAGCAATCACCTTCGTGGGGGGCAATGTAGTTGACGTATCCGTATCCGAGAGACCGACCGGAGATGGAGTCGCGGCAGACGCGGACGGACGTGAGGGTTCCGATGGTGGAGAAGATCTCAAACAGCTGTCCATCCGCCACGTCCGGGTGGAGGTCACCCACATACAGCGATGCCGGTACAGGCACAGCCACTGGGACGGTTGGAGGAACCGCCATTCAAAGCAACAGAAATCGCAACAAGCGAAAGACAAAATAAGCAGAGTTTCTGTTTGATGAAATGCCTCAGAGCAAGAGAGGGACGAAGAAAGAGTTGTTTTGTGTATGGAATGAGGACGCGGGAGTGATGCTGAGGGGATGGGGATTTTGATTATATAGTTGGTTAATACTTAATAGACAGAGAAGGCGTAAGGCGTGAGGCGTGAGCAGTGACCAGGTCCAACTCACTCACCTGTCGCGTTGCGTTGTATGCGAACCGGGTCTTAACCGAAAGGGCCGCCTAAACCCTAGCCGTGTCCAACTCCTAAAATGCCCAAACCCAAAACCTAAACCCTAACGGCCATATGTTTCTCTCTCTCTCTCTCCTTCTCCATGCTTTCGTCATTTTAACTCATGATCCTTTTTACTAGAGTGGGTGGGTCCCACTTGGACCAGGGAAGTTAGTTGGATCCCAGATGTCCTTTATGCCTGTTTAGAGCTGACTCGGTCATGGATGTAAATAGAGGAAAAGGGGGGCACGTTAAATAGAAAAAGGTGATTTGTAGATTAGACATTAAACATCTTATGAGATGATAAGCATTTCAGAATTCATCTAATACAACCAATGTATCAATCAATGAATGGGCCACAATCACAACCATACAGTGCATTTTATAGGAAGGTCCTATCATACTTACTTTTTCCAATCTCACATATTCTCCCTTTATCTACAGAGCCATGTCAACGGCAATGTTGCAAATACCTAAAATGATCATAATTTTAAATTGGAGAAATTTTAAAAGAGCCTGAAGTTTTTGGATTTTTTTTTTTTTTAAACGACGAGAAAATATAAAGTTTTAAAAGGAGGATTTAAGGTTTCCAATTATAGGAAACCCAACAAAGTTAGATGTTTTTCCAAAAAAAATATGGGAGGAGTCTAGCCAGAAAATACCTAATTTCACCATTGTCCTTAAACTTTGTGCGAAACTTGAGGCTGATTTGAAGACTTTTGATTGTCATGTCCTTTTTTGGAATAAATGAAGAACTTAAGGCCCTTTTGGGGGAACTTTCCTCTAAGATTTTGTTTGTTCATGGCAATTTTGATTTTGTCGTCCTTTTTTTAAATAAGCCAAAACTTAAGACACTTTTTTACTTTTTTCCTTTAGTCCGATTATCTCAAGTGAGCCAGGAGTGGGCCTAGATGATCAATCCACTCAATTGGACAGTTTTCTCGTATCAAATTTGACGACTTGATAGCCTACATAACTGTCCTGGTGAAAAGGTCAATGCCGACCATAAACAAAGCTTTAGGTTACATTTGTCAGCCAAATCCTTAAAGGAAAAGATTTCCGCTTTTCACCCACTCATAGAAAATTCATGTCTAGCAATGGCAAGTCCCAAGGGATTTGGACCTTTGAAAATCCTCTTTCATATCTGACCGAAGTCCCCACTTCTACGAATTTACGCTTAGATCAAGTTTTCTAAGATATATGCACCAATATTGAGGTGAAATCTACAGCTATACAAATCCTCCAGAGAATTCTTGTTCCAAGGATAATAAAGAATCCTCACATTTGTGGATTCCTCAAGTGTTGCTAAACATGCTTCCTCTTAGATGGCACAAAAAAGCCTCTAATTTCATGCAGTTTCCATCCTTCTGTTTGATGCAGCATTTTATCTTTCCACAACTCTCACGGAAAACCATTTCTTAAGAAGATAGATTTTTATCTTCGCACATAAGCGTCCCAAGAGAGATTTTTATCTTCGCACACAAGCGTCCCAGGAGAGCTATTTGTTCTTACATGGGTCAGATGATGAATTATACCAAGTGACAAGTCTCCTCTCCTCAACGGGAGCTATTTGTGACAAATTTAAACAAAACAAAATAAACGCACTCTTATATGACCGTTCATCTGACTTAACTCTAATTAAAGTTGAACCCACTATCAAATTGTATGTTAATCAGATATTGTAGAAGTTTCCAGGTATTTTAACATGAAAAATCTTACAGCATGACCTACCAAAGGTCCATACAAGAATAGAAGGCTTAATTTAAGATGCAGGGGAGCTAAAAAACCAACATTATCAAAACCTTATCCCACTAATCTAAGGTAAGCATTGGATGCCAATATGTCTGGTTATACCATAAATATAAGCTCAGCCCAAAACAAGACCATTCAATCTTTCAGTGATTAGGTTGAAGATGCCAGCCGATATTCTTAATTATCAAGTTTTTAGTTTTGGGTAAAATAATTACCAAGTTGGGTTCACATTAGGATGGTAAGTCAAAGTAAAATTAGCCAAGTTTTGTCAGGTTCAGGTCTGGTTAATGAACAGTAAGAAAGGTCTTAACCAGAATCCAACCCCATAATTTATAAGATCAGAAATGTCAGTTTGAGGGGGTTCGTAGGTAAAAGCAATAATTGCAGCCCCTTGAAAAATGCTGCTGAAAATGGCCCATCAGCAAATTTAAACTAATTTTCTTAATTTCCATACACCATTTTTATTATCATAGTGCCCACACAACGAGAATAGACATGCTATTTATAAGTCCGCCACATTCAAAACTTTCAAGCATATAAAAAGAGAATGAATGTAGGATTTTTTACTCTTGGGTACTTTTTTTTTTGTACTCTAGGGTACTTGAAAAGTGACCAAAGAATTGGCCGATGTCAAGCATAAAAAGGGCTGTTTCCTTGGCTTAAAAAGAGTTGCTCAACGCAAGACAGGTTGGAACAAAGCTTTGAAAGGAATAAAAAAACAATGGCATTGAATTTCTACCAATCTTAAATCCATGGCAATCGAGAGGTTGGAGTATAGGTGAAAAACAAATGGCCAATAAAAAGAATTCCCTCTGGCAAAAAAATAATACAAAAGGCATCACCCGCACATTCCACATAGTACAATCCACATAGACATGAATCCCTAGGAAATTGGCAACAATACCTTACTCGTGTCAGAAACCATATGACATTGTTATCCAAAAAACCATATGACAGGATAGGCATGAATCATGTCTATTGTTAGCCCAAAACTGAAAGTATTGAAAAATGGGAGCTCTACGATGGAAATGGGTTTAATATCAAAGACTCATCAGTTGAGTAGATCATTAAATCATGTTAAAAGCATACAGAGAAATGATTCATAATTATAGGCTTTCCAGAAAAATGGGTCCATTCATCAATGTCATTCCTTCTAAAGGACACATTTAAAAAACTTACCAAAAAAAAAAACAACTTAGAAATGATTTGAAGATAAACATCACCAATTTTGTATTCATTCTCAATATGCTAGACCAAAAATATGCTGCTGTTTTTGCACACTCTCACACAGAAAGTTTGATAGCAGAACTTGATTTTTTGAGGAAAAATAAAAATCAAGTCTCGCATGAATGAAGATTATCAGATTCCTCTCTAAATAAGTAAACAATTTAGAAAAGGAAAACAGAGAAATTTAAGTCTCAGACATGGCTGATTATATAGGAAGAGAAGAAACAACGTACCCATCACATAATCCATAAAAAACAATACTTCTAAACAATATACTTATCACATAATCCGCAAAAACAATACATCTAAAAAATACAGTCTTTTCAAAAGCTGAACCATATTTCAAAAAAATTTAAAACTAAGGGAAAATCCAAGAAGAGAGATATCCATCAGTAGCTAAAGAGCACAGTAGCAGCTACTGTATACATATTATCTTAAATTGAAACAGGAAAGCCATGGAGAACGATTCAAGTTCTTAACATAAAAGCCAGAAAAGATAACCCGGAGAAAAGAAAAAAAAAAAGACTACTTGGGGCCAATATCCTTCAGAGCACAGATCTGCTCTTCTCCCATGGCAGACATCACAGTAACGACCAGGTCCTTGCCGTCCCCGAACCCATCTTTAATCTGTGCTCCAAAGAAAATAAAATAAATAACTAGTCAGAATGGTACATTGTACAAGTAAAACGCAAGGATTGACTAAATTAGATAGATATCATGTTAGAAAGGGGTTTCTGTGATCATCTTTCACTTTTCCAAGATAATCCATGAATCCAATTGTAGAGTTTTGGACTGTATCAATAGATAAATAATACTTATTTCATAGGGAATATGATACTTGGGGGAAAAATATGGCAAAAAGGCTTTGACTGAAAAGAATCAGAAAGCTCTGAGAAAGAATGGAAGGATGAAGGGTTTGGGAAATAGGAGTGAGGTGAGCCCCAATAATCCCAGATAAAAGAAGGGAATTAGAGAAAATTACCATCCCTTCTAAAGAAATACCTTCAAATTGCCACATGAATCTCTGTATCAGAGTTTTCTTTTTCATTTTAGAAAGCTTAGAGAATTATATCAGTTGCAAAGATAAAGTCTATCAATTTCCTCCGTTTTCCTTTTCAATTACCGTCACAATCATATTCCATAATGTCAATGATTATCATGAGCCACAGTGAAGGCATTCCTCATTAATAGACATGAATTGGATATCTTAAGAAACAAGCTTACCTTGTTGTCCTGTGGCATGCATCTATGTTGACCCATATCATTGGAATCAAATCATATGACTTGTGGCTAATGATTACTGTGGGAACCAGTTTACCTATTCTGGATTGATGAACACGAATTTCTATGAATACAAGACATGACTAATAATAACACTCTGATTGGACAATGCAAGACATCCAATGGACCATCAAATAGGTCAACCATTCAAGGTCAATAAATGGTAATGATAATGGGCTCCTAACCACTCATCCCAGGAGTCCTACCGTGAATGAGTTATTTAATTATCCCTCAACAGGCAAATCTGAAAAATAAACTTATCCAGTAGCAGCGACATCCAAAATAGAAACTAATCAGCACATATATCCATCTTACATGGATGAGTCATAAACTCATAATTCATAACTAAAAACTCAAGTTTATCGCAGGGTCACATTTCTTCAATTGGTCCTCATTTTATATGTTGAGGACCATTAAAAATGAACGTCTGGAAGGTTATCCTCTTGATTTATTTATTTATTTTATTTTTGTTATTCATTAGTTAATGGCTTGATGCATATCAACATGCCCCTGATTAAGTTAAGGGCTGACTACATAACCAGTCATTAAAAAGGGATAAATACAAATCAACAAAAAGAGAAACAAGTGAACAGATTGCTTCTAAAATATTTTACTGTAAGAGTCAAGAACAAGCCCCACAACCACAACCCACCAAACTCAAAAAATTTATGAATAAAAACAATAGAAAGAACCCCAGCAATGTTGTTTCCTGCGCACAAAATTTGGTGAAGCAACCAGTTTTTGCAGTCAATACCAAATTATTGCTACCTAGTATTTTAAAATCCACTCTAACAGTTGCAGATTAAAAACCGGATTTCCTGAACCAAGCAATTCAATTTTGTGAATCTGTTAGCATTATCACCCACTGTAACCTGAGGCTTAGACTCAATTCAATCAATTCCTTAGTTTGCACCTCAACAGAATTTATTTATCATTTGCCAATGAGAAGGTTTTTTTTTTTTTTTTTTTTTGAAAAAGTGACTGTATTTATAAAAGAAAACTATACAGAAATATCAGCTGAAACCAAATAAAAACTCTAAATAAAAACGCCAATGAGAAACTTCACCATACAAATCTCACATATCTTACACAAGCATCAACTGAAACCACAAAGTTAAATCATGGTGAACAGAAATATCATAGATCAAGAATACTTAAATGGTTATTCAGCGATTTGAGAGCATTACAAACTCAAAACCATAGGTAACTACGAATGTTGTATTGTCGATCAAAACAAGACAACCCACACCAACGAGATCCATCACCATGGAATTTGCATTACAAGTTTGGCGTACAAACCTGGGTAAGCAGATTGTCATCTGTTGGAAGCCTCAGATCATCTTTGGTATTACCGTTTTCAGTCAACAAGCTCACCTGCAAAATGCAATACCATTTCAGAGAAAGAAACAAAAAATAACATAACAAGGACACATGCTAAAATGTGTAAACATACAAATCCATCCTCGGAAATATCAATCAGCTGGTAGTCGGTACGTGTCACATGGGGAACCTACAATGACCACATTGCCCATGTAAAGATCAAAACGAGTAAGCATACTGAAATATGTTAGGTATTTAAAGGCACAACTAGAAGAAAGACTAATAAGGAAGTGCTTACATCACAGTTATGAGATGAAGGTACAATATCCTCAAGCTTTTTTCCATTAAAAATATCAATGGCAACAAAGTGGCATTTAGCATGTCCATGCTTTCCGGTTTTAGAAGTCGAAACCTCAACAACCTATTTCAACAAATATACACAAAAGGTTATAAGAAAATTTTCAAAGAGAAAAATAATTTAAAGAGCATACATAACAAACCAATACTCGATGACACAACATTCAAAAAGGAAATCATAATTCATAAGCATTACGCTTTCAGGAGCCTACAACACAATACATTGCCCTTCCTTAAATGGCAAAGACAGAATGTCTTGTATGGCTCAAAAGCAAAACTAGGCATCCATTAATGACAACAAAAGTAAAATACTAAACATCCAGGCCTAGATGAAGATGAGCTCTCAGCTCTGCATTATATGAATACCAATTTATGACGAGCCCATAGCATAGTTGGAAGGCGGTCAGTATCTCAACCACAAGGTTGCAGGTTCAAGTCATCTTACAATTTGGGGAAATAATTTACAATAGAAACCAAGTCGAATTTCTTTTTCTTTTTTAATATATAACAAGAGTCCACACTGTTGCAACAACAGGCACCTTCCAAATATGCCATGAGCTCTTATCATGTCACAGATTAAAGTTTAGTAAAAAAAAACCAGAGGTATCAAGTAATAAGACAAACAAACTGGCACAAGAATTAGGACATAGGAGTAGAGGTGCCAAGAAGCTAAGCTGGGCTCATGGTGCATCAAGGTCAGTCACATGCGCCACATAATCCTCCCAATATGGACCTTTACAAGTAGTGTCAAGCCGGCGATCATTGTATAGAATCAAAATTGCGCAATAATCACCTATTTCCAAAAGGCATGTGTTCATCTTGAAAATCGTTATCATCATCATCCACCCAACTCTCCTCTTCCCAAACCACAAATACAAAGCTATGCCTTTTACCCACCCAGTATCCAAGACACATTCATTTAGCAGTATAGTTATAATCATGTAAAGCATATTTTCAAGATCATCTCTACCTTCAACCGCCTGTATACAAAAATAACAATAATCATGAAACATCCGTCTTTGCACTTTGCCCTCTGACACTGCAGCAATCCTGAACAACAGGGTGGATAAGAAACATGGGCTAAAGAAACAAGAGACAGGCATCAGTCATCAGTCACCACCACATACCAAAAGGGGGACTTAGATAGATTAGACCTTCCCAAACAATACAGGCTCAAAGAAGGGTCTAGGCTTGTTGACAAATCTAAGCTGGACTGTCCCAGTGGGTATGGAGTAATTCCTTGATTTATGACCTGGATTTGACTTTGGCAGCAAACATGGACTTGGGATCCAGCAGAAACCCAATTTCTGATTCAGATTTTTGCCACCTTGCCCATCAATTAGTCAAGCTTAATCATCTTCCTCTAAAGAACAAGGATTCCTATGGCTATTGATCTAGCACCAACCATACCTAGCCATCTCAAAGAGAATGAAGATAATATGTATCAACTGCAGAGAAATCTTTCCATGGGTTTGATTTAGGGATTTTAGTTGGCTAGATGATTACATGTGAACCAAATCAAAAGATTTGTCATCTTACAGAAAATAATCCCATAAAATCTGATCTCAAGCCTCAACCACTAGATTGGATTGTAGAATATCTGATGCTGTAAAACCCATTCAAAAGCAGATAGATTATTAACAACAACAATAAGAGAGCACATAAACCTTGCAAGGCCTTGCTTTGATGACAATGTATCCGTTCTTGCGGATGGTTCCTGCTTGCTGAGGATAGGTTTTTGAAGCACCAGCGTCCGCCTTCGATTCAAAGTGGTGTTCTTCGTCCGACATCTTCTTCTTCCTCTCTCTCTCTCTCTCTCTATCGAATTTCTGCAAGTGAAATAAAGAAGGCGACCAAGACAAGGTGGAATTGTGGTAAAGTAAGTGAAAGTGGAATTAGGGTTTGTTTCTTAAAAAACACCCTATGCCTAACGTGTGTTTTCAACCGTTAGATCTAAAATGACGATTCAACGGCTGGATTTCCATAAATCAGCTCCATCTAATGGAAGGATTATGGAGTGGGTTTATTTTAATTTTTTTGTTAAATAACAGTTAAGGGATTGGGGACCAATCGAACCCAGGTCTATGAGAGAGCCCCCAGGTTCAAGAAGGATTAAGGATTGGGTTCAGCTCCAGTTGGGTGGGTTCAGCTCATTAGTATTTCCTTCTTTGGAAGGAGTGATATGGAACTCCAAGAGTAGAAGCTATTGAAAATCCAAACTTTTTAAAATGAAGCTCTCCTGACATGCAAGATATTCTTAAATTTTACAAAAGAGAAATTGGTCCCATCATAAGATGACATATATATTTATAAAAAAAGTGATCTATATTATAAATAACAAGCATTTGGTGGGACCAACTCCTATTTTGGTAAATTTTAGAAATATGTAGGGACGACATTTATTTTGAATGGCTTAGATTCTCGATTAAAGAGCCTCACTATAGAGTTAGGAGAAACTTAGGTTATCCGAACTCTGTTTCTCATATCAAATTTTATCTTACTTATAATAAGAGGGCCAAACAAAGATTTGTTTGTATTAAAATAAATGTGAATTCTTACCCACAAAATAATAATAAACAAGCTGAATTCATAATTAAATGAGCTCCACAAAAGAGTTATATAAGCTAAATAAAGAGTGAAGGACATAAGGATGGGAATGTTTACCAGACCTTGAATTTCTTATGTATTGAATTATTGGGTGATAAATTATATTCACCTTAGATCTTCATTTTAACAACTTATGCAATAAATAACTGCGTATTCAATCCCTATGTATTCCATACAAACAAATAGTTCCTACGTGAGGGTATTCAATCCCTATGTATTCCATACAAACAAATAGGTCCTACGTGAGGGAAGGGTTCAATACGACATTTGAACCTTTTTCTTTAAGTTGGTCCACGTAAAAACTCAACTGTTGTGGGTCTGGATTTTGGTGTCGTTCAGAGAAAAAAATGATAAATTTCATCAACGCTCATCTTACATATTTACCTTCATATTGCAATGTGAGTTGAATGAAATCACTGGCACTACCAATTTTATAGTAATGTGAGTTAAATGAAATAAAAGAATATTAAAGAGATGAGAATTTTAAGGTGGAAAAGTAGATGAGAGGCCCAGTTTCTTTGGATTTAATTGAGGCCCATTTAAATAATCAATTCCTATCAAAGGGGCGAACATTTGATGTCCATTGGTCTGAACAAGGGCTCCAGCCCAGGAAGACCAATCACTTAAAAGTTTGATCCCATCGGATGACAGTTCAAATCCCCACCCCAATCACAAAGGATAGGGGAGATGCAGGCATTACTGGCCGGACATGAAAAATAGACGGTAAAAATCTTTCCCGTCTCTCTATAGCTTTATTTGAGAGTGAGTTCCTCTTATCAGAAACATTCAACAGCGATGTCTGCTAAAATTTTCATATCTAAATAAAGACATTTAGATCACTTAATTCATATTATTGTACAATCATTCTTCATCTCCACTCTTTGCAAGTATAGACCTGGCTGCCCATGGCCTAGGGTCATTTTAACATATACTACGCCACAAAGATCAAGCAGGTGAAATCAAATATTTTAAGATCGATGAAAAAACTGAATCAAAGAGACCTATTATAGGGTATGGTAGATTAGGCATATATCCAAAAAATTTGATAAGCTTGAACAAAGTTAATATCAAAGCTTTGGTTCCTACGCAACAAAAAAGAACTTCTGCCCTTCCCAAAAACAAGATTTTCTCCAAATCCTTTCTGCCAAAAAAACAGTATTCTCCAAATCTACAATTTATATTCATCCAGTCCAGGATTTGAACGCCCTCATCACCCCACCAATGTGCGTCAAAATCTAGAGAAAGCTTGAAGTCAACAGTAGAACATAACATCCTTGACGTTGTCCTTCACAAGAGGAAGTTGCCGCAAGGCTGATGCTAGCTCTCTCGTATTCCTATTTCCACCACGAACAGCTGAAGTGCCTGAATCTGATATGTCATCAATGTAATAACGAGCTCTAAACGCTGCCAAGTGTGCATAATATGCAGGTGGAACTGAAAATAAGCACCAATGTACCAAATCAAACACAACAAACAACCACAGGGAAAAAAAACTCCACATGAAAAGCAGGCAGCAAATCATCATACCTACAGAAACAGACCGAGTGCACCTAGCATATCTGAAAGGAAGGAAAATTACAAACAAAAATAAATTAAATCCTACAAAAATGTCATGATTGACATACTAACTATAAAAACAGATGACAGAGGTCAAGGAAATTACGTGTAGCACAAATTATTAGTCAAAATTTGTAATGCATCTGCGGAAAACTTGTTTTCATCCCACAGGACGTGATAATGTGTGGGCCGACTAGTTCCCTGTCATCCATGCAATAATATAAGTAAAATATAGAACCAATTCAATTTACAAACAAGATTCACCCCAAATGTTACCTGTATACCAGCATGACTACAGAGGTAGAAGTCAAATTCAGTCGGATGACATATTATCCTGTCAACCACCGTCCCTGATCACCAAAGCATATGTGGAAACTCGTTTAAAACCAAAGAAAACGACTAACATCCACAAGAGAAGCAATACTTAAGAACTACCCCTACCTGGGAGAATATTCCCGCTCCTATCAGTCATATCACGATTCCTATGATCAGCAGGAAACAGTCTGGTGTGATGCCTCTTTTGCACTACCACAAATGTGACAGGAGGAAGGTAGCCCTCCTCCAAAGAGGCACAAGCCTGGTTACAGAATGCATGAGAACATTTAATAACTGCGTCAGTATGAAAAAAAGGAATAGCACCACAAAATCAGCAGCACAATTTAATTATAGTCAGCTAATTCATTTCATTTTGGACCAATGTAGGGGACATCACAGTAACTACACTAGAGAAGTTACAGAAGAAGGGCCCACTGTCACCATAAATGTTCTCATTGAGAACAGGATGGATGGACGATTTGGATTTTGGAAGCTATTTTAATGACATCAAATCATGTAAAGAGGATGTGAAGTATCCAATAAATCCAAGGTTGGCTTTTAACTGGAGGATTTGGAAGTATTTTCATGATATCAGAATCATTAAAGAAGATATAAAGTATCCAAGTAATCCAAGGTTGGCCTTCATCATAAGCAACATTCCCCACATTTCAGAGTAAAGCTCTTGGCCATAAATCTTTGTTAGGTAAAATTATGCCTCACGATTTAACCCAGATCAATCATTCCTTGCAAAATCTGATACAGAAAGGAACATACCTTGCGAATAGCGTCTAGCTCATACAGCAGTACTTCTTTAAATTGACCTTCAGAAACCCCATCTCTACAAAATTAAACAATCTAATTTTAGGAAGAACAAATTCAAACAAATTCCATTTCTCCACATTTTGACGATTAAAAAAATACCTATAGAAGATGATCCGATAAGGCTTGAATCCAGTTGCAGCCTTGAAAGCAATCAAATGGTCCCTAGAGAATAATACAACAGTGAGTCCATCAAATTCTATAAACTGTATACTCTATAGTAAAAGAGATCATATATATATATGGGAGATGCTCCTATGAGAGCATCTCTCACCTTACTATGAAAGATAACGTAGATATATATAAAGGGAGGTACTCCTATGAGAGACTCTCACCAAGTTGGTGAGAGATGGGTGGGGGCCCTCACTTCCATATCCACTCTCACCAACTTAAACGCAAGGGCCCCCACCCACATCTCTCACCAACTTGATGAGAGTGTCTCTCATATGAGCACCTCCCATATATAAATATATATATAGTGAGAAGAGTACCTAATCATTCCTCCGTTCACTCTATAGTAAAAGAGATCATATATATATATGGGAGATGCTCCTATATGAGAGCATCTCTCACCCTACTACAAGAGATAACGTAGATATATATATATATATATATATATAGTGAGAAGAGCACCTAATCATTCCTCGGTTCAAAGGACCCCTTTGAGGATCCTGCACAACTTGAAATAGATCTTTGATCAACTCTTGCCGATGCAGCTGGGAGGAGATAAGACATCTATATTTGGTGGCCTCGGGCCAATCCATTGAGGCCACAACCTACCAAAAAAATCAAATAAAGGTATAAAATCAAAAGAAGCCATAACTGATAAGCAAACAAAGTAGTAAAAAATCACACCGCTGCAATCGATGGGCTAGAATCCTCCCCAGGTGGTGGATGTGTGACATCAGCTCCAAAAACTATTGTAGGAACATCAGTTAGTAGAGGAATATTTTTAGACACGGCATCTGAAAGAACCGTATTACGACCTCCAACCTACCACATTAGACAAGTCAACCAGCACACCAGCATTAGAACATGAATCCAATTAAAATACAGTTGCCAAATGGCCCAAATCAGACGTTCTAAGAATTTAACATACAAGAACGAACCTTCACATTTATCTTCAAAGAAACATTTTCAAGATATTGTTTATTATTCGCTCGAGACGCATTCCTTGGTTGACAGCATTGTGTCACAATCCCCAGCTCTGTTTCACATAACCGTTTGATCGTTCCTGAAAAGAAAAAAAATCAAAGGTTTACATTTTCTATAGCATAATTATTTGAAGAGGATTTGTAAATGCGCTTACCATATGAGCCACGAGCATCAGGTAAGATAACAATCAATAACTGAAGTTGTTTTCGAGGATCAGCCCTCTTAGATATGGCACTAGTTGCTCGAGTGTGAACATCTACAAGAGCTGCCTCTAACCGATCCGGCCGAGCGGAATAAATTTGAGCAATGGGATTGTCGCAAAAGCACTAGAAGAACAAAAAGGCATTAGAGTTAACAAGAAAAGTTACCCTCTAAAATGAAAACGAAATAGGATTACATACCATTCCAATATCTTTGCACATTTTGATTAATTCCTTGCAAAACATATTAACGCCGTCTTGATGCATGCGTGAAAAATTGATGCATGTCCAGTAATCAACTGTTCCACCATTAACCATTCTCTGAAAACATGCTCCATTGGAAAACCCGAAGTTAGATGAAAGTTAAAGAAATGGTACTCTAATACAATAATCATGAAATTCAATAGGCATTGAAGTGCATATGCCCACAAGGTGGGGATGGAAGTGGGTAAAGCATGACCGGAAAGGTACACAACAGTGTACAGACAAAGACATGCATATTACATAACCACTTGAATTCCATTCCAGGCACTTCAAGCAATGGACCTAATAACCAAGGAATTTAACATAAAAAAAAAAATCAAAACCAACAAATAAGTTTCACTTAAACTAACATGCTAACTAATCACTTCTGGACTCTTGTGGGGGGTGGAGAGTAGGCCTATGGGTCTGAAAAGACAGGAGACTTAGACAACAGCTTGTGGATCATGAGTCATGACCATGCATATTGCATACAAAAAGAAAACCTTTAAAAGGTAAGAATTTAACATACAATTTTAATGGTTAAAGCTACAACAACTTGATTTCCATTTCAGCCACCTCAAGCAATCAGCCTAATTCCCAAAGAATTTAACAGAAAAAAAAAATGCAAGACACACAAAAGCCAATTGTGAGACCCACTTGGGTGCATGCCATTAATGGAAGGCGGTGTGATGGAAAGGAGTCATTGTGGACATGATATAAGGCACAAATCATTTCAGTCCAACCACTACAACAATTGATTTAGGGGCCTTTAAATTTAATGGTTTCTAAAGTCAATTTTTTTTTATGAAATTCAATCCAGCAGTGAGTATAATTCATGTTGGTGAGCATCAATTGACGGGGAGTTAATGAGCATGAGGGGGTTAGATAAATCATTGGGGTTCCACATGGTGGTAAAAACTAACCTATCACGTAAGCATGAGAAGTACTGCCCAAGCAAAAAGAAAAACACACACACAGATAATTAATAGCAATCGCATCATTAGAGCAGGTTTCAATCAGTTGGTATCAAGCTTTTAACTTATGGATGAGTCTTTGCCGCATACTCCGACTCAATATCACACAATATATGATTAAGGCAAGGTGTCGTACAGGAGGACATCAAAAGAAGGAAAAAAAGTCGAATTTTATTATCACCTTGTTAATCATGTTCCATTGCCCCACACGAGGACGGCATGTTGCCTCACGCCCAGAAGCATGATATTTTAACTGAAACAACAGTTAAACCATTAAAAAAGCATTAAAACACAGGCATGATCATTTATTTTCAAACATCATAGAGGTTTGAGCAAAGTGGTCAAGGCATTTGCCCGTTCAGGTCTCTTCGCAAGGTACCTACTACCTTGATAACTACATAGAATACAAACTAAAAATAAAAATAAAACACAAGGTACAGAAGGTTTGAAAGGTCATAAATTACTTCAGGAGGAGGAAGCACACGAGCTTCAACCAGCGCAAGGTTTTCTTGTACTTGAATTCCAAATTCAGTTGCAAGTCTGTCCTTGTTATAATTGTTACGCCTGACCATCTGCATCATGACAAGCATTAATGACGGCGAGCATACTCTAAAGTCTAAAGAACAGCCTTGTTTCAGCCAAAAGTTACAACCAATTTCAGAAGGTTAGCAATTAAAGATAACTCTAATTGATATCATTGCATCAGTCGATACCTCAACAACATTACGTTCCCTATCAGCAGGGCGTTGACATGCTGCTCTTAAAATGGCAGTGACTTGCTGATCATTCAATTTCTTTGAATAACGTTGCCCTTTCACGATCTTACAGACCTGAAGACAGAAGCATAATATGTGAAAAAACAAAACTGAACTATGACAAACAAGAAAACAACACTAGGAGATGAACACAAATGACCGATCGCGAGACAAACCTCCATTGGCAAGTATGTAAGCTTGCTATCACTGCCAACTTGAAGAGATGGCCACTGAGAATATTGGAGGTTCACATTGTATTTCTCTTGGAAGTACTGGACAACAGTCATTGTGTTCCCTTGGTCATCTACAGGGAACCTAATGAAAAGTGTAAAATTATTCAATCATTAATCACAAGATATAAGACAATCCACACCAAATAAGACATCTAAAGTTTCAAAACAGAACAAAGGTTTTAAAACAGAACAAACACATGGGTCAATTTTGTAAAATATAAAATACTACTAAATTCAACATTGAATATACATGGGTTTAAAGAAAGCAACAGGATGGAACTCACTTCAGCTGGTTTGTTGGCTGTTGAGTTATCCCCGAAATACGGTACTGCCTAGGAAAATTCCCGTGGGTCGCAATAACCTTAACACCCCTTAAAGCCTTCTTCACCTGGAGGAGGGGATAAAACACAAAATCCCAAAACAATGTCATGCAAAGCTCACAAAAAAATGCAGCAATAAGCAAATCATATCATCCCAGAAAAATACGATGCTAAAGATAACAAACATCAGTAATCAACAATTCACAACTTGATAGGAAGAACAAAAATACACCACAGCCCAGTTGCATTAAAGCTAATCTACTACTATGAGATAGGAGCAACAGCAACACTACAACAGAACTAGACGAAAAAATAAAAATAAAAGAATAAGAGACAAAAGCAACACCTTTACGCGATCAGTATCAGTCAAAGGCCTTGTTGGGCCTTGTACTCTGATGAACTTGTAAACAAATTCAATGACTTCTATAGGCTCATAAAAAGAAGTGCATGAGATATCTGCAAAATAGAAAAATCATGCATTAATGTATGGCCTAAGTGGGCCTTGACCATTAACCATCAATAAACTTGCAAACAAAATCAATGCAGATGGAAAACAGCAATGCAGCCTATAGTAACTAGGAAATAAATTTCACAAAGAATACATTACCATTACAAGCATCACTTACATGCATTGCACATAAAAGATAAATGTGCACATGTACGATAAATGTTTTGAGAGTTGTATTGCAAATATGAGAACTATAGGTTAAAGAAAGATAAAGATAAAGCAACAAAGAGCAAACGACTTTTCAAAGGAGCCCAATTGCGATGGCCACTGATGTCCTAGGCTGCCTATAACTCTTTCAGAATCTGGGATAGGCCCAATTGCTGAAAACTTCATTTCACAAGATAGTGGTTTACTAGGATCATCAGGAAAGGTTGGCCCTCAGTATTAAATGGTGGCTCTGTTTACTAACGTAATGGACTATACATAGATCATCCTTAAGTAAAATGTTACTGCTTTCATACATAAAGGCCCTTAGAACCATAAATGTCAATGAGCCAAGCGAGCTCAAGTTGGCTCAAGTGGGCTGATGCTCAATCTGAGCTCATGTCGCAATCGAGCCAAGCTCAATCTTAGCTCAGCTTTGCAATAATTCAGCTTGACCTAGATAAATGTAATTCGAGCCAAGCTCAAGATAAAGGCCTGGGATGACTTGGTCCTATTGTGCTTTAGTGTTGCTCCATATCGAGAAGCAAATGGCCCCACCCATAAACACACCTACATTTCAATAGAAGGAAAGGCAAATTGTTAGTATTTAAGACTAAAAAGATCTGACTTAATGCAATGCCACAGTAGTTAAAACATTACGTCAGCTACAAACAGCCAAACTGCAACCATTTTTTTTATATTTATTGTATTCCATTAGGATATTTATCAACAAAATGTTATCAAACATAATAAGGTCGATCAGAAACTCCAATCAATTATGGCAAATGATTACCCATGATCAATTATAATAGCTTCACAAACTATTGATTATACTGATGGTTAACTCCCTCAAAAACATTGCCTAAAGCTAATGGGTGTAGCGGTGGGATTGTGACTATAGTGGTCTCCCATCAAAATTGATTAAGCTAACGGTCCTAGCTGTTATAGATGGAACAATCATCATTTAAAACAGTCAACAAGTTTTGGCCCATGGGCTACTTAAAATGGCAATATAAAGATATGGAAAAAAGTTTGACTTCATGTTCACAACCAAGTGATAAAGAACAATCACCAATTTATACCAATCAGAGCATAGACCTCTGATGTTCAAAAACCAAACATTCGTGCATGCATAAGGCTACAAAAATACATATTCAGGACTCTTTATTTCTAAACCACGATCCTACTTTGAAAATAAATGAATATTAGTTTTAACATTAACAGAACACATCAATTAATTGGTTTTTCCACTTTACTGGTTGAAAAAGCAAAAACAAAACGAAGCAAAACCAAATCACAATACGAAGTACCAATATTCAGGGACAATCCCATCTGTGTTGGCCGAATGCTCTGATAAAATCCTTTCCAGCATTCCAATCCATCGCCGAAACTAGCCGTCGGACCCAAGGTAGGTGAGAAAAACGACCTTCCAACTGGGACATAACTATAGAAGAAAATAGTAAAAATAAGTGAAAACACAAATATCACCCCATTTGTATGGAACAAAGAAATAATAGCAAATCAAAATAATTACTTCTTTGTTGGAGATTCTCTCAATACTACATCTAGTATTTGCAAAGTTTCTTGTGGAGCATCTCTTTGTCTGGCCTCTAAAAATTGTTGTAATTGCTGTAGATCAGTCCGCCCAGCAAACTTAATTGCTACCTTAAATTCTCGCTCTCTCCTGGGGTATGATACAAACTCAAGTAAATAATGTATACAGCAATGAAACAAAAGCTAAAACCAAGATAAATTTGAAAAAAGAAATAAAGAAACTGCATATAACAAAATATGGACAATGCAGAAGCTTAAAAACAAACCTCACAGAATTTGTCTGCTCATCTCTGTTAACCAATCTGATTACAAACTCCTTGGACTCAAAGGGCAAGGGACCAGCAGTGTACAGATTTTTCCTACCATCGTATGCAGGACTTTTATTCCCCAAGAGTGAACCCCTGTACAAATCAATTAGTTGATCCATAACAGCCCTGTTAACTCCCCGTGAGGTCACCTCAGGGGATACCGACACCTAAAAGAACAGAAAAGACAATCTGTATTAAAGAAAGCAAAATACAAGAAATTGATACTGCTTCGAAAGTGATCAAGATTTCAAGTATACAAACAACGCAGTCGTTCAAGAATATATCTGAAGCAGGGAACATTATAAGTGTCAAATAAATACAAATAAAGGAAGTATACAATTATTCAAAAATAATAATAATAATAAGCTGTAATCCCTTAGAACATGGGCCTAGCAATTCCTAGGGGCAACAATTTTCCTTGTTACAATCATTCAGGGTCCAACTATGAATGACAATCAGGCACAGCAGCCATCCACAATGGGTCCCCAATATATAAAATCCAGAAAACTGAAAGCATAAGTTCAACCCATGCGACCTGTCTAGCAGTTTTCAAAACTGTCAGATAAACAAAATGACTATCAATGATACATGATCCACCATTACAAACAGAAACATAATAACAAGAAAAATCAATCAAGTAAAACTCGTGATGAATATATGTAAAAGCATAGCAAAAAAAAAAAAAACAGTTATTAAAAGGAGAGAGTTAAAACAGAGCATCCGCAATCAAACAGCAACATAAAAACTACATACAATACCAAAAGCTTAAACTTCTAACAGTAACATATCACTGAGAAAAACATGAATATAAGCACTACACAAAAGGAAGACGGATTATCTTCAACTTAAAAAACAGAGAGCACATACTAATATGTTATAAATTTAAAATAACATAACAAGAACCATAAGAAAAAATACATACGAAGAGAGAAAAACAAGATCAAAAATGCCATTCGCAATGATAAAACTCATGCGAAGAAGAACAAAAAAAAAAATCTAATGATGCAAAAACTATTCTACAAAATCTGCAAGCATGAATAGAACAGATTGGATAGAAACATCATCAGCCTATGGAATAGCAACAGCCCGCTGAAACAACATGAACAATTAAAAGAAAAAATCTCAATGGCCCAAAAATGAAAATAAAACAACTGAACACTAGAAATCCAGAATCTAAATATCGTCCGATACGCTTCAAAAAGATATCGGCCGATATCGTCCGATATACCAGATGAAAGAGCGATTAGGAATGCAGCATTTCATCGAGAGATTTCAGAAATCTGAGATGAAGAGAACAACTACAGTAGTAGATCCAAAGGAAGGCATAAAAAAGAGAAGAAGCAAAACTTAAAAAAGCATAAAGATGTTTCTTCAGTCAAAAATCTCATATGAGATTTTCTAGATCGCCATTTCCAAACGTGAAACCACCAAATATAACAAGAAATCGCAATAAGAAGAATCTGCAAAAGAAATGAATGCATGTTGTTAAGAACAGAACAGAAGAGCGAAATCTCACATCGTAATGGCAGAGGACCACGTCCTTTGACAGTTTCACAAGAAAGTGATTCGCCCGGACTACACACTTGTTTCCCGCCGTTCCATACGACGGGCGCAGAGGAGATACGATCGCCTTCGATGAAGACGGAGGCAAATTTGCTGGAGTCGGAAGAGGAGGATCTTTCAGCGACAAAGACTCCATCGAAAGCGGAGGAGGAGCAGCAGCAGATGACGAAGCAACAGAAGAAGGAGGAGGAGGAGCATATGCTGCTTGCGGTGCTGGCGAAGGGGCATTTCTGCCTCCTCCTCGTCCTCGTCCTCCTCCACCTCGTCCTCCTCGACCGCCGCCACGATGAGAAGGCGGAGGAGCTCTCTGAGCGCCGCCGCCTCCTCTACCTCCACGTCCTGACATGCCCCGAAGAAGAAGAAGACGAGAGAGAAGAAAAAAGGAAGAAGAAGACGAGAGAGAAGAAAAAGGGAAGAAGAAGCGTACGAAACGCAGTGAAAGAGAAAGAGAGACTACGGGGTGGGAAATGGTAGGAGACTGGTTTGGTAGGGAGCAGGAAACGGCTTCCTTAATATAGGCAAGGAAAGAAGCAAAGAATCGACCGTACAATACTGCCTTCTGTGAAGCGCGGTATGTGGGAACGCGCCAGTCGTGCTTTCAAATTACGCTAATGACCCTGTGCGGGGTTTTCTAATAACGGATGTTCATGTGACGCTGATCAAGCAATTCTCTTTTGGATTTCAAAATTCATTCTTTCTTAGAAGGACAAAAAAAAAAAAAAAAAGAGGAGATTTTTTGAGATGCTATTAAGATATTAATCCACTCTCAAATCATCTGCCTAAAGCACCTCCATTGGTCCCAACAAGGGTGCTATGGCATGAGTTAGACTGCCCCCATTTAGCCTATTCAACTAATTATTCATGTCCTAACTCAATTCATTTACAAAATAAATATATATATATATATGTGTGCGCGCGACGCGGGTGCTCTTTTTGAGGCTGGAGGCATAGGCCTAACCCATTTCATAATGGGTCAAGTGCATTATGCCCACCTACAGCCAATGAGCTTACAAAATAGAGACTCGATCTAGCACAAATTGGATTAGGATATAGGTAGTTCAAAGTTGGCTCAACCGCAGGCACCACTAAAATATGCTTGCATTCATGACAGTCAAGGGAGCAAAGGGGCTAACATTAGGGTTTGTGTAATATTGATCCAATCTAGGGTGCATGCACCGTGGTTTTAGGACCCAACATAATCAGCCAATTGTAGTAGACTCCCATTCTGAGCATATGCTCTCGTGATATTTTTTAGAGATAATATATTCATAATTATAGTAAATGAGATCACTATCTCATTTTATGTATCTATATATATATATATATATATATCACACTAAAAGTTGGCTCAACCACAAGCACTCCTAAAATATGCTTGGATGCATGACGGTTGTGGGAGCAAAGGTGCTAATATGATTGAATTAGGATTAGGATTGGTGTAATATCGATCTAATCCAGTGTGCATGCACTGTGGCTTTTAGGGGATGAAGTGATCAACCAGCTAGCGTACGCTCCCATTCTGAGCATATGCCCTCGGGACGTTTTCTAGAGATAACGTATATAATTATTAGTAAATGAAATCTCTATCTCATTTTAAATGTCTATTATATCGGACTAAAAGCCGGCTCAACCACAGGCATTGCTAAAAATATGCTTGGATGCATGACGGTCAAGGGAGCGAAGGGCTAACATGATTGGATTTGGATAAGGGTTGGTGTAATGTTGATCTAATCAAGGGTGAATGCACATTGTTTTTTAGGGGATGACATGACCGGCCAGCTAGAGTACGCTCCAATTCTAAGCATATGCCCTCAGGATGTTTTCTAGAGATAATGTATATATAATTATTAGTAAATGAAATCTTTATCTCATTTTATATATCTATATATATCGCACTAAAAGTTGGTTCGACCATAGGCACTACTAAAAATATGCTTGGATGCATGACGGTCAAGGGAGCAGAAGGGCTACCATGATTGAGTTTGGATCAGGGTTGGTGTAATATCGATCTAATCCAAGGTGCATGCACCTTGGTTTTTAATAGCTGACGTAATTGGCCAGTTGGAGTACGCTCCCATCGTGAGCAACGGCCTTGTGATATTTTCTAGAGATAGCATATTCATAATTATTAGTAAATGAAATCTCCATCTCAATTCATGTATTTATATATATCGCACTAAAAGTTGGCTCAACCACAAGCATTGCTTAAACCATGCTTGGATGCATGACAATCAAGGGGGCTAGAGGGCTAATATGATTGAATTTGAATTAGGGTTCGTGTAATATCAATCTAATCAAAGGTGCATGCACCATGGCTTTAGGAGCTGACGTGATCGGCCAGCTGGAGTGCACTCCCATTCCGAGCATAAGCTGTCAAGATGTTTTTTGGAGATAACGTCGTCATAATTATCAGTAAATGAAATCTCTATCTCATTTTATATATCTACATATACATCAGTAAAAGCACCCAGACCACCTTCTATTAAGGCCTACTCATTGCGAATACTAAAAATCTAAATGCTACAAAAAACAAGTTTAGAAAGAATCACAAATTCTTATTTATTTTTTCCTCGGTGGACCGTCAATGAACTTTTTGTTGGAAAAAATGGATAAAGAACCATTATTTTGGTCATCTTTGAGCTAAAGTAAAAGTGGGACTCACTTATCACTTTATGTGAGAATACATGAGAATGTAATATACTCAATGAGTAGATTAATGACATGTATTGGGTTGCTTTGATCCATTAAGGAGTGAATGAGAAATTGCATCCTAAACACCATTAATTATTTATGGGCCTGGGCTTAGGATTGGGCTTCATGTGTGAGTTAGGCCTGGCTATGCCCACTACCCATTTATATATTTGTGGAGAAATTTCTTTTTTCCAAAAGGGGTATGTCCAAAGTGGTGTGTCCATTTGCATATGAAAGGGTATATCCAACCCAAGAGGTGTGTCAAAAGAGAAGCATATGTTCACTGAACAGTCACTTATAAACAGATATAACCCATGAAAGAGTCCTGAAGTAAGCTATATAAATCATCTTGTTCATGCATTTTTGCTTATTTCATTCACTGCTGCTGCATTACATTTGGGTCATCATTAAGATTCAAGAATAGAGAGTTCTATTGCACTGATTGGTTCGACTGTCACATAGGTTGTAGTGATGCTTCTTTGTATTCTCGATCATTATATCCTGGGAGACAAACGCCACTTAAGACTCGTAAGCACCGTTGTGGGGGAAAAATTTATCTTAATGACGTAGTGTTAAACACTAGCCTTAATCAGCCTTCTTCTGCGAGTTTATAGATTTCATGACTTCAACAACAATATTATGTTTTTGCCTTCAAACAGTAAGTGGATTTACATTATAGATTACATCATGTAATTCTGTTTAGTGGTTGTTTTGTTTCACTATAGTACAAACTTGTTTCCTAAATATTGAACTATTTCTATATGTACACAGAATAACACTTTTGACTAAGGTCAAAGGTCCTCAATATTCCTATTTATATTCTCAGTATTTCCAAATAGAAAGTAAACAAATCTTAAATAAAGTTTGTCTTTCAAATTATAAAGTAAAATATATACTAAAGGAATTGCATCCGTGAAAAGGTTTTACTTTACCATGTTTAATTGGTCATAAAGAGTGAAAAAAAGTAAGGTTTCAAATCACACACGAAATGTACTTTTACTTAGCAGCCCAAAAAACGATTCTCATAAAAATAAAAATAAAAACATGTAATGAGATTACCTTTTTATTTCATGGCCTCTTTTATTTCCATGCAGAGCTCTTGTGACCAATCCAATTCCTTATTACCAATTACCCTCCTTGGTTAATTTTAATTTGAACACCGGCTGCCATTGGAATTATCTAAATAAATATGCACAACAAGTAACCATGGATTAAACACAAGATCCTAAAACTAATGGGTAAATTCATTTTATTTTGACTAATGTTTGGCCTCTTCTATTTCCATGCAGAGCTCTTCATACATGGATTAAACATAAGATCCTAGATATATGTTCATAGTCATCTCCATGGTTATTCAGCATGAGGGTGGATCCCATTGGAGGTAGGCATTTTTACATTCCCATATTTCATAATATGGTTGATTTTGTAAATATCTTGAAAGATGCATTTCAGGTACAAGGAACTAGATTCAAAGGTAAGGTTGTTAGAATTTCAAACAAAGATTCTCCCCTATCTCACCCACTCAAAGGACTCCGGTCTTGACCTCTGTTTGGGTTCTAGGAGTCGTCCACGCTCATTCTGAAAATAAGTAGTTGTTCATTGTGTCAATCATACGAATAAAAATATTGTATAAAAGCCTTAGATGAGAACTGTTTTGTTGGGATTTGTTTAAAAAATAGTTCTTACAATCTACTTGAAAAATGAAAAGTTCAAAAAACATTAAAAAAATAAAAAACTGACACTTTTTTTTTTTTTTTTTTAATTTTGCTAAGATGGCCCGTGACCATTACAAAACTTGATGTTTTTATTACTACGGTGTCAAGAAATGTCTGTAACACCTGTGTAATTACTGTAGTTAAGAAGAAAGAAATGTCTATAACATCTGGTATCACCGTAAAATCAGACCGAACCGACCGAACCGGGCGGTTCGGATCGGTTTATAGTTGATTGGTTCAGTTTACAATTTGAAAATCATAAAAACCACTTACATCGGTTTGGTTAATGGTTTGGGTATCATAAAAACCCCTTAAACCGAACCGTCCGTGTACATTAACTTAAGTATTGCTTTTTTACTATTTTAGCCTTAGGGTTTCGTTCACTACTTTCATAGTTACATTCGACAACTCATTCTTACGTGAATTCAATACTCCCTCTATGCCTCATAGTTGATCGGTTATATGTCAATTTTTTCCCTGCTCTTTTTTCAGATTTTGAGATTTTATTTTCTTGGTTGGATTGTATAATCTCTATTATATAATATGATTGTGCTGCGTTTAGTCCAAACTCTCTTTTGGAGTATAATTATTTTTTATATGGATCACTGGAATGTTAGATTTTTATATTAAATGCAAAGGATGGGGTCTCATCATTTTGAAATTTTCAATGTCTGATAAAAAATAAAAAATAAACAACAGTTTAACTGACAAAACTGAACTGAACTGTTTGGTTCGGTTGGGTTCGGTTTAAATCTCCTCCATCGGTTGGTTCGGATCGGTTAATTAAAAAACCGACAGGTTCGGTTTAGTTATTAGTTTTAGTGTTAAACCAATCCGAACCGCCCATGTGTAGCCTTAAACAAAACAAAGGTAATTGAAAAGAAGGACAATTACATCATCTACATTCAAAACATATTTCACTACCTCTGTATTGGAAATGTGCTAGATAGAATTAATAAATGCCAACCTCAACTAATAGTCCCTAATTACATGATTATGAGTGTGATAAGTACACCGTCACAATGTCTCTATGTGGACAAATCCACATTAAAGCGCAGCAGACATTGCATGGTATTAAAAGCTCTAATGGCCTATTATCAGCCCCATTGATTTTCTTGAGCCTAACAAAACCGTCTCATTGATGAGAGGCACAATTTTTTCTCCATAATTATACACAACAACTTCCAATTTTTCTACTTTCATGAGAGATCACTGATCACCTATATTAAATATGTAAATCTTAGTAACCTCGTTTGCTCGTGCTGGAAAGCAAAGGTTTGAATGATTTATTTTATTGGAAGTGAAAAGTGTTGCGTATTATTTAATTAGATTGAATTTGGTGGCTATCTCGTATTGACCGCGTTTTGTGATTAAAATCTTTACCAAAAATAGAACCTACATTTTAGGGATGTCATGGGCCGAGTTGGGTCAGGACATACTAATTTCATACCCTCCACCCACCTCAAATAAAGATTCCATCCCAAGCCCATTCACTCTCGCGAGGAGTCTCATGTCATTAATTTTAAACTCACCCCGCAGCCTTCCATTGAACTCCAGGTGTGTTTCAACCAGCCCCATATGCAATGGGTCGGGTTGGGATGGGGTTTTGGTGGTATATTCATAATTTGAAATACTATATTAGAAAATAAAATATTAAAATGCTAATTTTATGAGTATTAGTTTTTTTTTTTTTTTCAAATAAGTAACAACATGCCACCTACAAATTTGGAAAAACCAAGGATTATAATTCACGGCATACCAACTCAACGGTGACAAGTTTTTTAACTCAACTTTAAATCCAATTCTATCCTGTGAATATATTTTCAATTTAACTCAAATCTTCATACAAGTTGGAAAAACACAAAGATATCACATTATATATGAAATCCCAAACTCCATCAACAACATAAAAGTTTCAATTTCCAAATTAATCAGCCCAATCGACTCAATTACTAATGGCTGTAAGTTGCGAGATTAACGGGCATTTGACCTATTAGGGTCGACAAGACTTGCCCTTGCACTTGTGAGAAGTTTTAACACGCATACCCAAATCTACCCCCAGATAGCTTACAAGCTGCTACAAAACCTGCCATTAGTAGGAGTGAGGTGGGGTCCGTACTTGTTTAAATTTGACTAATTGCCAAAGCCAGGATCTCATGTTTAGTAGAAGCAGAGAGATAATGTTTTATCCAATCAAAATTAGTTAATTTTGTAAAATATCTTCCTTGATTTTCTTATTTTAAGGAAACAATCGAGAGGGTGTATTTGCTGGCATGAAATTTCACATAATTAACTAGTTTTGATTGGACAAAACAATATCTCTGTGTTTCTACGAAACGGAGAGTCCATACTCTTAAGAAAGAGCGATTGGTTGGATCCAATAGAGTGAATAGGGCTACTTACACAATACATGGCCTTTTAGGTTTAGTTGAGCTGGTGGATACTTTCGTCGTTTTATACTTTCTTGTTTTGAAAACTAGGCTTCTCTAGGCTCTGTTTTCTTTTTCTTACTTAATTATTTAAATGTTTATAGCATTGATAATTAGAAGTCTTCAGATTTTAGGTTTTATTTGAAGTATTGGAATGACATAAATGCCCTCAATCGCGCAAATGTTAAGTCCTATTTTTAATCCTGCTATTCGTTTAGTTTCTAAATAAAGGTTGTCAATTATAATATAATATATTAAGCCGGAAGGTTTTAGATCTAATTTTGACTTTGCTTTTTAATTTTGACTAGAAGTTACAACTACTAGCAAGTTATTTTCGGTTTCTACAAACATACTCTTCCTCTACTTTCCACTAATATACTTTCCCTACTTATGGACTCCCATCTTCCCCCCCTTTTAACATACTTAGATTCTTATCTCTTCATGCATACCCGTGATTAGCACGGGTTTTTGTGCTAATTAAAAGAGTCCGATAAGCCAATTAAAAGTGATGATTCTTCACTCAGCCATCCACACCAACTAGGACTCACTTAATTAAAAAGCGATGATTCTTTTTATTAGGTTGAGCCTTTTATTTTTTCTTTTTCCTTTTTCAAATCCTTCCAAGACTAGATCATATTTATCTTTGATCAATCAATCAAACTCACTCTTTAATTAGAGGTTTTAGATTAACCTTTTACCTTTCTGACTGAATTGATATTTTCTGTCTGACCCAACCCATTGCACACTTAGAGCCCGTAAATGCTCCAAGTACATTAGAGAATTAGCTGTGGTCAACCAAAGAATTACATATAACATCGGCATGTATAAGCTCTATCTGTATTCAACACAAGTATTAATTGAGTTAAAATTTTCAACTCAAACCAAACACAAAAGTTAAAACAGCCAACTCAAACTCTTAATTAAAATATTTATTTTAGGCTAAGCTGGCACATTATGGCCCAATTAGTTAGGTTGGCTCCCTTTACCAAAAAAAAGAAAAAGAAAAAGAAATAGTTAGGTTGGCCAATGGGAGGTCGAACCATAGGAAGGACTCAATCCATTTATCAACTTTTAATTACATAGCCCATGTTTAGCAGGGTAGAAGTTTAAAAAACAAGAGTGTTTGGCATGCAATTTTGCCCTCTATCTGTTTTAGAGGAGTAGAGGCAAATCATTTTAAAATAAAGAACCTCAATTGTGAACTGGTTAAAATAAGAGCCTTGAATATTTTTTTGTATGGCTATTTTTTTTTTAATCTATTTTGGATGACTATGTCAAAATAAGAGTAAAGACTCAGAGATTATGGCTTTAAAAATCTAAATTCTAAAAAAAAAAATACAATTAAAACTTTTCATTACATGGAACTTTTTGCATCATTTGATGACTTGATTTTGGTGAAAAAGGCTACTTTAATAAATTATAAATATCAGGGATAGAATACAAGTTTCAATATTATATGGACTTTCCCATAATCAAGGCTAAAGGCCTGAGAGGCAATAAAATAATTCTTAAGTTGGGGAAACAAAACATACTATATAAAGAGTAGGGCAAAATGATAACTTCCATAGTTTGATATGGATAGCAGAATGGGGCCCAACGAGCAGGGCTCTGTTCCTAGAAACTAGAAAGGTCGCCTCGTATTCCAAGCGCTAACCACAAGAAACGACAAAAGAGTTTTTTGAAAAGGAGCGCTGATGGAGGCGATTGCTAATCACAATTTTTACGTGCTTGAACGTCCGAGTTCTCTCATATTTTCTGCTGCTGCTCTGTCATGGTGATATTTCGTTCCCTCTGCCTCCCCTCTTTTCCAGGTTCGGCCTCTATATAGGACGAGAATAGAGTGCCACGTGTATTGAGAGAGAGGTCCTCAACCACTTCTGGTCCCACCCTGGGTCAGTCAGTGGTGAGCGCCCCCTTTACGATTTTGTCAGCAGAAGAAATATTGTCTCAGGAAATAGAATAGTAGCTTTCACTTCAGTGTAGGCCCCAACGGACGGTCTACCAATCCTTTCTAGGGCGGACTAATCCTTTGAATATGGGGAAGTAGGGGAAATTCGCTGTAGCCCCACGCGGTATCTCATTTCATTTTGTGACTAAGGTCGCAAAAGGGGTCGGTTCTAAAGTGGATATGAACTCGTATCCGTCTCTGAATAACGATTTTAACTTCGGATTTGGTTTTGACTCAACCTTATTTTGTTAGTTTCACACTAAATCTTGATAAAAAATAAATTTAGTTTCAAAATTAAATTATAATTTTTTTTATTAAAATAAGTATATCATTCAAATTTATAATAGTGCATCAAGTCTACTACCTCTGCTATTATATATAAAAATATTAAAAAAAAAAGTGAATTTTGAGGTGTGATATACAATATCAAAGCCTCTTATGCTTGGTCTTGGATTCTAGGGTTGAAACCTATATGGATTTTGAATCGATTCCGTTTATTAATTGAAATATAAATTGAGTTTTGAATCTAGACCCGTTTATTAATTAGAACCTAAAATAAATTTCAGATCTAATTTTTTTCAGTTTAAAACTTTTGGATATTCAGAGAATGAAATAGATAACTATTTGCAACCTTATTTATAACCTGTAATCTTAAAAAGACATAGCTAAGCTCTACCCTTTTTATTTGATACTTTACTAAAATAATAAAATTTAAATAAAATTTAAATTATTTAGATATAATGTCACATCAAAATCAACTTAATTGAAAACTCGAAGAAGTCAAAGCCATCTACGCTACTTTGCAGTAAAAGCATGAAAGCATCGCAAAGACGGTAAGGTCCACCTATAATCCAACCCATAATCCAACCCACTCCTGTGCCTTTTGTCCGCACTCAACAAAAGTGTCAGAACTCTTAAATTAGGAGCTGCTTCCAATTTGACGCTGATGGGACAATCATCATTAAGTTCGATCCGATTAGGGGTAAAAAATTAAAAAAACTACAAATGCAAGGCGTCGGGCCATTGATATTTAGCCACTTATTGGGCCACCCGCCCTTTCCATGATCATTACACCGATATTTTTGCCACGGTCACACTCACTCATGTTTGTTTACGGGGATTCCAGAATTCACATTGGGGGTAATTCTTCTATTGCTTTCCAGAAATTTCTCACGTAATCAAATACAACCTAGTATTTGTAAAGCTAAAATTTGGAAAATATCAAATTTTCCACTTACCCGAGTGGGAAGGGGTTCGGACCCGACGTACCACCTAGATAAATAGGATCCTCACTTTAAAGGGCTTATTTTGTGTACACACTCTTTCAGCTGGAAAGGAAAATTGTCACATAAGCAAATTTCATAGAAATAAGAATTTTGGAAAAAAATTTATGTAAAATTTAGAAATTCATGTTTGGTGCAAAAAAAAAAAAAAAAAATTCCTCATTAAATTGGTTCTAATGTTGTTTGGTGCGGCTGTGGATTCCTTATAGAAAATCAAATTTTCTTATTTTGTGAAACAATTTTTTGAAGAAAAATAACATAACATGTATATTATTAATTCAACATCAAATAATAGTTCATTTAAAGAAATAAAAAATGAAAAAATTGTAGGGTTTTTTGTTGAAATGGACAGGAGTGAGGAAAAGAATGAGAAGTTTCCGTAGAATTGTTCGGCACCAAACATTGACGAGGCAGAAAAGCGTTTCCGGAGAATTGTTCGGTACCAAACACCTGGAAAATAAATCTTCCATGGAAAACCACTAACTTTTCAACAGAAAAGTGTTACACAAACATGCTCTCAAGCATAGGATCCACTTTTCACTGGAGGAGGCCCCACTGCATTTGATTAAATCCAAACCTCTAATACATAGTCAACTGCATTGTTATTGCATTTTAATAATGTTATTAAATCTAATTGCGGGGCCCACTCTCAATAGAGCGACAATGCTAAAATGGAGATGGTAGATTGATTATAGAGGAATTTATAGGAAAAGTCCCCGTAGTACTCCGTATGTCTTACCAGGTCCTCATATCATCTTGGACATGAGAGGGGTCCTCATGTGGCCATTTTATTTTATTTTATTTTTGTTATTTAGCGATATGGTCGATATCGACCATTTTGCGATTGTTGCTCTCGATTTACAGAACCTAAATAGAAATTGGGTTTTTCTCTCTTGGTTGCTAGTGCTGCTCTAGAGCGTTGGGTGGGGCTAGGGGAGGCAGGGAGAGGGAGGGGACGAAGGACTGGAGGCCGGCGAGCATGGGATCATCTTCGTCATCGGAGGAGGGAGGATTGCCATGGAGGGATGAGAGGAGGGAGAAGAGGGAAGGGCAAACAGATACGAGGTTGTAGGAGGAAATGAGGAAGATGACTGGGCTTGCAGGTAATGGGGGAGGGAGGGGATAAGGGCCAAGGACCTGAAGACCCAAGGTGAGTGAAAGGAGACGAGGGCGGAGGATCTGCAAGTGGATTTGCAGATTCTTCTTTTTTCTTGTTATTTCGCGATATAATCGATATCGACCATTTTGTTGTATTCAGCAAATAAGACAGCTATATGTTAAAGAAAATCTGACCATCAGGATGGTCGATATCAACTATTAGGATTGTCGATATTGACTATATCGCAAAAAGACAATAAATAAATAAATAAAATGGCCAAATGAGAACCTCTCCCATGTCTAATATGATACGGGGACCTGATAAGACATATGGAGTCTTACGGAGACTTTTCCCATAAATTCCTCTTGATTATATATGTGAAAACCATTGAGGAGAGGGTGAATATTGAAAAGTATTTATGTGGCCTCCACTGAGAGGCTCTGACAAGAATGGTTAAATAAAATATTTTAATATGGCATGAGAGTCAATTGGTCTTGAATTCGAGTCAAAAGGAGAACTGGGTCGGCCTCTACTAACATCTAGAGGTTTTGGTATTAATGATTAGCTAAGAAAAATTTATAAAAAAATATTTATAAAAACAACTGTCCTAAACTAAAAGACGGTTCAAGCATTGGCCCATACCAAATATTTTCATTATGTCGTTTTTAATGTTAGAGTTCTTTGGGCATTCAAGACGTTTTTTTGGTTCCTGTGATTGCTATTTTGAGTGACTCAACTTATCCAAATTCCATCCCCTTAAAGCGAGCAAACTTAATTTTTCTAAAATATTGAAGAGTAGGATTCAGACAGGACAAGGTGGCATTTCATTGCCCTAAAGTGTAAAACATCTCTGACGATATTTTTGTTTTGTAAGATCTATTGATCATTTCAGGCCTTCTATCTAAATCTTTCTTCTTTTTATTTCTTATAATAAGGATCACTTGATCAATCCGAATAGATCATCCAAATCCCAACTCCCACCAACCTGTATGTCATTAGATCCGTTAGGGCTTAGACCATTGGATTGATGGTCGATTTTTCTTTCTTTTGATATAAATTGTTAATTTGTGGAGCATTGAATTAAGGTGCTAGGATGATCTGATAGACCTGAAGTTTTATTGAAATCTATTGATCTCCACTTTCCCAATCCAAGTGGACTCCCATAAAGGGGCTCACGGGGCGCACAGGTGATCAGACCCGTCTATAAAATTGAGACTAGACTCATGCACTAAGAAGCCCACCCGGCAGAGAACGGTCACTTACCTCAATGGTAAGCGGCAACAGTTCTTACCTAGCCACCCAGGGTTCAAACCTTGGGTATGCCACTTTTTTTCACTTATGTGGGTTTTCCTCTTGCTTGTACAGACTCCTTTTCCACTTGTATGTGCATTTGTTCTTCCCGCGTGCGTGGGCCTTCTCTTGAGTCCCCCTTCGGCTGCATTTGAAAAAAAAAGAAAAAAAAACAAAGCTAATATTGAACTTTGTTTGTTTTGTTTTGGTTGGTGGCCCCCATGCACCTCAAGGAAACCCCGTCGGAACAACTAGCTGGCATGTGAAAAGGCTGAGGGAGCAGATGACATGCAGCACAAACGCAGCTTTTAAAATTTTATGAAACTTCCACGTCATGACGGCTTTAGTTGGTGGACACACCGGCGTCGCTTTTTCTGATATGAACTTACTATTAATGAAGTTCATTTTATGCCCCTGATGATTATTTTACAATGGAGTTAACTATCTACCCTTGAGAAACCCAAGCCATTGACACTCATCTAATCCCATAAAATCAGGATTGCTCTCAACTTTTAACTGATTGATCACCAATAATTACTGTTGAAATCAATTATAAAAACAAATGCACAAAAAGAATTAAAGACCCCCCGAGGCTAATGGGCTAATGGTGGGTGCATGGTCATGGATCTGCAGTGGAATGGAACTGGTAGGGGCTGATGTGTTGCCTTGTCAATGGTACGTTGGATAAACGCTACATCGCCGGGGCCGGCCATCTATGTTTTTGATTTCTTATGGTAAAGGCCATGTATATTATGCATGTTAAAGTGGAATGGAACTGTCAAGTTTCTCTTTTATCCTTTCATCTAATCCTCGAGTTTGATCAAGACCCTTTAAAGGTCACCGAGGAATCTTTTTCTCTGGTCAAACACAAAGAAAGGAGTAAAGAGAAAAGGGGGCCTTTCCTTTTCGTTTTCCTTTCCCTTTTCTTTTTTAATTAAGTATAAAAAAAAAAAGCACATTTGATCGATCAATTGGTGCCCGATTTAATCGTATTCATTGGTTGTCTAAGATCAATTCAAGCCCTCAGGCACAAATCATTTCTGTGATATGGCACAGGAACTTGGCTGTAGACCGTGACCGTCATGGATCTGGTCTCTTGTTGTGACTAGGTACTTATTTCTCATCTCTCCTCAATTCAGTTCTCATTAAAATGGAGCGATTATAAAAACACCCAAGAAGTCAATTACCTAAATATAATGGCTTTAACAGTTGTAGTTACAATCTCAATGGCTCTCACTATCATTTCTGATAGTATATGATTCCAATTTGATCTCCACCCTTATAAGGTACCTCAATTGTTACATGTCCATTTCATAGGTCCCTCCTTGAATACTAATTTAGAAGAATGCTGGCATGATTTTCAGGGCAAGAGCTAGACTAGTTCCAAATATGAAGGGGGTCTCACCATGGTTTACCACATTAGTTGGTTCCGGCTTTATTACCAATGTTGATTTGTCACTAGATTACCAATATATATATATATAGTGACTTCCATTTATAGTTTCTAAAGTTGGAAAAAAACTGGGACTAAAATGTACAGGTTTAACTTAAACCTGGCTAGTTTATCATATGGGTTGAAATGTCATTTGAAATCCACCTCAAAAGTTGAAATGATCTACAGGAACCTTGAGAATCACTGGTCCTCCTACATTTGAAGTTAGACTTTAGTAATTGGAAGATATCAAGAGGCTTTCGAATAATCCAAAAAAAAAGAAAAAGAAAAAAAAGCCACAATGTGATATGTTCAAAACAAGATGTATATATTGGAAAAAAGAGACAACCATATGAAGGTACATGGAAAGTCAAGTTCTTCTTCTTCTTCTAAGGGGCTATTAGAGTCACTTCTTTAAAAGTCAAAATTGTTGTAAATGGGGTGGATGAGCTAGGACAGCTAAAATTTCAACAATCCTCGAAATTTTGACCCAGATCAAAATCAATCACTCCAAAGTCCAAACTCTTTAGGCCCACTATGAAACCCACTCCTTAGTTGGATCAGCCGTTCAACCCGACTTATTGCAAGATAAAACCCGTTTTAAAAATGAATTCTTAGTTATAGAACATGGAGTGGGCAATTCATCCAGCTGAACTCAATCAAACGATTAAAATTGTGCTACTAGTTGGAAGGATTGTTTCATTTTTTTTATTATCCTAATTTGCCATTTTTAGTTACCATGACAAATTCCCAGAACTCAGGCCCATATCATATTAGATGTGTTGAGACTTTATCGAGCCGAGCTAATTAATTAGTTCTCTCTATGGTTGGGGTCAGAATATTAACCTTGGGCCTGCCACAACTCTAAAGTCCTGCCCAAGCACATAACAGATGGGTTGAACCTTGGGTGGTTCTTGGGTGGCGTGATCCATATGGAACCCTCGATGGGCCTAAACTCTAGTGAACCTTTTACAATACTCAGCTCATGGATTCATGTGCTCGAATTTGCCATGTAACAAGTTTTTGAACATTGCCATTAGATAGGTACCAGTTGTCCGAAAACTCAGTTCGGCACCACCATCACAAACAAGCAAATTAGGCCCACCTCACCATAGGAAAATTTGTAGGGCTCACCCCTGCCAATTTAATTTAGTTGGCATTACCAGATGAAAAGGTCCTCTTGTAGATTGAGGTTAGCCAAAAGATACTGCCATTGTAGATATTCCTGACCGTTTGTCAGGGCCCTAAAGTTTAATAGGAATTACCCAATCCAATCCCTGACATAGGCTTCTGTCTAAGTCTGGCCCATTTAGTTAGCAGAGGTAATTATGATTAAAGTCATGGCCTCATGGGTCTAATAACAATAGACAAGTAGGGATCCAGATAAATTCTATGGTCCCTGGTCAGCCCTCTTGTAATAATGATGGTGGACGTCCCCATCAATTGGGTCCAATGCAAAGCGTCGACCCACGCACATATATTTAGATATCAGGCCCAAACCAGGCCAACTGGAGAACGCCTAAAACCAGGACAGATTCATTCTAGTCCTGTGGCTGGAGTGAGTCTCTGTTAGAAAAAAGGGAAAACTGAGCCCAAGCTGATGGAGAATAGGATGGATACCATTTGATCGGTGTAGTCAAGTCAGCCCAAGCTGATGGAGAGTGAGATGGATACCATTTAATTGAGCCCATAGAGAAAAACCAAATGTGTAGTTAACAAGAAAGCTCTCAATTGGCCTAAATCCAGCCAAGGTTCTGCTCAGATCCAAGTCCATTCATTGGAGTCTTGATAGCATCCCAACGGATTGGACTGGGATATATATTATGGTCCATAATCCCTATGGTGTCCAATGGACTCTTTTAGGCCCTTTAAATATTTATATCTATGTATTCGATATTTAACACATACATAACAAAGTCTGTGTGGCAGATCAGCTGGTCATGATATCAAATGCCCTTTCAGGGATGAGAGTGCTTGAGTTTCAGTCCTCAGAAAAAAGAAAAGAAAAAGGCGTAGTGTGCCAAATGAAACAATATTTACTTATGCCAAATGAAACAATATTTACTTAAAAACATAAGTATGTCACATTGAAAGGGAATTGTATAATTTTCCAACATAAGTATGGCCCGCCCAAGGGTTAGTTTCATGTTGAATTTTACCCCCAACATCTGATTTTTTTACTTTTCCTTTATTGTAATTTGTAAATGTACAAGGTTTTTTTAATTCTTTTTTATTTTTATTCTCTAAAAAGATTGTAAGGTCTTAAAGGTAGTCCTATTTAAAGACCTTCAAGAAGTTAAGATAAAAATAGTTCTCTTCTTAGTGGAGTAGGTCGGGTTTGACCAAACCACTTAAATATCTTTATCATTATCCGCACTTATTTTAATTTTTAATTTTAATACCGAAAATACGAAAATTACTAGAAAAAGAAGAACTAAGAGGCACACCGAGCACGGCATGGCCCGTCACGGGCTGTGTCTGGGAATGGGCCTTACCGGCCTGACTTGTGCCCTTTCTTGTTGAGATTTGGATCGGCCCAGCCTCTTCCGTTTGACATCCCTCTGCTCTGAAGTTGCTAGCAAGCTTTAGATGGGTAAACTTGAGCGTAGCCATTTCCAAACGGGCAGGTTTGGATACGAACTAATTTCCTTTTGGGCAAAATCCCCAACTTGTATTCATTTATTGTAAACGGAATTGGCCCAAGACATAGGTGAGTAAATTCGGCCCATTAAACTGTTAGTTTCAAAGAGCAAGTGTTTATCCCAATTTGGGCTTTTAATTTAGAAACAACTTAAAACTCTAACCTTAGATAAATTGAGTCCATTTTGTTAGTTGTCACATGTTTGGTGATGCACCCTTATTTAAGGACCCATTTTCTCTGGAATCTTTACTTTTATATCATTCAATATCTTTCTTATATATCTATCATCATCAAAGTCTTGTCCTAGTTATGTTAAAGTCAACTACATAAAATTTTTTCTTATCATTTTAATCTTTCTAATCTTTGTCTAGTATTTTATTATATGAAAATTTTAATGTACATTTATCTCTCACCATATTATGGTGAGGGCAACACAGTGCATCTGACTTTATGATCCATCTAAACTATCCACACACATGCGACTCCTAAATTACACTAAGCCCATCGAGTTTTTGCTAATCTAAATGGATTAGACCGTTGGGTTGGGAGTCAAGTTCCAACTTTAATATAAAGTAATTTAATTTGTAAGCCATAATGAAAAGGTTAGAGGCACGCCTAGATTGGCCCCATACTTGATATATGGGCCCATTTAGGATGTCTCTTTCCATCCCCCTCAAGTCTAATGATCAGTGGAACCTTATGAAACGAGGGATGGATGTACATGCCCTCTTTTTTCGTTTTATCTTTTCCGAATGCCATGATTTTATATTTCAATTCATAAGTTAAACAGCTTGAAGTTGAACCTTGACACTGAAATTATATAACGAACTGACATAAGCGCATTCTTGCTCAACTGACATTACAGTCGTCTTACAATCATTTTATATAGAGCGGTAATTGAATTAATAACCAGTTCAACCATTGGCTCCTCTTCAATTGGGGTATCTATTGCTAATTTATAAATCAGTGATGTGTTTTAATTGTATTGTTTAGAGAAAGAGCGTCATATTCATCAATTTTAAAGGGAGAGGAGGGTACAAACCATCCTGCCGGCAGTTTGAAGGATAAGACTCTGAGAAAGTGGAACTCTATTTTATTCCAAAAAATGCCTAGGACCACATTCATTCACCTAGCTTCTCTCAGACCTCACATGTGGATGAATATATTATGTTTATCTACAGAAATCCAACGCATGCAATCCACGTACTATTGTTTTTTACGACGAAACTTGCTCACAGGAGGTTTGCCCAATCCCAACTGGTATTTGTCTTGAAGCCCAGAAATCCTTTGGAGCTTGTCAGAAACACTTTCTAAAAAGGTAAGAAGCCTCCATGACAGTTATCAACATTGTGATTTTGCATTGTTTGCTTCAAAACCTACTTGTTTTGAAGATCCAGTTCAAAAGAAAGAGTGGAATGATGCAATGAAAGCAGAAATTAATGCAATTGAGAAAAACAAGACATGGAGATTGGTGGACTTGCCTCCGGGAAAGGAAGCCATTGGACTAAAATGGGTTTACAAGTCCAAGTTCAACTCAGATGGGTCTTTACAAAAACATAAAGCCCGTTTGGTTGCAAAAGGGTATGCTTAAGTGCCAGGTATTGATTTCTTTGAAACATTTCCCCCTGTTGCTAGAATTGATACCATTATAACTGTCATAGCTATTGCTGCACAAAGAGGATGAAAGTCTCTCAGTTTGATGTCAAGTTGGCTTTTCTAAATGGGGAATTACAGGAGGAAGTGTATGTGGAGCAACCACATGGTTTTGAAATTAAAGGGTTGGAAAACAAAGTGTATAAATTGAAAAAAGCATTGTACGGACTAAAACAAGCTCTAAGAGCTTGGTACGGAAAAATTGATAAATATTTTCTTGACAATGGGTTCCAAAGAAGTGAAAGTGAACCAACCCTTCATATGAAATCGAAAGATATAGATGAAATTCTGATTGTGTGTCTCTATGTGGATGACATGATTTTTACTGGCAATTCTCTTCCATTGATAAATGAATTCAAAGGAAAAATGATGTCAAAGTTTGAAATGATTGATTTGTGCCTTCTGCACTATTTTTTGGGAATGGAAATCATTCAAGACCCATATGGTATTTTTCTGTGCCAAGAAAAATATGCAAAAGATTCGTTGAAGCAGTTTCACATGTCAAATTGCAATCCTGCAAGTACACCAATGAATACAAATAAAAGGCTTGTGTTAGATGATGGTGTTGAGAAAGCAGATGAAAAAGAATTTCGAAGCATTGTAGGTGGGCTGATTTATCTCACTCATTCAAGGCCTGACATAATGTTTGCAGTAAGCTTGATTTCAAGATTTATGCACAAACCGAGTCAATAGCATATGAGGGTAGCAAAAAGAGTTTTGTGCTACATCCGTGGAACCTTGAGCTTTGGACTAAGGTATCAAAAAGTAAGCAATTGTAAACTTATTTCCTATACCGACAGTGATTGGGTTGGTTGTGCAGATGGCAGGAAAAGTACATCAGGGTATGCACATAGCCTTGGATCCGGAATTATATCATGGGCATCGAAAAAGAAACAAACTATTGCACTTTCTTCTTCAGAAGCAGAATACATGGCTGCTACAAGTGTTGCATGCCAAACGGTATGGCTTCGAAGAATCTTGGCTGATTTGAAGGAAAAGCAAGATGAAGCTATTATTATGTTCTGCGACAACAAGTTTACAATTGCAATGACAAAGAATCTAGTTTTTCATGGAAGGACCAAGCATATAGAGATTCGTCATCATTTCATTCGTGAGCTTGTGGTTAGAAAAGAAATCAAGGTATAATTTTGCAACACCGAAAGTTAGCTTGCAGACATTTTCACAAAAGCTCTTCCAGTGGCAAAATTTTACGAGTTGCGGTACTTGCTTGGTGTTAAATGCATTTGAATTAAGGGGAAGTGTTAAAAAAAAATAAAAATTCAAATAGCATTCAACGGTCATGTGACTGGGTCTCATTTTGTTTAGTGAATTGTTGAATAAGTTAGATGTCGGAAAAAGTCCTGTACACGTTGATGTACACGTTCTGGTAAGTTGAGTAGTGACATTGTTTTTTAGCTCCTTCAGTCTCGTGTACATGCGACACATGTAAGTTTTGTCTTCACATCTCAGCTAGCTCCCAACAGAGATAAGATGGCAAAAAGATGTAGGGTGTCCCACCTCCAAAATCCAAATCATAGAAAGGAAATCTCAACCAACTATCAACGTCAATGTTTGGACACAACACCATCTTCTACGCAACAGCAGTAGGCACCATATCCTTCACCACCTCTTCGTTGCTCGCAAAGTCGATAAACGACTTAAAGTAGTCGTCATTGACCTTAGCGACCGCAACGTGTATGAGCTTGGCCGCGTATTGCACTGGCTCCTTCACCTTGGCTCGTGGGAATGCCCACAACACCAGGTTCCCAAAGTACTCATTTGGCACGCGAGGGTTCATCCTCTGAGGCCCATTCACAGAAATCCTCACATGGTTCGTCTCGAACCCATTTAGGCCACGAGCCTGAGTGATGGCTCTCCACAGGTGAGCCACCAGGCTCTCGAACGTGCCATATGGCCTGTTTCGACCTTCAGAAGCCTTGGCCTTGAGCTTGGTCAGGAACTCCATGTGAAGTGGGCCTTGTGGATGATCAATCCGTCTGATGAGTCGTCCGAGTTGGCATATGAATATGGGTGGTCCTTGATTAGTTTCTTGCTCATGTACTCTATTCTTTCGTGTTCGTACTCGACAATAGGTGGCCCGCGAGGGGTGAAGATGGTGCGGTCGAAAAGAGGCAGTGGGCCTATGTCGAGGCCTCTGCGGGCTCGTCCCCAAGCGACGAGAAAGTTGCTGGTTGCAAGTCCGTCTGCAATAATGTGGTTGGTTGAGAAGCCTAAGACCATGGAGTCGCAAGTGAATCGGGTGAGCTGGACGCTCTTCCATGCCCTTGAGGGTGGGGTGGAAGTTGAGCAGATCCATGGAGGGTTTGAAGGGCATGGCCTGGTTGAGTGTGCCGTCGGCCGAGGCCTCGACGAACCTCATGCCCTCATCATTTAGGAGAATGGCCGGGCAACATTGTTGTCCGTCCCAAGCCTCCCAGCCCATTCTCTATAAATGGCTAGCACCTTCTGCAGCCCCGTTTGTATGGTGGTGTTTGCGGGTGTTGGTGGCTTAAAGACAGACGACGGCAACGTGGGTGTTGTAGTTGACCTTATCGAATATGCTGAGAGGAATGGAGTCAACAATAGAGGGAGGTTCGCCATCGTAAATGGGCTTCAGGATTATTGAACTTTTCGTTTGCACCTTCATGTCTTTTGTAGGTTATAACTAATCGAGATGGGTTTTGAGATGCTTTTCAGGTTATATTGATTGCTTGTATAGAGCAGGAAGGGATCACCACCTGGTTGGTGGTTGGCTGGACTCCCCACGTTCCACTTAATTTTAAATAAAATGATGATTGTAAGGATTTTGTTGACTTGTGATGATTCAACTAATCCAAGAGAAAACTATATATATATATATATATATTTAGGATCGGAGTGTAATAAAATATTATTTTGGAGACTTACATAACTATCTTTCCAATTAGTACACACATAACATCAGTTCTTAACCGTACTTATTCCCTCTAATTAAAGATGCATTTCACCATTATCAACTCTCCAGTGTATCGAGTCGAGTCAATCGAGTCAAGTCTGGTAGAAAGATATTATTATGTGGTAGAGATTTAAAACAATAAATATAACCATCGTTTTTCACCCACCAGCAGCCAACTGGACCGCAAAAGATAGGGCCTACATATGTTCTAGGAGGATTGGCAGATCAGATGAGAGTAATGAGGGGCTACCGCTCATTTTTATTGGCAACTGCCTGTTTTGTACTGAGCCATAATTTCAACCACCAGTTTGTACTTTATATCCACTGCAACGCTTGTTATGAGACCTGTTTTTTAGGATGCTTGTTACGAGAGAGCTGGTGCAAAAAAAAGGATGGTTTAAATATTAAGTCCATTAGCACAATTACATACTAATTTTATGGATTCTCGAAAATATAAATGATTCGATATTGAATCTATGTTCGAGAAATGATCCTGTTTATTTCCATTAAAACCCACATGGTCATTGTCAGAACCATGCATCTTTGTTTTGGTAAATACACAAATTACTCCATCTATATATATATGCAGTATCCAAAAGATGAATCACATACCCGATAATGTTAGTAAGGCCCATTGGCGATTTCGATGCACGATCCACGATCTTATTAAGATTTTATGTCTGCTTCTAATCCACATCCATCCTCATGACCTCATATGAAGTTCACAATTGCTGTCTCTTAAATGCTACAATGGTGTAAGATTTATGATCAAATCAAATGTGGCCATCGTAAGCTTTTTGTCGGTTAGATCCATCCACTTGTTAGAGGGTAAACTTTAATTTCCATTAGTAGGATCCATTACCAAATTTCTCCGATTAGGTATTTTGGATTTCTTCTAATTTCAGTTTATCTAGTTTTGCTATTTATTTTGAAAAAAAAAATAATATTTTTGATAGATGGGTAAGATTTTCTGTGACAGATATTGTTTGAGCTATAGTTGAGTCTTTTTTACCGCAAAAGATATCTAATTATTTTTTTAATATTGACTCGTATATTAAATTCTAGTCAATCCTATCATCCCAACTTCCTTATTTGTGGCCCACAAGTTGATGTTTTCGAAGAATATAACATGGGGATGCATAGATCATAGGAGATATTTTCAAAGAGTTACGAGCATGTAGGCGTGGGTAATTTTTCATGGCATTTTATCTTTTTGAGGATAATAAAAATTAAAGACTTCATTTTTATTCTCTTTTTCTGTTGTTTGGTGATGTAAAATGTTTTCTGTAGTGAAATGTCTTTTCACTTTTTTTTTTGCTAGAAACTGCTGAGAATATATATATATATATATTTATTTATAATTTGGGTTTCTCGAGAAAACGAGAAACAACTAAATTAAATACTTTAATCTTATGAATAAATAAATGCTTGCATGTGGGAGCCGGTACCAATGAAATAAAAGCTGATTTGGCCCTAAATACATGCGAAAGGTTTACTTTATTATTTTGAGCCCCCGTCTCCTGTCAAACAATCAATTTGTGGCCCAATGACTAACAAATTATTTGGCGTCTGTGTGCTGAAAGCCTAAAATGCACTGGAAAGTATACTATCTTTGAAGAAGTAATGAATTGATTTTCCAGGAAAAAAATGAGGTTACTTTATTGTTTGGGAGGTTTGCTTCTCAATTTTGTCACACTTAGCCCTTGTTTGGCATCTGTATTTTTTTGCCTCTAATCCTCTAATTCTCTAAAGTGGGTAGAGGTTTTTAAATTAGAGGTGTTTGGTAGTGATTTGTAGCCTCTTCCCACTCTAGAGTGAAAGCGGCAAAGCCTCTAAAAAGGAAATGCCTCAAATTGGGGCATGTGGAAATCAGAGGCAATGCCTCTTGAAATAGTAGAGGTGGAGCCCAATTTTGATGACAAAAGTGCCCCTTGGCGAACTTTTATTGCCAACGAAAATCCTTTGAATAAAAGCCCTCTCACTTTTCGTTCTTTCTGCAACCTAAAACCACCGACCTTGCCTCTTTCTCCTTCTGCGAAAACAAACCAGCGTGGTGCTCCGGGCGACAGCGGCTTCACCGGAAACAACAAGAAACCTAGGCCCCTCCATCGATTTTCTATAGTTGATAGGGACCACCCCCTATTTCTTTCTTTGGTCTCTATTTCCTCATTCTACAACCAGCACACCCCTTTCTTCTCCGACACCGATAGGGAGCTGAACCTTCCTCCTCCTATGCGATCCTTTTCTCTTCAACCACACAAAAACTCGAATTGGCAGCTTTGCTCCTTCTGATCTTTGCAGTAGCAATGGCCCACCTTTAGATTAGTCTAACCCAGCCTCAATGATAGTGTTCGTCTCAGGTGATGGATTTGAGTTGCAGAGCGTGGACGGATCGGATCTGTCGATTGGAGAGAAATGATGGAGAGTTGCATAATTGGTTTTGATTTGACAAAGATGATGATGGGCCTGTTTGGATGGGTGGAGTTTGAAAAAAGATTTGGGTGAGATTTATAGTATGAGATGATATTTGGGGGGAATTTGGTTTTGTTTACTGTATTGGATTTTGCGTTTTGACATAGTTGATTTAAGTTTCAAAAATAAATAAATAAAATAAATTTAAGTTATTTCTTTCACCCAAAATGCAAATGGGTTGGACTCATGTGACTATCAAGGTAATTAATAGATGGGAACTGTAGTTGGTTTTGATTGAATCTTAAGTCCAAAAGCTACACCCATGAACAATAAATTGAAATCGCATCACAATGTAGGATGATTTGGATGCAATTCTATGCTACTATATATTTCATAAGCACAATCTAATGTTTACTTATTCACTCTGTTGGTTCATGGGCCTACATTGTGCTGTATGTTTGGCTCATTGTGGGTATTGGTCCTATTTGGGATGCATCTAGAAGTTCATTACTGTGGGTATTGGTCCTATTTGGGATGCATCTTTAAGTTCATTACAGATAGAAAATACTTCAATTGATTGCCTAGGTTTAGTAATCAACAAAGTTTCCTTCAATTATCAGATTCTATCAATTTGGTGTTCAGACAAGTTGTTGTTGAATGGATCTATGTTGAATGTGAACTTGAGGGCTAATGCTGTTTGTGTTCTTCAATAATTTATGAAGGTGGAAAATGTACATAGGTTCTTTTTTTTACATAATGACATAAACTACTCCTCTAAAAAGAGGCAAATCCTTCTAAAAAGAGGCAAATAGAGATTATACCAAACGGTCTATTTAAAGTAGATCTTTCATTACCAAAAACACTTTTTTTATTGTAGTATCTTTTTTGTATGACTCTTGTCTTAATGACTCTATTTTGAATGGTCTGTTAGGAAAAGAGTAGACATGTCAAACAAGGCCTTACTATTTTTAGGAAAGAGAAGATAAGTTGGTTATTAGAAGATCACCTTACTGGACACTTGAGGCCATGCCAGTCGTGGGGAGATGAGGGATGTAAAGATCTCAGTGGGAACTAGTTAATGATGTGTAAAATATCAATCTCAGTAGATCATCCTAACTCGTTCATCCATTACCCTTACGTTCAATGATTTTGAAGGGAATCATTTTTTCTATGACTTTAATCCAAATGTGAGTAACAGCTGGATGCGTGTCAAATTTAGGCTGGTGCCATTTATGGGGTAGTGAGTGTGAAAGCGTGGATTGATCAAAGCTTCCACTTCACAAAGGGTGGTTTTTAGGTTTATAGTTTAAAAAATATGCAAAAAATGAGATTTAAAATGATTAGCAATAAATCTCTCGATAAAAAATATTACCAGTATGACTATCTCTTGCTTCCACAGAAAGAAAATCCTCACACTGGGTCTTTGACCTCTTGGTGCCTACAATCAAGAACAGTGCTCATTTGGCCTAAAAAGCGTGCAGCACGTGGCCTTAAAAGGTCCAGACACAATAATATTTTCTTTTAATTTCTTATTACGTGAATATCACATGGCCAATCTAAAATAAGTTAAGAGTGTGTGACTTTGTCTATTGAATTCGGAGACGGTGCTGCATTGTGCACCATTTTTAATCCCTATGGGCACGTTTGGTAAATGAAGGAGAATTTTTAATCTTAATGGGCACGTTTGGTAAACATAGGAGAATCCTCTCCATCTCCAAAGAAGGCTACAATCATCGAGTAGGATTCTCAATGAGAGTTCCATGTTTGGATGGAAGAAAGATTCTTACAAATTGTAGAATGTATGATCCAATGGTTATAAATACTTTTATAAAAATTTCCAAAATCTATGAAAAACTAAGACCTCAACTTTCACCTCAAAATTGTTTGTGGTCATCTAGCAAATATGAGCAGTTTTGATCTCACAAAGGGGGCCCACAAGAATAAGAAATTAATATTTTAGTACTTGGACTTTTTTGTAAATATCGCAAGATATGGTAAGGATCAATGGTTGAAATTTGTTCTACTTAAGTCGTGTTGGACCTTCCAGAAATAACCTACCGGATCAGATCATGATCTTGGGGCCCACAGGAACCAGAAAATTGAAAAGAATGGACTGGTTTCATTCCCGGTTTTGGCCCATAGAATCTCATAATTTGCAATATGAATGGTTTGGATATTTTTTTCAAATATCTCAAGATCTAAGATGAATCAACGGCTGAAATTTGGTGAGATGACAGTTTTGGATCGATTAAACATTATTAACAGTTTGGATCTTGATTGTGTGACTCGAAAGATACATCGAAACAGCAAAAACCGGCCAAATCCACATTACCGTCTCAGTCACTGTTTGGATATTGTAGCTTCGCTTTTCCATTGATGCGAGGACTCACCCGGTCCAATGCAGGGGTGGGGAACATTAGAGGATAACTCATGTCATTCCTCTCAAAATACTCTCCCAACCAAGTATGGGAAATCGTCGAAATCACAAAAAATGGCGAGGATTCCTTGGCCATGCCCTTTGCCAAACATGCCCAATGAGTTAACAAAGAGACACGCATGATCAACTATTGGACTTTGGAAAATGAAACTATTTTATTCTCTTGTCGTCCACACATGTGCATATTAAAAATTTTCAATCTTATCGACAGAAATCCGGAGCATGTAACGCACCTACTTTTATTTCTTATGATAGATCTGTCGCCCATGGAACTCGACCTGGATCTTACACACGAGTACTTTCTCGAGTGCGTTATCCAAATTTTTTTTTTTATTTTAACGTTCCGCTTTAACTCCACATTCTTGACCATTCGTCATTTTGTGGCATGTGAGGAAACTTTTTTAACTCTTTTGGTTAAAAGGAAGAGACCTTTTTGTCTCAAGATATTGACTTTTTGAACTTTTTTTTAATAAAAGAAAATGTTTTTTGAAATTCAGTACCTTTAATACGACTAATTTTCTTTCCATGTCTCTCAAAGTGACTCTTCACTTGAATTCATTTTACAAGTGAATTATTCAAACCGGAGCATGTTTGCGTGGGTTAATTTTCATGACATTTTATCTTTTAAAAAAATAGTATTTAAAGATTTCATCTTTATTTTCAATTTCTGTTGTTTTGTGCTGTAAAATGTGATTTCACTTTTTGTTAAAAACTGCCGAAAATGACTTTCTATAATTTGGGCTAAATTCCATTTCTCGACAAAAGAACGAAGAACTAAATTTTTTTGAAAGAAAAAAGTAGGTATAAATAATTAAATTCTGGCATCTCTCAGTGCGAGCCAGTACCATGGGGGCAAAGGAATAAGGTCGCACGTGACAAAAAGATGAACATGTGAAAGGTCTGATTTAATATTTTATTTAAACTCCCAGTCCCATCTCTTTCCAGAGTCCAGACAATCAATTTGGTGTCAGTGTGCTGAAATGTTCTACATAAATTATATTATGTTTGAAGAAGTAATGAGTCGATTTTCTAGGAGAAAATGTCCTGGGCATGCTGAGGTTATTGTTTGATACTTTGATGTGATCAGAAATCTGTGTCGGCAGGGGGGCTGTAATTTCAAGATGGAGAGAGGACTTGGGTAAAATAAAGGCACTGTTTTTACCAATGGTGGAATTTGAGCCCGACCCGCATTTGATTTGACATATCAAATCTGACCCTCGCTGAAAATGTGGGGTTGGCCTCCTGACCCGTGAAAAAATAAGTTGGGTTAGGATTAACCCACCTGACCGGCCAGGATTTAATATTCCATTCAGGTGAACCCATATTCCAGAATTTCATCCATCGGACCCCAATGTGGATACTTGATATCTTATGCGACAGTTGTTCATGTCTGAGACACAAATGAGATGTAGTCGATGAAGCACAAACTGTGAAGACCACTCTATAGAATAGTTTGTCATCAAACCAGGGTTGATACATGGTATTGGAATTGAAAATCTCTGATTTTTCCCATTTTTCGCGCTCGGGATTCATTCCATTACTCAGCAGCCAATGTTATTGACATAGTTTATCATCTGTGGGACCTGGCTCTCAAGATGTAGTACGGAGTTAGGAGTATAATGGGTCATGTTTGGTATTGGGCCAGGGCATGACATCTAGGCCGAAGTCTGATGACCTTGTCTTCAATAGATTCTTAACCCAAGCTCAAAGCCCATATGTAAAGTTTGGGCCTACATTGGAGAGTTGCCAACCAATATGGACAATTCCAAGAATTCAAGCAGTCACTATAAAACCAACACGCCCCTATGACATCTAGGCTTTTAACTCTGGCCAGGCCACCTTCCCTTCCCCAAGGGTCCTTTCTGCATTTGAGGGCCCCTTGTCTCACCCGAGATCTCCTTCTCTTACCCGAGGGCTCTCCCACTGGCATGGGTCTGATGGGCCTCCAGCCGCTTAGTTGGGGTTTAAAAAAGAACTCTAATTCAATGCTGATATGGTCGGGTGGACCCACATCGTGGGTGGGTTGTGGAAGTCTGACCCGTTCTAAAAATGGGCCGGATACGGGTGGGGCTGCAAACAGTAGACCCCACCTGATAACCCTACGCAAATTGACCCTAGCGGACCTGTTCGCCAACCCTAACTTCAATGGGCCGGGGCATCCACTTCAAACGTGGATATCCACACTTGGCTTTGGTGGTAATCTAAGTTAAATTGACTATGGACCTGTTTGGCTTGAAAATTCATGTTTTGAGTTTAAAGCCTTCAGTTGTCGACAGCATACACCGACATATATAATTGAGTTACCATAGAAGTCGATCGGTTGCTAAAGCAGGAAAAAATTCTCATAGCTCTAATCTTCAAATATTTTTCAATATATGAAGAAAAACCAGGAAAATTAGGGCTGGATTTCTCCTACCGTGATAACATTCAGGGCCTACCTAAGGCCATGCCAATCATTGGGAGCTGAGGGATGTAAAGGTCTAAATGAGATTTAGTGATGTGCAAAATATCAACCTCAATAGATCCTCCTAACTCCTTCATCTTGGCCGTCAAGTTCAATGATTTTGGAAGGAATCATTTTTTCTAGGTATCAATCCGAAGGTCAGAAAAAGTTGGATGCGTGTCAAATTTGAGCTGTTGCAATTATTGCCATGGACGGACCTACGTATTTCTTTTTGGGGGTGATCGTCGGACCTTAATCTGCTTTCAAAACCCAAGTAAGAATTCTCAGCTCGCTTCCAAAATCCACTTGATGAGTATCACCGGTCTTCCTTGAAAACACACATGAAAATCCAGGGTTGAAGCCCAAAACCCAATTACTTCTTCAGCTTTGCACCCCTCAAGTGAAAGTTTTGGGTACGCCCATGTTCATGGGGTTGTGAGTGAACCATCAGCGTGTTGGTGAACTCCCATGTATTTTTTGCAAACTGGCCTTCAGTGTTTGAGGGCATCTAATTTTATGTCCTTTATCTGACAGAAAGCTTCAAATTAAATATTCAATCTTGATGGTTTTTCTAGGGTTATGGCCCATATAAGGAACTTATCCACTTTCCTTGCTTCAAACTATGTCATTATAATCAGATCTTTCAGAAAAAAAAAGAAAAAAAAAAAAAAGAAGAAAACTATGTCATTATAAAGCATATAGGAATGATACTCTTTGGATTCTAATCCCTTCAATTCATCTCATTTTTCTACAAGAAAACATAGAGTCGAAGACCAACAATCTTTTCCTCGAAAAGAAAAACAAGATCCCAGGCCTGGCCACCGGCCTGTAGACTTGTAGTGAAATATCAGCTCTTTTGGATAGAATTGTCACGCTGGATTTCAGCATCCGGTTGGGCGTTTTAGCTGTTTTGGGGTGAGTCCACCCCAAAGTGGTCTAGAGTCGTGCTAGGCATGGGGTTTGTAAATTGTAAGCCATCTCAAACCCTCCAGTACAACTGTCAGGGCCCTGTTTGTTTAGTGGAATTTTTGCTAGAATTCACCATGTCTAGAAAGTTCTGGACATGATGTGAAATGCAGTCATTTGGAATCTTTAAATTCCGTGTTTCTTCATAGGAATTTCTAGATTTTAGCCATATGAAATATCTTTTTTGACCTCTGGGAATTCAGGAATTCTACTCACTTTTATTTTTATTGGAATTCCTGGATGCTCAAGTCCAAAGGGAATCCAGGATTCCACTATATCTAGGAATTCAGGAATTCCCTAGACAGGAATTCCCTAGACAGGAATTCCTGCAATTTCAGCAAAGAAGAGGCCCTTTAGTACCAAATTTTCATGTTTTAACTTTCCCGCTTCTTCATATCCTAACTAACCAGATTTTTGAGTTGAAATCAAGTGGATGCTGATGTGAAGTAGGGAAGATGGACCATACAAATCCGGGGCACATTTGTTTACAGGTGGTGGCAGGGGCGGAGGCAGGTGGCTCACTCACCCTTTTGTACTTGAATTGCGTGGAATTATATGATGGGGATCCACCCATAAAAATCCCAAACCACTAAAATCAAGGGTCCTACCCTTCAGTGGGCAGACCCCATATTTTATGCCAATAGGAGTTGGTGCTGCTTTAGGATTGATCATATTACATTCTTAATTAATCATATATGCTCAATTTTATGATGAGGCCCATTCTTATTGAAGTAAAATTCAAAAGACTCCACCAAAGAGCATGGAGATTATTTTGAACAGTTCAGATATTCAATAGGCGAGCCCCACTTTTAAGTTTCACACCCCGCGTGAGAAGCATGATGTGAGTGAGACAATCAAAGAACCCCCGACTCTTAACTTTGTATGATCCTATCATCTACACATTGAGAGTTTTAGAATTATAAAGGTTTTCAAATTAGTTTCAATACACTTCACATTTGGACTCAAGTCATTATAGAAAATGTATTGGTCATTGCTGGAATCTGTGGGTATTAGATGATACATCATGGTTTTAGCCGGATTTACAAAATTATTATTATTTATTCTATGTTTCACTTTATAAAAAAGAAAAACTATTACGCCACTGGCCCACCAATTAAAATTTTTTAACTTTGACATGCTACCTTTTGCATTGCATTGCTAATCCCTGCATGGGCAAAGGAAGAGGGTCAACATTGGGTTGAAAGTCGATAGTGATATAGAAAAAGATTATATATAATATTAAAAATTGAGATTTTCTTTTTTTAGCAGCCCTACCCCTATGGTAGGTTAAGGGCCTTAGCATTACTGGCTCATCATCGAGGACGCTGACGGCTTTGGGTTGACCTAAGCCTGGCCCACATATGTGAAGGAGGGTAAAGGCTTATCTCGGCCAAGACTAGTTGGGGCGCTTTGACAGGCCTACTCTCAATATTAGAATGAGGGCCAAATTATTATTTTCAGCTGTTTGGATTCATTATAATGAGCTTATTATTTTTAATTGTCCTCCAAAGGTTTTGTGAAATTCTATCTTTTCTTATATCTTGAAACATATCGTGATTTTTTTATATTTAGAAATTTTCACTACATGTTACTAAAAATGTGCAAAAATTAATTTTTAAAATAACTAATAATAAATCTCTAAATATAAAATATTATAGGTTAGCCATCTCTCGCCTCTTCTTCCAAAAAGAAAACCCTGACTCCGCTGGTGGGTCGAGGTGCCAACAATCAACAAAATGGCTCATTTGGCTTTTAAAACGTGCAGCACGTGGACTTAAAAGTCCAGGCACAATAACATATGGCCAATTAAAAAAAAGTTAAAGAGCGTGACTTTGTCTAGTATACGCGGTCTAGTATTGTAAGGTGCACCATTTTTAATCCTTATATGAATTAACAGAAAGAGATCACGTAGAATCAATGCTTAGACTTTGGATAATGAAACTATTTTAATCTCTTGTCCTCATCACATGTGCGTTAACATCATATGCGCATATTAATTGTATTTGATCTTATCGACTGAAATCGGAAGCATGCACGGCACGTACATACATTTATTTCATAGGGAGTGCGATATCGTTTTTCTTTTGCTATGTTGACCTACCTAATTTAAGTGTGATACTTTCACTTGAGGACTTATGAATTAATTACTGAGCATGTGTACGAGACTCAAGTGTTAACACCATTCAACCATAAGAGCGTGCCGTTAAATGAGTTATTGTATTTGTTACGTGGATAGATGGCATACCTAGAGATTAAATTCTTAAATAGCCAGATGACATGTGGGTGGTCAACCAAGTCAGCGAGTCCTTTGCTGGTGATAAATGAAGTGGTAAAAAACAATTAAATCCCATGTAACCCACTAACTCATTCTTTGGTCCAAACCTTTTGACCCACTTGCAACCCACCAAGGCCCTGTCCGGAAATAACTGCCTTCCCCTAATTTTTCATACATTCTACCTTCTTCCTCCCATTTTCGATAAAGTACAAACTACCAATTCCAACCAAGCCTACTCCAAGTCTAAATTGCTTTTAATTCAAGAGGCTTTCACGCGCTCCCTCTCACTGCAGAACTCCGACCCTAGCCTCCGATGTTCCCAAGCCATCTTCAAGAAGTGCCCGAGAAGGAAGCAAAGGTCTCATTCTCTCTAACCGGCGACATAAAGTCTGGCAAACTCAGAGTGAACAGAAAGTCCGATTGATTTCCAATGCCCCCTCCTTTTTTTATTTTTTTTTTATCTTTTACAAAAATCCTATGTATCCAAGACTTGTTTTTTTGAAACGGTAACAAAACTTTATTAAAAAAAGAAAATTAGTAAAAAAGCTGAAAAAGTAAACGAGAGAAAAGTTAAAGAGAAGGTACAGGAGTATTATATCAACCCCAACCCAATTACATTATCACACTTGCCCATGTAGATAGCCTCTCAGCCCCTTGCTTGGCTAGTGCATCCACAGTCGAGTTTGATGATCTAACCTCATGACGAAAAGAGACATTTAGAGTGACCGAAAGCTCCCTAATTTCATTCAAATGGAATTGAAATTTCCAAAGAAAATCTTTTTAGTTAGATACCCAAGTGGTCGTCGTTCGAGTCACAATGCCCACATTCTTAGAGAACACAAAGAGCACCTTACCTTCACAATTACGCAACACGCCTCCAATTCTTGCCAGCCCTAGCTTACCCCTTGAAGCTCTATCTACAAGTTAGACCATTGAAGGAACGATGGAGGAATTGTGGCTAAAAAATAGGTTCGATTTTTATCCATCAATCTGTATAGTGTGTAAACTCTACTATAAATTAAAAAAAAAAAAAAAAAAGAGAATGAGAGTTTATGAAACACCAATGCAAGGGCGGACTTAGGGGGCGCTCTTTGTAAAAGAAATATTGGGAGAAGGGGTAATGCACAAAAAAAAAAAAAATCTAAAATTTGCAAGGGGTTTTTAAAAATTTTAAACTCTTTTCAGGCCAGGTATGGCCCCCTGCCCCTTATACCTGGGTTCACCCCAAACACCATGCCATCTCAAATCTTGATTTCTTTTATTTCTTTCCTATTTCCTTCGTCAATATATAGTGCATATTAGTTTGAGTCCGCTAAAGGTAAAAAAAAGGAAAAAGAAAAGCATACCAGATAAAACAATCTTGAAATAAAATGTATATATGCCACATATAATATGATTTTTTATTTCTTTTTAATAGATTTACAGCAGGTCTTTTTTTCGGTGAAATTAATTTATGGCAAGTCCTCAAAGCACTTATTTGAATCTAAATTTTCAAAAAGGCTGTCCATGGGCAAACTTAAGCCTGGCCATTTTTACTTGGTAGAAGATAATGTTTAGTACAACACCATGTTCTCCTCATCCTCGTTACTGGAGACCACATCGTGTATGAGCTCGACCGCGTATTGCAGTGGCTTCTGCAAATTTCCTTCACCTTTGCTTATTACATTTGCTCTCTCTAACCTGTTAAGTTGTTGCAATATGTGGGGTCCACCTTACACGATTTAAAGGTTCATGATATTTTTCCATATCACCGCATATTTGACATGGTCATTATCCTACACGAGCATCATATTAAGAAGATAAATTTTAGTACATTTTGTCCTCATTTATGATTAAGATGGTTATCCTAGAACCTTTTTTTCTTCCAATTGTATTGACCCTATTTTGGAGCTAGCTAACGGGGATGAAACTTGAGGAGGAAGAGCAAACTTCTTTGTTTGTTTGTTTGTTTTTTTTTTTTTGGCAAAATTGTCTCTTTATATATGATGCCACAATAAACTTAATAGATTTCTTATTCATCAAAATACAATACAACAATATATTAACAACAGCATCATTCCCTAGATCTACAACATCATGCTCTGATCCTCTGGCCCCTTGGCGGGTTAGCCCATATCTGCCGTTTGATGATAAGATCCTAACCCTCCTCCATTTGGGTAAGTACCATATGAGTGAGAGAGTGGGGCAATATTGTCTACTCTAGCTAGTCGAGAGAGTAGCAGATGCTTTTGAAAGTGATGAGGTTCTTTTCAAACAAGGGTACGATGGCATCTACACTTCCATCTCCAATGAAAGAAGGGAGGAGAATCAACATCCCCTGCACAGGAAGATAAGATGGCAAAAAGATGTAAGGTACCCCACCTCCAAAATTCAAATCATAAAAAGGAAACCTCAACCAGCTCTCGACGTCAACGTTCGGATACAACACCACGTCCTCCTCATCTGCATTAGCCAGATCCTTCATCTTCTCCTCGTCACTGGCAAAGTCGATAAACGACTTGAAGTAATCGTCGTTGACCTTAGAGACCGCATCGTGTATGCGCTTCGCTGCGTATTGCACTGGCTCCTGCAAAAGTTCCTTCACTTTGGCTCCAGCAAAAGCCCACAAAACCACATTACCAAAGTATTCATTTGGCACGCGAGGGTTCATCCTCTGACGCCCATTAACAGAAATCCTCACATGGGTCGTCTCGAAACTGTTGAGACCGCGAGCCTTGGTGATGGCTCTCCACAGATGGGCCACCAGACTCTGGAACGTGCTGTATGGCCTGGTTCGACCTGCAGAAGCCTTGGCCTTGAGCTTGGTCAGGAACTCCAACGTGAAGTGGGCCTTGTGTACGATCACCCCATCTGATGAGTAGTCCGAGTTGGGGTACAGATATGGGTGCCCGTTGATAATTTTTTTGCTCTTGAACTCTATTCTTTGGTGTTCGAACTCCACACAGGGCGGGTCGCGCGGGGTGAAGATGGTCCGGTCGAGAAGTGGGAGTGGGCCTATGTCGAGGCCTCTACAGGCTCGGCCCCAAGCGACGAGGAAGTTGCTGGTTGCATGCCCGTCTGCAACAATGTGGTTGGTTGAGAAGCCTAACACCAGGGAGCCGCATGCGAAGCGGGTGAGCTGGACCTGGAGAAGCTCTTCCACGCCCTTGAGGGAGGGGTGGAAGTTGAGCACATCTTTGGAGGGTTTGAGGGGCATGGCCTGGTCGAGTGCGCAGTCGGCCGATGCCTCGACGAAGCGCACACCCTCGTCATTGAGGAGAATGGCCGGGCGGCCTTTGTCATCGAGCCCCAGCCTCCCTGCCCATTCTCTGTAGACTGCCAACACCTTTTGCAGCCCCGTTTGTAAGCTGGTATTGGGGGGTGTTGGTGACTTGAAGGCATAGATGACGGCAATGTGGGTGTCATAGCTGGCCTTATCGAACACACTAAGAGGAACGGAGGCAGTAGTTGAGGGAGGGATGCCTTCGTAAATGGGCTTCAAGATCATAGAGCTTTCCCTTTGCACGTTCATGGCTTTGTAGGTAATATATCAATAGTAGGAGCTGCTGGAGAGGCAAGAGGCTTGAGAAAGTTTGGGGTTTGGGATGCTTTTGAGAGAGAGAAGAGAGATGGGTTTTGGGAGGGTTGGTTGTTTCTTATATATAGAGTAAAGAAAGCATCAGCACCGGCCGGATGGATCGCCGAACTCCACGTACGCGTCCTTCTTAGTTTTAAAAAATGATGATCGCAAGGACTTTGTTGACTTGGGATGATTTGAAGAATCCCAATTCCGACAGCACCATTGTCATGGATAATTAGAAAATGGCAAATTGTATGAAACACACAAGAGGCCTACCTTCCATTTACTACTTTACTACACACATATCTGTACTTGCCCCTAATTTAAGATCGAACTCACCATGACCCACAGACCGGAGTTACATTAATTTAGGGGGATTAGACATGTTAATTTCCCTTAGACCTGTTCTCCCAATTTGTTGACTGAAAATCTACTACTGTCTCTTTGACTTAGGTCCACAATGTTTTTAATTTCTTTTCTGCCATTGATCTATGATATCGTGGGATCTGAATGTAAGAACCCATAATATCATGGGATCTAGGACTAGATGATAAGACGGTCTGGATTTTTTAATGTACGGCTTTTTAATTTTTTAAATTTAAATCCCATGATATCATGGGATCTAGGGCAGGAAAGTAAAGAATTAAGGGGGATTAATATGTCGAATCCCCTTAATTTAGTTGCACTACCCAAAAGGTGAATCGCATGCCCAACAATGCTAATGTGGTCCATTGGCCACTTTGTTTCACGGTCCACGATCTCATTAAATCCACATCCATCCGTCGATCCTCGTACTTGTCAAGTATTCAACATGGTCCCATAGATAGTTTACAAATCTTTTTTTTTTTCCAAAGAGAGTTAACACTCCTCCAGTATTTTCATATTCGGTTGCCCAAGTGAACCAATAATTTGAGTAAATCCTATAATAGTGTAAAACTCATGATAAAATCAAAGGTGGCCCTCATAAGTGTTTTTGCGTTAGATCCTCATCCTACCGCTGGTTAATGGGGAAAATTTTCCATCAATAGGATCCATTGCCAATTTTCTTCGATCAGATTTGTATTTCTTCCAATTTCAGTTTATCTAGTTCTACTTGTTCTACTAATTATTATGAAGAAAATAATAACATTTTTGATGGATGCGCTAGATTTTTCGTGATAGTGAATTGTTTGAGCTTTAGTTTTCTTATTTCCTTGAAAAAGAGATATATTTAAGTTTTTGATGTTGTCTCCTATATTAAATTTCAAGTCAATCCCATAATCTCACAAGTTTAACAGTTTTAAAATAAATTTTTTTCTCGAAACGTTTGTCTAGTATATTAAATTTCAAGTCAATCCCATAACCCCACAAATTTAACAGTTTTAAAATAAATAAAAAAAGATTTCGATCCATTAGTCCATAGCCAATTCAAATGGTGCTATAAATCTGATTGGCTCCGGGCCATGGTTAGGGAATGATAACATCTAATTTAAAAGAATATGACACAAGGATGGATATAAGAGAATTTCAAGAGAATCCCATTTTTCATGGAATTTCACTTCTTTTTAAAAAAAAAAATAATTAAAGATTTAATTTTTATTTTCAATTTCTGTTGTTTGAATGCTGTAAAATATTATCTGCAATGAAATGTGATTTCACTTTTGTTAAAAACTGCTGAAAATGAGCTTTTACAATTTGGGCTATATTCCATATATTTCTCACAAAACGACAAACAACTAAATTTTTTTTTAAGCTCTTGGATCTCTTAGTGCGAGCCAGTGCCATGGGGAAGTGATGAGAACCAAGGTCGCCTGCTCAAAAATGCCTTTTTTATGCAGTTATCAATTATCAAACGAGATTAACCTCTCAACTTGAATTCTTGCTTCTAATATAAGTGGCGATTCATCCCTTGGCTATTGCGGCTTTCATCAGGAAGGTCGCACGTGACAAAAAGATGAACATGTGAAAGGTCTGATTTAATATTTTATTTGAGCTCCCAGTCCCATCACTTTTCAAACAATCAATTTGGTGTCAATGTGCTGAAATGTTCTAGGTAAATTATATTATGTTTGAAGAAGTAATGAGTTGATTTTCTAGGAGAGAATATCCTGGGCATGTTGAGGTTATTGTTTGATACTTTGATGCGATCAGAAATCTGTGTCGGCAGGGGGATGTAATCTCAAGATGGAGAGAGGACTGAGGTAAAATAAAGGCACTGTTTTTACTAATGGTAAAATTTGAGCCCGACCCTAGCCTGACCCGTATTTTACCTATTAAATCTGACCCCGCTGAAAATGCGGGGTTTGCCTCCTGACCCGAAAAGAAAAAAAGTTAGGTTAGGGTTAACCCAGCTGACCTTCCAGAATTTAATATTCCATTCAGGTGAACCCATATTCCAGAATTTCATCCAATGGACCCCAATGTTGATACTTGATATCTTATGGAACAGTTGTTCATAATATCTGAGACACAAATTAGATATAGTCGATGAAAGTTGAAAAACCACTCTGCAGTATAGTTTGTCATCAAACCTGGGTTGATATATTGTTTTGGAATTGAAAATCTCTGATTTTTCCCATTTTCCCCCTCGGGATTCATTCCAGCCAGCAGCCAATGTTATTGACATGGTTTATCATCTGTGGGACCTGGCTCTCAAGATATAGTACGGAGTAGGAGTATAATGGGTCATATTTGGTATTGGGCCTGGGAATGACATCTAGGCCAGTGTCTGATGACCTTGGTTTCAATAGATTCTTAACCCAAGCTCAAAGCCCATATGTAACGTTGGGCCGACATTCAAGGGTTGCCAACCAATACGGGCAATTCCAAGAATTCAAGCAATCACTGTAAAACCAACACGCCCCTTTGTATTTATTCAAGCAAACTCTACAAACTCTGTGCCCAGGGTTCAAGCCTAGACCTTCTGTTCCCTGAGGGCCCTTCCCGCATATGAGGACCCCCCATCTCACTCGAGATCTCCTTCTCTTACCCGATCGATGGGTCTCCAGCCGCTTAGTTGGTAGGGTCGGCTTGACCCACCCCGGGTGTTGGCTGTGGAAGTCTGACCCGTTCTAAAAATGGGCCGGATAGAGGTAGGGCTCCAAGCAATAGACCCCACTTGGTAACCCTACCTATATTGACCCAACCGGACCTGTTTGCCAACCCTAACTTCATTGGGTTGGGGCATCCACTTCTTACTTTTAACACCTGTGCTTGGCTTGGTGGCAATCTAAGTTAAATTGACTATGGAACAGTTCGGTTTGAAAATTCAAGGTTTGAGTTTAGGAAAAATTTCAAATAAGGCCTCTGATTTTTACCTTATTTTTAAAAAGTAGACGAGTTTTAAAACTTTTCAAATTAGTCCCTAAGTTTTCCGGAAAGTTTTCAATTACGGACATCGATCCATTATTTAAAGATCTTTTTTTCAAATTGTTCTCTCAGTGTATTTGTTTTTTCCTTTTTGCCCCATATTCTATTCATTGGAATAAAACTCTTGTTTGGTTTCTCTATATTTTTCTTGTTTCCCTCACTGGCGTCCTCAAGATGATAAAGGATCACCAACGACCCCACTGCGATTGGCTATATGTAGTGGTTGTCGAAATCATGTCATGGCTTTTAATAAAAGGCGCTTTGGGTATTTTAAAACAATTGAGGGAGAAGTCGCAAGAAAATACCTTTAAATGACCAGATGTCCTTGATTGAAAGTTTACTGGAAAGCTTAAAGACTAATTTAAAAGGTTTTGAAACGTATGTCCTTTTTTGACATAAGGAAAAAATTGAAGGTCTTATTTGAGAATTTCCGTTAAGTTTAAGCTTTTAGTTGTCGTTAGTATGCACCGACATATATAATTGACTTACCACATAAGTCGGCTGCTAAAACAGAAAAATAAATTCCAGGGAATTTAGTGTAGGTTTCTCCTACTGTGAGCTATAACATTTGGGGCCTACATGGGGCCATGCCAATCATAGGGAGGTGGTGGACGTAAAGATCTCAATGCGACCTAGTGATGTGCAAAACATCAACCTCAATAGATCTTTTAACTCTTTCATCTTGGCCCTCAAGTTTAGTGATTTTGGAAGGAATCCTTTTTTTAAGGTAACGGTTGGATGCATGTCAAATTTAAGTTGGTGCCATTTATGGGCATGGGCGGACCTACATATTCCATTTTTGGGGTGACCGTCAGACCTTGGTCAGCTTTTCAAACCCAAGTGAAAATTCTCGGTTCGTTTCCAAATTCCAAAATCTACTTGATGAAAATCTTGGGTCTGCCTTGAACACGCACATGTAAATCCTGGGTTAACCCCAGAACCCAATAATTACTTGTTCGCGTCCACCCCGTCAAATGAAAGTTCTGTGTCCACCAATGTCCATGGGGGTAGTGAGTGATAGTTTTCACTGTAAGACCTAAGGACTGATCCTTAGACGTGTTTTGGGACTTTAACATGTCAACCCCACACAATCATGAGTGTGTTGATGTACTCTTATGTATTTTATGTAAAAAAACAAACTGTTATCATTTGAGGGCATCCAATTTTATGTCCTTTTCTGCTTGAAAGCTTCAAGATATTCAATCTTGATGGATGTAGGCAGTAAAAACGACACCTACTTAGATTGAGATGAGATTGAGGTAAACTTCTTAGGAAGGGAAATGCTGAACGCCAAGAACCTGAAAAGGAAGGAGAAAGGCTAGAGTCAGAGCCCCTGGCTGCCGTGAGCCGAAGGCACTCCGATGCCTGAGTTAGTTCTGAGAAAACTAAACAGGAGGAGGAAGAGAGGAATGAGACGATGTGGAGTATTGTGAGTTGTGTATTGCGTACCTTTCATGGGACTGACCCCATGTGTATATAAGTGAGCGTTCCTCGTTCATTCTCTCTGTGAGTGGGGGTAGGTGAGGTGAGGTCCCATCGATCCTTACCCTGACTGGCGGCAGTAGGTAGAATGGACAACACCCCTCCCTCTCTTTCCACGCCTTCAGCCAGTTGGCATACAGGGCTGATAAAGTGCACCTCTTATCGCCATAAATGAGCGATCCTATCGCCATAAATGTTTGCTCATATCTCTCTGGGCGCGCCGTATTTCCAGGAGGAAGGTGGCGGCCCACTCTGACTCTAGTACTGTGGTATGAGACCAAGGACGGCTTGGTCGTGGCGTGTCTTTGTGCTGAGCTGGCATTTATGCCGAGCTGCCGAACTGTGGTGCTGAGCTACCAAGCTATTGACCGAGCTGCCGAGCTAACGGGCTATTGACCGAGCTGCCGAGCTGACGATCTTCTACCACAGAGGCTGAGGTGTTCGGCGAGTTTAGCTGTGATCTTTGCTTAACTTTGTCATTACGGTGTTTTACCCACACAATTGCCCCCTAGCTTTTGACTTCTGAGAGCCTCCCAGCTCGAGGAGGTCAGAAGCTTGATGACCGTATAGCTGGCTCTGCTACCGAGCTCAAGTGAGGGTGATCGTTATGAGGGTAGTACCGGGACAAGGGAGCTTCGGATCAGGAGGGTCCCCTTGGGCCTAGAGGTTGCTGCTATCGTGTGGTCCCCTTCGAGATGTCCCTTTGCCTGTCCTGGATATTCAATAGCCCTCGGATATCGCGCTAGTGGTGACACGTGTCGCTTCTTTTGGCTATCTCGCAATTACTTCGAGGAGACGTTAGGGCTGCGAGATGGGACGTTAGGGCTGATTGAGGGGACGCCTCTTAAAGGCTCTTCTCGAAAGCCGAATCGACGCCCCTAGGTCTTATAAATCAGGGCGCCTCCTTCGTTTCCACTTTCCTCTGCTTTTCTTCAGACTTCTACTGCGCTCTGTGAGAGAACTTCTCCGGCGCCTGCGAACTTCCGACGATCCTGCTTGTGCAGTCCCCATTCGTAGGACCCTTTTCTGTTTTCCTCGTCTTCTCTTTTAGATAGGTCCTTGTCTGAATCTAAAATGGGAGTCTATAGACATCTGCTAGGAGACCCAGGTTCCATAGATCATTTTAGGGATTTATACAAGGTTCCCTCCAATGTGGAGGTCAGACCGGATGGCCCCGATGACGGCCTCACCTATCGTGACGGCTGGATGCCGTTTTGGCTGGTCTCTATAGTGGAAGGGGGGGTCCGCTTTCCCTTGCACCCACTGGTCCGGGACTGCCTCTGGGAGTGGAGGTTGTGCCCATGCCAGCTACTCCCCAATGGATACAAAATCATAATGGGGGTAGTGCGGTTCAACTAGATCCTGAAAATCGGCCTCGGTGTCCCGGACATCGAGGACACGTATGACCTCTGCAAATCGGCAGAAGGGGACACTTACTACCTCCGGCTGAGGGTCTGCCGGACTGGGTTCGTGACCGCGCTGGACTCCAATAGGTACGCGGGTGAAGACCGAGTACTCGTCAGAGGAGGATGGGAGTTTGGTGAAGCAGAGCCTGCCACCACTGTCCGGGTTCCTCGAAAAATAGGAATTCCTCCAAGTAAAGACCGAAGTTCTTTCGGTTTGCAGTTCTTTCCTTTCTTCCTCTGTCTGGCTCTTGACACGATTTTGTCTATGCAGATTTCCGTGAAAAGAGGGAGCTTGCGAGGCGGAACCACTGGAAGGTGAACATCGCGTGGCACGAGCAGGTGAGGAACTACCGCGGCCACAACTGTCGTACTGCGTGGTCTCTCCTGGGGTACGTGCCCCACTACAGGTCCTTCACCACCTCCAGAAAGGTGTCGGGAATAGACTCCGTGCTGAGCGGGGAAGTCTTGAGTAGAGAGACAACGACGACCGTGGTGCCTGGCTCGGCGGCGGTGACCGTTGCGATTCCCGCCGGACGTCTGGTTGAGTCGGTAGACCGTGCTCCAGCAGCCTCTGTCGCGAAGCCTGTCGGGACTTCGAGAGCCAAGCCCCGGCCTTCCCGAAGGACGCTAGTAGCTTCCAGCTCGGAGGGAGAGGAAGAGGGAGAGGAAATGTTACGCCAGCGAGGTCGACGTTACGCTGTGGAAGACCTGTCCGCGGCGGCTTTCGGGGATATCGGAAGCGGGGCCCGGGATCCTCCTCAGGCAGTGGCCGCGACGCCTCCGGTATTCCCGGGTGGCACTCCTGCCCCAGACGCCGAGACGATGGGTACCGCCGTGATTGGGGCTACTCGGCCCGACGAGGCAGAGGTCGTCTTAGCTCCGCCTCCGGCAGTCGTTGCGGATGGCTCACCCTCTGATCATGTCGTGGGGGCCGAAGGTCGAGCTCGCCCCGCCGAGGTCGCTGAGGGCGGGCGACCCGAGAAGAGGGCAAGGATCGAGGCTTCGCCTGGCCCCTCCTTGCCTCCGCCTGCTGGTGGGACGATCCTGCCTCCTCCTCCGGCTCCGTGGAGGCCGGCCATCGAGGAGGTTCTGGGGAGGCCGCTGGCCGAGACAGACCGCGCCACCGATCCCCAAGTGGTCGCAGCGCTAGGACGAGCCTGCGCCCTTCCTCAAGACATGGCAAGGTGGGCCGAGATGGACAACGAGTCACTCTTGCTCTCCTCGATGGGATCCCTGGTGTCGGTAAGTGCAGTATTTTTCCCTCAGCTTTTAGTCCGGTGTCGTTTTATTGACTTCGGGTTCTCATTTTGCAGCTGCTGCAGAGGTGCCAAATGGGCATTGAGAGGCTCGATGCAGCGGAGGCGCGAGAGGCGGAGTGGGTGGTTGAGAGGGACGAGCTGCGGGCGTCCTTGGTGTCCAAGGACACGGTGCTGGCGGAGGTGGCGGCCAGGAACGCCGGCCTCGTCTTTGATTTTGAGGAGTCAAAGGTCGAGGTTGCGCGCCTCAAGGACGAGCTGGAGGACGAGAAGAGCCAGAACCTCCACCTTGCCTCTGAGCTCGATGATCTCCGGATTGCGGCGAAGCGACTGGAAGACGACCTGGAGAGCGCGAAGGGGACAAACAGGAGGCTCCTCTCTCAGCGGAACCAGGCGCAAGGTTCCCTGGAGATGGCGTTGAGGGGGAAGGCAGCCGAGATCGAGTCTGCCCTGGCAAAACAAGAGGCCAGGTTCAAGGAGGAGTTCCTCGCCGAGCATGACTCCATCATGGGGGAGGAAGTCGGCAGGCTATCCGCTTATTACAAGGCTCAGCTGCCGGGGATCCGGGACCGAGCCTGGGAGCTTGGGTGGAAGGCAGCCTTGCACAAAGCTGGGGTCCCCGAGGATAGCCCTCTTTTCCTAAATCCCCCAAATTTCTCCTGCTCGGACTCGGGACTCGTGGCCGTGTCTCAGGTTTCTAACCTTCCTTCGCAAGCGTGTCCGGAGGCGAACGCTGCTCCCGGGGCGCCTCAAGAGGCTCCAGCTGCTAGCACTGATCCCGAGGGCTACCAAGTGGCAGCGGTCGTCGAGGGTGCTCCAGAAGCCGTCGCTTCCGAGGCTAGTATTCCTGAAGAGGGCGCGGCCGTTCCTGAAGCTACCCCGACCGCTCCGGAGGCCAGCGCGGTCGTGGCCGAGGTCCCTCCAGAGATTGACTGTAATGTGGAGGCTGCGGCCCTTTGAGGCTTTTGTAATTTTTCTTTTAATGTATCTCCATTTATCCTGTAATCAGGACCTTTGATTAATGAAAACCTTCTTCACATTCTGGCTTCCTTTCTCTTTGTCTTTGATAAAATGTGTATGGTCGACCTTATGTCGCATTGCTTTTCTGTTTGAGTTGTTGGTCCGAATAGCCGAACTCCTGGCCATTCTCAGAATTGAGACATCCGCCAATGACCGAGACCCGGTGCATGAACCGTGGTCTCGGTCTGCTGCATACGTCTAATCTCCCCCCCAGCTTTTGACCTGTGAGCTCCTTGGAGCAGGTCGGAAGCTGAGTGGCTTTGTCAGGACGGGACTGCCGCTAATCTTTAAGAGTAGCCGGTTTGTGATGCATTGCCGAGATGGCGGAGTCTCGATTCGGGGGGGGGGGGGGGGTTCCTCCTTATTACCTTTTGCTGACGTGGAGTGCCTCATTGAATTTTCTTCGCCAGTCGAGGCATTTGCCCGCTCGTCTGTCGAGGCACTTGCCCGTTCGTCTGTCGAGGCATTTATTCCCTTGTATGTCGCGACATTTAATAGCCCTCTGGAAATGCGGCGCCGATGCCATGCGTCGCCTCTTCGAAGGGCACGCAATCATATCTGCAGGAGGCCTGGGCTGCCCGAGACGACGTTAGGGCTATTCGAGGTAGGGCCACATTAAAGGCTTCTCTCGAAATCTGAAACGGCGCCTCCATCCCTTATAAATTAGGGCACCTCCTCCATCTTCCCTCTTTTCGATCCTCAGAATCCCTGTTGCACTCTGCTGAAGAACAGTACTACCTGCGAGCACTCTCGTTTGCACAGCCTTTCATCGTAGGATCTCTTCCCTCTGTTTTCTCCCTTTCTAGTAGGTAGTTCTCCGTCTAGGGTAGAAAATGGGCATTTACAGGTACTGGCTGGGTGACCCACTGTCCATAGGTTTGTTCAGGGAGGCATACAAGGTCCCTGCGAACGTAGAGGTTAGGCCAGACGGCCCTGACGACGGTATCACATACAACGACGGCTGGATGCCGTTTTGGCTTGTGTCCATCGTGGAGGGAGGAATCCGGTTCCCCCTTCACCCACTCCTCAGGGATTGTCTCCGGGAGTGGGAGTTAAGCCCCTGCCAGCTACTTCCCAATGGGTATAAAATCATCATGGGAGTAGTGCGGCTAAACGAGATTCTCCAAATCAACCTCGGTGTTCCGGACATCGAGGAGGCGTATGACCTCTGCAAATCCGCAGAAGGGAATACGTATTACCTCCGGCTAAGGGTTCACTGAACTGCCTTCGTGACCGCGCTGGAAGATTCCAACAAATACGCGGGGGAGGATCGTGTCTTTGTCAGAGGGGCATGGGAGTTCGGCGAGGCGGAGTCCTGCACCACAGCCCGGATCCCACGAAGAATAGGAGTCCCCCCAAGTAAATAACCGAGGCCCCCTGGGTTTTGCAGTTTAATCTCTCTTTCCTTCTGTTAACATCGCTCTGTTACTGCAGGTTTTCGACAGAGAAGGGAGTTCGCCAGAAGGAATCGATGGAGGGTGAACAAAGACTGGCACGAGAAGGTGCGGAAGTACCGCGACCATCACTGCCGAGCCGCGTTCTCGCTCTTGGGGTACACGCTCCACTATAAGTCTTTCATCGCCCCGAGGCGGGTGGCCGGGATTGACTCCGTGCTGCACGGGGAAGTCATCGGACCGAACACCGTACAGACCGAGGTCCCTATCCCGGAGACGGTGACTGTCGCGATTCCCAGCGGGATTCCGGTAGAATCGGGCGGACAGTCTCCTGTCCGTGAACCAGCAGCGACCGAGAGAGCCGAGACCGGGCGCAAGCGGCAGAGACAGAAATTTGTCGTTTCCAGCGAGTCCCGGAGCAGAGCCAGCTCGGAAGAATCCGAAGTCGAGATGTTGCGCAGTCGCCGCCAGCGCTTTGTGGCCGAAGACCTCTCCGCCGCAGCCTTTGGGGACATAGGGGGCGAGACCTCGGACCCCTTTCGAGGCGCCGACGTCGCCCCAACTACGATGTCCGCGGCTGCTGTAGAGGTTGTCGTTCCCGAGACCGAGACGGTTCCAGAAGCCATCGACGGGGCCCAAACAGGACCGCCTGCCGCGGCCGTGGTCGGAGCTGATCCCCCGGCCATTGTCATTGACGAGTCGCCCTCCGACTCGGGCAGAGAGTGTACTGCTGAGGTCGTCGAGGCGCGCAGGCTGGAGAAGAGGCCGAGGGTCGAACTCCCACCTGCCCCGGAACCTCCTGTGTCGGTCGGGGGATCCGCCACTCCCTCCGATTTTGACCCTTGGAGACCGGACATCGAGGGAGTGCTGGGGAGGCAACTAGCCGAGTCGGACCGAGCGGTCAACCCTGAAGTGGTTGCCGCTCTGGGACGAGCTTGCGCCCTCCCCCAGGACATGGCAAGGTGGGTGCAGATGGATAATGAATCGCTGCTGCTTTCCTCGATGCGGTCGTTGGTGGCGGTATGTGCACCTATTCATGTTCTTCTCTTTTTCTGCTGCATTTCTTTAGGAAGGAAGATATGCACCTATTCGCGTCTTTCATGTGCACCTATTCGCGTCGTCGCGGAAGGAGGAAGATATGCAGATGCTGCGGGGAACAAACAAGAGGCTCATTTCCGAGAGAAAGCTCGCTGAAAGAAAACTAGAGATGGCTCTGGAGGGGAAGGCGTCCGAGCTCGAGCTGGCTCTGAGAGGGCAGGAAGCCAAACTCAAGGAAGAGTATCGAGCCGAGCACGACACCGTGATGAACGAGGAGATCGGGAGACTGACAGCTGACTATAAGGCGCAGCTGCCAGGAATCCGAGATCGGGGATGGATACTTGGGTGGCAGGCGGCCTTAAAAAGGGTTGGGGCTCCTATGGACAGCCCCCTTTTCAAGAATCTGCCAAGGTTCCCTCGCTCGGACTCGGAGTTGCGTGCCGTCTCGCAATACATCCCAGTTCCCTCCGCCTCGGAGGTCGCCCCAGCATCTTCCTCATTGGAAGTCGCCCCCGCTCCCCCAGTGGTTGCTGAGACTGCCTCGGCCGTTCCCAGCGAGAGCGCTACCGGGACCAATTGTAATAAGGGAGCTGCAGCTCCCTGATTTTTGTATTCTTTTTTTTTTCTTTTTCCAGACATTGTATTCAGGCAGATCTTTTCGTAATAAAACAACATTTTCTTTTTCCACATGTTCTGTGCATAATCCTTGTCTTGTCTGTGGTGGAATTAGTATCGACACAAGTAGTCTGCCGAATAGTTTAGTAGGTACTAAGCGAGGGCGGTACTGGTACCGGACCTTGATGCTTTTGGCTGTGCCGCCCAGGCTGGTGCATGCACCGAGCTGAGGGCGGTTGACCCTCTGAACAGAGGCGCCGAGCCGCGAGGGTGGTACTGATACCGGACCCTGATGTGCATATGGCTGTGCCGCCCAGGCTGGTGGAGGCACCGAGCTGAGGGCGGTTGGCCCTCTGAACAGAGGCGCCGAGCCGCGAGGGTGATACTGATACCGGACCCTGATGTGCATATGGCTGTGCCGCCCAGGCTGGTGGAGGCACCGAGCTGAGGGCGGTTGGCCCTCTGAACAGAGGCGCCGAGCCGCGAGGGTGGTACTGATACCGGACCCTGATGTGCATATGGCTGTGCCGCCCAGGTTGGTGGAGGCACCGAGCTGAGGGCGGTTGGCCCTCTGAACAGAGGCGCCGAGCCGCGAGGGTGGTACTGTTACCGGACCCTGATGTGCATATGGCTGTGCCGCCCAGGCTGGTGCAGGCACCGAGCTGAGGGCGGTTGGCCCTCTGAACAGAGGCGCCGAGCCGCGAGGGTGGTACTGATACCGGACCCTGATGTGTATGGTTCTGTCGAAGCTGGCGATGGCGCCGAGCTGACAGTTGATACTCCGAACAGAGGGGTCGAGCCGCCGTGAATCTTGAAGCAATGCAAAAACTCATTCCAGAAAAATCGCCTTTTATTGATCTTTGATTTCTTTAATACATTTTTCAGAAGTAGAATTTTTTGAGATGCGACGCATTCCATGGTCGCGGGAGTGCCTTCCCCTCCATATCTTCGAGTCGGTAGGCAGATCTCCCGGCTGTAGAGGTTATTCTGAATGGTCCCTGCTAGTTAGGCGCTAGCTTGCCATCGTTCGGATCTCGGTCGCCAGGAAGGGTTTTCTTTAAGACCAACTCTCCTATCGCGAATCTTCTTTCCTTGACCTTCGGGTTGTATCCCCTGGCCAACTGTTGTTGGTAGGCGGCCATGCGGATAGCTGCCGCCTCTCTTCGCTCTTCAGCCAAGTCCAGCTCCCGTGCCACGTTCAGATCGTTCAGACCCTGTTCGTAGAGTTCCGACCTCAAGGTCGGGAGGCCGACCTCAAGGGGAATGACTGCTTCCATGCCGCAGGCAAGGGAGAACGGGGTAGCCGAGGTGGAACGCCTCGGAGTAGTCCGGTAGGCCCATAGAACACTCTGCTGCTCCTCTGCCCATCGACCTTTGGCTCGGTCGAGTCTCTTTTTAATTCCGTCGAGAAGTACTTTGTTTGAGATCTCGGCCTGACCGTTGCTCTGGGGATACGCCGGGGTGGAGTAGATATTGCGAATGCCGTACTCTTGGCAGAAGCTTTTGAAGAGGTTGGAATCGAACTGCGTTCCGTTGTCGGAAATAAGAGTATGGGGGATTCCAAATCTGGTGACGATGTTCTTCCACACAAAGTTCTTCGTGTCTAACTCGGTGATGGAGGACAAAGGTTCAGCTTCGACCCATTTCGTGAAGTAGTCCGTGGCCACTATCAACCACCTTTTGTTCCCTGGAGTTCGGTGAAGCGGTCCGACGATGTCCAGGCTCCATTGGGCGAAAGGCCACGGACTGGAGAGGGGGCTCAGGTCTTGGGCTGGCTGGTGGAGAGAGTGAGAGAACTTCTGGCACTTCTCTTATTTTCTGGCATAGAGCTGGGCGTCCTTTTGCATGTAGGGCCACCAGTAACCCTGGCTGATAGCCCGGTAAGCAAGAGACCGACCTCCTATATGACTGCCGCAGATTCCTTCGTGAATTTCGTAGAGGAAATCGTCGACTTTGCTGGGGTGAACGCATTGGAGGTAGGGCCCTGTGAACGATTTTCTGTAGAGCTTGGTGTTTGGGGAGAGCCAGAACCGGGTCGCCTTCAATCTGACCTTTCGAGCTTTAATCCTGTCCTCGGGTAGCTGGTCGTCCTTCAGGTATGCAATGATGGGGTCCATCCAGCTCGGGCCGAGATCAAGGCACATGAGCGGCCGGGGTTGCTGGAGGTCGATGCTGGGCTCTCGCAGTGTTTCTACTTCGATGGTTCTCTTTTCACCGGCTTCCACAGCCGAGGCGAAGCTGGCGAGGGCGTTTGCATGGGAGTTGGACTCTCTGCCGATCTGCCGGACCTCGGCCCTTAGGAACTGGGAGAGAAGTCCCCGGGCGTGGGCAAGGTAGGCTGCCATCCTTTCATCCCGAGCTTGGTAGTCTCCGCTGAGCTGGCTTGTCACCAGCTGGGAATCGCTGAAAACCACAACGGACCGAGCTTCCAAGATTTTGGCACTGTTAAGTCCGGCAATGAACGCTTCATATTCGGCCTCGTTATTAGATGCCTTGAAACCAAGTGTCAGAGCTTGTTCGATGACGAGGCCTTCGGGAGACTGGAGAACTACGCCAGTGCCAGCTCTTTTGGATGTTGAGGATTCGTCGACAAAGACTTTCCAGGACGAGTCTAGGAGTTCTCTCCAGGACTGTTCTTGCTCAGTCTCGGTGACAACTTCTGCGCCCCGATCGCCCCCTAGTTCGGTATCGAGCGAGGTCGGTGCCGAACTATGAGGAGTAAATTCCACAATGAAGTCCGCTAGGACTTGAGCTTTGATGGCCGTTCTGGGCTGATACCTGATGTCATATTGCCCCAGTTCGACAGCCCATTTGGAGATCCGTCCGGAGAAATCGGCCTTCCGGAAGAGAGCCTTCAGTGGGTATTCTATTACAACCACTATTGTGAAGGTTTGGAAGTAGTGGGAGAGCTTCCGAGAGGCGCTGACGAGCGCCAAGGCGAGCTTTTCGAGTTGCAAATACCGGGTCTCGGCGTCCAGCAGGGTTTTGCTCGTGTAATAGATAGGCCTTTGCTGGCCGTTGTCCTCTTCGACGAGCACCGAGCTCACTGCATGGTCCGAGACCGACAGGTACAAGAACAGTGCCTCTCCAAAGGTTGGGGTGGAGAGCGGCGGTGGAGACGAAAGGTATTGTTTTAGCTGTTGCAGCGCCTGAGAACAGTCCGACGTCCACTGGAACTTAGACCCCTTTCGCAAGAGTTGGAAGAAAGGTCTGCACTTGTCCGAAGCGCGGCTGATAAATCGGTTCAGGGCGGCAGCCATTCCGGTCAGCCGCTGAACTTGTTTCGCCGAGGTCGGACACTGGAGCTCTTAGATCGCGGTGATTTGGTCAGGGTTCGCTTCGATCCCCCTTCTTGTGACCAGGCTCCTAGGAACTTGCCGGAACCCACTCCAAATGCGCACTTGGATGCATTCAGCTTCAACTGGTACCGGTGAAGGATGCCAAAAATCTGGCGGAGGTCGGTCAGGTGGTCCTGCGACCTCTTGGATTTGACGACTATATCATCGATGTAGACCTCCACCGTTTTCTCGAGCTGGGCCTGGAACATCTTAGTCACCAACCGCTGGTACGTTGCTCCCGCGTTCTTTAGCCCTGTCGCGACCCCGAACCGGGGCCCGAGGACCGCGACGGGGTGTGGTGTGGATAATGAACTACTCCTTAATAATAATTATTCATTTCCTTAATTTCCCACAGGTTTCCGCGGTGAGGATTCCACATACACTCATAGAACATTTATATTGGTGCGGAAGCGTGTAGCAAATCAAACTCTTAATCCATTCTCATCAGATAAGACTGATGATACACAAGTATGACGTGATGTCAGAGTGAGCAATGATCTCATTAGCATTCCCAAAATATGAAGTTAAAGTTTAAACAAAGGATCAAGTTAAATTAATATTCCCCAAAAATAATGGCCAACAAAGGCCAGTACAACCAAAAGTATAATCAGTATCATTCTATGACTCCCCAAAATGTTCGCAGCTCAAAGCTAAACTGAATGTCTACATGACATCGTCAGCTTGCCACTCTACTAATCGTTGCGGTTCATCAACCGCCTCCTCTGGCTCCTCCTCAAGGGCAACAACGGGAGCTGGACCTGAGTACCACAAAAATGGGTCAGACACGACGGTCTGGCAGGTGGGTGAATAGATAATACCAAGAAAGAAATCGAAGCATATCATAGACATAACGAAAACTGTCATAAAACAGGATGCATGGTTCATTTAAAGTACATATGCAATATAAATCATGTGGGGTATTCAAGGTACAGGAACTGACTAGATGGCAACCACACTAGAGCTAAATCCTCTCCATCACTAAGGTGATGAGAGCACATTCAGTGCGTTGGGCTCGAACACACGAAGTGACGAGAACCAACATTATAAACATATACATATACATATAGCTAGGCAAGACCACGGCCGCGGAACCGGGTAACGGGACATAACAGGATCCAAGTTGCAACTGGCGGGAGCACAAGGGGGAGGCCCAAGTCAGTTGATCAGACTGACAAGGACGTCCAAGCTTAGTGGTGCTGACTCATAGGTTACATGAGAAATCAAAACGTATACAAAACATATCAGTATAAAACCATCGGGTAGACGGGGCATGGTGCTCGTAGGCACACATTTCATATTATAAAACATTCGCATAAACGGGGCTGACAGGACATATCAGGCGTATAAATCAAAATTTGAGTAAAACAATGCAATGAATCCTTATATCATTAGGGATTATATATTGGGGCATCCATATTCAAACGACATGTATAAGAATCTTGTATGTCTATATTACCCTTAGTATGGTACTCGAATGATAGAGGACATACTAAGTTTCCTTATGCACATTGATGAATCTAAAAGTCCCAATACCTTTTCCGAAATGGTGTTTCTTTCTATGTCAATCTCCTTATGTCATCCCCTGGGTCTTTCCAAGGTGGTAGGGCATCAGAACAACCCATCCAAGCCTTTAAATACCATATCTGAAACCAATAGAAAAGACTCAGGAATTCTGGGTAAAACTCGGTCACCTGTCGGTCAACTGGCGGTTAGTCGCTGTCTGACCGCGGGGCTGACCGCGGTTCACCCTGCTAAAATGTAGTATTCTGTGTTTCTAACCGCGCATCTTGGCTACCTAGCGGTCACATGGTTTTTGGATTGGCGGTTAGCCGCGAGCTGACCGCGCGGCTGACCGCGGTTCGCCTGTCAAAATACAGCATTCTGTGTTTCTAACCGCATCTGGGTCGGCTAGCCGCCGGTCACCTGTCTGCTAGCCGCCAAGGTGACCACCCGCTGACCGCCCAGCTGCGGGAACTACACATCCAGGTGCAGATTTCAATCCTTTCTTTCCCAAACCATTTCACCTCAACTCCAACCATTTCCTAACATGAAATGGGTCTATTCCTTTCATTTAACATTTAATTCTTTCCACCAACCACCATTCCATCAATGCATTTAATTCTCCTACCAATACCAATCTCATTTAATGCAAGTACAAATATCATTTAAGAAGTTGGTAATGATCAAAATAAACTTTTATGATGAATGCATATATTCTCATAAAACTAACTAAGAGAAAAACCATGTCAATAAATACATTTCCAAAAGCATTATGAAACATAATGAACCAAATGAAATAGGAATAGTAAAAATCCACATTTTCAACAAAATAAGAACTTATTCAAATCGAATCCATTCATCCACTTGCCTTGGTCTCCAAAGTATGCTAGTCAAGCTCTAACCTTTCTATCAAGCTCAAAATCTACAATCTACACAAAAATCCCCAAAATACAACATTACAACCCTAGAATGTCAAAATCCAGAAATAGATGGAGATAGCTTCCAATAATCATGGTGTCCCACTTCTCCATGGCTAGAAGACTATACAACCAAGAGATGAGAAGAAGAACTTACATGAAGAGTCCTCTAATGGCAAGAGTTTGCTCAAAAGATAGCTTGGAATGGAAGGCTCTCTCCACAAATGGTATCAAGATGAAGCTCTCATGGAGGGGAAGAAGATTACCACCTCCATTTTGCCTTTAGCAATAGATTTGAGAGAGATTGAGAGATGAAGAAGCAAGGAACAAGAAGAAAACCCTAGGCTGGGCTGGAATTCTCTATTTCTCAAGAAGTTGCAAGAAGAGGAAGAGAGGGAAAATGACTCCTCCTTATATAGATAATGGCAAGGGGTCCCACAACTTAAAAGTCCAATCGAGCTAAAATATCAATCTACGTGCTTCGGATGGATTCGACGAAGAAGGAAGAATTGATCGTCGAAATTTCTACTTTCCAAAAAGTATATATTTTACGAGTTTCGGAGACATTGAAAATAGTGTCCAGATTTTGTGTAAAAAGACTGTTTTACCCCTATCAATGGCAAAGTAGGGTTTAGAGGTCTCGAATGGAAACGGAGCAAATACAAAAGTTGTCGGGAATCATAAAATACATTAAACGGAGTAAATTACCGATTTCCAGAATTATAACTAAATCCCAAAACTAATCGAGACACAATAAAAGGAACCCCCAAAGGGCCTCACTAGATCAAAGAGTTCCCAAAATTATTCAAAGCTATAAAAAAACTATTCTAATCCAGATTTAACCCATTTCCTCTAATCTCACTTATAGCTAAAACACGTCTTAATTAACACTAAAAGGAAACTCTCGGGGCGGGGTCTTACAAGCCCGAATGGCATCACCTTGTAACAATAGGTGCCCCTCGGAGTGATGAAAGCTGTCTTCTCCTGGTCTGCTGCGTACAGGGGGATCTGATGGTACCCCCGGTAGGCATCCAGGAAACTCATCCGGTCATGTCCGGCAGTGGCGTCGATGAGCTGGTCGATCTTCGGAAGAGGGAAGCTGTCTTTGGGACAGGCCTTATTGAGGTCGGTGAAGTCCACGCAGACCCTCCATTTTCCCATCTTTTTTTTTACCACCATGGTGTTGGCTAACCACTGCGGATAGTAGACCTCTTTTATTGCACCTGCTTCGAGGAGTTTCTGAACTTCCTCAACCACGGCCTCAGTCTGCGGGACCCCAGTCCGGCGCGGTTTTTGAAGCACGGGCTTATGGTTGGGATCCACCTTCAGTTCATGGCAGATAACTGCCGGGTCAATGCCGGGCATCTCATACGGTGTCCAGGCAAAGACCGCCTTATTCTCCTCGAGGAGGTCGAGCAGATCTGTCTTCTCGGTCTCGGGGAGCTGGCTTCCCACGAGAAAGAATCTGTCGGGGTCGGCGGGATCAATACTGACCTTGGTGAGGTCCTTGATGCTTTTCTGCGTCGGAGCCCTGCCAACGTCCCCAAGCTCGGCCTCTCTATCCAGTTCGGCCACATTGACTTGGGACGGCTCAGCCTCGTCAGGCAGCACGGCCAGCAGGCATTGCCTGGCCATGTGCTGGTCGCCTCTAACGGTGATTACCTCCGTTCGGCCCGATCGATTTTCCAAAGGGAACTTGAGTTTCTGATGCCGGGTGGAGGGCACTGCTTCCATGCTATGCAGCCATGTTTTCCCCATTATAACATTGTATGGGGAGGGGACATCGACTACTAGAAAGTCGACTTGCCTGCAGGCGCCTCCTACTTGGACTTTAAGGGAGACCCTACCCTTGGGATAAACAGGCTTGGAGCTGAAGCCGACCAGAGGGGTGCGGGCAGCCTAGAGGTCCTCGTCCTTTAGTCCAAACTTCTTGAAGCAATCGTAGTAGAGGACTTCGGATGAACTGCCAGGGTCGACAAGGGCTCTCTGAACCAAGAAGTTCTGCAGCTTCAAGGTGAGCACTAGAGCGTCGTTGTGTGGTAGCTCGACGTCTTCCAAGTCCTTGTCAGAAAACCATATTCTGACCCCCTCCGTTTTGGCCTTCTTTGCGGCCTGCTCTGGTGCCGCGGTCAGCACCTGTTTTTGATGGGAGGCGCGCTTGGCCTCGGCGCGAGCCTGAGAGCTCTTCTTAGGTGGGGCGGCGAGGTGAATGACGTGGATGACGCCTTCTGGCTCGCTGACCTGGTTGTCAGCGTCCCGCCGCGGAGGTCGGTCATCACCTCGGCCCTCCTGCTTGATGTACTCCCTGAGGTGCCCCTCCTTTATGAGGTTTTCCAGGTGGAACTTGTAGCTCCTACATTCGTCGGTCCTGTGCCCATTTTGCTTGTGGTAGGCACAGAACTTACTCTGGTCCCGGGAGGAGGGGTCGGTCGTCATCGGCCGCGGCCACTTGAAGAAAGGCTGCGCTTTTATTTTGTTGAGGAGCATATAGATCAGCTCCTTAAAGATGGTATTTACTGCCACAAAGGAGGTCGGCTCGTGGCCTGACCTTCTGCCGCCCCCTGATCTCGATGCCGAAGCTGAGGGGGTTCGGCGCTGCTCCGAGGACCGGGCCTTGCGCCGATCCGGGGACGAATCTCTTCGACGATCCTCCCTCCGGGAGGACCTGTTATCTCCCTTTACCGGTTGGCTCTGGCTCTTCTTGGTGAGGCCGAAGTTCTCACGACCTCGCGCCTTGTCTTCCTCCGCCAATATGAACCGATTCGCTCGGGTCATCAGCTCCTTCATGGTGGTCACGGGGTACATGACCAGCTGTGCCCGCAGCGGGATGCCTGGCTGCAGAGCCAGCTGAAAGGACCTCACTGCTAGCTCCTCAGAAGCGCACTCGATCTGGCTGTAGACAGTCCATAACCGGCGAGCGAACTGGGTGACGCTCTCGTTCTCCTGCATTCGGAGGGCCATCAGGTCGGCATCGGTCTTCGGGATGACGCGATGAGCCTGGAATTTTTCCAGGAAGGAGGTCCGGAGCTGCCGACAACTGGAGATGGAATCTTTAGGAAGCGAGCAAAACCACCGCAGGGGGAGATCCGCCAAACTGGAGGAGAAGACTCGACAGTTTAGGGAATCGTCATCCCCCCAGACCGACATCCTCTGGACGTAATGTCGGAGGTGGGTAGCAAGGTTCGAGGTTCCGTCATACAGGGTGAACCTCGGGACGCTGAACTTCTCGGGGAGTGTATATTTTCTTATCTCCCTAGAAAAAGGAGACGCGCCAGTATCCTCAGCTTCAAAGGCGGTATACCGGTCCCTGTCGATACCAGCAGTCTCCATATTCTGGCGGATAGTCTGCCTCACCCGCTGGTCGATCCACTTCTTTAGCTCTTCATCCTCCGAACCCTGGCGCTGCTTCTTCGGCCCTTCGTGGATGTGACTGCTGCTGGAGCCTTCTTCCCCTTGGTCTCGGTCACGCCTCTTACTGTTGAGGACGTGCCTCAGGTCTCGCCCGTGGCCCAGGTGCCTGGGCGGCGGGTTCTGACCCTTCTTGTCGTCGAGCTGTTACCTGAGCCGTTGGATAAGCGCATGCTGTTCCTGGATGAGGCGGTTCTGGGCCCTGATGTCATCCAGGAGGGGGTCTTCATTTTGATTGAGGCTGGCTTGATGGTGTGACGGCGATTCAGCCCGCGCCGACTTCTCGTGTGGCTTGGTGACTGACTTGTCGCCTTGCACGGCCCGCTTATGGCTATGGCGGGGCTGCTCCGGAGGTGGGACGTCGCGAAGGGAGAGCATGGTCACTCCCCTAGACCGCGACTGTGTCTGGACCGTGGGAGACCTCCCCCCATACCTCCTTTGCTGAGGGGGTGGAGGTGGAAGATCCTGCGCCAGCGTAGGCTGAATGGACAAAGCCTTGCCTCTGGAGGGTCCTTCGCCATTTCTGGTTTTTGGAGGCATAGTGTTTGCAAGCTTTTTGTTCAGTGTTCCCACAGACGGCGCCAGACTGTAGGCGGTAAAAACGACACCTACTTAGATTGAGATAAGATCGAGGTAAACTTCTTAGGAAGGGAAATGCTGAATGCCAAGAACCTGAAAAGGAAGGAGAAAGGCTAGAGTCAGAGCCCCTGGCCGCCGTGAGTCGAAGGCACTCCGATGCCTGAGTTAGTTCTGAGAAAACTAAACAGGAGGAGGAAAAGGGGAATGAGACGATGTGGAGTATTGTGAGTTGTGTATTGCGTACCTTTCATGGGACTGACCCCATGTGTATATAAGTGAGCGTTCCTCGTTCATTCTCTCTGTGAGTGGGGGTAGGTGAGGTGAGGTCCCATCGATCCTTACCCTGACTGGCGGCAGTAGGTAGAATGGACAACACCCCTCCCTCTCTTTCCACGCCTTCAGCCAGTTGGCGTACAGGGCTGATAAAGTGCACCTCTTATCGCCATAAATGAGCGATCCTATCGCCATAAATGAGCGATCCTATCGCCATAAATGTTTGCTCATATCTCTCTGGGCGCGCCGTATTTCCAGGAGGAAGGTGGCGGCCCACTCTGACTCTAGTACTGTGGTATGAGACCAAGGACGGCTTGGCCGTGGCGTGTCTTTGTGCTGAGCTGGCATTTATGCCGAGCTGCCGAACTGTGGTGCTGAGCTACCAAGCTATTGACCGAGCTGCCGAGCTGACGATCTTCTACCACAGAGGCTGAGGTGTTCGGCGAGTTTAGCTGTGATCTTTGCTTAACTTTGTCATTACGGTGTTTTACCCACACAATGAATTTTAGGTTTATAGCCCTACAATATGGAGCTTGACCACTTTCCTTGATTCAAACTAGGTCATTATAAGGCACATAAGAATGACACTCTTTGGATTATAATCCCTTCAATTCACCTTATTTTTGTACAAGAAAACATAGAATCAAAGACCAACAATCTTTTTTTGATAAGGCAAACAAGACCCGGCCTGGCCACCGGCTTGTAGTGAAGTATCTGCTCTTCTGGATAGAATTGTCAAGCTGGATTTCGACTTGTAGATAATAGATGCCTCAGCATCAAAGATACAGACATTTGTTTATAGGTGGTGTTATGGTAGCTACAAATAAAAACATGGCTTACTTGGCTTTTGATGCGTGCAGCACATGGAATTAAAAGTCGATCGATCCAGACAGAGTAACATTTTCTTTTATTGAAGTGACTATCACATTCACATGACCAATTAAAAAAACGTTGATGATCCGAGTGTGACATTATTGTCTAGTATACAAGAACATATTCAATCATTTGATTTCTCTTGTCCTCGCACGTGCATATTAATGTTATATTCGCTCTTATCGGCTGAAATCGGAATTGCATGGCACGCAAGTACACTTGTTTATTATGACAGGTCTGTGAGACTCGATCGACCTGGATCTGGCACAAGAGAAGGGGTGAAAACTGGGCTGGGTTGCCCAGGCAAGGCTCAGCCCAGCACGGCAATTCCTTGGCGAAGGCCCGGCACTGACTGTTGACCGCGCCCACATGGGTCATGGTGCGGCACGGAATGGCCCAGGGCCTTGGCCGTGCCATGCTGGACCACGGTGCCTGGTCCTTGGCACAGCGCAGCACAAGGCCCCGGTTGGACGACCCAACACCAAATTTGTATAAAATATTTTGATTTTTTTTAATATAAATAACGTATAAAACTTGAAGTAATTAAGATTTTATATAAATAAAACTTAATGTTTGTGTGTTTATTCTAATAGTTTCAACTTTATTTCATATTGAGAGCCCTAAAAATCCATAAAATCTCTTTTAATATATATTGGGACGAGTCTGGATCTGGGTCCGGATCTAGGTAGAGAATGATATTTAAAAAAAATGGATTTTAGGTGAGATTTTTCAAAATTAAGGTAATATGTAAGGTCACGGGTCCAAACAAAAGTGGAACCAGACCCGAACCCATTTATTTATCGGGGCCTAAATAAAGACCCAGACATTGTTTTTAAGAGGTCGGAACCTTCGGATAATCGGAGAATTGAGAACCCATTTACATCCCTACCATGAGATGATGAAATTTAGTAGATGAAAGCCTTTTGCATTTCCCAACGACCAAGAGTCATGCATCACATAATGGCCTTGCATCAATAGGGCTTTTTCAACGATCAGGACTCATGCCTAAAACGTTACAGAAAATGTCAATCACCAATAAGGAGCCTGCACCCATTTTCATGGTAGACCCCCGGCCCCACTAATCAATCCAAGAGATTCAGTCAAATGAGGCAGGCCGGGCTTGGGCCAGACTCTTATGGCCCTATCTACTGGTGGCCAATTGTTCGGGCCCATGAACACCCCAACTCTTAAATCTGTTTTGCATGGGTTAATGACAAAATACCAAAAAATGTCATCAAGAGTCACTTGACTTTGGATAAGATTTCTTTCCTTTTTTTTTTTGTTTTTTTTTTCTCCTGACATTCCTGCCCATAAGCCTTTGATATCATAAAAATATAGTTACTTCAAAGCAGTGGGAATTTCTTTTTTCACTATATATTCAAAAAATAAAACTTACCATTCATGACTACTCATTGAGATCTAGAGAGCAATTTTTTTTATTTTTATAATTCAGTTGAAAACCCATAATATCATGGTTTCTTTTAGTCCCATAGAAAAATTAGTTACTTCAAAATAGTGAGAATTTTTGTTATTTCAATGTTATTAGATGGTGCGAAACAAAATTCACTATCGGTAACTATTCATTGAGATCTTGGAAATACTATTTCTTTCATATTTTTAGTGGAAACCCCATGATATCATGGAGTAACATTATGACAACGTGCATTTTTTTTTTTCAGAAAAAGAAAAATGTAGATGCTTCGAAAATAGCTAGAAATATATATATATATATATATATTTTTAGCACAATTAGATTATTGGAAAACAAATTGGTGACTACACACTGATATCTAGGAAGCCTTTTTTTTCATAATATTCTCACTAGAAAACCCATGTCTCATCATATCTTGAACTCTAAATTTGGGGTAATACTATCAAAAGAAAAAAAAAAAAAAGAGTACAGTCGAGGCACTCTAGTAACTTTTTAAAATTTATTTTATCATTAGCCATAGCTAAAGAGGTATTAATCCTTAAAAATTCTTTTTTATTTATTATTAATTTTTTTATCAAGAAGTGCTTATGGCCTTGAAACTTTAGAAATGAACAAAGAAGCTTCAAAAGAAGTGCCGCATTTGTTCTATTTCTTCTTTGTAATGGGGTTAATTATAGAAGAAAGTCATGTTATTTAAGGTGGTTTGGACTAGGGATGAGAATTGGTCATGTTCTGGTTGGGCCCATAATTAAAACCCTATTTCTTCCAAAATTGGGGGTTGCTCATTTAAATTTGGTTTTTCTTGTTTTTAAGCTTGGGCCCTGCCCTAGCCCTTGAGGGTACAATTATGACTCCCACCGAGGGCTTTGGCAAGTCTGGCCCAACCTTTCATATATTGAGGGTGGGGTAAGGACAACCGCATGCCTGGCCCCGCCTGATTTTGTGACAACCCTAGTCTTTAGTGATCTTTGCCTCTTTCATTCTCGCCTCTAACCTTCTCCTTTTTTCTTTCTCCACTAACATTTTACTTTCTTCAGTTGAATCAAATGGATGGCTTCCGTTGCAAGATCCTGGATCTCAATCCACGCATCTCCTGTTGTGATTTTAAATTCATTCCTTTAATACTGCAAGTGCACAGTTGTCTTGTTGAGACAGTGGCAATTACAGGTTGATCCCACAGGGAGCACTACTAAGTTAAAATTTAAAATCTGATTTTTTTTTATCAATGATAATGACAAGAGAGATAATAAGAAACAATAATAAAATTGAGAAAATTCTAGATCTAAAGTGTAGAAATAAGATATAATAAAAAGCATATCAGAATATCATGAATCCATTAAGTAGTCACACCATCATTCAATGCAATTGATAAAATAAATTTGTCCCAAAAATCCGTCAAATCAGAAACAAATCAATGTTTCTGATTCGGGTAATTTGTCTATCAAAGAGCACAATTTTCCACAATTTATTTAAGGCAAAAATCCCCTTCACCTAATGAAATTATGAACTTAACTAAATATCACATATTAATCAAAGATAGATTATCAAAGAATTTCAATCTAAGAATAATCTATTAAGAAAACATACATGATTAAAGCATTGTTCAAATAAAAAAATTAAATAGCATAGGTTGTCAATGACAGAAGGCATATTTATTATTATAATTAATACGCAAGAGACAAAAATATCACATAGATTAATGATAAGAAACACTTAACTTCATCTGATACTCTGATCCAGGGATCTACTGCTCCATTGCAAAAGATGTGATTTTCATTGAGAACTTCATGGCAAACCTAGTTATGGAACAGGGTTCCAGAATACCCAAAAATAACTCTAATTCGATTAATTAGGAAAAGAAGAGAGAGAGGAGAGAGAGAATGTAGTGAACGTCGAAGGGGGGGTGAGTATCTCCCGTATGCTTTCTTTTGGTTCCTTTTATAATTCCCGGTTATCTTACAGATACATTGAATCTGGACACCTTCTCTGCGGATTTGGTTTATCTTCATAAGGTATATCTCTTTATCCTTTTTCAAATTTAAATGAGATGGAAGCTTCTGGAAACCTCTGGATGGCTTGGCTAATCTTCAGATGGGGTCCCACAAGGGATATGCAGCAATGGATTATCAACGGTGTGGATTTTAGTGCAATCCCGTCTAAAAATGAATATGAAAATCCCCGGGCCCATAACTTTGTCGATTTAGCTCTGATTTGCACAGTCTTGGGCTCCACGGATATCTACTCTGAATAAGCTTTCCAACAGTAGGTAAATTACATCGATCCGACGATCGGATTGAAAGTTATGGTCATTTGAAGATGAGTTATCCTGAGAAAAAAGGGATTAACTTTTAAAATTTGATTTGCAATGAGCTCTATCTCTGCACAACTTTCATTTTTGAAAGGATATCAGATGTGGATAATTCAAACCCTTCTTCTTTTATTCCAATCAAACTTTTTACTCTTTGAATTATCCATTAATAGTTTCAAGTCTGCAACAACTGCGGACCCTGCCATGTGGGACATTTCATCTGCTTGAACAGTGGGCCCTATGAGAAGTCTTCTACTGTAGTTAGAACTCTTCAATTGACATGATGAGTGGACCCCTCCTTTCATTGATTTGCACATGGCTTGTATGTGGGGTCCACGTGGTGAATTATTCAATTTACTTCTTTTTAAGTTTCAATTTAGCAATGTAGGGCCCAGGATGACTATGTATGCTTGAAAGTGGTTCCGTGACAGAGGCCTGCAATTCTCATTTTCTGCACATTCTAATTCAACACATCAAACACTAAAGAGCCCATATTGAAGTGGGACCCATTCGGATAGAGTTTTACTCCAACTGGGACTCTTCGAAGAAAAAATGTATAATGTTCTAAGTTAATGCAGAAAATATATGAAAAATATAGAAGTTCAGGTTTCTAGGTGAAAATGCATGAGATGATGGAATTAAATGAATAATGATGCAATTCACCAAATAAAACCCCTAATTCATCCTAAAATGATGCATAAATATGCAAATTCATGAACTTAACATCTCCCCTCCACCAAAATTAGGTACTTTGTTTTTTTTTTTTTTTTGGTTGAACCCCAACCAAGAGGGCTAGAGCCCAAGAGAGCCCCATACATGGAAAGGCAAAGCCCACACATATGGGAAATATATCCCACACAAGTGCGAAAAGAAGCCCACTAAAGTGGCAAGTGTGGCTTTTCAAGGGTCAATCCTTGGGCCTGGGCATTCGGGTGAGATGCTGGTTTGCCCACCAACCAAGCAGCCATTTATTCTCTCTTAATCTTCACCAACCGTTTATACCTCATCTTCTTTCGTCTTGTCTTATTCGATCATTAGAGATCATGTCCAATGATTTGCGAAGTTTCAATGGTGTCCATCGTTTCATGACGACCTGCCGGGCTATTTGTCTACCACTTGTTTTTTCCTATAATTTTCTTTTGGTTTGGGAATTGGGACTGGAATAAATGGAATGCTCAGATCTTGTTCTTGAAATTATGCTAATTATAGTGCCAATCAAGTTTGCAATCTTATAGTAGGATCAGCCTCCAATCATGTCTGCAATTTTATAGTGGGACCAGCTCTTATAGTGCAATTTGATTAGTGTAGAGGCTGCTACGATGAAGGTGGATTATGGTTATGTGCGGGGAGGAGATGAGAGTGATGATGGAGATGAGTGAATGGCTGAGGTGCTGTGTTTGGTTAGGGGAATTGGGTGTGTATGTTGAGTGGGTGGAAGGCGGTGGCTCGACTGTGAATGATGGTTAGGGGTAGCAAATTCCCCTCTGAGTCCTCTAAAGACCTAGAAAAAGAAGAGCATAGCAAATAAACGATCTTAACATAAAAAATATGTCACATAGAAAGGGATATTTATGATTTTCTTACTATATTTTTACTAAATTCATAGGTGGACCTTTTTTTTTGGGTAAAATTTATAGCTGATCCTAAATGCACTTATTTGAATATGAATTTTGGGCATGTTTGTTTGCATTATGAGGGGTGGAATGGAATAAGGTTAAGGGTCAAATAAGGAGAGACAAGAAGAGGAGGGAGTTGAAAGTAAAGGGCACAAGATGACAAACACGGGTAGACTTTCATGAGGTGAACAGGCAAACTTAAGCCTAGCCATTTCCAAACGGGTCGACTCATGACGTGAACTTCCGTTTTGGACCTAATCCCAGACTTGGTCTGTAATTGGTATCGGGCCTACACAGGTGAGTCTGGTCCAAGTCCCGACCATTATAACCGTCTGTTTAGGTGGTGCTGGCTTTGAATAAAACACTCGAATACCCCCTGCCCTGAAAGGCCTAAAAAAAAACAGATCATACTTACCCCAATGTGGACTTTCTGTCATGTTTTTACAATGTGGACTAGAGTTGTGCCGGCCCTTGGCTTTATAGGCCCTGTCAAACCGCCTCCCGAAAATTTCATATTTCCCCTTGTAGATGACTCAAGATCCTTTGAGAAAGGATTAGAACTAAGCGCCGGGGCCACCAGTTACAATTCAAATATTTTAAAATAAATGTCCTCTAAGCATATATAGTATCCTTAAATTTTACTTTAATAAGAGTTTGTACGGCAATTGAATATGCTGTTTGATATGATAATAGACATGCATAAGAATGTGATTATCACATGAGTCAACATGATTCAATATAAGCCGTATCACTTACCACAAATTAGCATAGTAGATGGTGTTAATCATGTTTTTTTTTTAATCAAAGAGTAAATCCAGCGGTGGAAAAAAAAAAACCTATGATTAATGTAAAATTCGAATATGCCCCATATACCTAAGCGATTCGGATCTCAATAGATAGCCCCCATTATAGAGTTCCACTCCTTTTAACTTTTTTTTTTCTTTTTTTGGCAAAACGCTCCTTAATTGAACGTAGAATCTCTCAAGGGTTTACACTTCGGAGGATCCCCATTTTTTGTAGACGATAGATGCTGAGTCAGATTTCAGTTTCAATATTTCCTGCCTCATTTCAGCTTCATTTCAGGTCTGAGTTGAAACCAAGTGGATGCTGATGTGGAGAAGGGAATGCCCCATATACAAATCCCTGCACATTTGTTTATATGTGGTTGGTGGTGCCTACAAACAACAACATGACTTACTTTTCTTTTGATACACCAAGCAAGTGGGATGGAAGTCAACAGACACACTAACCTTTTCTTTTAATTTCTTCTCATGTGGCTACGAGGTACCGCATGACCAATCAGAAAACTTGAGAGTATGTGGCTACGACGAACCACATGACCAATCACAAAACTTGAGAGCTTTGACTTTATTTCGCAGACGCGGAGGCAGGGTTGCAATTTGCGGTATTTTGAAGGGAAAGAGAAACGTAGAGAATCAAGTATAGCTTTAGCAGTCGGAGAAAAATGAAACTCTGTTTTATTTCGAGAAAGGCACAAGACCACATTCATTCACCTAACCTCTCTAGTCCTCAGATATGCATGAATATATACATGACCTGATTGACTAAAATACGAAGCATGCAACCCACATTGTAGAATTATTTCTTACATCAAAACCGGTCCTATTGCACTAGAAATTTGAATAACCTGATGGGGCCCATTCTTTGCGTGACCCTTAATTCTAAAGATACCTTTTCATCAATGTCGTACTCAACGATAAAAATTCATACGAGGTTGGGACGGTATTAGCAAAAAAAAAATGTGGTCAGGGTTGATTTGTTTGTGTAGAATATAGAAAAATTTATCATCATATTAGCTCATCGTAGAATTATTTAAGAGGTGAGGGATGAATGATATAAAGTAGAGAGGGAGATGGGGTCTTAATTTTGAAATTACTGAGGTGATGGCTGCGTATACATTTCCCTATCTTCTCTTTATTCAATTACTAGGGTGATGATGGTCATTCTAGGAAAACCTTTGATTCTTCATTTTTAACTGCTGATAGCCATACAGTCCTGGAAAAGGGGATTATCTTGAGTATATTCTATTATCATTGTTGATTAGGATGATTATCCTGTAACCTATTTTTTTTCATATCGTTACCCATTATTTTCTGTTCACCATATCTTGGAGCCATATAGAAGGAATCAAAATTCACGAACGAGGAATATCTTGTATCTTCTTCCCTAAAATTCTCTCTTTATGATGCCCAAATGGACTTATTTCTTATTCATCAAAATTTAACACAGCAATATATTGAAAACAACATCTCACCCTTGACACCCGCCAGCAAATCTAACCATGCATTATCAACGATGCACCAAATCACAAAGCTACATGTGAACGGATCATCCATTATAACCCTGATGCTATGGCCTCTATGCATTTGATTTTAACCTATGTCGGCTGTCTGATGACTTGACTCTAGCCTTCCTCCATTTCCACCATGTAGGGAGGGAAGGAGAGAGAGATTGGTGTGGCTAATCTAGTGAGTAGCATATCTTCTTGAAGGTGACCAGATTCTGTTCAAATAAAGGTACGATGGCATCTATACTCCCATCTCCAATGAACGATGGCAGTAGAAACAACATTCCCTCCACAGGGAAATAAGATGGCATAAAGATGAAAGGACTCCCACCTCCAAAATCCAAATCATAGAAAGGAAACCTTAACCAGCTATCGACCTCCAAGTTCGGACACAATATTGACTTGCCCATATCAGCAGTTGGCACCAAATCCTTCACCTCCTCTTCGTTGCTAGAAAAGTCAATAAACGACTTGAAGTAGTCGTCATTAACCTGGGAGACTGCATCATGGATAAGGTTTGCCGCATACCGCAGAGATTCCTGTAACAACTCCTTCACCTTGGCTCGAGGGAACGCCCACAACACCAGATTTCCAAAGTACTCGTTTGGCACGCGAGGGCTCAACCTCGCGCGCCCATTCACCGAAATCCTGACATGGGTCGTCTCGAACCCATTTAGGCCTCGAGCCTGCGTGATGGCTCTCCACAGATGGGCGACAAGGCTCTCGAACGTGCTGTATGGCCTGTTTCGACCTGCAGAAGCCTTGGCCTTGAGCTTGGTCAGGAACTCCAACGTGAAGTGGACCTTGTGGACGATCACCCCATCTGATGAGTAGTCCGTGTTGGGGTATGGATATGGGTGCTCCTTGATGAGCTTCTTGCTCATGAACTCTATTCTTTCGTGTTCGAACTTGACGTGAGGTGGGTCGCGAGGGATGAAGATGGTGCGGTCATGGATAGGGAGTGGGCTCATGTCGAGTCCTCTGGAGGCTTGGCCCCAGGCGATGAGGAAGTTGCTAGTGGAGTGGCCGTCAGCGATGAGGTGGTGGGCTGTGAAGCCGAGCACCATGGAGCCGCAGGCGAAGCGGGTGAGCTGGACCTGGACAAGCTCGTCCACTCCCTTGAGGGTTGGGTGGAAGCTGAGGAGAGTCATGGAGGGTTTGAGGGGCATGGCCTGGTCCAGAGTGCAGTCCGCCGAGGCGTCTACAAATCGCACGCCCTCATCGTTGAGGAGGATGGCGGGGCGGCCGTTGTCATCAGTGCCCAGCCTACCTGCCCATTGTCTGTAGACAGCAAGCACCTTTTGCAGCCCCGTTTGGATGGTGGTGTTGTGGGGCGTCGGTGGTTTGAAGGCGTAGACCACGGCAATGTGGGTGTCGTAGGTGACCTTATCAAAGACGCTGAGAGGCATGGATTGAGTAGTCGAGGGAGGTTGGCCTTCGTAAGAGGGCTTCACGGTTCTGGAGCTTTCCTTTCTAACCTTCATGGCTTTTGTGGGTTATGGGGGGAGAGAGAGAGAGAGGGTTCTGGGAGGTTTTTTAGCTTGGGTAGCTTGGGGTTCAATGCATATATAGAGCAGGGAAGTGATCACCAACCGGATAGAGGCAAGTATCCATCTTGGTTCCAAAAGAAGTGTGCATTTTCTTGATTGGGGTTGAACACTCGGCCTGTATGTGCAGTGGGTTTCCTGAGAAAACTGATAATTTTGAGTAAATCATTATTGTGACGTGAAACTTATGATCGAATGAAAGGTGGTCCTTGTCTTTTTTTTTTTTTTCTTTTTTTTTTTCAGGTTACATCCGTCGACTGGTTAGAGGGTAAACTTTTGAATCCATCGGATCCATATCTAATTTCCTCTCATTAAATGTTGTTTTGTATATATTGTAATTTCAGGTTAAATTATGTGGTTTTGACATATTAGTCAATTAGATAATGTCACAAGAGTCGTTTCACTTTAATGACTATTTTTTTATAACTTATTTTTCCCTAGATCCAGTATGATGGTGTCATTACTTTTATGCAACATCTCAGGAGTTTCTTTTTCAAGTACAAAATCTTAGAAATGGTAGTTAGACATATATTTACTTTTCATAGAATGGAATTTTTCATATTGTGTATAAATCGAATTCGCTTGCTAGTTGCAAAAAACGTATGATATTGAAATAAATCTCATGCTATCACGGGATTATCATGGAATATAATGCAAAAAAGTTTTTAAAAAAATATTGACTACCATCAAGCAATTCTGATGACATTATCTGAATTTTGGTAATGAAATTGAGAAAACTGGATTTAAGGAGGACTAATATATCAAAATCTCTTTATGTAGTTTTACTTTTTATTTTAAAATAGTAATAATACTTTTAATTGAATTATTTACTAATATGTCAAAATCTATTTATTTAGTATTACTTGTTATTTTAAAATAGTAATAATACGTTTAATCGAATTGTTTACTAATATGTCTAAATTTCTTAATTTAGTTTTATTTTTTATTTTAAAATAGTAATAATACTTTGAATCGAATTGATTCAGAATAGTTAAGGTTCATGCACATGATGAAACTTTAATGGTCTCATTTGTCTGTCTAAAGGGTTCCCAAACTCATCATATTCCGAGTCCAAGAGCTGGGAAATTAACATGTTCAAATCAGCTTTTCTATTAATCACAGTAAATTTGACTTTGCAGTTTCCTGAATTTTGTATGTTATCATCATGGATGACATAACCAGTGAGAATCTTGGAGAAAAATATAAATAAATATAAGACATAACAGATGAGGAGATAAAAAAAAATGTGGCGGAACGTGTCTTTGTGTTTGGCTACCACAGCTCTATATATAAATATATATATATATATATAAATAAATATATAAATATATATATATATATATTGCTGTCAACGTTGAAAGAGAAAGGCCGGGAAGATTATGAACTATGGGTTGTTGGGAGTTTGGACTCTAGAAATGTTTGTGTGGCCTTTTTTGTATTTTTCGTCGGCTAGACTGGATTTAGGTGCGTTCGGACTCTGGCCCGTAGACTCAAAACTCTAAAAGGCTTAATTGGCTTTGGCTGACTTAACTTGCTTCACTCAATCCAATCTCTAGATAGAGTTTCCATATATATACCTGACTCAACTCAGTAACATTTCAGATTATACCATTTTCTTTGGATTCTCTAAACAATATTGTGTTCATTTTGACTGTGCTCGAACGGGAAGAAAAATCTTAAGGAAGTTAAAATAGTTATTCATTGTGATTTTTGGGTGTTTTAGAAGAAGATAAAATTCAATTTAAAAAATGTGATGAGAAGATGGCCAAAATAAAACTTCAAAAGACTTAATGCAAGTTTGTGTATGAAACTTTTCATGGAATTTTTTTTTAATTTTATTATTTTTTTAGGAAATGGAGATTAAGGATTCCAGATTTTGTTTTTTGTACTGTAAAATGCTTTCTGGGGTGAATTGTGGTCATTTTTTTGTTAAAACTGCTGAAAATGAATTTTTTAGGTTTGGGTTTGATTCCATTTCCTGCCAAAAAATTACAAATAATAACATGAAGTACATTAATCTTGGAAAATAAAAAATAATAGGAAATGTTTACACGAAATAACAGTGAAAACATAATTTCTTTTTTTTTTTTTTTTTAAAGTGAAAGCGTAATTCCTTAGAAATACTTTCCATGCTAAAAAAGGTCTTTGCTCAAACAGACAGTATGAAATACCTATAATTGCAAGTTTTCATTGGACATCTTAGCCATCCGACCAGAAATATCAGCAGTGAAATGGACAGTATATGGATAAACAAGGGGAAGTTTCTATTTTATGGCATCAGGCCAATTGGTTATCATCATCCATTAGGATGAAATCAGGTTTTGTTAGTGCACAGCCAATCCCTAAAATCTGTTTGTTGAGGTCCATGATCATGCCCATGAAACATAGCATTATTTACGTATTTCTAATACTACTACTGTCAAGTTTCTTTTTTTTGCATAGTGACCAAAATACCAAGTGCCGTGAATCGCGGCATGTCTATGCCAAATGGTACACTGGGATCGTCACGTGGACGACGGATTACTCAAGGGCCAGCGGCATATGTAAAAATGATAAAGGCTGTGAGCTGGCTCTACAGGCATTTGAAAGGATAGCTTTAGTTTAAGGTCCCATCACTTGTCAAACAATTAGGTTGGTGCCAGTGGGCTCAAATGTCTCCACTATCATTCAAGTATATCCACAGATTTTATTCTTTTCTCTTTAAAACTGGATAGATGTTGGGATTAAAAACGAAAGCTCAATTCTGGCTTTAGAAGAAGCCATATTAGTTTTTTGGGATCCATTTGTGAATGTGTCTTTCTAAAAATACATATATATTTTTTCAATAATAATACACATATGTGCCTTTTTAATAAAAATATGTTTATTCTTGGAGCTCATTTGTGAATTTGTCATTTTAAAAATATGTATGTGCATTTTCAATAAAATGTATCTCTTAAACCCATTTGTGTAGATGTGACCCAATTCAAAAGGATGCCTTCTAACTTTATAAATTAAGGTGATTTTTAAAGTTTTTATATAGTATTCAAAATGAACAGAAATGCATGCGAATCATTTGTTTTTAAGATGAAATGTGTATTGTGACATTGATTAAAGAAAGAAAGATATTTGATTTTCATAATTTCTTGGTTGATTTAATTTTTTTCGTTATCTTATCATAAATGGATTTATATAAACAGGAATATTTGTTTTAATATATTATTCAAGTCGCATGAGATTTAATCTGTGTATTGCACATAGTCTTCATGCTAGTGTAAAGCAAAGAAGTAATGAATTGATTCTAGAGGAGAGAAATGGGTTCCAGGCATACAATTAGAGTTCAGGAACTGGTTTGATACTTTGATGCAATCAGAAATTGTGTGTGCTGGGCTGGGCGTTGGAATTGGCACAATCACTTCAGAAGTGGGTTACGTTTACTCCATTCAAGGAAAGGAAGATGATAAGAGGACTGATGTAAAAACAAAGGCCCCTCATGCACTGGGCTGGGGCATCCACTTCAAACATCTCTGCTTGGGTTTGGTAGTAGTCTAACTGAAGTTGACTTTCAAAAATGCAAATTCTGAATTTAACCCTTTAGTTGGCTACTGACTGCACCAACACACAGTTAGGGTCCCAGGAAATTTTCCCCAAGTTAGTTGCTTGGTAAAAAATCTCATAGCTCTAACCTTCAAATAATTTACAATGTGTTTGAAGAGGAAAATTCAAAATATCTTAAAACGACAATAGTAGCCTTTTGTTATACAATTGATCGATCGATACAGGCCCTAATATGAATTTGGTGAGGAAGTAGGTAGTTGCTCACCTGATCACTTGAAAGCGCGGACCTGAATAATTTGGGTATATATATAGATCATGGTGTAAAAATTGGTTAATATATATTGCTCTTTCTCCTAGTTTACCTCAAGATAGTAGGAAGGCTTTGATGATGGTTGTGATGAATTGCTCTTTCTCCTTGCCAATATGTGGAACCAAATGCAATAGATGTATTAATGTATGCATTAACTGATATCAGCTGATGCAATGATTATGGATTTTAATAGGTTTAAAGGTACACATATGTGAGTTAAAAGTTAAAACACATGTACTTCTTTTAAAAAACAAACATGCGCTGATGCTACAAGGTGAGCACTCAGTAACCAAGGTACAATGTATTTATTTATTTGAGGATTCTACCAAAAGAATCACATTAGATACGGACTACACAAAAAATGCTCTCTTAGTTTTCCTCGCATTTAATTTTTTTCTTGTGTGAAATGAGACTTGCGTCAATGTCGATATTGATCCTCTGTGGTCCTTTGCATTGTGAAAAACCTTGGCTCTCCAATCTTTCCCAAACTCAATCGGGTTCGAAAGTCAGACTAGGCTTCATCCAATCTAGGGAGGGTTTTTTTTTTTTTTTCCCTTTTCCTTGAAACGGCCTGTCTTCTGAAACTATAAGAAGTGATGTGGCTTGGGGAGATTTAGAGGGGTTGTGGTGTGATGAAGAAGAAGAGGACATTTGAATCCTCGTATTATCTAAAAAGAATCTTAATCTTCAAACCGATATGACATTTTCTTTCTCTTGATTATTGTGCTCTTTCCTGAAAAAAGAATGAGAAAAAAAAAAAAACTATATTATGGATGTAATAAACTGCAAAAGATCAGGCTATAAAAATCCATTTCAAGTTTTATGGGGATGTGAAAGTCGTCCAAGAGGACACTTTCGTACGAAAGAAAACTAAAGGGTCATTTTGGTGTAGTTCGCTTATGAGGTGGTTTTTTTTTTTTTTGTAAGATCCTCTATTTATCTTGAGTTATTTATGTTACAAATAACAATAAATTGAGTTAGTACATGTGGTTCATATAGTCAACCTATGGTCAACCTGATCCTTAACAGCCACCTATCCATCCCTTTTGAATTGGTTCCGGCCCTAGTTTGACAAACTCGATGTAAGTTACTGTTGGATTTTATCACAATAATTTTCATTATGCAAGTACACCATTACACTTTATTTATGGATCTAAAACCAAGGGCTAATTAGATCATATGATAGGACTAATTTTGAGGTCTTTCCTAATCTATGCTTTTGTGTTGTCCATGCTTTTGTTTCTCTTAATTGTCATGCCTGTCATGCATTCTTATGGGTCATGCGAAAAGTCTCGAAGGCATGCACTACATTGGTTAGAGTTGTACACGTGATATGCATCTTCATTACTAATTTCATGAGTAGCGTGGTTGATAGAATTATTTCTAAGCAAATCTAGATTTATTTAAAATCCTACTAGTTTAATTTCATCCTCAGGAGGAGAGATAAAAATTTTGGTGAATGGTAATGAGATTAGACCAAGCTAATTACAAAATAATGCACCTAACTATAAATAAAGTAAAATTTGCAACTGATTGTGATTAAAAACAACTAAAAACTTTATTCTATATTGTTGTGAATTTACACATAATCTATATTTGGCTGGCTGAAGGCAACATGTTATAGAAGTGTGAGAACTTAATGTAGACACACTTTTTCAGAATTTCTCATTTTCAGGATGTACTCAGTAAATTGTGTATTTATGTCGGTGTTATGGTTCAACCCAAATGAACCGACATGCCTTTGCTTACTTGTTTGACGGCTGATCTGATTTTTAAAACATTGTTGTTTAGATACTCTTTGAATAGAGATTCTTTCTGGATAGGGAACATTCAGGTAAGGTAACATTCAGGTAAGGTTCTTGGTCCTGGCCGTTTGTGTTTTGTCTCTTCTTTGAATCAATAACGTTTACCTTAAACAACAAAAAAATGTTATTTTAGGGTTTAGTTGAGACTTGAGAATCAAATCCAGAATAGCGTTTATACTCATTGACATATTCGATAATTAGGAATTGCACGTCCTCTTTTAGAAAAAAAAATTATAACTAGGAGAATATTCCCGAATTTTTTATATCCAAACACCAACTCACTGCCATATTTTTATGTAGCTAGGTTATATATACTACCTAGGCTAGATATGGCCTCCTAATATCATAACTGGATTATAAAACTAACTTAATAGTGACTCTCAATTACTAAGCCATTGTTGGGGGCACGTCTCTCTCCCTCTCTCCCTCTCCCCTCTTGATGCTTGCAGGATTTATATAGTATAGATTTAAGGTGGAGACTTTGTCTTGTCACCATTAATTTGTTGGTTGTGACGTTGATGCTTGTGGAGACTTTTGAGTCACGCTTTGGCACCTCTTGCAATAGAATTGCTAACATGCAATTTGACTTCGAAATAAATTGTTGGGGCACGTCTAGAGAGAGAGAGAGAGAGAGATCGTCTAGAGAGAATCTCTCTCTCTCTCTCTCTCTCTCTCTCTCTCTCTCTCTCTCTCTCTCTCTCTCTCTCCCCCCTTCTCCTCTTGCTGCTTGCAGGATTTATATAGTATAGATTTAAGGTGGAGACTTTTATCTTTTCACCATTAATTAGTTGATTGTGAAGTTGATGCTTGTGGAGACTTTTCAGTCACGCTTTGGCACCTCTTGCAATAGAATTGCTAACATTCAATTTGGCTTCGAAATAAATTAAAAGCAGGCAATATCTTGTTATTCTTAGGTAGACGCGAAACAGGAGTCAAGTGACAAATGAGGTTTCATGGTCAAAGAATTCTTCAACCTCTAAATTCGTCTCGCTTGTAATTAGAAGAAAAGTTTCTATTCTCATTTCGTTTTGCTGCTAAACGGACCCTAGATTCAAGATAACTCTCTCATTATAAAATGGAACACAATTGACCTGAGATTAAACTAATGGTGAAAAAACCATAAATTCGTAGGAGGTTGTCCAAAGCTTCGGGGTGGGCCCTGGCTTTCAATGATAAGCAAAGTTTAGGTGGATGATTGATTAGTTTAGTGACGGGCCTTTCATCATCGAGTGGATAAGGACCCATGGACGAATAACCTTGCCTAGTTTCCCAAACCCACCCACCCCCAGCCCACATTCTTCTTAATCTCTCCAACCAACCCCACAATCTTCTAACCCTTTTATATATGGTCAATTATCTAATTAGGGCTAATTTTATTCCATCTTACTTATGATTTTACAGTAGGCCATTGGAGCTTTTATCTATTTTTTATACCTAGCTCTTTAAAAAGGATAAAAAGAAGGAAATCTAGTGGCTACTAAAGTCAACCTAGTCCTAGTTTTGAGTGGATGAGCAAAAAATTGACTTGCAGTTCCACATCAGGACCACGCTTACTGTTGGATTAGAAGAGATGCGAAGGCGATCGTGCTGAATTGTTAGATGTATTTATGACGACAATTCTCCTCCCTAATTGCATCCCACAAGAATTCTGAGTTTCTTTTTCGAGTTGTGAAAATTTATAAATCAGGTTAAAGCTCTTCGCCTTTAAAATTTTTAGAGTTATAGTGTGAGTTTGGCATCGCGTTATTTAGATGTTTTCACGAGAAGAGGCTAAAAAAAAACATGTTTGGTAAGTGTCCGAATTTTATTCTCGCGAATCCAAAAATCCTAACTAGCTGGTATAAGAAAGCTGGAATTTTTTTTATTTTTTATGTTTTAAGAAATAAATTGCAGGCATTGTTGTTTCATACTTATATTTTATCTTTTAAATAATAATATTTGAATACTTCAAATCTTCTCACTTATCCCAAAGATAGGCCCCATGTTCATAATTTCAAAGAAGATGACTCCACTTTATAAGTCCTAAAGATGGATCGCATGGTTACAATCACAAAAGGTCGGCACGCATTATAATTCCTATAATGGAGAGACCTTATTAAAAGACCTCATATTCTAATTTCAAAAGGTGAGCACCACGTTGTAATTTTTAAATGTGGGTCCCGTATCCACAGTCTTAAAATAGGTGACCCCATTTATAATTCTTAAAGGCGGGTCATATGATCACAATCGCAGGAAGTGGAGTAGAGCCACATTGAAAATCCTATGAATGTAGGCGTTCATTGTGAATCCTATGAATATGACCTAATGTTCTTATTTATAAAGGTGAGTGCCACATTGTAATTTTTAAATGTAAGTCTTGTGTTCACAATCAACAAAAAAGATGCCCCCTCATCATAATCCATATAAAGGTGGGCCCACATTGTAAACCCTATGAATGTGGGTCATACGGTCTCAATCACAAAAGGTGGACCCACATTATAATATCTAAAGGTGTGTATGCCGTTGTAATTTCGAATGGTGAGTCCCATATTTACAATCACAAAAAGGTGACCCCACATCTTAATTCCTATAAAGGTAGGTCAACATTGTAAATCCTATGAATATGAGTCTTATGTTCAAATTTTTAAAGGTGGGCACCATATTGTAATTTCTATAGGTGGGTTCCATGTACGACAATAATAGCGTGGTACAAGTAATAAAAGGCGCGTCCTACATTGTAATTCCTATAATTTTTCTGCTTGCACTATGTGGAACAAAACTTTTATAATGTTACCAAACAATTTTTATACCACATAATCTCAGCGGAGTAATTTAATATAATGTTGCCAAATAAATTTTGCATAATATAGTCCGAGCACAGCTTGATGTGAGCACAAAATAAAAAACAGCACTGAAAATGATGCCAAACGGCCCCCCGTTTCTAAAATACCATGTTGTGCATGTGCATTTGTAAAACAAGGTGGGACATCACCACTGGGATATCCCACGTTTTCATATGATAAAGAGGATTCACCTGCTGTAAGAGGCTTAACAATGATTTGATTTCTTCATAATCTACTCATCATTCTGTGAAATGGTTGTGGATGGATGGTATGCACTTTACTGTACTTTGAAATCATGGTAATTTATTTAGGAATGAAAACTCTAGTTCATAATCCTTTTGGGAGTGTACTGATTCGCACCGTAGACTTCTAATTTAATCTTTCTGATAGGTGGATATGAGTCCATAAGATTTGCAGCACAGCTCACTTTGACCATCCTCCTAGGTGCACTATCCGATGAAGAATTTCTTCACTGCACAGTTCATTATAGATTAAAACGACAGATAAATGAATTTATTAGATTTGTACAAGTTCAACTTTGACCTAGCTCCTAGATGCAGGATCAGATCAAGCTCTGACAAGTTGATGCTGGAATAATTCTAACAATGTACACACTTAAGCTCAATAATTCTAAAAATGCTTTCAAGTATAAACAAACAAAGCTCCAATGCCGATGTGGGGAATAGGTGCTAAAATTGGAGGCAGAGAATACAGTTAGACTGTTCAAAATCTGTAACGGGGCCAGTTTTCTCTCCACTTGTTTTTTCTACATCCAAACAGAACGTGCAGAAGTAAAAAGAAACAAAACGGATTTGATAGACAAAATATAGAAAAGTTTTACAGGAACACACAATATGCAGTTTGTCATGATGGAATTTAGGGCTTGTTTGGCGTCTCTTATCTGTATGAAACAAATGTGTATAAAACAGATCTATTTCAAATGGCCCTGTTTGAAATAAATTGTGTAGAAAAAGTATGTTTGGTAACACAGAGAAATTGATTGAAATTCACATTTTCAAAACAATAGTTGAAAGTTTTTCATAAATATTTCAAGATCCACGAGGATTCAAGTATTGAAATTTAGCGTTATAGTTGTGTCTAGCCTTACACATTTGGGGGCCATGGATTCAAAAAAAGTTGATAAAAATGTTGTTAATTTGTTGTAAATATCTCATAATCTATGACGATCCAACGGCTAAAATTTGGACCCATAGTCAATGCTTGATCTTTTGAATATATCCAATGGTTTGGATCATGACTTATGGTGCCCGAATTTACAAAAAAGAAAAAGAAAAAAAAAACTGCCTACGTACAATTTCAAATCACAATCAATAATGCATGGTACATCAACGGTCAAAAGCGTTTTTGTGAATATCTCAAGATCCACTTTGAATTAGAGACTCATTTTTGGACTTGTAGTCGTTTTTGTCCCTCCAAAGAGAACCAACAGATTGGATCGTGAATACGAGGCCCACAATGTCTACAATATTAGATCAAATGGCTCACGGTTTTTTGCGAATATCTCGAGATCTGAAATAGATCAACGGCTGAAATTTTGACATGTGGCCGTGTTGGACCTTTCGCATATTTGTAACGGTTCGGATCATGATGTAGGGGGCTATTTTTTTTTTTTTTTTAAAAACACAAAATAACGGATTGTCCTATGAGGACATCCAAAACACTGTAGCAATGATGTCTGCCTGCTTCAGATTGTTTTGTCTGATTGAAACCTGCATGTTTTGCTAACTTCTTGAAAAAGAAGTATAATGTCCTAACCCCATTTGAAATGGACAGTAATGGTAACATCCAAACACTCTAAAACTAAATTGAATAAGTTTTTAGATAATAAGCGGGGAAAAGTAGAGATGCCAAACTGAACATTAGTCCACGCCCAATTTTATCTTTGGAATCTGGATGGTGCACAAGAAGTTTCTCTACGGCTTTCTTATCTTCAACGGTAAATGCATCTTAATTGAAAGTCACACCTCCAATTATAATTTGAAGCTTTAGTTTTTAACCTAGGAATAATAAGATTTATTTCTAGAAGTGGTTAAAAATGAAGAAACAAAGGTGAATAAATAAAAAAGGTCATTACCTAGTGTGGGTCCCGCCAAACCAAGGTCCAGCTGGAGCCATACCTAATCTTTGGCAATATTGCACAAACTGAAAAAGGTCATTTCTCTAGGTCCCGCTAAAGTAAGGTCTTGGGAGGGTTCAAACTGGAGACAAACTTAACCTTTACCAATTTCACAAAAATGGCTGCTCACAGGTTCGAGATCTGCATTATCACGCATGGCACCCTAGACGGAACCATTGCACCAAAGCAATGACCCTAAGAAACAAAGGTGAATAATAAAAAAAGAAATAAATAAAAATTACCATCAGTCAAGGGGCGATGAGAAACGAATTCCCAGCATCACCCTTATAGTTTAAATCCTATGAAAGTAAGATCCGATCTACATCTCTACCTTATATCCTTCACCCCTCACCCTTTAAAAGTCCATTGTTGGAGCCTATTTAACCACAAATTCCTATATGTTCAATTCCCATTGCAAACAAACAGGCAAATGAGATCTAAGGAGAACTTACACTTGCATGAATTGGGTCTATGGATTGGTTGCCTCTCAATGTCAAACACACATGGCCCTAACTTCCATGACATACAAAATGAGAGAGAATAATCGTGCAGTCACTAATACTAGAACATAAAATCATTACTTCTAAAGATTAACCTTTCCTCCAACAAGATCAAATCATCATTTCTCGATAAAAAACAAACATCCTTTAAAATTAAATTCGCATTTTTGAGGTTGTCAATGTATGTTTTGATAAAATCTACTATGTTTTGATAAAGTCTACCATCGCTCTAGCACATGACATTCTAACATGAATAGAAATAATAAAGAGAACAGATGAAAAAATCTCAGAGGATTGATATACCCAAAGAAAAAGACAAAACAACCAAAACCTTCCACACCCATTTCCTTCAACAACTCACTTCACTTGCCTTCAATGGATTTCAGTTTTATTGAATTTTCTTCCAGAAAGACGTGTTGGTTCTGTTCTACCACAGAGAAACACCCCATGATCAGTTCTTTTTTCCACTTCCATCCTTCTTACCTTTCCTCACAGTTGTAGCCAGTGAATACAAGAAAGTCCCAAAGATAGCAATTGCAGAGACTAACGCAGTCAAAGGCCGGACGGACGGGGTTCCTGAAAACCAGAATTGTACCCACAATGACAACCACCCTCTTTGTTGTATTCTCAACCGAGAATGTCAGTGGGCTAATCTCTTCAAGAGCTTGGTAAGAAGACTGTTTATAGAGATGATAAAATATCCCAGACAGAATTACCCATAGGTAGAAAGTCGACGGTTTGCTGACCACTGTGATTGCCCACCAATACCCTTCTACCCACTGAGATCCCTCAACAAAAATGGCGACAGGAAATAGATAAAACAAATGACACTATACTAATCAATCCATACAAATTCAGCCGCTTAACTTCCTTGAAATTCTGCAAGCTCTTCTTGGAGTATATGTTCCTCAGAACAAAACCCACAATGCTGATTAGAGCACCCCACAACCCCTGTGGATTGAAGAAAACTACAGTAACTGCCGCAAGAGAGCACCCCAGAACAATAGGAAGGATAGAGAGCCTGTCACATCCCGGTCCCAAATCACCCTGGCCTAGGGTAATCCCCGGGGTGCGACATGTGTAATCCCGTGTTACTGTACCTGTCTCGAGTCAAATCCAGCAACACGAAGGATAAAATTTCTCTTTCCACATACCATTCATAATTAAATAGCGGAAGCATAACAATAATAATCGCTTGAACCATTGCACAGTCCTAATTAAAAGTTGAGTGTTGAATTTATACAAAACATAATTACATATTCAACCCAAGTAGGGATTACAAAAAAATACCCTACATCCTATTACAAAAGAATTCCCAATTGTCCAAATAGTGTGGCTCACACAAAAAGGGGCTAGCCACACTCTACAGTTTGATTCTCAAAAGAATATTTCGTGGCACTCTTCGTCGACCCAGACTACATAGGCCCATTACCGGCCCACTCTTCTAGTCCTGGAGGAACCTCTTGGGCTTCCTCCTCTCCCTCCTGGGCCTCTTCAAGGCCGGGAGTTGCATCTGCGTCTGTGACACCAAAGGTAGCATCATGAATACGACGATTCGACAAGTATAAGCATTAATAATAAATCACATGTTGTATCAAATCGAATAAAAGACAATTGATTAAAAGATGCCAATGTTAAGTAAACTAGGCACTTGTGTAATATCGAATAAATCATGCTCTCTGAATCAATGGAATAATAAAACACACTAATTGGCTACCACATTAAGCCCATCCTCTCAATAGAAAGCGAATCTAGTTGGGATGTCACCAGCGGCCCGGCCAAAGGCTAGCTGGCTACCCGGTTCTGGAGTTCCGGTGCTCCAGAAGATCTACTGCAGTGATCTCGAATAACTAAACCAAGTTTAACCCCGTCGGGTATCACGTGGTTGAAGCTCAGTAGTGCCAGACCAATCGAATCGAATAAATACGCACATGAGTAAGATTGTTTTTACCTGAATCGAATCGAATCATAATATCTAGAATATTTCACACATAACTTACTCATCCAAAATTTCAATTGAGTATCGTATAAACGTACAAGTGTAACGAATAGAAACGAAGCAATTATGCATATAAATCATTATTTAGAATTTGGAAGTCGAATATAAAATAAATCCCAATATGCACATGCACTGATTAAGAAGAATCAAGAGTCATTTACTAAGTTCTCGTCCTTCACATTCTCACCCGATGAAGTTTGGAGATCCCGTGTATAGCTATCTTTAATTTGGTGTCACTTTGTATAGGTGTAGTGTACCGGGTTCTTCGAGCCTCATCCATGACAAGGTGGTAGACGAAAATATAATTCACAGGAGATGATCTTAGCCTCATTGATCTCTCACGTGGTTAATTACCATTGGTCCATTGATCTCGTTAAAGGTGCCATTTTCTAGGATCCCACAAGTACTTAGGAATCCGAGATTATAATTGGTTTAGTAATTATATAATATCGGGATATTCATTAATTCTTAATGCGCAAAATAAGCACTTTTGTTCCAGAATTCCGGGCCCTACATAGAACCCATCCTCGCTATAGCGAGCCATCCAGAAGTGGAACTCGCTATAGCGAGAACCTCTCTATAGCGAGCTCCATCCTCGCTATAGCGAGGACACGTTCTGTGTCCCTCTCTCTTCAGTTGTGTTTTTCTCCATGTGTTTTCACTTACACCCATTCCAACGTTACACCTGCACATGTATTCAAATTTCTCCATGTGCTTTCCACTTTTATCATTCCAAACAATCACTACATGTATATGAAACACATGTCTTCATTTCAACTATGCTTTTGACTTTGGACATGAAGAATTCTAACCTAACACATGGCTTTAATTCCACCTGCACATGTTTTTTATACACTACTCCACTAGCACATGCATTTACATGCACACCCATGGAAATCAGCCCATACTATAATCATTCTCTAATTATGATTAAGGAGGCTAATCACCATAAAAGGGAAAATAATAGAATTTGATAATCCAATCAAGAATAAAACCACATGTATTAATCATTAAAGTTTATACTTGCCTCTAATCAAGCTTTAACAAGCCTCTTCACTCGTTGGCTCAAAAGAAACCCAAACCCCCAAATACTCAAACCCTAATCAAGAAACCCACAAGAAGATGTAATGAATATGTATGCATGACTATGGTAGAGTCTTTTTGACTCCATTCAACTCAAAAACACAAAAAGAAATGGCTTTCCTCTTACCTATAGCAAGGGATCCGAAATTGGGGAAAAAGATTGAAGAGGAGTGGGTTCTTGTCACAAGAGATGAAGAGGATGAAGATGATGAAGAAGATGTACTAGCCCCACTCCTTGTCTCCAAAGCACCAGCAATACCCCCTTGATAGATGATGAAGAACAGAAAGAAGGAGAATGAAGAGAAAGGTAGTGAACGGAAAAGAGGGTTTTAGCCCAGCAACAGCAACAAGGTAAAGTGGCTTTAAAGGATGAGAGAGTCCATTTTGCACAAAAGCCCACTAAATCTTGGTATTTCCAATTTAAGTCAAATGAAGGTCCACTTCTTCAATGGTTGGTCAAATGGAGTAGGGTCAAGTACGAAAATCGACGAGCTCGACGAAATACACGTGATGACACCAAGATGACGTGCATATGATGCAAAAATATAAAATCTATAATTACGAAAACGTCCTCGACTCTACCCAACTGAGTCAAATCGGTTCAACTCACCCATTCGAGACTCCAACTAACTTCCAACTCACCTATAAGGTTCTAATCAACATTAATTACTCTAAGTAGCGACTAATCATAATTAAATCAACTAAAGCCCGATTAATTAATATTAATTAGGCTAAATTTGGGGCTGGGGTGTAACAGAGCCCGACAGTTATTGGGTAGGACCGTAGGAGTCGCCAAGGAAGGATGAAAAGATCGCATTAAAGACAGGTTCTGAGGATTTGATGACACAGGTGAGTGAAGAGACTGCAACCTTGCAGAATGAAACACAGGCAGAGATGTGGCCTATGGGGTGGAAGAGAGCAGGGCCAAGGAGAGCTAAGATGAAGTCCTTGGAGATCTTTGGATAGGATTGGAGATTGAAAGACCACAGGAAAAAGATCCAGATATACCCTGCAAGCAGCTGAAGAAAGAAGACATGGAAAGGGGAAGCTGTTTAAGGCCTTCGATGATGTTCTGGAAGTACCATAGACAAAAAAATAACAGCTAGTCGAAGGGTTCTTGGGCTTGGAACCTGTCTCTTAATCTGGACTGGCGTTTTGGGGAGCACTTTCTGCAGCTGCTCTGGGAGTATGGGATCTGGGTTTGTTCGAAAATGCAGATTGGTGGTCCTGTATGTTGTTGTTCTGTTGGAATTTGGGTCAGTTGGAAAGATGAGATTTCATCAGAAGTGGATCCAAATGAGGGCAAGGTGTGGAAAATCTGTGTAGGATTTGAGGAAAGTGATAAGCACCTCTTGATTGAGATGAAGGGAAAGTCCATTGGTGGATTTGGAGTAGGATTTTTTGCTGCTGTTAAGAGAAGTTGGAAAGGTGTGCAGATTCAGAGAGTATTTTTGTTGTTCTGCAAATGAGAAGTGAACAGAACCCAAAAGAGAGGAAATGGGAACCTGATATTTTTCCTCTGCAATGAGCTGTATGTAGGGGCTTTTGTCATAATGCCCCCTGCTTTTTCAGTAAACCTCAAAAAAGTCCCTTATGTTTCTCATTTCAAGTTATTACTGTATATCGTAAATGTAAATCACTATTTTGCTATAATGTAATGTTTATATTTATGTGATAAATAATGAATTCATCTTCTTTCTTTACTAAGCATGAGTTGGTCGTGCTCATGTCAATGAGATTTATATCACAAGTCTTCATCAAATATCTTAAGATTCAATTTGGATCTTTCATGCAATAAATGTGAACTCGGCTTTTAACAGATGTTTACCTAACCTTGAGTAAGTAAATAAAAAGTTTAGATCTTATGAACATCGAACCCAAATTGCTAGAAAAGTGGAATTATATATTTTTTCAAGCTAGGCATCAATATGATATTAGTGGTTTTGATCTCTTCTTAGACATGGTAATTATATAAGACATTTGACATTTTCATTACTTGAGAAGAGCAAGGAACTAAATTTATAGGGGCTTCTCGGGATTTTCTTAAGCATCGGAGCCTGTCAAAGATCAAGAGGCTTTAATTTATTTATTCATAGGGGTTTTTACGGAAAAAAAAAGCCGCAAATATCCTTATACCGCCAAAAGTATCCTCAAATGCATGTAATGCCCAAAAGCATCCTATCACGTAGACTTTATTTTTTCTAGACCAAATTGCCCTTCACTTTATCTCTTGCCATTTTGAGATGACGCTTGCGAACTCGAGACATGACTAGCGAGTTCTAAGTCATAACACTCGTGAGCTCAAGATTTAGTGTCCATATATTTGTCCAACATTATTCACGAGCTTGGGTTTTCTGATTAATTCCATTCACCAACATCCCCCACGCATTTATCAAGCTTATCTATCATATTAGATTGATTTATATTTTCTATAAACTCCAATAATGTCATCATTTTGAATGTACTCTTACTACAATTAGTAGAAATTTAGCTCAAACTTAAAGGAATCCAGCATAGCCTCACCTGAAACTTTCGAATGGACATGACTATCACGTGGGGCTCAAGAATCTGTGAAGTCATGGCTGCATAATTCCATTGTAACTTTTGTTTAACCGTCAATGCACTCATTCTGACCCTACTTTTAGTACAGTTTGTGGAGAATTTGCTCCGGAGTCTAAAATGCTCTCCCTCACTTTCCTCACTTTCGAGTATCATTGAAAATTATCATAATTAGGTCACGATATCAAGAATCAACTCGTGATGTTGGGTATCAACTCGCGAGTTCAATAGTTAAGTTTTCCCAAATAGGATACATACATGTGCACTAGGTTTGACTAATAATTCTTAAGTTAAAGCAACGATGTTTGTGAATGTATGAGTTGAAACATTTTATTATGAGTTTATTCAATAGTGAATGTACTCACTGCGACCCCTCTATTAGAACAACCTGTGGAGATCCTACTCCAAAAATAACAACAACAACAACAACAACAACAATAATAATAATAATAAACTATTTTGTTTTTAGAAAAAAAAATACAAAACAGTGCTCCTTTCCATTCCTTATTCGTAAGCCTACTTTTACTACAGTCTATGGGGGCTTAGCTACAAAGTTGAGGATATTTTCCTCCATGTTTCTCGCTTTAGAATATAAATTTAAAATAAAAATTAACTACTCAAGATGTCCAAAATAAATTTGCGAGTTTGCGAGTTGAAACAAAAATGACGAGTAGCAAAATACTTCCATGCCAGTACGAATGCGGTCAAGTCTCGATGTCCTGAGAGATAAAGTGAATGGCAATTTGGTCTGAAAATAAATGAAGTCTGCAGTATAAGATGCTTTTGGGTATTACATGTATTTGAGGATGCTTTTGGAGGTATAGGGATATTTGAGGCTTCTTGTCATAAAAACCCCTTATTTATATATATCCACTATGGTGTTTTGGGTTTAAAAGTCATGTGGCATCTCATGATACATCCATGCTATTTTCCAATTTATGTACGATTACTCTATCCATCCAAATGCACTATTATTTTATAATCAAGTTGAGAAAATTAGACGATAACAATTAATGAATTATAATCAAGTTAATGACAAAGGAGACAAACATTACAAAATTTAGAGAAAATCAAGTCCAATTAACCGCCAACAATCCATGTAGAACACTTATGCAATTCATACCACTCACAAATACTTTAGTACAGCAGCCCATTGCCTGTTAATTGAAACATTGAAATATATTTCTCATTTAATAGCGCAAAATCAACTTGCTTCATAGGAACAAATAATCCATAAAAGGACTTTAAGTAGGTATTGTGTCCATAAGACCACATAAGATTTTTTTGCAAACCATTATCATTATTCATTGTATGAAATGTTGTTACGAGGATTGAACAATGTCTCTAGCATATTAAGAAAAGTTGAGTCCTAGATTTATAGCCATCCGGTCTGATATGAAGGGATAACAAGATTAAGATTCATTTTCAAAATATTTTATTTTAATATTTGAAGTCATTATTGCAATCCAGAATGGGTATTAGACATTATTTAGGTACAGGCTACACAAAATGCTTATAAAATTATTTTCATATACCTCGGTCTAGCAGCCAAATTTCTAAGTATTTATTTACAATTTCATTCAAAAATGCCTAACTTGTTATTTGCAAATCATTAACATTGTCATTATATGAAATGTATTTATGAAGATCAAACAATGTTTCTATAAAAAAAACAAGTTAGACCTAGATCCATTACCATCCAGGTAGAATATGAAGAGATGTTGTGATTAAAGTTCATTTTAAGAAGATTTGTTTTAAGTTTTTAAGACAGTAGTTACTGTTTACATGTAAGTTATGCTAAAAATTAAATTTATGTTCATATGCAAACATTGTTAATTTGAAATTCTAAGCATTTATAAATATCCTGCTTGTGGGTTGTATGGTAGAGTTCACAGACGAAGCTTCTCTTTAGAACTTCCTAAAGTAGGCTAAGCATTTATAAATATCCCGCTTGTGGGTTGTATGGTAGAGTTCACAGAGGAAGCTTCTCTTTAGAACTTCCCAAAGTAGGCTTCTCATGTTGATGAAGGCCAGAAAATAGGTCCGCCAAACCATTGGGCCCAGTACATAGGGCCAACGGGACATCCTGTTATTTAGGAATCTTATTAAGTATTTTAATTGATTTAGGATTAATATTAGTGTGTTTCTTATTTTATGCATTATTCAGATATTAGGAAATATTGTTGCTTTAGGGATTAAGCCAACTCCTCTATATAACGATGTTATGCCTCATTGCAATGGAATGCTTATTATCAATTAATCTTTCGAATTGTGAGAGTTCTCTCTTCAGTTATTGTTTTTATCATTATCATGATTCATGAGCGTGCCCAAGTGGTTGAATCCTTCTTTGGGTTCGATCAATCCCTCGAGAGATTGATATATTTGTCGATTGCGGATTTGGACGGCACCAGATGTGTGACGTCACAGATATACAAAGGGGATCACAGCAAATGTCGAGTTTCTGTACTTATAGGAGAGATTTTAGGGAGAACTATTACATCATAGGCATCCATTGTTGACCGCTTTCCTATGATAACTACCTTATATTAAGGCAATAAAGTTTACCAAATTCTTTTTCTTCATCTTGTATTATGGGCCCATCTTTGATGAATCAAAATCAGGAATACTCACCCACTATCCATGAGAATTTGACATTAATCCAACCATTGACCACCATATGATTCTACTGCAAATATCTTGGATAACCATTAAATTTTGAGGCTTTAAAATTACGTGTTTAATTATCTAATCACGGTAATCAATCTCCAATAATTCTGTTGTGTGATGAGGTCAAAGCTTGGATGGAATTGATAGTCTCTGTTTGTTTCAAATCTGGCTCCTTCGGCGACGAGTAAAGAGTTGTTCGAAGTATTCAGAGCAGCGGGGCCTGTTTTTTATGTTTTCTTGCCTAAAGATAAGGTATCAGGAGTTGGTAGGGGATTTGGTTTTGTTCATTTCAAAACGGAGTGGGATGCTAATCGTGCTATTCGAAGATTGAATGGTAGATTCATTGGGGGAAGGCATATTGGAGTTAAGAAAGCACAATATTCAAACAGATTTGTGAAATATAGAGAGGCCATCGAGTTCCCATTTCAGAAAGAGGATCTTTCTCTTTTAGATCACGTAATAATCAGACAAAGAATGCTCGCCGTCAAGATGATAACCAGACCTGGATCGAGGAAGAAGGTAATTTCAAGGTGGTAAAGTTAGCAGAATCTCTGTCTTCGGCTTTGAAGAAAGAGATTAGTGATTCTTTTGTTGCAACTGCCAGACATATGGGTGTCAATGAAGCACAAATTCAAAATTGGTTGACTATGGAAAAGGATATCAATGCAGAGGTAAAACAAATCAATTTTATGTTGATTTGGATCAGGCCAATAACATCGGATGATTTTTCACGATTGCTCCAGTTGGGATCTGATCCTTATGAACCTTTGTTTTGGCGGTTTGATCGATGGACAGAGGTGTTAGGGCCTACTCTTAAACCTACTTGGATTAGAATGGAGGGAATCCCATTGCATGCCTAGGATGCTAAGGCGTTCCATCGATTGGGAGAATCTTTGGGTGTGGTACTGGAAATAGATGAAGCAGCAGCGACGAAACAGAGAATTGATAGAGTTTGTCTACTCATCTGGAGAGATCTGCAAAGGTCGGTGCCAAAGATTATTGCGCTGGATGTCAATGGGGTTAGGTTCCATGTATCAGTCATTGAAGAAGATGAGCAGTTCGGCCCGGAGAGTTGTCGAAGCCTCTTATGGTATAGGGGAATAATTATCAAGCCTCATCAATTTAGTAGAGCTGGGAAAAGCCAACCCGACCTAATCGGCATATGACCCGCACAGCCCAACCCGCATAATATACGGGTTGGGTTAGGATTAGCTCGTTTAACCCGTATGACATGTTTATTTTTTTCTTATAGCTAAAACTTATAATCAATACTTAATTCTACTGAGTGTATGTGTATCTTTTTATTTTGAAATGATGTTTTTCTTTTTATGAAAACTTTCTTTATTTCTATTAAATTTGTTATTCTATTCCTATAGTCATTATTTAAAAAAAAAAAAATGTATACTACACTCATTGTATAAAAATTCATTTTCGTTCTTTTTTCTCAAGTAGACCATAGGACAACTTACTCGAGAATATTTTTGTGTGCTTTTCTCTCTTATAAGATTACGGATATCAAGAAAATACAATGGATATGATATAAATAAAATAATATTTTCTCCTTATGTTGGCACAAGCCATAGAGAATAGTGAATTATGGCATCATGACGCAGGCCTAGGCCTAAATTTTCAACCCAACATCAGTTGATCCTAGGTCTTACTTAAGATCTTATAGGAAACAAATTAACATTATACTTATCGTAACCCAAAGAAAGTTTGTCCATATTGCCTATAGTGATAGGTTCTAAATTGCACCAATAGGATTTAGAAAGTCCAGGATTGTTCTTTTAGATCTTATCTCATTTTACAAATTAATTTATCGGTTTGGGTCTAATTTTAACTTTGGGTATGGTTAATGCCTTAGAGGACTGTTAATAAATTTAGGTTTGGGTGCAAGTTAAGTGAGTCAACCTGACCCGCGGCAACCCGCAAGGGTTATGCAGGTTAATGTGGGTTGGGTTGGATTAACCCGTGAGCTTCTGACCAGTTTAATAAATGGGTCCGACCCATTTAGCCCAACCTGACCCGTTTGCCACCTCTAAATTCATTTGGAAGGAAAAAAAATTCAAGATGTTTTAAAGGGGCTGCAGAGGAAGATAGCATTTTGAAGAAAATAATTAAATTCACAATTGCCTCTTGGGTGTCATCTAACCGTTCCTTTAAAGAGAAGTGGTCTACCTTTGACTAGAGTCTTGTGTCCTCTTATTTGTGGTCTTGGTAGCTGTTTTTGTTGTGTTTTATTGTTGTTTTTGGGTTGGTTGTGTTCGTTGTGGTGTGGTGGTCAGTATAATTCTCTTGTACTATTTTCTCTCTTTTAAAGAAAGTTACCATTAAAACTAAATAAATAAATAATCGTCAAGCCTTGGAGTTGCCTGAAAAAGATCGTCGATCTTATGTATTGACGGAATCTGGCCGTTGATCCTCTCAGTTGCCAGAAAATGATCCTGTCTCTTTGGCGAAAGATTTTCCAGGAACTGAAGGCGAAAATCTAGGAAATTTGACTTTGAGTTTAGAAGATTTGGTGCCTGAGAAGGATGGTGGGATGATGGAATTATAGGCGCAATCAATGGTACCTAATCTTCAGGAGTAGATAACGAAGTGGAATGGATTCCGTCGCATAGTAGGTAAGGATCGGGTTTCTAATCCTGCACTACTAAGAAAGGAGTTTTTAGTCTTTTGCAAAAAGTCCTTTCTATCCTTGAAAAATCTTTAACTAATGGGCCTCCACAAATTAAGTTGAGTGGGCTTCAGAAAAATAATGCTGGGTGTTGTTGATGGGCTTTTGGGAGGAGCCCAAGATGCTGAAACTTGTCAAGAGGTGAATCACGATACTCATTCTGGGTCATGATGGAGCTCTGGAAGTCACAAATCTCGTCAAGAGGAGGAAAAGGGAGAATGTACTGAAGGGGGTCATGATCTTGGCTACAATAGTTCCAAGGGATGGGCTTATTCATCTTCAATTGATGATGATTCGCTGGTGGAAGAAGATCAGAATGATGATAATATAAGCAATCAAGCTCGGGCAATGGTGGTGGTGGAAGATAAGACTGTGGTTGCTATTCCTAATGAAGATTATTCAAGTTTTGATTGTGTAGAAGAGAATGCAAATAAGATTATTGAAGAAAAGATGTTTGACATAGCCCAGATTTTGGGTATTACTATGGATGGTTGAATAGAAGAAGTTAGGAGCTTCATTCGTGAGATGATGTTTTGATAGGTGGGGAATTTTAAGCAACAAGGGTTCAATAAAAATAGAAAAAAAATTGAAGATCCAAAGGGAATTAGAAAAGCTGGCTTCTTTCATTACTTAATGATCGAATGGCAGATCAGAAAGACTTAGGTGTTCAGTTAGTTGGATTATGAAGCTAGTTACTTGGAATGTTCGTGGAATGAATTCTGTTTCAAAGAAAGCCGTTGTGAAATGGGTGATTCAGTCTTATAAGGGTGAATTTGTGTTTATTTAGGAGACTAAGATGGAGGTTATAGAGAATCATCTAATTAATTCGCTCTGCCTGTGGTCAATTTGTGATAGGTTCTACTGGTTCGACAGGTGGAATTTTGTTACTTTGGAATGCTGCTTTCTAGAGAAGATTGATGAGTAGGGAAATTTTCAATTTCTGTTATTATAAAAGATGTTTGAAGAAATGTTGAGTGGGTAGCTACTTCAGTTTATGGGCCACACAATGCTGGTGATAGAGCAGAGTTTTGGATGGAACTTACATAGGTGGCAGGTAAATGGAGAAAGCCTTGGGTGCTGGGAGGAGATTTCAATGTTATTCGATTTTCTCATGAGAGGAAAGGTAGGTGTTCTATGAATTCAGCTATGAGGGACTTTTCAGATTGGATTCGCCAACATGACCTCATTGATTTACCTTTGAGTGGGGCTATGATGAGGCGGTTGGACCGATTCTTAGTGTCTCGAGACTGGTTGGATGTTTTTCCGGATAGTATTCAAAGAATTTTATCTCATCCGATTTCTTATCATTGCCCAATTCTATTGGAGTCGGGTATGGAAGATTGGGTTCCTCCTTTTCGATTTGAAATTATGTGGTTACAGGAGAAGAATTTTTCCCAATGTGTCAAACATTGGAGGGGGAAATAAAAGTGGGTGGATGGATGGGTTTTCAATTGACCCAAAAGTTAAAATATTTGAAAGATAAAATGAAAAGTTGGCATAACGAGGCTGTTGGCAACATTAATGAGAAGAAAAATCTCTTCCTTGATGAGATTCAGAGCTTCGATATGAAAGAAGATGGTGGGCATTTAAATTTTAATGAAAGGGAGAATAGAACTAAGCTTCAGGAGCAACATTGCAGGTTGATTTTTCAAGAGGAAATTAAATGGAAGCAGCGTTCAAGGCATAAATGGTTAAAAGAAGGGGATCGTAACACTAGATTTTTTTTCATGCTACAACTAGTGCTCGGCGATCTGTTAATCAGATCACTACTATTGATTCTAGAGGAAGAATTTAGGAGAATAAATCAGATATAGAAAGGGAGATTATTCATTTTTTCTTAAACAACTTTATACAAATGAAAGGAGAGTTCAACCTTGGTTGGATGGTGCTACTTTCAAATGTCTCTCTTCTCATAGTGTGTCTTCTCTAGAAGCTTCTTTCTCTAAAGAAGAGATAAAATCAGTTGTGTTTGAGACGGACGGTGATCATATGCGGGGACCATATGTTTTTCCTATAGTGTTTTTTCAACACTTTTGGAATTTGTTAGAGGGTGATTTGCTTGTATTCTTCAATGAATTTCATTCTAATGGTGCAATAGCAAAGTAGCTGGGTGCTTCATTCATAGTGTTAATCCCTAAGAAAAAAGGTGCCATCTCGCTTAGGGATTTCGGACCGATCAGTTTGATTGGTACCTCTATAAGATCTTGGCAAAGGTTTTGGCTAATCGGCTTAGAAAAGTTCTTCCATAGGTTATTTTAGATTTTCCAAGGGGCTTTCGTTGATGGCCGTCAGATATTAAATACTGTGCTAATTGCCCATGAATGTACTGATTCTCGTTTCAAACAACATCGTCCAGGTCTGATTTGAAAATTGGATTTTGAGAAGGCTTACGACATGGTAGACTGGGGTTTTTTTACGATATGTGATGGGTTGGATGGGCCTTGGGAAGAAGTGGAGTGGTTAGCTTGATAACTTTGTTTCATCTACCTATTTTTCTATGTTGATTAATGGTTCTCCTAAGGGCTATTTTAAAAGTTCTCGTGGATTAAGACAAGGAGATCCTCTTTCTCCTATGCCTTTTGTTTTAGTAGCCGAAGCTTTTAATATTTTAATGGAGAGAGCAAAATTACACAGGATGATAACATGCTTTCCTACAAGTAGTTCTATCCATGAGATAACACATTTGCAATTTGTAGATGATACGGTTATATTTTGTGATGCTTCAATTGAGTAGGTTGATTTTGTCAAAAATATTTTACGATGGCTCCAGAAGTTATCAGGTCTTAAGATTAATTATGGAAAATGTGAACTTATTGGAATTTGCATGGAGGACACTCATGTAGTCATGTTCAATTGATGGTTGCTGGTTTTGGCTGCAGAGTAGGGCGGCTTCCATCGAAGTATTTGGGCTTACCTTTATGTTTGGGAATATCAAAGAAACATTTATGGGATCCGGTTGTGGAAAGGCTTGAGAAAAGGCTAGCTATATGGAAAGGGAGGTACTTTGGGAGGCTGGGTTGCACTTATCGAGTCAGTTCTTTCTAGCATTCCTATATTTTTTTTTTGTCTTGCTTCAGATGTCCTAAAAGTGTGGTTTTATGAATATAGAAGCTTCAACGGGATTTTCTTTGGAATGATCACATTGATAAGAGAGAGTTTCATTTGGTGAAATGGAGGTTGTTTGTAAACCTACTGCCCATGGTAGGTTAGGTATTCGATATATTGAGAATATGAATAAATCGTTGATTGGTAAATGGTTGTGGAGGTTGGGTAATTCAGTCCAAGGGTTATGGAGACAGATTATTGTGGAGGGGTGGTATATTCCGAATCTTCATTATAAGGTTTCAGGTATTTGGAAGGCTGTGCTTTCACTTAAAGGTGAAGATTATTGTTGGATTAGATATAAGGTTCATGATGGGAGAAGGATCCAATTCTAGCATTATGAATGGTGTGGTTAGTCCGGTTTAAAGAATTTGTATCCTTCTCTTTACAATTTGGACAAGTGTCCTTATGCTTTCATAGCTGATAATTATAAACTTTTAGGAGGTTCTATTGTTTGGAATTTGCATTTTCGCCGTAATTTGCAAGATATTGAAGTTGCTAAGTTGGGTAATATGCTTACTCTCTTGGAGATGAACTATCTTTTTGTTGATAGAATGGATAAAAGAATCTGGAAACGTATTTCCAAGGGCAATTTTTTAGTAAAATCTTTTTATAAGGTTTTGACTGATTCTGATGGCAGGGTGGAAGGGGTGCGCAAGTTTTGGAATTCTCTTGGTTCTCCTTGAGTTTTGATTTTTTGTTGGGTGGTGAGATTGAATAAAATCCTCACTATGGATCAGTTAAGACGGAGACATGTTGTCATTGTTGATGGCTGTCCAATGTGCTTTAAGGCTGAAGAAATGCCCAATCATTTGTTGATTCATTGTACATTTGTGTATAAAGTTTGGACTGCTATTATCAGTAAATTTGGTATGAGTTCAGTTATGCCTAGAACTATTGAGGTTCTTTTTGCGTAATGGAAGTATAGGGGTAATATGGCCTGTGCTAAAATTTTGTGGTGGTTATCTCTTTACGCTGCTATGTGGAAGATTTGGCTAGAAAGAAATAATAGAATTTTCAGAAGTAAAAGTAGATCAATTGACGAAATTGTTCGACCCATTTTCTGGACGGTTTCAGAATGGACAGTTTCAGAGGGTTCCTACGGAAGATCTTCACAAATCATGGGTAGCTTGTTTTAATGGTGGAAGACGTTCTAGACTGGTTCATAAAGTTAGTTGGCGTTCTCCTCCAAAAGGTATTTTCAAGCTAAAATTTGATGGGAGTTTTGTTCATCAAATTTGTATAGGAGGAATTGGTAGTGTTATTCGTGATTGAGAAAGGAAAGTTGTGAAGAATTTTTTAGGTCCAATTAATTTGTTAGATGCAAATGGTGCTGAAATGTTTGCTTTGCTGGTGGGTTGCCGTGAGTTGCAGAATTTGGGAGGTTATAATGCAATTATTGAAGGAGATTTTTTTATGTCATTTAGTGGGGATAAGGAAAAACATCTTTTCCTTGGAGATTTGCAGATTGGGTGGAGGAGATGCAAGCTATTTCTTTTCAAATGAAGTTTACTTTTTGTCACGTTTTGAGAGAAGCAAATGATATGGCGGATGCTCTTGCTAGGGAAGAAGTCTTTCGTTTACACATTTCCTTTAAAGTTTAATTTCTTGAGTTGTTAGTTTTCTTGTTTGCACATCCAATGTTTGTTTTTCTTATCATGTTGTTTTCTCTCTTTTATCAATAAAATTTACTGTTATAAAAAAAATCAATCTGCAAGCAAGCAAATGATGCATCTTCACAATCTGTTTGCACTGAAGAACACAATAGAGATTCATGACAAGAAACAATAATACACGAGTCCTAGAATTCAACTTCCTCAGACCTAAAAATAAATTACAACAAAAACCCCATCTTAATTTCAATCCAAGCATACCCCAGCCCCGTCCAAAAATAAATAAAGAAATCCCTAATCATCATATATCATACACCGAAAGATATAATTAAAAAAAAACTGAGATAGCATTAATCCACCCACAAAGACTACATAAGCACCTGAGATCCAAAAGAAAGAACATCTTTCCATCTGATAATTCGCTTGGCAGAACCCACACTAGGTAATGACCTTTATTTATTCACCTTTATTTCTTCTCTTTTAACCACTTCTAGAAATAAATCTTATTATTCTTAGGGATTCAATTATATATAAACAAATAGGCCCTTAATGTGTGTCCAACCTCCTGAGGGGCTTGTAGTGAGCATTCACGGGAGCTGAATGCAGTTACACAACAATGGTCGAAGGTACGTTCATTTAACAAAATAACATGGTGTCAAGGGAGAAGGGAGAGAGAAATTGAGAACCACAACCAAAACTCGTATTATTGTGTTCTACTATATTGTGAACTACAATTACCAATATATAGAAAAACAAACCTATCTTGCCATGCAAGAAATCTACCCACAATAGGAAATCATATCCTTATAAAAGAAGCAACCCTATGCTAAATATAATCCTACCCTAAATAGCATCACCGGCCCAACCCCTCCGGAACATGTGCTCTATCAGTCTATGGAGGATTAGTTACAGAGTTGAGGATATTTTCCTCCATGTTTCTCGCTTTTGAATATAAATTTAAAATATACATTAACTATTCATGATGTCCAAAATAAACTAGCGAGTTTGAGAGGAACGCTATGTGCTTTGAAGGAACAAAAACTAATGAAGAGGTCTTAGGTGACAAGATAAAATTCTCTGTCGTTCAATCGGTGAAGATCAATCCCATATTCAAAGATTGCCCTAGTGACCAAATTATGTATAATTGGAAGGAAATAGCTTTCTCTCAAGCTAGGGATGGCGGTGTCACAAAGAGCTTCAACTTTAACTTTTGTCCCCTTAGCCTTCCGGTAGTTTGTTCGGTATGTCGATTTTATGCTCTGTTTCCGTGTTAGTTTCTGTCTGTTTGTGGTCAGTATAAGCCTTTTGTACTGATCTATTGTTTAGCTTTAATGAAAGGTATGTCATTAAAAAAATTAGAAAAAAAAACTCCATCTTAATCTCAATCAATGCATACCGCCGGCCGTCCCAAAATAAATAAATAAATCCCCAATCATCATATATCATACACCAAAAGACATAATTAAAAAGAAAAACTCAGATAGCATTAATCCACCAAAATACTACATAAGCAACTGAGATACAAAAGAAATAAGATATTTCCATCCGAGAATTCGCTTGATAAAATCATGACAAGGATTGCATTAATTACTATATGAATGCTCTAAGTTAACTACAATTGAAAAAGGGAAAATAGATTTTTAAAAGTGCATTATTCTCCCACCAAAAGATTACCTTAAACAACCATAGCAAATGGAAACCAAATATTAAAAAAAAACCCGGTATGAGACTGACAAGACAAAGACCATTACGTGCAGGAATCTGGTGAATGATGCTGGAATTCGTATTCAAATCGAACTCCACATACTGACCTTCCAAAAATTTGTCTGTATAGATGATATTTCCTTTGCCACCAGTTTCCCTGGCACTAACCGAAACTGAACTCGCATCAGTAATGAACAACATCCGATCACCTAAATCTTTCACCTCTACCCACTCCTTATTGGTCAAGTCCGCTCTAAAAACTTGACATTACTTCGAGGGTTTGATCATCACCATCAATATCTCACCACAAGATTCCACCAACACATATATCCGTCTGACTAGCTGACGCCGCCACTGTTCTAGTGGAGAATATTCTCGTTTCAGTTCCATCTTCTCATTAGTAAGAGGAATATTACGAGGAGGTAAATTTGAAACATCTACCACTGCAAGACTCCCGTCCTCATACAATGCATACAATTTTTCTCCGCGTAGGATGACATTAGACACAACAACTTTCTCCCACTTATTCAGATGTATTGCATCAACCTCCATTCGAGAATGTTGAGAATCCAAATAATCGAAAGTATATACTATGAATCTATTAATGTTTGATTCTCTGAAGAAGAGAAGGCCATCCGGATATAATTGAGTGGAGAAGAAGCGCCAATCTCTAAAGTCGAAGTTCTTTTGATGAATTCTAATGGCTGTCTTCGAGAAGGGATCAAACAAGACGAGTCCGCGAGGGGAGTTTGTCAGCAGCCAACCTTGGGAAGATGAAGCGTATCTTTCGGCCAAGTGAGCCCGCAGTGGTGACAACTTGTATGTTCTCTTGTCCTAGAAACTGAATAACTGGATGATATCGTTTTTATCTTTTATGATGATATCGGCAATAATGAGGAAAGGGAGTGGTGGAGCAGGAGCATGAAGACACTCTAATTGCGCTCTGCGCCAAGAGCGGCAAACAGAGCCGAATCGAACACGGTCGGGTAGGGTTAATGGCTTCAAAATCAGTTCGACAAGGCATTGGGAAAGATGTGACCAACTATGACGAGGAGGAGTTCTTCTTCTTTTCATGCCTATGAGTAGACAAGGATTAGTGTTTAGAAAAAAAAATAAAGTGTCTACATGATTAGACAACGGGATTATTAGTGCACATGAACAGCAAAAGCAGCGACGGTTCTTGAGAAACGGATTACTGGGATGGGATCCGGTACCCACTTCTTCGTTTATTTTAATTTTCTTTTATAGAAAATTGAAAGAAAGTTCATACCTGTTGACTGTTTCGTCGATGTGAAATCAGTTAGTGAACAATGTCCTCTTCGAAATTATCGAAAGTCGTTGGAGAAGAAGTAACTTAACTGCCACTGCCAATCAATAGACAGAAGATGCTGCCTTGCTATGGTCGTTGGAACCAGCCACCGCTGGTGGAGATGTGGACGAAGATAAGAGAGGAGAGGTCGATCGATAACGGGGTAAGGTTTTCTGGATGGTGGCGCTGTAGAGATTTGGAGGGTTGGAGAGAATGAGAAGATAGAAGAGGCAGAATTGAGAGACGCCGAGGAACAGTCGGGGAGAGAAATAAAAGAGGACGGAGATTGGGGAAGGGAAAGGTGGGGGCCGACAGAGAGTAACCCTAAAAAGAACAATCGAAACGAAACCCGGCGGTGAAAGTAGCCTCATGTTTTTTCAGGAGATTACGTAACTGCCATTTACTTTCTTAGCAAATACTTTCACAAATAAGCCGGGTATGGTTACCTGATCCAAAACAAATAGGATAAGGATTCCTAGGGACCGAACCTTTGGGTGGAGAGTCGAGAAGCATTTGCACCTTAAAAAGGACTGATGGCATGTGAGTTAATTAGGTGGCATTCTTTTCTTTGTGGGAGTTAATTGCATCGTTTTCTTAATTTCTTATTTTAACATAAACTTAGCAACAACTGCTTGTACTTAGCTTGTGCCGTAAAAATAAAAAAAATATTTAATTTTATTGATTATTTAAAATTTTAGGATTGATTCTAGGTTCAATGGAAAGAAAATGAGAAGACTTAACATTGATTTTAAGACGAGGATAAAGAATGGTTGAATAAAGAAAAGTTTCAAAATACCTGGACATAATTTTAAATATAGATAATTAGAGATCAATTCGGTCATTTAAGCCATGGGCTATTTTCCCACTTCATTCTTTACACGTCTATACATTCATACGGATACGATCATTTTCGTTTAATCGTTTTATATTCCAAGCAGGCCCTCCATCTTCTTCTTTGAATATTGATTCTCAAGCACTCGTGTGGACCCCTCAAAACCCATATATATTTGGTATAATTAACATCCTATAGTACTAACATGAACCGAATATTTACCCCTAGAAAAGAGGAGTTATGGCAGTGCATCCACGGGTTGGAACCGGACGCATTTAGCTAATGGATCCAAGATTAGGCTAAGGAACTGAACCCATTTATGAATCGGGGCCAAGAAAAGGTTCTGACCAGTTGGTTCCTAATGGGACGGAACCTCCCATTTACCCCTAGAAAAGGGAAGTTATGGCAGATGAATTAATTAGGTCGCATTCTTGCCTTGTTTTGAGTTAATGGTGTCGTTTTCTATTTTTTACTCTTAAAAAAAAAAAAAAAAACAGAGCATTGTGATGTCTTGATGTATTCCAATTTTCAATTGAAATCCTGAACCCACATGTAATTATGGACCAGCATAATAACCTTTGCTGAGCAAAGATAGGTTCAAACATTGCAATATAAGAAGACCAAATAATGGCAAAGAAAATCAAATTGACATAAAAAGGGACATAAAAGTAAAAGAAAAATAACTCATAAATTTACTACCTTTTTAAAAAACCCTCCAAACAATCACCTGTTAATCTTGCTCCTAAACTTTAGAAAGAAAATAAGAGAAAAGAAAAGAACAAAGGTAAATGGCTGCCTACCACGAGAGCTAAGTGGTATTGAATGGGAATAGAAGAGGCGGGGCAATAAGAGAATTTTTTAGAAAAGAAATAGTGAAATCTTAAAAAGTTGAGAGTTGTACGGTGAGGATGGAATGTGGACTGTTTGAAAAAAAACAAAAGGATAACTTCGGACAAAATTGCAATTGACATTCAAAATTAAAGCATAATCCTTTGTCTTTAATATATTCTATTAGCTACAAAGCCTCAAAAACCTGGGTTGGGAATTTATGAAGGTTATGCAATATTAGGAACTTACAAGGACACATGTGTGCATTGTGCGGACATCTAGTGGGGCCCACCTGCTGGTCCATTATAGCATACCAAAAACTGGAATCCACTATATTAAATTAGGGGTTTAATGCCCAAGTCTATTGGACATGGACTTGGGTAATGTTAACTGTATTGTTGTATGAGCACCTGCTGAAAGAGTTTTTTTTTTTTTTTTTCAAAAAAGAAAGAAAGTTATATATACTCCCCTAGTGTTTATAGAATTTGTAAATACGCCTGCGCGGTTTCGGTATTTACACATACCCATGCCTTTTCATTTTAATTCCTGACATCTCCCCAAAATCACTAGTCACAACAAGAACAGGAGGGCACCAAAAGATTTGTGTTGATTTTTTATATAAAAAAATTACACCTTTGCCCTTAAATTCATATCATCATTGATTAAAATACAATTATTTTATCCCACTAATCAGGCATTTGAAACTCTAATCAATCTAATAGGGGCCTAAGCATGGACTGAGTCAATTATAAGTACAATTGTTGATTTTTATTGTGATCGATTTAGATTTAGTGAAATGGCCCCCGTATTAATAAAAATGGATTTATGTAAGATCGCTCTCTCATAATAAATGTACTATAGAAATTAGGGATGGCAATGGGCTGGTTTTAAAAAGGGACCCACCTTGACCCTATTAGGGGTGGGCTTGGTATTGGTTTTCTAGGAAAGGGGCGGGTTTGGGTTTTGTTGATGTAACTCGGCCCGCCCTGTACATATTTTATAGATTTATTTATTACTAGTAGTATAAATAAAATTCATATGGTGCAAATAGTATTGGGCCATTAACTTAAAGCAATTTTTAAGATAAGATTGTGGGTTTGAGTTCTACTACACCATTTTTCATGCATTTGTATATTTTAAAATCTTTGATCCAGTGACCCGTCACGGTGCGTGTTGGATTTGGATGAGACAAACTTAAGGCGGGGCGAGTTTAGATTTACCCAACCCGCCCCGTTGCCATCCCTTACAGTAATCGTTAACATTACAAGCTTTACAAAAAAAATCCAAACTGTTGAAATTATGCATATTTGGATAAAGGAATTGGCAAAAGTGTTATTTTACTTTAAAATTTTATAGTGGTCGTAGGCTACTAATCTTGGGACATAGAAGGTATTAGAATGAAAGGGCAAGGGGTATATACGAACATTGAAACCACATGGGCTCATTTACAAATCCTAGAAAACTCAGGGTGGTATATATATATATAATCAAGAAAAAATCCACAACTATGTAGAAAGAGGGAGATACTATTTCATCGAATTCAAATTCGCCAATTGTGTAAAATCTCTTCCTTGATTTTTTTCATTCCAAGAAAACAATTGAGAAGAATTGAGAGGGTAGATAAGTTGGCATGAGGTTTCACATGGTCAGCGAGTTTGGATTGGATGAAATAGTGTCTCCCTATTTCAGGAGATCTAGACTCTTAAAATATGGGAAAGGGTTCAGCAAATGCCTCCACAGATGAAAATATATGATTTTCTTTAGCGAGCACCAAATACAAGTACCCCTCACGAGCACGGTCCTTTTTTTGCCAGGTGTGACCATTATGAACCTGCCCAGCCCATCACCCACCCTAATATCATTGATCCAGGAGTTTTACACCGATCCAATAAAATTGACCGTCGGATTAAATTTCCTTTTAAAAAGGTGCCTTTTTTAAAATCGTCAAAATATAATTAAGTGTCACGATCAAAGGGTTACAATGATATAATGAACTTAAGATTTTACATTAAGGTAGGGCCCATTGAGAACTTTCAATCCCCTACCTTCCGCTTGATTGCTAGGGCCAACATTGGCCCCATCACATGGCACGAGTGATAAGGGCGCACCTGTGAGGATATTCAATTATAAGATCCCTGGATTTGAACTTGAACTGGGACCTATGACCTGAACCCAAATTAGAAACGAGTCCGTATATATGTTGGACTCGCACTCCATTTTTCAATTTGAGTCCTCTAGGTGTTTTAGTATTCTAGGTCCTACTTTCATCGCTAATCAGTTTTGTCCCATTCATGCCGGCCGGGTCTATCATCATAAACTTTCAGCGTCGGTAGTTATGGCCCATCCATGGATGGGATGCTGATACATGAGTCTATTTTTACCCTTCTTGGCGACAAAGAGGACTCCAATTCATGCAAATTGCAATCTCCAGACCCACTGAGCCGAAGACCCTGGCCTGTGGTCTTACATTTTGTCATATCATTCTCCGTCCCTATCACTTACCTACTTCTCTCTCTGTTTTTTTTTTTTTGGTAAAAACCTACTTCTCTCTTATTACATTTCAAGACCTATATTGGATGAGTAGGTGTCACAGTGTCAACTGTTACCTTTTGGGACCCAAAGGCAGTCTCTTGTCAAACAACAAGAGTTGATAACACAATCCAGTTGCCACATTTTGGTTTCTTACTTTTGCATTGTGCAACCAATGACGTTGTCGTCTTTTTTTTTCACCCTAGTCTTAGACTCACCCAATCTTTCAGCCCAAGGGCCAAGGGTCATCTCTGGAGTCGTTCCATTCCTTCGCTGTGCTCCACTTCAATTCACCGTACTCCATGCTATGCCACGCAGCACATTCCACCTTGCTCAATTTGTGACAGAGGTCGACCTAAGGTGAGCTGGGATGCCCAGTACCACTGGGCTATCCCACGTTCTCAAATGATGAGCAGATTCACTTGCCATAAGAGGCTCCTCGTTCTACTTGGACTTTGGTCGAGTAATACATCTCTCAGTGTCGATTGTAGGTAGCATTTGCAGATGACAAAAGCTAAGAAAATCTCAAAGATAAATATCCTGATACCCTTACACAGTTACAAGTGGTGGGAATTTGAGTAGGTGATCCTCTTGTAGGAAATCAAGTGGTCTGATGGTCTTTTATTTTTAGTTGTTTGATAGATAATTTTTTTTATTTTCTGGATAAAATAAAGGAGATTTGTTTGTCATTTAGTGGAGAAGGAGGTTGTTTTTCCCTTTTTTTTTTTTTTTTTTCAAAAGGAGGTGCGAATTTTGAACTGTCAAACCACAGTTGCAAGTGGTCGAGAACAACTAAAGTGGGAGGAATTTGAGGAGTAGGCAAAGCCATTTTTCTTTTATAGTTAAATGAACATACCTTCGGCCATTGTTGTGTTACTGCATTTTAGCTCCCGTGACTGCTCACTACAAGCCCTTCAAGAGGTTGGACAAACATTAAGGGCCCGTTTTCAAATAATTCCATCCCCAGGAATAATAAGATTTATTTCTGGAAGTCATTAAAAATGAAGAAACAAAGGTGAATAAAAAAAAGGGATCATCATCTAGTGTGGGTCCCGCCAAATCAGGGTCAGTTGGAGACAAACCAAATCTTTGGCAATATTGTACAAAGTGAAAAAGGTTATTACTCAGTATAGGTCTCGCCAAAGTAAGGTCTTGGGAGGGTTCCGCCTGTAGATAAACCTAACGTTTGGCAATTCTGCACAAAATGGCTGCTCGCAGGTTCGAGATCTGGGTTATTACGCATGGCACCCAAGACGTATACCATTGCACCAAATCAATGACCCTAAGAAACAAAGGTGAATAATAAAAAAAGAAATAAAGAAAAATTACCATCAGCCAAGGGGAGATGAGAAACGAATTCCCAGCTATCACCCTCATAGTTCAAATCCTAAGAAAGTAAGATCCCATCTACATCTCTAGCTCATATCCTTTACCCCCTCACCCTTTAAGAGTCCATTGTTGGAGCCTATTTGACCACAGATTCCTATGTTCAATTCCCATGCAAACAAACGGGTAAATGAGATCAAAGGAGAACTTCCAATTGAATGAATTTGGCCTATGGATTGGTTGCCTCTCAATGTCAAAAACACATGGCCCTAACTTGCATGGCATACAAAATGAGAGAGAACAATCGTGCAGTCACTAATACTAAAACATAAAATCGTTACTTCTAAAGATCAACCTTTCCTCCAACAAGATCAAATCATCATTCCTATATAAAACACAAACATCCTTTAAAATTAAATTCGCATTTTTGAGGTTGTCAATGTATGTTTTGATAAAATCTACCATCCCTCTAGCACGACATCCTAACATGAATAGAAATAAAATAGAGAACAGATGAAAATCTCAGAAGATTGATATAACCAAAGAAGAAGACAAAACAACCAAAACCTTCCACACCCATTTCCTTCAACAACTCATTTGCCTTCAATGGATTTCAATTTTATTGAATTTTCTTCTAGAAAGACATGCTGGTTCTGTTCTACTACAGAGAAACCCCACATGATCAGTTCTTTTTTCCACTTCCATCCTTCTTACCTTTCCTTGCAGTTGCATCCTTTGAATACAAGAAAGTCCCAAAGATAGCAATTGCAGAAGGACAGGGTTCCTGAAAACCAGAATTGTGGCCACAATGACAACCACCTTCTTCATTGTATTCCCAACCGAGAATGTCAGCGGGCTAATCTCATCATCAAGAACCAGGTAAGATGACTGTTTATAGAGATGGTAAAATATCCCAGACAGAATTACCCAAAGGTAGAAAGTCGACGGTTTGCCGACCACTGCGATCGCCCACCGATCCCCCCCTACCCACTGAGATCCCTCAACAAAAATGACAACAGGCGATAGATAAAACAATGACACTACACTAATCAATCCATACAAATTCAGCCCCCCTTAAGTTCATTGAAATTCTGCAAGCTCTTCTTGGAGTAAATGTTCCTCGGTACAAAACCCACATTGCTGATGAGAGCACCCCACATCCCCTGTGGATTGAAAAAAACTACAGTAACTGCGGCAAGAGAGCACCCCAGAACAATAGGGAGGATAGAGAGCCAGACAGTTATTGGGCAGGAGTCGCCAAGGAAGGATGAAAAGACCACATTAAAGACAGGTTCTGAGGATTTGATGACATGGGTGAAGGAGACTGCAACCTTGGAGAATGAAACACAGGCAGAGATGTGGCCTATGGTTTGCTGATGTTGATATGCTACTGGTGCGTGTCATCTTCCTCCCCCTCCTCTTCTTCTTCTTTTATTTTCTCTTACTTTTTCAGTCAGCTGGGGTTGGGCTTGGCTGGGAGTAGGGTTCCTGTTTTATTTATTATTATTATTATTATTTTTTCTGAAGTGGATAGATCTTGACTTGGGCGAGTCCCATGCGACTCGCCCGAGTCAGGCAAGTCGACTCATACTCGGCCCTGACCGAGTCGGGTCGGGTCCGAGTCGTATTTTTTAAACCATGGTTTGGATTGGATGGCAATACTTGTAATTATACTAAACTTTTAGCTTTCTTTTGTAAAATAAGCAAGTGATGGCAGTTGCTTTTTAATATCATAAACTTGTTATCCTCATCAATTGCAACATTATTTCGTAAGTTCTATTCTGCACACTTACAGAGATGGAACAATGATGAGAGTGAGAGCTTTGCCGACCCTGCACCTTATGACCTTACAAATCTATGGGCCTAACTTGTTTGATGGAAATGGTGAGGGCACCAGCGATGGTGTTCTCTCATGATGCTCGCTGCCTAGCCTTCTTCTCGATATATTATTTTCTCTCCTTCTGTGGCAGACGAAGAGGAACCAAACCTTTGCCAATCCAACTTAGCAACGCATGGCGATGGTCGGTTCCTTGAAGCCCATCAAAACAAACGGGCCCTTAATGTTTGTCCAACCTCTTGATGAAGCGCTTGTAGTGAGCATTCACGGGAGCTGAATGCAGTAACACACCAATGGTCAAAGGTACGTTCATTTAACAAAGTAACATGGTGTCGAGGGAGAAGGGAGAGAGAAATTGAGAATCACAACCAAAACTCGTATTATTGTGTTCTTGTGTTCTACTATATTATGAACTACAATTACCAATATATAGAAAAATAAACCCATCTTGCTGTGCAATAAATCTACTCACGATAGGAAACCAAATCCTTATAAAAGAAGCAACCCTTTGCCAAATATAATCCTACCCTAGATAGAGTCACCCGCCCAATCCCTCCGGTGCGTTTGCTGTATTAGTCTATGGACGATTAGTTACAAAGTTGAGGATATTTTCCTCTATGTTTCTCGATTTAGAATATAAATTTAAAGTAAACATTAACTATTCATGATGTCCAAAATAAAGTAGCGAGTTTGAGAGGAACGCTATGTGCTTTGAAGGAACAAAAACTAATGAAGTGGCCTTAGGTGACAAGATAAAATTCTGTCATTCAATGGGTGAAGATCAATCCTATATTCAAAGACTGCCCTAGTGACCAAATTATGTATAATTGGAAGGAAATAGCTTTATCTTAAGCTAGGTGTCACAAAGAGCTTCAACTTTAACTTTTGTCCCCTTAGCCCTTGGGTAGTTTATGTTGTAAGTCGATTTTATGCTCCTTTTCCGTGTTCGTTTCTGTGTTTGCAGTCAGTATAAGCCTTTTCTACTGATCTATTGTTTAGCTTAAATGAGAGTTATCATTCAAAACATAAATAAATAAATTAGAACAAAAACCCCATCTTAATCTCAATCAATGAATACCGCCAGCCCCCGTCCCAAAATAAATAAACAAATCCCAGATCATCATATATCATTAAATAAACAAATCCCTGATCATCATATATATCATACACCATCTTTCCATCTGAGAATTCGCTTGATAAAATCATGACAAGGATTGCATTAATTACTCTATGAACTATACTATATGATCATTCTAAGTTAACTACAATTGGAAAAGGTAAATCCCAACAAAAGACTACCTTAAGCAAGCAAATGGAACCCAAATAAGTTAACTACAATCGGAAAAGGTAAATAATATTAAAAAAAACCTGGTGAGAGACTCGCGAGACAAGGAGCACTATCTGCAGGAATCTGGTGATTTGTGCACCGCTTTGTATTCAAATCGAATTCCATATACCGACCTTCAAAAAATTTGTCTGTACATGGTATATAGTAGATGATATTTCCTTTGCCACCGGTTTCCCTCGCACTAACCGAAACCGATCTCCCATCAGTAATGAACAACATCCGATCACCTAAATCTTTCACCTCCACCCACTCCTTCTCTGTAAAGTCCGCTCTAAGAACGTGACATTGCCCTAAGTTCTTGAAGGGTCTGATCAACACCATTAATATCTGACCACAAGACTCCACCAACACAAATATCCCTCTGACTATGAAACGCAACTGATATAGTGGAGAATATTCTCGTTTCAGTTCCATCATGTTCTCGTTAATTACGCGAGGAGGTAATTTGGAAACATCAACGACGGCAAGACTCCCATCCTCGTACAATGCATACAACTTTTTTCCGCATAAGATGACATTAGAAACAACATCCTTCTCCCACAATTTCATATAATGTCCATCAATCGTCATGAGATAACAGAAAGAACATACCAGGAATCTATTGGTGCCTGATTCGCTGTAGAAGAGAATGCCATTCGGATATGATCGAGTTGAGAAGAAAAGCCAATCTCTGAAACCGTAGTTCTTTAGATGAATTTGAACGCATGTCTTGGAGAAGGGGTTAAAGAAGATGAGTCCTGGAAAGGAGTGTGACAGCAGCCAACTTTGGGAAGATGAAGCACATCTTTCGAGCAAGTGAGCCGGCAGCAGTGGCAACTTGTATAGTCTCTTATCGGAGAAACTGAATAATTCGATGATAACTTCTTCATCTTCTATGATATTGGCAAGAATGAGGAACAGGTGGGGGGGGGGGGGGGGGGGGGGGGGGGGGGGGGGGGGGGGGGGCGCAGGAACATCGAGACAGTCTAATTGCGCTCTGCGCCAAGAGCGGCAAACAGAGCCGAATCGAACACGATCGGGTAGGGTTAAAGGCTTCAAAATCAGTTTGAAGACATTGGGAAAGATGTGACCAACTACGACGACGAGGAGTTCTTTTTTTTTTCATCCCTACGGTCATTGGAACCAGCCACCGCTGGTGGAGATGTGGACGAAGATAAGGGATGAGAGGTCGATCGATAACGGGGCAAGGTTTTCTGGATGGCGGCGCTTTAGAGATTTGGAGGGTTGGAGAGAAGGAGAAGATAGAAGAGGCAGAATAGAGAGACGCCGAGGAAGAGTCGGGGAGAGAAATAAGAGAGACGGAGATTGGGGAGAGGAAGAGGTGGCGAGAGTTTCCCTAAATACACCAGACTTTTTACCTTCCACACACAGGTGGATTTTTTTTTAAATTCCCAAAATACCCCCACCTCCTTTCCCCAGCACCCCTCCGCCCCTCTCCCCTCTCCCTCTCCCTTCTATACGGCGAGGCGAGGCGGCGCAGCCCGGAAAACTCAGAGGGGATGCTCAGGGAGGTGAAAGTAGCCTTCACTTTTAGGAAATTACGTAACTGCCATTTACTTTCTTAGCAAATACTTCCACAAATAAGCCTGGTATGGTTATCTGATCCAAAACAATTAGGATAAGGAACCAGACCCAGAAATTAATCGCGATTCCTAAAGGACCGAACCTTTGGGTGGAGAATCGGGAAGCATTTACCCCTAAAAAGAGTAGTTATGGCATGTGAGTTAATTAGGTGGCATTCTTTCCTTTGTGGGAGTTAATGGCGTCGTCTTTTTATTTTCTTAATTTTACATAAAACTAGCAACAACGGTTTGTACTTAGCTAGTGCCACAAAAATTAAAACATATTTAATTTTATTGATTATTTAAAATTTTAAGGATTGGTTCTAGGTTCAACAGAAAGAAAATGAAAAGACTTAACATTGATTTTAGGACGAGGATAAAGAATGGTTGGATAAAGAAAAGTTTAAAAATACATGTAGATAATTTTAAATATAGATAATTAGAGATAAATTCTACCATGAGCTATTTTCCCACTTCATTCTTTACACGTCTATACATTCATACAGATACGATCATTTTCATTTAATCATTTTATATTCCAAGCAGGCCCTTCATTTCCTTCTTTGAATATTGATTCTCATGCACTCATGTGGACTCCTCAAAATCCATATATATTTTGTATAACCCAACATCATATACGAGTAGCATCAACTAAATATTTAAATTAAAAAAATGAAAAAAAAAAACATCCTATGCACTGAATTGGCTGAATTACTTACAAAGATGCGCACCAGATCTTTAAAAACTAAAATTTTTTAGAATTTCAACTTTTCTTATTTTTCACTTTTCTTTGAAACTTTTTTTTTTTTTTCAGATTTTTGGACCCTTTCATAAAATCTCTTCATAGGGCAAAGCTTAACTTCAATTACACTTAAACCCACCAACATATTTTTTACACTTTTGAACTTTATAAGAAAACTCACTCGTGGAATTCTAATGTTGCCTTGGAGTCACTGCCATAAATCTATTATGGGGCCAAGTTTCATTTCAATCAGAATTAAGCATATCAATTGTTTTCTTGGCATTTAGAAGTTTAAAATAGGGACCAACTAATAAAATTGTAATGTTCCGTTAAGCAATGCTATAAATTTATAGTGGGGTCAGGTTTTACTTAAACCATACTTAAAACCATCAACACATTTTTTACACATTATAAGAGGGACCCTACCAATGTATTTTTCATAAGTTTCAATATTACTATAAAAGTAATATTATAAATCCATAATATTCCAAGATTATAATATTTTTAAAAAAATATTCATCAACCCAAGTTTAATTCAAGGAACACCACTTGATTGTATTAAGGGCCTCACTCAATAATACGTACATAATATGAAAATATTTTTGGAGAAGATGATGTGTAGATCATATGGAGAGATTTTTACCATATTAGTAAGAGAGATTTTAGGAGATTTAAAAGGAGAAAATAAAGAGAGATTTATTGTGATTCGAGAGACTTATGTTTCTAATATGGCTAAAAAAATTGATGTCTTGTTTTGGCAATGCCCTTAAACTTAGTTATAGACTTAAAAATCATGTTTTGAAATTCCTATGTGGCGTTAGTTGTGGTGCCCCCACACCCAACACGCCCCACCCCCCGCCACACCCCAACAATAACAACAATACTACACTTTCTACATTCATGTATTAAAGGAAAAAAAAGCATACAGAAGTAAATGTTCAAGTAGACATAGTGGCAACCCACCGCATAGACGACAAGCTGGCAACCCTCAGCATCACTGAACAAAGGAGGCTCCAAGACAGCTCACATAGAAAACATGGAACCTAAACCTCCATCTATTGACTGAAATTCATTGAGGGTCAGGTTCTTCAAGTTCCGGCAGCTTGTTCAGGTCAAAGCTATTGATCTCAGCTTCAGCCCTGTCAACTGTGCTCCTTGAAGTTATAGAAACTTTCTTTTGCAGATACAACTGATGTGTGTGACGCCCATTGAGTAGGAGTAGGCTATCTTCATTTCTCCTTTGCTGTCTCTAACGATTCCACCAACTCCAGTAGCCGCGCAATGATTGGGTTCACAGTACCATGGAAATTCAATTTGACAAAGCCTTCTGGAGGTGGGCTCCATTTTTCCTGCGGGAATCCTGCATACAACGCTGGCAAGCTAGGGAGTAATATGAGAAACATTCCATTCATAGATTGCGATTTTAGCCCTCTCGAGAACTTGCCCCGGGTTAACTGGACAGTGCTGAAAGATACTGTTGTTTCTCATTTTCCAAATGTACCACCAAAGAGTTGCACGAAGTCTCCTGTTTCTGTTGTTTGCGTTTTTCCAAAACCAATCACTAATGGAGCCAGCTTGATAATGACGGGATACTCACTGGAAGTCTTTTCCAAATTTCCAACTTAAAAGGAAATAGAGCAAAGAGATGATCAATTGTTTCATTGTTGGTTCCAAACATGGGACAAGTTGGGTCAAAGTCGGACATGCAATTTACCAAGTAAGATCCTCCACATGAAGAACTTGAGTTTAGAGGGGACTTTCAATTTCCAAACAACTTTCCAAAGTAGGTGTGGGCCAATTTGGACATGTGTTAATGGATTTGTAAAGGGGCCTTAATGGAGATATTCCCCCGCAGGCTCAGACATAATACATTTGTTTTCATACATATTAAAGGTTTACTGGCTAGGAGATTATATGTTCTGCATAGATATAGATATATAGATATATCTATTGAGATATATATATATATATATATATCATATGACTATTTGAGATTTTAAGCTTCAAATTCACAAATTCACCAAAGTAAAATACAAACTATCCATTGAAGAAATATATATATATATGGAAAAAAATGTAGACAGATTCGTAATGCATGGTAGGGATTAAAAAACTACAATCAAACCACTAGTTAAAAAAGAACAAACACACTTGAAGAATACCGTGTGGGTAAAACACCGTAATGACGAGATTAAGCGATGATTACAGTAGTACTTGCTGTCCACCTCGGCCTCGATAATCACAGCCCAGCAGTTCGGCGGACCGATAAGGTACGCCGACTCGAGAGCGCCGACTCGAGAGACTTCCACCACACAGCTCGGCAGCTCAGTTAGGAGTGCCGGCACGGCGGGTTAACTCGGCAGCTCGGTGCAAGTGCCAGTTCAGCACAGTGCCCAGCGCGGCTAAGCCATTTTTGGTCTCGGTACAAAACGCTGAAGGCAGAGTAGGCCGTTACCTTCATCTGAGAAGTACGGGCACATCCTAACAGATAGGAGTACTCATTTATGACGATAGGATTGCTCATTTATGGCGATAAGAAGTTGGCTTTATCATCTCTTAATATCAACTGACCGAAAGCATGGAAGGTCCTGATGGGATGTTCTCTTTTTACCTACCGCCGAATGTCAGGATGAGGATCGATGGGACCTCACCCCACCTACCCCCACTCACAGAGGAATGTCCACATATATACACGTGGGGTAAGCCCCATAGAGGTATGCAACACACAATACACAACAGATTGTCTCTCATTCTCCTCTCCCTCTTCCTCCTCCTGCTTAGTTTTTTCAGAGCTAACTCAGGCATCGGAGCGCCTTCGGCTCACAGCAGCCAGGGGCTCTAACCCAAGCCGTTTTCCTTCCCTTTTCAGGTTCTTGGCGTTCGGTATTCTCTGATCTACAAAGTTCATCTCAATTTAAGTGGGTGTCGTGTTTTCACTGCCTATAGTTTGGCGCCGTCTGTGGGAAATACTGAACAAAAAGCTTTCAAACACCATGCCCCCAAAAACCTGAAATGGTGAAGGACCCTCCAAGGGCAATGGACCAACCACGCAGCCTGTGCTGGTACAAGGTCTACCCCCTCGACAGAGAAGGTTAGGAAGAAGGTCCCCTACAGTCCAATCGATATCGCAGTCTAGGGGATTGACAATGCCTTCCTTTCACAATGTTACGCCTCCAGAGCAGCCCCGCCATAGCAATCAGCACGCCAGGCGAGGTGACAAGTCAGTCACCAAGTTGTGTGAAAAGTCAGCACGGGCTGAATCTCAGTCCCACCATCAGGTCAATCCTGATGAAGACGAAAACCCTCGCCTGGATGAGGTCAGAGCTCAGAACCGCCTCATTCAGGAGCAGGACGAGCTTATCCTACGGCTCAAACAACAGCTCCAGGAGAAGAAAGGGGCTCGGAGCCCACCTCACGGGCGTAGCCATGCCTCGGGTCCTCCACCCAGGCACAGCCAGGCTCCTCCGGGCCACGGGCGGGACCTGAGGCACGTCCTCGATAATAAGAGGCGTGATCGGGTCCATAGAGAAGAAGACTCCAACAGCAGCCACGAGCATGTAGAGCCAAAGAAGCAGCAGAGGATACCAGAAGACGAGGAGGAGCTCAAGCAATGGATTGACCGGCAGGTCAAGCAGACTGTTCGCCGGAATATGGAGACTGCTGGTATCGCCCGAGACCAGTGCAGCGCCTTTGAAGCTGAAGACACAGGCGCATCTCCTTTCTCCAGGGAGATCAGAAAGTACTCCCTCCCCGAGAAGTTCAACGTCCCGAGGTTCACCCTGTATGATGGAACCTCGGACCCTACGGCTCACCTCCGACACTACATCCAGAGGATGTCGGTCTGGGGGGATGACGACTTCCTGAACTGTCGAGTTTTTTCCTCCAGTTTGGGAGATCTCCCCCTACGATGGTTCTGCTCACTCTCTGGAGGCTCCATCTCCAGTCGGCGACAGCTTCGGACGTCCTTCTTGGAGAAGTTCCAGGCCCACCGCGTCACTCTGAAGACCGATGCTGACCTGATGGCCCTCCGGATGCGAGAGGACGTGAACGTCACCCAGTTCGCCCGTCGCTTCTAGACTGTTTACAGCCAGATCGAGTGCGCTTCTGAGGAGATGGCAGTGAAATCGTTTCAGCTGGCCCTGCGCCCTGGCATCCAGCTTCAGGCGCAGCTGGTCATGTACCCCGTGGCCACCATGAAGGAGCTCATGACCCGGGCAAACCGATTCATCCGGGCAGAAGAGGACGAGGTCCGCGGGTAGGAGAACTTCGGCCTCTCCCAGAAGGACTGACCATCCAAAGGAGACAGAGACAACAGGTCCTCCAGGAGAGAAGACCGCCACAGAGACCCGTCCCCGGATCGGCACAGGGCCCAGTCCTCAGATCGTCGACGGAACCCCTCCATCTAAGCCGCAGCCTCGGGGAGCAGCAGGAGGACCGGAAACGATGCCGCCACCTTCAAGGCGGTACTCATGATCTTCAAGGAGCCCATCTATAAGCTCCTCCACAAAATAAAAGCGCAGCCCTTCTTCAAGTGACTGCAGCCGATGAAAAGCGACCCCTTCTCCCGAGACCAGGGCAAGTTCTGTGCTTATCACAAGCAGAGCAGGCACAGAACTGATGAGTGCAAAAGCTTCAAGTCCCACCTAGAGAACCATGTGAGAGAGGGGCACCCGAGGGACTACGTCAAGGAGGAGGGCCGAGATAGCAGCCGACCCCCGCGCCGAGATGATGGCGGCCAAGATAGCGAACCAGAAGGCATCATCAACGTCATCCACCTCACTCCTCCTCCTAAGGGGAGCTCCTAGGCCCATGCCGAGGCCAGAAAAGCCTCCCATGGAGCCTTTGTGTAAGAGTTGGAAGAAAGGCCTGCATTTGTCGGAAGCTCGGCTGATGAAGCGGTTGAGCGCGGCAACCATGCTGGTCAGCCTCTGAACTTGTTTAGCCGAGGTCGGGCTTTGGAGCTCCCAGATTGCCGTGATCTGGTAAGGGTTTACTTCAATCTCTCTTCTTGTGACCAGGCTCCCCAAGAACTTTTCGGAACCAACACCGAATGCGCATTTAGATGCATTTAGCTTCAACTGGAACTAGCGGAGGATGCCGAAAATCTGGTGAAGGTCGGCCAAGTGGTCTTGCGACTCTTTGGATTTGACGACTATATCGTCGATGTAGACCTCTACTGTCTTCCCGAGCTGCGCCTGGAACATCTTAGTCACTAGCCGCTGGTATGTCGCCCTCGCATTCTTCAGCACGAAGGGCATCACCCTATAACAATAGGTGCCTTGGGGTGTGATGAAGGTTATTTTCTCTTGGTCAGGCACAAACAGAGGTATCTGGTGGTATCCTCGGTAAGCGTCGAGGAAACTCATACGATCGTGTCCGGCAGTGGCATCAATGAGCTGGTCGATCTTTGGAAGAGGGAAGCTGTCCTTAGGACAAGCTGTATTGAGGTCGGTGAAGTCCACGCAAACCCTCCACTTCCCTGACTTCTTTTTTACTACCACTGTGTTGGCTAGCCACTGCGGATAGTGGACCTCTTTTATTGCTTGCGCCTCGAGCAGCTTCTGAACCTCTTCATTCACGGCCTTAGTTTGGGAGACCCCGATTCGGCTTGCTTTTTGGATCACGAGCTTATGGTTAGGGTCCACATTTAGCTTGTGGCACATGATTGCTGGGTCGATGTCGGGCAACTCGTAAGGTGTCCACGCAAAGACCTCTTTATTCTCGAGGAGGAGGTCCAGTAGCTCTGTCTTCTCAGGCTTGGGGAGCTGGCTTCCAATCAGGAAAAATCTGTCCAGGTCGGCGGGGTCGATCCTGACCTCGGTGAGGTCCTCGATGCTCTTCTGCGCTGGGGCCCTGCCAACATCCCCAAGCTCGGCCTCTCTGTCCAGCTCGGCTACATGGACCTGGGATGATTCGGCTTCTCCAGGCAGCACGACCATCAAGCATTGTCTGGCCATGTGCTGGTCTCCTCTTATGGTGATCACGTCGATCCAGCCAGACTGGTTCTCTAGGGGGAACTTGAGTTTTTGATTACGTGTGGAGGGCACAGCCTCCATGCTATGCAGCCACGTCCTTCCCATTATGACATTGTATGAGGAAGGAACGTCGACAACTAGGAAGTCAACCTGCCTGGAGGCTCCTCCTACTTGGACTCTAAGGGAGATCTTCCCCTTCGGGTACACCGGTTTTGAGCTGAAGCCGACAAGAGGGGTTTGGGCAGTCTGGAGGTCCTCGTCCTTGAGTTTCAACTTCTGAAAGAAATCATAGTACAGGATCTTGGACGAACTGCCTGGGTCGACAAGGACTCTCTGAACCAAGAAGTTCTGCAACTTCAAGGTGAGTACTAAAGGGTCGTTATGTGGGAGTTCGACGTCCTCTAGATCCCTGTCGGAGAACCATATTCTAGGCCCCTCTATCTTGGCTTTCTTTGCAGCCGGTTCCGGCGCCGCAGTCAACACCTGCTTCTGATGGGAGGCTCTTCTGGCCTCGGCACGGGCCTGGGAGCTCCCCTTAGGCGGAGAAGCGAGGTGGACGACATTGATGATGCCCTCCGGTTCGCTATCCTAGCCGCCATCATCTCGACGCGGAGGTCGGCTGCTGTCCCGGCCTTCCTCCTTGATGTAGTCCCTCAAGTGCCCTCCCTCACAAGGTTTTCCAGGTAGGACTTGAAGCTTTTGCACTCATCAGTTCTGTGCCCGCTCTGCTTGTGATAAGCATAGAACTTGCCCTGGTACCGGGAGGAGGGGTCACTCTTCATCTGCTGCGGTAACTTGAAAAAGGGCTGCTCCTTTATTTTGTTGAGGAGCTTATAGATGGGCACCTTGAAGATCGTGTTTACCGCCTTGAAAGTGGCGGCATCATGCCTAGTCCTCCGGCCACTCCCCGAGGCTGCGGCCGAGGTGGAGGGGTCCCATCGACGATCTGAGGACCGGGCCCTGTGCTGATCCGGGGATGGGTCTCTGCGGCGGTCCTCTATCCTGGAGGACCTGTTGTCTCCTTTGGATGGTCGGTCCTTCTGGGTGAGGCCAGAGTTCTCCCGTCCTCGGACCTTGTTCTCTTCTGCCCAGATGAACCGGTTCGCCCGGGTCACCAGCTCTTTCATAGTGGCCATGGGGTACATGACCAACTGCGCCCGAAGCTGGATGCCCGAGCGCAGGGCCAGCAAAAAGGATTTCACTGCCATCTCCTCAGAAGCGCACTTGATTTGGCTGTAAACAGTCCAGAAGCGACGGGCGAACTGGGTGACGTTCTCGTCTTCTAGCATCCGGAGGGCCATCAGATCAGCATCGGTCTTCGGGATGACGCGATGGGCCTAGAACTTCCCCAGGAAGGATGTCCGGAGCTATCGCCAACTGGAGATGGAGCCTCCGGAGAGTGAACAGAACCATCGCAGGGGGAGATCTCCCAAACTGGAGGAAAAGACTCGGCAGTTCAGGAAGCCGTCATCCCCCCAGACCGACATCCTCTAGATGTAGCGTCGGAGGTGAGCCGCAGGCTCCGAGGTTCTATCATACAGGGTGAACCTCGGGACGTTGAACTTCTCGGGGAGGAAGTACTTTCTGATCTCCCTGGAGAAAGGAGATGCGCCTGTGTCTTCAGCTTCAATGGCGCTGCACTGGTCTCGGGTGATACCAGCAGTCTCCATATTCCGGCGAACAGTCTGCTTGACCTGCCGGTTGATCCATTGCTTGAGCTCCTCCTCGTTTTCTGGTATCCTCCGCTGCTTCTTCGACCCTTCATGTTCGTGGCTGTTGCTGGAGTCTTCTTTTCTGTGGACCCGATCACGCCTCTTATTATCGAGGACGTGCCTTAGGTCCCGCCCGTGACCCGGAGGGGCCTGGTTGTGCCTGGGTGGAGGACCCGAGGCATGGCTACGCCCGGGAGGTGGACTCCGAGCCCTTCTCTTCTTATGGAGTTGTTGTTTGAGCCGCAGGATAAGCTCGTCTTGCTCCTGAATGAGACAGTTCTGAGCTTTGACCTCATCCAGGTGAGGGTCTTCGTCTTCGTTAGGGTTGACTTGATGGTGGGACTGAGATCCAGCCCGTGCTGACTTTTCATGCAGCTTGGTGACTGACTTGTTACCTCGCCTGGCATGCTCATTGCTATGATGGGGCTGCTTTGGAGGCGTAACATTGTGAAAGGAATGCATTGTCAGCCCCCTAGACTGCAATAGCAACTGGACTGTAAGGGACCTTCCTCCTGACCTTCTCTGTCGAGGGGGTGGACCTTGTACCAGCACAGGCTGCGTGGTTGGTCCATTGCCCTTGGTGGGTCCTTCACCATTTCTGATTTTTGGAGGCATGGTGTTCGAAAGCTTTTTGTTCAGTGATTCCCACAAACGGCGCCAAATTGTAGGCGGTGAAAACACGACACCCACTTAGATTGAGATGAACTTTGTAGATTAGGGAATATTGAACGCCAAGAACCTGAAAAGGGGAAGGAAAATGGCTTGGGTTAGAGCCCCTGGCTGTTGTGAGCCGAAGGCGCTCCGATGCCTGAGTTAGTTCTGAGTAAACTAAGCAGGAGGAGGAGGGAGAGGAGAATGAGAAACAGTATGTTGTATATTGTGTGTTGCGTACCTCTATGGGGCTGATCCCACGTGTATATATGTGGACATTCCTCGTTCATTCTCTTTGTGAGTGGGGGTAGGTGGGGTGAAGTCTCATCAATCCTCACCCTAACATTCGGCGGTAGGTAAAAAGGGAACATCCCATCAGAACCTTCCATGCTTTTGGTCAGTTGATGTTAATGGATGATAAAGCCAACTTCTTATCGCCATAAATGAGCAATCTTATCGTCATAAATGAACGATTATATCGCCATAAATGAGTGCTCCTATTTGTCAGGGTGCGCCCGTACTTCTCAGAGGAAAGTGACGGCCCACTCTGCCTTCAGCGTTTCAACCGGGACCAGGAGTGGCTTGGCCGCGCTGGGCACTGTGCTGAGCTGGCACTTACGCCGAGTTGCCGAGCTGACCCCGTTGTGCTGGCATTCCTAACCGAGCTGCCGAGCTGCGTGGTGGAGGTCTCTTGAGTCGACGCACCTTACCGAACCACTGAACTGCTAGGCTGTGATTACCGAGGCCGAGGTGGACAGCTAGTACTCCTACTGTAATCCTCCCTTAATCTCGTCATTACGGTATTTTACCCACACAAAGGTTATCCATCATATTATGTTTGGGTGGTTGCTAAGACTGGCATGCAATTCCCTCCTCTATCTGACACTGATACATAAACCTCATTTCAGATTACATAGATGATGTTTTTAATGCTTTAGATACGCAGGCACATAATTATCTCCCTGGAATTCCTTCTGAAGCTTTTAAAGATCTTTGGACCAGTAATCAATTCAACTGTGTCGTCATCTTCTCCCATTGGGGTTGATCTTCAAGCAGAGGAGAGGCATCTTTCTACCACATTGTGGACTTTTTATTTCACATCTTTTGAGTATTGCTGAATGAAGGTGGCTTTGATTCTGATCAAGAGGGTCAATATATCTGTAACGTTGAGCACAGGCGTAATCATTGCACCCAGTGTTTTGTCCAGCTGCAAAAGATTAAGCAACTTCTCCCTGCTGTGATAAGGTAAGAAAGGGTTCTAGACTTGTTGAAGTTAAAATAGTATTGTTAACAATTGGAGATATGTATCGTACTATTTGTTGAAAACCTTTTGATAAACTTGAGATTTGACTGTGTTCACTACATTTGGTCATGTTCCGACTTCAATCTTTGATATTACCCCAAAAGAATTAAAAAGAAAGCAAGGATATGGACTTAGCAAAACTGCATTGATATTTTTCATGTATATAAAAGGTTTCCTATTAACATGTCCAATTCAAACATGGAAAATACGAAAATATAATGTCATCTGAGTTTTTCATTCTTATACTTTTGGCTTCCTTTTTAATCTATTTTCTATTGCATTTTCAACTTAATTCCAAGCTATATGGAATGTGTGTGTAGATATACATGGATACATACATGGATACATCTCTCTCTCTCTCTCTCTCTCTCTCTCTCTCTCTCTCTCTCTCTCAAATTACTTGTAATCACATTTTTAGTAGCTCCATAATCCTAAAATCCTAGTTCCCTTTCTGAACTTATTTTAACATTTTTTGTAATACTTAAGGAAAGGATAGAAGACAGTAAAGTGAAAGAAATATGTAATAAGCAATTATACCACCACCTCCAAAAAAAAAAAATCAAGAGCAACAAAAAATTTATTCTATTTTACCCTAAGAATTTTATTGCTTATTCAGAAAGCATAATGGATTTTCTTGTATGGTGATTTTTCATTTATTTTTGTTGGCATTTGTTGAATTTTCCTTAAATTTCTCTTTTCTTGAATGCTTGTGGATGGTGTTTTCTGAACTGGGACTTATTTTGTCCTTTTTCTTCATCGACCGAACTAGTTACTAAGATGACTTCATGGATTTGTTTTCTGGAATGATACATTTTTGTGACGTCATTTGTTCAACTGATTTTCTGGGTTCTTTTGTTCATGTCTCTGTTTTGTTCTCCACCTCTTGTTCACTATTTCACACTTCTCTGAATCGTGTCCTCTGATAGTCCTGGACCTCTTAGTTGGGCAGTCTTCAATTTCTCTGATTCTTAAAAATCTCACTGTTCATTTTTTATCCGGTGCTACAGTTCTTTTAGGAATCTGCTCATGTTCCTCTAATGGGTCAGATTTATTCTTTCTTCATACCTTTATTTCAAGCTGAATGGATCGATTATATTTGTGTGTTTCCGTTTTCTTCTAATTGATTTGTTCAACTCTGTAACTGAAGGCTCATATCTGCTATTTTTCCATATGAGCATAAAATCATTTTTAATCACTAATTTGTTAAATAGCTAAGTGTTTTAATTCTTGGGTCCATCATCATAATTTATGAATTTATAAATAAGAGGTCATCACCTAGTGCAGATTCTGCTGAAGCAGGGTCCTGAGAGAGTTAGGTTTAGCTTTGTTTTACACAAAGTGGGTGCTCGGAGGTCTCGACTGTGTTCTCACGCATGACACGCGAGACTTTCAACATTCTACCAAAGAAATGATCATTTTTTAAATTTATCAATATAGTCTATATTTAATACCCAAACCACTCAACATAGTCATCGCCCTTAATTATTAGTTAGCTTTATGGGAATTTTATCTTCTCGGAATTGGGCCACCGTTAAATAAACCATGCCACACAATTAGAATCATTAGCTTATCAAACACAGGACGACACGATCTAGCCATCTACAGGAATCACATCCATCAAATGTTGCCATCTATATAATCAAAGATCATTATTGGATGTTATTCCGTTTAATGACTTTTGATTGACAGTTGGCAATACCCAATTCATTCCAATAAGACTTGGTGTGCTGTTGGATTGACCTATAATTTTTTAATTCATATTAACAAGCTTAATGAGTGCATTTACAGGGAGCCTAACTCCTACCCAACTCCTACTGGGGTAATTTTTTAATTAAGAGTTTGTGTTTATTTTTAAGTGGTTCAGGATTTATTATAATTGGTCCATGGAAGGAGGTAGAATTTTTTTAGCATCTTTTATTACTTCATTAAAAACTTTTGGATTTTTATGAATGTGGTTTGTGTTTGACCATCAGGGCTGCAGCAAATGGTGTAAAAAAAAAAACCCGACCCAGCGACCCTAATCAGGTAGTATGATCTCTTCCTGTCCATTTCACTTCATTCCCTGACAAACCCCAAAATCCCACTAGAAACCCCATCCAAGAAGCCCCCACCAGTCCACCACAACCCAATCAAACCCAAAAAAGACTTTCGCCAAAAATATAAGAGAGAGAGCCGGCGTACCAGATTCGTCCTCATTGCTGCAAATCTAGCACGTTTCTCTCCTCGCACCACTGTGATAGCAAAATGGGCAAGTCTTGGACCAACTTGTCTTGATCAATTTACATCTCAAAGGGCCCCTTTGGTTAGAGAACACTGTAGAGCCTCATTGACCAAAAAAAAAAAAAAAATTTTTTAAACATTTAACTTTCCTGTCAAACTGTGATTTCACCACATCCAAACTAGGACATGCCTTCAGTGACTGCCTAATTCTCTTTTCTTATTTTACAGCTATTGAACTCAGTAAATAACCATATATATCATTTTCATCTTTTGGTGAATCATCTCCCTGTTCTTTTCTGTGTAGCTGCAAAAATAAAAATAAAAATGAACAGTAGAAGTTTAGATGATTTCAAGATGTCCATGTTAAGGGGCATTCTCCACCCAAAAGCATGGCCTTACAGGAGAGCATGAGTTCCTTGCAGTGAAATCTTCAATAGCCATATCTGAAACAGAGCACCTTCCTGAGCACCTGTGTTGATTCTCCTTCTCATCACATGACGTCCTGCGCCTTTCCTTCCCTTTTGCCCATCTTTTCAGCTTCCCAAACAGCATTGGCTTTGTTTGAGCAGCTGGCCTAGCAGCTTCAGGATCCATGGAAGAAGGCTCTCCATGCTCTGCACCCATCAAAAGATTGTCTGAACCATATCCCATTTCACAGTTCTTCGCTTGTTCATTTCCTGAAATTTCTGTTACTGATTGTTTTCCTTTCTCATCGTTCCCGCATTGCTGTTCTTGATTGTCCCAACCATATCCCACTTCACAATTCTCCACTTCACTATTTCTTGATAAGTCCAGAACCAGTTCATTTCCCTTGTTATTCTCCTCGCAGTGTTGCTGTTCTTGGCTCCTCATAAGCTCATATCTTAAGCACGCGTTTGTCCAGCGTAAGTATATCAATTCATCCATGTCGGCGGCTCTTTCATTTTGGAGCTGTTCTATTTGAGTTAACAATTCCTCACAATCAAGTCCCTGTTGGTTGGGGTCCTCTGCAATCATCTGCATTTTGCAGTTGGTTATTAGTACAATCTTATTTTTATTTTTTGAGTAAATTTGGCAGTTGAAGATGAAAATGCTACTATCTCAATTAGGATCATGAGTAAACTACTCCCACATCACCTAATGTCTCTAGTTTAGGCCGTCTTGAATCAACATTTTTATTCAACTTTCTTGTTTCACCATTTTGAATTTTAAATAAGCTTGAGCTTGAATTCCATTTTTTTTCTGCTCTCTCATATAAATTGGGATGTTTTCATGTAATAATGACACAGTGAATTTTAGGAGAAAAATGTAGTATTTTAAGTTTCCACATTATGGCAATTGAAATCGATTACTCTTTCTTATAAATAACATTAATGACCATGGATCATGATAAGGTACTAAGCCATCTTTTAAAATTCAACAATGAAATATAGATTATAAGGAGGAAATAAGATTGTAACCTTTGGAGAAGATGAATCCAGGTTTTCTGCCAGCTCTAATCTCTCCATCAATTCACTTTTCTCCATTTGCAATTTATCCACAATTCTACGCAGTTCCACAACTGCAGCCTCTAACTCCTCAATCTCTCTCTTCCTCTGTTTGAGCTCTTCATTCTTGCTTGAAATATCTGCTTCTCTTTCTTGCAAAACAGAGGCCTGCCTACGAAAAGCACTCAGGCCTTCTCTCTTCGTCCTCACGAGTTTCTTCACCTTCCTCTGCATCGACTGCATTTGCGTTCTCGCCGATCCAAGTTCCTCAATAACTTTCGAACATTCAGATAGGTTCAATTCTAGCCTCCGGTTTTCGGCTTCCATGATCTCAACCTTCAGTCCCAAAATACCGACATGGGTAATCTCAAATTCTAAAGAACTTCTAATTTCTTTAAGAGCAGATTCATGCTCTTGGGACATACAATAGCGCAGAAAAAGCTCCTCAAGCTCTCCTTCCCTATGTTGGAGCTCGCTAACCTGATTCTTCAGGCTTACAACCTCCTGTTCTAACTCGGGTTGGTAAACCATTTGCTTGAACTGCAGTGTCTCCAAGGAGTCTGAGAATTGGGTGTGTGTGAGGGTGTATTCTTCTTCTTCTACTTGAGGGGTTGAATCAAAGCTATCAGAACAGTGCTCTTCACGATGAATAACAATTTGGGGAGTATTTGTTTGGTTTTCTAGCATTGTAGTATCTGTAGGCACTCTATTTCTTGGTGGTTTTCTAATCATTGAGAAGAAAAACCACCCGGCAAAAGAAATAACTAAAGGAATACCAGATTTGAGAAGGACAGGGTTCATATGATCTGGTTTGTCTTTCATGTTCTACCAATGGAAAGAAGTGTGTTCGTGATATTGTTTTTGACAGACACAGATTCTTTGGCTTGCTTGCTCTTTGATGAATACTCTTGCTTTTGATCTACGACCCACACAATACGTTACTTTTTCTTCTTCTTCTTCTCAAATAATTCTCTATGTGGGGTCTGGAATCTGTGTCCTGTGTTTTAGCTTTGCCCCGGGGCTTTCTTCATTTGTAATTGGGAATCCTCCGATTGGCAATAGTGTCAGGATCCGACCCAAGATTGTAGGCCCATCGGGTAAATGGATCGGGTATGGCTCGGTACCAAAGATCCGAATACCCGATCGGGCGTATGAGTCACATGCAAAATTGGGTTCAGACGGGAGAGGCCCTTTTCCCACGATACTGCCCAAGGGACTTGGCATGATTGAATATGGGCCCTGATTTGGGGGCCTTTTTTATTATAAGATTCTAATTTGGTTACACTTATGGATCTTGGGTGTCAATTTTTTTTTTATCGGTAACTAAACTTATATTAAAATAAAGAAAAGATCAATACAAAGGAAATAAAAAAAGCGAGGAAAGGTACAAAAGCCTTATATGAAACTTTATGAAAAAAGAAAAAGGCATACAAAGAAGCAACACTAAGGTCACGTTTGGCAACTAAATATAGGGAAAAGATTTTTCGGTTTTCTTAAAGTTGTTATAAATTCATATTTGGTAATTTTAATTCTCTGAGGATTTGAATAAATGGAAATCTTCATTTGTTAGGATTTTTAAATCCTACCACCTCCCATAAAATTTGAAAATCCCCGCTTAAGTGGGTTTGCACACCGAACCCTATTTTTTTCAGCTATATGCATCGATACACACAAATATCAATGTGAAATCATCAACTATACAAATCCACAGTGAGGAATCCTTATTCCAGTGATAGTGAAGAATCATCAGATCTATTGATTCCTCGCCTGGTACAAAAAATGATCTAAAAGAATAAAATACCAACAAAGGGACCATCCCTGCCCACTCCTTGTTTGGCCAGCAAATCCACGGTAGCATTAGCCGACCGGACAACATGTTTGAAGAACACCTACATCAAAGAAGACAAAGCTCTAATCTCATTAAGGATGTAAAAAAATTTCCAATGAGCCCTACCTTTCTGTGAAACCCAAGAAACCGCATTAGAAGAATAACTTTCCACAATCAAGCTATCATCAAACCATCCGGAGTATATTCTCAAAGCCTCTAGAATGGCAAACACTCCTACCTCGTTAGAATCTTTAATTCCAATCGGCTTGGAGAAAGAAATCAAAACTTCATCTTTGAAATTGTGAAGCACCAAGAAATCAAAACTTCATCTTTGAAATTGTGAAGCACCCCTCCAATACCATCTGGACCTATTAGCAAAATACACCGACCCCACCTTTGTTTCGAACGTCCTACAACTAAGCAGGTTCAAATTTAGATCGACCATCGATCCAACCCAGACCCAACCATTTACATCCCTCCCCCGTGGTGGAAAACAAGTATGCCTTGCAGTAAGGAAGCCTGGCAACGCTCATTTGGGCAGCATCCTATTTCTGGTTTAGTGAAATCCCATCTAGGTGGGTTCATGTGCTGGACCAGCCGAGAATGACCCAAGCCAGGCAACATTGGGCTAGATTTGGGGACTGTCTTAAGGCCCATACTGGTCTGTAGAGGGGCCTAAACTCCTGGCCTGGTTCATATGCATGGGATTGGGCCTAATATTTGAAATGAATGGCCTGACATATTTAATGAGGTGGTTTATGTATTTTGCTATAATAGGATGGGGCTGGGCTAGATTTTTAGGACTATTGACCGGATGTGGACGGGTATTCGACTAGCTTTGTTCCACCCCAGGATGGGGCATGAACACCTCTGATCCAATCTGATCCGGCTTGTATACAGAGTAAGAGTTAAGACCCCAAAAAAAGACCTTCAATTAAGCATCCATTTATCCTGGTTGACTAATCAGCGGCCTTAGAAAATGAGAATGAAAAAGAAACAGATAACAATCAACATTCAATTAGAAAGATTAAAATTTTGTATGAAGGGGTTGCAATTCTCGCCTGGCTGCCCTGGCTTCGAGCCCTAGGTATGTCATATTTTCCCACTTGTGTGGGATTTCTTCTTACTTGTGCAGGCTTCTTTTCCACTTGTGTGGGCCTTGTTCCAGCATGTACGGGCTCTCTCTTGGATCCCAACTCTCTTTGCTGGGTTACCAAAAAAAAAAACTTTGTCCGCAAGGAGCTGGCTTCTGGCCTGACATTGAGTTGTCACTGCTGAATTTCTGGCCGAAATAAGTGAACAGGCTCTACCGGCCTAGTGTTCGAGTAAGCACGGCCCAATAAGAGGGCCTGGCCGAAATTGTTATGTCGTATTTTGGTGAGTCACTCTCACACCAGAGGAGCAATTTGGACCTCTGAAAGACCGCAAATCCGCATGGCATACATGGACAACGAATTGTGAATAAATAGCAAATGACCATTTGTATCACTGGGAAGATGGCTTATAGGTGTCTATGTGCATAAGTGAGTTAGAGCTACCCAACAATTCATTGGACCAAGTCCTACTTCGACCAGACAGGGGTATGGTTCAAATAGCACATAGCAGCTCCAATATCAATCGTGACGGTTGAGGCTGCTACATGCTATTTTGAAAATAGCGGCGTTATGATTTAAAACCTAGTGGAGCTAAGGAATTCTAATTTATAATATTATTTCTTCCCTTCAATATTATTTCTTATGGTTGTCTATACCCTTATATGGTTTCAAATCACTAAAAAAACTTAAGTTCAGTTGCTACAGATGATTCAATTTTTTTAACATTTAAAAAATTCACACTGTTGCATAGCGTTTCGGCCACTAGCCGTTATTTTTATCCTTGGATAGGGGTGTTCATGGACCGGGTTAGTCTAACGTATGGTATATGGAAAATGACTTTATTAATATAGGCCCTACCTCAAGCATTCAGGCCCAAGCCTGCCATTTTATTAATTGGGCCCAAGCTCGGTTAAAGCCATGTGGGTTCGGTTATGGTCAATCCATGTTGCACCTCATTGGCACGGATTGTAATGTGTCAAGTCAGGTCTGGGCATTGACTGATAAAAATGACCTGAGTGACACCTAGGCCATCTCATTGGAACTCGACCGATTGATGAGTTTATGGTTCTATCTACCAAAACTCATGCCCCATGACGGTACAGATCGGGTTGGTTTGATCCTGTTCGACAGTAGAAATGGCAAATGCCTTGGGCGGGTCCAAGTATTGGCTGAACCTAATTTGACACGTACTCTACCTCATACCCAAGCCCAACTAGCGGATTTTTATGGTTTTATATCCCAAATCCAGCATGTGATGGTATGGGCAGGTCTTCGTTCAAGACTGACACATTGGCATCCCTACCCGCTATTCATCTTGATAAATACACTTCCAGTGGGTTATACCAAGAATTTCCATCGATGCACGCCACATGCAAGGCTGCATGAGCATGTGGCGTGATTGAAGATAAAAACGCACATATTTCCTCCTCTTTTGATAAAACTTCATCCACTGCATGTGACATGGTCTACGATAAAAATGCACATATGTTCTCTGCTTTGAGATAAAACTTCTTTAGATCACGACTAGGTAAATATCTTCCTCTCCTCTTTCAACCAAGCAGTGATAAGATAATAATAAATAAATAAATAACCCTTTAATTTTTTTCTCACACAACTTTAAAGGTGAAACATCAAGAGCCTTTTAATGGAGTGTCAAACATGCGGTAATAGCTGGAAATGAGAAGGTTTCTTACAACTTTAGGTCTCCCCCGGATACAGCACTCCAACCACATAACGCATACAAGCCTCTCCTCTTTAAATTCCAAGCCTTTCCTCTTTAAATCCCACACTCATCTTCCCTCAAGTCTTACAATCACACATCACAACCAACCTGTGAGTAAGTGCACTATTAGAACAAGAGATGGATTTTTTCACAGCTCTTGTCAGTGGCTTTATGCTTCTTTCCCTAGCCTTAGTAGCCAATGCACAGCCCCTTGTCCCTGCTCTCATTATCTTTGGAGACTCTACTAATGATGCGGGTAACAACAACAAACTCTACACTATTGTGAAAGCAAACTTCCCTCCCTACGGCAGGGACTTTAATCATACAGCTACAGGAAGGTTCTGCAATGGGAAACTAGCAGCGGATTTCACCTGTAATCAACTTTGATCTCTCTAATCATATATGAGTTTCTCTTCTCTCTCTATATATATATATCTCTCTCTCTCACTCATACGAATGATGGGTTTGTTTGTGGGATGTTGTTGAAACAGCTGAAAACATTGGATTCACTTCATACCCACCAGCCTACCTGAGCCCAGAAGCCAAAGGAAAGAGACTCTTGACTGGGGCTAACTTCGCATCCGCGTCTTCAGGCTATTATGACAAAACAGCCGCGATCTATGTAAATACAGAAACACGGCTATCATAATAACAGAAAGGCCCTATTAATATGCTTGTATTAAAATATATAAGAATTAAATACATAGAGTGGTTGAAAATAAAGATCATAGATAAATTTAGAAAAATGAGCAATAATTACATTTCTATTTTTCTAAAAAAAAATATTATTTGATGATTATTTTTGAAATTTCACCTTTAATCTTCATTTTTAATCCCTCTATGTGTTCAATTCCTAGATACTTTAATGCCAACAAACAGGCCCAAAGAGAAGAAAAAGAAAGAGATGCAATGACTCTCTTATCTAATAATGGGGTTCTGCTATGTGTTTGCTGTGTTTGTAGCATGTGGTTTCGTTGACCAAGCAGCTAGAGTACTACAAGGAGTATCAATTGAAGGTGGTAAGTATTGTAGGAAAGAAGAATGCATCGTCCATCTTCTCCGGTGCCGTCTACATCTTGAGTGCCGGCAGCAGTGATTTCATTCAAAACTACTACATCAACCCTTTTCTTTACAAGTATTACACCCCAGACCAGTTCTCAGACATACTTGTCCACAACTTCGTCACCTTCGTCCAGGTCTTGATGACTCTCTAGTTTCTACCTCTCTTCTCTTACAGAAACAATATTAGCCGTCTAATAAGTGGCCCACTATTGATCGGTAACGTCGAATGGTGTTGCAGAAATTGTACAAGTTGGGGGGAAGGAAGATGGGAGTGTCGTCGTTGCCGCCCCTTGGGTGCTTGCCTGCTTCAATCACTCTGTTCGGAAAGGACACCAACGAGTGCGTGAAGAGATTGAATATAGACGCTATTCACTTTAACAAGAAGCTCAATGCCTCTGCAATAGCTCTGCAGAAGAAGCTCTCTGGCCTTAATATCGTCGTCTTCGACATCTATACTCCTCTGTTTGACCTCATCAAAAAGCCTTCCGACAGCGGTACTCTCTCTCTCTCTCTCTCTCTCTCTCTCTCTCTGTGGATCTGATCTAAGACCCAACTGAACCCGACCCACTGAAGCCTGGGCTGGGTTTGAGTTTTTTGAACCTCTTGGCGAGTTGCTAGTTGCTACTAAAGCTGAGAAGCCTTAAACCGTTTAAGGCAAAACTATTACGTGACACACCCAATATTTTAAAACAAAACCATATCGACCCAGACTCTATGATGATGAATCGGCCTCAAATCGGCTGGGTTCATGTAAGATCCTACGATTGGAACACAGACCCAGACCCAGACCCAATTAAATATGAGCGATTTCTATAAATTAATGCCTCTTAAATTTGATTTTTACTGGCTAATGACAAAAGAGATAAAAATGTTACCAAAGCACCTTGTCTAAAGTTTTTTGAGGGTCTTAGTCTTGACCCGTGATATCATGGGTAGAATTGGAGCTTAAAATAAGTTTGTGTGGACCCTTGACCCGGCATACTCTGCAGACCCATCAATTACAACTTATTTTAAGCCCCAATTCAGGTATCCAAGTTGACCCATCTGAGTTGGCTGAGTCAGCTCAACCCAGTTGAATATATTGAGTCTGAGTTAGGTTGTGTGATGGCAAACCTGTGGGGTGAGACCCAGTTGCATAACAACTAGAAACTGGCTAACCATGTGTTGGAGGATGTGGAAATATTGCTGCAGGGTTCTTCGAGTCGAGAAAAGCATGCTGTGGAACTGGGACCATAGAGACCTCGTTCCTGTGCAATAAGGAGTCGCCAGGGACATGTGCGAACGCCACTGGCTATGTGTTTTGGGATAGCGTCCATCCCACCGAGTCTGCAAACAAGCTCTTGTCTGACAGCCTTCTGACCCAGGGCATCTCTCTCCTCGCTTAACAAAGCCATGCAACAATACAGGAGTGTTGTTTCTCTGCCTTCCATATATTCATATATAGAGTGGATACGGATACCTTTTCTAGTTCAACTTCCTTCCAAACACCACTCTTTTCTCTCCCTCCCTCTCTAATCCATTTCTCCCGTAGTTATACCTAATATTTTAGGTGGTTAAATGTTCGGTGATGGTATGATGTGATGTGTCATAGCGGAATATGTTTTTTTTTTTAGTATGATTGTAATAATATTCTGGTGACCATGCATTTGAATTATAACTACTTCATAAATGAAAACCTTTTTCTCCTTCCTGCAGATCCCTGTTGGCTGAATGCTGTCTTACCCATGTCTGTAGTAACATGATGGTTTGGTTTGAAGTTTCTATTCACCTTACACTTATGAGAACGATTAGAAGTTTAAAAAATCCACTTAAAATCATATATGAATGATATAAAGTTTCAAGAATCACCATATTCCCATAATCTCAGAGTAACTTTTAATGAGTGAAAACATCACATTTATAAATAAATATAAACTAACCTTATCCAGAACATAACGATTATCTTCTAAGATCCTAACATCACTAATATTCTAACAAAATCTTCATAATCTCTAACAAATGATAACTATCTTTTGTGTTTTTGTTTTTATTTATTTTTATGTTTAACTAAGATCTTCGATGAATCACTAATATTAAAGGCTCATTTGTAGGGAAAAAAAAAAGTCCATTTGAATGCATGCAAATTACCTAGTGAAGGGGGTTGCAAAGGTCTTGTCAAGATTAGAGGAAATGCTGTTAAAGAGATGGGGAATGAGTTTGACTTCTAAAAAAATCAAGTTAAAATTAGAACTATAAATTGATACATATAAGATCAGTTATTTCGTTTCACCTTATTCACTCCCCTGTACATAGGGATACTTTTATTAATGAAATATAATTTGTTCATGAAAATATAGCAATTAAAGAAAAGATTTGGATGCATTAACAAAGGATGACTAAGCCCAGTCCAATCCATGGGCTAATTATATTAAAAATAAAGAACTTCATCAAATTGATTATATTGAAAGGTCATTAAGTTCTATATAAAAAGTTTAGAATTCATTGAAAGTAGGACCATTTATTCGAGAACGAGGAGTAGCCCAGTTGATTGGTAACCACTCCCACCCCCTTTGGCTAGGTAAATAAATAAAGTCCAACCATCTACTTTCCAAACCCAACAAACACTTTACAACAAATAGCCTTCGGATGGTGGAACCCGCCTTCAATCATCATCCCCAATCAAACCGATCTCATGCCCTCATCTCTACTGAAATTAAAAAAGATCATAGCTTTATTGGTTAGATTTTTGCTTAAATTGATCTCTACTATCATTCAATTGACCCGATGTAACTTAACGTCACCTACGTACATTGAACAAATTGAATTTTCATGATTCTTATCGTCGGACTCCATACATTAACTTTATAAGTGGTCAGAGACAGATAGTCGAGTCAACTCCACTGTGGGTGAAGTATGGGCTAAACTCATGGTAAGATTCAATGCTGCTGAACATCAATGGTGAGATCAAGGCCATCAAAAGGTTGAAAACCTAAATGTCTGATTTTAAACAAAATGATGAGACCCCCATTATAAAATATAAAAATAGTGCAATTGATTTGAAGTTTGAGGTTCAATTTGGCATTAGATTGCTCAATTTAGCTTCCTATCCTTACTTTATTATAATGTTATCTTTTCAAATCAGAAGAGTCATGCACAATATAAGTCTCCTTCACAATTTAGATTCCTCATCAACATATCCTACTTCAATCTTGAGTACCACTCATTCTCACAGGGTTTCCTAAACTTTTTCTATTTTTTTTCTAAAATCTCCCTCTAGAATCTTCTCCTAAATCGAGCACAAATGTGCTTCCATTGTGGGGCCCTTGATAGCATAAACCTTGGCAATTGATGGTTGGATACTCATCTATTCTGCGCCTATGGTGATAAAGACTGATTAGAAATTTGTTTAAAATAGATGTACATATGGGACCCACTTTTTTATTTAGACTTTGACATTAGATGTATTTTGGAAGAGATTACATATGGGACCGACCCATTTTGGTCATTGTATTCATTTTCTGTGTTTTGGATGGGACTATACATGAGAGTGAAACCTTCCAATTTTGGTTATTGTATTATTTTTTATGTTTTGGTTGGAAGTATAAATGGGAGGCCACCTATATGAAACATTAGATGCATTTTTGTTATTTTGAATATGGCTACACATGGGACCCACCGATTTGGAAATTTCTCCTAAATGTATTCTTATTAATTTGAATGAAAACATAAATATGGGACCCACCTATTTGAATTTATTATTATTTTGGATGAGGTTACATATGAAATCCTTCCATTTGGAAATTTCTCAGTAGTTGAACTTGTGAAGCAGTTTATGCATAGGGCTATCCATGTGGGCGCAATGAATTTAATGCGACCCACTGATAGGATTTATCACTTGGACATGGACGTACATTAGAACTTTCAGGGACTCCTTTTACTAAAAATTGTAGTAGAAAAATAAGGTTGATTTGTTTTGATGGAGTTTGATGTCCCTAGACTGAACTATTAGCTTGTTGGTTCATCTTAGATTATATTTGACCCAAGCCAATTAGAATTGATATGATTAATGGACCTTGGTCCAGGTCCAATGACTCATGAGGCTTACTTTTTGAAAATTCTTCTTCTTTTTTTTTTTCTTTTTGTGAGCCATAGTTAAGAATTCATGAACCTATAACTTATTTATTAGGTTTAAAAAAATTAAATCATAGGTCAAGATTTTTGGCTTTTCTTTTCTTTTGTCAACATATATATATTCTTAAAGTGGGGTATTCTTATGCATCTATCCCTCACCATTCCATAAATGAGATTTTTTTAGTATAAAAGTGAACACCCTATTTACTTGAAAAGTTACTTTTGTATTTAAAAATTCTCATTTATGGAAGTGTCCCTCACCAAAATAATGAGGGATGGATGCATAAGAATACCTCCTATTCTTAAAGGCATAAAAATTTTATTTAATTTTGGAAACTTTCACTTTATAATGTATATTGATTTCTTACTTCACATAAGATAAAAGGTGGACTTGTATTGGATTCTTTTTTATTCTTTTATTATCTTAAATAATTTTAATCCCAATTTCATATTTAATTTAGAACATTTTAATTTCAGCTCAATTTCAATTTTAATTGAATATCCCAAAATTTGCTATCACTCTCCAATAGGATATGGGTCGAGTTACATCGTTCAAATGTGAGTTGGCCATGGGTAAGGATTGCAGAAAATTAGGTCATGTTTTTTACATCAAAGGTCCAAACATAGTAAGGCAACTAATTGTTCAAATGTGAGTTGACTATGGGTAAGGATGGTAGAAAATTAGGTCATGTTTTTGACATAAGAGGTCCAAACATAGTAAGGCTACTAATTAGTCGGTTTTTTTTACTTTACTTTTCTCTTTTAAAACAGATGATCTATTAGCTATTTTCTATTTTATATAATAAATAAACAAAATCCATATCACTCAAAATCACATTTTTAATTATATTTAAAAATATCAAAATGTATAAAAATTTATGTAGTTGCATACAAATTTCAAATAATTAGTATTTTCTTGTATGACTTGCATTTCTTGTGTGAAGCACGTACACATTTTGCTAGTAGGTTATTGTTAGATTATTATTACAAGCAAGCTGGAAGCCCTATTTATTTTGTTGATAAAGTAAACTTGGGCTGGGTTGGACGGTTAGGGTTGGGCCTATACTTTGAGAACAGTCCGGCCCAATACCTCTTTTTGGAGCCTTGCCAGTTGCCGCTTGCCATTCCAGACACATCGCCGAGAAGAGGAAAGAAGGGCAAAAATCGTTACCGAAGAGGGAGAGGGATTGCGGAGCGCGGCTGGAGATCGATGGCGACCGAGGTGGTGGTGTCTGCGACGGAGACGGAGACGGCGACGGCGACTGCGACTGCGACGGCCAGATTAGTTTATTTTTCCCTTTTATTTATATTTGTTTTCTCGCCTGAGCTGGTACGAATGGAAAGGGAGAAGGTGGGTTTTGGCTGGCGAGAGAGGACCGGCGGGGAAGAGAAGCAACGGAGGATGAGATTTATAGGATTAGAGGGAGATGGAGAGAGAGAGGAAGAGGAGGATGGGATGGATGCATGTGTGTGGGCAGTCGATCATGTCTAGACCGTGTATTCCGATGTTGAAGGATCTTCCTTTCCAAATTTAAATTTAGTAGGATATGATTCTATCCCAGATTTGATATTCCCTCCCTCAGTGTCCTTATCTTTCTAAATTCCTCTTAAACCTTTCCTCTATTTTCAAAACTCTCTATAATCTCTCAAAACCCTCTTTCTTTCTTTCTTTCTTTCATCTGTTTTTCTTTGGCTTTTCGTTTATATAGCATACTGACCTGCAGCATTGTTTTTCTCCATACCAGAACCCAATCATGGCATCTTCTAATTCTTCTTCCTCTTCCTCCTCCTTTTCTTCTTCGTCTTCTTATTATGGGAGGCAAAACCCACTCCGACAATCTTCTTCTTCTTCTTTTTGCCCCATGTGTCATCCGGACCAGACAAATCCTGCTCAAAGGCCAACATTCCAATCCCAGTATTGTAACGATGGCATTCACCATCTCTCCCAAAACAAGCCAGATTGGAACAACACTGCTGAAACGCTCCAGTCCCAATATTCAGACCATACAAACCACCATCCAATCAACTCTGCTCAAACCAACCCAGTCCAATCGCAATACCCTTCTTCCAATGATCCCCATCTAGTGCTTCAAGATCTAGATTCCTCTTTCGCTAGTTTCGGCCTCTCAGACGGGGGTTATTCCCTTCAAAACCACGCTCCTCCTCCTCCTCCTCCTCCGGCTCAATTTGACAATGCTAATGATGCTTATCTTACCCACCGATTTATCTGGCAACAGCAGCAGCAAAACTCCATTGAATTGGAACCGCAGCAGCAAAACTCCATTGAACTGGAGAACCAACTTATCCGGCAGCAGCAGCGAAACTCCATTGATCTGGAGAACCAACTTCGAATGCGCGAGGCCCTTGTACCCCAGATGACTTCTTCTTATTCGACCTCTCCACATAGGGACTACAATCAATCCAGGGCTCCCCTCCAGTTTAGGAATACCTCTAATGACTATTCTTTCGTTTGCGATTGTTGTTTTCAGCGCCTTGACTCCAATTCGCGCCACAATACCAGGCGAGGCTCAACCTCTAGTTCAATTCAGCGGAACCCCAATAGAAACCCCCTCTCTCCCTGTCCTGAATATGGAGGTGGTCGCCGATTTCAGATGACATCCTCTTTTTACAATTTTAGATTGGAAAGCCTGTGCGATGATGATATCGTCCAGCTCGCAGAAGAGCAAGAAGGCTGCCTTTTCCTTCAGAAAAAGATGGAAGAAGGGGGTCTGAGCGACATCCAAAGAATATTTTCAGCGGTGAAAGATCACATATGTTACTTGATGATCCATCAGTTTGGGAATTACTTTGTGCAGAAGCTCTTTGAAGTGTGCAGTGAAGAGCATATGACCGAAATCATCTTAATCGTGATGAGGAAAGAATTCCAACTCATCAAAATATGTCTTAATTCACATGGGTATGGATTCAAATACTTTCTTCTCTCCATCTTACAATTGTAATTGCATGATTTCTTAGTTTATGATTTATTGGGATTTTGGAATGTCACCAATGTACAATCTCTATAAATTATTGGCTTATTATTTTAATTGTTTCGGTGGGCAAAAGAATTGGCAGTTAGATTTGTTGCTATCTACCAATCACCATATAAAAATCTCTCCATAGTTGACTCTGCTACAATCATATGATACATGGCTCGATAGGTAAATCCAATTATCCATCCCCATGTGGTGTCTATGCTTTGGATCTCATTCTGTAAGTTATCATCATGGCCTATTATAACTAGCAACATTCAGTTGTTTAGGATCATAATAGTACATACTGTTGTTGCTTACAAATAAATCATCCTACAACATGTTTATGACTCACAACTTCGCCTAGTGGAAAACTTGAATTGAAACTATGAGACAGTCAACTAATCTAACATGTAAAACAATCAACAAAATGGACTATTAATCTACATTTTCTACTACAGCCCCATGCTCTTCCACTGAAAGGCAATTGAACACAACTAGACTGTGCACCAAGAGATGTTGATTTGTAGAAGATTCTCTAATTTTAACAACAATAAGCTTTGCTTTGGCTCATGAAAACATGTTCTCATCTTCTTTGGAAGCTCTGCATTTTAATTGAAAATGTGAAAACAAATGCAAAGAGCACAGCAAACCCAATGATTGCCACAGATACCACTCCTAAGAAGTCATGCTGGAAACCAAAATATCTCCTCACAAAGTCTGCAACTTTTTGCCACTCTCCATTGGCTCCTGTATGTCTCCAAACTGTGAAGCAACCTGTCCATACAAGGTCCATGAAATAGGACATGCCCAATAATACCACCTCCACCACGATGGAATTCTCTGTAAATGATTAGAGCACTTTAAATTAAAAAAAATATCTTACAAAACATTCATGAGAAAGGAAAAGATAGTCTCAACTTACAGGCCGGGGAATAAGAAAGCCTGCGAAGACGTTTCATATTGAATAAGTGCTGATGTTTTGATTAGGGGTCAAGCCAGCAGCCGTCATCCCATAGTATGTGAAGTACAACCATGTGAACAACATAAAAAACAGGTACCATAAGAACTTTGGAGCTGTCCATTCGATGGCGATCATGGCATAAACTATGACATCATATATTACAGTTTGAACAAAAACATATGGAATCTCGATTGCAACCTGAATGAATTAAGGAGAGGCGCAATGGAGAGAGAAAATTCAATAATGTGGTTAGTTTCATGAGTGATAAAGAAAGATATAGGAGTCATGTAAAGACATTTATGGGATCTTAAGAATGAGTTTACCTGTGCAAAAGCATATGGTAAAGCTGAATACATCCCAGCAGCCCTCTCCCTGTAGAAGACTTTTCGCTCAACAGCTACAACTGGTTGCACAAATAAGGCATTTAGTATTCCCCATGGAGCCCATTGCATTGAACAGATCCTGTTGCTTACCCCTTAAAATTTTATTTTTCTGATGAACTAGGTTTAGACCCACTATTAAATAAAGACGTGAGAAATATAGCTGCAAACGGACCATGATATAGCCTACGTTATGGAGCCAAGATTCCAAAATATTGTTCCAATCATCAAAGCTACGGAGGCTGTCAAGAAAAATCGCACGGGATTATATTGTGGATTTCGCCAGTATGATATGTGTTGTTTCCATAGGCAAGCCACACATTGTGTGAGGAACGACTGCAAGAACTGAGTTGGAAAGTAAAGATCTTTCGATCCAGGAGGAGGTGAACTTAGTTCTTAAATTAGGGCTTTGTTTTTCCTACAACAAGATCATAAATCATTAAGGACTACATTTGTAAATAAACAGCTCTAAAGTAAAAGGAAAAAGAAAAAAAATATGCATTGAATTCTGTGTATGGAGACTTACTGATAAAGATTTGAATTCTTGTATATATCGACAAACTTAACACCCAGAATCTCTTCTTGTGAAATGGTTGTCACTTCCAACATCCATGTTCCAGGATTATAACCATCTTTTATTTTATTGACTCCGTTTATTTCCTTGATAAAAAAAATCATAAATTATTATTAGGTACCATATTATGACAAAAGAGAAGGGTCATTGCTTTGGTGCAATGGTAAAGTCTTGGGTGTCATGCGTGATAACGCAGGTTGGAGACCTATGAGCAGCCACTTTGTGCAAAATTGCCAAAGGTTAGGTCTGTCTGACACTGCTTCGGCAAGACCACACCGAGTGATGACCTTTTTTGTTTGTTTGGTATTTTTTTTTAAAAATTAAAAAAAATTGCTCTAAAATGAATTTGTTGTTTACGTCCTGGCTCATTGGTTAGCCAATTGTACCAGTTGTGATTTGATAATGAGAGGAATATTTATATATATATATATATATATATTTATATTTCTTCCTTCTTACTTTGCAGAAGCCGCACAGTGCAGAAGTTGTTAGAACATCTTACCACGCCACAACAAGTTGCCTTAGTGATATCGGCTCTAAGGCCTGGAACCATCACTTTAGTAAACGACACTCAAGGCCATCATGTTGTGGAACGTTGCTTGGTGTCTTTCTCTAATGAATATACTAAGGTAATAATACTGCACTTCTGAGGTTTCTCTTCTCATAATTTTCCTATTGAAACTCTTATCTTTGATTCAAGACTACACATTTGTCATGGTTGCATATGACTTAGGATGTAAATTTTGCATGTAAGTTGATTAGTCATTCCAGTTTGCATTGTCTGCATCTAAGAAACATAATTCTTTAGTTTGGTTATTGTTTCTGAAAGATTTCTGGCTTGAATATAGATTTGTTATTGGTGCTAGTGGATAACCATATATTCTTTCATAATTTCAAACTAACTAAACTGAGTTTTGATTAATTGTTATTAAACAGTTTTTTTTTTTCTGAAACGTCATCGATTCAATACTATGTTATTGTAATTGTAAATGCACTAGAGGTTTATTCTTGGTCACTTTTCGCAAGATTTTCAACAAAGTTTTCTTTTCCAACTTTACAAAATCACTGCCTTTGATAAACATGTTCTTTTGGTTCCCCTATAACTTCTAAAATCAATAATCATGTTTTGTCTTTCACCTCTTCCCTCTAGTCATTGTCATGTGAGAATTGCATTTAGAATATTTAGGTGAACTTCCCATGATATATGAGGCATGACTTTGACCAAGAAAACAAGTAGGTGGTCAAAATACAAAACAACTTGTGAATCATGACCATGGATCTAAACAACGGCTTGAATTTAATGGATCATATAATTGATCAGGCCCTTGACTCAAATGGCCTTTTGATCCGTCTTAGTCATAGCCGATCTAAGAAAACTGTCCTAAATGGATGGTTAAGTTGGACTTAAGACGAGCCATAAATTTAAAGCTAAAATATGCTGAATTTTATAGGAATCCAAAGCAGTCCCAATTGGGTCTGATTGGACAATCAAACCCACTAGGATCCAATGGTGCTAAGCAGCCCATATTAGGCCCACTTGAAGCAGGCCCAAATCCACTTGAATCTGTGTCAAACCAGGCTCAAGCTGGTCTCCACCAGTTTAATTATGTGGCCAGTCCATTAGGTCCATTAGGGCCCACAATGTTATTGTGGACAACAATTGTTTTAAGAAATAAGTAGTTCTAGTATAAACTCTTTTCTATTCGATCTTGATTATTATGACCAGATAAGGACCAATGTGGAAGGGTTTAAAATAGGAAAGATCTACCGCTATAAGTGGCATGCTTCAAATAAGAAAGCAAGTTGTGCCATAAAGCTTAAAAAAAAGACATCCAAGTTCTTGATGTTTCTTAATTAATTATTTCTGTCTTTCTTCTTTAATAGTTGGACTTGTATGAGGTTTTTTATTTTCGGCTTTTTTGTTATTTATTTAGAACTTTTATGAGTGTCTGAGATTGTTATAGATTTAGGGTTTGATTTGAAGCTGTAGAAAATCATATATATATATATATATGGATTATGGCTGGACACCCAACACATTGGGTTTTTTTTTTTCTTTTTTTCTTTTGGCTATATTGGGCGACTAGGCAGGAGGGACACTTTCAACTTGAAGACCCAGGGATCGATCCTTGGGATCCCTGGGCATGCATGTGAAAGAAAGTGCCAACACCACGCAACCCTAGGTTTGTTTATGATATTTTTCTTCAATAAAATTGCTTTGTGTTATTTAAAACTTTTATGAGTGGCTTAGATTGTTTTAGATTTAGGATTTGATTTGAAGTTGTAAGAAATCATATTTATCGATTATGGTTGGACACCGAACCCTCGTCTTGTTTATGATATTTTTCCCCAATAAAATTGCTTTCTATTTATTTTTTAAAAATCTCTTCTCCAATTGGTTTTGAGTTACTTCCCAAAGGCCTGAATCTGGTGTTTGTCCTTGTAATTATGCATTATTTTTTTCCTTTTGATTGAGGATTTTAAATTTGAGTTCACAAATGATCTGATTTGGCTCCTTTGACAGCGTCAACCTTTGTAAATGCACCTCATTGATCAAAAGTTCTTTTGATACTAGGGGGTTGGAGTGTTAACCAAAATCCAAAACATGCAAAATTGCATGGAAATAATCATAATATTCATATTCAAAGTGTTACTTGTTTACAAATATTTGGATTTGAATGTTTCTAATGCAAGACTGCGTAGAATCCTATTATTAGACATTCGGTTACCCATTTTACAGATTTTTACTTCTGAAAAATACCCCATTTTTCTTATGTACAAGGTGACCCACTTATGATCACTTGGATGAATTGGTTCTTGGTAATTTTCCAATTTGACATTGATCCAACTGTTATCTACCATCAGTCATGAGTTTCCAATTAGTTTTAGATCTGTTCTCTATAGCCTCCCAAGACTCTGAACCTGTTTTGATAACTCTCTCAGCAACCTGGCCTACCAAGACCAAATTAGCTTGATCTAGTATTCTGATCCAAGCAATAAACAGTTCTGAAAATTGTTTAGTTGTAGGTTAAAGCCTATCACAGTTAAATGATCAGGGTAACAGATCATCAATTGTCAAACCTCAGTTTATAACCTTTACCACAATAAGATTCGAATCAAATATGAGAGGGTAGAAAGGGAAGAGATTCATCAAGAGAAGGCAAAAGAAGCCAATAAATTCATCTAGATCTTCCACTCCTTACAATGTGAAAAATCCAATTATGATCATATTACTAGGACTTTTGCAAACTCGATCTCTACAATTACAAATGCACCCAATAAAAGCCCAACCTTCACCACTGCCAAATAATAGACAATATTAAGAAGATTGAACAAGTACGCTGGGACTGATGGTGACAACAGTAGTGCAATAGAAGTATTGTTTCTTTGACGGAAGTGACACCACCTTTAGTTTGCTGACAATAGAATTTTTTTTTTCTTTTTTGGCCTATTTCCATCGTCATCATCATGTTTTTTTTCCTTTTTGTGGCCTATGTCCATCGTCACCACCACCACCACTATCATCATTATGACTGATGAGCTGCTGACAATTGAATATTATTTGCAGTGTCTTGCAGATGAAATAGCAAATCACTGTGTTGCTGCTGCAAGGCATCAGACTGGATGCTGCATTGTGCAGAAATGTTTAGATTGCTCCGAGGGGGAGCAGAAAGAGCACCTACTGGATGAAATAATAGCAAATGCTCTGACTCTATCAGAAGATACATATGGGTAAGTTAATCTTCTTAACCATACCACAATATGCTTCTGGTCTCTCATTTGTTGTTTTAGTGATATTTTTGTCAATGGATGAACTCTACACTCCTAACATTTGACACATGCACCATGGTTTCAGCAACTACGTCATGCAGTTTGTGCTGGATTTGAAGATACCACATGTCACAGCTAGTATACTGAGGCAGCTTGAAGGGAGCTATGCAAGTCTTTCCATTCAGAAGTGTAGCAGCAATGTGGTGGAGAAATGCTTGAAGGAATCAGAAGAAGAGCAACGTGCAAGGATTATCAGAGAGCTGATTAATGACCCAAATGCTTTGGACATTATGCAAGATCCATATGGAAACTATGTTATGCAAAGGGCTTTGAAGTTTTCCAAGGTTAGATCATCTGATAAATTTTTGCTATAATTATGTTATCTAGTTGGCTCTTATGACCCACTCGGTGTTTCTGATAGCTAAAGTGGAATGGGTCTTGTCTGCCTAAAGGCCCCAAGTTTTTAGTCTACAATACACATGTTGTTGTGATATGCTTTTTTTTTTTACATTGGTTTCTTGTTTTATTAGTGCCTTGACCATGGTCTCCTTTTTACTGCAAGTGCAGGGGCCTATTCGTTCAGCTATAGTTAATCTTGTGGAGAGGGAGTCGGCAGCCTTGATCAACCATCCATTTGGGAAAAGGGTTGTAGCAGCCATCCATATGGGAAAAAGGTTGTAAGTTGGATCCAGCGGAAGAAGTGGCAAGTGTAAACATGTATAAAGAAACTCGCATCCAATTTCGAAGAAGGCCACGCGTTTCTTGTGTGGGCAGTTAAAACAGGTAGACTGATTATGTTGTTAGAATGTAGAGAATGTCCATGAAAACTGGTAGACAGATTATGTTGTTAGGATGTAGAGAATAGCCCATATGGGTTAACTTTGTTGTTAGAGTAGACCTTTTTTTATTGTTGTTGATAGCAAGGTGTTGTGACTATATTAGCGGTACAAATCTAATGCTTGTTGAACCCCTCACAAGAAACTTTTGAGGTGGGGTTGTAAAGAGGTGATATTTTGTTTTCGCAACATATATTTTTTCACTGTTTTTCTGATACATTCATTCCTTCACGCCACTGGTACTAATTTATTTTAAGTCATTTTAATGCCGTTTTGTTAATCATTTTGTCAGATTAATCAATATTGCTGATTTGTTTTGTTACCACCATTTATACTTCAGCCCAAGTGCCCTTAAGATTTTAAGGGCACATTTGTGTAACCTCCACTGCGGGCAAAAAAATTAGTTGCTATTTATCGTTTTTATCCTCATGAAAAAGTGCTTGAATTAGTGTACACAAAGATGCCATAAATGAACAAAAAAATCATATTGAGGAAAACCTATGTGGGAAAGACAGGTACTTTGCTTGGGCTTCTGGTGATGAACTGAAACTGTGAAAGCATGTAATGCATGACATGTTCTCAATGGGCTTTTAATACCTAGCCTAATTCTAGTGTTCTTATTCATGTAGCTTCATTGATTATGGTCTATATGCTGTTTTATGCTTTGTTTTCATGTCATGGGACGATTCACATGTATGTTAGCAATCTCTGTTGGAATGTCATTGAGCATTTTTCTGCCAATCAAGCCCATCTGCGCAGGGCCATCTGGGCCCAATAAATGTATTTTAAGTTTGCTATTGTATTTTAGTTTAGTTACAATTAGTCTAGTCCTGACTTAGGTACACTTTCTATATTAGGTAGCTATAATTTAGTATTTCAATTGTATAAGGATTCTATAATAAGGGAAATCAACCCTTATATATATGAGATGGAGTCTACCCTATCTACCCTATAAGGGGACACGCTGTTCATCACAATTCTCTCTCTCTCTCTCTCTCTCTCTCTCTCTCTCTCTCTCTCTCTCTCTCTCTCTCTCTCTTCTATGTTTCATCTTCTCAAGATGACATGGTATCAGAGCATGGTGATCTACACGTTCTAGTGGGTCAATCTCTTCAACACAAGGATCTATAGATCCTCCTTGACATCTTCCAAAGTTTCGGAAGCCTTAAGTGCATCATCCGACCTGATCATCTTTGATCAGGCGTGGCCCACATGAGATCTTCATCAGCCGCACTGTGGATTCAACCCTTGCTGGTCGACTGGATTTATCAGTCTTTATGGTGATTTTTTCGGCAATTGTTTCTCATCAGAGGTAGGCCTGCTATCGATTTTTGTGGAAATTCAATTTCAGCAATCTGATTCCATCTCTACCATCCAGAATTTTGGATCTGAAGTAGTTTTGACTGAGACTACTTCCAGTAGTTGCATAAAACTACTCTTCATTCATCCCCAATCTCTGATCTGTCTAGAGATCACCAGGTGGGGCCCACGTGCAGATCTTCCCTCTGACGACAGGGACAGTTTCTGTGCACTGTTTTGTGCAGTATCCTGTGCACTGTTTTGTGCAGTATTCAAGGCATTTTTTTATGCTGTTTTGCTGCTGTGTTCTCTGTTTTTCCTGCTGCTGAGAGTACAAATTCTGCTGCTGCTGAGAGTGCAAATTCAAGGCACTGTTCTGGGCCCTGGAAACCCTACTGCTGCCGTGGAAATCCTACTGTTTTCTTCACTGCCGTGGCACTGCTGTTTTCTGCTACTGTGATATCTTCTTCCTGCTGCACTTCCTTTCTTTCTTGATATCCATATTTCCGCTGCTGCTGTTTCTGCTAGTTCGTTTTAATGGAGAAATCTGAAATTGCCCTAGTTCGTTTTGATGGAAAAAATTATACATCGTGGGCCTTCCAGTTTCAAATCTACTTGGAAGGGAAAGAACTCTCGGGCTAAATGGATGGTTCTGAACCTAAACCGGAGGACGATGACGATAAGATATCAACCTGGAAAACTAAGGATGTTAAAATCAAAACTTGGTTACTAGGCTCTGTTGAACCTACCCCATTTTACTCTCAATCTGAAACCTTGCAAATCTGCCCATGAGATGTGGGATTATCTTAAAAAGATTTATCAACAAGGCAATGCTACTCGACAATTCCACTGGGTGCTAAACATCTCCCAATTTTCTCAAGGCACCCTATCTATTCAGGAATATTACAATGGGTTTCGACGACTGTGGTCTGAGTATGATGAGATCAAGTTTGCAACCGTATCTGCAACACTTCTACCAAAATTACTTCCCTTACAGCAAAATAGCCATCCAAACCAGTTTCTCATTAAACTTCGTACGGATTTTGAAACTGTCAAATCAAAACTTAATTAGCGAGGCTCCTCTTCCAAGCTTAGACGATTGTCTTCACAAACTCCTGCGGGAGGAACAACGTCTGGTTACCAAAATGACCCTTGAACGACAAAGATCTACTGAGGCTCCACTTGCCTATGCCGCTACAACCAGACCACCTTCTCGGGACATTAGTAAAGTTCAGTGCTATAACTGTAAGAAATATGGTCATTACGCAAATCAATGCAAGGCTAAAATATGCAAATACTGTAAGACCATTGGTCACGTTATTGAAGAATGTCAAAAGAAGGTTCGAAATTCTACTTCCCGCAACTATGCGCCGTCAGCCCCTAGTACTTATACAGTACTATCAGCTCCTAGTGCTTACACAGTGACTTCTCAACAATATACACCCTCTGATTTCAGTGGTTCACTAAAGTTTGTTTCTTCTTCACAGCCTGGTTCCTCGGCACACTTTGCGCCCCAAGCTCATCTGACTTCTGATAGGGTAAATCAAATGATTATCAATGCCTTGACATCCATGAACATCTCCGGTACTGATTCGTCCCTTTCTCATACATGGTACTTACATTCTAGCGCAATAACCATTTGACATCTTCACCCACAAAATTACAACATGTTCCTTACACTGGTAATCTTACTGTTCAAACTGCCAATGGAGACCATCTTCCCATCACCTCTATGGGTGATACTCCTTGCCCATTACCATTAACCAATGTTTTGGTGTCCTCATCTTGCTACCAATTTAGTTTCTATGGGTCAGCTTGTTGAGGATAATTACAATGTCTCCCTTTCTTTTTCTGGTTGTATTGTGCAGGATCGGGAGTCAAGGGAAGTGATCCCGAGGGGGCTTAAGCGTGGCAGACTGTTTTCCCAATCAGTGGATTCTGTAATTAGGGAAATCAACCCTTTTATATATGAGATGGAGTCTACCCTAAGGGGACACTCCATTCATCACAATTCTCGCTCTCTTTCTCTCTCTCTATTCTATGTTTCATCTTCTCAAGATGACATTTTCAATGATTATTGACTGCTATGGTTGGCCTAAGTTGTGTAGCATGTATTTCAAGTGTGAGGCTGAGGATCCAACACTTGTATGGATTATGGAGTGTGAGGTATAGAGTATGGAGTCTATAATTCTGTGAAACCTGAAGTAAGGTTTATAGGTTTTGGACCTTTGGTTGTATAAGAATAGAAGGTAGCAAGTTTTAGGGGGTAATTTCTTGGATTTCTAGACAATACTTTTGTATCATGGGTGGTAAAAAGGAAGATTAAAGGCGAAGATCCACAATGGGGTATTGAATAATCATCCCTTTGAAAGGAAATGATTACCACTAGGTGAGTTCAGGAGCGTACCCAGGTACAGGGTTAGGGGTGCTGAAGACCCCTCCATACCTGAAAATGTTTAAAATATATAAAATAAAATAAAAAACTGCAGATTTTGAAAATTATTATGTGATTTTCTTTTACATTTGCCCCATCTCCCAATAACCCAAGTTGAATTTCCTGGGTCTGCCCTTGGGTGAGTTGTTCTTCACATGATCTCATTCTTCAATAAATGGATCATGTTCTTTTGTGGGATTTTTTTTCTCCTCTTTTTAATTGAGAGGAAGTAATGTGAATTTCTCCAACTGCAGTTGGAGAACTACATTTCAAATGTTTTTCTCGAGTGGGATTTTATGTGTGTTTCATTGCTTTCACCAAATAATGCTGAGTTCTTATCCTAGGAGTATTGCTACTTGTTTGTTTATGGTATGTTTAATGTCCACCAGAAACCATATGCATTGTCTAATGATACATTTGTTCTTGAGAAATTCATGAATCTCACATAACTATTTCATTTTATGATATCAATGTGGATGACTGAATTTAGAAAGGAGTGCATCTGATTTTTCATATACAACACTAGGCAATTTTAAAGTATGCTTCGGTTTTTGCTTATGATGGATCTCTTTGATGGAGGGTTAGCATTGTTAGATAACTATTGATGATGGTTTGGTTGTGAGGATTTCTCAAATGAAATTTGTGTTTTCAGATGGGAGAAAATTTTGAGTCGTGTTAAAATTGGTAATTTTAAGTTATTATTGTGTGATGATTTTTCCTATATTGGAGTCATAAGAGGGGTGGTGCATACACTGCTAGGAGAGAAGTCACTGGAGAACTTCTCATATCATTAGTAGCATCTTTGCCTATTCATGATTGTTTAATTTCATGTTAATAAAAGTGTTAACTTTTTTTGTATTTAAGTTTGTCATTTAGGCTGCATTTAATTGAGATGTAGATTTTGTATACTTGTCAACAAAAGTTAACTAAATTCCATAAACTTGTGCATTGCATGAGGATAAAAATTATGTTTTCTTATTGTTCAATATCTGGTTGTTTCTACATCTCATGTAATACAAGTAGCACAAATGTAAGTTGCATGGATTTGTTTAATTATGCCATAAGAGTGTTCCTATTTTAATGTTCATAGGAAAAAAGTTTTCATGGGCTCTTAAATTGGGGTAGGCAAATCCACACCGATCTTGACTCATTGTCTTAATATAAATTAATTGTGATTGCTAATTGAATATTAACTGTACTACTATGAATGTGTTACGACATCTAGCAAGAGGAATGCAGCAAGATCCACTTATTGTGAATCTTTTTTCTTGTGGGTCACAAATGGTTACATGCTAATTCCTGCAGTTTGGAGCGGAATATGTGAAGGGGCACATTAGATGTAAACTTTTACCTCTGTTGGCTCATAAATTATGGATGAGTCATTCAAGGCCTTTGAAATTCCTTAAATGCAATGATGGTTGTACACATGTTTGGCTCAAATGTGATTATTATTATTATTATTAGTGGATGCTGATGAGGGTATCCCTGTGCTATTTTATGTGACGGGTCTATTCAGTACATGTGCCAGCCAGGTAAGTCGGGGTGAGTTTCGAACACAAGATGTGGGGAGCAACAAGTCCACGCCTTATACCAGCAAACCATCAGAAATCTGATTCAGTCTCTCATCCCTCACAAAACCCTCCTGCCCCATCCATGAAATCTGAAAACCTTACGTTAGGCTCACATGGTTTGGGGCTCAGGTCAGGATGCTAAAACCCAAATTGGAATTTCTCGAAGGCTTGGATTTGGGCCTTCCATGGAACTCGATTTTTGACCTATAAAGTTTTTTCTTGATGACAAGGTTACATGTTTCGTAATTAATTGATATTTCTAACATTCGTAGTTGACACTGAGTTTATTAGGTTTCTGAACTCAAATCGAATGGTTTTGACCAAGATGACTTGAGCTAGGTTTGAGAACCAGTACCTTGTCGAGAAAGACTATGGTATTGGCCAACACAGTACACACTCATGGTTGAGTGGTAGTGTTGCCCACCTTAGTGTCACACACATGCAAGGGATGGGTATCTGTAAATACTTGTTGGGCTAGTTTGAATGCAAAAAAAAAAAAAACAAGAAAATCATATTTTTATAGAATATAATTTTTTATTTTTTAAAGAAAAAATTTTATACGTTTGGTTACCCACAAAAAGCACGAAGTATCATTTTCTTATAAAAAGCTTAATATTATTTCTTACAGGTATTTTCTGTAAAGACTTTTTACAATATAAAAATATTTCAAAATGAGCTATTGCAAAGTGGTAAAGTCAAGAACTTCACCAAATCCATCATGATGTGCCTGTTTACATTTATGGTAAATTAAAGGTAAATATCATATCAAGGTAAAGGTGAGGTAAAGTAAATGTGAGATAAAGTCTATGGTAAAGTAGTTTTTTTTTTTTTTTTTACTTTATCACACTTATTTATTGTAAAAAAGTGGCTGTACTTTACTACAATATTTCTCATCTAAACATGGTGAAGGGATAATATATCACATCTAGGTCAAGGCATGTTAGTTTATATGTAAGGTAAAGTAAAATAAATGCTGATGTCACATAATAATAAAAAATAAAGTAAGTCAGATAAGATGAAGTATGTGGTGGAGTAAAGTATGAGAGAAAATTGTAAAGCAGCTGTCCTTTGTATTGACTTTACTTTACTACACTTTATATAGTTTTATGTGATAAAGAAAAGTGGCTTATGGTAAAATAAATGGGCAGCTGAACTACTTTACCATACTATTTTTTTTATCCATACATGGTAAATTATATATAAATTAAGTATTTAATAAAAAGTTATTCTAATAATGAACTTGACTATGATCAATAACATTAACTTGTTATTTTGGATTTTTTAATATATATGAAAATCATAGTACTTCAAAACAATTCAATTTAAAATCTGTAATATTCTTTAAAAATTGCTAAACAACATAAATATCACAATATTTGAATATTGTACTATTCTATTCTATACTCTTTTATTCTTGTAATATTTAAATATGTAAATATTGTATTCAATAAACATTCAAACGAGCCCAAACCTGTGGCTATTTTCTTTTTTTGGATTTTTTATTTTTTTTTCATGGGTGAGTATGGTTTAACCAGTCTATTGATTTGAGTAGAACCAATTTGTGTATTCCACTGTCTCACCACCCGCGGTCCAGATTTTTAAACAGAGATTTGGCTAATTTACCCGTAATAAGTATTAGAAGTTGTGAACAGAGATTTGGCTAATTTACCCGTAATAAGTATTAGAAGTTGTGAACAGAGATTTGGCTAATTTACCCGTAATAAGTATTAGAAGTTGTGTTTACATAGAGAGAGAGAGAGAGAGAGAGAGAGGGTATTAGAAGCCGTGTAACAAGGTGAAGCCGACCCATCTTGTGGTTCAGCAGTACATCATGGTAGGTCCCGAGATGTAATGATGTTATCATGTGGCTCCATCATGATAGACCACCTCTCTCTCTCTCTCTCTCTCTCTCTCTCTCTCTCTCTCCAAATTGATCCATCGTCTGAGTCTTATGATTAAAGTGATTCGGCTAAGTCTCTCCAAATTGATCCATTGTCTGAGTCTTATGACTAAAGTGATTCGGCTAAATAAAAATAGGCAAGAGGTTAATATTAGAAATCTTTCGCTTTCTTTTTTTTTCCTTGATTAGGATTTCTATTCTTAAAATGAAACTTATTGCCTAACAAAACCCCTTAAGGATTTTTATAATAATTTGACAGCTTAAGCGATAGGAAAGGAGTGAGAACATAATGAGTAAAGCATCCAAATGTATGAATGGGTTTTTCTCCTGTACCATCTTTTTCGTGATTTTTCCTTCTATATTTTATTTGTATTTTTTTATATAAGTAAAAAAACATTGAAACTTATTTATTTTCTTACCAACAGTGATATTAACTTTTTAAAATTGTAATGTATTAACTATTCAACCCCCGCCCTTGAATCATCGTTATAACCAATTGATCAATGTCCGACAAGTTTTCATCAACCAAAATAAATACGTGGTCGATCAAACGGTCTAGTCCATTCGGATGGACGTCAAACCTAGAATCAATGACTATTAAGGGGGGTTCCCTATTTTATGGTCAACTTGGATGGTTTATATTATAAGGTGAGCCCAATTGGAACAAGCAAGCACCAATCCTCAGTGGAGGTTTCTTCTATTAATATAAGTAAATGATGTTCTTCATAAAATAAAACTGACGGATTATGAATAACAACCTTTTCCTTTCCTTTTTTAACTCTTTAATTATTGTTTTTAATTTTTATGAGAAAAAACGTCCTACAATTTGTGATGCTATTTACAATACCATTTGATTCAGCCTCTTGAAGGATTTGCAATACTATTTAAACCACAGTGGCCTGACCTGCTTAATGATAGAACCACTAGGGGCTGCATATCCAAATTATGCAATCAGTCTTGGAGGTAACCTATGTGGGCCTATCCAATAATGATGCTCAAATCCTAGCTGTTAGATTCAGTCTGACAGGCACCAAATTTAGCCTTCTCAGTCTAAGAACCTATAAACTTGAACGAGTTGCCAAATTTTGAGTGACTCAGTTCAGTTAGCTGCTCCGATCTGGTTTACAAACGGCTATGTTGTATGCTCAGCTGATGTGCTGAATTAGGAATGTTGGTTCTTGTCCAGCTGATAACATTGAATTGGCCGATTGTTATCCAATTGATCAGTGTAACCGAATAAATGTATGTTTTGACAAATGACTGCAAACAATTGAAGAAGAAAGGGATCATCCATTGGATTACAAGGGTAATCTATCGCATAAATTTGCAGCTGGTGGTTTATCCAAGACGGGCAGACATGATCAATGGTCAGAGCCATTGATAATCCAGCACCTTCTTGTGTTTAATTTTCCCGCTATTCATCATGATAAAACGCACATGCGTGAATTGACATCGATAGCGGTATGCAGATCTTCATAGCAAAGTCACAGTATTACAGGAAATTATAACCACACAGACAAAGGTGATTGTATAAAGATAATACATCTCAATCAAAAGCCATGTTACTAACCGCAGGAGTCGCACTCTCAATATCTAATATGAAGAAACTTCCCCACCCAACCCACACCCTCTCAGTGAGATTGATTCTTTACTCTGAATCTGATGAGTTTGTATCAGCACTTTGCCGGACACTTCTTCTGGTTGATGCATTGGACCTCGATTGATTTATTGATGATTCACCCTCGAAAATAATAACTTGAGATTTTGCCAGCCTCTCTTCCAACTCTTCCGTGCTGAACTCATCTGTCCCACCAAGTTGATCAAATCCAACCTGGAATGTGTCAAACAGGTAAATGTCAATATGGTAACAAAAGAAAAGAAACCCAAGGGCTATTTTCCACATGTTCAGACTGATGTTTTTAAAGTATTTGACAAAGTGATGGCTACTGTTCAGCTGGAGTGAAGAGGAAATTTGAAATTTAGGTTGCATTAATGTTTATTGCAGCTGCACACATAAATGAAGTAGAAAAATAGATCTACATAAATATTGCTCCATACCAATCACCCCAACTGAACGGATAAGTAGATAACCATCAGTTCTGTAAAGACTCCAACTGTTTACAGGTTGAGATGCATCCAAATACCATGCCAAGTAAAACTAACTAATAGCATTCACACTCCCTCTATTTGTACCACATAATCGTCAACTTTAGCATTCTTTATAAGTGCAAGTGTTGGAAGAACGACTATCTTAAGCTTCTCGGCCAGAAAGGGACTTTTCTCAGCATGAATTTTCACAAAACGTGTCTCTATATGCCGCTTTGCCAGAAGACTCATATGCTTGTCCATCACCTGCAAAAAGGAACAGAATTCAGACTTCAGAGACAGGTTCTATTTTACAAATACTTGGTTACTGAATTACTTTTTTTCTAGTAACAACAGTATTCTACCACTCAATGATTCCTACAATGGTTTAATTCAAATCCTTCAGGAACTTTGCATGCATGGGTTTACTGCTGCAAGAATTACAATTACATTGACAGCCTGATCATTAAATACATAACCAAGATGGGAAACTTGAGACCTCCAATTTTGCGATAAATGAGACATGTATTGCTGCTAAAAGGCATTTGACTTCTGTCTCTGACTGTTCAAGGTTTCAACCAATTCTCTGACTTCCATATGAATTCACAGGGTTCTGCTGATTTTTCTCAATGAAAAATTCCCATGAGAGGCCAAAATACCCTTTCCAGACTTGTCCGCGCTAAACAGGCCTTATTATTCAGAAATAGAAGGAACAAACAATGTGGAAGCTTACCTTGGTCCTTGCAGCAATATTATAGTCTTTGCAGGTTGAAAGGAACAACTGACATTCAATGCCAAGGAGAAGGCTATGAATGAGGTTTGCTTGTGATTTTATGAAGGTTAGTGTTGGATCTAAGGCTGGTAACATTAGACTAGACAACCTTTTGTGCAGCAAGAAGGCTTGCATGTCAGAGGGTGTAAAGAACAGGAAGAAGAAGAGCAAAGTAATATGGTGTCCCTTAGCTGGATGTCTGAAAGTTCAATTGGATGGTGTCAAGGGGGAAACCTTGACTCAGCAAGCATGGGGGCAGTCAGAGGGGAAACCTGGGGTCAGCACTCAGCGGGCATGGGGAGTAATCAAGGGGGGAACATGGGGTCAGGAAGCATAGTGGGCATGTTGTATGACGAGGATGGATCCATCTTGGTGGCACTCCGTTCCTAGAGGGATTAGAAATTCTTGTGAAGCAGAAACTCTGGCAGTCTGAGAAGCATTAAGATTCTACAGGGAGGTTCATTCAATCATGGACAATGATTCCACAAAGGTAATTGACTGGGTGATTGAAAGAGAGAAGAAACATACAAATCAAGGAAGGTGGTTTTCCATCATATTCTTGGAAGTGAAAACGAGCTAATGGATTCCCTGGACAAAGAGAGGGTGGAATACAAGCCTTACATATACAAACCTATTGTAAATCTTTTTAATGGAGTTTACGCTTACGTTTAAAAAAAAAAACTCAATAGAATGGCAAATGCTAAATTATTGTCTTTGCATAAAATAATGTGACCTCACAGATGACTCAGGGAAACATACTTGCAGCCAGAGTAATAAAATGACAGAAGAGTAATAATAAACATAGAAAGGATATAACAAAAACATGTGTACAGCAGGGTAGTCAATGGCACCTAGGCATGCCAAGGCTCATTAAAAGGGTCATGCAAATAGCTTGAGCCCTGAGTGAAGTCCCACTTTTAGACTGCCCTGATGCACCCAGGGTTTCTAGCTGGTTCTCTTTTTTTTTTTTTTAAATTAAATGCCTGAGGCCATAAATAGGTAATTCTCTCTTTTCTTGCTAAATTTTTCGGGGAAACGCTTTTGAGAAAGCTCAAAGAATCCTCAAAAATTAAGAGAAGATCTAAGAGAAGTGACAGTTATCTCAAGGTTGCTAGCCAAGAATCCCAAAACCAATTGGTGATAGGAAACCGCACAAACAACTACTTATCACACTCACCTTGGGCCGGCACATGTGCCCGCACGCAAAATGAGGCATGGGGCCTTTTTTTGTCCTGCACGGATTTGAACCGAGACGTGTTGCCTCCGATACCATCTCAAGTTGCTAACCAATGCACCCAAAAATGCCTAGGCATTAAAGGTGCGGCAAACTGACTACTTAACATGTTACACTCAAATGTAACAGGGTCTGGGTTCTTTTTTCCTCTTAATCAGTTCCCTCTCCCTCCATCCATCACCACTATCATCACCGTCCTATTCCCATTCTTCTTTCTCTTCTACTCCTCTTCATGTTCTACTCCTCCACTGCTACAATCATTGTTACCAACTGACTGTTGAGTGTTTCTTGCCATCCTGGCGTATGTGAACACACATCCACATATTATGTCACAAGAAAAATCTGAAATATGAATGCACAAATTTACGTAGTACTAAAATGTAAAAATTAACACACAAACTCACAAGCTTTTGAACACACAAATGAGTGTAGAATATAATTCTTAATAGATGCATGCACACATATACATCTGTCTTACTAATCCCAGTAAAAAGGACCCTCATTTTGCAGCTACCCGATGGATAATTGAGTTAGTTCCATGTTTAAGCAAAACACACAAATATCATAACATAATGCAATAATTTATTACACACTGACATACATCCCTAACCATGCATTTACCATCATCATCATCATCATCATCTTAGCCTTCTCCTATTGATCATAACACAAAAACATATAGATCTATATATACTGCATTAGAGCAGTGTTTGCCTAACACTTCACCAAGCATCATTTACCTTCTTGCTCTTAACTACTGACGAGGAAATTGGGGACCGCAGACTACATTACTTTTAAAGTAATTTTAAAGACATTGTTTCCCCAAATCATAAACCCTAACCCTAAACCTGAAAAGTAACTAGAGAGAGAAAGATAGAAGTAAGTTTAACTGAAGCAATCTAATCGAATCCAATGGAGAGAAAGCACCTTGCAAGGCCAATTCTCGCGGTAGAAATGGCAGACGACGCGGTCGCTGGCCTTGACGGCTGCGAAGAAATCCTTCTCGGAAAGGAGCTCAGAGTAATCTCCATGGCCGAGGGCGATCCAACGGCTCCTCTTCTCGGCCATTTTCTTCATCTGCTGGAGCCTCCTCTCCCTCAACACCTCCAGATCGTCGAGATCAAGGCGGTCGAGGGCTGAGATCTCATCATCGATCTTGTCCTCCACGGCCTTGGCCACTGTCAGCACCTGTTTCTCCAAGATCTACAAACCCCCAAAACAAAAACAAAAACAAAAACAAAGAATTGGGATAACAAAATCTCTCAATTGAATCCTAGAAAACAAGAGAGAGAAAGAAGAGAGATTTGGTGTTTTCAATTTCACCACCTCTTGGACTTTTGGAATCTCCATTTGATATTCCTTTTTCTTCCAAAGGACCACTGCTTCTGAAGCTTGCTTAGGAGGAAATTTTAGGGAATGAAAGGAGAGGGAAAGAGTCGTTTGGATGCAGAAGCAGGAAATCCAGCACAAGAGATTCAATTTACAAACTACAGTGTGTTCTGTTCTGTTCTGTTCCCATAGGACTGAAAATGTATCACCTCTGGGCTATCAATGGGACTTTGACGGGCCGGGCCTTCGCATGGGTTCTCCAATCCATGGTTTAAAATCGCGGTATCGGTCGCAGTCTCGGTCGTGCCGAAAAACCGATGTTATATCGGTATCGGTCGCGGATATTGGTCCGTCGCGGTCGTCGTGGTGTGAATTTTTTTTTAATAAAAAAAAAATCACAAAAATTTCCAAAAAATCCAGAATATTAGAAGATGGTGGAAAACAATATTTTTTTCCATTAGTAACAATAATAAATATAAATCTCGGTTACCTTAAGTTATGAGCCCTGTCAATATCGCAGTTCGCTGTCTTCCCCAATATTTCATAGAATGCAACCATTATTGATGTTTATAATCAATTTATTAGTGTAAAATATAAGAAAACAAAGATAATATAAAAATTATCTATACACTATTAATAAGCTATTAGTATTTACTATTTAATAGCATAAATACTCCAACAATTTTTTTTTTTAAAGTAGAAGATTTAAAAAGCACCATTTTTCTACACCCAAAATCATATTTATAAGTAAATCTAGTATAAAAGTGTGTAGATCTAAGTGAAGAACACAACACAAACCAAAAAATAACATGCAAATAGTCTTTTCATTCATTTTTATGCTTTATCTAAAAATAAAAAATAAAAAACACATAATAGTAAAAATAAGGTAGTTAAGTACTTGATTTTCTCTTACTAAATAAAATGATTTCTTCAAAAAATAGTTTTGGAATTTGGAAAATATGACAGAATGAGTTATGGAGACATGGTTCCTCTAAGAAGATGAGGGGAGAGAAGAAGAAAATTGGATAATAGGGAAAAAGTTACAAAAAATTACTTTTTTTTACCATTATTCCATCGCAGCCCATCTCGGCCGATATTTTCAAAATATCGGCCGAGATATCGGTGAGATATCGGTAAAACCGATATTTTGGAGATATTCTGACCGTATTGGCCTGACTCGGCATCGCGGCAAAATATCGTCGCGGTATCGGCCGATATTTTAAACCATGCTCCAATCCCATCCAAATATTGGACAGGACAGTCCCGGCCTTAAATTGAGTGGCCCTATATTTAATAATCCCATCCCATACGGGCTCGAGCTGGGTCCGGGCTAGGCCGGGCCCGGGCTTTAGCATTTTCATTAATAGAGACGTCTTATTGACTGAAGCTCTATTAATAAGATGATAATGATGGCCGTACAAGTCAGATTTTTTTAAAAGCCCTATTTTTTCGGGCTAGGCCTGGACATTAAATTTGGGGGCCGGGCTGGGCTTGGATTAAGTGGTATAAAACCCAGACCAGCCCTGCCCGAGTGAGAAGCACTGTTTGAGCCAAAAACAATAATATTTTGCTCAAGGGGGAGTCTAACACATGAACCCTCACAAACAAGCAAGCATCTTAACTAGATGAGCTACTAGTCTTTTTTATCCCTAAAATATAACACACACGGACTCGAGCTTAATCTGTTTTAGATGGGCCATGCTAGGGCCGGGTACTTGTAGCCAGATTCAGTCTTGGGCCTTTGATTTAAAATCTGGGCCGGGCCTAGATATAGCCCGGTCTGGCTATGAACATCCCTACTCTAGCTGTATATCCTCAAATTTTAATTCAATAGGACAGTTCATGATATAGGGGGTACATTCATATGCATCTATCCCTCACCATAAGATAATGATATTTTTCTTTTTTGCATATGAATCCTCATTTTGTACTTCACCCTATGTACTTGAAATCCCCCTTTTTATACTTGAAAAATACCATTTATGCAAGGGTGAGGGATAGATGCACATGGATATTTCCCCATTATATAATCATCTGGGCGTACTGGCTTAGGGTGGATTTCTAGGTATCCATTCCACAGACGACAAAGGATCTGAATCTCAATCGATTGTGTGCGTTTGGGTGACTCTTGCAGCCAATGGACTCTTTGAAATAACCATATGGTGTATGGTATATTGTTGTCTGGGGACGTTTTCATTTCAACGAAAGGACAACTTGGGAACTTGATTTGTTTGGAATAAGAGTTAATTCAGCTTTGATTGGAGCCTGCTTTAACTACTTTATTTTACAAAATGAATAGTTTTGGTAGATGTATAATACTTCTTATTCAATTGAAAGTGATTTCAATGTTTATTCATCAAAGAGTAAAACAAGGTTTTTTCGAAGAGTCGAACACTCACATGCACGTTTGAATTAGTTGCAAGTCTGATGCACTTTGCATTCTGATCTACCATCAAATTAGCCACAAAGTAGATTTTGATCTGCCATCAGATTTTGACCAATTATTCTTCTTTTTATCTAAGTCATACTCATATGTTCTACAGGTGTCTAAGAATAGACTCCACCAATAATCGAGCGTCAATTAAGAAAGATTACATATTTTAGCATTGGATATCGAAAGTGGGCTGAGTGTTTGACTAACAGGATTTGCCAAAAAAATTCCACGAATAGCCGTCAAAGAATATCCCTTTTACAAAGGTAACTTTACTATCACCCTACTAAATCAGATACGAAGAAAGCCATCTACATCTTCACCTAATGTGTGTGTGTCCAATGTCATTTATCGTGTATTATCAGTTAATCTAACCTGGCATGTATCACTTTGATTAATTAGCCCAACATCGGTCCACCTCTCTAGTTCTAATTTCTTATGTTGGCCATTTGATGGGTCCCACCGGATCAATGTAAGGTTACACCATTAAACCTTTGACCTTATAATTGTATAGTTGCGTTGTCATCCAACAGACCTCCAAGGTGCGGGCCCAGAGGGCCCAAAGCAGAGTTCTTACTACATCAGCCCTCTATGGATGTCCTTCCCTTCTCGAATTTTAAATGGAGAATGCAGATTACTTAAAGACGTGTGTTATACAATTATGTAGAGAAACGCTTATAAAGACCCCACAAAAAGAATTGTTATGAGCCTCACCTGATTGCTGCTAGAAGCATAGGTTTTATAGAAATCCATATTGGTCATTTACTAATTCACCAGCAAGGTCATGTGTGTTACCTTCATTGAATTTGAAACACAGACTGCATTTGCATTTTGCAGACACTGGCCCACTTGGGAAGGTCTGTCGCGAGCCTGCTTTAATATCGGGCCACCTTCCTCGCACCTAATCTTGCTACACTGATTGAAGACTTAAATTTTTTAAAACAAATCTTACTTATTAAAAAGCTACTTGTGTGGGTAAAACACCATAATGACGAACTTGAGCAAAGATCACAGCTAAACTCGCCGAACACCTCGGCCTCTGTGGTAGAAGATCGTCAGCTCGGCAGCTCGGTCAATACCTTGGCACCTCGGTAGCTCAGTCAATAGCTTCGTAGCTCAGCACCACAGTTCGGCAGCTCGGCATAAATGCCAGCTCGGTATAAAGGCGCGCCACGGCCAAGCCATCCTTGGTCCCAGGCCACAGTACTAGTCAGAGTGGGCCGCCACCTTCCTCCTGGAAATACGGCGCACCCTGACAGATATGAGCGCTCATTTATGGCGATAGGATCGCTCATTTATGGCGATAGGATCGCTCATTTATGGCGATAAGAGGTGCGCTTTATCACCCATGTACGCCAACTGGCTGAAGGCGTGGAAAGAGAGGGAGGGGTGTTGTCCATTTCATCTACTGCTGCCAGTCAGGGTAAGGATCGATAGGACCTCACCTCACCTACCCCCACTCACAGAGAGAATGAACGAGGAACATTCACTTATATATACATGGGATCAGTCCCATAAGAGGTACGCAATACACAACTCACTAAGACGCCACATCTTCTCATTCCTCTCTTCCTCCTCCTGTTTAGTTTTCTCAGAGCTAACTCAGGCATCGGAGTGCCTTCGGCTCACGGCAGCCAGGGCCTCTGACCCTAGTCTTTCTCCTTCCTTTTCAGGTTCTTGGAGTTCAGCATTCCCCATCCTAAGAAGTTTACCTCGATCTCATCTCAATCTAAGTAGGTGTCGTTTTTACCGCCTACAGTTTGGCGCCGTCTGTGGGAAACTGAACAAAAAGCTTGTAAGCACCATGCCTCCGAAAAACAGAAATGGCGAAGGACCCTCCAAAGGCAAGGCTTTGTCCACACAGCCTACGCTGGCGCAGAATCTTCCACCTCCACCCCCTCAGCAACGAAGGTCTGGCGGGAGGTCTCCCACGGTCCAGACACAGTCGCGGTCTAGGGGAGTGACCATGCTCTCCCTTCACGACGTCCCACCTCCGGAGCAACCCTACCATAGCCATAAGCGGGTCGTGCAAGGCGACAAGTCAGTCACCAAGCCACACGAGAAGTCAGTACGGGCTGAATCGCAGTCACATCATCAAGCCAGCCTCGATCAAAACGAAGACCCCCGCCTGGAGGACATCAGAGCACAAAACCGCCTCATCCAGGAACAGCATGAGCTTATCCAACGGCTCACGCAACAGCTCGAAGACAAGAAGGGTCAGAGCCCGCCGCCCAGGCGCCTGGGCCACGGGCGAGACCTGAGGCACGTCCTCAACAGTAAGAGGCGTGACCGAGACCAAAGAGAAGAAGGCTCCAGCAACAGTCACATGCACGAAGGGCCGAAGAAGCAACGCCAGGTCTCGGAAGATCAAGAGCTAAAGCAGTGGATCGACCAGCAGGTGAAGCAAACGATCCGCCAGAATATGGAGACTGCTGGTATCGACCGAGACCAGTACACCGCCTTTGAAGCTGAGGACACTGGCGCGTCTCCTTTCTCTAGGGAGATAAGAAAATACACACTCCCCGAAAAGTTCAGCGTCCCGAGGTTCACACTGTATGACGGAACCTCGGACCCTGCTGCTCACCTCCGACATTACGTCCAGAGGATGTCGTTCTGGGGGGATGACGATTCCCTAAACTGTCGAGTTTTCTCCTCCAGTTTGGCGGATCTCCCCCTGCGATGGTTTTGCTCGCTTCCTGAGGATTCCATCTCCAGCTGGCGGCAGCTCCGGACCTCCTTCCTGGGAAAATTCCAGGCTCATCGCGTCATCCCGAAGACCGATGCCGACCTGATGGCCCTCCGAATGCAGGAGAACGAGAACGTCACCCAGTTTGCTCGCCGGTTCTGAACTGTCTACAGCCAGATCGAGTGCGCTTCTGAGGAGCTGGCAGTGAGGTCCTTCCAGCTGGCTCTGCAGCCAGGCATCCCACTTCGGGCACAGCTGGTCATGTACCCCGTGACCACCATGAAGGAGCTGATGACCCGAGCAAATCGGTTCATCCTGGCAGAAGAAGACGAGGTGCGAGGTCGGGAAAACTTCGGCCTCACTAAGAAGAGCCAACCGGCCAAGGGAGACAGCAGGTCCTCCAAAAGGGAGGATCGTCGTAGGGATCCATCCCCGGATCGGCGCAGGGATCCATCCCCGGATCCGCGCAAGGCCCGGTCCTCGGAGCAGCGCCGAACCCCCTCTGCCTCGGCAGCGAGATCAGGAAGCCGCAGAAGGTCCGGCCACGAGCAGACCTCCTACGTAGCAGTAAATACCATTTTTAAGGTGCCGATCTATAGGCTCCTCAACAAAATAAAAGCGCAGCCTTTCTTCAAATGGCCGCGGCCAATGACGACCGACCCCTCCTCCCGGGACCAGAGTAGGTTCTGTGCCTACCACAAGCAGAATGGGCACAGGACCGATGAATGTAAGAGCTACAAATTCCACCTGGAAAACCTTGTGAAGGAGGGGCACCTAAGGGAGTACATCAAGCAGGAGGGCCGAGGTGATGACCGACCTCCGCGGCCGGACGCTGACAACCAGAACAGCGAGCCAGAAGGCATCATCAACGCCATTCACCTCGCCGCCCCACCCAAGAAGAGCTCTCAGGCTCGCGCCGAGGCCAGGCGCTCCTCCCATCAAAAACAGGTGCTGACCGCGGCACCAGAGCCGGCTGCGAAGAAGGCCAAAACGGAGGGGGTCAGAATATGGTTTTCTGACAAGGACTTGGAAGACGTCGAGCTCCCACACAACGACGCTCTAGTGCTCACCTTGAAGCTGCAAAACTTCTTGGTTCAGAGAGCCCTGGTCGACCCTGGCAGTTCATCTGAAGTCCTCTACTACGATTGCTTCAAGAAATTGGGACTAAAGGACGAGGACCTCCAGGCTGCCCGCATCCCTCTGGTCGGCTTCAGCTCCAAGCCTGTTTATCCCAAGGGTAAGATCTCCCTTAGAGTCCAAGTTGGTGGCGCCTGCAGGCAAGTCGACTTCCTAGTAGTCGATGTCCCCTCCCCATACAATGTTATAATGGGGAGGACGTGGCTGCATAGCATGGAGGTGATGACTTCCACCCGGCATCAGAAGCTCAAATTTCCCTCGGAAAACCAGTCGGGCCGAACGGATGTGATCACCGTTAGAGGCGACCAGCACATGGCCAGGCAATGCCTGCTGGCCGTGCTGCCTGGTGAGGCCGAGTCGTCCCAAGTCAATATGGCCGAACTGGACAGAGAGGCCGAGCTCGGGGATGTCGGCCGGACTCCGGCGGAGAAAAGCATCGAGGACCTCACCAAGGTCAACATTGATCCCGCCGACCCCGACAGATTCTTTCTCGTGGGAAGCCAGCTCCCCGAGTCCGAGAAGGCAGAACTGCTCGACCTCCTCGTAGAGAATAAAGCGGTCTTTGCCTGGACACCCTATGAGATGCCCGGCATTGACCCGGCAGTCATCTGCCATGAACTGAAGGTGAATCCCAACCATAAGCCCGTACTTCAAAAACCGCGCTGGACGGGGGTCCCGCAGACCGAGGCCGTGGTTGAGGAAGTTCAGAAACTCCTCGAGGCAGGCGCAATAAAAGAGGTCCATTATCCGCAGTGGCTAGCCAACACCATGGTGGTAAAAAAGAAGACGGGAAAATGGAGGGTCTGCGTGGACTTCACCGACCTCAATAAGGCCTGTCCCAAAGACAGCTTCCCTCTCCCGAAGATCGACCAGCTCATCGACGCCACTGCCGGACATGACCGGATAAGTTTCCTGGATGCCTACCGAGGATACCATCAGATCCCCCTGTACGCGGCAGACCAGGAGAAGACAGCCTTCATCACTCTCAGGGGCACCTATTGCTACAAGGTAATGCCCTTCAGGCTAAAGAATGCGGGAGCAACGTACCAGCGGTTGGTGACAAAGATGTTCCAGGCCCAGCTCGGGAAGACGGTGGAGGTCTACATCGATGATATGGTCGTCAAATCCAAAAGGTCGCAGGACCACTTGACCGACCTCCGCCAGATTTTTGACATCCTTCGCCAGTTCCAGTTGAAGCTGAATGCGTCCAAGTGCGCCTTTGGGGTCGGTTCCGGCAAGTTCCTAGGAAGCCTGGTCACGAGAAGAGGGATCGAAGCGAACCCTGACCAAATCACCGCGATCCAGGAGCTCCAGTGTCCGACCTCGGCAAAATAAGTTCAGCGGCTGACCGGAATGGCTGCCGCCCTGAACCGATTTATCAGCCGAGCTTCGGACAAGTGCAGACCTTTCTTCCAACTCTTGCGAAAGGGCTCCAAGTTCCAGTGGACCTCGGACTGTGCTCAGGCGCTGCAACAGCTAAAACAATACCTTTCTTCTCCGCCGCTGCTCTCCACCCCGACTTTTGGAAAGGCACTGTTCTTGTACCTGTCGGTCTCGGACCATGCAGTGAGCTCGGTGCTCATCAGAGAGGACAACGGCCAGCAAAGGCCTATCTATTACACGAGCAAAACCCTGCTGGACGCCGAGACCCGGTATTTGCAGCTCAAAAAGCTCGCCTTGGCGCTCGTTAGTGCCTTTCGAAAGCTCTCCCACTACTTCCAAACCTTCACAATAGTGGTCGTAACAGAATACCCACTGAAGGCTCTCCTCCGGAAGGCAGATTTTTCCGGACGGATCTCCAAATGGGCTGTTGAACTGAGGCAATATGACATCAGATATTAGCCCAGAACGGCCATCAAAGCTCAAGTCCTAGCGGACTTCATTGTGGAATTTACTCCTCAGAGTTCGGCACCAACCGCGCTCGACAACGAACTGGGGGGCGATAGGGGTGCAGAGTTTGTCACCGAGACGGAGCAAGAACAGTCCTGGAGAGAACTCCTAGACTCGTCCTGGAAAGTCTTTGTCGACGGATCCTCAACATCCAAAAGAGCTGGCGCTGGCGTAGTTCTCCAGTCTCCCGAAGGCCTCGTCATCGAACAAGCTCTGACACTTGGTTTCAAGGCATCTAATAACGAGGCCGAATATGAAGCGCTCATTGCCGGACTTAACAGTGTCAAAATCTTGGAAGCCCGGTCCATTGTGGTTTTCAGCGATTCCCAGCTGGTGACAAGCCAGCTCAGCGGAGACTACTAAGCTCGGGATGACAGGATGGCAGCCTACCTCGCCCACGCCAGGGGACTTCTCTCCCAGTTCGAAAGGGCCGAGGTCCGGCAGATCGGCAGAGAATCCAACTCCCATGCAGACGCCCTCGCCAGCCTCGCCTCGGCTGTGGAAGCCGGTGAAAAGAGAACTATTGAAGTGGAAACACTGCAGGAGCCCAGCATCGACCTCCAGCGACCCCGGCAGCTCATGTGCCTTGATCTCGGCCCAAGCTGGATGGACCCCATCATTGCATACCTGAAAGACGACCAGCTACACGAGGACAGGACTGAAGCTCAAAAGGTCAGATTGAAGGCAACCCGGTTCTGGCTCTCCCCAGACAGCAAGCTCTACAGAAAGTCATTCACAGGGCCTTACCTCTAGTGCGTTCACCCCAGCAAAGTCGACGATTTCCTCTACGAGATTCACGAAGGAATCTGCGGCAGTCATATAGGAGGTCGGTCTCTTGCTTACCGGGCTATCAGCCAGGGTTACTGGTGGCCGTACATGCAGAAGGACGCCCAGCTCTATGCCCGAAAATGCGAGAAGTGCCAGAAGTTCTCTCACTCTCTCCACCAGCCAGCCCAGGACCTGAGCCCCCTCTCCAGTCCGTGGCCTTTCGCCCAATGGGGCCTAGACATCGTCAGACCACTTCACCGAACTCCAGGGAACAAAAGATGGTTGATAGTGGCCACGGACTACTTCACGAAATGGGTCGAAGCTGAACCATTGTCCTCCATCACCGAATTAGACACGAAGAACTTTGTATGGAAGAACGTCATCACCAGATTTGGAATTCCCCGCACTCTCATTTCCGACAACGGGACGCAGTTCGATTCCAACCTCTTCAAGAGCTTCTGCCAAGAGTACGGCATTCGCAACATCTACTCCACCCCGGCGTATCCCCAGAGCAACGGTCAGGCCGAGATCTCAAACAAAGTGCTCCTCTACGGAATTAAAAAGAGACTCGACCGAGCCAAAGGTCGATGGGCCGAGGAGCTGCCAAGCGTTCTATGGGCCTACCGAACTACTCCAAGGCGTTCCACCTCGGCTACCCCGTTCTCCCTTGCCTACGGCATGGAAGCAGTTATTCCCCTTGAGGTCGGCCTCCCGACCTTGAGGTCGGAACTCTGTGACCAGGGTCTGAATGATCTGAACGTAGCGCGAGAGCTGGACTTGGCTGAAGAACGAAGAGAGGCAGCAGCTATCCGCCTGGTCGCCTGTCAACAACAGTTGGCCAGGGGATACAACCCGAAGGTCAAGGAAAGAAGATTCGCGATAGGAGAATTGGTCTTGAAGAAAACACTTCCTGGCGACCGAGATCCTAACGAAGGCAAGCTGGCGCCCAACTGGCAGGGACCATTCAAAATAACCTCTACAGCCGGGAGATCTGCCTACCGACTCGAAGATATGGAGGGGAAGGCGCTCCCGCGGCCATCGAATGCGACGCATCTAAAAAAATTCTACTTCTGAAAAATATATTAAAGAAATCAAATATCAATAAAAGGCGATTTTTCTGGAAAAAGTCTTTGCATTGCTTCGAGATTCACCGCGGCTCGACCCTTTATTCGGAGTATCAACTGTCCGCTCGGCGCCATCGCCAGCTTCGATAGAACCATACGCATCAGGGTCCGGTATCAGTACCACCCTCGCGGCTCGGCGCCTCTGTTCAGAGGGCCAACCGTCCTGAGCTCGGTGCCTGCACCAGCCTGGGCGGCACAGCCATATGCACATCAGGGTCCGGTATCAGTACCACCCTCGCGGCTCGGCGCCTCTATTCAGAGGGCCAACCGTCCTGAGCTCGGTGCCTGCACCAGCCTAGGCGGCACAGCCAACAGCTTCAGGGTCCGGTATCAGTACCACCCTCGCGGCTCGGCGCCTCTGTTCAGAGGGCCAACCGTCCTGAGCTCGGTGCCTGCACCAGCCTGGGCGGCACAGCCAACAGCATCAGGGTCCGGTATCAGTACCACCCTCGCGGCTCAGCGCCTCTGTTCAGAGGGCCAACCGTCCTGAGCTCGATGCCTGCACCAGCTTGGGCGGCACAACCATATGCACATCAGGGTCCGGTATCAGTACCACCCTCGCGGCTCGGCGCCTCTGTTAAGAGGGCCAACCGTCCTGAGCTCGGTGCCTGCACCAGCCTGGGCGGCACAGGCAACAGCTTCAGGGTCCGGTATCAGTACCACCCTCGCGGCTCGGCGCCTCTGTTCAGAGGGCCAACCGTCCTGAGCTCGGTGCCTGCACCAGCCTGGGCGGCACAGCCAACAGCATCAGGGTCCGGTATCAGTACCACCCTCGCAGCTCGGCGCCTCTGTTCAGAGGGCCAACCGTCCTGAGCTCGGTGCCTGCACCAGCCTGGGCGGCACAGCCAGCAGCATCAGGGTCCGGTGCCAGTACCACCCTCGCGGCTCGGCTCCTCTGTTCGGAGGGCCAGCTGCCCTCGCTTAGTACCTATTAAACTACTCGGCAAACTGCTTGTGTCGATACTCATTCCACCACAAACAAGACAAGGATCATGCACGGAACATGTAAAAAAAAAAAATGCTGTTTTATTACGAAAAGATCTGCTTGAATACAATGTAGGGAAAAAGAAAAAAGAATACAAAATTCAGGGAGCTACAGCTCCCTTATTACAATTGATCCCGGTAGCGCTCTCGCTGAAAACGGCTGAGGCAGTCTCGGGAACCACTGGAGGAGTAGGGGCGACTTCCAATGAGGGAGCTGTGGGGACCTCCGAGGCTGAGGGAACAGGGGCGGATTCCGAGACGGCTCGCAACTCCGAGTCCAAGCGGGGAAACCTGGGGGAATTCCGGAAGATATGGCTGTCCGTAGGGACTCCGACCCTTTTTAAGGCCGCCTTCCACCCAAGCGTCCATGCCTTGTCTCGAATTCCTGGCAACTGCGCCTTATAGTCAGCTGCCAGTTTGTTGACCTCCTCGTTCATCACGGCCTCGTGCTCGGCTAGGTACTCTTCCTTGAGTTTGGCCTCCTGCCCTTTCAGAGCCAGCGCGAGCTCTGCCGCCTTCCCCTCCAGAGCCATCTCCAGCTTTCTTTCAGCCAGTTTTCTCTTGGAGATGAGCCTCTTGTTTGTCCCCCGTAGCATCTGCATATCTTCCTCCTTCCGTGACGACGCGAGCCGGACCTCGTCTAGCTCCCAAGAAAGGTGGGCGTTCTGATCCGCCGCCTCCTTTGCTTCCTCTTTGAGGTGCTCGGCCAAGGCCCGTGCTGCATCGAGCTCGGCAAGAAGATCCGCATTCTTGCTCGCCTCCTCCTCCAGGGTCGCATCCTTTGCCGCCAGGGACTTCAGCAGCCCCTCTTTCTCCGCTGCCCAGGCTGCTGCCCTGGCCCCGGCTGCATCCAGCCTTCCCATGCCGGTTTGGCACTTTTGCAGGAGCTGCAGTAAGAACAGAGTGTCACCTAAAGAAATGCAGCAGGAAAAGAGAAGAACATGAAGAATAAGAGTACATACCGCTACCATTGACCGCATTGAGGAAAGCAGGAGCGATTCATTATCCATCCGCGCCCACCTTGCCATGTCCTGGGGAAAGGCGCAAGCTCGTCCCAAAGCGGCAACCACTTCAGGGTTGACCGCTCGGTCCGACTCGGCTAGTTGCCTCCCCAGCACTCCCTCGATGTCCGGTCTCCAAGGGACAAAATCGGAGGGAGTGGCGGATCCCCCGACCGACACAGGAGGTTCCGGGGCAGGTGGGAGTTCGACCCTCGGCCTTTTCTCCGGCCTGCGCGCCTCGACGACCTCAGCAGTACCCTCTCTGCCTAAATCGGAGGGCGACTCGTCAGTGACGACGGCCGGAGGATCAGCGCCGACCTCGGCCGCGGCACAAGGTCCTGATTGGGCCCCGTCGATGGCTTCTGGAACCGTCTCGGTCTCGGGAACGAGAACCTCTGCAGCAGCCGCAGACGTCATAGTTGGGGCGACGTCGGCGCCTCGAAAGGGGTCCGAGGTCTCGCCCCCTATGTCCCCAAAGGCCGCGGCGGAGAGGTCTTCGGCCACGAAGCGCTGGCGGCGACTGCGCAACATCTCGACCTCGGACTCTTCCGAGCTGGACGTGCTCCGGGACTCGCTGGAGACGACAAATTTTTGCCTCTGCCGCTTGCGCCCGGTCTCGGCTCTCTCGGTCGCTGCTGGTTCACGGACGGGAGACTGTCCGCCCGATTCTACCGGAATGCCGCTGGGAATCGCGACAGTCACCGTCTCCGGGAGAGGGACCTCGGTCTGTACGGTGTTCGGTCCGATGACTTCCCCGTGCAGCACGGAGTCAATCCCGGCCACCCGCCTCAGGGCGATGAAAGACTTATAGTGGGGTGTGTACCCCAAGAGCGAGAACGCGGCTCGGCAGTGATGGCCGTAGTACGTCCGCACCTTCTCGTGCCAGTCTTTGTTCACCCTCCACCGGTTCCTTCTGGCGAACTCCCTTCTCTGCCGAAACCCTGCAGTAACAGAGCGATGTTAACAGAAGGAAAGAGAGATTAAACTGCAAAACCCAGGGGGCCTCGGTTATTTACTTAGGGGGACTCCTATTCTTCGTGGGATCCGGGCTGTAGTGCTGGACTCTGCCTCACCGAACTCCCATGCCCCTCGGACGAAGACACGGTCCTCCCCCGCGTATTTATAGGAATCTTCCAGCGCAGTCACGAAGGCAGTTCGGTGGACCCTTAGCCGAAGGTAGTACGTATGCCCCTCTGCGGATTTGCAGAGGTCATACGCCTCCTCGATGTCCGGGACACCGAGGTTGATTGACAGTATCTCGTTGAGCCGCACTACTCCCATGATGATCTTGTATCCATTGGGAAGTAGCTGGCAGGGGCTCAACCCCCACTCCCGGAGACAGTCCCTGAGGAGTGGGTGAAGGGGGAACCGGACACCTCCCTCCACGACGGACACCAGCCAAAATGGCATCCAGCCGTCGCTGTATGTGAAACCGTCGTCAGGGCCGTCTGGCCTAACTTCTACGGTCGCAGGGACCTTGTATGCCTCCCTGAACAGGCCTATGGATAGTGGGTCCCCTAGCCAGTGCCTGTGAACGTCCATTCTCTACCCTAGACGGAGGACTACCTACTAGAAAGGGAGAAGACAGAAGGAAGAAATCCTACGATGAAAGGTCGCGCAAACAAGAGTGGTCGCAGGTCGTACTGTTCTTCCGCAGAGTGCAACAGGGATTCTGAAGATCAAAAAGAGGGAAGACGGAGAAGGTGCCCTAATTTATAAGGGATGGAGGCGCCGTTTCAGATTTCAAGTACAGCCTTTAATGAGACCCTACCTCGAATAGCCCTAACGTCGTCTCGGGCAGCCCAGGCGTCCTGCAGATATGATTGCGTGCCCTTCGGAGGGGCGACAAGTGGCAACGGCGCCGCATTCCCAGAGGACTATTAAATGCCGCGTCATACGAGAAAATAAATGCCTCGACAGACGAAAGGGCAATCGCCTCGACTGACGAAAAGCACTTAATAAGGCACTCTACGTCAGCAAAAGACGATGAGGAGTCCCCCACCGAACCGAGACCCCGCCGTCTCGGCAGTACAACACAAACCGGGTACTATTAAAAGATTAGCGACAGTCCCGGCCTGCCTAAGCCACTCAGCTTCCGACCTGCTCCAAGGAGCTCACAGGTCAAAAGCTGGGGGGGATTATGGGTACAAAACAGCAGATGGGGACCACGGTTCACGCACCGGGCCTCGGTCATTGGCCAATGTTCCAATTCTGAGAATGGCCAGGGGTTCGGCTATCCGAACCAACAACTGAAAACAGAAAAGCAATGCGACATAAGGTCAGCCACACATTTTATCAAAGACAAGGAGAAAGGAAGCCAGAATGCGAGCAAAGTTTCAAAGTCTTTATTAATCAAAGCTCCTGATTACAAGATGAATGGAGATACGATAAAAGAAAAAATTACAAAAAGCCTCAGAGGGCTGCAGCCTCCACATTGCAGTCGATCTCCGGAGGGACCTCGGCCACGACCGCGCTGGCCTCGAGAGCGGTCGGGGTAGCTTTAGGAACGGCCGCGCTCGCCTCAGGAACACTAGCCTCGGAAGCAACAGCTTCAGGAGCCTCGACGACCGCTGCCACTTGGCAGCCCTCGAGAGCAGCGCTGGCAGCTGGAGCCTCTTGAGGCGCCCCGGAAGAGGCGTTCGCCTCCGGACTCGATTGCGAAGGAAGGTCAGAAGCTTGAGACACAGCCGCGAGCCCCGAGTCCGAGCAGGAAAAACTTGGGGGACTCAGGAAAAGAGGGCTCTCCTCGGGGATCCCAGCCTTGCGCAAGGCTGCCTTCCACCCAAGCCCCCAGGATCGGTCCCGGATCCCCGGCAACTGAGCCTTGTAGTCAGTAGACAGCCTGCCGACTTCCTCCCCCATGATGGAGTTATGCTCAGCGAGGAACTCCTCCTTGAGCCTGGCCTCTTGCTTTGCCAAGGCAGACTCAATCTCGGCCGCCTTCCCCCTCAGCGCCATCTCCAGGGAACCTTGCGCCTGGTTCCGCTGGGAGAGGAGTCTCCTGTTTGTCCCCTTCGCACTCTCCAGGTCGTCTTCCAGTCGCTTCGCCGCAATCCGGAGATCGTCGAGCTCGGAGGCAAGGTGGAGGTTCTGGCCCTTCTCGTCCTCCAGCTCGTCCTTGAGGCGCTCGACCTCGATCTTCGACTCCTCAAGATCAAACACGAGGCCGGCGTTCCTGGCCGTCACCTCTGCCAGCGTCACGTCCTTGGACGCCAAGGACGCCCGCAACTCGTCCCTCTCGACCACCCATTCCGCCTCCCGCGCCTCGGCTGCGTCGAGCCTCTCAATGCCCACCTGGCACCTCTGCAACAACTGCAAGATGAGAACCCGAAGTCAGTAAAACGACACCGGACTAAAAGCTAAGGGAGAAACACTGCACTTACCGACACCAGGGATCGCATCGAGGAGAGCAGGAGCGACTCGTTGTCCATCTCTGCCCACCTTGCCATATCTTGAGGGAGGGCGCAGGCTCGCCCGAGCGCTGCGACTACTTGGGGATCGATCGAGCGGTCTGTCTCGGCCAGCGGCCTCCCTAGAACCTCCTCGATGGCCGGCCTCCACGGAGCCAGAGGAGGAGGCAGGATCGTCCCACCAGCAGGCGGAGGCGAAGAGGGGCCAGGCGAGGCCTCGACCCTTGCCCTCTTCTCGGGTCGTCCGCCCTCAACGACCTCGGCGGGGCGAGCCCGACCTCCGGCCCCTACGGCATGATCGGAGGGTGGGTCATCTGCAATCACGGCCGGAGGCGGAGCTGAGACGACCACTGCCTCGTCGGGCCGAGCAGTGTCAACCGTCCCGGCGTCTGGGGCAGGAGTGCCACCCGGGAATGCCGGTGGCGTCGCAGCCACTACCTGTGGAGGATCCCGGACCCCACTTCTGATGTCTCCGAAAGCCGTCGCGGACAGGTCCTCTGCAGCATAGCGACGCCCGCGCTGGCGTAGCATTTCCTCTTCCTCTTCCTCTTCCTCCGAACTGGAAGCTACTAGCCTCGTTCGGGAAGGCAGGGGCTTGGCTCTCGAAGTCCCGGCATGCTCCGCGGCGGAGGTTGCTGGAGCCCGTTCTACCGGCTCAACCAGACGACCGGTGGGAATCGCAACGGTCACCACCGCCGAGCTTGGTACCACGGTCGTCTCTGTTCTTTGACTCACGCCTTTCCCGCTCAGCACGGAGTCTATTCCCGACACCTTTCTGGAGGAGTTAAAGGACCTGTAGTGGGGCACGTACCCCAGGAGAGACCACGCAGCACGACAGTTGTGGCCGCGGTAGTTCCTCACTCGCTCGTGCTAGGCGCTGTTCACTTTCCAGCGGTTCCTCCTCGCGAGCTCCCTCTTTTCGCAAAAAACTGCATAGACAAAGTCGTGTCAAAAGCCAGACACAGGAAGAAAGAAAAGAACTCCAAACCGAAAGAACTTCGGCCTTTACTTGGAGGAATCCCTATTTTTCGAGGGACCCGGACCGTGGTAGCAGGCTCTACTTCGCCGAACTCCCATCCACCTCTGACGAGTACTCGGTCTTCGCCCGCGTACCTATTGGAGTCCTCCAGCGCGGTCACGAACCCAGTCCGGCGGACCCTCAGCCGGAGGTAATAAGTATCCCCTTCTGCGGATTTGCAGAGGTCATACGTGTCCTCGATATCCAGGACACCAAGGCCGATTCCCAAAATCTGGTTGAGCCGCACTACCCCAATTATGATTTTGTATCCATTGGGGAGCAGCTGGCATGGGCACAACCTCCACTGCTAGAGGCAGTCCCGGACCAGTGGGTGCAGGGGAAAGCGGACCCCCCCTTCCACTACAGAGACCAGCCAAAACGGCATCCAGCCGTCGCGATAGGTGAGGCCGTCATCGGGGCCATCCGGTCTGACCTCCACGTTGGAGGGGACCTTGTATAAATCCCTAAAATGGTCTATGGAACCCGGGTCTCCTAACAAATGTCTATAGACTCCCATTCTCGACTCGGATGAGGACCTATCCAAAAGAAAAGACGACGAAAACGGAGAAGAGTCCTACGAATAGGGACTGCACAAACAGGATCGTCGGAAGTCCGCAGGCGCCGGAGAAGGTTCTCTTGCAAAGCGCAGTAGAAATCTGAAGAAAGCAGAGGAAAGTGGAAACGAAGGAGACGCCCTGATTTATAAAGCCTAGGGACGTCGATTCGACTTTCGAGGAGAGCCTTTAAGAGGCATCCCCTCAATCAGCCCTAACGTCCCATCTCGCAGCCCTAACGTCCCATCTCGCAGCCCTAACGTCTCCTCGAAGTAATTGCAAGACAGCTAAAAGAAGCGACACGTGTCACCACTAGCGCGATATCCGAGGACTATTGAATATCCAGGACAGGCGAAGAGACATCTCGAAGGGAACCGCACGATAGCAGCGACCTCCAGGCCCAAGGGGACCCTCCTGATCCGAAACTCCCTCGTCCCGGTAATTACCCTCATACGACGATAACCCTCGCTTGAGCTCGGTAGCAGAGCCAGCTGTACGGTCATCAAGCTTCTGACCTCCTCGAGATGGGAGGCTCTCAGAAGTCAAAAGCTAGGGGGCAATTGTGTGGGTAAAACACCGTAATGACGAACTTGAGCAAAGATCACAGCTAAACTCGCCGAACACCTCGGCCTCTGTGGTAGAAGATCGTCAGCTCGGCAGCTCGGTCAATACCTTGGCACCTCGGTAGCTCGGTCAATAGCTTCGTAGCTCAGCACCACAGTTCGGCAGCTCGGCATAAATGCCAGCTCGGTATAAAGGCGCGCCACGGCCAAGCCATCCTTGGTCCCAGGCCACAGTACTAGTCAGAGTGGGCCGCCACCTTCCTCCTGGAAATACGGCGCCCCCTGACAGATATGAACAGTCATTTATGGCGCTAGGATCGCTCATTTATGGCGATAAGAGGTGCGCTTTATCACCCATGTACGCCAACTGGCTGAAGGCGTGGAAAGAGAGGGAGGGGTGTTGTCCATTTCATCTATTGCTGCCAGTCAGGGTAAGGATCGATGGGACCTCACCTCACCTACCCCCACTCACAGAGAGAATGAACGAGTTACATTCACTTATATATATATACATGGGATCAGTCCCATAAGAGGTACGCAATACACAACTCACTAAGACGCCACATCTTCTCATTCCTCTCTTCCTCCTCCTGTTTAGTTTTCTCAGAGCTAACTCAGGCATCGAAGTGCCTTCGGCTCACGGCAGCCAGGGCCTCTGACCCTAGTCTTTCTCCTTCCTTTTCAGGTTCTTGGAGTTCAGCATTCCCCATCCTAAGAAGTTTACCTCGATCTCATCTCAATCTAAGTAGGTGTCGTTTTTACCGCCTACAATACTGATATGTAATGTCATCAAAGTCTTGTACCAACTACATTAGATTTAGCTATATAAATTTTAGTTTTCAATTTTGATCTATCCGAAGTTAGAGAGGAAGGGTTGTTTTCCTAACAGTGTACGTCTGTTTTTTTCCCATGGAACTGCTAGCTGATGGGTGAAAACTATAGGAAACACATTTACACCCTCATGCTTTACATAAGGCCTGAATCTACATAATCCCAAGTCCACTGATGTTATTTAGGGTGTCCATGGGCCTCCAACAAGCTAGGTCCAAACCAACATCCACTCTCAATGTCGTACTGGCTCAGACCTGAGCTAAAGACCAGGCCCATCAACTCCCCTGTTCGGCCTTACTCAAGTACACTTTCGATGTCGAAAGATTCTTCTTTCTAAGAAGAAAAACTGCTAATTCAGCCTCTGTAAGTTGATCTGTGATGAGTTTATTTTAATTTTTCTTGAAGATTTTCCATTATGGCTGGGGCTGTCTTGTCTTAGAGGCAGATTGGAGTTGGACTTAGACGGACTAAGCATGGGCCAAAACAGTCTCATCATGCCCCAGCCTAAGCAAAATTCTTCTTCCCACCATTCTTGATCTCTGACCAGATATTGGTAGCACTCAATATGCTTCTTTTTTCTAAATATAAAATGACTCTAGGTTCTAATGACATCATTTTGAGTATGCCAGTAGATTCCACCATGAATGGAAATGATTTTTTTTTTTTTTCTCCTTGTCTTTTTTTGTCTTTTTTTCTTAAAATCAGTCGTCCATATGACTGCCTATGTGATTCTGTAAATGAAATCGCTTCAACGCACAGCATAACCATACCATGTGAGGATTTCAATGGGTCCAAAATCCAGAGCACACCTAAATGTGCAGCTCTCAGCAGTGACTTTAATGAATATAGCAGAGTTCTTGGGAGAATCAAAAGTGCTCCACTCTTTGCTAAAGTCTTCAGTTATCTACTCAGCTGGGAGATTCGAATTTGTTTTAGTAAAAAGATGCCTTGGCCAGCTCTTGGATATCTTGGACTAAGAGTCAACTGTATTGGACTCCTAAAATTTTTTGACCAGCCAAGTCACTGAGTCTGACTCGGAGAGTGGACAAACATTATTTCAGGTTGGACTGGTACTGCTCAAACTGGTCGAAATAGCACCGGATGAGAAACCCTTCAACAACAGAGTTGCAATCTCTCCGGATTTCCATTTCTGGATCAAAGAGGGTTCATGCATTCCTGCCAATCACATAAGAAATTAAATCCTTCATAATTAGTTCATTTTTTCTCTTTTTCGTGAGAAAAATGCATCCCACGATAGCTGAAAAAAGGGCAAAAAATCAAAGCAATTTCCCCCCTCTAGCATAGATTCTTCTCGTTCCACAAACGAACCTGGAGGGTACTTTCTTAGGGAAAATGGAAATATTATTTTTTTAAACAAAGGGCTTTAAGGAATAACATTTTCATCTTATTATATATAAGTTTTAACTATGTTTTATATGGTCAACAAGAACTTCTAGCATTATCATAGACGGTTAGAGATCCGGTGTAAATCTATATACTAGAGGGCCAAAAGGTAAGAAACTGGGACTGTAAAATACATAATGGGAACTTATGACACAGAGAATTCAAAACACATCATTAAGAAAACTCCACAGCAATACCAAAATCTCTTACCCCAAAAGAAATCATCCCAACCCATCTTCCAAAACACGTCCTCTTGTACACATATGTTACAGTACACATCAATATTATTGAACCAAAGGCAACCACACACACACAATTACTTGTAGCAAGTACTATGAAATAAATTACATGGAGATCAGGGGTTCAACGCTTCAACTTTCAAGGGCACTTGGGCTTCAGCTTCTTGTTAAGCTTGTCTCTGTAACATGGGCACTCATGTTTGTTACCATAAGTCCCCGAAGGGACGCAGTTGCATTCCTTGCAGCAGATCCCACAGTACTTGAGGCATCGGTCCTTCACTCCAGCTTGAGAGCACCTTGCCTCGCACTTCCCGTCACAAAACGCTGTTCAACACAAAACCCACAGAGCCAAAACCCACCAAGTTAACAACAGAAACCAAGACAAGGAAATCTAAAAGAAATGGATGGGTATGTGTTAATGCATACAATACAGGCATACATCTGTTCTTACCAGAAGCAGAGACTGTTGCTTGAAGATATGTGAAGCTCACTAGGAGCACTAAGAAAAGCACAGTGCTAGACAGCTTTGCCATCTTCGTTCTGCAGAGTGAGAGCGAGTCTGTAAAAAAAAGGAGAGAGTCTTGAACGAATGTCGAGAAAATGTGGCACTACGAAAAAGGAACGAGTGAGATGGGCATTTATAGAGGGAGAGACGGTGGTGGGTATAAGCTGGCAAGTGACTGGCAACTGGAAGGAATCGTTTACTCATCGACCTAGGATTCTAGGAATCGTTTACTCATCAACCCAATGACATGCAAGCTGTCCTCAGTTTTTTAGGCTGTAAAAGTAAGGGATATGATTTGATAAATGTCTGCCATTTTAGATTAGAGTATCCTTGCTGTTTAATGTTTGGCATTTCTAAAAACATTTGAGAAATGAAAAGATTCGACCTGTTGAGGTGTGTGCGTGTGTTTTTTCTCATTTTAGAGAGTCCAGTTGAGTTGTAGTTGTGAACAACTCATATGCGGGGCACACTGGTAAACAGACACGTAGAAACAGTCGATTCTGGTCATTTAGCTCAAAGTCTTTTGTTGTCTGATGATCAGATCATTGAATCATATGAATGTATAAAAATAAATGGTTGGATCAATTGTTTTAACCATTTAAAGTCTCATGAGAAACTTATTATCATCATTTAACTTTTCTAAGTGATACAACTGCGCTTACCTTAAATCGTTGTGCAATACCGGGTTTCATTTGTTTGCATTAAAATACATATAAATTAAAGGAAAATATTTATGTGCATCTATCTTTCATTATAGGGTGAGAGCACTTTTCCTTTTTGCATATGAATCTCCCTTTTGTACTTCACCATATATATTTGAAATCTCTCTTTTATACTTGAAAAATACCATTTATGGAAGCATTCCTTATCCTATGGTAAAGGATAGATGCACATGAATATTTCACTAAATTAAATACACAAAATAGTTAAAAATAAAAATCAAAGGTGGATATCTATAAAATGGGCATCTAATATGATCCGGTAAGAGCTCTCCATAGTTGCAATACCGTGCGTCACTAGAAGCAAAGTGGTCTTGAATTCAATGCGTATCATCGTCAGCCACCTCCCATAATTTTATTATGGTGGCACGTAGATAGAGTTTAAATAAGCTTGTACATCTAATATGATCCGGTAAGAGCTCTCCATAGCTGCAATACCGTGCGTCACTAGAAGCAAAGTGGTCTTGAATTCAATGCGTATCATCGTCAGCCACCTCCCATAATTTTATTATGGTGGCACGTAGATAGAGTTTAAATAAGCTTGTAAGGATTAATTCTCTGTCAAGAATCAAGTGTCACTCGGGATAAGGGTCCAAGGCTGGTGAGTTGGGTTGAGTGGGAGATACTTTAGGTTCTATAAAAAAAATTTTCTTTTGATTCCATTTTTAGTGCCGGACCAAAACTTATTATAAATAATAATAAAGAAAAGAAAATGATTTTGTGTGACCTTATTTGGCTTCCACAAGGTTCTTGTATCTACTGGAGTCAATATGATTGATACTGAATAAGGTTGTTTGCGAAAAAAGAGGAGTGGTTTTTTGGTAAAAGTTCGCCAATTTTAAGGAGTGGGTGATTTGTCAATGGAGAGGGAGGGTCTCACCTGCACCAGCTGCAGCAGCAATTGAATGGTCCGGTATCCGGACTTGGTCCCTCGTGCGGTGGTTGAGACAAATGAAGGTGCGCTGTCATATGGAGAGCAGGTGAGGGTTCATGTGGTTGTGTCTGCTCTCGTGGCAGGCACTGCTTCTACCTCCTCTCTCGTACGCGGTTTCTGACATGTTTAATTGGTGTATGTACAGGCCTCTCTAGAGAGTTCTTGGGTACTCTGTCACAGCATTAAATAGCATTACTTGCGCGAACAACATTCACTAGAGTATGAGGTGGTATCACTATTATGTATTCATCTCAACTCAAATCGGACCGTCCATAAATTGATTTTTGTTTTTTTTTTTTTTTTTATACTTCTCCTAAGGTGGGACCCAAAAAATAGCCCAAACACACGAGAAGAAAACCTACACATACAAAAAGAATTCATTCAAACACATAATAAGATAATAATGTACCTATGTATCCAGCCAGCCAATTGTTGGCTAAGACGACCAATCAATGGAGAGCAACCCCTCTTTCTCAAACCTTTCATAAATTAAAGTGTCGGGACTCTGTTCCATTTATTGTCGGTTGATTTTTAGGGCCTTTACATATTTTAGGAATTGATGGGTAAATTAAAATAACGAGATTGGTCAAATCTAAAGAGAATAAAAGAAAAAAAGTCAAATTAAAAAATGCTAAATTGAATTATTTTTTTTTAATTTTTTAAATAAAAAATAGATAGTTATTTTAATTATTTAGTGACACGAGAGAAGTATTTCTTTTACTATAGATAATTTTTAAAAAATTAATACTTTTTAATTTAACCCCTCTTGTTTTTTCCTATCTCTTAAATTAATCCTTCTTTCACTTCACTCTACTGTTTAAATTTCCAAACAGGTCAGGGGTTTTCAAGCCACCATTACGGGCTAGATTTTTGTTTTTTATCCTGGCTCCCAACCTCGTCAGAGAATAACTCACTGTACTGGGTGGCGTTTTGTTAAAATCCGACTGATGTTGCCTCCGTACTGATACAAGTAGCTACTGACATATACAGATATTTTGATAGGACATCTGTCCTTAAGTCATTGGATGGCCCACTATGATTTTGTTGTTGATTCTTTTGGACGGTGTGAGAACTTTTCACGATAGTTGGGCTTAATAATGTAGTTACGTTGACCATGGATCCAAATGTCCAGTCCACCTCTGCATCTGATTCTGGTGAAACCCATTTGGCATTTTACCCTACAAACATAAGCCAGTAGTATAATATGAGATGGAATGATCAAATCAAAAGTAGGCCTGTGGCATACGTAGTTTTCATTTGTATGTAGGTCAGGGTTCTTCCTACAAAAAATCATGGTTTTATGGGGTTATTATTTCCACCCTTGCAGTGATATATATTGAGTAAAGTGCTTATCCCATTAACAGGTAAAACCTGAATATATATAGATTCAAAACCATGGTTGTTTTTTTTTTTTTTTTGGTTTGGTAAACAAAAACCATGGTGTTAGAGCATGTAAATTCCACCATTTCGTTTCAGGATGATGCACTGAGTGTAGTCGGTCGCACTACATTAACTGAAGTTCACTTCTTGGCAGGACTCGTCCAGGACGGCTGTATTCATTATTCACAATGCCAAGTGAGATGAAAATCAAGTCTAGAGCCAAACTTGGCTTAACTTGCTTGAGCTCATCTTGAGGTTTAATAGGGAAGTAGTGGAGGGTGATGGTTTTCCTATGATCGTCTGCCATGCAAACTATGAAAAAGAAAATTTTCTCCTGTGAAGGAGCAAGCATATCCAGACCATCACAAAAGCATGAGCCCCTGATTTTCACCTAGTTCCGCCATGATAGTGCACCGCTCTGAATAGAGTGCAAGACACAGGAGCAAACATCCAAACCATCCAGGAAAAAAAGTGGGATTCCCCTGAAATTCACTGGTTCCACCAATTCAAATGGAGTGCAAAGCACATAAGCATAAAACTGTCCACTATGAAAATCATCTCATGCGCCGCGAGCTAAAATAAAACCTTGCTTGACCTCATTCTTTAACACGTCTGAATCTAGACTTAGCTCAAGCTTAAGCCCAATCTCGTTAAGCCTAGGAATCTCCCAATCTGACTCGGCTCCTTGACCCCACAAATGCAAATGGGTAGGTCTCATTCACGTGACTAACGTCCCGTATGACTTGAACTAACCCTCTTAAAAAGTATCGACGTGGACCACATCCTCATCCTCATGCATGCACATGCCTTCATCTTACCTGCTTCTTCCTAACCACCATTTTGGACGTATGTCATGCAAAATCCTTAGTGGGCCCTCTTCATCTAATATTCTCGAAATCATTAATAACTAAGGACAACCTGAAAAATCTACAGTTTGCTTTAATATCTCTAAAAAACATTGAATTGCACTTGTTTATTTCTCTCAATGAGGCTGCGCTTGGTCTGTGCTAGGCTAAGACCATTTTTGGTTCATGGGTTTTTCGGATCATCTTATAAATTGTTGGGGTTCTACTTCACAGCCCATTTCTTCGTTCTAGACCATTTAAGTTGTTATGCCCCCGTCGTGAAATTGGGGCTTATGCGTGAGATTAGGGCCAATTAAAATTTTTTCAATATTAGTAACAACACTTGGCCCCAATCGTGTTCCAATATGGATCGAAGATCGCTGTGAGGTAGAAATATTTTCTTAATACATAAAATGTATAACTGAAACTTCATGATACAAATGATATCCTAATGTGTATAGTTAAGAACAAATACCTTATTATCAAGTCTAGAGTTAAAGTTTAGAACTGTTAACCAAAAGTATTAATTACAATAAGAGACAACACCAAAAACTAGGGCCTAATCAAAAGAGAAGGAAACCAAAAGATGAAGTTAATCAAATATAGCATGAAGGCTCTCGTGTACGGGGTCAATACGATTACACAACGACGTCCATACTATAGTCTAGGAAGTCATTAAGATGATCCGCCTGGACTTAGTCCGTTGTTTCTTCCTCAAGATAGAGGGGCTCGATACCTATGCACCAAGAGTAGTATCATCTGACACAACGGTTGACAAGCAATATATATATAGAAATCTACAAGATATGCAAAACGAATCAGAGTAGACAATAGACAAGATCATAGGAAATACATAGCAATCAAGGTATAAACAAACTAGCAAAACATTAAACAATTAGGCAATCCACATAAGCTAATACACGACGGGATAGATTCACATGACCATCCTGCTCAATATAAGAGCTGTGATAGAGTGACAAAGATAAACCCAGCAAGCAAACAAGCAAGCAAAATGGATATCAAAAGGCCAACCGACAAATTCGGTTAAGCGAGGGTCAACCAACATAGTGACCGACTGCACATAACACCCAAAAATGTTGCTTTCTGGAACCGAAACCAACATGTAGCAGAGGTGCAGTTCGGTCAACCGAAGGGTTGACCGACAAACTGACTGACAGTCCAACTCCTCCTTCAGAAAAATGTCACCTTCTAGAATTGAAATCGACAGGTCACCGAGGGTCACTGAACTGCAGTTCAGTTAACCAACTGCTCCAATTTGGTTAACTGAAACTCAAATTTGATTAGCCGACTGCTCCCAGAATTCTAAGGCGAATTCTGATATTGGTTCAGAAATGGGGAGTTCTACTCCCTTTCTTCATTCACACCTACAAACAAAGAAAATAGGGCCTTGACCTTTCCACAAGCATCCATACCCCCTCTCATCAAGTCCATACACATCATCCCTACCAACCCACATCCATTTCATTCAAATCAAAAATACCATTTATCATGTTCTCAACACAAAACAAACCAAAATGAGCGTGTTGTCATCTAATTAAGCATCATCAATCATCAAATCAAGGAAGAAACAAGCATATCAAAGGATAACATATATATTAACTTGCCTTGATGAAGAACTTAAGAAAACCCAAGAGAAAATTTTGGGGAAATCCATCTTTTGAGCTCAAACTTGGAGGAAAACTTCACAACCCAAAATCTCTCTACACAATGAAATGCAAAAGGTTGCATGAATCTCCCTAATCCATTTCTAACCAAAAGGAAGAAGATTAGCTAAACCTATAAGCTTGGGAAGCTTACCTTGCAATGGGCTGTGAATGGAAAACTTATAAAATGGAGGGGTGGAGCCTTGGAAGCTTGGGGAAGAAGATGGGAAGCTTGGCCGGCGATGGCAGAGCTCCGGTGGCCGGATTTGGCAAGGAGGCAGTGAGAGGAGAAAAAACTTGAGAGAGATAGAGAGTGAAATGAGAGAAGGGATGGAATGAATGAAGGGTTGGGGCTTATATTAGGTTAGACTAATTGGAAATTCTAGTTTAGTCCTTCGTTGACAAATGTGGATATCCGGGCCTTTTCAATGCGTCGTATCGAGACGCAGTAGAAGGCTAAAGTCCATGAAATGACGAGACATAACCGATGCACCCAAACTCACCAAAACTCATAATCTCATATAAACCCCTGTTAACTTCCCGAAATTACAAACCAACCCCCTTCTCTACCCAAACGCACTCGGATTCGAGCGAGACTTCGCACGTGCGATCCACACGTCACACCCGACTCGTTAAGACTCTAAACACACTTACTAGCTAATCAATCAATTAATTAATATTAATAGGGAATTAAGATATGGGGTGTTACATAAGTAGACCATAGTATGGACCAGATCGGGCTGGATTTCTGCTTTTAAGAACTTTGGGATAGAGTCATGCCGGTTTTAAGCCCTGGGAAATTGGGTTACTATAATTAAAGGCCTCACACGTTTAATACAAGGGGGCATGAAATTTTGGGAATGTTCTGGGCCTGAGTCTAACATTGGTTTGTGTACGTGCCATATCTTCCCTGAATGATAGGCTCATACCTGGAAAGGGCATGGGCCATTCCCTGCGCAGCTCTATGTATAAGCCAATTAATCACTTCCTTATTCATATTAGCATAACATGGATTGGACAAAAAAATTAATACCATGGAGGAACCTGACCGCTTAAGTAGAGGCCTTAAACCAATGGTATTAAAAATAATTTATTTGGTCATAAATAGTAAGAATTAACTAATAATACTGAGGTTGGACTTGGACCTGCCGTTGACACATGTTGAAGGGTCTAAAACTGGGTCATGCTGTCCGAAGAGTGAATTTCATGACTGAGTGCAATGGGCTGCAGCAGAGCTGAATCTTGGCCTAACAACCAAAATCAGAAGAAGAAGATGTACTCAGTGAAATCTGGGACTTGTGAGCCTCGCTCCTAGAAAATCACCAGTGTGAGCATGTGGTCCAAACTCCTCAAAGTTACTACATGTTTTTAATGGTAAAATTACTGCATTTTTATCTCAGATTATATCCTGATTTAGGTGGACATTGCAGAGATGCAATACTTTAATTACAGCCCCCATTGAGCCTTAATAGGAGCTACCCATGTTCCCGAAATTCAAGCCTATGAAGTTCTAAACCTTCGTAGATTCACTTCAAATCAATTTTCAAGTCAATTTCACCCGTGCGCAATATTAGATTTGTTCACAGAATCACAAGGGCAGACCAAGAAAACTTTCCTGGAGGGCTGTATATAAAAAAATTCGGTCACCATATGTTAAAAAACACATTATTCCTATTAAATTTGTTCACAGAATCACAAGGGCAGACCAAGAAAACCTGCATATAAAAAAATTCTGTCACCATATATATGGGGCCCTAGCCACATAATCTACAGGAGGTGAACTTCATTAGGCTCTCTCACATAACTCAGAAAAGAGAATGAGTTAAGTACATGCAAAACATTTAATTAATCTAATTGCCAGTCTCATACAAGCTTGAGTGAAAATGGAGCAATTGCCCATATTTAAAACTTGCAGAACATTTGGACGTGATAAAACGAGACCCACTTAGAAGTCTGCTTTGGGGCACGCCATCCTTCTATGGTAGAGGTCGCTGCTATGTAGTTCCATAATTTAATAGATTAAAGTTGGGATTTGAGTTGGAACGTCCAGTGCCAGTGTCATCATTCATGACCCACCAACCAGATAATTCCATTTTCAATGAAAGGATCCTTGGATTAGAGGTATGTCCCAAGAAATTCCAATTATAGACTAAAAACTTAATGTGACTCGCCCTAACTAAGTAACTGAGCTGAGTTGACAACTTGAAGCACACTACCTGAGTTCGACCGTGTTTGCCAAAAACTTCCTCAAACTCACCCTCGACTCAAAGCACTTTTGAGTCACTGAGGAGACACATCCCTTGGAAATTGGAACCATGACTCCAATGGCGTTCTTGCATTCCCTGAGCCTGCAATCTGGGTTGGGAAGTGGGCCTGGTCTTGCAATTAAGTGAGCCTGAAATTTGGGGCTGGCAGTGTACCCGCCCCTGTCAAGCCTTCTTTGAACTAGTTCTCATATCCACCTTTCGGCCTGTTGGCGACATCTAGCCTGAAGTTTGGTCTGATAACTAAATTGGCAGGGTCTGGCCCAATATCTCCCTAAAGGCCCGTTTATTAGCATGGTCCAGCCTGACTTGTACAATGGAAAATGTTCTCCAAAGAGGGGACTACTTGAGTAGTCCAGCTTTATGGGGCACACTTAGGCCCACCTTTGATAAATGCAACCCCTTTGATACTCTTGTCATCTCATAATCTACTCTCAGGCCCGGTTTTATACTTATTGAACCTTCACTGGCTGTTCATCTAAAAACAAATTTACTAATAGGACGTTATTAAATTTTAAGGCCGTTAAATCAAGGACTTGGATAATCCATTGGGGCTGATTTTTTTGCTCCCATTTGTCCGTAAGGAATATGTTACATCCGCCCCATGCCACTCATAAATATGCATATGAGAGGGCCTCATGAGCTGGACTGCATATGAGCTAGCTATATGCAGTCTGCTGGTAGGATAACATTCTCCCTACACACAATATGCCTCATCAATACCAAAGGATCTGGCCTAGGCATCACTCTCAGCCGAGTAGGCTTAGCCCACCAAGTAGTATTAGGCTTGACAACTAGGTTGACCGTACTCAGCCCATTTGCAAATGCCACTTAAATCCAATTGAATAACTTTTCATGCAAAAGTAGATGGAAGATCTGCAGAAAATTGACAGTGTGTGGGAAAAATACCGTAATGACAAGATTAAGCGAGGATCACGGCAATACCACCTCGGTCTCGGCAAGCATAGCCCGGCGGCTCGGTGAGGAGCGCCGGCTCGAGAGGCACCCCGCTGCAGCTCGGCAGCCCGACTAGCAGTACCAGCTCGGCAGGGGCAGCTCGGCAGCAGCCCTACTGGCAGTGCCAGCTCGGCAGGGCAGCTCGGCATCTGTGCCAGCGGAGGGCTAGAGCTAGACCGCGGTGCCAGCTCATGGTATCACCTCAGCAGCTCGGTAGCTCTGTTCAGAGTGCCAGCTCGGCAGTGGGCAGCTCGGCTGCTCGGCATCTGTGCCAGCAGAGAGCCAGACCGCTCCTGGTCCCGGCAAGAGTACGAAGGCGAAGAGTGGGCCATCGCACCCACCAAAAGTGCGGGCGTGCCCTGACTGTCAGGGCGCTCATTTATGGCGATAAGAAGTCGGCTTCCTCATCCCCACACGTCAACTGACCAAAAGTTACTGATGGGATGCGCCCTTTTTACCTACCGCCGAATGGCAGGGTAAGGCTGATGGGACCTTACCCCACCTACCCCCACTCACAGTGAATACACGAGAGAACTCCTTGATATACACATGGGATCAGCCCCATTGAGGTAAGCAGCATACAACCCACAATACTCTTCATCGTCTGAGGCCTCTCTCCCTCCTCCTGTTTAGTTTTCTCAGAACTAACTCAGGCATCGGAGCGCCTTCGGCTCACGGCAGCCAGGGGCTCTGACCCTAGCCTTTCTCCTTCCTTTTCAGGTTCTTGGAGTTCAGCATTTCCCGTCCTAAGAAGTTTACTCCGATCTCATCTCTAACTAAGTAGGTGTCGTTTTTACCGCCTACAGTTTGGCGCCGTCTGTGGGAAACTGAACAAAAAGCTTGTAAGCTCTATGCCTCCAAAAACCAGAAATGGCGAAGGGCCCTCCAAGGGCAAGGGCCACGACAAAGAGCGCACCGGGCAAGGTGACAGATCTGCCACCCAACCAGGTGCGAAGTCCGCGCGGGTTAAGTCTCGTCATCAGACCACTACCGGCGACCAGGATGAGCCTCTCCACGATGCTGTCCTGGCTCGAAACCTCCTCATTCAGGAGCAAAGAAAGCTCATCTGGAGGCTCGAGCAGCAGCTCCGGGATGGAAGGGCCCCGAGCCCGCCTCCTGCGCATAGCCGTGCTTCGGGCCCTCCAGGCAGGCACGACCGAGCTCCGACTCCCGAGCGAGACCTGAAGCGCGTCCACCGAGAAGAAGACTCCAGCAGCGACCATGTGCTTAAAGGGCCAGAGAAGCAACGCCAGACGCCAGAAGACGAAGAGGAGCTCAAGCATTGGATTGGCAGGCATATCAGGCGAACCGTCCGCCGAGGTATGGAGACTGCCGGTATCGCACCAGACCAGTTCGGCGTCTTCGGAGCTGAAGACTCGGGCGCATCCCCCTTCTCCAAAGGGATCCGGAGGCTCGCCCTCCCCGAACAGTTCGATGTCCCGAGGTTCACACTGTACGATGGAACCGCGGACCCTGCAGCACACCTCCGACACTTCGTCCAGAGAATGTCGGTGTGGGGCGACAACGATTTCCTGAACTGTCGAGCTTTTTCCTCCAGTTTGGGAGACCTCCCCCTGAGATGGTTCTGCACACTCCCCGCAGGCTCCATCTCCATTTGGCAGCAGCTCCGGCACTCCTTCTTAGACAAGTTCCAGGCCAACAGGATCATCCCGAGGGCGTGCGCCGATCTGATGACCCTCAGGATGCGAGTGGACGAGAACGTAACCCAGTTCAGCCGACGATTCTGGACTGTCTACAGCCACATCGATGGCGCTTCCGATGAAGTAGCCGTTAAATCCTTCCAGCAAGCTCTGCGACCGGGCACCAAGCTACGGGAGCATCTGGTCATGTTCCCCGTGGCCACAGTGAACGAGTTGATGACCCTGGCAAGTCGGTTCATCAAGGCAGAAGAAGACAATGCTCGAGGACGGGACGACCATGGCAGCCACTACGAGGGTTGGCCACCTCAGACCGACGAGCTCCTTCAAGAGGACTCGACCCCGTCCAGCTCGGCATCAATGCCAGAAGATTCGGGGGTCCGGTAGCAGTACCACCCCCGCGGCTCGGCGCCTCTGTTCAGAGAGCCAACCGTCCTTAGCTCGGTGCCTGCACCAGCTCTGGCGGCACAGCCATATGCACTTCAGGGTCCGGTAGCAGTACCACCCCCGCGGCTCGGCGCCTCTGTTCAGAGAGCCAACCGTCCTTAGCTCGGTGCCTGCACCAGCTCTGGCGGCACAGCCATATGCACTTCAGGGTCCGGTAGCAGTACCACCCCCGCGGCTCGGCGCCTCTGTTCAGAGAGCCAACCGTCCTGAGCTCGGTGCCTCCACCAGCTCTGGCGGCACAGCCATATGCACCTCAGGGTCCGGTAGCAGTACCACCCCCGCGGCTCGGCGCCTCTGTTCAGAGAGCCAACCGTCCTTAGCTCGGTGCCTGCACCAGCTCTGGCGGCACAGCCATATGCACTTCAGGGTCCGGTAGCAGTACCACCCCCGCGGCTCGGCGCCTCTGTTCAGAGAGCCAACCGTCCTTAGCTCGGTGCCTGCACCAGCTCTGGCGGCACAGCCATATGCACCTCAGGGTCCGGTAGCAGTACCACCCCCGTGGCTCGGCGCCTCTGTTAAGAGAGCCAACCGTCCTTAGCTCGGTGCCTGCACCAGCTCTGGCGGCACAGCCATATGCACTTCAGGGTCCGGTAGCAGTACCACCCCCGCGGCTCGGCGCCTCTGTTCAGAGAGCCAACCGTCCTGAGCCCGGTGCCTCCACCAGCTCTGGCGGCACAGCCATATGCACCTCAGGGTCCGGTAGCAGTACCACCCCCGCGGCTCGGCGCCTCTGTTCAGAGAGCCAACCGTCCTGAGCCCGGTGCCTCCACCAGCTCTGGCGGCACAGCCATATGCACCTCAGGGTCCGGTAGCAGTACCACCCCCGCGGCTCGGCGCCTCTGTTCAGAGAGCCAACCGTCCTTAGCTCGGTGCCTCCACCAGCCATGACGGCACAGCCATGCGCACCTCGTCCTTAGCTCGGTGCCACCACCAGCCATGACGCTCGGTAGAGGTCCCAGCCCGGCAGTTACTTAGCTTCCGACCTCCACAAGTTGGAGCACTTTCAGAGGTCAAAAGCTAGGGGGCAATTGTGTGGGAAAAATACCGTAATGACAAGATTAAGCGAGGATCACGGCAATACCACCTCGGTCTCGGCAAGCATAGCCCGGCGGCTCGGTGAGGAGCGCCGGCTCGAGAGGCACCCCGCTGCAGCTCGGCAGCCCGACTAGCAGTACCAGCTCGGCAGGGGCAGCTCGGCAGCAGCCCTACTGGCAGTGCCAGCTCGGCAGGGCAGCTCGGCATCTGTGCCAGCGGAGGGCTAGAGCTAGACCGCGGTGCCAGCTCATGGTATCACCTCAGCAGCTCGGTAGCTCTGTTCAGAGTGCCAGCTCGGCAGTGGGCAGCTCGGCTGCTCGGCATCTGTGCCAGCAGAGAGCCAGACCGCTCCTGGTCCCGGCAAGAGTACGAAGGCGAAGAGTGGGCCATCGCACCCACCAAAAGTGCGGGCGTGCCCTGACTGTCAGGGGCGCTCATTTATGGCGATAAGAAGTCGGCTTCCTCATCCCCACACGTCAACTGACCAAAAGTTACTGATGGGATGCGCCCTTTTTACCTACCGCCGAATGGCAGGGTAAGGCTGATGGGACCTTACCCCACCTACCCCCACTCACAGTGAATACACGAGAGAACTCCTTGATATACACATGGGATCAGCCCCATTGAGGTAAGCAGCATACAACCCACAATACTCTTCATCGTCTGAGGCCTCTCTCCCTCCTCCTGTTTAGTTTTCTCAGAACTAACTCAGGCATCGGAGCGCCTTCGGCTCACGGCAGCCAGGGGCTCTGACCCTAGCCTTTCTCCTTCCTTTTCAGGTTCTTGGAGTTCAGCATTTCCCGTCCTAAGAAGTTTACTCCGATCTCATCTCTAACTAAGTAGGTGTCGTTTTTACCGCCTACAGACAGCATAAATCAGAAGCAAACATTAAGAAGACGAATATTACATATTTAACACAAGAAATCAGATTAGAAGATGACCATAGTGTAGAAGAACAACGTCTAAGAAACAAAAGATGCATGGTACTCTCATGAAATATCAGTAATGGTAAACGGTTACATTGATCTTGATCAATCCATTGGAAGATCTACTGAAGTGGACTGTCTCTAAAACAGCATAGCCCTTGGCTAACCGAAATGCGCCTGTTCCTGACACTATGGACTCCTCTCTCCGATTCAACAAGTACCTATCGGCGCCTTGGATCTCTAGAGTGCTACCATTGTATTTTGAATTGGTGAAGATAATTGAAAAGGCTAGATGTGTACTGGATCCATCCAGCGCCGAGTTCACATAGATTCCTTGTGCTCGCCCGACCTAAGCATAGGTCTTCTTGGGGCCTTCAGTCACTGCATCATCGATGACCGTAAGGGTGCCAAAATCAGTTACAGTTGCTTCTTTGCTTCGCTTGGCCACAGGGACCGCAGTCGCGTTCTTTCCGATGAAGAGGTCATGGAGGTCATGAAGAGGTCATGGAGGTAGAACACCATGTTGGTCTCCTTCATTGTTACAAATGTGGCGTAAAATGTGCTGGCCATTGCTAAAAGGGATAGCAGGAAGAAAGTTGTGAATAATGCCATGAATGGGTGAGAAGAGGTAGTCATGGTCTGTGACTGGTGACTCTTCAGATTTTGTTTTGTATGGAGTCACCGTTTCGTGGCTCTCCACAAAGTTGTCTTCGTTTTTATATAGAAACGCTGCTTTTAATTGGGCTGTCAATTAGTGTCAATGAGCTGAGTTGGGCTAGCTTTCCTTAGATTTAAGCTAGCTTCTTATATATAAAATTCATCAAGGTTGGGTTGAGCTCGTTAGTATCTTGACCACTTGCATTCTGACTTGGCTCAGAAGTACATAATTATGCGCAAGGATGATGAAGATGGTGATTGCAACTAAACAAAGTAAAATAAAGTCTTTAAACATAGGAGCTGAAGCTGAGTTGATTACTTGATTAAGGTCTTGCTCAAGCATGACACATTTTTTTCGGTGAGCTTGTATGAAGTAAGGTTTACATAAACTGTGGAGCCAAAGAGCCTAAGCATGAGTTGAGCCGGGAAAGCTTATCAGCCAACTTGGCTTATTGACGGCCTCTGCTATTAGTAGTTGAAAATTACAAAATTGGGAACCTTCTTGTGATGGCAATGTACACTATGGGCCTAGCCATTGGTGGATAATGTGTGACCACATATTCATGCAAGCCCATACACGTTTTCCTGGTTCGGAAAATTCCTTGAAATCCAAGTGATTGGTATCAATTTATGCCTTCCCTCTCATTTGTATCTTGGAATCCAAGCAGTCCTTACGCATTAGGAAATATTAAAGCATATAAATGAACTAGAAAACCTTTGCCTAACTTACCACTTTCAGGCCTGTGGTCTGAATTGGGGCCTAAATATTAATGGTGCTAGTAACTTCAAGAAATGGTTTGGACAAACTTTGGCATGAGCCCAGAGCCCGACCTGCCCTTGTAGGTGGAAACAAGGACAAAAGTGAGTGTCCAAATCATCTATAAGGCACCTAGCAGTTCAGAAATCATCTTTCACAGAAGCATGTAGTTGGTGGTACTGGTGGGTTGAGGGGGATTTTCATTCCTTTCTATGCAACAACAACAACACTAGAAGGCCAGAAACAGAAAGGAGAGATGAGGAAAAGAAAACAAAAACTCAAGTTCCCTTTGGGAACCTAGTAAAAATACTATGACCTTATCATCGGATTCTGCCGTTGTAGTCTTGTAGATGATCAGCCCAGGTCCATTGACAAGTGGCTGACAAATGCATATGATAGATGGACGGTTTGGACAGACTCTTCAATCGTCCATGTTTTAGAAACAGCTTAAGAAAGCTGAATGGTGAACTAGGGGTGGCAAATGAGTCGGGTTGATAAGCGTCGCTGTCTATGGATTGGAGTTCGACCCCAATCTGACCCATTTTTTAAAAGGCTCAAGGAGCTTGAATCACACCCAATACGATCAACCCGACCCAACTTGCATAACCTGCATTCAAACCGGATCAACTCATATAGCACAGCCCAACAGTAGAATTTGTCCCAAACCCAGTCACTTCAAATATTAAGGCCATATGTAACTTAAGTTGTAGGTAGGAAAAATAAAAGGCCCAACAAGAGCTTGGCTCATCTTTATATAAAATAGACTATTCTAAGAACCAAAATGTAAAATCATCAAATTTTTAAGGGTTTTTAGATACTCGGGTCGACCCTAATCCAACACATTTAAAGAGGTTATGTCGGTTTAGAGGGTTGACCCAAACCCAACCAGTTTGTATTCGGGTCAGTCTTACTGACCCATACAACCTGCATAAAATGCGGTCGGATCATATGGGTCAAACTCAGGTCAGGTCAGGTTGAGTCCGATTTTGTCGGCCCTAAATGGTGACTTTCAAGGGTTCGTTTTTCTATTCAAAATTAAAAAAAAAAAAAAATGGACTGATATGGTCTGGACCATTATATCGACCGTTAAATGATGGGATGAGGTTAAGATGATGGTCAAAATTATGATATATCAATTGTTACACTAACGGTTCAACACTAACCCTTCCAAGGTCTGAATCTAACTACAAATGATTGGTTCTGTTCAGAAAATTTAAATTTTAAATTAAGTTCAGATAAAAATATGTATGCCAAATCCAACCATCGATATTAATCATATAAATATGGATTTGTTTAACAACTGAGGTTCAGGTTGGGTCCATAGTATACCCAGATCCAACCCCGAATTACTGAAAGAGATTACTTGAACCTAAGCCCAAATCAAATCTAGGTTATAGGACCCGTACCCATTACCCAAATCTCAACTGAAGACCCTAACCCATAGAACTGGACACAGGTAAAGGGCCTGGACTTCAAGCCAAAGACATATGCAGCTGTTTAAACTATTTAATATACATAATGTGTCTATATGAATATACATAAACAGTTTTGACATTGTCGCATTGAGTATTCGGGTCCTTGGAAATAAAACCCAAAGACTTAAACTTGAGCCACAATTTTATTTGGGTCCATCCAGGAGAAGATCCAACTTCAAACTTGCCAAATAATTGGATTCATAGTGGTTTCTTTCGACTGGGGCCTTTTTGGAGGTCCTTCTCGGTCTTTCAGACCTATTTTAAGTAAAAAAAATTAAAGTAAGTACTCGCACACCCACACACAATCACGCAAATCCATCACTATAAGTGCCACAAACAGAGATTAAACCTTGATTGTTTTTTGTGGAAGGGAGGCACATTGCTGCAGCTAGAGATTAATCATTGATTGTTTGTTTGGAAGGGGTGGAGCTTCCAGTGGATTGGTAGCTCTACCTTCTTGGTAATTCACCATGGCATTGCGTATCTTACCCTAACCCAATGTTTCAAGTGAAAGTTGAATTATAGGGAAGCTGGATCTACCAAAGTGATGTGACACAAGGTCTTTGTTTTTTTGTTCTTGGGTTTTGGCAAGAGACACTGGGTCGTTGATACACACAAGTACATGGTCTTGTTGGACCTGAAGGCACATGCAATGAAATTCCCGTTCGGCAGAGTCGATGGTGGGGACGAGCAGATGGTAGGTGTTGACAGTCTATCCAGCCGTAAGTATTCAAATAGATAATGATATTTTATCATGTTAACACACAGAATAATTACAAGAACGCATGAGTGTAGTGAGAAGAAATGGAGAATGCATCCATTGCAGAAGACATCACTCCATACCTACCTTTGAAATGGCTTTCTCAATCCCCCGCATGTTACGCCGCGGTCCCCCTCAAACCTATAGATGATTTTTCTATTAAAACCCTTAAATTCTCCAAAACCCCACCACAGGCCCGCGTAATGATAAGCTAGACTGTCTAAGATGAATGACATCCCCTCGTGTGATGTATTTGTATATCTTAATTCAATAGGAGTAGGCCCCACAAGATTGAACGTATGATTGAGAATTTGACTGGGCGTGGCATGGCATGACATTGCTGCGAACATTGTATTTTTCATGTTTCAGGCATATGCTCAATCGGGCAGTGGGACTCACTCTGTACTAAAACTTGAAAATATATCAAAGGTGAGGATGACATTTATGTTGGACAGTTCTCATTATGTGGGCCCAACGGTGGAGTTTTGGAGACCTATTACATGTTCGCATGTATTGCTGCAACTAAATATCCGGACTCATTGGGTCTTGTATCTCATTTCTTTTCAAAGATGAAAATAATGTTCAAAGTTCCAATGAAATCACAGGGCATGTTTGGTAACAGGCGAGGAATCCATAAATCTAATTATTCTTTACTACCATTGGAACAAGGATTCCTTACTGGAGATTTATATAGTTGATTATTTCACAGTGATATTGATGTGTATCGATAATATAGCTGAGAAAACTAAGGTTCGGTACGCAAATCTACTTAAGTGAGGATTTTCAAATCTTATGGGGGGTGATACTGATCAGATATGAAAATCCGAACAAATAAAGATTTACATTCATCTAAATCTTCAGAAATTTACAACTGCCAAACAGAAATTTACCAAAAATTTTTAAAAAAAATACCGTGAATCTTTTCTCTAAAAATTTGGTTGCCAAACTTGACCATATTATATATGGATTCTACACACATGCAAATGAAATGTGTATTATATATCAATATATGGCTACCTTATAAAAGAACTGTTTTGATGTAACTTGATGAAAAGAAATGCTTCATACAAAATTCATCAAGTGGTGGGCTCGACTCTAGTTGGGTTGAAATTTGATTTGACTCCAAAAACATAGACTCGGAACATTTTCTGAGTCCACGGGCTGTCACAGTGAATATGCCCATACCACGACTCTATATTTCCGTGTCCCTAATTATTACATCCGATAAGAATCTGCTGATTGTAATTCGGGCTCGGAATTCGGATCCTTATATGGTAGAATGATACGATACTTGCCTTATCTGACTTAATTTCATCATAAGCCTCGTTTGTTTGTGAGAATTCCAAGAAATCTTGTTTGTGGTTTTTAAGAATTCCACAAAAATTGTATTCTGTTTGTTTTTTGATATATTCTTATGGAAACTAAAATTGTAAGAAGCTTATCTACCAAAAATGATATTTTACAGAGCTGAATTAATGAATTATCATCACTCAAATAAGAAATTAGAATTCTACCAAATCTCTTTAGTAAAGATCTTTATAGTAGAAATGCCTTCAAACAAACAAGCCACGAGGAAACAGTATCCAATTCAAAGGATAAATAAATCAATGTATAAAATATGATTATCCCATTGATGTTTTGACTTTTCCTCTGACTAATTTATAAACATTTTTGTATTTTATTGGGTCAAAAGGAATGGTAATGAGTCAAGATTTATTGCTTAATTGTGTACATCCCATGGAAGAGGCGTAAGTGAAACTCCAAGAGGAGTGAGTGGGACCTTATTTTCTTTTCCCAAAAAGAAAAGGGGGTAACTTTTGTAAATTTTTTGTGAACAAAAATGTTGCACCAAATATAGTGGAAATATACCGAATGAAATAACATTTCTATTTCTACAGAAAGCGTCCTGCACAAATGTGTTCTTAGAGAGGTTTTCTAGATTAGCCATAAAAAATGACTTGGTCAATTAATGGCCCTATATAAGGAATTAGAAAAATTTTCATTTTTCAGCATTTATGTACTTTCACCTAGTCCCTTCACATGTGTGTGAAGCTATAGTGCCAACAACACCCAACCATGAGTGTGCGTTGGAGAAAATAATTTCTCCATTGTTAATACCAGTCTCCCTTGATATCTAATAAAAGATTAAGGACTTTACAAGAAAAATCATGGTAGGTAGCCATTGCACAAAAAAATCTTTCCTAAGTCGGGACACATGAAAAATGATCTATTAGCCCATTTTTTGTTTATTTTAAAATATTAAGAAGGGCGACGTTAGTGTCACTCATCTTTAATGGGGGCAACGCTAGCGTCACTCCCCATCTCTTCCGCATTCAAGATAATCATCACTAATTTCATCTTCATACTAAATAAGCTCAAAAGAGGATCACGAACTCATCTCCATTCCTTTCTCATCATTTATAGGTTCCGCAATCTACGATGCCGACTCCTCCAATAGAGCCCCATTCACAGTCCTCTATCGCAATTCCACCACTGAAACAGGGCTCTCATACAAATACCAAAAATCCGCCTCCAAAACTCCAATCTCCGTTTCAGCATCTCCACCTCCGTTCTCAGAAATCATCGAACTACAGACAACAGACCTCTTGGAGTCCGACTTGAATCCATTAGGGATTCAGTCCTTCTCGTTGGATTCCGAACTAATCGCATGTAAAGAGATCGGATCTTCATCAATGCGAAGCAATAGTAGGGTGTAGTGAATGGACCACCTCCCCTTTGTTTAATCACTCAGCATGGCATTAAATTCAAAAAACACATAAGATAACAATAAAATTAATGGCCACGGTTTTGATTTTGTTTCGATGTCCAAACAAAACTAAAACGAAGTCATTCCCCTGATAATCAAGCTCTATAAATGTTATAGTATTGTCTTTGTAGATCTAGGGTTGTAGAAAGCAATGGAGGATTTGGACGAAAAAGAAATGGGGAGCGACCTAGGAAGGACGTAGGTAGGACTTTTTCGCATAACGACCACCCATCAAAAATTTTCCTATATAATCTTCTAAAAGATTTGTTGTAAAAATATATATATCTAATAAAATCCTCTAAAAAAAATTTGTTGTAAAAAACAGATATCTAATAAAAGATTCCGTTAAAATCTCATTCATTTCACAAAGACAACCAGATCCTAAAAGCCCTTTTCCTTAATTAACAACAGCAATACCAAACTACGCCATGCATGCTTATTTTAAGAAGGGAAAACATTGATTTTCCACCTATGAAAGTTGCAGCAGAAGATCTCAAAGATCCCCAATAGAATTTAGAACCATGCGAGAAAGACGGAACTAAATTTTCCTAGTCCAATTAAGAATAGTCAGCTCTCCCTTCCTAACATTTCTTTTAGACCGCCGACTCTGCCTACTACTTCCCTTCTTGCTTGTCCTCTTAGTTCTCTTAGAAGTTCTAATTCTATTTCCATTTCTCCATCATCATCCAAACACCCCATTTTCCATCTCATTTCACTAACAAACCTCTTCTTCTTCTTCTTCTTCTTCTTCAAAAGTCTTTTTCTGCTTCAGAACTGAAGAGTAGAGAGAGAGAGAGAGAGAGAGAGATGGAGAAGAAGCAAGGATTCTTCTCTGCGCTGAAAGAAGAAGTGGTGAGAGGACTGTCTCCTGCCAAGTCGAGAGGGAGAAGCGCCTCCCCAATGTCTCGCCTTCTGAGGCGGAGCCACCAGGCGCCACAACAAGCAGGAGGACCCTTCATTTCCAGATCAGGGAGCATGAGGATCGTTGGGGAGACGCTGTCGCCGCTCATCGAAGGTCCTGATCCCGACAGCCGGGCTCCCGGCGACGGAAAGAAGGATGGGTGGGGCCATTGGATGAAGGGTCAGATCGGCAGAGCTCCGTCTGTTTCTTCGTCGTCGTCGGGGGATGATTGTGGTCGGTCTGATTTAAGGCTGCTGTTAGGGGTTATGGGTGCTCCGCTCGCGCCGGTGCATGTCAGCATGGCCGACCCTTTGCCTCACCTTAGCATCAAAGACACCCCCATTGTATGTTTGTTTGGCTTCTCTTACTTCTTCTTTTGAATGGGTTTGAACTGTTTTTCTTAGTTTTGATTTATTTATTTCATTTGGGTTTGTGTGTGTTTTTCTTTTCTTTGTCAATGATATGAGTTTTACTAGTTTAGTTATTTGAGCTTTTCATTTGAATTGGTGATGGATGCTTTGATGGGTTTGCTTTGATTTGTAGTACTTTGTTGTTTTTTTTTTTTTTGTGTGTGTGTGTGTGGGGATGGTGTGGGGGTGGGGCATGGTCTCTGTTTTTTTTTAATGAAATAGCAAATTGGTTTGGTAGGTGTTGATTTTGTTGAATTTGGCTTAGGTTTCAGGAAATCTGCACTATGGAGAGACTAGGTGGTTCAGTCTCTGTTTTGGTTTCTAATAAGGGACACTTGAATGGGTGTTTTGAGTGTTGGGTTTTAGTGGATAAGATGTTTGCATGGAAATATGCATTAGTTACCCTTTTCCTGGAACCATTTCTGTTTTTTGTGTATTAGACGTGTATAGATGTTAAAGACAGAAACTATCATTAGAAAAATCAAGATCAGGCAGTCCAATAAGGTACTGAAGCGTGGACGATTAATTCAAATATCCCAACAAATTATAAGGATGACGAACTTACTATCATAATATTTGATATGAACACCCGACTTAGCAGCAAGTCCCTAGGAATATGTGCAATGTGCAAATCAACCTGTTTCTGGAGAGTAGCACCCTCAACTCCCTAACAATACCTATCCTTCTCCATGAAGGTGGAGTCAGTCCTCAAATTCAATTGCATTTTCAAATCCACCTCAATGTGTACTGTGCCTTTGGTTTGGACTCCTCGCCAAGTGTTCAAGTGCTCTCCTCTGTCTAGGTATAATCTATATGATTTTTAGCCTTAATTTTGTAGATGGGGATTTGCGAGGAAGATTTTCTGAAGGGTTTTAGTTAGCAGCAAATGGAATGATTACCAAGCAGTTGGTCCATTTTATATAGCTTGAGATGTCCGAACTAGATAATCTTGTTGTGGTTTTCTTGTGCCTCTGATTTAATAAACTCCATTTGAGGTTCAGCATTGATGGATGGATATTGCTGCAGGAAGCATCATCCGCTCAGTATATATTACAGCAATACACTGCTGCCACTGGAGGGCAAAAGCTGCAGAACTCAATCCGCAATGCATATGCAATGGGAAAGGTGAAGATGGTGACTTCTGAATTTGAGACAGCTACAAAGGTTGTGAAGAACCGGAATGGGACCAGAGCGACCGAATCAGGTGGGTTTGTCTTGTGGCAGATGACCCCAGACATGTGGTATGTGGAGCTTGCAGTAGGAGGCAGCAAAGTTCATGCTGGTTGCAATGGCAAGATTGTCTGGAGGCATACTCCCTGGCTTGGTGCTCATGCCGCCAAAGGGCCGGTGAGGCCCTTACGTCGTGCCCTTCAGGTGGATTCCTCTGACTTTAATGGCTTTGTTAGTAGTCCAAGTTTTCAATTTAGCAGCCATTTAATTATTTGTCATTTTGGATATGGTACACACACCTCCACATCATCTTCATCAGAGCCTTATCTAGTGAACCTTGGGTCGGCTTGGTGATGGATCCGAAGTGTCCAACAAATGAACCCATATATTAGATGATCCATAGTCTAAAATTCACAATTTAGAAGATCATAACCATGATATTTATCACCAACTTTTGGGTAGTCAAGAAAAGTTAAGAATAATGGTTAAGTGGGCTGATGGGCAAAATAATCAAGGAACCAATTTCTGCAAATGTCTTCATTGGCCTCTGGCCATGAGTTGGTCTATCTCATTGATCCACACACCCTTCAATTGGACTTGGTTAACATTGGAGAGATTGTGCGGAATCACCTAATCCACGCTCTTCTGCGAATCAAATTGAACTTGTTTGCTGTTTGCTTATATCAGTTGTGGCATCTGTTTCTTCAGGGACTTGACCCACGAACAACTGCTAGCATGTTCGCGGATGCAAAATGCATTGGTGAGAAGAATATTGATGGAGAGGATTGTTTCATACTCAAGCTATGCGCTGAAGCACAGACGCTGAAAGCAAGGAGTGACGGCCCTGCAGAGATCATAAGGCACGTGCTTTTCGGCTACTTCAGCCAGCGGTCCGGTCTTCTTGTCCACATGGAAGACTCTCACCTTACTCGCATCCAGTCAAATGGTGGTGATGCAGTCTATTGGGAGACCACCATCAATTCCTTCCTCGATGATTACAGGCCTGTTGAAGGTATAATGATTGCCCATTCAGGTCGTTCAATTGTAACCCTCTTTAGGTTTGGTGAGATGGCCATGAGCCACACAAAGACTAGGATGGAAGAAGTTTGGACAATTGAAGAGGTGGCCTTCAACGTTCCCGGCCTGTCTATGGACTGTTTCATCCCTCCTAACGACGTAAGATGTGGGTCTTTCAACGAAGTCTCTGAGCTGCGGCAAGGAGAGAGGGGGAGGCCCGTGGCTGGAACTAATCGTTCAAGGGTGGCTGCCCTGGAGAAATCTCGCAAACATGATAACATTGTATGGAGGGTGGAGGTCTAAATGCGTAGTTTTGAAGTTAATTGTTAATACTGATGGTCTCAATCAACTAACAATCAGAGTTCCGGCGGAATCAGATTGAAGAATTTTGGATTTGGCCTGCAACTTTATCCATGAATCGAGCATGATTGTGCTCGGGTTTGAACTTAGCGTCTTTTGGATCAACCAAGTGCAGCAGAAATGGAACAGAAGGAAGGTTTTGTATTTTTAGTCTGCCTTGCATACCCTCAGGATGGCGCACAGGTTCTTCTATTTCCCAGAGAGACTGTTTGGTTACCTTGGACTCTATTAATATTCTTGTTTAGTATAGGGGAATGTAAATGTGTCTGGTTTCAGTTGGAGATTCAAGGGAGCTTGTTTCGGGATTCTTGAGGTCGGATCCTTCAGGTATCACGCAAATGGGGTCCTTCACTTTATTGTTTAAGTCTTTAAGGACATGCAGTGCTTAAAGCAGAATCCAACAGCAATTCTGAAATGTTTTCTCCCGGTTACTTCATTCGTTGATGAAGAAGAAGCTGTTCGGGTGTAAGGATAAAAGATATTTCTCCATGTCCAGGGATAGATGAGATAGAGCCCAATTTTGCTTTTACCTACTGTATATCTTATCTGGGTGTCTGGTAATGAGTTGTTACCAGTGCTTCACTTTATTAGATGTAAACCATCTTATTTTCCCTCTACTAGTGAATGCTTATTTTATGAACTCTTGCTTTTTTGGGTGGTTGTGAAATGTACATTTCGATGTTTATCATCTCTTTTTTGGTGGTGGTGCCCCTTCTTACAACAGTTGCATGAAAGCAGGAGTCATTACTTACCAGAAGGCAGTTCAATGTCACATTCTTCCCTTAGAAATTGTTCTCTTTTTTACCAAGAAATCAACCATATTGTACTGGTACTGGTAGTAATCACTAGACTATTGGGAAAGTGTGTGAGGCATCATTGCAACACAGCATGCGATGTAAAGTGAGAACCATATGGCTTCCTTTCCCTTTTTTTTTTAATTTCGTGGGGTGCCTTTTATCAAATGCCCATACATGTGGGGCTCATTGTTTGGTGAAGATTGGTCTCCAACGTTGAAGGGATTCTTTCTTTCTTCTTAGAAAGTGTTATATTGCATTGAGATTGATGGCTGTTGATAAAAAAGAGTGAACAAAAAGTCCAGTGGTCCTGCACTTTGATAAAGTACTACTCCAATGGTGCCCACCTTCCTGAAATCTGAAACTCCACCATCTTGATCCCTTTTGTGTTGATCTTGGCTCGCTACACTTTCAGGTCAACTATAGTAGGGACCACCTTTTTGATGAATAACTTGCTTTTCCACTTGCTAAATTCATATATTCATATTTCTAAAGAGAGAGATGATTTTTTTTTTTTTTTTTTTCTGGTGAAGCGAACAGAGTTAATCAAGTGCAAGTCATAAGACCAATCTAATGGGGAGCCCATGGGTCCAGTTCTGGATATGCCAAAATGTGCCTATGAAAAGAAAAAACAAGAAAGAAAGGAGTCGGGTCCAGCCATCCAGGTGCACCATTGACCCAACCAGTGCACGGACTGTTGTTTCCCTATTATACAAGTTGGGCCCTGTCAATTTATGATATGGGCCACTGCCAATGATCATGTGGGCCCCATTTGTAATAAACCAACCCTGAAAGATCTGCCTGCCAGATAAGAAACGTGACCACGATTCCCCTCTCTTCTGGACCTAGAGGTCCTGGTATCGATCCCCCCCCCCCACCCCGCCCCCAACTCAAGAACCAAATGTTGAGTCCACTAGTAGTGCTATCAACTGGGGCCATAGAAGTTTTACACGGCTTCTCTTTAAGCCCAAAGGAATTAGTCCAACCTAAAGGGTTGAAAACCCTACATTGACAACAACAAAAAAAAACAAAAAGAAAAATCTAGGTTATTTTTTCCAGCGCACTCTATCCATGATTTAAACGTTCGCATTACATTTTACTCCTATTCTCGTACTGGCCAGTGGAGAAAATCATATTGGATTCCCCTTCTTTTGTACCCTTTTCCAGTTCATCGGATGGAAGCTTCCAGAGAATGATGTTTCTTCAGCAGCAAACAAAGACGTTATGATAACGATGGTGATGATGTTTCATTCATTCTCATTATCGTTGGCATCTGAATGATAATGAGATGTTTTCAAGATTTTGGTTTTTAAGGGTCTTTAGTGGAAAGAATAAATAGAGATTATTACAAAACTTATAATGCATTAACAAGTGCTAAGAATATAAAAGTTCAAAAATATTGAGTGTTTGAGTGAATCTAGATTTTCCTCCTCTTAATTTTTGCTACATTAGAAATATCACACTCCTGCTCACACACCTATGTCCCTTATCGTTGGAGGGACTAATTCTCCTTGTAATTATTCTTTAGAAGAATTATGAGAATATTTTTTTCCGCCCATTCCTATGTCGTGGAAAGTGAGGAGAAAAACATTTCTTTAAAGTGTGTTTGCACAATGAGAGCATTTCGTGTTTTATGGATTGTTATTTCTGCAATAGAGAGGAATCTTGCCTTCATACCTCTACTGTAGAAAACTAAGATCCTCTCTATTGAGGAAAATCAATCTATTTATTTATCTGAATAAGAGAAGTGTCCCACCAAATGATGGAAGAGTGGGTTGTATGGACAATGAAAGCAATTCTCTTGAATATCACAAAGTCCTCTCTTTGAACAAGCACATGCTTTAGTTTGTGGGATACTAAAAATCTAGTACACCATGAATTCCTTGTCTGCGGCGGCATCAAAAAAGTTTCTAATTAGAATTTAACATCCCTGGCCTTTTAAAATCCCTTTTCAGCCAGAACACACAACTCTAGAAAGAGAAGTTCAAAACCGTGAAAGCAATTGCGGGCTTTCCTCAACTAAGAGAGGAGGAAAAGCTGCATCCTACCTTATAATGCCCTAATTGTAGGTTTCCTCTACTGAGAGAGGAGGAAAATTTGCATCCAACCCCATAATGCATAAATCGCAAGTTTTCCTCTCCTGGGAGGAAGAAAAGCTGCATCTAGCCCTGAATCAAATCCAGACCGCTTGAAAGTAAGATTCCCACCTCCCTTTTTCATATAAGTGAAAAGGTGTCCTACATAATGAGTAGAGTGATATTGGGGAGAACCCCATTAGAGAGCAGCTTGGATCTTGCATATTGATAGGTGCTTGATAGGTACACATGATCATGACCATTCAAATTGTAGGTTTTTCCTTTTTTGGAGTCTCCTAGCCCATGTAATCTTTTGGTTTCGAGTTTGTCCTTTTGAAGGCTCTCTGCCCATGTTTTCTCCTCTAAAAATACGATCACTACCCTCAAGCAAAAAAAAAAAAAAAAAACAGAGAGAAAGACATATAGATCACGACTAGAGAAAAGTCACTGACCATCCTAAACCTCTAAACTGACTACTTCAAATGCATTCGCTTGTCCAAAATTACAAGAGGAATGCTCCAATCAGAATCCAACAATCTATATTTCATTGGGGCCCAAAGCTTGGACAGTCAGGTCAGAATGACAGTTTTCTACCCATGTGACCAGAAACAATCATAATATCTTCTCACATGTTTGGTGGGTGTGATAACTGTCTCTAAGGTTAGTACCTAATCACATAAATTTCAAGAAGTAATCCTGTCATACCTAGCTTAGTTAGAGTGTAGAATATAATTGTAAAATAGTTTTTTGATCTTGGTCAGAATTGAGTTGTGTCGCCTAATGTATTAGGGTGGACCCTAAAGACCCAACCCAAGCATGTAAGAAACTGAAGTAGTAGGCTTACCACTTATTGCATTAGAGGTAAAACTGTACTTACAAGTTTTCCTCCGCTGAAAGAGGATGAAAAGTTGCATCCAACCCCTACACCCAAGTGGGAAGTTACAAGCGGACTTAACTTTATAAAATCCTTTCTTAATTGGGATTTAACATGTCAGGCCTTTAAAAACCTCTTTTCACCCGGAACACACTATTAATTTTTATTTTTATTTTCAACCTAAACAAAGAGAAGATCAAAACCTTGAATGATGCTGCAAATGATGCAGAAAATTGTTGAAGATATTGATGGGAGTGCAAAATAATTAATCTTCTATCCACCTAGATCTTCCCTAAAGAAATTAGAAGCCTTTAATGCCAGATGATAAGCCCTGGAACCATGGCATATGACATGGGTGAGCCCAGCCGGTTTGCAAATTATGCTGGGACAAGCCACGCCGATTGTTGCCCACGCATACATACATGTCTCATCTTGTGTAACTGTTAGATAGAATGTCCGGTGGGGGTGTTCATGACCCGGGTCAGGCTGGGCTGAGCCAAACCCAGTTTAGGTTCGATGTTAGAAACACTGGCCAAGCCCAAGCCTAACATGGGCCATTAATGCCAGTCCCAAGCCCACCCATGTAGCCAATCAGGCGGGGCCAAACTGGGCTTGTTATCAGTTGTACATGCTTAATTTCTAACCATCATTTGAATAAATTATGAACAAGCACTCCTTATTCTGGCCAGGGCAGGCTTTGGGGCTTTCTATTACTTAATCCAAGTCAGGCCCAAAGTAGATTGAGCCTGATTGGGCCCAGGCTGACCGGGCCCATGATCACAACAAATGTCAGGCCTCAATCAGAGATTACGGGCGTCAAACTGCTGCAAATCCGTAAAACGTGGACTGGGCTTGGGCAATCAACGAGGTTAGTCTCTAGGTCCATAAACAACTCATCCATTTCAAAGATAAATTGTTCATGAGCCCCAAGGCATTGATTGGAAATTCTTGGCCATTGATCAATGGCAAAATATTGATGGGTGAATGGCTTAAAAAAAATGCTAGTATATCCTTCAACCATCAAAGGCGATGAGTAGGCCGCCACTGTTTAGGAGAGGAGGGTAGTGATTTTGATAGTTTGAGGGTAGGTATAGTTTATATACTTCGATCCATGTTGGTTTCCCAGGTAGCTTTCTTGCTGGTTCTGGTTTGGATTTGGCTGCCCCAACACTACCCGTTATTTTATTTTATTTTTAACCCAGCCAAGGAGGTTGGGACCCAAAAAAGAGCTAGCATACATACGAGAAACTCGGAAAGCAGCACACCGAAGTGGGAACGAAGCCCGCACATATGGGAAGAAAGTCCACACAAGTGGAAAAAGAGCCTACACAAGCGAGAATAGATGACGTTTTCAATTAAGGAAGTTGAAACATCAGGTAAGGAGCTGTTCTTTCCTTTTCAATTTTGTCAATACCCATTCTTTTTTTATTCATACATTTTTAATCGGGTCCAGGTCCACCATTCTACTCCAGCTAATACTCAGGTCCAGTCTCTATTCTGTTCAAACATGAATACCCAAGTGCATCATCATCATCATTATCAGAGCCTTAACCATTAAATCGGTAGATTATATATAGTGTTACTTATAAATAAAAGAATCTTGCAATTTGAAATCACAGAAGTTGGGCAATTTTTTCATGGCTAGCTGTTGACATCAATCTCCTCGTTTATCTGCTCTTGAAACCAAAAGATATTGAAGAACGTAAATTTAATTATATGACAGAATTAAAATCTGAAAGAGACCTGCACATGCAAACTTTAAACTTTGATTGTCATTCTAACCGCTTGATCTATGATCCTCAATTTTTATAGTTTTAAAAATATTATCATTTTTAAGGATTTCAATATAATGGAGTGTAACAGATGAATAAGTATCAATTTTGGGCTTGTGCCTATATATTATAGGTGAAATTCTCTCTTGTGGACGTCCATAAGAGTCCTCGTGCACGAAATTGATTTTTAACGGTGAATGTAGGGAAAGCTGGTTTTGGTTAAAGGGCCAAATTGAATTTTCTGCACTAACTCTGCGGACGTCCACAGAAGAAAATATCTATGTAATATATAATGTATATAACATATATTAGTAGTTAACTTAAATCAAACATTATTATATAGGCACGTAACTCATCGAGAGTATTTTTGTTGATCCTAATCTACCTTATTTTAAGGCACACTGGAGACTGTTGACAGTTGACTCCCTCTACATGTTGATTGTTGAGCTACACTTTTGCTTGAAGTGGGGGCCAGAGTACGTCTGTGTCCATTCAAATCATTCTAATCTAAGTGTGTTGGATCAACTCCCAGAGTGCACAACTCATTTAGTTGGCGACCCCACGTGTCACCTAATTGTCCAATGATTAATCTCTGGATATGCCATTTTCTCGCTTGTGTGGGCTTTTCTTACCACTTTGTGGGCTTGCTCATTGTGCTTATGTGAGCTTTTGTGGTAGGGCCGGTTCGAGACAATTCGAGGCCTAAAACGATAATCCTAAATTAGGCATTTTCTATATTTTAATATAATTAAAAATATTTTTTTTATTTAATTCTCTTGCCTTTTTCTGATGCAAATTTACTAATTAAGTTTTTATATTCAAGTTTCGCTAACCTATCTTAAATCCACCTCCAAAACCTACATGAAAATTTTAGACACATCTCCAAAATTCACATGGAAATCTTAAGTCATAAAATCCAGCTACCTATTTGGCTCACCTCCAAACCAAAAATCTTGAGCCTGTCACTAGTGGAGCTCGAAACATTTTCACCTACACATGATGCGCATATGCATCATGAGTCAGGACCAACCAAGATGGACTTAAGAGGTGTGCCCCACGTATTGGATGTTCCAAATGCACGGTGCTCATAGCACTGTGGGCAAGTGAATAAATTCAGGCGGGGGCCAATTTTTTTTCTTAAATTTTAAGATCTATTATTAGGGTTGAAATCCCAAGCTATGAATTTATTACAACCACATCATGGATCAAATCTAAATGGGCCCCTATCGAAATAGGATACACCAAAATAATGAAAAAGGCTTGTGCATGACCGAATGTATGGTTGAGATTTGATACATATGGACAGCTAGACATAAAATGGTGTGCACAAATCAATTGGACTCCTAGCAATAGAAGTGTAAGGGGCAGATTTGAAAATATAATATACCATAAATAACACTTTAAGGCCCCATGAAAATCTTGGTCGTATCTTATCAAGTGAGTTATTTTGGAGCCTTATATTTTAGGGAGAAAAAAAAAAGAATGGCAGTTGATAAGTTTGTCTTTTTTAAATTTCAAAAGATGTTAGCTTGCTATTATGGGGCCTTTTTTTTTTTTTTTTTTTTTTTTTTTGCCTAATTTTTTGGGGTCCAAAGCAATGGCTTTGTTGGCCTTATAGTATAGCTGGCCCAGTCTTGTGGGTCCCAGACCCCTACGCTGGGGGTACCAAACTCGGCTGAGCACGGAATAGAACGCTATGGTAAAACGCTATGGTAGAACGCTATGACAAGATATCCGGATTAAATGAACTCCATTAATCAATATTTAAAGCATATGTTCCCCACATTTATCTTCAATACAACCCCAACCAGAAGGAATCAGTATTTAATTTCTGCAAAGCAGCAATAGATAAATGATCACATGGCCAGGGGTCCTTTTATCTTGTCATTAGAGCTTTTGTTGTTGTCAAAGAAGAAGAGGCCAAGACAATCCTAATAATAAAGTAGAAACAAGACAGAGACAGAAGATGCCTACTGCCTATTAAAAGAAGGAAAAAAAAAATCCATCAACTTCATCATTCAACTCCACAGCTGTCCTTGAGACAAAGGAATCCAACGCTAAAAACCGTGTTCCAGATTAAATTGGATATCATTCAATTCGATTTTCAAAACTTTAAAACATCCACTCTCAAAACGTTAAAACTTTAAAAAACCTCAAATTTCTAAGATTGTCACAAAAAAAAAAAAAAAAAAAAATTATAAAACACCAAATGAGCACACATTCACAAAAAGACTAACATATTTGGAGAAGAAAATGTTGTCTCAAATATTTGTTACAGGCATATTAATTAGCCATGTTTGACACCTCTATACTAATGTGGCCATCTCTCTTATTTAAATAATAATTTAACATTTGATCACTAAAATGGTATTAGGACTAACAAGAGGTTTGGATTTTCTAAATGTGGCCCCCACCCATGTTAAAATTATACGACCATGCAGCGAGTTCTGCCCTTATATAAATGTTTAAAGCAAAGAGTATTTGGCACTGCACGGTAGTTCTGCCCTTGTATAAATGTCTAAAGCCAATCATCCTTCCTTCTAAAATGAAAGACCGCTCGTGAAAGTAAGAGCTTAATTTCTTTCTTTTAGCAGAAATACCAAACAATAGGGTGAATCTTAGGAGTCCAATGCCTTCTGGTGGTGAATTAGATTTGGTTCTTTTTTAGAATAAAAATAAATAAATACCAACCAACGACAATGGAGGGGTGAATTTTATGTTGGGTTTTTAAAAATGCAGTTGCACAAGTGACGGTGGTAATGGGTCAGCAGCGGAATCAATTTATACATCAGGTTGGTTTATCAATTGGTCATACTAATTGGACGATCCTAGCGTTTGATCCATCACCAGATTGTAGGAGATTGAAGCCCTAAGTTATAAATGGCCCACGTACAGCTCTCGTAATCAACAGATGTGATGATAAAGAGTCAACAGACTACTTACCAATGGCAGGAGATTTTCATTCATTTTTACATACAAGCAATGGCCCAATTACACTGGTAAGCGGAGGCAACGTAAATACTTCTCAACTCAATCCATTTGGTGCTTAAAACCAAGTTATTCCTTGAGAAGATTCGAACTCATCATGATCTATCTGACTCTCATACCATACTAATTTTTCTCAGCTTCTTCACCGCAACACACATTTCCCGTTTGCATGTTCCGAGGGAGGATTGAATTTTGACAGGAGCCAAAAAAAGAAAGACCTAAATGCAAAATGCTCGACTGCCACAGGATTACACACCAAAATAACTATCTCTAATGTGGGGAAAAAGCAAATTAAATTCGGTCACCAAAAGTACATTAAAAAATCTAAAGAAGCAACTGAGTCTCAACATTTTATAAAAAGATCAGAGAAACCCTCTGCCCCCGATAACAGACTTGGATTTATAAAAAGAGAAACCCTCTGCCCCCGATAACAGACTTGGATTTATACAATCTGAGAAACCCTCTGCCCCAACAACAGGACTTAGATTTATACATCCAAACAAACACTCCAAGCTTCTTTTATAAAAAGGGACCAGGTCCAAATGCTAATTAATGACATTGAATATTATGGCCTCAAGGGGCAAGGGGCTATGATATTCCAGTCAGTCACCATAGTTATATTTAAATCTAAAGAAGTAACAGGTAAACATTTAGAAAGATCTGAGAAACCCTCTGACCCAATAAGGAGTCAGATCTATTTCATCGAACAATACTAGCTTCTCTATAGAAGATACCGGCTTCACAGCCACTAGCCCCCATCTTTAAATGGCAGTGGTCCTAAATTGAAAAGAATCTCTAGATGCTAATTAATCACATTGAATATTATGGGCCCCAAGGGCTATGATATTCTGGTTCATCTAATAAAGTGCATACAACAAAAATTAAAGTGCCTCCCTCCCTTATAGAATTTTAAGCATCAAGTAGATGATTTTTTTAAAGTCTGGCCTCATTGAATAAATATTTCTTATTCACGATAAACCAACCAATTAACGCTAAACACATTAAAACCAACCAATTAACGCTAAACACATTAAAACCAACCATTAGTAAATAAGAACTGAAAGAACCTATAATCACAACAGCAGTAAGTTTAACGAAATGCACCTGAAACAAGCAAGGGGTACTTCCCGATGGTCATTTTCACTGAAGAGTGAAGGCCTTTTGTATATGGCAAACCCCTTTCAATATTAATTGAAAATCCCTTTGACATCCCAACTAACATAATATAAGGAGAAAAAAAAAATCTTTGGCTTATTTGAGTAAGACAACTCACACCACATGTTTTAATAACATGAAGCACCACCGACACATTGCAGGAGAAAGTTACAGCCCCCGCAATAACAACTTAAAAAACTCATTTGTGAAATTACCAAAAAGTAGAAGAAGAAGATCCATATCATCGAAAATCAAATAATTCTGAGCACAAGCCCTCCTCAAAAGAATCCAACATCAATAATAACAATAAGCCTCGTCCCAGGCAGACGGAAGAGGCTAATGCCATAATAAAAAAAATTACAAACACAACATCATCTATGGGCCTGTAAGTGGAAAAGAAACAAAAGTAAGATGAAGAAAGAAGCTCTAAACAATGACACCTAGAAAGAAGAAGATAACCAATCCAGAGATCAAGCTTCCCATGACGTTCCTCATTGACAATGCCTTGGCTGCTCCATTCTGCAAAACCATCACACACATTTCATTAGTATACTTCCAATTATGGTATCACAATAGTGTTGGGCAGCTGCAGCTTATGCATCATTCAACGGCTGACACACACCCGTGCTCTAAAGAACCGAAAAGCTAGATGTTCATAAATAGCTAGGATTCCACCCATGTCGGTCCAAACTGTCCGTAGGCTCTACTGAAGTGTCTCGTTCGAAAGACTAGACTCACGTGGCACGAATTTCATGAATCATGCATACAACTGGCAAATAAAATCCAGCCGCACACGTTACACTTGGAGATCTGTGCCATATCCAACGGCTAATTGTCCTCCAGTACTAAAAACACTCATAAACCACAAGATTCACGAGTTTCCTAAAAACCCCAATTCATCATCTGATCTTACGGATCGTATGGTTTGTCAAGTGGGCCACACAAGATCAACTGCAATGTCCAAAACTACACAAGGCCACTCCTCCGAACGAATGTATCCGATCCGATTCGTATCAATGAAGGCAGATCGGATCGGGAATTATTTTATCGGATCACACTCCGAAGTGCTCCGAATGTAATACGATGCACCTTTACGGCGCACATTAGCACATGCATTTCAAGGAAAGGGGGAGGGAGGGCGTACCTCATCGGCGGAAGTCGACGGCGAAGGCGAGGTGACGTCCTGAGACGGCCCCGGCGACAAGGTCGTCGGCGCGGGGGGTCCAGCGACCGATGGTGCAGGTGAGGAAGCGACGTGCTTCTTCTTCTTCCCCTTCTTGCTTGGAGCCGGTGCCGGCACCTCCGCAGCAGGAGGCGTCGCCAATGGCGGAGCTGCCACGGGCGCGGGAGGTGAAGCAACAGGAGGAGCGATGGTAGGAGTGGGAACTGGTGGTGACGCAGCCGGCGGAGGAGACGGAGGCGAGCTGACAGGCACCGAAGCTGGTGGAGCAGCTGCAGGCGCCTTTGCCGGCGGTGCTGAAGCCGGTGCTTTCACGGGAGCTGTCACGGAAGCCTTCGGCGGAGAAGATTTTGGTGCGGCCGCGGTCGGAGGAGTAGATTTTGGTGCGGCCGCGGTCGGAGGAGTAGCGGCTGTGGTCGGTGGATTAGCGGCCGCGGTCGGAGCCGTGACAGGTGCTGGAGTTTTAGAGGCAGTGGGCGCAGCAGAGGTTTTGGGCGGAGACGCGGCGGTTGGTGGTGCTATCGTCGGTGCAGCTGCCGGCGCCTGTCCGCCGACGCCAGCCACCGCAATGCAGATGAAGCAAATGGCAAATGCTACGGAACGCTCCATGGCAAACAACCTCTCTATCGTGCGCGTGGTAGGTGGTCCCTCTATCGTGCGCACTGCTTTCTATCTAAAATGCGCCGCTACTCTCAGAGAGGGAGATAGATGAAAGAGATGAAAGATGAGAGCGGTCCGTAAACGGGTATAGAGAAGGGAATAAATAGAGGGATTTGGAGGGTCGCGCAGAGAAGGGGAAGGTTCGATCGTACGCAAAGCGACAATATCGTATGGTTCTATAAGACCACACTCTGTCAGTGGGCCCTCAATCCATGTGCATTCATCACATACTAACTAGCCATTAATTAGTACACGTGGCCCAGTCGGGCTAGCCATAGGTGTATTTATTTAGGTTAGGTGGGCCCGATTATGGCTTTTGTTGCTAGATTATCTGCATCACCGGCAAATAGTGGGGCCCTCTTTGTTACGGTGGGATGCGTGCCATAAATAAAATATAGCCTCTGGATTGTTCGGTCGTGGAGCTAGGCTGTATATGAGTGTTTTGCTGTGGGGAAGGAAATAAAGATCGGAGACAGGAGTTGGTCTGGAGTGGTCCCACATTTTGCAGCAGCAGTAGGTGTGGTACCTGGGAGAGGATCGGAGACAGCTAAGGGGTAGCCTGTAGGGTGGGGTGTTGTACATTCACGGGGATTGAGATGAGGGTAGAAAATGGCGTGCAACTTGCCAGTTGGGTTTAAACGGTCAAATTTTCACATGGGGATCTGGGATGGTTGTCATATGTCTAAACATCCTGCCGTTGAGATGGCCGTTGGAGAGTGATTGGACTCGGTGTGGGGTCTAGATGGGCTAACCCAAAGTGATCTTGTGGTGGCCAAGTTCGAGGGAAAGGAATAATGAAACCTAGTTTCCTTTCCCAATGCGCTCCTTAGTTTGTATGGCCTTACTTGATGGATGACCGTTCAGAAAAACGTAAAGAGAGGTACTGGGCATGTTGGGGTTCTCGTTGCCCTCGCCGGGCTGAAGCAATTCTATCATATATAAGCCGATTTTTGAAACACAGGCTTGCTTATCCAGACCAAGTTAGATTGTGCTTTGAGTGTGTGCGTGACTCACTTACTCACGTAAAGTCCCAAAGCGACTTGTGTGCAACACTTTTTTTTTCCAAAGAAGTCCTTGGTTTTTCTTGGAAAATTTATATTTCATATGTTTTTTTATCTTATCAGCATTTTTCTTATTAAAATTGAAAATATATTTCCTATGAGGATATGGGAATTTTATTTCCTTAGAAAACTTATTTCTCCTCCTCACTCTTTTTCAACTCAACCCAAAACCCTATATAATGCCCCACCCTACACTCATAAATAATATTGTCCGTTTTGGCCCATGGGACATGGAAACCCGCCCACTTGCACCAGACCACGGCAGGGGACCCACACTCGAACTAGTTGCGCATACATGATATTGTCCACTCTGGCCCATGAGCCTCACGGTTTTGTTTCTGATGGGCCAGAACCCATCAAAAGACCTCATGCAAGGTAAGGGTGTAAGCTCTACATATAAACTCATTCACTTTCCTCTCTATAGTCGATGTGGGACTCCAGGGCATCACACCCTAACTTCGTCCACCACCATATTGTGATTTTATTTTCTTTGATTAGTTGGGTGTGTGTGATGATTATTTTTGTGATGGGCATTATTTCTATGATTGCTCATCTGATTTTCAAAAAAAAAATTCCATAACTGCACCAAACAACATTAGCACCAATTTAGCGAGGAAAAAAAATTCACACCAAACATAAATTTTTAAATTTCCACTGAAATTTCTTTCCAATGTTTCCATTTCTATGAAATTTGCCACGTGACAGTTTTCTCTTTATGCAGAAAGAGTGTATACACAAACATGAATTTTTAGTCCGTCCAAGTTGCTCTTTCTATCACTTGGCTTTTTAGGCACTTGTTTGGATTAGTTAATCATTAGATTACATACATTACTTATTAGGCGGAGAGGGTCAGACTTTGGACTTTCTTATTCTTTCTTATTACTTAATTATAATTCAGCCCATATATTATAATAATAATAATAATTTAAATATATAAAAAAACACGACAACAACAACAACAACAGCAACAACCTAGATCAATGCCTGGTGGCCCCTTTCAAGTGCTAAAACACAAGGCTGGAACCCGGCCCTTGAGCACCTCTTGGAAGGAGCTTGGATTTGGCCAAAAATCTCTCTAATGCAGTCCCTTTTGAATCTTATTTTACGACCACAATTATAATGATTTTAAGGCTTTGGAAAGATTTTGATATAAAATTTTTACTACAGAACTAAAGAATCAAAATGCCCTCAAACTCTTGTGAAAGCATATTTTAGCATTGAAGTTATATATATAATGCAAATTCTCAAAATGCATATAAGATTTCTAGCAAAACATGGCAATTTAATTACCATTTAAAAATTTAATGAAAAACTTAAAATATTATTAGAAATCAAAATATTATGTTTCTTATATAAGTTAAATTGAAATGGAAAGAGTTTCCAAGAAATCTAATATATGATATTTGCCTTGATAAAGCTCAAGTAATTATTAAACTCTCAATTTTATAGTTTATAATAAAGAAAAACCCTACTTTGTAGGAAGCAAATATCTATTTGTAAGTGAAAATCTCTCTTTTAGGAAAGAATTATACCTTAAAAATAAAATAAAAATCTTCATGAATAGAATTCTCTCTAACTAACTTTGAAATCAACTACAAAATAAAAACTATTCTAGAAAATAACATTATTTTAATTAAGATCAACTACAAAGAATAAAAGTAAATTCTTCTACATGGAGAAAAGCACTTTGTCTTAGTAAATCTAAATTTATTCAATTCTTTATAGTTCAAATTTATAGAAAACTGCTTTTCAAAAAATAAATAGCTCAAGACTTGTCTTTTAGTAAATAGTTAGACCATAAATAAAAACAATCTTTCTTCTCATGAATAAAAACACTTCTCTATAAGGTAATTAGACCTTAAATAAAAACTATAATTAGACCTTAAATAAAGAATATCTTTCTCCTCATGAATAAAAACTATCTTTCTCCTCATGAATAAAAACACTTCTCAGGTAAGATAAATAAAATCCAAAATGAACTAAAGAAAGAATCATTTTGCTAAAAAAATGTTCTATTTAATGAGGCATGGTGTTCCTTGATAAGGTGGAAATCATTTATAATTTTTTTAAAAGTTAAGATTAGTGATTAATTAAGTGTATAAATAAATTTAATGTTATCTTTTTTATTTCATCACATAAAGTTACCGTCCTTCCCTCTTTTTTCCTTCCTACTGTATTCAGTTATGGAAAAACATAGCTTCCATTTTTTTTTTCTGCTTCATTTCATTGATTACCATTTCACATATAAGAATTCCATCTATTCTTATAAAATATAGCAGTACTATCACTACTATTCTCATATTAGAAATTTCTAAGAATGAAGCCACATGCTCCAAATCATTTAAAAATATAGGAGATTTTAGAATTTATTAGAAATAAAAATATAAGATTTTCTATATAGATTATAATGAAATGGAAAGAGTTTGTAAGAAATTTAATATATGATGCTTCACTTGATAAATCTAAAGTGATTACAGAATTCTCAATTTTTTAGTTTATAGCTAAAGAAAATCCCTACTTCGTAGGAAGCATATATCTGGTTGTGAATTATACATGAAAATAAATAAATAAATCCATGATTCAAACTCAGCACCATGAAACCAACACCCAGGACACCCTAAGCTTTTCTCTAAGAAGCTTGCTTTGGCCCCTCCATGGTGTGGCCATCCATTTCATTGTTTATGGCTCTTTTAACATGGTTTGACTCTTAAAAAATTAAAAATAAAAAAATTATTGATTTCAATAAAAACTTAAAATGAAAAAGGAAAGGAAAAGAAAAGAAAGGAAATGAAGAAAATGTGAACACATAAAGAACGCTTAATATTGATCGGCGAAGGGATTTTTATAATATTCAATCTTAACCCATCCCATTTGCACTTGGCCCAAATCTTATGATCCAAGAGAGGAAGAGGAGAAATCACATCTTCTTATTAGGGATATTGAAAGGAGTTGTAGGTTGAAAACTTGCAGAGACTTTAAGGTTTTGTTTGTGTAAGCGACGTCTTAGCGGAAAGGGGCTAAAATCCAACGCCTTCTTTTTCTTATTTGGTGTGGCGGCGAAAATGCAGGGAATTCCAAGATTTTACATTATTTTTCCTTGCTAGAGAAGTTCCAAAATTCTCATTTACTCTGTCGGGCACCAAAGCCGCAGAAGAGGAAACACAGGTTTTCTCTTCTATGGTTTTGCACAAACGTACCCTAAGGCCATGTTCGTGCATAGAAGTTTTTCATGGAAAGAGGAAGAGACAAGGCGTCTGAAAATCCAGCACCTTGTTGCATGCGTTTTGTACTCCCTCCGTTTGAGCCCACCTAGGGTGGTAGGAAATCGATTACGCATAAGAGGAAACAGACGGTTTTCTCTTCCGCGGCTTTTACCAAACAAACCCTAAGATAGGAATAAAGAAAAAAAATGACAAACCACTTTCTCTTTTATAATTTTTTTTTAAATTGCAATTTTGTTTAAAGTCTTTTTTCTCTTTGGCCCCCTTAAATAATTTTTTTGTTTCCACCCTTGCATATATGTAGATATATCCAAACAGTTTCAAAATCCAACTTTTATGGAAAGACATCTCGCATCGAATCTATACTTTTCTATGCTCACATCAAATAAACTCAACGATTTTGGTGAATCTCAAAGGAAGAAAGAGATGATAGATAAGTCGAATTCCAATCAATCTAAAAAATATGGATTACAAGATAGATATTAGAAATTTAATTATTTGGCCTTATCGCTGGTATGGATGATTGATGAATAGTTGTGGAAGTCCTTGTAACCATCCTTTCCAATTGTAGGACAATGAACTCCATTAGTAGAATATGAAGCTCCAAACTTCAGGTCACTAAAAGAATGTAAATTTTTTTTATCCCAAGTTATGAAAGTTAGATCATGATCCAACCTGATCTATATTTTCTATTTGCATATTCCAATAGCAAGTGGAGTAACTATTGAATTGTATATACAAATTCCCTGGCATAAAGATTAGAGATATACAAGAGGAAGACACCTAGAATTCATCTAAGCTCTAGAAGCTGAAAGAAGAGCTAATCATAGGAGTGGTTGGAGCGATGGAAAGATCGCCAGCCATGCCATCAAGGATTCTTTTAGGATGCAATGACAATAGGAGTCCATAGGAAGAACAAGATTTGAAGATTCCTCTCAATCTCGGGAAGAAATTGTGGTGAGAGATGTGAGAAAGTTTTAAGGGATGTAGATGGTATTTTAAATATAGAGTTTTTATATGGTTTAGACCTAATGGGGGATCTCTTTGACAGATGGTATTCTATCTGTCAAAGAGATCCCAGGACTACATTTTTGTAAACATCTAGATGAGCATCAATTAAGGTAAGTGTTAGTTGGATAGCCCATTAGTGTCCTCTCTCCTATTTGCATAGGCAGTCTTCTCTCCACTGTGTAAGTGGTCTCTTATCAATTAGGTTTTTAGGAACGTTTGTTTACATGTATAATAAAGTAAAGTAAAGTAAAGTAAAGTGAAAGAGAGGGAGAGTATAAAACAAATGGCTTTTTATATTGACTTGACCTTTTTTTGGTAAAGAAAACGTAGTTTTGACGTCATAACACCATTTCTTTTTTTATCCAAATGTGGTGGAGGTAGAACACGTCATATACGGGCTGAACTTGACTTTATTGCTGTGGCTACTAAACAATCATCGTCAAGGTCCAGCCATGTAGGCTGGAAGAAAAAGGGTCAGTGAGTTGCAGGGCGCCGTGAGCTTGCAGGGTTTAGTTAATCACAGGCAATTACATCTTACAAACTATGAAAGGCGGGACCCATTTATTTTCTTCCTGAGTTTTTGCCGCAATTTATGGGCTTTTCTTGGACACAGCTGTAAAACATTGGCAATTTCAATTGAGGGTGAATTTTTTGCTTTGACTGTTCCATTTCAAACAAGAATTCAACCATACTGTTCCATTTCAAACTGATTGTTTTTACTATTACTAGGTAGGGGATCAACCTCCCCTGCTTGATTGAGGCGCATAAGAGACAAACTCTGGATGGCCAGTGGGCAAGAACATCTAATTAGAGTGATTGGTGGAAGGTTCGTGCAATCCATGTCGAAGAAGATGTTTTTTGTCTAATGCAAAGAATCAATAATTTTGCAGATTGCATCATGTTGTAATTAGAAATTTCGATTGCTCCTTGGTGATTGTAACACAGATTATTGTTCCACTTCATTCTTTCTATTCTTGCTCCATTTGTTGAGTTTTGGGGATGATTTGTGGTTGTACAAGGAACAACTAAACAGCATTACTAGTTCGTGTATTTTATGTGATGAAGGTCTTTTCACTGTGAATTTGTACTTCGAAACAAGGACGCTCATAAGGAGTCCACATCCTTCAGACTCATGAGAAGTCCACGAGACTCTTGAATGGGCCTACTTATGAAAAATATAAATCACTTATAACTGAATCGGGATCCACTGAGAGTTTTCCCCACGGTGGCTGTAAAGAAAAACTCATAATAACACCCTATCTTGTCTTGGCCTTTTCGAGTTCCACTCAAATAGGAGTAGCGTGTATTGTGTTATAAGCCACATAGAAGTTAAAACATAGGTGAACAAGATTTTATGAAAATTTCAAGTGTTCCAAAGTAACGATTGCTACTTCTATCGGATAAAAAGTTGGTGATTATTAAAAAAAAGAGATTTTTATTTTGAGCTATTAATTTATATATATATATATATATATAAGGGTGACATTTATATACATCTATCCCTCACTATAGAGTGAAGACACTTTCCCTTTTTGCACATGAAGACAAGGAAGTGTACCTCACCCTATGTACTTAAAAAATCACTTTTGTACTTCAATTTTTCATTTATGGAAGCATTTCTCACCCTATGGTGAGGGATAGATGCACTTGAATATTTCTATATATATATAAATACTTTCATTAGTGGGAATCACGAGCGTTAAGAATTTCTTGGAGCTCTCCACTTATAAAGTACACACTCTCAACATTTATTTGTTAAGCATTTAAAATTAGACACGTTACAATAAGGAGGCCCAGTCCACACTTTTCCTTGTTTTCTGAAGCTCAATGAACTAAGATGGCCCATGGGATGTTTCTTATGTATGGGCCATGGTCTAAAACAACAATCATGGATCAAATTATGGCCAGTTTTACCATTTGCTGCTTTTATAGGCACAACCATTCAATTAAAATTGGTTTGAAAAATTCAGGGCCACAGCAAGTTTTCACATCACTAATAAGGATATCAAAGGTACCCGAAGTACCTGAGGAACACACAGAAACAACTCCAAAAATTGAAATGTAACTTGGTCTTTTATCTGACAATGTTGGATTTGATATTAACTAGTGGGAGGGAGGTGCGTTGCACGTAGTTGTTACTGAAAGTATTTACATTATAGTTACATGTTTACAGAGATGAAAAATGATAAATATACAATTATCTAATTGCTAGTGTGCATATTTTGATTTCATTAACAAAGAAAATAGAAGTTTCAACCTACTATAATGAAATAAAAAAAGTATTTATAATAACACTTTATAGATACTAATACATGCTTACATTTTAAGTTCAGAGTATAAGAAAGTAGAAAACATTTGTTTTGATTGAAAGATTTACAATAACATTTTACATAATACTAACATATACTTACATTCTATGTCTTGTCAGTGCAAGCTTTGAGCGATCGACGAGTGGATCTTTTTCTTTCGGAGTAGGTGTTTTAATTTTGTTGCAAATGTGGGATCTTTTAACTTGTAGATCGATTTTGGACCTGTAGATCATGCATATTAGTATAACAATAGGACAAGAAATGAAATAAGAAGGGATTCTATGAAAGACCATAATGTTGTCAGTTTAATATGCCTCTCAAAATCTAGATTATGCTAAAGTATATAATGGGTATGCAACACACCTAAATCAACTAAGTTTACATAAGTTCATCTTTTTGTGAGTAAAGATAACATGAAAAGTATATCAGAAACCCATTTTTATATAGGTAGACAGCATCATAAAATTATGGAGATTTGACATTTTAATGCCCCTTAGACATGAAATCCCCAATTTCATAACTAAACTTCACTAAATGTTACCAGAGTCGTTTGACTCTAGTACACTTTTTTTTAAAACTTTTTTGCCTTTGATCCTATGATATCATGGGTTTTTAAAAACCCATAAAATCCTATGATCCAAGTAGGTTTTCAACTTTTAACATTTAGATCCCATGATATCATGGGTTTTTCAACTCCCATGATATCATGGGATAAGAGCAAAGAGTTTAAAAAAAAAGAGTTGACATTTATTAAAGTTTAGTCATGAAATCGGGGATTCCCTATGTAGTCCTTGATGTAGCTGTAATTCATCGCTGACTTGAGATTCCCTATGAGCACCATTCTATTGCTATTTCAGCACCTCTTCTTTGATCAACATCTAAGTAATTTGGTCATCTGAATCATCCAGAACCTGGATGAGCAGATTTGACCTTGGGCCCATCCAAATTACATGTCGCAGCAATTGATTCCTAATACATCTGTTTGATAAATTAAAAATCAAATACTAAAAACCACAATATATTTAAAAGAAGAAAGGAAAATCGGTAGAAAAGCAAACACAATGTATATACATATTTGCTGATAAACCCGAAAAACCCTAAATTTATATAAAATGCAAATCAAACAAAAAGCAAATGAGGGTTTTTCTTTAACTTATATTTTTTTCACATGAATGGAAGAATATCAAATATCTACAAAATGCATAACAGAAAATCAATAACCAAATGCATGTCAAAAAGACAAAAACACATCCACTAACCTAATCCAGGGAGGAGCTTCAATTTTATTTTGCAAGCTGGGGGGAGGAAGGGGATAATCTTCTTACGTTGAAGAACAACTTCAAAAGATGGCAGAAATAATCTTCTTAAGCCCAAGAAAACTTGAAAGAGCTCTCAGTCGTCTTCCTTCTTCTTCCTGGCAAGAATGAAAATGGGTTGCGTGGGCCCCACACTTCTTAAGCTCAAGAAAACTTCAAAGAGCTCTCAGACGTCTTCCTTCTTTTTCTTGGCCAGAATGAAAATGGTTTGCATGTCGTGGGCCCTACAAGATTGTATCTTACATGGACATATTACATCTAAGTGGATGCCACATATTGAAAGTTGAAACAAATTGTCTTGTACATGCAGATAGTCTACAAAACTCAAGTAAATGAATGCCAGTAGATGAGTTTAAAGGAACCAGGAAGAAAAAAATGAGAGCAGCTGTCTCTTTTTAATTATGGTATAGAGATAATAGATAAAATATAATATAATATGTGTAGAAAAGAACAAACTAAAGGGTCGACGACAGCTCCTTGTAGCTGGCACAAAATGGAGAACAGGCCACAGCATACGGACATCCACATGAAAGTTAAGATGTCGTAGAAGTGCGTTGCTTTATATGGGGCTCACCTGTTCATTGACCTCAGCAATTTATATCACACACCACAAGATAAATCAATTATAGCTCGTCCTTTCTTTACTTCAATCATGGCAATACTGACTCGTTAGATTGAATAATGCCTCAAAAAATAAGATTAAATATTGATCTTAAGTTATATATTATATATCAATCCAACGGTATAAAACTTCGATGAAGTGAATCCTAGATGAGTGAATACTCAGATGAAGATCTATGGTATGAATAGTTCAGATCAAGTGTAAATAGGCTCATTTGTGTGAGATTATAATTCATCCACATTGAAAGTCATGTTTCTTAGGCAATTCGAATTCTATAAAAGCCGCCCCTTGTGTGAATTTCCTAAATCCCCCTTTCGGGGAGAATTCAAAAATTCCTTCTTAAAATGCAAAGAGGTTTACAATTTAAAAAATTCTACATATCATTTGAGACTTCTTAGATAACTGAATTTTGGAGTTGTGACACAGATGCTTGCCATTTGGAAATGCGAGGGGCAAGTCCATCATGTCCATTTCAAATTTGGAGAGCTCATCACATGAATTCTTAGTATTTTAATAAAGATACATTACCTGAGAGTTCATGTTGGCCTCTCTTTATTCTTTGGTTGGGTTCAGATTAATATTTTCTCTAAGTTATAAATAGCTAATACCAATTGAAGCCACGTTTGCTTTTCAACATGTCAACTAGACTCCCTCTAACCTTATCCAATCATAGCACTCTAATATACCTATCCCATCTGAGCTGAATCTGGTAATTCAGGGCTGAGTTCGACCCTTTATAGTGAAGCCATTGCCTCCCGATCAAGTATCCAAGACAGATATTGTAACAGGCCCAGGTCGGATACAGGTGGGTGCCATGCCACCGTCCCGAATCATGACCTTCCTTTTTTTAACGTTTTTAGGTCATGGCTCTTCATACTTCAATTGCAACAAGTACCACACGGTTTTGGAACATAGCGGATCCACTATGAGATCTACTTACTCAACGGTTCTGATTCTTACACGTGGCATGCTCTTTCATCAAGGTGCGGTTGTCCGTAGGTTCAGTGGAATTATGAAAATCAATGACTTTTAACTTGTCAGAATTCTGAAGGGGGGAAGAAATATGACAATTGACATTTCTCTGGTACGCGGAAGCAGTATTGAATGGATATCATACGAGTCCTTTCTCTACCCTTTGTTTGGGAAGGGGGTAAAATGGGGGGAAGGAAGAAAAGAAGGGGAAAATAGAGGGAAAGTGGAAATGGGGGCTGTTTGGGAAGGGAGGAGGAAAAATGAGGGAGGGAAATTAGGGGGTAAAATTTTGAAAATTTTCCCTTCTAATTTTCCCTTCAAAATTGGGGGGAAAGAATGAGGAGGAGAGGGGATTTTCCTTCCCTCCCCTACTACACAAACAAAAGAACGGAAATTTTTTTTTCCCTCCCCGCCCCTCCCCTTCATTTTCCTTCCCCCTCATATTTCCCCTCCCCTCCCCTCCCCCCTTCCCAAACATAGGGTAAATTCAAAGAGGAGATCTATCAGGTGGCAATAAAATCTTTTGAAATTGTTCATTGATTTTTCAGAAAGTCATTGAAAACTCACATTTATTATTCCCCTGGCTTCAAGTCATCGACCATCTTTATTTTACAGAATTATTAGATCCAATCCCCTCTCATCGGATTTAAAAATATTTATTATTATTATTATTATTATTTTGTGAATTTATGCATCATTTTTTTAAGATGATTTAACAAAAAAAAAAAAAAACACTTAATGCACACATGTAACGTAATCAAACACTTTAGATGGTGGTGCATCCATTAAAGCAATTGGATCGAATTTTCTTCTTTTTTTTTTTTTAACCTATTTGACACATTGTTGGCACCGACCTTATTTACACTGCATAAGGTCGGTGCCGACCTTGTACGCAAATCCTATTAGGGTTCGAAACCTATTTCTTTTCATTCTTTTCTTCTCTATTCCAATATACCATCAAGACCGACCTTTGATGAGTGCTCTTGCGTGGTAGCGGCTATTTCCACTTGCATCAGGCTTCAAACTTCTTCCTCAACTGCATCTCTCTGCTCTTGATTGGTTTTTCCATCATCTTTTTTTTCCATCTTGACTACAGAGGTATCTATCCTATTCCATTTTTTAATATTTGTCTATGTTATTGTATTTCATTCCTTTTGGTTCTTCCGCCATCCCGCATATGCTATCAAAGTGCATGGTACATGGGCTTCAACGTCGTTATACGATTTGTAGATTGTTCATTTGAATGGACTAGGGTTTGTAGGATTTCGAATTTGGGGTTTTCTGAGTTGAGATGGACAATGGTTCCGGAGCAATTACCATCTTTGGCAGTTTGAATGAATTTCTTCTCCTTGCTCGTTTTTCTTGTTTTGTAAAATGGATTGAGTTGATTTTGGTCTCAAAGCTTTAAGATAACAGCTTCATTTTGTTTTTTGGTGTTCAGTTGGATCTGTAATTAAATTCAGATTATTGTTTAATTAGTTTCCTTTTATTTGATTAGTCTTTTTGTCTGTTGCCAAAACCTGCCCCATTGATGCAGCTCAAATGCATGAGATTCATATGGAAAACATGTCCTAGTCAAGTGACAAAAACTATGCCATTTCGTGTTAAAAAAATGGTCACTAGTTTCTTTATAAAACCACATTTTAGTTGAACCAGGTCTGAAACTGTTATCAAGGAACTACCGTGGGATCGACAATGAAACTCTTTTTAATCTGACTATTTATCAAAAGAATTGGTTCATATACAAAGATGAAGGTTATAAAATAAAAATGCTATGATAATTTAACTAGAATGATATTGGTCTCATAATTTAATAGCAAAGAGAAATTCGTGCCGAGCATGGGCAAGCAACCAACTAAATTTGTAATACGAAAAATGTAAAGAGAGTAAAAATTGGAGATGCACCAATTTTTTAGTGCATATTTTTTCATACAATGCAATTAATAAGTAAAATTAACAATATTAACAAATGTAGTTGGCTGCAAATAACCGATAATATCTCCTATACTTCCTTGCAAAATCAATAATTTACCCTTTATGAACTTTAACTATTGTGGTGTTAGACAAAGCTGTTTATCTCTTACTTCAAGTGGGCATAATCTATTTCTAATATTGGATTGTTATGAAATGTACTTTTTTTAGTGTTCACTATTCTATATAAGCATGAAAATTTTTAGTGTTCATTATTTCCATCTTGTGAACTTTTTTTATGTATGCTTGCCTTTATTACATTCAATCATATCATGTCTAATTTGGACATACACAGATGTCTAAAGAGAATACAAGTAAGGACGAATTGCCCTGCAACAAGGCTAGTACCTCAAATGCATAACTAACCCGACTTTTGTGTGAGCAAGAGCACCACATTTCCGCCGCTGTCTCAAGCAGTTTGGTACTCTCTCTTCCACACAGCCACTAATTAATTGAACTTCCTTTCAATCTATGACTAACGTTATTCAAACTGTTATTTGTCGTAGGAGTGGTTATGTTTGAGTGTTTTATCCTAACCTCCCTCCACTCCCGGTCTTGCCACATGACTTGCAGTGAACCTCCCCATACATTTGTTGTGCTATATGTGTTATGGGATATTGATCCTAATGTAAATTGTAATTGAAGTAGTTATGTTGTGGATGTTGTCAATTTGTAACTTTAAACTTAGGAGATGTGCTTTCAATTTAAGTAAATGTATATGGGATAGTGATGGGTTGATTGAATGTTAATTGAATACATGAAATATTTTTGTTTGTATTTAAATTCATAAATGTTGTATTTGAAGCATATAGGGGGCTTTTGATATGTATCGGTCCCCTTCCTTAGGATTTTTTTTCTTCCAAATTTATATAGCGTCATCATCGATGCTGTATCACTTATTTTAGACTGCTAAGGTCATTACCTACCCTGACTTAAATTTTTTTTGCAGAGAATGCCTATAAAAAGTTATAACTTTTGGTAAAAAAAAAATAAGAAACATGTGTCAGTGATGACCTTATTTTACACTGCTAAGGTCATCACCGATCCCGACTTATTGTTTTTTCCCGAAAATGCTTGGAAAAGTTACAATTTTTTGTAAAAAAAAAAAAAAAAATAGGAAGCCTACGTCGGTGGTGACCTTATTTACAATGCTAGGGTCATCACCGACCTTGACTTAAATCTTTTTTTTCCAAGAACGCCTGGAAAAGTTACAACTTTTAATATAAATAAGGTTGGCGCTGACGATGTACCAATAGGTAAAGAAAAAATGAAAACTCGGCCCAATTGCTCTAATTGGTGCACCACCATCTATAGTGTTTGATGATCGCGTTAAACGTGCACATTAAGTGTTTTTTTCCAGTTAAATTCTCTTCTTCTTTTTTAAAGTTTGATTCCTAATTTCACTTTCAATTTCAATTTTGATTTGGACCATTTTCTAACATTGACCTCCTACTAATATCAGTCATTAATCATCTACTAATATCTCCTATTAATATTAGACCTACTAATATTAGCTATTAATAGCAAACATATTGTTTCAACTTGTGGAGGTTCTTTCTAATTAAATCATAAAACGCCTATAAAATAGGGAATATAAATGCCTTTCCCACGATTTTCTCTCATTAACTCAAATCCCTTCACAACTTTCATTTCATTAACTTAAATCATAAACTCCTACAAATTAGGGATGATAAATGCCCCTCCCATGATTTTCTCTAATCAACTCAAATCATCAATGTCCAATTTATTGGGATAATAAGCCAGAGGTCTCTTATCACGGTCTTGTAGAGCCTTCAGTCCACCAACTTTTTCTCTAAGGCCCGTAGTTTATACAGCTAGACATATTTTGGCTAGAGGTCCATATCATACATTGTCATGACTGATTTTCCCTTTCAATTGATTAGGCACAAAAATCTGAATTTTAAATTTTCAAATCTTCCATTCCCCCTTGGTTATTTCTGTGCACAAAATTCAACACCACTGTCCTTCTGTGATCGTCTTCTTTGGTTCGATCTTAAACAACAACTATATTGGGTTGCTGGAGAGGATATCCTCTTATTTGACAGAACGTTCCTCTTCCGATTCAAAATGCTCTGCATACGGGTCAGATCAACCCAAACTGTACCCTTACTTGGCTTGGCCTGATACCCATCGTCTTTTTTTTTTTAAAGAACTAGTAGTTCTCTGGTGGGACGGTTGCGCCGACTGACCGACGACGATGGTGACAGCACACCACCGACACCCAATGGGTTGCCTTCTTCCTTGATTGTCTTCAATCACAGGCCTTCGATCACGATCCTCCTACAGTGGCCCACCTCGAGATCAAGATTGTTTCTTTGATTTTTCATCACCAAGTGGCCCACTTCGAGATCTATGGATTGCAACAAAATCTTAACCGGATTCTCCCCTCAGATCAAAACTATCTTATCCACAGAGACGTCTTCTCCAGTCCATAGTCCATAACCACTACGCAGACTGGTTTATGAAATTTATTTGAGTTTTTGTTAGATTTACCTAAGTGTTTATCAAATTTTTCTGAGTTTTTGACAAATTTATAAGTTTCTGTCAAATTTATCAGAGTTTTTGATTTTTTTTGTCAAATTTATTTGAGTTTTGTGTAAATTTATCTGAGTTCTGAAACAAATTTATCTGGGTTCTTGATAAATCTATTTGAGTTTTGGGCTAATTTATCTTAGTTCTGGAATAAATTTATTTGAGTTTTGGACAAATCTATCTGAGTTTTTGGCAAATTTATTTGAGTTATTGAAAAATATAGTTTAGTTTCTGAAAAATTTATCTCCATTTTGAAATTTTTAACTAAGTTTTTGAACGAATCTTTCTGTATTTTTGGCAAATTTATTTGTAATTTTTTAGATTTATTTGTATTTTTGAATTTTATTTGTGTCTTTTGAAATTTATTTTTATCTTTTTAAATAAATTTAATTTAGTTTTGACAAAAAATACTTGAGTTTTTGGCAAATTTTTCTGAAATTTAGAAAATTGGTTTATCTTAGTTTTGGAAAATGTATTTACGTTTTTTAATTGGAATTTATTCCATTTTTTGAAATTTATTTGTGTTCTTTTTAATTTATTTGTGTTTTTTGAAATTTGTTTGTGTTTTTTTTAAATTTAATTAAAAACCTACTTAATGGGATTTCATTAATCGTGGCTAATAAAATGATAGTTGACCTTTGTTAATGGCATATCCTACTAATCATGAGATATGATTTTGAGGAAAGGGTAAATTAAGCATTTTAGGTCTTCAAATTTGAAAAAAAGACCTATCACAATACGAAAAAAGACTGTGAATCTAAGGCAATAAAGTAAAATGTTTAGGGACCTATTGCCGAATGCCCCTATTTTTTATTCAACATATCTTCTCCAAGATCTTCTCACTTTCCATTTCTCGAACAAATATCCCTTTTATTATCTCACTTAAACCTCATCTTATCTTACATCCAAAAGGAACTCAAATTTTAAAATATATAAAATCTCAATATTTAAAATCAATAATTGTATTTTTTTATTTTAGATTTTTTTTATTCTCATTAATCAGTATTTCAAAAAAGCATCCCAAATTAAATATATTTTTATTTTTGCTGGTTTTATAGTGAGCCAAACTCTCATTCGAGCAAAATCTGAAGGTCATATTCATTTCGAGGGCTCGAATTTCCAATAAGCAAGTGGTAGGCCAGACAATGAACTTACTCAGAGGCTCTCCCCTATTGGCCACCGAGAGCCATCCTCCATTGTCCTGACATTATCAGTTGAGATTATTGGCCCCCTCCAATAATGAAGTCCTGGGTTCTTCATGAACTAGTGGTCTATAATGTGCTCATGGCCCGGCCAACCCGAGCCCAAACAGACCGTTTTGGGCCGGGCATGGATGTGCCTCAAGCCAGACTGACCCAACCCATGAGTACCCCCAGTCCATATGAATCTTACGACTTCGAAAGGATTTGATATTCTGAGACGCGGCTCAATTTATCCTATCCGTTCTTCTTCTGTAGGCAACAACAGGAGAGAGAAGAGAGAGGAGGATTTGTATTTTTTTCATGGCGACCATCTCTCTAGGGTTTTCTTCTTCGGTGTTCAAGAACCACCAGCTGCAGCAGCAGCAGGCGGTTTTCACCAAGTCCCCAACCCTAGGCCCAGGTCATCCTAACCTACGCAGGACGAGAATATCGTGCGCGGCAGCGAAGAGAGAGCCACGAGGCATCACGAAGCCAAGGCCCATCTCGATTGAAATGCAAGAGCTTCTTGGCGTCGCAGAGATCCCTCGAACCCAAGCCCTCAAGCAGATTTGGGCTTACATCAAGCAGCACAATCTTCAGGTCTCTCTCTTTCTATTTCTAAAGATGTTTTTTTTTTCCCCACTGTGATCTTTCTTCTTTCTTTAAGAAGAAGAACAGGTGAAATGGGTTGTATTTTCTTCTGGATTTTCTTGTTTGGAGGTGTTTCTTTTGTTTTTCCTCTCAGGAATTAGGGAAAGAAGGAAAGCTAGACTTGTAAGTACGTTTATTTCCAAAACACTGTATTTGGAGCAGGGCGGGAGATAGATATTGTGTCATGTGGATTCTGCCCGACCTTAACTGTTCTAGTATTGATTTTAGTGGCAGTAAATGTTGTTTCCCACTGTCCAAGTTGACTTGATTTGATAGAAAAGATTAGGTTTTGATTTGTGTTACAAGTCTTTTTCAGAGGAGTTGGCTTAGTTATTAGATTTTGAGATTTGTGTTATCTGTTTCTATCTTTTTCTTTTTTTTTAAATACGGATCTTTATTTAAACTTTGCTTTGCTGCCCACGTTCTGTGTTAGACACCATCTAGATTTACCTGGTGCACGTGTGTTGTGGGGTTGTGCGTGCCCCGGGGATTAGTCCTATTGGGTCAAGTAGCATGGGAATATACTCGCGGTATGATAAATACCGATGAGAGAATGATATTTAAGAAGGATACAAAATGTAGCTTTAGGTTTGAAAGAAATGATCTTCTGTATCGAGTTAATGGGCCTTGGTTTGCTTTTTAATCTGTTGGTTATCTTTGGCTTAGGATCAATAAGAATGGAGAAACATAATTCATGCTGGGGACCCTAACTACCTAACATGTAGTTAGGACAAGGCTTTGATGATGGTCCTGTTTGGATGTACCGCACACTGCATGTCCTACCATGTCTAGGCATCTTGATGGTTAAGAGCTGCATTAATGAAACAGTTAGATATGATGGAATCTCAATTCTTTAATTTCTAGGGAGAGGATCAATTGAGTGGTGGCCATCTTTAAAGTCATAGATCACTTGAAAAACAGAGATGTTTTGTGGGTGTAAGCATTCTTTGAAGATCTTTCTGAGTTGTGATGTACCATGTATCTATTTTACCCAACCGTTGAAATTTGTTGATAATGAAATAGAGCCTGTTGAAGGGCACTGTTATGAAGTGTGACACTCAAGATAAATTTGAAAGTCAAACCTCAATTCAAATCTGTAAGATGAGGAAAGAGAGATGTTTTTGTTGTACCAATGTTGATAGTTTCATCTATAGAAATTAGTTCATGCTCATTGGACATGTTGCTATGATGTTTGGCCTATATCAGTTGCATGTAATTGTTCATTTCATTTAACGGTGTCATATTTTCAACTGCTGCATGCCAGTGAATGCTGCATGTAGCTGACAATATGTATGTCAGTGTTATCATCACCATCACATCATTAAAGCCTTTTCCCATCTGTTTGGGGACGGCTTTGGAAGTTTTAGTTTTAGACTCAACCCCATTTCAAGCCATGTCCTTTGCCTCTGCACAAGCACAACCTGTCATGTATCTCTCTGACTACGCTCTATCTAATTCTTTATTTTTCTCCCTATCTCCTAGTTCATTGAACTTAAAATACTTAAAATCTTTATACTGACCTATTTCTTGTCTTTTATGTACATGCCCAGACTATCTCAAATGATATTCCTTGATTTTTCTCTTCCATTTTTTCTTATATGTACTCATTCCTAAATGCTAATTATAGTCCCTTGTTATTCCATATCCATTTTAACTTTCATTGTTGGACGAGGCTATCTTAGAAAAAAAAAATAGATAGCTTCTTTTCTTTGTTTCCCAATGTTCATCTCCAAGTAATTTTTGTCTTATAAAAATGCCCCATGAATCAAAGTGGCACTCCGCACTTCATTTCAATTTTCTCAAACTCAGATTTCCTTACTCTTAAATCCACAAAACTTGTGTTTCATATTGTCTCATTGTTATTGCCAATGTAGTAATATGTTCAATCCAATTAACATAAAGTCTCTTTTCTCCAGAGCTTAAGGTTGGTATTAGGCTTTTTTTTTTTGAATGGTTAATTTCATTAAAGCAAACAGTACAAGAGACTTGTATCGAAAAGAGAACAACAGCATTGGATCCCCTAAAAACAGGGACCAAAGGGACGAGCCCTAGACACATGGGTACAGGTACCCCTAAACGGAGCTACATCATAGCCACTTCCTTCCAATTGTACAACATTTGGTCTACAGAAATATCTCTGAAGATAGGATATATTAACACCCATTAAGCCACAAAAAAATTGATCTTTCCACAAATCGACTCTCCATTTGTTGCGGTTCCTTTGAAGCATCTAGCATTCCTCTCCTTCCATGTATGCCAAATCTCTGCAAGAAAGGTGAGCTTAAACATCTCCTTCCCCTTATGTGTTCCAACGGGAGATTCTGGGCCACGAACAAGTCTTGACTTTCAAACAACATACAACATAAAATTTTATGTTGGATTTTTTTACGTTAAGTTTTCATAATCAAGCAAATAAATAAGGGCTCAAAGCAGTTTCCAGCTGAAGCCCCAATGCCAGCTGGAACTCAAACTTCTCTCCACACACAATTCCTTAACTTTTTACTGGCCATTCATACATATCTTATAATCCCTACATGTCCACTGTGGATGCATTTTCTCTTTAGTATTTACCAAATTAAATACCTTTTCACTCTATCTTAGGCTTAAATCAACAAAATAAATAATTTTTTTTTTTTGTCATTGAACTTTTCATGGGTTGTTCCAATAGAATATGGCTTCTGTTAAAGATTTTATCTGACATATGTTGGTTATGTGAAATTAAGTTCTTTTCCTAAGGCCTATTTGTTTGCAAATATTCTAAGAATTCCTGTTGGAGAGACTTACAAATTCCCCAAATGCTGTCTCCCAAATGCTCAAGTACAATGCATCAGTCAGGAAGTTGGGATTTGGAGAATCTCAAAGGCCAAAAGTGACATTTCAAAGGCTGGATTTTTTAAATTCCACTAATCAAATAGAAAATTCCAAATGCTTGATAGACAGCAATTGATGTTATTGCCAGAAATCCTCCAAACAAATATTCCCCTTGGCTTGTTCTATTACTCTCTTCCAAGCTATGAGTGTATGGCTAATAAGGTTTTTTTTTTGATAGCTCAATAGCTTGCACTATCCTGAATATATCATTTATTCTTATAGAAAGAAACCCTGAACCTATCAATTCATCGAACAAGTTTCTTGTACTTTGTAATTGTGTTAAACAATATTGTTAATGAGCAAACTGAAATATTTTCCTCATTCTTCGGGTATTATTTTTTTTGATCCATTATTCGGGCATTTTTTCTTGTACTCAGCTTCCCTCGAGTTGAGTCGAGTCGGCCGACTCATATGTGACTCAGCTGAGTTGGAATAAGTTATCGTAGGCCCCAATCAACCTTGCAAAGAAGTGACTTGGCTGGTTCACAATGGATCTCGGTCAAGTCCAATGGGACTCAGCTGATTTGATTTTAGAAAGGGGGATCAGAGTTCAGACCCCCACTTGATTCAGTTGGACCAAGTCAAAGTCGAGTCTGCCAAGTTGACTCAAACTCGGCCATGATTTAAAACCATGAAAAAGAAAGCCCACATTATATATAGGTTTACTGTTTATTACTCTATTCATGCGCTTAACTTTATGGCTCAGAAGTTTGATAGCGCAATCATTTGCTCAGTTTTGGCTCTCTTCTTAGATAGCATCTGACATTGCCGCCAGAACTTCCTGCTAACAAACTTACCTTAGGCTTGTTCCATCACTAATGAGAACAAGGGAGAGGTTGGAGGTTGAGGCTTTTTTTTTTTTTGCTTGCTTGTCCTAGTGGCAAAGGGGGACTCCTAGTGGCCAAGGCATCCCTCTCTGCTCTCAGGGGTGAGGTGGGTCTGGTACTAATAATGATCATACAGTTATTTTAGTACATGGTTTGCTGTTATTTCGAACCATGGAAGGAGATGTCTGCAATGTAAGCTGATAACCTTTCATTTGGCACAACTTAAAAGTGGACACCTCCCCGGTAATTTTGAAAAAGAATTTGATGTTTGTTGGAGAGCAATCTGGACTTTCCGGTATTGGTGCAACAAGTTGCATTATATGGGCTTTTGGGTGGCCAGTAGGTATTGCTGGTTCAAATTGTGCAAGGAAATTATGGTTATATAAGAGAGGTTAGTAGCTAGAAAGAATGCAGTTTTAAAGGCCTTGCTTCCCATTTGAGTGCAGACCTTCAAGCATTTGGTAAAGGTAGCAAATGCAGAGGCATATTCACCAGTGAAGTCCAGGTTCATAGGAATGTTCGGCTATTTTGGAAATATAATGGCTTAGGGGTTGTTTTCTGCTACCTTCATCATGGTTTAGATGACTTTGTGCTTTATCTGATAATGCATTTTTCCTTGGAAATCCCATCTAGCTCTCAAAAGGGGGAAAAAAAAACTCCTTATGATTTCAAGACCTTTGTTTTCCTATGAAGTCACTTGGAAGCCTTACTAATGGGAACAAGAGCCAGAGAGGTTCATAAGAGGAAGGAACTCTTTTTGATGAGTCAGTTGTTTTGCAGAGATATTGAGATTGGGGGAAGAAACATGTAATGTCATAATGGTTTTGTGCCTGGTCCCCCGCTGAGGTCTTTGACCCAACTGGACTAATTCCCCGGGTGGGCGCCACTAAACCCATGAGGGCAAATCTGGTGTGGGTTTTGAGCACAAGACGTGGGGAACCATGCCTTATGCTCCCCTTGTTTTGCAAGTTTGACATTGTTTTTTCTGATTTGTCCATGCGAGCTATATTTTATGTTTGAATTCATACAATGCAACATCATTTTGGCCGTTATGTATCTATAGATTCAAAATAGAGTTCCTTTTTTTGGTCATTCTACATATGTTTGGACGGACTCCTTTATTTGTAGTGGTTCTTAATATTATTCTTTGAAGTATGCATGTAACGATTAGGTTGGGTTTTTGCCTCTCTCTCTCTATATATATATATATTTATATATAATCTGATTACTGGTTAGTTAGGTTGTTCGATATTCCTGAAAATTGAGTACCCCAAGCAGTGATACTTTTTTCTTTTGGTTCAAATTTGCAGGACCCTGAAAACAAGAAAATCATTGTATGTGACGAGAAGCTGAAGAAGATTTTTGCAGGGAAAGACCGTGTCGGGTTTCTTGAGGTTTCAGGGTTGATTAATCCTCACTTTTTGTGAAGTTGCATCCTCTAAGATCATGATTAAAAAGTTGAAAATTTTCGTAGAAGCTTACATCGGTTAGTGTTCGGGTTGATTTAGATTAGTAGAATTATGCAAAAACTGCTGCTTTACATCACTATTAAGTAGAGATCTAGAACTGCTTGCTTCAATGGTTACAGCAACTTAATATTTCTTAAGCTATGCCATTTGGGTTCCTTGCTCTTTCTGTGGTGCCTTTTTTGATTTTATGCTTTTTTGAACTCAAGCTTCTGGAGAAGAGGTATTGATCAAGGTCAAACCTGTGCAATTATTTTGTGCAAATGATTCTTATGCTTTTCCCGGGTTGCATTCGATATCTTTGCTTTGTTATGTTTCTTTTTGCTGAATATTATGTTTTTATTCTTTCTCTTTTTTTTTCTTATAAAATATTATAGATGTTTGCCATTCATTTTCTTTATAAAAAGAAAATGATAGTAGAAAGCCAACTGCATGTGTGATCTTCATTGAGGGTGCATGCAGGGGTCATTGGTCAATCAAAATCCCTTATCTCACCTACCCCTTTGTATTGGTCTATTCACAGTTGATTTAGATCACCCGGTCCATGTCTATATTGTACATCTTTGGGGCCCTCAAACCAATTTCTTGCTTGTCTGATGATGGTACATGTTGGATGATTATTCAAATCTGTCAAAGCAAGTACTGTCACGTATTGGTTGTTGGCCCCTGGACAGAGTGGAGTTTGTGGATCAATAATCCATTAGCCAGCCATGGTCAGTTATTTGATATATTACTCAGCACTCCCAAATTTGGCAATCGTCCAATTTTTGCTTACCCTTAAATGATCGGATGAATCATGCAAAATATATCTATGCGATCACTTTTTCTACATGCTAAGAATTGTACAGCTTTAAGGCCTTTCAAACAGTGGCCACACTGATAAGATGATCTCTTCCTGCCGGAAGATGGTTCTCATATTTTTGCACATATTATGAGTTGCATGCATTTGGCCCCTACAGGTCACACCGCGATTTGGTTCAGTATGTCCAGCACAACCCATTATTTATGATATTAGTTGAAAAAGAGATCAGGCTTAGGCCAGACTTATGGGAAATAGTTGTATTTGCCTTTTGTGACCTTGAACAGAAGACCCAGGTATTCAATTTTGTTTTATTGTTTATGTAATTGTATCAGTTTGAGTTATACGAGGGGTGTTGGTTGGTCTGGACCAGTGTGAACTGGATCGAAGGTTGACCTAGACTGAAAAAAAGAAGAAAGATACCGAACAGGTCAACAATTCAAGCCCAAGTCTCACCAGTACCCTCATACTGGGGGTGTGATTGGTGCAGCGTGTACTGGTGTGTACTGAGGATCTGACTCAAAAGCATTGTTATGCCCAAGGACTCATGTTTTGATCAGTCATTAGCGAACCATGCAGTGTGGCCCAACCTATCCCACTGAAGGTCACATTTATTTGTTTATAAATAGTTGTGTGTGAAAGTTCACTGTAAAAGGTTATTGCACGCCAGTTTGAGTTCATTGGGTTCTGCAAATACCATGTCCAACTCATGGGGTCGTTTGGATGTGGTGAAAGCGGGCATTCCCTGTAATAAGGGGGAAGAAACTAAAGAGAAGCATGGAGGTGGACAATACCCGAGACCGTTTGGATGTGGAGAAGAGTGGCCTGGAGAGTTTCCGATGCTACACGAGGTATTTCCAAATGGAAAACACAATCCTTGCCCATTGAAACCCAAATCACCTCCAATCTTGCTCCTGTTTGGAACAACTGTGGTTTATAATGACTGAAAATGTACAGCCCACCTGATTGGCTTGCTGACCCCATCTTTTAGATGTTTGAATCCACGCAAATAAAATAGAAATAAAAATGACGAAAAATATTTTAATTTGTGTTTAGGTTAACTCATTTTATGCAGGTCAGGTTCGGGTTGGGCCCATACTTTACTTCACCCATCAAGTTGGACTTTACCATATGGATGGCGATGGGGCGGATCGGGGTCGGGGATACCCCAATTTCATACCCACCCTGACTCACTCCTATTATATGTTTTATTAAAATCTTTCAATTAAGAGTGAAATTGTACATAAAGTAATTGTACTCTTTTTAGAAAAAAAAACCGATTTACCCTGAAATTCAAGAGACGAATTTTCCTAAATATTCCTTGCTCACTTGTTTGTTCTTGGGCTTTCATATGGAACCTAACTTTGACACCTTTCTTTTTTAGCCACCTTTTATTCCGAATGGATGGACGTAGGTGTTGTGTTTGGAGTCAATTCCAAGCGTCTAGTCCTTCATCTGCCTATAAGTCTAACAATTTTATACTAAAAGGAAAATTGACTCTTGATCCAACTAACCATTTATATAGGTAAAATTTTGACATATCTGGTGTAATTTTGGAAGTCGTATATGTAAATGATGGTTCAAATGGATAATAAATCTGACTCACTGTAAATGAATATATATATATATATATATATATGTATGTATGTCCAAAGGATCGTGCTCAGCTGGTCCCTAGGATTAACTGGTGTAATTTTGGAAGTCGTATATGTAAATGATGGTTCAAATGGATAATAAATTTGACTCACTGTAAATGAATATATATATATATATATATGTATGTATGTCTAAAGGATCGTGCTCAGCTGGTCCTTAGGATTAATATCCGACGCTGCCCCGTGGCTGCGCTGCATGTCGGAAGACAGTTATTTTTTTCGTAAAGAGTCCGGGACCCATGCCCTATGGGGCCCACCTGAAGAATCACCCTGAGACGGGGCTGTGGATCCAAAGATCTGGTGGAGCCTACCTCGTCCTAAATTTGGTCCCTACCCACCTCATCATCATAACCCATTAATTAATGACTCAAATTAAACAAATCCAACCGTCGAGTTTATCTGAATGGTGCAAAATTCAAAAAATTGGTAAAACTTATGGGAATTCCCTCTGTATCTGTGATCCGCTCGGATGTATTATCAGGTGGGCCATTCAACTGGACTATCAGATGGGCCCTACTTCAAGCTGAAAATTTCTTTTGCAGTAAAAACACAAAAAAATGCATGATGAGTCTTGTATTTTTAAGATTAAAATAATAAGAGTTTGTCTTGTCTTGAAATTGCAAGTGAAGAAGAGCAGAAGAACCTCGTTTATTCCTCTTTCACTTCCACTACTCGAAGGAGAAGACTAAAAAGCTATCTTCTAGTCATAAGGTACGAGAAAGAATATCTTCTACTCTCTCTCTCTTCTTTTGGCCGTCTCTTTCGAAACTATGGCTCTGTTCTCTCTTTCTATCTCACAATCAACTTCTATTATTTCAATTCAGGACTTATTTGATTCGGTATCTTAACTGTTTTCATGTTTTTGAGTGTTAGGGTTCTGAAATAAATAAATGGTTTTTGCAAGTTTGGGAAATTTTCGGAAACGTAGGGTTTCTTTTAAACTTGTGGAATTTGAAGGAACTTTTTTTTTTTTTTTTTAGGGATTCAGGGTTTCTATATTTAGAGGGGGTTAGAGCTTCTGCAAGTTCTTCTGATTTCGGGGATTTTGGGGTTTAGGATACGTTTTGATTTGGTGATTCTGGTTCAATTGATGTTGTTTTGATAATTTTCTCTGATGTTTTGGGGGATTTTTATTTACGGTTTCTGAATGAGGTGGGTTTAAAACAAAGTTAGTTTATCATGATCATCATATTCTTAGTTCTAAGATTTAATCACTGTTTTGAGGCTTAGGCAGTAAATAGGGAGAGGTAAGATCAGGATGGTACCTATGCTTTTTGGGGAATGAATGTGTACAGATTAATGATTGATTATTAATGAATGAAGGGACTACCTTTCATGCTTGAATGATTTTCTGTGTATTGGGTGTGGTGTTCAATATCATAACTGTGATGCTAATCTGAAACAAGTTATGACCATTATATGTGCACGCTCTTTTTCTAAGAAAATGATTTGTGTGGACTCTGTATGCATTGGTGGTAAATGTGGGGTATACATCATGCTGGTTTTGCAACTTATATCTATTATTTTCTAGGATTGTATTTTGTGGTGGTGGTGGTGGTAGTGATGATGAGCTCTATTTGGGTATTTGCTTAGAATGGGCAAGTAGCACATGGCATGGTGGAATGTGCTGACTATTACAACCTTAAGGTTGTGAGTACAAGTCATACTACCTGTCAAAAAAGAAAATTTTTTCTTAGAAAGATATGCATCTAAACTATGAAGCACGGTCACGGATACGGGACACGGATATGATACAACACGGATACGTAGATACGCCATTTCTCAAAAAAGTAGGATACGACACGTCAGGGATACGTTGAAATTTTTTTTTAAATATTTTTTATATGACTATGTAATAAAAATCTAACATCATTTCAATCAAAATAGCCATAAAAAAAGCACTTTCATTGATTTAATCATCATTAAACATTACATTCGATACTTCCAAGTTCAAAATCCAAGTTTCACCAACTACTACAGAAACATAAGTATATAACCCAAACAAACAGACAATGTATCCACTTAAACTTCAATTGCCTCGCCACTAGGTCCACCACCATCACCTTCTTCACGAAAGAGCACGGCCTCCAATTCCGGTTCATCAAGGGAGAGTTGTGTAATCTCAAGCTCTCCAACATCATCAAACGAATCAAAAGAATCTCCAGCAATATCCCACATCTTGGTTTCTCCTTTCATATATTGTGGAGTTCTTCTTGAAAGAATGCGAAGATTGCTATGAATGAAAACCAAGTCTTCAGCACGTTTTGGTGTCATCTTATTCCTTCTCACCGAGTGCACGAAGGAATAAGTACTCCAATTCCTCTCTGCACATGATGACGAAGAAGGTTGCACAAGTAGCTTGAAAGTTAGAGTTTGAAGCAAAGGTGCACACGCACCATAGGTGACCCACCAACTTTTAGGATCCACTTCATAGCGATCACGAATAGAATCAACATTCGCAAACTCTCCCGACTTGCTAGAGAAGTCAGCAAATTCTGTGATTATCCATTTGCGCTCCTCCAAATTAGAAAAAGATTTTTTAAGAATTTTCATTCTTTCTCTAGCAACCTCCATATCTCTATGTGGAGAAACTCGACTAGGATCCTCATGAAGCCAATGCTCGCTATAGTACCTTGAATGGGGAAAAAAAAAGAATTAAGAATAAGTTTATGATTAAGAAAAGAGGGAGAAGAAAAAAGTTAAAAGACTAGAAGTCACCTTGGATTTAGTGAATGAGCTAAGCAATGGAGAGGAGTGTTGTTCTTGTTCCAACGATCTACAAGAATTTTATGCACCACATCATAAAAGGTAAATGTCTCATCGAGTCTCTTTCCTTCATGCCTATATATTGCACCCTTCACCTTTTCTATCATGGTATCCTACATGTCATACACCAAGTGAAGTTAAGGCCTATCCGTGTCACAAACCCTTAGCATATCATATATAGGAGCCGTAAAAGAAAGTACGTAAGTCATTTTGTCCCACCAAATGTCATTTAACAAAAAATCTTTCACTGGTTTGGCTTTCTCCTTATCATCATCTCTGTAGAGACTCCACTTTTCACTAATAACCATGGCTTGAAGACTTTCCTTTTATGAGCTTGAATCTCTTAAGCATGACAAGGACTGAAGCAAAACGTGTACTTGCAACCGAAAGCAGCTTCAAAGGCACAAATTCATTAAAAATAACCAATCTCATAGAGTGATTCATGATGTAGTTCTTAACAAAAACAACATCCTCTGCCAAGTCTGTGATCCAACTACACTCCTCATATGTTAGTTGATTGTTTTCAATATTCTTTGCCATACAAATGTTTTGCAAGGCAAGGTTGAGTGTATGAACCACATATGGTGTCCAAACAATATTTTCAAATTGTGTTTCAATGAGATGCCCCGCACCCGCACAATTCTTAGCATTATCAGTTATCACTTGAATCACATTTTGGGGACCAACATCTTCTATCACTTCTTTCAACAAACCATAAATAAAGAACTTATCTTTAATTTCACCTGTACAATCCACGGCTTTAAGGAACATAGGCCCACTTTCCGTCACAGCCATAAAATTAATCAAGGGCCTCCTCTGCAAATCACTCCATCCATCACTCACAATGCTTACACATTTTTCTGTCCATGTGCCTTTAATTGGTTGTAGCAATCTATCAATGTGAGCCCTTTCTTGTTGGAGTATACTTGTCCTTAGCTTATTATACCCCGGTGGCACATAGCTTGCAAGAGCATTGTTTGTAGCAAATTGGATACAACTCACATAATAAGGGCTCCTTGCTAGGTGAAATGGCAAGCCCGATGCATAGAACATCCTAGCAACCTCCGCATCCATTTGGTCATGCAACTTCAGGTTAAATGACTTCCCAATAGCCGTATTATTGTCAGTTCCACTCCAACTTCCACTTCCACTCGTCTTTTTTTTTTTTTTGAATCATAATGCACATTAGAAGTTGACAATGGTACATTCTTAGGTGCATTTTTCCTCAATCTCTCATTGCATTCGTCCTCTAACCTTTTCATCTCCGCAATATCACTGCTCTTAACTTTTGGACATAATGCAACAGCATGACCAAGCTCATGTATCAAATGAGCCCTTACCCTTGTGTATGAGCTTTTTTTGGTTTGATGGCAAAAATTGCATTGCCATGACACATTTCCCCCTCCATCACCAAGTTTTTGATGTTTTGTCACATACCTCCAAAGAGGGTGGTGAGTCTTCTTCAATAGGATTAAGTGGAGAAGACACACTAGTACTATGGCTAGCACCCGTACTAGAAGCCATATGACTAAACTTTGGTTGCTGGAAATACAAAATATCACCTAAGGATAATGGAATTGAGAATTAAATGGTATCCATGAATTTGTGAATTGATGCAGAATAAACATAAGGAGTCAACACCTAGGGCTCAAACCGGTAAAAATAGATGGAATAAGCCATCCTACCACATATAAAATGCAAGTTAATAAATAAACAATCAAGTCCCACGTGATGGCACACGTTGTTGCCCACTAACTTCTCCATTATAGAGACAGATACATTATTTGATTAAACTATGGATAATATGCAATGATACTCACTGGGGAAAAATTCAAGCACAAAGATGATGTAAATGAGCAACAGAGGTTAGATCCAGATTTGTTGAGATAAACAAATCCTGCCTAATGTCTAACGAGCCCAGATCCGGCCTATTGACTTGCCCTAGTGAAAGTGCAGAGAAAATTGAGTTCTTAAGTAGAAATCCCAAAGTCAATCGCAGATAGCAGGAATAAAGGTATACAAAAACCATGAATGCATACTTCTGATTTCTGAATCCAAATCAGCACACAAACACAACAAAAGATATACAAAAATACCCTAAATCGAGACTCTCTACCCAAAAAACACCTCATAAACATATCGAACTTCACGACATAAATGATAAAGCTGTGAAAATCATAGCATAAACAACAAATTGGAAGAAATGGAACAAAACCCCAAAAAATGCAAATCATGAACTATGAAGATCAAAGCATAAACAACAAATTGGGGGAAAAAAAGGAACAAAAGATGCAAAAGCTTCGCAAATGAGAAGAAAACCATCACTTGCAGGCTTGCAGCAGTAGAGAAAAAAGGAAAAAAAAAAAGGAAAGAAAGAAGAGAAAAGAACCTTGTAGCAGCGGCGTCCCTTGTAGCAGGCTAGCAGCAGAGGCAGCGGCGACAGGTTGCAGCGGCGACAGGTTGCAGCAGCGACGGTGGAGAGGCTGCAGCGGCGAGGGTATGGGTTTTTCTGCAGCGTCAGTGGTCGGAGAAGCGAGGCGTTGGCGACGGTGTGGTCGGAGAAGCGAGGCGTTGGCGACGGTGTGGTCGGAGGAGCGAGCCCCAGCCTCACTGCTTTCTCTTCTCTTCGTTTTTTTTTTTTTTTCCCTCCTTCTCTTCGTTTTCTTCTTTTTATTCACTTAACGAGTTGCGCGCGTATCCCATGCGTATCGCGCACCTGTCCTGCACGTGTCGGGCTTTTTTTTTTTTAATTTAGATACGCAGAAGGCGTATCCCATACGAATTTTGACCATATCCGGGCGTATCCGTGTCCGATACGCCCGGGATACGGATACGCAACCCAAAATACTGTATCCGTGCTTCCTAGCATTTAAAATATGATTTGAACATTTTCATCTAAACCTTGTAGATAGATGTTACATGTCATGTGTTAAAGTTGATGCCATCAGTGGGTTAAAACTTCTTTTTTCTTATTTTAATTATTGGTGCCATGATCTTATAGGTCGAGGACGGGCTTTTAAAATTCAAAATTGTCTAACTTTTTAAACAAAGAAAAAATATTGTCTAAACCCTAATAAATGGCTTAACCTTCAAGCCTGTACGCTTGTGCCCAAAAAATCATGCTTACTGGTGTAGTATAGTGTCCCTTTTTTAAAAGAAAAAAACTTATAAATCAGCTCATATATTTTATTATATATAGAAAACTTTCTTTTTTCAGGAATCGTAGTCATGCTCACCAACTTCAGTGGCACCGGTGTGGGACTTGGTATGTATTATGTAATGAAATTTGTTGCATGTGACCTTTTGGACTTGGTGTTTTACTTGATGACAAATTCATGATATGTTCTTTCTTCCTTCAGGTTTTGGTGTTGGATGTGGTTTTGGAATTGGGTGGGGTTTTGGAGGTTTGTAATTTTCTTAGTCCTATGCAGTTTCTAACCTAGATGTGCAATTTGCATATGAAATTATTAAGTTTTCACTTCAATGTTTTATATTTGCTGTTTACTTAAAAATAAACCCAATATTCTACTTTCAAGCCTTTTCTTCCAGTATATATATATTGAATTTATAGTAGCTCTACATCTTACTGTTTTAGCTCTTAGAAATCTCTCTCTCTCTCTCTCTCTCTCTCTCTCTCTCTCTCTCTCTCTCTCTGACACATGCACACATTTAGTTAAAGAGAAAAAGAGAAGAAACAACAGAACTTTATTTGTGACAAGCTTGCGGTATTGAAGAAGTTGATAAGAAAGTGAATAAGAGATGACTACTAATTCATACTTCGCTGGGTATATCATGGCATAAAATTAGAGCAACCAATGATTTGTTGCATCCCCTTGAACGTAATCATTATTACCTATACCATTGGAAAAAAATAAATAAATAAACATCATTATCTGTGCATTTAGAATGATGACAATGTCAGGCTTTCTGAAAGAGATTTAATGATATCACTTGTATTTTTGTGGGACAAGGCTACCTTGAATGTAATCATTATTACCTATACCATTGGAAAAAATAAATAAATAAACATCATTATCTGTGCATTTAGAATGATGACAATGTCAGGCTTTCTGAAAGAGATTTAATGATATCACTTGTATTTTTGTGGGACAAGGCTACCTTGATGATCCATTGGCAGAGAAATGGCTAGTTGAGTGTAGCATAACCAGAACTTAATAAACATCAGATAGGCTAGTGGGGATTTAGAGATTGGAACCATAAAGGATGTGCTAGTTCATTACAACATGTGCACTGCATTCATAGTGAGTAGACATAATACCAGGGATTCAGCAAGAGCAGCTATTCATCAGCGAGTGGCACATTCTCTGATTTGAGAGCATCGTTTCGGAACAATGAATAAATTGTGGTATAATTCTTTGGAATCAACCGACAATCCCATGGTGTCCTTGAAGAAGGTCCTCCAGATTCAGGTCAGGTTGATTTCTAATTGACAATCACTTATTGGAAAACCCACTTCAATTATGGTAAAATTTAATTAGGGTTCAAGCATGAACACTTACATCCTTCTCATGGATCTCAGGTCTCACCTAGGTCGTTTTCTTCTCTGATGAAGTCAACATACCTGAGGGATCAAGTGATGGAGTCAGTGTTACTTAAAACATTTTTTTTCTTTTAATCCATGACATCACATTACATTAGAGCACTTAATGTCTTCATCTTTCAGTCTCAACATGATTGCCTTAAAACTCAGGCCATTTTGCGGGTATGATAAACAAGTCAATGGGAAGTTTGATAAACAAGTCTTGTGTACAATGGAAGAAATCCTTAATTCAGTGGTGCTCTGGTAACTGCTAATCCCGACTATTCAACTGAGGATTAGGGTTTAGGTGAATAACTTTATTTTTTCCTTCCATGGTTTTAAAGTTCGGTCATAACTTAGATGTATTGCCTGATATGCTCAACCATGACCGATACCGATTTTTTTATTGGCTTAAGCCAGTCCTCAAATGTATTGAGAGTTGAGACTCCATTCTGACAGCTATTGTATTATATTTATTATTTTATTCACATCCAAAGACCTAAAAGCAATTAAAGAATGAAGAATTGCAACTCTTTATTTTCCCAAATTTTCTCTCTCCAGTGAGAAAGGGTTGAAGCAAAATGAGATATCAGTCTAGGACTGATATTGCCCAGCCGGTATAGGTTTTGGCATTGGCTAACTCAAGGTCCGCAACTGTGCTTTTCATCCATGTTTTAGAACCATATTTTCTTTTCTTCTTTGTATACCCTGGCTGCTAGAACTAGTTAAAGAGGTGTGGGAACTCATTCATCCAGTTTGTTCTTAGCAGGGATCTCTCCCAGTGTGAGATAGTTCCCTTATATAGACTTTCTTTTCACCGTGGGAGGTGAAACACTTATGCATGTACCCCACATGTGTGCATGTATATGTTAACACATCCTGCAAGCTGGTGCCGAGTAAAAAATCTGCCATTACTGGTTGGGTTATGATGGTTGAAAGATAGAATATCCATGAGCTTTAGGGGACGTTTGGTAAGCATCCACCGAGAGGAATCCCGGGTGATTTTCCGCTAATTCGCAAAAAACCCATGTTTGGTACATACATGAATAGTGTCGTGTGGATTCCTTGCATCCATGGGATTGAGCATTACGGGGGATCAGACCTCCCCCCATCGGAACAAAGGAATCATCTCACATGGGATTTGCGGAGCTACAGTAATCTGGGCGTCATTTTTGGAACTACTGGCTGCTTTGGATTTTTTATTTTTGTGGTCCCATATTGATGATCTGAATTGGTCATCATGTTTAGAATGTCCAAAACGGCTCATATCTCAAATATCAGCCGTTGATCCATCTTATATTCTCAGATATTTATGAAAATGTCCAAACCGTTGTGGATCCATAGGTCTGGACATTTGTGGGCCCCTTTTGAAAAATCCAAACCGTTAGATGTGATCAGGAGACCCAAAATGGCTATGGAACCAAATTTGGGAATGTGATTCATCACGGATCATGAGATATTGGCAAAAAAGCTCAACCGTCGATCACTTATAGCGTATACTAACGTGATTGTTTTGACAGTCCCTTTTTCCAATTTTTTCACCATTATGGGCCTCAAAATAATTATCTGAACCGTCAATAATTTAGAAGATGTCAGACACGGCTAGGGGATCAATTTTTAACTGTTGATCCTTCCTAGATTTCGAGATATTTACAAAAAGGTATATTCTTTAAATCTTCGTGGGCCTCCTTTCCATGATCCGAACCGTTCAAATCCTTTCAAAAGCTCTACATAACCATATATTGACAACTCAGTCGGTGATCCTTTATGGATTATGAGAAACTTTCAAAATCTCTAGATCCTTCATGGGATTCCTCTCTTTTGCCAAACTTGGAAAAATCTTGATAGAGGATGGCTTGATTCCATCGGAACAAAGGAATCATATGGAGCATAGAATCCACTCCCTACCATGGATGCTTACCAAACATCCCCTTAGTAAATGCATCCGCGCTCTGCCTATTGGCCTCTAGTAATCACCTTGGGAATTGTAATTCTTCCAGTGTCAATCGATTTCAGTATGAGAATTATGATAATTGAAAGATGAGAACTTCCAAGAGCTTTAGTAAATGCATCTACCTATTGGCCTCTAGTAATCATCTTGGGAATTCTAATTCTTCCGGTGTTGATTGATTTCAATAAGCTTAGTTCTTTCATGGAATGCTGGATTTGTCACAATAGGAATGACTTCTTGATTGTCACAATATAAGGGCACGGGTTTTTTAGATGGGAAACCCAATTCCCCGAGAAGGTTATAAACCAGACAATTTCACATATCGCATTCGCCAATTCTCCCAAGAAGGTTCTAAGCCATATAATTTCACATATTTGACATGGCTATAACATGTTAATTCTTGTTTTCCCAGGTCACTAGGTTTTCTTCAACCTAAGTATAGTTTTTGGAGGTGTAAATCTGTTAGAAGTTGATCCTAGCCTGGAGGTTAGAAGGTAGGTCTCCAGGACTGTCATGATAGACTTAAAATATGTCATAATAAGAGGAGCTGCTTCCATGTGAGGTTTTCATGGAAATTGCATAAACTGACCGACCACCCTTACTGCACAGATAGTTCTATTCGTGTGATTGTTAGATAAATGAGCCTCTCAACTAGGCACTGATATTGTCATGGATGTGACAAGAAACACCATTTTGGGATTCAAATGATAATTTTTTTACCCATTTAATGGATAGTCAACAGATTTAGGTCAAATTGCACCTATTTTTAAGAGTATCCAATTCATATTTCTTCTCGGATAGGTAACCCTAGGTCCTTGGTGTCAAACTCCCTTTTAATTTTCAATTCACTAATGCCTTTGCAGTTCTGATATTATTCATGTAAAAAATGAAAGAAACAATGGTGATCTTGTTTTCTTTATGAAGTACATGGACAATTATCTGAGTAACACCTTTTCGATTGCGGTCTAATCATGACCTTGCTGAGTTGTTTAGACCATGTGATGTTGATTTCTACCTACCTTGGGTAGGAAACCTGGAGGCGGCATCATATTAGACTTCTTTTGTTGAAAGACGACTTTATAAATGAAACGATACTTGTTTTGTAATTCACCGTTTAGAAACATACTTCTTCCATCTAGGCTACGTAATTTACATCTTTGATTTATAGCAACTGCATGAAGAAGCCAATAGAATTCATTGGCAACCGACGTGATGCTTCTGAGTAGCCATAAGACTGGGTGAGACCTCTAGCCATAAACCGTGCATTATATCAATTGATGGTCCCATGCGGTTTAAATTTTGAGGTGTAAAGCCACTTGCAAGTGCAACTAACATATTTTTTCCTCTGGGTAACTCCACGATTTCCTATGTCCTTTTTTTTAAGGGTTGGCTTTCTTCTTCCACTGTGAGTTTCCACTTTGATTGAGGGAGCCTCCCAGAAATTTCTAGGTATTGCTGTGTCAGATAGGGTGGCAACCAGTTACTTGTGGGACATTGAAAAACCATAATATTAAGTGTAGCAGTCAATAGGATAAAAGGTACAAGATCTTTTTCCTTTGTGGACTAAATGGGGAAAGATCGTGATCTAACTAAAAGTTAGTTTAGTTTTCTTCTGTAGGCTTTTGCTTGTAAAACTATTAAGGGAGAATAATGGGACCATTCAGAATTGGTTGGTGAAGGTGTGTGTGCGTGCAGAAGAAAAGAATAGAAAACAATCTGTTTTTTCTAGGACATCAGATTTCTGAGATCAGGTTTGTTCTCCAAAACCAGAGTAAGGGTGAATGACTACTCATTCTTATTTTTTTCCTTCTCTTGTTATCTCTAAATTCTTTATTTATGTCATCCTACATCATAACAGCACGAATGCATGTTAACTAATTACTGATTGTGTGCTTATTCCTTCTCTTTTTATTCCTACATTCTCTGTTTCTGTCATCTCTCATTCATAACAGCACCAATGCATGTGGACTAATTACTGATTATGTGCTTATCAGGCATGCCTCTGCACACGTTGGGTCTCGGTATAGGTACACTAAGAGAAGTATTTATTGTCACATGTCTTTACTGTGTATGTATTAGAAAAATATTATGTTAATTGAATTTATTTATTTTTAAATCTGAAGGGGGAGGTTGTGGAGTGGGATTGGGCCTTGGGTGGGGCTTTGGTACTGCCTTTGGCAGTCATTATCGGACTGCGAAGGTCAAGTTTCAGGGCATTGATTTTGAAAATAAGGGACAAAGCGGTGAGAAAACAGTAGCAGATCCATCAGCGCCTGGCAAGGAGATTCGCGCCTCACAATAGCAAACTTAAGGTTTGAAATTCAATCTTTTATGAAATGGAATCATCTTCTGTCTAGATTACTCTAATATGCCATCCACTCCTCTTGAAGCCTTGAAAGAGTAGGGCACCACAATCAGGTGGTCTGCCAAAAAAATTTACTTGATTGCTTTTCAGTTTCTTCTTTAGATGTTTCTTTCTGCCATGTAGCCTAATAGTCAGTGTAGAGGTTTAATTGTGTATTTGTATTTTAATTTATTTTTATGTACTTCATTGATTTTTAGTTTTCTGTTTTTGCAAATAAGTAGACGAGAAACTCTCTTTATCTAAAAGAATCCACACAACAAAGGTTAGGGTTTTGTAAAACTCCCAACTTTTCTTCTTGTCAAACAGGCTTTGAGTTTCCATTTTCCAACATATTTGTTTCTTCCTAATCTATCCTCCTAAGCTTCATTATTTAACAAATGTTTCTAAGGTGCTACTTGACTATACCTCCCCATTCCAACTGGGGCTTGGACCTATCTACCTACGTTGCTTAGCTTGGAGGACTTTCAACTATTTTTATTTGTTTTTGATTTGGCAACAAAATATTGTAGTGTTCATTGTCGATCAGACGGGTATCACAACCTTGCCAATGGTATTTATCGTCTTCTTTCTTTCTTTCTTTTATAGGGTCCATCACTTTTTGTGTCACCTATGTTGACCTCACATGCAGTTAGTACACATGGAGAACTGATACGGCTTGACATCATGTAAGGCAATGTGCTCCCAGTTATGCACCGTCCTCCTCGGTTACCACCACCACCATTATCATTTATTTACTTTATCAGCTATGAGACATACTGCAATAACTTTGATTCTTGAGTTTGTACATGCTTTGATGGCTTAAGGCAATTTGCTTCCAGATGCGCACTTTTGCGAGCTTCCGATTCATGATCTGAATTGTTCAATATTCTGATATAAAATAATAAACCTCTTGATGTGAAGTTTCATATCTTAGATTATAGTGATTTTGAGAAAAATGTGAAAACACATACCCAGCTAAATCCCATTTTCGTTTGCTCATGTGAAAAAGGTTTATAGTAAAGTGTTTAACATATGTAAATCCTATTTTCGTATCCCATCATGCATGAAAAACATACAACCCTCTCCTTGATTTATTTATTTATTTGCTAAACGTAAGAAACGATATTCTGCTGGAGGACGGAGAGCACACCTTTTCTTTTAGAGGGGGTTATTAAAAGTGCAATGTTTTACGACTTTTTCATAGAGAGGCTTAAGTATGGTTTAATTATTTCATTGCTAATTTTCTCCTCATCCAAACTGGGTCAGTTGGATGAGGAGAAAGGGTGGAGAGCACAATTCGCTGTTCAAATTTCCCTGAGGCTGGTTTTCTCCACATTTAGAGATGTTTCGGAAGAGGACAAAGTTGGGGAGGAAAAAATATCTCGTCGGAAACTTTCTTTTTTGTTTGGTTTCCACTGGATTCTGGTTCAAGAAGGGTAAAATTGTGGGAATGGAAAAGGTCTCATACGTCGAGAGATTTGGTTGTCTGTTGTGAAATTTTGGAGAACATCTTCCTATATCACTATCAATATGGATGGTTGGATTTCCCACTCACAATACGGAATATTTCAGGAGGAATGATGGCTCCTTCAATTGATTCCTGATTCCGATTCATCAACCAAACAAAATCTTTGGGCTATGGAGTAGAGTAGCAATTCTACCCCGGCAGCATTTTGCAAAACGTAGAAAGTGGTGTATTCATTTAGTGATTCATTTTAAATCCAAAATCTGGGAATCTTTACTGGGGTATTTCCCTCTAGATTTTTATTTTTCTCTACGCATGGAGTGAGATTTTCCATTTGTTGTTGAAGGAAATTGGAGTTTTTTTTCTTTCTATTATTATTAAAGGGTAGTCGAGGGTGAAAACACAAGACACTCGTTGGCTGTGAAAATTTTTATTGTAGTTGCCTGCCTATTTTTTTTTCTTATAGGTAAGTATTCATAACTTTTTTTTAGTAGTAATTCTCCATTATTTAGATTTTAGTGGAGAACAGCATGCAGGAGAAACATTAATCAAGTAGCTAAAACTGGCCATTAATATCAATTTAGTTTTACTACCTATGAAGAAGGCGTTTCCGTTCTTCAACTAAGCCGTTAATGTTTTACCAAAAAAAAAAACTAAGTGGTTAATGAGTAATTTTTTTCAGAAAGTATCCTAATGGGAAAGTAAGTCATCTCCTTTTTGACCTCTCTAGTCTATACTTTCATTATTGTTGATGTTATAGGCTCATATCTGCCAGACTGCAACCCACCTGAACCTTTGTGGCTTTCCATCGGCTGCCTTTCTTCCAGCACATTTGCTTTATCGCAACCATCCGTCAGATACATCATCTTCAAGCTTATTTAGAACCCCCATCCACACCTAACCAGGTCATCTTTCCCGTCGCTATCATCTTGAGCCCCTACCAATTAAGTTAACCTTAAGCACTTACTTGGCTCAATCGATCTTGCAACTCTTCCTTAATCGGTCCCTTCTTGAATACCCATTTCTGCAATCATCATCAGGCATGGATCTTGATCTTTACTGGTGACCACTATGTAGTTTCCACGACGACAATGAATTAATTATGTGCAAAACAGAGTGTAACAGTGAGTCTCATTCCAAATGGAATGGAATAGAACTAATTGTTCTCAATGTACATCAGTAATTTTAAGTGCTTTTTGTATAAACCTTCTAAGGTTTGTAGGATTTGTAAATAAACCTTCTAAGGTTTGTAGGATTTGTAAATAGATTCATGATATTTTAGTATTTGCAAATAGACTCATGTATTTTCATTTTAATACTATCTGTGTCCTCAAAATCAATAGTCTTTCAACCACCATAGGTTTTTAAAGCAAAATGACACTTTCATCCATCTCTTTTGTCCTTGTATGCAAAATTTTAGAAGCTTTAACTCAATTTTTTTTATAAAGCATGTACCATTATCAATTGCATTTAGTGGGATAAAATAACCCTACATAAATTCATATATTTATCTTTTAATCAATACAGGGCTCATTGCATTAAATTCAAATTGCACATTACGAAAATCAACACACGTGCTTATAACTAATTATGATTTATCCAATCCATACATACATGATCCACTATTGAATTAATGAAAGTTTTAAAAAAAATTGTATATTAATTTTTAGAATTTGAAGGTTTTTTTTGCTGTTTGGGGAAGGGAAAAATGTAAAAAATAATAATAATAATAATTTATAGAATTTGCAAAGGTGGAGGGGAAAATTTAAAATTTTCTTAGATGTGAATGGGGCTTCAGTCCCTGCTACCAGATTCCACCCTTGGTTACATGCATGAGAGATTTATTAAAAAAATCATTGAAACTCGAGATAAAATAATAATATTTTTGTAAATAATAACATTCATTTTTGTTTAATGGATGCAAGGGCAAAATTGTCATTTATATAAAAACCCAACACAAATCTTATGATCGCTGCCCATTCTTAGAAATATTGATTTTAGGGACACTAAAGGTATTAAAAAGAAATAGTAGTTGCCTATTTATAAATATTAAAACCTCAGGGGCCTATCTAACAAACCTTAGGAGTGTATATGCAAAAAGCTCTAATTTTAACTATAAAGCATTTATGATTTAGAAAAGACAGCCCAGATATCAATTATTTGGTACTTGACTTTAAAACAAATAATCACTCAATGCTCCTTAGACCTTGGCGATTGTTCTGATTTCGGTCATTTAATGCAATATATACAATCACCTTTACAACACAACGGCGACAGCCTGTCACCAGCTACCACAAGAAACACTTCAATAATCAATTACTCAAAGTCATTGTTTCACATTTGAGTTTTCTTCAGGGCCAACACATTGACTCAGTCCACTCATCCTAATAAAGGAAAACCATACCAGAGATGCAAATCTACGAAACATGCAACAGGTGGGTCTAATGCAGCAACCCTTTGCCAAGACTGAAAAGACTATGGAATATTACATCAGAGAGGGCTACATAAAACAGTATCAACAGGTAATTAAAAAGAAATAACAGGAAGAACAAGAACGAACTTTCCTTGTACCTAATAAGAAAGTATTGACACCTAAAAAATAAGTATGGCCCTCTTAACTTGAGGAATACATAACCTTTTATCTGATCCATTCCTTCCGACATGGTTCTCTTATTTTCCCAAAAGACCGGCCTTCAGAACTGCAAAAACCAAAAGCGACAAAGCATACAGCTTGTAACATTGTACGTGCATGCAGATAAACCTCTGCATAGCTAAACCTACTCAGCAAAACTGATCACAGCAATAACTGCCACATTTGCATGGCCCAGGCAGCCCAACAATGGGCCCAATCCAGTTGATTCCACTGCCCCAAGTCGGAAAGTCAACATCAAATGGGCTAGAGGTTCAGGTTGAATTTGGATTTTAGGGCTAGCTTTGTACAGTTAGAGCTAATCAGATCAGACGGCTGTGCTTACTTTTAGCCCAAAAACCCATATTGAGGTCCTGCCTAGATATATGCGAGTTGGTGCTGTGAATTGGGTGATTAAATAGGGCCTAGAAAACAAAAGCTGGCAGGGTAGCTTACCTCCAATAGAGAGAGAGTAGAGCACAAATCAATCATTGTAGGTGCTTAAAGCAGCAACAACTGAACCCGTTGTGGTGAATGTCGATGAAACATCAGGATAATCTTTCCAAGATGTTTTTATTTTGAGAGATGGATACAGCCAAGACTTTATGGAGTCCACAAACATACCAGGATCTCGGGAAAGAATGGCCTCCCAGTCCACCTGAATACCTTGTGGGATGCTTTCTGTGACTTCCATATTGGCTGCAAGAAACAACCCAAGCAAAACCACATACCCAATGACTGCAGAGCCTCTTGACAGTGGCATAAAATTGTACCTGCAAAATTTTGCATTTCCGTTGGCATCAACTTCTTAAACTTTACTGAAATTTAACTATATTAATTTACTTATGCTAGCATCAGAACTCACCAGTAATAAGCCAGTCTCAGAATTGAGTCCTTAACATTTTCTAGAGCATTTATATCAGTGGACCCATATAATTCGCCACAATAAGCATTGGATAGAACCTGCATATTATAGCTTAAACATCAGACATCTTTCTCCATTAATCAAACACGACAAAAATAAGATAAATTCATGACAGGGACATTAATGGTCAAATATTATCAGATATAACTAGAGGGAATTGTTAATCACATGTTCGTTAAAAAGTCCCAGGATTGACCACTTGAGAATAAGTAGTGAATTAAAGCGTATACTTTCATATTAGACACGGCCATATGGAGAAGTGTCCTGGTTTCTTTCGTATATTTGCAACATAAATAAGAAGGGATAAATGAAGATGACGAGAAAAATGGTTGAATGGAATGAGTGCTCTGCTCATGAGTCTACATAGACCCCCCACTTACAGATAACTACCAGATCCTAGTTACAATTGGATCTCCTAATTATTTTGTTATCTGTAGCTATTCTCCAAATTGCAAGAAATGGCACAAGTACGTGGTACTCGTGTATGTTAAATAAGTTGTCTTGTGGTATACTGTAATCAGAAGGCTTCCCTTTCCACGCTTCCCCTCAAATTGACCATCGACTTGCAAACAAGAAACTCATGGCATTCACAGGTTATGACTTTAGTGAAGAGGACCCCCTTGTGCTAGTATTTTATGCATGAAGCAAAATAGATACCTCTTTGCACAAATTGAAGTTCAGTCAATTGCCTCGTAACCATGATATTTAAAAACAAGCCAATAACGTAACATGGCGTTTTATTTCTGATGCAATTTAGATGCACATTTTGTTTTCACATATATGGGAAGTCAAACATTTGTCCAGAAACAAGCATATACTACGGCGGAGCAACAAGTTTCACGGGGCTAGGCCAATCAATATCTCAGCATAAGCAGATGGGCAGGGGAAGAATTTGCAAAGAACGAAAAAAAAGTAATGGACAATATGGCTGCCATAAGTAAATGCTTCAGGTCTCGAACCAATTGACAATGAAACACATGAAAATTCTCAGGTTGTGTCATGGTAAAATAAATTAGACTGCCAACATGTTTACAGGATAAAATTGAAAATTCCCTTTCAAATGCCGATATTTAATTCAAGTTTGACTGTCTGCATCGACTGGGGTCTGGCATCTGCCATTAAGCAGGTTCAATTAGGCCCTGAGTACATTCGTGCTGATACCCTTCTCAGATGTCTGCATCCCAAGGCCGAAAGGAGAGATTGCATGTGGCTAAGATCCTTCATGTCGAATGAGGCTTTTAATAACGTGAAGGATAAAAAGGACAGCCAATTCCCATGGAAGAATACAGAATAAACATAGAAGGTCATAGTTCAAAGCTTTTCAAAACCACGCCCATCAACAGCATTGTAGAAAGACAACAAACAGAACCAGGCTCCCATACCTAATTTATCATCCTGAGACACTTCTAACACAGCTTACTGTATGAAGAAATGCAGCATGAATTGCAGAGAACATATTACAAGTGAAACGGATCAACTTCCCTGGCTATATTTATCTATTTGAAACACCCAAAGTAAAGGGGGGTGATGTGAAATGCTACACACATCAGATTTAAGGTTGAGTTCATCATACCTCCCAAGCCGCTGCCATTTCTGTATCATATTCATCCCATCTGGCAGGCAAACAAGGTGTTCTAATTGCAAAGTCAAAACCCCTTTCAGCCCTGTACAAAATTCCTAGTGTGAAATGATTTTATTGCAAAAGATAATTATTCCATTAACTCCTATCAGATGCAGTTTAGACAGTACGTTTTTTGGATGGTGATTCTTGTCCCCTCTAAATGCTTCCTGGGTTGCAACCAATCAGAAAAGGTAAAAGAGAATTAAAAAAATTGGCATAAAACACATTATGATTACTTTTTCACAGATGCTACAATGTCCCTAAGATCCTTGACACATGATTCTATTTCTAAGAAACAAATAAGCAAATCCTAACCCTCAGACATAATTACCCCTCAAATGCTGTACTGTTGCATTTAGTAGCTAACCAGAAGTCCTCACCAACGACACTGTAAAGATCAGAGCAGGATTCTGCACATTTCACCTGAAAGTGGTTTTATGTTATCCATTTCATATTAAGCACTGAATAAAACTAACAAAAGAAAATGGGCTCCAACCAATAAATACAGAAGTCAAAAATAAAAAATTGACAGGATCAGACCATAATAATCATAATAATAATCGATCATAAATTCATAATTCATCCATGTTGCAGCATAGCAGAAGAAATTAAAAGATAAAATCTAAATGTTTTCTAGAGGAATTATGCAGGAATAGGATGATTATCATAAGCAATCATGCGAGACATGGCAGTCATTTATTATTATCCAACCCTAACCTACTCTTATAGACCATTAAGTACAACATGAATATCTTATTAACACTTCCATCATCCAAATACTATACGAGTATTATTATACAACAGATGACCTGATTGCCTTGTAGAATTCACAGCTTGCTTTTGATTCCTATACAAGGTGACATCTAGGTTTCTGCTGCCCTGAATATGTCCATTGAATCCAGAATACAGACAATCATCATCATCGTCAAAGCCTTGTCCCAACTATGTTGGGGTCAGCAATCCAGAATACCAACAATAATAGACTATAACATAAAAATAACAAGCCAAAAAACACATGGAAACACACCTAAAATCAAGGTTGCATCTTAAGCTCAAAATAAATGCATCCATGTCTGTCTTACTGGGACTTTTCTTGAAATATGAATGAACACAACCAAAAGCTACAGATTTTAAGCCTTTTTGATAGCTTATATACATGCACTTACATAAAAGAGCCTAAAGACAACCTCTCATCTAAACTAATATTGGATAATTTAATGTTGACTCTTTGAACATAATAAAACAGCAAATAGTACCAAGACTTGTCAGCACTCTACATCTTTGTGGGAGATGGGCCATGACTTCATTAGTTCTAGTTAGAAGTGTAAAAACTTTGGGCCTTCTGCACAAGAAATTGAACAGCCCATTCAACAGACCCAATCTCGAGTAGTCAGATGATATTTGATACATGAAAAAATAGCCATATATTAAATTAAAAACTCAATGTTTTCCATCTTTTTTTTACTCTGTTGTCAGTCCGCTTTTGTGGTCTTGCTGACACGATTTTGATGAGTAAATCCTTAATACGTGAAGAACTGTAGAACACGTGACCTCTCTCAGAATATCTGGTTCTACATGGTAATAATGCGGCACATAAAATGTTCCAACTGTCTTGGCTTCTAAAATCCTTCTTTCAACCAATTGATGGAGATATTTCTCATATGAATTATCATCTTGCAAAATGACTTGGAACTCTGGCTAGAGTACAGACATATAACATGAAGAGTGCATTCATTTTCAAGTACTGCTCCTTTACATATTCCCACACCAAGTCTCCCTCTTTAAAGACCAACGGGTTTTGACTCTGATCAGACACATCCTTTTATTTACCATTATTTTTCTTAATCTTCTAGTGCACTTACTGGGGATAGATATATTTGTCTAACACAACCACTTCCCCATTAAGCATCTCATGCTAGGTTCAATACGTTGTTGAGTGGATTAGACCAAACAGCAAGACTGCTTCCAAGGTAAAACACACTAACACAGTCAAGTCATTCCAACGCAATGTCCTTAAGTAATCACTTGACTTGACAATTGGAATGATGGAACCTTAACAAAGTAGAAATATATTGATATGTGACATCCATATGTAGCATAGATACAGCGGCGACACACCATGGATATTCAAGGGACACAGATCTTGTACCTAAAAAATGAAGCAGCCGATAAGATCCAACAAAGATAAGTTGCCTACTTTTACGTTTTTGGGTATCATAGATATTAATCCATTTAAAATCAATACAAGCATTTTATTTTTCATTTTTTAATCGACAAATAGTTAGCAGAGATTGAATAATATTGCACTGCATATCCACCTTAATGTAGCAGATTAAAATGCCACGATCTGAAGGCAGGAGAAACACACAATGAAGATGCCACTCCAAAATTTTCAAGTGCAAAGATAATAATCCATGGGCTACACTAAAGATTTCCAATTATATCCCAAATAATAATAATAAAAACACAAGCTGAAAAAATGAAGAAGAAACAGAGAAGGGTAATGGCAGTGCATATCATGAAAGAATACTTAGCAAATGCTCATCCCACAACAATTTGCCAGCTGAAAGACAGATGTCCTCATAATTACGCTACCATTATGATAACATGAAGTTCATTAATTATTTAGTCGAACAGGACTCATTATCACATAAACTGCAAGAAGCAAATCATGAAATATTTTAAAGCATATCAATCATAAAGTTGATTCAGAAGGTATATTTTGTACCCACTTTTTGCAACTTCCCAGCTTCAGATAGATCAATATTTTCATCTTTTGAATTATTTACATGCATGGTTTCTTCAATGATAGCCTTCGCAACATTTATCACCCTGCAACAATCAAGAAATGATTAAGCATTCCACTAAGCATATTTTCTCTTGGTTGAAAGAGACGATGATCTTACCTTTGACAGTTTGGGAAGTAGCGGACAACTTTCGCTTGTCCAAGAATCATTGGAGTGTGAGACCCAAATCCAGAATTGAATTCTTCACTAGATTTTAGAAGAGGAACACATTCAGATCATCTGACAAAAAGACATGATGCCTTGCATATAACAGAAACAGATCGAAACAATAACAACCATACAATCCCTTGTGTTGGGTTTTCTCATGTATGGGTTTTGGTGTAAACCATCTAGCATCTCTCTTCACAGTGTTTCTAACGAAATTTTAGTCACCATTCCAAAAAAAGGAAAAAGATTAAAAATAATATCTCGATTATTCTACAAAATCATTTCAAGTACAAAAAGTTCTAATCGAACCACACAAATGACCAAGGTTCAATAACATATCCATTAATTTTAGAGCTAGGGCAACGGTAAAACCAAAACTGTCCCAGTTACATCTTTGCCAGCATTGATCCTAAGAAACTATAGAAGAATATAGTTATAACTACATGTACATGGTTCACAAAATTTAAATTGCATATAATAAGTCAAGAGATGGCTTTTTATGAAACCAGTCTAAAGCTAAGCACAAGAATAACAATGCGCGCGCGTGTATATCTGAAACAGTGTTGGTCCCACAAATCAAAGTCGATTATCGTAGTTTTTTGCATGATGATCTTCTCCAAAATAAAGATAAATCTAATCAGAACTGGATTTTCCAATTCCATCATGCAAAAAACAAATATAATCAACTTTAATTTGTGGGACCACCACAATTTCAGCTTAGGATAATCTAAGTTGCAGCTTATGAGAGCCCTGCTCATATATATATTTATATATATATGGGAGGGCCTCTCCTCAGCTCATGCTGAGGAGAGCGTCCACTCAACATGTGCGTGCCCCAAAACAAGCCCACCCAAGTTATTTCATTTGCCCGCTCTCCATCTGAGGCCCAAATCAAATCCCCAAATTGAAATGTCCCTTTCCATCCCTACCTCTCTCTCCCCTCCTTATGCCCGGCACCTCCTCCTCCCAGGCGAGAGTTCGTCTCTCTCCCGCGATGGTCTCTCTCCGGTGCTGTCTCTCTCCCGCGACATTGTCTCTCTCCAGCGATCGCCTCTCTCCGGCGACACTGTCTCTCTCCTGCGACCTTTGATCGTCCCCCCAATCCACGATCTCTCTCGTGGGGGTGGTGGTTGTAGATGACTCGTCGACCAAGGATCTGAGGTGGCTGCTCAGTCTTGATTAAGGTCGGGTCGAGTGGGATCTTGTGATTTTTTTCTTTCCCCCTTGTTTCGGATCTGATCTACCCATGCTTTTTTAATAAAACGGGAAGAGGATTGTGATTTGGGGAAGTTGAAGACTTTAAGGTCTTAGATATGGATTTTGGAAGAAGTAGGAGGAGGGAAGATGGTGCTCTGTATAATATCTGATTGATGATGTGTTTGTTTGTAGTGATATGAGATGACCTGATGGTGTTTCAGGGTTTGGGTTTTTTTTCTTTTTTTGTTCTGTTTATTCTTTTTTAAAGAAAGAAGGGGAAAGTTGGATTGGGCATGTTTGGGATGGATGATGATGCCCTTTGTGTTAAACTTTCCTTGTAATTAGTCAGTGTAATTCTCATTTTGAGATATAGAAGCTAGCTAAAGAAGTCGGGTGAAATGAAATGCCTCCTATTATGATTGTTGTCGTTTTGTCTCTAATGAGTGTTGGATCTGTGTATTCATTTTCTTCGTGTTCTTGGGAAAGAAGAGGGAAGAATGGGTGGGAGTGTTTCCACTAAAACATGAGAAATGAAATGCTTTCACTAAATTCCTGCTTCAAATTGTAGGACAAAATTGAATAAGACTGTTTCCATCGCTCTTATGACTAGAACTACATGCATCTCTGCTTTACTTTCTGATTCTTTCCACCCAAACAGGCCTAATAACCGTTCATTGTTTACTTGGTTATGCTTTACTGTAGTTGGTATTGACAATGTATGTAATGGAATTTGTTGTTTTGCGTAAATGATTGTTTCATAAAAACAGGCCAAATGAAGCCCTGTTTTTCACTGCAGTCTTCGGGTATCATCCTCTTCATCGCCGGAGAAGGAAGCGGTCGTCGGGAATCTTCATATCCCCTCCCCTGTTATGTCTGGCAGCTTGTCAGAGAGCATGCGCTGTCCGCAGTTTTCTTGGAAGGAGGGATCGCCGGTCCGTTTCCTATCTAAGAAAGTCGGTGGAGGGGGCTATGGCTAGGGAGAAGGTTTATCATAGAAGAGGAAAGGGGAGAGGCATGGAGAGATCGTGGACTAGGGGGATGGTCGCGGGAGAGAGAGAACGCCAGAGAGAAACGATCGCAGGAGAGAGACGAACTCTCGCCTGGGAGAAGGGAGTGCCGGGCAGGAGGAGGGGAGAGAGAGGAAGGAGTGGTAGGAATGGAAAGGGGCATTTCGATTTTGGGGATTTGATTTGAGCCTCAGAGGGAGAGCGGGCAACTGAAATAACTTGGGCTTTTTTGGGACACGCACGTGTTGAGCGGACGTTCTCCTCAGCATGAGCTGAGGAGAGGCCCTCCCTATATATATATATATATATAACATTTATATATATACATACAGACATTTATATATGTAGATATAAATGTATGTATATATAAATTGAACTTAAAGGCATTACTGCAGAATCTAGTTACAACCTTACAGGTGATCCATTCAGTAACACAAGCATCTAGATCTTTTGCACAGGCTTTATATTGTTCAAGTGGGGAGAGAAATCTTGATCAATGCTTTATTGTTTCACCCAGGAAACAATGGACTTGCTTGACAATTTGCTTATAAAGATTCTAGATATTTTGTTCTATGACAGAAAATAGGATAAATACAGACGAAATACTGGGTCTTGAATTCCGATGCATCCGGGTGTGTACTGTACTAATCTGCCCATTCCATGTTCTGCAAACCAAGGTTTAGTAATCCAAATCTCTTTGATCTAGTGACGATTGATCAATTTAAGTGGGATAAAAACCCATTGGACCGATCAAATTTATCCAAATAAATCAGGGCTTGATTCAACACAGATAATATAGGATGCAACATTGGATGCTCTATTTTTATGGTAATCAAAAGAAAAGAAAATAAAAAATGTTACGACAAAGTCCAACTCTAGAGCCATTAGTTAAATGTTTAACTGTGTATAGTCACTTTAATGAACTATCCAATGCAACATTTTGTTTAAGCATCTCTTTCTTCTAAGAACATTCCAATTTTTATAATATAGTTTCTGACTAAATGGTGACTGTTATATAACCAATTTCAATCTAGAACAATTAGTTTAAAGGTCGTCTAAATATTTTGATGAGGTTCTGAAATTGACACGAGTTCAAAAGAATGTAAAGTGGGCACTAAATTTAGGAAAGTGAGCAAAAGAAAAAAAAGAATTAAATGTGCGCGCGTGTAATTGGTCTGAAAAATGAAGAAAGCCCATCCACCTTTATTACCCAGGACCACCATTGTGTGGACATGCTAGATACGGCACTCATACTTGGGAGGTGTCAAAAACACTGGGCCCATTTTGAGGTTTCCAAGTGACAAAGATATCCAGAGACATAACTTTTTATCATAATTTTTTTTATAGGTCATGCATGCAAATAGAAGATGCTAATCACTGTAGATACAATGGGCCAGATAAAAAGGACTCCAGATGCAACTGAATAGTTTGTGGTTGAATGCAATATAATTACTGAATATCTAGAACCACAACCTACATTTATAGTCCGTTAGTTGTAATCCCCGTTCTTAGCCTTCATATTTTACTCTCTTCTCCTTTTTTTTAATGCTTAGCCATATTTTATTGTTGAGAATGAAACTGAAATGACAGCCCAGGTAAATTGTAAAAGCGGCCTCCAGTACTTTCTATGTTAATCACCAGTAGAACATAGAGCATGGATAACTATGAAATAAGGATGACTCACCTTAGCTTGTTAATCCAGACGACGGGGTCACAGGGTTCAGAGATTTGTCTCCACTTCACACCCAAATTATAAACCTCTTGCCAAGACATCATGGATCGGCCATAAGCTGATCTTTCATCACTGAAGCCATATGAAGTTGATGGTTCCGAGGAACTGCTAGTGCTACAACCTGCACCTCCTCTATTCTGGCTTGCCACAGCGACTTTTTCCTTCTTCCTCGCTTTCTTTCCACTCTTAGGTGCATTTTTACTTGAAAATTTCCACTCCAGTTGCAGAAAACGCCAAGCTTTTGAAACTTTTTGTGCAATCTCAATCACAGCAAGTCCAGCCATACGATACTGGATAACATACTCAAATAAAAATCTGGAATAATGGATAGTAACAAACACAGTACAATACAATAACAAGAACAACCATTATGATGCCAATATGAACCAAAAAAAAAAAAAATGTTGGAAGGCTTATTTGGTATTTTCGAGTCAGAAGCAAGTTATGTGGTTTACAGATGTAATAGCATTCAGAACAAAAGAAAGTCATAGTCCTTTAAATAAATAAATAAATAAAACAAAAAAACAAAAGAAAGTCATAGTTGTGCATTGGATATAGAAATGGGATGATAATTAACTATAGGAACTGGCAGCAAAAGTTGCCTACGGCCTCATTTTCACATTTGTGCAGCTGTTCTCCACAGAAAATAAAAGCCATCTCCTCACAGGTTTTGAAAATGGTTGTTTGGTGCGCACTGTCTTCCCCGGAGAACCTAATCTCTTCTACCTTATTTTTCTTCGACAGAGTAGATTTCAACTACCTACGCCCCTTAGGAAATCAGTTCCACAAAAGTCTTGTCCGTGCTATAAAGGGCAGTTTCCTTCATAGGAAAACCTACTGTTCCACGAAAAAAAAATGAGTCCATTTCTCCTCTTCCTCGACTCAGCAGATTGAATCATCAGCTATGCCCCTTTCCCTTCCCTCTCTTCCATTCTCTTCCGCTGGTAGTTCCAAAAGTGGATAAAATGGTGGACGGAGGTGCAAAGGACAGAGCAGGATCTACAAGCTTGGCTTGCTGCTGCCATTTGTGCTCGTCTTGGCTGGCAACATTGAGGCTATCAACCTCCTGCACTGGAGTGGGAAGGGGAAGCTGAAGGCCAAGCTGATAAGCAGGACGCCAAAAACCCTGGACCAGATGGGTTTAGATGACTCATTTCATGATAGAGGGATTGATACTTGATTTTTCATTTTCTTTTGACTTCCTTTCTTGATTTGTGCATGATTGATTGGATTCTTTTGAAATGTGATTAGTGTGTACATAGAAGACAAGAGGGTGGAGAGGGAGAGAAAGGGAGCGGAATGAGAGTAGTGCTTTTTGTTAAGTTGACCCATGAAGGGGCCCAAGGCCCATCAATCCAGTCCAGCAAGCTATATCTCACGTGGTTTTGTTTTGGTCAATATTTAGATAGCTGTACATATTCTAATTTGATTGCTTTCCTATTTTAGATTAGTGATTCATGTAATTACCTAGTTTCCTATGTAAGAGCCTTAATTAAGGCATGTATATTCCTATATATTGGTGATCTTTCTCCAAGAGAAGACACGAAATTAATACAATCAGTTATTCCAGAAGTCTCATTCGATCTCTGTGTTTTGCAATTGTGAGAATAACACTTTTGAGTTCTTTGATTCTTTGATTTTGCAATTTTTTCTTCTTGATGACGACGATGATGATGTGAGTGGAAGTGAGAATTTTCTATTTCTTTGTATTTCAATTAATGTGGTCTTGTTTGCCAACTTCATTGTTGGATTGAGACCAACAAAATTATTATATTAAGTCAAAACAAATGTATGGGTTGGATAACATCTACATTAGTATCCTAAATTTCAGATATGGAGTTGTAAAAAGACTTGCCATAGGCAATATGCTACCTGAATGTTTCAGATCCATGTTTTACATCAGGGCAATGTTTTATTTATTTATTTGTTTTGCTAAATAGGGCCATTGCTTTGGTGCAATGGTAAAAGTCTTGGGTACCATGCACGATAACACGGGTTCGAGACCTGTGAGCAGCCGCTTTGTGCACAATTGCCAAAGGTTAGGTCTGTCTCCAGTCTAGACCCTCCCAAGATCCTCTGCTTCAGCGGGACCCGAACAGGGTAATGACCTTTTTTTATTTATTTTGCTACATGCATCTAGGCATTGTTAGGAATGATAGCCTTCGTAATTTTTGTGATTAATGGTAGTCAATTTTGCTCCATTCCAGTCAATTCCGGCCGGAGTGTTCCCGAATTGGGTTGGAGCGGAACAAAATGACCCCGAAAAGTTTTTGGGGCCAATTACAGTCCATTCCAGTCATTCCAATAAAAATTATGGCCCAAGTCCACCCCATTCCAGCCCATGTTTCATACTTTCATTCATCTATAGTGAAAACGAGAAAATGGTCAATTGTAAAGTGTAGTTTAATTTAAGTGATGTAACTATACATTTTTGGATTATTTTATCATTCAAATTATTTCTTTTCAATTTTAGATATTCTGTTATATTCTTTTAAATTTTTTATCACCATCTTTTCCGGAATGGAATCCCGGAATTGACCGAAATGCTACAATACAAAGTCAACCCAGAATGGGGACAGGAACGGAATTGACAACTGTCCTCAATAAAACATATTTAAGTTTCTTTATGGGCGCTTGATGAAGTTTTTTGTATGTTTGAACTTGTTAATTGTCACTTGTAATCTTTTCATAGTATCTATATATAGTATGAAAATTGTCACCCACATCTTATGAAAGCCCCTGATAATTAACTAAATGTTCGATGATAAAAATAATTTATGCAATTGAGTATGGTCTTGGATGAAGATATGTTACTGGGCATCTATAAAATGTACATTATCTGATTGATACATATAGCAAGGTTAGTAAAAGAAGTTTGGGACTTTTAAGGTGATGGAAATGGAGATGATCATTCAAATAAGAAGATGATGTCATCACTCAAGGGTTTCCTTTTTTATTTACTTTCCCCATCCAGAAGAAGTGATGTAGGATGAAAACATCAATCCATCAAATGTTAGAAGTGTTCAACACAAAAGGTAGTCTTCTTTTAGTTTCTGAAAGTTGCAAAGGCAGACAAAATGTGAGCTCAATAGCTCACAATGGAGATGATCATTCAAATTGATAGAATTGAAGTATTTACTCAAAATTTTTTGGGACGTCTCCCAATTTTGTGGAGTTTGAAATAATCTTTAAGAGAATACTAGACATGTGTCAATGTTTGCCTTTTCTGATTTGTAGTAACGTTCCTCATTGATTTTTTTGTTCCTTGTATATATGATTTTGACCTCTACCTGCTATTTACACTATTTTATGTGAGTGCCATGACAGATATGTTTAATTTTGCACTCTACCTGCTGTTTTTTTATGTTCTACCTTATACACAACCATCAATCAAAATATTGGGTTTTCTCCAAAATGCAAGCCCTTTGATGAGATTTATCTATTTATTCAAGTTAGGTCTTGTGCAATATAGCTGGAAATCCTTGATGGATTGGAAAGCAGGGCCTTCTTGATGTTCAAGATCCGATGTTAGCTTACTTGGCATGTCTTGGTTGTTCTGATTTTTCAATGTTATTGGATTTGGATTCTCATGAGTTGTTTTTGAAATCAATAGCATCCTGAAGGGACTCAGTTGGGTTGCTGAATTTTAAATTTATTTTGCTAGTGGTAGAATTTCTAGAGTTAAGTTTAATATGGGGAGCTTTTGAATAGTTTGGTATATTTTTGTACATTATTACACAGATCTTGAAGGCGGCCCTGCTAATACTTTTTTCAACTCAGACTTGGCCCATTTTTCAAACCCTGGGCAGAGGCTGCTTCTATGAATGTAAAGGATCTTAAAATTAATATCTCAGAGTCGTATGGGGTTTAGTCTGAAACAAAGAACCATTAACTAAAAGAAAAAACACAATGGTGGCGAAAAACCACAATTTACCTCTGGATGATTGTAATTAAAAATATTCATGCACTCAAAAACTATAAGCAACATAACACACAAAACAACAAATCAAAACTAATAATCACATCTAAACATGTAAATAAAGCTGGCGCTGAAATAATTAAAAGCATGGTAACTTCAACGACAGCTTCTTGAAAGAAAATCACCTGACGCCTGTTATGTAAAAAGCCTGAGCAATTATATTGAATCCTCTTGCCGATGGCGTCTGCAGCCTGAAGAAGAACAGCTTTTTGTTTTGTAGCAGCAAAATCTTGCTTTCTAAGCCGGCCCTTCTTCAAAGAATCTCGTAGAGGAGGTTGGCGATAGACCTTCTCACAGACATTTTTCGGGTGCAATCGTTTACACCAGTACTCCTAAACAAAAGAGAACAAAGCTTGATTTTTAAGAAACAAGATGAAAAGCATTAATTAAAGACAACTTTAATTCCACACCTTCCACTATAGGTAGCAATATTAGATTGAGTTCAATGTGACCACATTCATTAAGACCTTATATGCAGTGATACTGTACAATAGGGTCTACAATTCAAGCAAACTACTCTAACTTGGATACCAATTCCAAATTTATACAACAGTTCTTGACTCACAATATGATACCTTCACAGATTAGATTCTTCCTACAACATGGGCAATGAGTAGCTCCTTGTCGGACATGCCTTTTCAAAGATAAATAGAAATTCTACACTTCTACCATGCGTAGAACTCCTAAACCCAGGAAAGATCTTTGCTGTCTGCTAAATTAATCAAGAACAAGGGGACCGATAGGCCAAATTGTTCATAAGCTAGCAATAGTCTAGTCACCTGTGAAAACATCCAATAATATAAACAGGAACAGTTGACCTGACTCAGGGGGCTGAGTCGGGTCCTGATTCTGAGTTTTTAATCCTTGGTTGGGACCCATAGGCCAGAATGTTCATAAGCCAGGAATAGTCTAGTCATCCCTGAAAACATGCGATATATATGACAAAATATAATAATAAAAAAATATATTTCTTGTCCAAGTGCATTGAATATAAGGAAATGGTTCGTGTGGCAAGTAGATTTCTGCTAATCAGGACATTGTTTATGAATCTTGGCCATGATGTAAACCTTCCATAGAAGCAACATGGTGATAATCATGAATGCCTCTAAATTAAATAAAACCCAATATTTCATGAGAGGACAAAAGCACATCAATGTGGACTGTCACTTCATTCAAGAAAGATATATGCTAATCCTAATGATCTATCTATATGAGATCTGATCATAAGTCACAGCAGGGCTACTAGAAGAACTGAACTTTTGAGTTGTTACATGTTCGGCAAGGACATGGTTGATATCTAAGCTCCAATTTGTGAGGAAGAATATTATTTGTTCATATGAGTACCTCTCATAGAGTGCATGAGGAAACATGTTACCACCACATGGGACCCATTATGATAAATCCAACCTCCTCGCACACTAGTCCCTAGGGATGTAAATGGGTCCCTGATTCTCCGATTATCCGGAGGTTTCGACCCGTTAAAAACTGGGTCTGGGTCCTAATTTAGATCCCGATAAGTAAATGGGTCCGGGTCCGGTTCCACCTTGGTTTGGACCTGTGGACCTTGACCCGACATATTATCTCAATTTTCTAAAATCTCTTCCAAAAATCATGTTTTTTTTAATATCCTTCTCTACTTAGACCCGGATCCGGATCCAGACCTGTCACATAAATGGTTCTGGTTCTGGTTCCGGAGCCAAGAAACCGGTTCCGAAACAGTTCAGGATCCAGATCCGGTTCCAGGTCCACCATGGACCCGGACCCGGACCCGGACCGGAACCGACCCGTTTACAACCCTACTAGTCCCCCATGAATTGCCACTCAATCTAACTTGACAATAATCTGAATTATACCCATCGTTGGATTAAATTTCATTAAAAAATGTAACTTAAAAAACCGTCAAACTTTAAGGCCCACAAATCAATGCTGTGATGATCTTCCTGAGATAATTTTTGCCCAAGATCATATATCCATTATGATACCTTTCCATTACACTATCTTCCGATGATTACCATGCATCCAGGTCGTTCTGACAAGGGGCGTAGATTTTTGCCTCACATTCTGTAAGAGGTACCTCTTTTCAAATCATAACCCTTTCAATATAATGTATGTTCTTTTTTTTTTTTTTCGTGCGTGCGTGCGTGCGTGTGCATTGAGGGGCTTCTTGTAATTCTTAGAAACTTTGGCTTGGACAAGTAATTGCCTCTGATTTCCACTCTTCTTCATCTTTTCTTCCTTTCTTCTCTGTAATTTCCTGCCATTTGATCTACTGCCTAAAACTTCTGGGCCAGAAATCAAGCCTGCGCCCAGCATGCTGACATAAAATCCAATATAATTACTTGTTTAAACTATATTTAGAAGAGTAAGTGCCTCTATCTCGCACTCTTCATCTTTTCTTCCTTTTTTCTCTTTAAATGTTTATTTCCATTTAATCAACTGCTCAAAACTTCTTGACCAGAAATCAAGCACGCATCCATCATGCTGGCCTAAAATCCTGCCCCCCAAATTTCCAGGCTTCACTACCATGCCCAGATTCGGTCCAGTCAGTCCAGGTCCCAATAGCTAACTCTAAAAACCTAGATCGCCATGCTCCTTTAACAAATAGGCCTGAATTTGTGCCCAGCCAGGGTCCGTGAGGTCCAACAAGCACAGCACACATCTGGCAGTTCCAATCCAAGCCCCTTAACAACAACATTTGTGTATGTTTACTTATTACCCGTTCATTAAACTGGAAACAAATGAAACCATGGAAACACGTTTTGAGCTGCTTCTTCTACTATCTGTAAGCCAAACCAACATGCACCATCTAAAGATATTTTGTTTAGGAAACGACAAAGAAGTAAGAAGAGAATTGTTTGGAATTATAGCATATGATAAAATAGAAAAGCATAAAAGTAATAGTCAAGATTGAACAAATGATAAAGTTCAGGACAGCATCCATACTAATCTTAGAAACTCTTTATAAAAAGAAATAATCTGGGTTCATTGAAATTACTTTAAATAGGGGATCAATATCTCCATCAATGTCAAACCAGCAGAACTCACTATGAATCTTTGAAGCAGTATATAGAGCAAGTTCTTTCTGCAAATAAAGTTTCGTATAAAAGCCAGTGAGAAAAATTCGCAAGTGTTAAGAGTTTTTCCACAAATAATGAGTGACTAAAAAAAGATATGGATGGATATAAAAATTGTCATAAGCAAAATTATCTAAGCAGTACTACCACATATTTTGAGACTGATTAGTAATAGAAACAAATGTAAAAAAAAATTGAAAGGCATAATGAGCATGCCCAGAATAAAATGCATATTAACTGTTATATGGATCTGTATAAATTTTGCATATCGCACAAACCTGTCAATCGTGGGCACACCCCTGATCCACCATCCAAATCCATCCACCCCTTATTAGTTGATTGTCATTGATCCAGGTGGGGCCACAGGAGGTATATGTTAAAGAAATAGCAGGCACTGTGTAGACTATATACACATTTTATTTTCTTTTTCTTTTTTTTGAAATGGATATATAAACATTTTCTTCTTTAAACAAATCTGCAATTCCACATCTCTATTTTTATACATTTACTTTTTAATTTTGCTAATTTCTTAGACTACATAGTATATACATATGTATATTCTCTTCTTTAGAAGGATCAACCTCTCCATTCTTGTATACTTATTTTTAATTTTGCTATTTTCTTATCGTTCCATGTCAGGATACTGATGGTTGTAATGTGATGGATCCAGATCCTCCACAACTTCCACACAAAGAATTTGTCTACATCATTTTAAAATAGGTAAACAAGATTAGAATTTTGGGTCAAACCATCCAAAAAAATAAGGTCGTTGTTGCCAGGTGTCTATCTTAGGCCATGAGATGGACGATTAACTAAAGGGAAACGTCAAATGAAACCCATGTTCACACTTTAAAATGACACCACTGAATCTATGGGCATACCTGGATGCATTTCAAACAGAAGAGTAGGGGAAAATAAGAAGCGCATAGTGTGGATTAGGATGGGCATATATCAGTTGAATCCAAGGTTTAAGAACTTCGACTCAGGCAACTTGGTCCCCTAGAGTCAAGTCAAGTAGGCCAAGTCACTCCTGGGCTCCATATACCTTGCAAAGAAGCCCTTTATAGTGGGACGTGACTGAGTCACAATGGGGCTCAGCTGAGTCTTGAAGGGGGACTCGATCGACTCGAACTTGGACTTGTGGAACTCTGCTAATCCGCTTTAAAATCCAACCCCAGCTTGACTCAGTCACCACCAAGCCTGAGTCAACTCGAACTAAACCGGGTTTTAAGGTTTGAGTTGAATCATCCTAACCCATGATTTAGGGCTTCAATTTGGTGCATCAATAATAGATGGATAGGAATCGAATTTGAATCAGTGTAAAATCCACCACGTATGTATTTGTAGTAGGGTTTGTATTAATCATAAGCAAGCCCACTATACAGCACTGTTGTTGTTTATGCATGTTCCAGCGTATGTAGGTATATTAAGGGACAACCTGGACCTTGCAAAGGAAAACCCAACATGCAGGGCCCACCTTACCACCCCTTATCATCAGTCTATATGCCCTTTCAGTCTTTCACACACATCAAAATTACATAGGCCTCCAATTTCATCAGGAAAAGGTTGGCACTCATGCAGTTTTATCTATCAGCTAAGGATTAAACATCGAGGCCCTCAAAATTGTACCTCACTAGATCGGATAGTTCCCTTTTCTTACCACACAAGTAGGTCAGACCCTTCAAGCCCCTATCCTACCCCACATGATTGTCATGCTTCCAGGTGGCCCCTACAAGCTTGGCTGCAGAGTGCAGACCATATAAGTTTATATGTGCCGATGTTTGGGGCAATCCAGTCTCTTACACTCATCAATGGGTAGACATCCTGGTATGTGTGCACTGTAGAATTCCCTCTACAACTCAAACAGCAGTTTGAATATACATATATAAATTTTGCACTAGTTGCTAAACCTGATAAAATGCCATGCACTGGAGCACAAATTTTTCCATAGTATCTAGTTCCAAATCCAAAACAGCGTCGTAGTCCTTGACCTGTGACCACAGAGAAGAAATCTGTAACTAATAGTGGCGCCAAATAAAAAAATGTCAATTGTCAAAAAAGAGCGAGAAAAAAAAATCAAGGTCCTGATCCAATGCATCTTACAAACTGAATTTCTCTCCACCCACTGTCTGCACCGTACACATGGCTCACGTTGGTGAGATTCATCTCATTGAGTCATCAGGTTCAATTATGAATTAGATATGAATAAAAACTTATAATGATCAAAGAATCCTAGTGACATATATTGGTGGATAACAATTTTAATGAAAGGTAAAATTAGCAAAGGCTCACACTCAATGAGAAAAGGTGTATCAATTAAATGATTTGGGATTTAGGATAGCCCAATGTTGGTTAGCTGCCAATCTAAGGTGCGATTCAAAGGATGGAAGGTGTGGACTATGGACACACATCCACCACATGTACGGTACAGACACGGGGGTCAACAGGAAACTTGTCCACTCAGGAGCATTGGATCAGTGGCACAAAAACTATACCGCTTCTCCATAGTCTCCGATTGCATGGTAGCAAGAAGCACGGAAGTACAAATACTCAATATTTGAGCTTTCAATACTCAATCCGACAGAAAAGTCCTTGATAGCTTTCCTGGAAAATTGATGCTTTGTGTAACTAGTCATTTCAGAATTTCATGAAAGAAAAGCAAGGCTTACTTAATGAATAAAAGTAGATTAAAAGAATTGCAGGCTGTTTTTGCTATAAAGTTAATTTAACTGTGATACATGCACCACAATAATGGTGCTTAGTATAAAAAATAGTAAACAATTAGCACATTACAGATTAAACTGTTTTCATCTTTCAAGATTTAACTGTTACACATGCAACCATTGCTCCTCAAACCTTACAAAATGTTATGTAGTTTGAAATAACATCAATAAGCAATTGAGAGGTAATCATGATGTACTTGATGATTCAATTACTCAGCAGCCACGACAAGTGTTTTCTCTAAATATCAAACTACAATACTTATGGCATTCCCATTTCTCTTCAACAAGATTCAGAAAGCACAGCAAACACGAAACAAACAACTTTAAGAGTAGATCATACTCAAATAGCAGCAGTGAGAAGCACACAACAAACAGACCTCACAGTCGAATGAACATTACCTCCCATCTTAGAATGCTTAAATTTTCTAGAGAAATGTTGTTTTATTTATTAGTAAAGTAAGGGAAAGTAAACGTCAAATAGTAGGAAAGGTAATGGTTAGCTAAAGTTGAAGAGTACTTTCTGTTAAACTAGAATTTGTTAACATGAGGTAAAGCAATCTTAAGTGAGATGAGAAGTCAACAAGTGGTAAAGTGGGTGTTTTATAAGGTAAAGTCTTTTAGGGTCTGGTAAAGTAAAAGCATAATTATTTTTGCAGCTGAAACTTTACTTTCCCACTTTTTTTTTTTTTTTTGGTAAATACTTTCCCACTTGTCATGACCAACCAAAAAAACATGGTAAAGTAAAATTTTTGGCAGCTGGGATTACTTTTACCACTTGAAAAACAAACATTGCCTTAGGGTTTAAAAACTCAGATTCAGGAGGCAACTCGCCCCTCTTCGAGTCAAGTTCAGTCGAGAGTCACACCCTGGAGACCTCAGAACTATTAAAAAAAAGTGAAAAATTGATTAAAGAGTCTAAAAACAGAAAAATGATGTCCTATAGGTGGTCGCATTTGGCTTTCATTCAGTCAAATGAACATTACCTCCTTTCTTAGAATGCCAAAAGCCGCCAACATCATCTCACAATAAGTAAATAGGGATTTTCAGCCTTTCCTCAATGGGACTCAGCCAGACTTGACTCAAGGGTGACTGGAAAACGGGTGACCAAGTCTGAGTTGACTCGACCTAAAAATCTGAGACTCGGTTGAATTTTAAAACCACACACAATAAGTAAATAGGGAGAAAATACCATTTTCAGCCTTTCCTCAATGGGACTCAGCCAGACTTGACTCAAGGGTGACTGGATAACGGGCAACCAAGTCTGAGTCAACTCGACCTAGAAATCTGAGACTCGGTTGAGTTTTAAAACCGCACTTTCACTTCCACAACAATAGCAGAACACAATTATTTCCAAAAAGAAACAGATCATCGATAATATGAGATGGAAAGATGGTTTGCAAGCTAGACTATATTGACACAAAAAGACAATAACTAACAAACACAAATATCTTGGATAGATATTGATTCAGCAAAATATGGTAGACATCAATATTTGCCCCCAAAATGAAATGGAGAAGCATTTGCATCAAGTCTAAAATGACATGATTAATTGATATAATGAAGTAGCCAAAACTAACATAATAACAAGAGGGGAAAATAAAAGAGTTAGGTTACCGATGCTCTCCCATCCCATGGTGAAGTAGCCCACGTAGGTGATATGCTTTGGCAAACCTAGAGAATATTCCATAACGAGCATAAAATAATTTGAGTTACCAAATTACAAACCAGATAAATATGAGCATCGCAATAAGATAATCAGATTCAAGCTCCAAAATGATTTGCCTGAGCTAGAATATAGTGGAAATGCCAATAGATCTGCCAAAATACCTTGAATCAACAAAATGAAGTTTCTTAAGGCACTCAAAAGCTTTCTCTGAGTTTGCCAACTCGTGGTAAAACTGCCACAGAATTAACAATACATGCATTAGATAACCAAGAAGCTCCCAACTAATATATAAAGGTCCATAACAAATAAAATACCCATGGTGATTAGGGGAGTCACAAATAAAAGGTCATATTATATTAAGGGATGTTGGTGAAGTAGGCCAGCCTGGACCAGACCCAAGCCAAGATCGCAAGGGCTGAGTTGGCCTGCATTTTTAGAATTTAAAGAAATTGACATTTCCACCGACAGTTCTACATCATCTCATTTGATCAGATGGAATTTTTTCTTATTTCCTTTTCTCGCCCTAAATAAAATCCTATTGTATCTACTAGCCACGACTCCTGTGATTTGGAATAAGGAGTAAATATGAAGGTTAGAACGACTAGACTTGATGAAATAATGCCACTACCAAGGAAAGGTACCTTCTCCAAATTCCATGGATTGAACTTCTCAAAAATTGGGAGTCACATAGATCTAATATTTTCTTCAAGATGGAGGCAAAAGCAAGGTTTAAAAAACCGGACTCGGGACCCGACTCGGCCATGGCCGATCCGAGTCGACTCGGCTGAGTCAGGCCGAGTCCCAATTTCAAATAAAAATGATTGGAGGGCCAAGTCTGATGCGACTCAACCAAGTCACATGATTCGAGTTTGAATCCCATTGGACCCGACTCAGTATGTACCAAGTCCGAATCGACTAAGCCTGATTTTTTAAACCATGGGGGCAAAAGGCACTATTTTAACCTATTCAAAAATCAAAATAATAAAAACTCATAGGCAAGTCGTGGGTTGATCACGTTCGACCAAACCCCAATCGAGATGGGCCAAGTTCTTGTCCCAAGTTCATAACATCGCTTTAAATTGTAGTATCCAAGGTCTGATGTCCTTGCCACTTCTCCATGCTAAAGCAAAAGAAAAGCATCATCATCGACTGTTAATTGCCTCTACTTTCAGGTGAGTAGGTGGTGGTGGTAGAGACTTCAATATAAAAGGGAAAATACAGTTATACAGTATGTGAGCAAAAAATATTTATGTAATGCAAGCAAAACGTGGGAAGCAAACCAGAAATGAGGATCTAAAGATGTCCCCACCCAATGCACAAAGGGCCATAAAAAAGGCAGCCTACAAACAAAATCACTAGGTTGAAGAATACAAACAAGGGAGGCTTGAAAGGCAGAGCCACCCTTGCCAAACACTATTTCTAGATAAAGAATCCACTTCCTCATCAGCACCGTAGGATTATGACTGAGTGATGCAGAATTAATTTTAGAGTATGATTTTGAAGTTGCAGAAGCCTACTTGGAGTGGATTGAGCATCGCAAGAAGGTCCACAAGCATCTAATTAAAAATTAGAGTGGAATTAGGGGCCAAACAGTACATTTTTATGCCTGAATCTCAGTGACTTTGATCCAGAATAAACCCGTGACCTCATGTGCAAGATTATTTAGATATTATTTCTAATTTTTATTACTTTCTAATTTTATTAAAGAATTGTAATTAGGATGTGGTTTCCAATTTCATTAGGATTCTTATTTAATGTACTAAGTTAATTATTAGTTAGTTTCCTAGTTTAATTTGGTGACTTAGCCCCTAAGTTTTTTTCCTATTTATAAGCACATTACAGAGATTATAATTGAGAGAGTTGACTAATAGGATTGTGTTTTATGATCCCTTTAGGTGTGTTCTCGTGTTATTGTCTCTAGGGAGACTTCTTATTGTGTCTGCGGACATGTGCTTCAACACTTCCACGCAAGCCCTAACCCTAGGGCTTGCATCAGACTCTTTGGAGAAATAAAGAAGAGCAGCGTCTTATTTGAAATTTCCTGAAAATCTTGCACATTAAAAATGTCTCATGTGCTGTAGCTGTGAGCGACAGTTTCGTGGGTCAAAACCAGCCAAACCCTCATGGACTCTACACTACAAGGGTCGCCCGAGGGTCTCTTTTCAAAATTTTGAAGTCTCTTTATTATTTGAAATTTCCTGAAAATCTTGCACATTAAAAATGTCTCATGTGCTGTAGCTGTGAGCGACAGTTTCGTGGGTCAAAACCAGCCAAACCCTCATGGACTCTACACTACAAGGGTCGCCCGAGGGTCTCTTTTCAAAATTTTGAAGTCTCTTTATGATCAAGTGCTCCACATGGGCCCCACACCAGATTTGAAACAAGAGGCAGTGACGACTTTAGTTCTCGAAATTATATATTTCTTCAAATCTTTTGTAATTTTTGGATTTCTATTGATTACGAAGCATTAGTATAGATTCCTAATGGTAGTAGGAAGTTGCTATTTATGATTTCTAGGGTTTTCATGAGAGTTTATGCATTATATATTCCATGATACAGTGACGCAGTCACGGATATCAAAAGGATCCAAGAACAGTATACTGGTGTTCCTAAGGACTGGAGTAGCCATGTAACAGGACTGTTACACTACCACTAGAATTCGACTTCTTGGGAAGGACATCAAATCACACTATTTGGATCTTCATTATAACACCAAGAACACCAAGAATGTAAAGGGCAGATGTAAGGCAATGAAGAGATGCAGAAAGTTCAGAAAATAACACAACGTTATTCTGTCTTGAATATGTCAACTACTAAAAGTCAAAAACTTCATCGATTGACTGATATATTATTAAATAAGGCTAAACCCTAAATCAATGATCCATGTAAATCATACTTTCTAACTAAGGCTAATAACACCTCAAATTGCTTAAAGAAAAAGAGTAAAAAAAGGAAACTGCTGCCTGCTACTGTTGACTGAGCATAGGGATGACACAGTCGACATGCATAAATCCCCAATAATCCCCCATTACAAGCAATCAAATCCAAAACTCTTGCTCCTAATCACTTCCTTCCATCCAAAGAGACTCTAATGGAAAGAAATTAGCAATTGAAGAAAATATGCAAAAAATCAGAGATTTTCTAAAGCATGGTTGTTCCAGACCAATTCCACGAAATTGATTAAAGGCCCCACATGGCCCCCCTTCTGATGAGCCCATCTCAACTAAATTGAAGAGGGGTCTTGGGCGACCCTTTTGGTTCAGGTCCTGAGTGATTTGGACCTGGTATGGCCCAGGAAATAATGCTTCAAAGAGAAAGCACATGCTGCCTTTGTCTCCCCTGTTTTTTTTCAAATGGGTTCTCATGAATTGCAGAATACCCCTGTTATGTTTTGAAATATTTAAACAGCACCTGATTGACAATTCCCTGGGCTGTTTGGGTTCTTTTCTCAAATCGATCAATCTCACATGGGTCCAGATCCCATGTGCTCAATCGTAAGCCTCCATGAACACCAAGGCCTTCTCATTTGCATGGTTTTCAATCTGAACTGGGCCATCTCCATCATATGGTCGACAGTCACATTCTGCTATAGTACCTGTGCCGTGAATAGTATTTTGCCAAAGCATCAGTTGCTCTTTGTTTTATCCCTCTCCCTTGTGTCATGTGGATACTAAGGTGATTGATAAGTCTTTATGGTCGGAATTTGGGTTGATTTTAGTTGTTCCTTGTTTGTTTATTTCTTTAGAATTTTGATAGTTTTCTGCATAATCTACTGTTTGCTGGACTATTGAGTGTTTGGTTTATTGGGGCTCACAATCAATCAGATTGTTCTTCCGCGTACTACGTCAATAAGGAAGGCTTGAACCTGGTGGGTCATATCGAGGACCACCACCACAACATCCAAAAGCGTCCAAGGGGTAACAATGCTTCCACTAGCCCAATAAGTGGTGCAACAAGACCAAACCACAATGACTTTAAATTTGCATCGTTAGCCGTTCATCCAACAACTGGACCGAGCTTTGGATAATTGGCAAGTGGCAACTCATTGTCTCTAATCAACCTCTCTAAGATCACCTGCAAGGGGTTTCCACAATGCCATTGGAGTTCAAACCCCCAACAACCCCCAACCACACAGTTAAAACCCCACAAACCCCCAACAACCAATCACCTCCCCCCAGGATCACTAGATAAAACCCATTGGGACACCCTTGAAGCACTTCAATGATAGCCCAATGAGAGATACTATGCCTAACTCTGAAATAAAGCAAACCATGTTCAAATAATTATTTCTGGAGGTCATTTATCTATGGAACAGATGTGAAAATGCCATTTGCATATGTGATAATGTGAATGTTGCATATGGAAAATTTACACATGGAAGAATGATCCACCACAATTGCCCATATAAGCCATGAGTTAGCAAGAGGGACCTCACCTCTTAATCTCCTATAAGACGAGAAAGAAAAGTGCCCAAAAAACCTACCCACCACACTGCAAGCCTACACCATCCTTTCATTATGACCTTCCAAGACAAAGAGCAAATAGACCACTATTAGGAGATTCTGGGATTGGATTCCTGTCTCTGGGAGGTTTCTTTCAAACACCAGGCTCCAAGCCGTAAGATTGCTTGTACCCATGTATTTTTTGTTCAAATTATTTAAGATCCATATAGGATGCTAAAAAAATAAAATTAATGCAAGCACTTTCTTGGTGCTCCCAGCTTGTGTATTATCAGAAATGTCACTTTCGAGAATCTGCTACGGCCTAAGTCCTAACACAATCAACTTCCAACTCAATGCACACACATGAAGGAAAGATAGTAACATCAAGCTAAAGTAAGCTATACTTTCAAGAACTTCCCACTTTGGAATAACTAACAAGGTTGATCATTTTAAAACAATGAAACAATCCTGTGAAGCTTTAAAAAGGCTATTAACATTTCTAGTATAGTCATAAATAGTAGTCAATTAGAAATCTCGCAATATCCTCTATCACACTCCCACAGATGTTCAACAGTTATCACCTTCACCTCTACCAATTTACTGTTCACGCTTTTTCCTGAATTTATTGTTGCATTTGGATTAACCAAACTAGGGGGAATAAAAACTGAACTTAAATTCTATTTATGCAATGGCTTCATATAAACTGACTGAACTTCTGATTTGTACGACGAAAGCTGTGGGCATCCTTCAAAAAATGGCTCATCAAAATAAGGAGGTTAAAATGTGTCACCTCAAGTTCGCAACTCATATGTAGAGAGAGTCAAAATGATTCAGCAACAAGAAAACAAGTACTCAGTTTGCCACAAGATGCACATAGGGAGGAAAAGAATATGAAACTACATGTATAGTAACTGAACAGTTCACATGGCTACCTGCACTAGATGGGTCCACCCCTCAAGGAAATTTGGATCAAGTTGTATTGATTTCTCTAGTGCTTCTTCAGCTCTTCCATACTCACCAATTGATGATAATGCCAAACCCTACAATTGAAACCAAACGTATTTTATCTCTCTATACAAATAATAGCATTCCGTTGAGAAACAAAAGCATGAAATTACAGTCATATGGAAGTTTTTTTTAATACTTACTAAATATGTGTATGCAGATTTGTTATCCTTGTCAAGTCTCACACATGAGGACAAGTCTTCTACAGCAGCATTATAATCCTTGAACTTGAAATTAACAATTCCTGCAATTTTTAGAATCATGTCACCTATTTTTCCCTTTCTTTCTTTTGTGTTTGTTAGCACACTTTTTTTTCCGTATAAACTGAAGTATAGATTTTTCGGTGAAATATGCACAAACACATGTCACACACAACACTTCATGAGGATACCACAAAAGGCAAATTGAGTAAATAGTGATCTTACCTCTTTCATGTAAAATGTCTGATGAATTTGGCTCGAACTCTAATGCCTTGCTCAAATCTTCAATGGCCTAGATAACAATGAATTGAGATACAAATCAGCCCCACATGGTAAGTTTGAAAGTGAATGCACGTGAGCATGCTTACATGCTATTTGGGAGACAGCCATTTGTCTTTAAATTTAGGAAACAAAAAAAACTGACCGCACACATCTCTTTTAATGACATGGGAGGCAATACACTTACACCTACAAGTAAGATGAACCTCATGTCTACAGCTAAGGATATTGGAAGAGTAAAACTTATAACTACATCAAAAAGTTCAATGTAGCCCTTTGAAATCTACATTGTCAGACCAACCATTCTTTATGTCAAATGTTGGATCTCCTCACACCCTTGAGTTGTTCTTCAATCTTAAAATCAAAAGGACTTCATATAAAGGTTGGACTCACAAGGAGTGGACGCAACTGTGGTTGGAAGAGTTAACCAACATTTGGTAGAAGTTCTTTGATGTTAACAGATGGATGAGATACAGTAACGCCAAAAAACTAAGGCTCCTTAAAAGAAAGTTTATGGAATGGAAGAAAAGAATTTAGTCAAGCAGTGGATGTTTCGCGACTTTGATAATCAAGAGAATGTGGTTCTATGAGAGGAAGACAAACTTCTTTGGCCATCCCTCCAGGAAGAATTTTTGGGAAAGTCAATTCAAGAACAATTTTATTTAGTGGTACATCCCAATTGAATTAATTTAGAAAAAAAACAATGACTAATATTACATGATATCCACCAAGTGCATATTTTCATTAAAAATTTACTTATGATATACACACAACAAGCCAGACCAAACCCCTTCAAAAGCCGAGTTTGATCAATAGTCAAGCCTCTTAACAAGTTAAGCACAAACCAAGCGGAGGTTCAACATAGCGTTGAACCTACCTTGAGCTTTATTCATGAGATAGCAAACCAAGCTTGTGTTCAAACCAAGGCAATCGGTCCTCAAGCTTGCCGTTTACTGGCTTTCTTGTCTAATTAATAAATGCCACACCATTTACTCGCTTTCTTGTCTGAATAATGACTAAAAAGTAATTGAAGACACTAACCCTATAGATCTGAGTTACATACCAACAGCACAAAAGATGTGCATGGGTGGCTAGGCAGCCTAGGTAAAGAAAACTAACCATGCACAGATATGAACAGACACAGTTACAAAGTTAGATACCAAATCTCACTTCTTCTTTTTTAATAACAAATACCAAATCTCACTTTCATGCATACAGAAAGATGTTAGCATGTATATGCATTAAGTCTTTTTTATATATAGAGGTAACATGACTCAAACCCAGAGCCTTTTGCCTGTGACAATGAGCATCTCCAACCCTGCTACAGGCTCTTGTCATGCATGTGCGAAAACATGTTTGGTTAATAATATCATCACATGCGCATAAGATTATTGCTGCCGCATAACTAGTAAAGATTGGACTCAAAGTGAGAGACTCTGAGTATTGCCTCAACAGATTCTCCTAAGGCAGCACGGGCCTGCCCCCGCCGCTTCCATGCCTCTCCAGCTAATGGATTTGATTGTATGGCCTGCAAGAAAAATTCAAAGCATGCTCTGTTTAACTTACAGAAAATCCTACAACAGGAAAAGGCAGGAAAGTCTGCATATGTGTAGAATTGAGAACCGCATGGATACCTTGGTAAAGTCAGCAATAGCAGCATCTAGTTCTCTTTGGAAAGCATACGCTGTTCCCCTTCCAATCAACGCCTCAGGATAACTAGGATTTTCTCTCAATATCTGTGTTTCCACAAAAAAAAAAAAAAAAAAAAAACCACCCTTAGGTCACGCCAGCAGTTCATGCACCATCAAGAAAATGGATCGCATTAGCTAAAAAACATACCTGATCAAAAATAGAGACAGCTTGATCATACTTTCCTTCATTTACCTGCAAGAGAATCAAATCTTAGAGGAGTTGGTTAAACATTTGCTATTGAAGCATAAAACTTGAAAATGAATACTTGTTTGTCTTCAGCTGTTTGCTTGTTAGGTTTTCATTTAAGCTTCTCTCGATAAAAATTAGTTACCATAACAAATGATAATGGATAGTATAAATATATATTGCAATATAAGACAACTAGTACTACTGCACATGAATGACCTGATAGCTAGGATGAAATATCATATTTCCAGCCTCAAGACATCTACAGTTTCTTAAAGAGCATTGTACTCTGGATGTCTACATTTGCAAATGACAAGCTGATCAATCAAAAGGTTGGGGGCGTGGGGGTGGGGGTGTTTTGCTTCTAATTAATGGCCTGGACTGTGGGGGGTGCCTATATGCATGCCGAGCAAGGGGACAAGGGAATAGAATGGTCTATCTAGGCCCTAAGGTTCTGCTAAAAACGGGGCATCCAGTCATGATAGTCCTCAATTTCAGGCCCCAAAGTTAGAAAATATATATACCTTAAATGAAGTGCATGTTTTCACCCTTTTTTGCACAACTAATCCACCAATCAATAAAGGTCAGGTAAGAGACAGTTCTTTTTGGGGTTTTAAATGTTGGGGGTGGGGTTTTGTTTTGAGGTAGGAAAGGGGGTAGGGAGATTGAGGTGATGGGATTGATCATAGGTGGCCCGAGTGGATGCACAGCCCAGGCTGTTAATTGCTTATCAGCAACCCTGGCCACTCTATATTGTTATTGCTTAGGTACCTCAAGATAATACATATATTTTGAAGCTCCCGACTAAATGGTTCCACAATAAGTAATGATTAGTGACAAAGAACTTTGAGAGCTTGTATACAGTTCCAGATTCATTTGCACCACCACCATCTCCATTAGTGCCTTATCCCATTTATAAGTACTTCATCTGCACTTAATGCAACTTAAAAAATCCATTTTGTCCACACTCCACATTGCATCATAAAGTATCTTGGGGCTTAACTAGATAGATTTTCAGCTCCATGATTGTATTTTATGAGAATAGTTATAAGATTTGTATTAATTTAGCTATTTATTTTCTTTTCACTTTTTGTTGTAACATGAATGTGGCAAAAAGGATTAAAAGGATCCATCATGGTTAGAACAATACTGAAGACCATTAAAAGTTCCACTTAGTGAGATAGAAGAAAGTTTTGTAGACCTATTATAGGAGGAGGTTTGGGTATTTCTTATTTGATTAATGAGAAGAGTTGACAGGCCATTGTTAGGTAAATGGTTTATCTTGTTCTGTTCTCATCTTAAGTATAAGATTAGTAATTTAGTATTTTTTCTTCTTTTTTTGAAAGATAACAATGTTGGTAGTACTGGATAGTGTGTTCCTGAATAAGCACCTATCCAAACTTCAAGGAAATGGAGAGCAACAACCTCAGTTAGAAATGCTCTTTGTAAGAGTATTCGGTATAACCTTGGTGATTGGTTGAGCATTGATTTTGGGAAAACATGCTGTCGAGACTGGAGACAGGTAATGCCATCCCTTTTTTCCTCTCTGTCTCTACAAATATATCTGCTAAGATAACTGCCTTAACGAAATTTTAGGAGAATCAGTTGTGTGGACTCCATTATTTCATTGGCATTTTCATGATGAGGACAAGGAGATTATTTCTCTGGGTGATTATTTTGGCAAATATATAGGGAACTATTATCCCCAAGAGAGTGCCGATGAATATATTAGATAGCCGGACTTTGAAGTTAATTTTGATGTCCTGTCATGTCATGTCATGATAGGCTGTTAACTCAAAGAGTGACCTAATGATTTTCTATTCATATGAAAAATCAAAGCACCTTCGAGGGTGCTAACGTTTTCACGTGCTGCAGTTTCAGCTAAGTCTCTGACCATTTATCATTTTCAAAGTATTTGTCTTCAAGAGCCGACCCCAACATAGTTGGGACAAGGCTTTGGTGATGATTTTAGGTCTTCGAGATACATACAACATGCATCATTTGCTTATCCAGTGACAATTTTTTCAAAAATGGTATGGAGGAACTTCATAAGTTTGACAAAAGCCTATTCATAGTAAAAGCAGCCCATTATTGCAACCTTGAGGTTGTGGGTTCAAGTCACATTATCAATCTCTAAAAAAAAAAAGAGCTTGATATTTCTGCAAATGGTTTCCCATTGGATGATTAGATAATAGACCAGGTTCTTGTTTATGAAGCTGCTACATTTTGTTTCTTGCGGTATGCTTGGCAGGAGAGATATGATCACATGTCCAACATAAGACGGCTATGCCGAATTGGTGTTGCTGCAAAAGTTAGGGCAAAGATTATATCGTAGGAGACTTTTAAAAAGGAATTTACTGGCATTTCAGCGTAGGATTTGTGGACGTATGGGAGAAAGTGTTAGGGGTTCACCTCATCAACATAATTGGGATCATTTTCTATTTTGCAATTTGGTCTATTATTTGGTTAGCACTTCTTTGTTTTGTTAAATTGTTTGAATGAATTAATCAGTTATCATTTCCAATTGGTAATTGCAGGTATAAAGTTAGGAGAGATAAAATCGCTAATTCCATTTGCAGGATGTTGCCAACTATCCGAGTTCCTAAAGTATGCAATCCTAGTCCAGAAGCGAAGGATGACAATAATATAGAGTAATATGGTACATCTACACATTTAGTTAACATCCAAACAATAAAATATAGCAAACTAAAGTAAGCATGAAAATGGTATCAAATGGAGTTGGTAGAGAAAAAGTTGTAATTCCCTCCACATATGTAAAGAATATTTACAATCTGTAATTTTCCTCTATAAATATTTGCATGTGAAAATTCAATTTAAATGTTCCTGGGCAAATCAGCAAATGCATACTGTCAAAATGATATGAAAAAAGGTGCTAGTAGATGTTGCAAAGTCATTGCAATGCACATGTAACCAGGGGCAGCACCACCCGCGCCCCCCACCCCCCTTCTTCTGCTCAAGTCAGACACAAAAAGGAAAATAAATGCAGTTGGTCAAATTGGTAGTGGTAAAAAGTTTTGTATATATAATTGAAGAAGCAAGTAAGAACCTTGTTGAAATGTTCCAAAACCATTCATGAATTTCTTTTTCCTTTGATTTTAATGAGTTTTAAATCATTTTCTTTCTATAAGACTAAAAAATTTATATTTATTTTAAAATTTTATAAGTACTTTTTAAAATATTTTTATTCTAATAGTTTCACTTTAGATATCACTTTAAGTGGGCCAGCTAAAATGGACCCACTAAAATTGCTGCTATCCATTCCACATAACACAGTTGTGTTTGATTATGTGATGTGGAGTGGAAAGTGCGGCAAGTTGTGACTTGTAAGTGGGCTCTGCTGTGCTTTTTATGTTAAGCATTTTGGTGGACCCCACAATATTTGGCCCCATTGCAATTTTTTGGCCCCAACCAGAATATGATATGCATTTTTTGAATAGTTGTTTAATTTTCGTTTTTTAAATATTTTTTTTCAATACTTACCTACACTTTAAGAAATAAACAACAGTATCTCTCTTTCAAAATACCTCATAAGAAATTCTCCTCTGCTGAGCATTTAAACTACAGGTAGGGGTTATTTAAAATTATCAATTGTTAATGTGTTTTTTGCAGATAGAAAAATAATGAAAGGCTTATAAATAGAATATTTTTTAAAACGGTGGACCACATTGAGAATGAGCTCCCAGTTCATATCGATCTGTGTGACAATAATCTATTAAACTTTACTGATATTGGTTTGAACCTTGAAACTTGTTAAAAGGCGCTTTCCTCATCAGTATATTAAGTTCGAATTTGCTGCAATGAATCTCATGATATATGGCTAATATGAGCGCGCCCCCCAACACACACACACACACAAACAAAAAAAAAACAAAAAAAACCCACCACTGCATGTACCTCTATTCCTAAGGTTAAACAGACTATAACAAGAACAACTAGGTTACTAGTAACAACAGTTAGTTAATCCACACGATATGAATACTAGAAGCTTACAAGTTATCAGAGTCATTGTTTAGACACCCATTGTGCTCCTTTCCATCTTAGATCGTTGCGGTGAGGTTTTCTAAGACACTTATGGGATTGTTACCTATGAATGGCACATGATGATTTGGTGCAAACAACTCCAGGAAGTGGAAAAAAAAATTCTAGTACAGTTATTTTAATGAATTTTTCGGCCAGCATACCATTAGCACTTGTATTACCTTTGGAATGATATATGGAGAACATATGAGCCAACTGCTGAATAAGTAAAATTCTCAATCTTGAAACTAATATCAAATCACTACAAAGTCCAGCCTCCATATTAGCATTTACAAGAGCCAACTTATACCTGCGCAATTCCTCGTGATAATCGGAAATCCAAGCTTATTGACTTGCTCTTTGAAATACCTGTAACAAAAACCTTTTGGTTCACAATAGCACCATTATTCGGTCTTTGGTTCACAATAGCACCATTATTCGGTCTTCTGTGTACTTCAGATGCATCCTTCTTTTTGTTGTGGATTTCAGGTGTTGATGCACTGCAAATTTCAGACCCTGACTCAGAAGCAAATGAAGCTGTGCTTGAGGAATCCATAACATGGTCTTCATGACCAATAGTTTTGTTTGGTTTAGCGCTGGCCAGTAGTTCTTCAAGCTCCAGCAATTGCTTCAAGTCTGTTGAGTTGCGAACAGCAATCTTATAACCTTGCTCCCACACAAGAATGCCATCATCTTTTTTGCCCAAAGCTGACAAGGAGCGACCTGGAAAAAAGTGCTACTACATGTTAGGGATGAAATGAATCAGATATATCATAAGAGTATTTTGCACCATTGCTCCATTTGCACTGTCAAATAAATTATTTAACAATTTCACTATTTGTTCTATGTCTATGAATCTACAATGACACATCCAGCATTGTGGCAGCCATAAAGACTACCCCTGCTTTTACTGTGCCTATGGAAAGCATCTACACTTGTTCCCCCAAGGGCCGTTCGATTTTTCATTTGGATAGGGTTTGGTGTGGTTTGGCTCGTAGAAAATCAGCCAAAACCTTCTCCTAAAGCTTCCTGTCCTCTTTGGCATCCTTCTCTGCTTCTGCAGCAGGGAAAAACTCCAAATGCAAGATGTGTCACAACACACAGGGTTGCCGCAGGATTTTAGGATCCCTTCCAAATTCATCAGCACGTACATATGTTTTTTTCCAATTATCATCAGCCTTCACAAAACCACCTGTGTGTCTGAAATTGTCTGACCAAATTTCTCCATTTCTAAAATTCAGACAAGATAACCATAATGCCTCCTTGCCAAAATCCTAGGATGGAAACAGGGAACAGACAAAGTGACGCAGCTGGGATTGAAACTTATTGTAGTTCTAAACTTTCTAATCTCATGTGTCTAATCATTCCAATTGTTGAGAAATTGGTGCACCATATCAAAATTAAAACTTTTTCCATAGCCTACCAAAGCATGCATATTTGGACTGTCATATATAAAATGAAATTCGGATGATCCCAATCATTCATATCACTTAGAGGTAATACAATCAATCCAACCCGTCCATCCAGTCAACCCCACCTCAGATTGTCCATAATCACCGTAAACAGATAAAAAATTTTAAAACAGAGAGTTATGGGATTGTAACCATCTGATCAATCGGAAAAAAAAAATGAAAATCAATTGACGACCAGAAAGTTCAGAAACTGCAAAATTGCAATTCGGACGCATTCAGGCTGGAGATGAACATTTCAGCATTGCAGTTGTTTTACCCCAAAAAAATAGAAAAAAAGGAAGAAGAAGAAGCAAACATGATTAAGTGTTCAATCAAACAAACCTTTAAGGATATAAGCCTGCAGAAGGTTGGGGTCGAGCTGCAGCGCCTTGTCACAGTCCTTGATCACATGCTTGTGCAGCTCCAACTGACTGTAGCAGAAGGCCCGATTGCTGGAAACCCAACAAAACATCAATCAAACCAAAGAACAACGCAAATTCATCAAACCCCAAAACCCCAATTTCAATCAGCAGAAGAAAAAACCGAGATCCAGCTCAAATGAATCTAATTAAGAAACATGCAATCAAACTAAATCAATATCCACGCAGGGAGGGACAAAAGGCAACAGAATTACCAGATGTCTTGAATGGAGCATGATTGGGAGAGGAGAGAATCGAGAACGCGTATGGCCTTGGACCAATCCCGAGAGCTGCAGAGCTTCGCGAGCTCTTTTCGATCGGCCATGGAGGCCATGATCAGAGAAGAAAAAGAGCGAACGAATCGGATTTCGATTGCTGGAGACGTAGGGAGGGTTTCGGTTTCGGTTTCGTTTTAGGGGTAGGGTTTTTGTTACAGATAAAAAGGAGAAAGGAAGGAGAGAGGAAATGAGAAAGAAGGATCGTCCGAGACTGACAAAGTGAAAAAGGCTGTGGAATGGATGGGAGAGTGACGTGGGTGAGGGTTTTAGTATCTTTTTTTTTCTGAGACGGCCAGTGAGATGTGGATAAATGAGCCCCGCGTTGGATGCGGGTGTCCCACCCTCCCCCAAGTGTGCCGCCTCTGTTTGCCCTAAATTTTTTTTTAGATTTATTATGACTAGTAAATCGTATTAGATTAAAGTTAAGTAGACCTTTAGACTAAGCATATGAGCCCCTTTTGTCTGCAAGAATTGTGAGAATGCTTGACGGATAGAATTCTAAAAATTCCAAATGATGCCTCCTTAAGTAGAAATTTGCAGTGCTCAATCCCTTTCTAGCATTTAAAATGCTAGATTTTTAGAAATCATAAGGTTAAAGGTGTATTTTTATGTTATTTGGAATTCTAAATTCTTACAAGAGATAAATCATTTGGAATATTGAAGGGATAAAATGTCACCTCATATCATAAACCCCCAACAAACCCAATTCCTTGGTAAGAAGGAATTTCTCTAAACAAACAGGCCTATAACTTAAGCTATATAAGACCTTGTAATTTATATAAATTTTTATATATAAATGTAATCATCATGTCCCTAGAACTTTAAATCAAAAGTCAAAACATGCTAAGGGCTTATTTTTTTTTACTAAAATTCATATATGGGAGAACTTCAAACTCATGTCTTGTTAAGAGCATGTTTGTTTTACTAGAATTCAAATAATTTCTATCTGCAGAGTTTTAAAATTCTCATACATGGTGCATTTTTTTAACGCTCCTTTGTAATTAAGCATTCAAAATTTCTAAAAAAAAAAAAGATTGGAAGTTATAGACTCCCAAAGGTCATTTGAGATCTTTTAGGTAGCTGGTACTTTGAAGCACTTATGAACAAGCATTTGCAAATGTCTCCTCCTAGTAGAGCATTTGAAATTCCAACAAAATGCATATAGTGAATTTTAGGAATTCCAAAAAGTTATTTGAGACCTTTTAGATGAACTGAATTTGAAATTTTTGTGAAAGAAACATGGCATGTCAAATACCAAGAACAAATCATCACATTATATCGGGGGGGGGGGGGGGGGGTGCGGCGCCAACATCCCAAACTATTGTCATGAATTTTGGTAAAGAAATACCCCCAAAAATTTGGTTTTCGATGTGAATGGTCCAATCAATATATGTATGGATGTACATCCCCATCCAAATTTCTCTTAAATCCAATTATAAGTTCCAACCGCTTTTTATCCAAAAATGCATTCAGGTAGCCCTACGAGTTGCACCTAAAACACACCGCATGCAGCTGTAGCCCGTCGGTGAAAATCTTCTCTTGGAAGGAAGTTGAGATCATGGGTATATGCCGGGGTGTATCTAAAATACACTTGGACTGAATCGCCAAGTTCATGTCGGTATGGAAGGAAAAGGTCGGTGCATGGAACTTCCACCAGTGGGTTTGAGTGGCATTCACCAATTAAGAAATATCTCTAGTTCTTTGTCATATTCCTTTGTACAGGTTCCATGCATGGAAAAGGCGTACCTTACCACATGTACAAATTGATGCTTGGAACACAAGAATTAAGGAATATCTTTAGTTCTTAAAAAAAATGAAAAAAAGAAAAATAAAGAAGTTCCAAACTAGATAGATGGATAGATTGGTGCCTGAAAAAAGACATCCCATTCCCATGTTCAGGTTGATGCACAGGACTCCATAAATAAGTTTCATCAAGTCAATAATATTCATGGATGAAGGAATGAAATTGGCCCTTAAGAGAATGAGAAAACAAAATTTAAAGAAATATATTTCATATTCATTCCCCACCGGTATTTAGCCTTTAGATCATATCCCAAGTTTTTTTTTTTAATTTACCGTGGAAACTTAAACAGGCACTCTCCACACGCGTATGTGTGTCCTAAATCAGCTGACCCCAAGCACCTGTTGTTAATACTTAAAAACTTTTTCCGAACTTTCATGGCATTTTGATGAACCAAATTATGTTAAGTTGGAAGGAGGTTGCATACTCATGAGGGGCTTCTTAGTTTTCTTGTTGTTTTTGGTTGACCCGTGGGCTTTCTTACCCTTTGGTGTTTGAAGTTTTTTTTTTTGTTCTACCTTTCCGCTTTTTGTTTTTAAGTGTTTGAAGCTTCTTAGTATAGTCCTTTTGTACTGTTAGTTTTTTTAATAAATTTAAATATTTAAAATAATAAAAGAAAAGAAAGTTTTTAAGGCCGCAAAAGGATCTCTTGGATGCATGCCAACCATGTAAAGAGCGTAATAAAAGATCATCTAATCACCTTAGTGCCTTAGTCCTTGATTAAATAGACTAAAAACTAGACAATTTCAACTCAAGGCGATCTCTCTCTCCCAACCCCAAGCTCACACGCTCATATGTTCAATACAACATATCCATCACCAACTGAGCGAGCAAGATCAGATATCCAAGTGTGTATTACTTCAACATAAAAGTAAGATTAGTTTCTAATCCTTATTCTCAAATCTTGACTGGTCAACTGAAATCGTGTAAAAAACTTACCTGTAATTTAGTTCTGTGGTTGATTTAAGTCAACTTTAGGCTCAGTTTAATTCTGAATGATTTTTCAATTTTTATCGACTGCTTGGGCTGGATTGCAATAAAGCTGAAGATTCAATGAAAATCTCAGTGCCTCAACGAATAAGGTTGGCTTTGGCTTAGTCTTCATTTAGGCAAGATTCAATCAAAATTGGGTCACAACTCATCAAAATTATTAGAAATACATATTAACCTTTTGAATCAATGAGACTGGGTCAAGTAAACAGATGAATCGATGTTCCACAGTTGGTGACTGCCACTTTTATAAGTTCATCATAAGGGTAGTAGTTTCCATCCCTGCTTGCTAATTTAGGGTTTGGATAAAGTCCTTTTTTAAGGTGGAGAGCTCAAGTCAACATTTCCAATTTGATAAATATATAGATAGGATAGGCTGTCTATGAGATATCCGCAAACATCAATCAAAGAAGAATACAGCTCACTCTAATGACTGACATGCAACCTCCCGGTCCAACAAGGTAATTTCCGGGCTGACCAAAACTTTAGGTTGCTTGCCACTCGACCAGCCAAACCCAACCCAACTCATTGCCACCATGCGGGTTCTGATACAATAGGCTGGGTCAACTCACCACCACTCACACAATGCCACGATTGGAACCCGTTAGAACTACAATATAGGCAATCAAAACCCATAATTCAGACTCCTGAGACCATGATGATCAGATCTAGACCTTTCATTCACTGTGCCATGGTTATTTGACCTACCCCTTGAATCAAAGTTACATAAATGGAAAAAGGAATTCAAATCCCAAACAGGCCTGCCCAAGTTACAACCTTACAACTGAGAACAGTTGCACCTTAACAGAGTCGCTTGCACAACTAGAGTTATTAGGTGGGGTACCGGGGTAGAGTTCCAAAGAGCCAAATCCAAAGTCATTATTGGAACATTGTGGATGTGGAGAAAAAAGGCGGATAAGTGACCGTCCACGGTTCAAATTTATATAGTTTATTCCTTTTTTTCACGTCTTTTTTCACCCCATCCAAATGAGCCCTACTAGAAAGAAATACATACAACCCCAGGTCCCCACCACATCAATCTACCACCGTTTGGTGAGAACATCAAATGCAAATGGTCAGACGACAAAATAAAACACATGACATACATTTCAGCAAATGATAACGCCAACGAGTTGCAGCATCAAGAGACGATGTCGTATCGGATGTGCCTGAGAAGAACAGGGATGACGATGTCGGGACAGCTGAGCTGGGGCAAATGGCCGTCGGAACTCATGACCTCAACAATCGAGTCACCCCCGAGGTTCCTGTGGAGGTACTCGGAGGCGACGACCGGGACGGCAAGGTCCTTGCTGCTCTGGAGAATGTGGCATGGGACGGTGACAAGGCTGAGAAACTGGCGCATATCACTCTGGAAGATGGTCTGGGCGACACTGAGGGCAATGTCTGGGCGGATGTTGAAGAGGGTGCGGCTGAACTCCTGGACAGCCACCGAGTCCATGTCGCCTCCAACCGCGAGAGGGGCAAAGCCGGAGACCCATGCCTTGTAGTTGGATCTCATGGCTTCGAAGAGCTGCTCCAGGTCTTCGTGCTCGAACCCTCCAAAGTAGTCCACGTCATTCAGATACCTGAAGATCAACCACCCGTTTTTCTTTGTTTAGCTTGCTTGTCTTTTCTACTGCTACAACTCTTAGGTTCGATCGTACTACCTCAGAAACAAACTATAATAATAATAATGGACTATTAGGTAAAATGAATAAAACAAGTAGAAACTTGATAAAAAAAGATTGGCGGGGGGGCGGGGGGGTTTGTGTGTAAGCATTCCTCGTGGTGTGTGTGGGTTGGTTTAAGCATTCCTCGGTGCCCTAGAAATGTAATTGCATACTGAAGATTCGTATAGCTAATAATTTCACATCAAGGCATACAGCAGGAGTTTTTTCTTGTACCAATGCATAAATTGACAAAAAATAAGGATCATCAAATCTCATGGGAAGAGTTCAAATCTAATTTTCATAATCCAAATCTTTGGGGTTCCACGACTGTCAAACATAGATTTTACATGACTAAGTGGTGAAGAATTCCCGAGGCTTTGATTCCTAGACGTGATCTAAGGTAAATGGTACCTACACGAGGCTTTTAGATTTTATTTTCATGTAGAACAACTAAAATATCCTTAAAAATGCATTTTCAAAACATTTTATTTTCTAAAAACAAAAATGAGATCATAGGAATTGATATGTTGGGTTAGGCCGTTATCATGGTTTTTGCTTGGAAACCTTGACTGTTTCAAGTTCAACTTAGACCTTTTTAATTTCTTTTTTAGGTAGGAGTCTCAGACATAGACTTGGGAGGATATTAAAAAAATCAGTCCTGTTGAAATCTCACAATCGAGATATCCAACCTCCCAAGGCTGACGAACAGGTTAAAAATGTTCCTTCTAAAGAATTTGGTAGTACTTTACCCAAAACAGAAAAAGGTGTTTGGAAGTAGCTAATCCACTACTTAAATATTGTCAATTTTAGGATACTAAATCCAAATCGTATGTCCATGCAACCAAGCAAGCCGATAATAAAGTATCATTCTAAGAGAAAACATGTAAAATGGTTTCGCAGCAAAAGCAAGGAAAGTAAACTTCATTCCGAAGGTTTTTTTTTTTTTTTTTTTACAAGAAGTTCATGGATCAAGTTCTCAGGAAAAAAAAAAAAGTATTTGGATGTTCATCAGCTGCACAAAAAGTAAAACCAAATTCTCCTTCTGATGGGTGGTGAAATTAGAAAAAGAGAGAGAACCCTCAGAAAGAATTGGAAATGATTAGGCCTCTTTGTGTGCAGAAATTCTAAGAACTTGTACTGTGATACACAATGTTCTCAGAAAATGCTGTCCCCAAGTTTTTCAGGTGCTCAAATACAATTATACAAACCCAACCCCATCCCCTTCGAAAATCTGGATTTTGGAGAATTTAGAAGGCCGAAAGTGAAAATTCACAAACACTAGACCTTCTAAATCTTACCTAATCAAAATAAAAAATTTCCAAATACTCCATGGGCTGTCATAAAATTCTCAACATATGTTATTTCTGTCATAAATTCCTCCAAACAACAAACCCCCTCCAACCCACCCACACTAAACTAAAAATCTTGAAGTAAAACAAGGTGTGAGTGTGCGGGTAATTCCAAAAAAAAGGTGTCATAAATTCCAAAATCTTCGCACAAATTCAATTAGATCTTATTAGATCATGATGGGTGTGAGTATTTACCAGAGAGAAAAAGATTAGATCTTGAAAATGCATTCCTTTTGAAATATCCAAAAACTGGAAGGACTTCTTCAACTTCAAGTTCAAGTTCAAGTTCTTCTACCAATCACCGCCCAAAACCCGAGTAAATAAAATACATTTTCCATTTCGGCGGCCCTCACATTCCTCTACATCGTAACGGTGATTACTTTACGATAGCAGTAATGATATTAAAACCAACCTCGGGGAAGCTGAGATCATGACGATCTTAGAGAACAGATCGGGTCGAGAGATGGACGCGAGAGAAGCGACCATTGCAGAGACCGAATGGCCAACGAAGATGCATGACTGGACCCGGAGCTCCTCGAGTATTGCGAGCACGTCGTAGGCGTAGCCATCTAAGGTCGAGTAGCGATCGAAGTCGAAGTAGTCCGGATTGGTTGGACCCGCGCCCATGTTATCGAAGAGGATGATGCGATAGTCATTGACCAGGTGAGGCACCAGGTGCTTCCACACGGACTGGTCGGTCCCGAATCCATGGCCGAGCACGATCGTCTGCTCGCCCGAGCCCAACACTCGCACGTTGTGAGCCTCTTCGACGATGCCCATCTCCACACAAAGAGAGATAGGACTTGTTTCGACCTAGAAAAGGTAATCTTTTCTTTTCCTCTACTTTGGTTTGGGTTCTTGGGTAGGTAATCTTTTCTTTTCCTCTACTTTGGTTTGGGTTCTTGGGTTATGGTGTGAATGGAGTTGTGTGGAGTTTTTTATTTGGCAATGGAAGGAAGGAGGAGATGTGGAACCAGTGAACACCACATGTTTGTCGATAAGCTTGGAAGAGGAATGGGGCCTATCATATGCGTCTTCCACACGAGCATCTCTATCATGGAAGATGCTTATTATTTTTTTTTGGGGGGGGTAAAGTATCAGGGAATAGGTTAATTTAGTTTATTGACAACTCAACCGCCAAATGGGAATGATGAATTTTATAAAGTTAGGAGTGGGGATATGATTAAAATGGAGTAAACCTTCTCTAATTAATGATTGTTATTAGGCATCTTTACTATAAATATAATATGATTCTCTAGTGAAAAATGTTCACCTATGAAAATAAGTAAGTGCAATCCATCACACTCATAATTAAGTGCGGTTGGCACTTGGCAGTGCATGCAAGAGATCTCTAGGTTCTCTATTTGAAAGTGTAACTCTTGAATAGAACCCACATTGGATGAAAAAAATTTAGCTAGTATTACGTGCCTACTTGATCCCACCTTTCATTAATGCTGCACCCTTTAGTACTTTTTTCGTCTTATTACCTATTAACGAACTCAATTTTACACTCACTGAACCTTCAGTCACCATTGAATTGAATCTCTAAAAAATCTATTATTAAAATATATAATTAAATTTTAAAACTATTAAATCAATAACCGAAATAATATGGTAGGGCTAATCTGATTAAGTTCCCTCCTATCCATGAGGATACATTTTCGTATGCCCTCTTTTCATTGGTATTTAGATGGGCTTCACAAGCTAAATTGCATATAAGCTGCCACAGCCTGTTCGACGAAGAAGATCTCCTCTCTCTGGTTTTTGTGTTTTTCACTTTGCTTTTGAGGGTGAGGTTGGTGGGAAATGGAAATTAGGGTGGGAATAGGGAATAGGTTTTCACTTTTCACTTAACTTTGCCGATGCAGCTCAGCTGTGGAAGACTCATACATGTATTCCCACTGATGAATATGTGCGGGAGACGATCCAGACAATAACAGTGCCCTCGCACATGGGAAATTTATAAGCTTCCATCGTCCTTGAAAGCTGAAAATTCAGAACTGACATTTCTACCCAGATCCGATCCGGTGTCATTTCATTGGACTTTGAAGTAGGTCCTACCTCTGCATTTTAGGGTCCTACTGTTGCTGAGGGTCCATTCTGTAACTTTTATATGGTATACGTACGCTATACTGGTATGTTTCTCACCAAACTAAATACAGTTTCAGACCTCCAAAGCCGAAACTTCAACACTGTATTAGTGACTTAAGACTAAAAATGAAAGTAACAATACATTTGAAGAACGCTACTTTGGCTGTGAAGCATGGCATATATGTGGTGGTAGGAGCAGCTATGATACTAGAAACACCCTAAGGGCATATTTGGATGTATGGTGAGGTGAAGCATCAAATCAAGAGAAAATAAAATATAAGGGGTTATGATGGTGTTTTATTTTTAGTTGTTTGGTATGAAATATTTTTGACTTTTTGAATAGAAAAGTAGAGTTTTTTTTTGTCTTTTAGTGGAGAAAGAATGCTGCCTTTTTTACTTTTTGTGAAAAATTCGGAGGGAATTTTGAAATTATATACTTTTTATATGGAATCAAATCAAAAGAAAATAAGATAACGGGTTATAATGGTGTTTTATTTTTAGTTGATTGGTATGGAATCTTTTTGACTTTTTGAATAGAAAAGTGAAGTTTTTTTTGTCTTTTAGTGGAAAAAGAATGTTGCTTTTTTTACTTCTTTTAGAAAATTTGGAGGAAGTTTTGAAATTATGTACTTTTAATATAGTCCATTGTCATTGCTTTTGCCTGATATAAATGATTCAGACTTTAAAAATGTTGTTCTCATTGCTGGTGTGATATATTTATTTAGATGCAAGTCATACATAGCATTAGGTCTTTTGGGTGTAGGAACAAACTGAGATGACAGTTTCTAAGTTGTGAGCCCAAATCTGATATTTAATTATTTTACTTGCCTGTATTGTCCATTTGGGAACCCATTGTGATTATTATGGCCTGTGACTTGTGCAAACAGCTGCACCCACTGCTTCAACACTATTGAACAACATCTAATAGATTTGATTTTAAGATACAGTAGAAAGGAAAGCTGAAGGTGTCTGTTTCAACTTTCAACACCTGCTGGGGTCGGCGTCCACTCAGCGTCAATAGCGGTGGTCCAAGTTCGATCAATGTCTCATGTCATAAACATACGGTTTTGACTCATTACAATTATTGTCCTTTTTTTTTTTTCTTGTTGATTTTGGAATTTTATTGTTTAACTGTCTTTTTTCCGTGCATTGTTTATCATGTTAGCCAGAAAGAGACCCTGACCCTGTGGAGCCGTGTAAAACGTCCCTTAGACTTGTCTTGCCTGTAGTGCTGTAGTGTGAATGTGATTCCCGTTGGACTCTCTCTCTCTCTCTCTCTCTCTCTCTCTCTCTCTCTCATATTATTTCATTCTTGGTAAGGATATTTCCCCTAAGTCAAGCTATTGTGTCCTTCACCCAAAAAAAAAAAAAAAGTCAAAAGATATTGTGGAATAAGGTGTTAAAGATCATCACCAACTTATTACCGAGAAGGAGGGAATGTTAAGGTGTTCATATTCTGTTATGTGATGTATTTAGTTTTTCAATAAACAGTGAAGAATGAGTCTTCAGCTGAAGTGGAGTCGTAGTTTGTTGAAGTTATTGCTATTTTTAGGATCTAAACCTATTTTTGTAGGGGGAATGTTCACATGCATCTTTCCCTCACCACTCCCCTTTTTGGATATTTTCAAGTACAAAATGTACTTTTCAAGTATATAGGGTGAAGTACACTTCCTTGTCTTCATGTGCAAAAAGGGAAGTGCCCATCACCTTATGGTGAGGGAAAGATGCATATGAAATAGTTTTCAGCTCCATTTTCTGTGTTTTAGTTAGTGAACTGTCTGTGTTTGCATTTACATTTGGTATCAGAGCTGGGTTGGCTGTTTGAGAGAGGGAGTCGTTGAACTCTTGTGAGCTTGCTTTGAGTGTGACCACTTCTAAGTTGTGAGTATGGATCTCACCAACACCTTTAGGAGGGATTGAGAAGCTGAACAATACTAATTATGACTACTGGAAGTCATGCTTGGAGTGTTACCTTCAGGGTCAAGATCTTTGGGAAGTAGTGAATGGAGCTGATGTAGCTACTCCCAATGGCACGCCTGAGACTCAAGATGCCTCTAGGAAGTGGAAGATCAAAGATGGGAAGGCTTTGTTTGTTCTTAAAGCTACCATTCAGAAAGATATGTTGGAGCATATTCGTGATGTTAAGACCCCAAAGGAGGTGTGGGATTTGTTTGCTTCTTTGTTTTAAAAAACAAACAATGCAAGGCTCCAAATGCTTGAAAATGAGAACGGGACGATATCTCAAGGTAATATGACAATATCTGAATATTTTCTGAAAGTTAAAGGCATCTGTTATGATATTTCTCAGCTAGATGAAGAGTCCAAGATCACGGATGCACGCAAGAGAAGGATAATCATTCAAGGCTTGAAACCTGAGTATAGTGGGTTTATTACAGCTATTCAGGGATGGCCAGTTCAGCCATCTCTGATTGAGCTGAAAAGCCTTCTAGCCAATCAAGAAAGCTTGGCTAAACAACTTGCTGGAGTTTCTTTGAAGGAAAATGAAGAAGTGCTGTTCACTGGACGGGAAAGCAAGTTTAGCTCGAAATAAAAAATTGAGCATGGAAGTTCTCAAGGAGGGGAAGCATTCAGAAGCCGTGAACCAGAGAAGCAATATCAAAGTCCAAAGAAGACTGTGATATGCTACAATTGTGGTAAGCCTGGCCACTTTGCCAGGAACTGCAGAGCACCAAAAAAGTATGACGAAAGCAATTCGGCTACCTCAAATGATGCACATATGAAGACCCAAAGTGATGATGAATGGAGTGCGCTTGTCTCCATTGTTGAAGATCAGTCCATATTATCTGAGAAAAAGAGGAGCTTTCTGGATAATATATGGTCTAAAGAAGAGTTAGAAATTGCTCTAACTAATTATATGGTATCTGCTGGTTCTATGAACGAAGTTACTTTGGAACAACCAAATTACACTATAGTTTGGATTGTGGATCCTGGCTGCTCGAATCACATGACTGGAGATGAACAAAAGCTCATTAAAAAAACAGAGTATATGGGTATGAAGATGGTTGTCACGGTTAATGATGCTAAATTACCAATTGCTCATGTAGGAGACTCTGTTTTTGCTCTAAAGTCCAGCAACAAGAATTGTGTGCTCAAAGATGTGTATCATGTACCGAACATGAAGAAGAATCTGATGTTAGTTTCTCATATTACAAGTTCAGGTAACTTTGTCATTTTTGGTCCTATGATGTGAAAGTGTACAAAGATTTGCAGATTCTTGGGACACCTTACATGGAAGGAAAGAGAAAGGATTCAATATATGTTATGACAGCCCAAGACACATATGTTGATAGAACTCGGAAAAATGAGACGGCTGATCTGTGGCACTCTCGTCTCGCACATGTTGGATACTTAAAGCTGAAAGTTATGATGAAGCAGCAGCTGGTGAGAGAGCTTCCAGAGCTAGAAGATTATCATGATGTAATCTGCCCTGGATGTCAGTATGGAAAAGCTCATCAGTTACCTTATTCCAAATCTGAATTCCAAGCAAAACAGCCACTCAAACTAGTTCATTCTGATGTTCTTGGCAGGGTGAGAATTCCGTCTATAGGAGGTAAAAGATATATTCTCACGTTTATAGATGATTTTTCAAGATTTGTGTGAGTGTATTTTTTGAAAGAAAAATCTGAAGTCTTTCAGAAATTTGTGGACTTTCACAAACAAATAGAAAGTGAACTTGGCTATAAAATCAAATGTTTGAGATCTGATAATGGTGGAGAATTCTTATCAAGTGAGTTCTCGACATTCACATAAAAACACGGGATACGTAGGCAATTTTCTTGTCCAAACACACTCTAGCAAAATGGGGCAGCAAAAAGAAAAATCGGCACCTAGCTAAGGCGTGTAGAAGCATGATGCATGCTAAGAATGTTCCAACCAAATTCTGGGCTGAGTGTATGAATACTGCTGCATATGTTATCAATCATCTTCCTTAACCAAAGCTCAATTTCATATCACCTGTGGAAAAACTATTTGGTGTTAAGCCTAATGTATGTCATTTTCACGTTTTTGGTTCAATTTGTTATGTATTTGTGCCTGACCATTTACGCAGTAAGTTTGAGAAGAAAGCTCTTAGATGTATCTTCACCGGATATGACTAAAAAAAGAAAGGGCTGGAGATGTGTAGATCTAGCCACTAGATGCGTTCATGTTTCAAGGAATGTGGTCTTTGACGAGGCTTCTCCATGGTGGCCAACTAATCACATTACTCTTCCAAATAGTAGAGAACTTGAGTTAGAGTTACAAGAGAAGATGAGTCCAGATGTTGTGTCTGAACTAGTACTTAAAGAACCAGCTGAGTCATGTCTAGAGAAGACACCAAATCAAGCAGCCCACATCACTGAATCCAAGGAGGTCTGGTGTGCACTAAATCATAAATGAGGAAGAGATGAGACCATCTCATCTTAAGAGATGAGACCATCTCAGCTTAATGAACCAGAAAATGAAGATAGCATCAGTGAACTGCGGAGATCCTTTAGAACTCGAAAGCCGAACTCAAGGTATGCAAATTCTGTTCTAACTGCAACATTGGTGGTCACAACTGATGAAGCGAACAGTATATATGAACCGGTTTCATTTGAAGAAGCTCAAGGGACATCGGTTTGGAAGGAAGCAATGGATGAAGAAATTAAAGCTCTCAAACAAAATGAAACCTAGGAGCTTGTACCACGGTCTGCTGTAGTAACACCTATTTCATGTAAATGGATGTACAAAATCAAAACAAGAACTAATGGTTCAGTGGAGAGATTTAAAGCTTGGCTAGTGGCCAGAGGTTTCTCACAATAGTTGGTCTTGATTATGAAGAAACGTTTAGTCCGGTTGCTAAAATCACGATTGTTCGAGTTCTCATTGCTCTAGCTGCGAGTAAGTCATGGAGGTTATGGCAATTAGATGTAAAGAACACTTTTTTATATGGCGAGGTGGATCAAGAAATCTTTATGGAGCAGCCAAGAGGTTTTGAAGTATGTTCACAATATGTCTATAAACTTAAGAAGGCCATTTATGGGTTGAAACATGCTCCAAGAGCCTGGTATGGTAAGATTACTGAGTTTTTGTTAGCTAATGCATATTCTTTAACTTCATCTGACTCTTATCTATTTGTTAGAACTATGGATACAAGGGTGTCTATTGTCTCAATTTATATTGATGATTTAATAGTCACAGGGGATGATCTGACTGAAATTTCCCGAATTAGAACTAATCTGGGAGTTCATTTTCAAATGAAAGAATTAGGAGAACTCAAACATTTCTGGGGTTGGAGATTATTGGAAGTGAAGAAAGAATTTTCTTTGGTCAGCAAAATTATGCAAAGAAGCAGCTTGATCAATTTGGGATGACAAATTGCAATGATATAGCCACACTTGTAGAGGTTAATGCAAAACTGCTGCTAGATGAAGGGGAAGAGTTAGAAGAACCAATTATGTTCAGACAACTAGTTGGAAGTTTGATTTACTTAACTCTAACGAGGCCTGACATAACTCATGGAGTAGGAGTTGTAAGTCGTTTTATGCAAAATCCAAGGAGGCCTCATCTTAATGCAATTCACAGAATTCTCAGATATGTTCAGGGAACTCTGAATTTTGGTTTCTTCTATGAAGTAGGAAAGAATATTGAAATTAGTGGGTTTTGTGATGCTGATTATGCAGGAGATTTGTCAACTCAAAGATCTACTACAGGTTATGTGTTCAGTTTAGGTTCTGGTGCTATATTATGGTGCAGCAAATGGCAACCAACAGTCTCTTTATCGACAACAAAAACTGAATGCAGAGCAGCTACAATGATAGCACAAGAAAGTGTGTGGCTGGTTCAATTGATGAAAGATTTAAATCAAATTACAAGTGAAGTGGTTGTTATCTATTGTGATAATGAGAGTGCAATTAAGCTTGCAGAGAATCCAGTGTTTCACGCCAGGACAAAACATGTTGAAGTTCATTATCACTTCATCAGAGAGAAGTTCTGCGTGGGAAAATTTATTTGGTTTCAGTTCAGACAAATGAGCAGCCAGCTGATATTCTGACAAAAGGGCTATGTCTGAAAAAGTTTTCTAAATCCAGAAAGAAGCTTGATATGATAGATAGAGAGTTGACGATGAGGGGAAGTGTTAAAGATCATCACCAACTTATTACCAAGAAGGAGGGAATGTTGAGGTGTCCATGTTTTGTTATGTGATGTGTTTAGTTTTTCAATAAACAAGTGAAGACCGAGTCTTTAGCTGAAGTGTAGTAGTAGTTTGTTGAAGTTGTTGCTATTTTTTAGGATCTAAACTTATTTATGTAGATTATGTAATTTAAATTCTTTTAATAAAAATAGTTTTCAGCTCCATTTTCTGTGTTTCAGTTAGTGAACTGTCTGTGTTTGCATTTACATAAGGTTCACCCTCTCTCTCTCTCGTATTCATTCTAACTAAAGATTTTTTGTCCAAGTCGATATTTTTGCGAAAAAAGTTCAACCAAAACCCAAAAAATAAACTTCTTGATGCTTGAATCTTCTAAATAATCAGCTAAGGACTCTCAAACCCTTAAATAGGCAATCTCAAAGAGTCATACTTGCTGTAAAAGTATGCTCCGTGAAGAATCCTTCGTCACTCGGACTAGCAAGAAGAACATGACACATGAATTAGATATCAATCCAAAACTCTTGAAGGAGAGTTTGATCCTAAGAATTCCACGGGCCGCCCAGTTACAAACTAATGGTTGACACAATGACTGAATCCATAATATTGAATCTTTGTTTCTTTTGGTAAAACATAATATTGATTCAGTTTTGACTATTTTAACTGTAGATAACATGATTTTTATACATTTCTTTTGCATGTATTATATATTCAATTCATTATTTTCACAATATGGCAATGGTGACTATCGGTATATGCACTTGATAGCTTAGTGGTAAGGGCATACCACTCGAAGGGAGGCTGGGATCATCCCCTGCTCTCACAGTTCGAGTCCCGTCCCCATCCCAATCAAGCACTAGAAAAAAAAAAAAAAAAAAAAAAAAAGGTGACCATTGTTTTAAATCATCAGTGAAATAATGTTTTGTAAATGATTGACCACTGGCTGGAATCCAAGGCAAGAAAAAAGACTCAGCCATCATCCAAACTAAATAAAGTTTAAATGATAATAATAAAAAAGACCCGATCCAAAGACTATCATCATCCAAACTAAATTAGTTTAAATGTTGAATGAATAACTTTTTTTCCCGAGGATAAAACATCACACACACATCAATTGAGAGAACAGGTACTTGTACAAAATAACCATTCACCATACATCAACTGAACTTTGAATGGACAGTATAGCAAATATTCTACAGTAGTTAGAGATTGAATTGTCGGATTTGTCACTATGGCCAAATAAACAGAGGATTTGCATTGAAAAATCAGACATGGACTTCTCTCTGAGGCTTTCTACAAGGGTGTGCACGCGTGTTACAAGTGGCGAACATGTGTCATATCTACCCGTGAAATGAGTCGATGCAGATCCAATTAACCAAAAACTCCTACTTATCTTGTCGGCTGCACACGTTTGACGTTTCTTGGGGACTAGTGGAATTATTCAACTGTCATTCCAGGACCACCTTTAAGTGGAGTGGCAACAATTTAAGGTGAGATCATCTGCACAACCTTGGGGTGTCTATGGATATGGCCAAGTCAGGCTGTGGTTAACTCAAGCGTGTCCGCAGAATTCTATTTTCACAGTAATCTTACTTAATTCAGAAAGTAAAAATTAAGAATTTCATTTTTTTAATTCCATCACAGAAACAAGCTCGAATTTTTGAATTCCAAGATATAATGGGTTTCTGCTACTATTTGAACATTTGGAAATTCCACAAAAAATTCTGCAAATCCCAAAAGTCATTTGAGACAGTTTTAGATGGTTGAAAATTTAAGATTTTCAATATGACATTTTAAAATTTAGAAGATAAGATGCACATCATGTTTAAAAAAACCCAACATGAGGTATTAATTAGGCAAGTAGAGTATGAATGGTATCACTATGAAATCTTGCCCTTCTGATATTCAACTCAAACAAACCCTTTTCCAATAATAATAATAAAAAAACCTCAAATAAGCCATGTGTCTCTGTGTCATTGATGAGAACCTAAATGCACCGTTTAGACCCCCCCACCTCCATCGTCCATGTGATCATCTCTGCGGGGAGGACTTTGCTACTCGTACCACATACTCTCTCTTTGAAATGCAATCTCTACTGAGAGGTCTGCGTGGCCTTTTCCCTCCCCGTAGAGATGATCACATGGACCATGACGGGGGTGGGGAGGAGGATTGAGGCTGTCTTCTTTAGGTGACCGTTTGATGTTAGTGTATATATAGTGTCTAGTTTTCTTTTTCTTTTTCTTTTTTCCGTAGATTTCTCTCCTGTGTTTGTGTTCCTGGATTGCTGTTAACATTTTGCAGATTCTTTCGTACGAGTTGGGGGTTTGTCCAACTTTTTTTTTATGTGCACCTTCTGTTTAGCGGTACTTAGAGGACATCCCTCCTTTCTAGGTATATCCTTCCTTTTACTTTACTTTTCATGTCCTTTATATTACATTTTAATGATTCACATTGAGGGCAATATTAGGTATAAGTTGGGAGGTGGGGTATTAACTATTGAGTTAGTCTCATTAGTTCATTTTCTTTTATTTAAAAAGAAAAAGAGATAGATTTTTTCTCCTTTTGTTAGTTTTTTGAGAGATTTCTAAAAGGATTTTTATGAAACGAAGATATCTTGATTTTTGGAACATTTTATTTTGCGAAAAAAAAGGGAAAAATGATTCACTATCTTGTTTTAGAAAAGAGTTTTTGAGAAATTATTGAATTATTGATCTCTCACTTAACACGTATTTTATAGAAAATTTGAAATGTGAAGCTATAATTTCAATACTTGTGGTAACTTCAGAACAAATACGATGGAAAACCGACCCTCAGTCACACAGTGTTCCGGTATAACTGAGTGGATTCATCCACAAATCGGTGAATTAATTCGGGCATATGGAAAATGTTGCATATTGTTGGAGACTGTATTGAAAAAAAAAAAATCACTACGATAGTGTTGTTACGGCCTTTAGAAAAATAATAGTGTGAAAACCACCATAAATGCCTTGAGTGGAAACTGTTCATATTTACTGGCTATGGAAAAGGCTGCGTATTGTTGGGGATTGTATTAAAAAAAAATTCACTAAAATAGTGTTGTTGCGGCCTTTGAAAAAATAATAGTGTGAAAGCTACCATAGTTGCCTTGAGAGGAAGCATGTTATCTTTTACTGATGTTAGGTGGCTTAGAATTTTGAAAAAAGAAGAAGATTTGTTCTCATGGAAATTTTTAGTGTAGCATTTTATGCTCTCCTGCTTCTATATATATACACAATTTTCATTGTGCACGATCAATTTTTCCAGTAAGATTTTGAGGATTTTCGACCAATAGATAGAATTTGTGAACCAAATTTTAGATGTGTATTGAAAACTCTATAATTAAGAATATCCAGTGTTCCTAGATATCATTTTGGAAAAGACTCCCTACTTTTGTGTTTTAAGAATTTTGTGGGTAGATTCACTACAAACCCTTACAAGATTATAACTTGTCCTCTAGGGGGAACTTAGAGGTTTAAATGCTTGCTGCACATAGTAAGTGTAGTAGTGCTCCCTACGAAAGTTACGAAAGTAGCCTTAGTTAGTATTTCTTTTTTATTTAACTTTGCTCGATGTCTAGCAAAGTGTAAGTTGGAGGGTGTGATGAGAACCTAAATGCACCATTCAGGCCCCTCAATGAAAACTTTATTATATCGTATGATGATATTAATTGACATCAATTATGATAATTTTATGGTTACAGGTGCCTTAGGTGAAAATAGTGAAATTTGGAATCAATGGGCACAAAACATGATGAACCGGAGCAAACTGCCTCCGGGCGTCCGGACGCTAGCCATTGGGCGTCCGGATGCCAGACCCCAGCAAGCGACGCCTAGGTACTGCCTGCTTGCATTCGGACGCCAGACACTGGGCGTCTGGACGCTTGACCCAGATGGAGTCCGTCTCCTAACGCGTTTTGAAGTTATTTTTGGGAGAAAATTTATAAAAAGCGAACCAAACTCGTTTTTAGGGCATTCACATCTTGAGAGAAGAACAGAAAGCCGATTTAGGAGGATTGGGAAGAATGCCAATGAGGAATTCGTCAAGAATTTTTCATCAATTTCTCTCCATGAGCAACTAACTCTCCACATTAGGATTGTGATAAAGCCCTAATCTTGTATTTTGGTGATATATAGGTTCTAGGGTTTGTTAGATTGGCTTTTTTGTTATTTGGTGTTTCCTTAATAGAAATCTTTGTTATTGTCTTTTTTTTTTGTTTATGAAGTCCCCTAAAGTTTAGTCATGTTACTAGTACATTAATATTTACATTTTGGGACCCTACAAATAGCGGCCTTGAGATTTTCATTTGAGAGGGTGGACAATAGTCAATTGAAAAACTCAATTATTATTTTGCTATTTAAAGACGAGATCAAAATAGATTATGAGGCTTTTTTTAAACTCCCTTTCTGGCTTTTTTTTCAGGTCCCACGAGGGCGACTGCCCCCAAAACCTAACGCCTGGGTCATGAGTCATGACCCAAACAATAACCAATTAACCTATAATATTATTACATTTTCAGACTAAATATATACATAAAAAGATCTACAACATACTCTGCAGTCTATTCAATACAAAAACCGGAGCAAGAAGTGTCAAGTGATACTCTAAAAAGAGAGGGATAAAAAAAAAGACAGAAAGACAAACAAACAGCATAGCATACATGGAACTTACCACCTCCTGGCCACTGGGCCAACTGAAAAAACAGAAGAAAAGAGGAGGAGGAGGAGGAGGAGGAGGAGAAGAGTAATATAATGGCATGCATTACTGTGACTGAGGATGGTCAGTTTCACTTGTGTTAACACTAGTAAGCGATGCAATCTCATACCGGATGTGCCTGAGCAAAATGGGGATGAAAATGTCGGGGGAGCTGAGCTGGGGCAAATGTCCATCTGTAGGCATGATCTCGACCATGGATTCACCCCCAAGGTTCCTGTGCAGGTACTCGGATACCACGACAGGAACGGCCATGTCCCTGTTGCTCTGGATAATGTGGCAGGGGACCTTCACGTGGCTCAGGAGGGGCCGCATGTCGCTTTGGAAGATGGTTTGGGCCACACTCAGGGCTATGTCTGGCCGCATGTTGAAGAGGGTGCGGCTAAACTCCTGCACTGCCACCGACTCCATGTCCCCACCCACGGTCAGAGGGCCGAACCCATCCACCCATGACTTGTAGTTAGATCTTATGGCCTCGAACAGCTGACTCAGATCTTCTGCCAATCCTCCACAGTAGCCTTCCTCATTCAGAAACCTAAACAGTACCCATCAATCATGCTGATGCACAAACCAATCATTTAATTGTTTTTTTTTTTTTTTTCAGCTCACAAATCTACCTTTTCCCCCTTTATACTATAATAATAACATTTTTTTTTTACTGCTCCAATCCTGCTGCTGTTACTGAGCTTCATTTCATCATACGTACTATTTAGAGACAGACTATCATACTTTGTTAAGTTCACCACGAGACAGACCCGTCCCAGAGATCATAAGTTGAAATAGAACCCCACTCTTAAAAATCCATGCCCCTGCATTAATGATTAATGTCCTCACACTATATAGGAACAAAGGACATCTATAAATTTTAGTTCATTTGGAGTTGAGCTTCAACCCACCTCAAATTGATTATATGATTAATGATGTGATTAAAAAAACTTTAATATTATATAATAATTATATTAATAATTAATATTATAACTCTAACTCCTATTAAAATAAAATTTAAAAAATAATATTTTAAACACAAAACTACTTGGATTTTCCAACAGATGACCCGCACTGCACAGCTTGATACTAAAAGTACTTGTAACGACTACGAACGGGCTACTTTGATTCGGATTTTTTTTCTACTTAATCCAAAAGTTGAAGCTTGATTAGCCAGGTGTGAGAAACGACTAAAAAATCAAGCTTTTCAACTTCCGGAAATTGGAACGACTTCTTTAACCAGGACTGCAATCCAAATCTTCTTTTATCATCCATCGAAACCATCTATATAATGGGGCTCCCAAACTACACTAGATTCAAACAATTAAGTACAGTAGCAACCAACCATTTCGTACCTTGGAATAGTAGAGACCATGACAATCTTAGAGAAGAGATCTGGTCGAATGATGGAGGCTAGACAGCCCACCATGGTGTGGAGGGAGTGTCCCACAAAGATGCAAGACTCCACCCGCAGCTCTTCAAGTATTGCGATCAGATCGTAGGCGTAGCCGTCTAAGGTCGAGTACCGCTCGAAGTCGAAGTAGTCCGGATTTGTCGTCCCAGCTCCCATGTCTCCCATATTATCGAAGAGGATGACTCTATAGTTATCGACCAGATGGCTCAGGTTGTAAAAAAAAAACTGTCTAATTGAACCGAACTAAACCGCGGTTAATAATCGTAATTCGCGGTTCGCTTACGATTTCAGTTAATCAAACCCAAAAACCGTACGATCCAGTTCGGTTACGGTTTTCGTAATAAGTCATGGTTATTAACAAAATTGAACCGTAATATATGGTTCATTTAACTGTACCATTTATGAATAAAGGAAAAAAAATAAAGAGAGTAAATGAAAATTTTCCTACCTTATACATGAGATGCAAAACCAAACCTTAGCATTTTCCACCCCTCCCTCTCAACGAGAACCATCCCAGCTGTGTCTCTGATCTCATCACCTCCCCATCTCTCCTCTCCATGGCCCCTCCCCTCTTCTCTGCCACCTGCACACACGTCACGCCCTCTCCTCCCTCCTTCTCTTCTTCTTCCTCTCCTTCCACGCCGCCCTCTCCCTTGCCTTTCTATCCTCCTCCTTCTTCCCGTCTCCCTCTCCCTCTCCCTGGCCATACGCTGCATCTAGGGGCGGACCCCGTTAGGATTTGTAAGGAAAGGGCAGAGGAAAGAGATTCTACCTTTAGACTGTCAAGAACTTCTGAGGCCATGGTGGGGATAGCTGGTTGAGATGTGGACTCCGGAGGGTGATTGAGGCAGAGGGGATTAGGAATGGGAGGAGGGGGCTGAGAGACGGGCGAGTGCTGGGGAACAAGGTCCCCTGCATCATCGTCACAGGCGCAAAATCGTCCTCTCAAAATCGCCACTGCTAGGTCACGACAGAATCCCACACTAGCTCCCTGACTTCATGAAGCTGCTACTGTGTCTTTTGGGGTTGGTTATTCCAACAATTTTTTTTTTTAATATGTGGTTTGTGTATGTTAATTTCTGATTTGAATTGGAGATCGTATAAAAAATGAGGAGGGGGCTTCTTGCTTATTGTTCTTGTTTGGCTGAGGGAATTCTCTTAATTGTGGATTTTGAAAGTTTAATGGTGTAAGATTTATTATTCCGATGGTGCAGGATTTAATGATTTATTATTCTGCACAGTCACTTTTTTTTTTTGGTTGGAGTTCTGCACAATCGCTTGGTCTTCATTCTTGAATGCTCAAAGAAAACAGCTGTGGGTTTGGGTCATTAAATGCCTACAGCATTGCTGTTATGAAATATGATGAATCAAGTAGAAGTCAGACCTAAAATGTTACTGTACTGTTGGCTCATTATTTAAAACAGATATCCATGGCATAAAACAGATATCCATGGCAGGTGATTTCAAATCAGCCTTTGAGCACACACTCAAAGCTAAGCAGACAATATTAACCGTAACCGAACCCACAGCTTTGATATTAACCCAGAGGAAAAAAAAATGTTACTGACATAGGGGCTGTTAGATTTTTCTACGGTTAATGACCGTAACCGAACCGTTTAACGCGATTAACGGCGGATCGGTTTTCTACGATTTTTATACATACGGTTACGGTTTTTAAAGATAAAAAACCGTAATTACGGTTCGATTTATGATTTTCTCAAAATCACCGATTAATCGAGCCGTTACACCCCTAATGGCTCCACACCATGGCCAGCACCACTGCCTGCAGGCCCGAACCCACCACTCGCACATTGTGCGCATCTTCAATGATACCCATCCTCTGTGTGTGCGTGTCAGCGTCTGTGTGTTTTTATATATATATATATATATATATATAAATATATATATATATATATATATATATGGTACGGTGAGCTGGTGAGCATATGGAGTCTGAAAGCTTTATGTAAAGAGTTTTTGATTCGGAAGGAAGTGATGGGGAAGAGATCAGATCGGCATATAGCACGACGTGTTTGACGATAAGCCTAGCAGAGGCATGGGGCCTCTGCCACGAGTCCTGCAAACGCTTGCAGAGTTGCTGTAGCACTAATGGATTTTATGTTTGAGAATTCGGCTGTTTATATACATATAAATGAGAAATGCTTATGTGAGAGACACTTTTAATAAGTTGGTGAGAAATAGGAGGCGGTAATTTAGTGAGAGTGTCTCTCACATGAGCATTTCCCAATATATAAATATATATATATATTTAACTGTTAGATGAAAAGGAAAGAAAAAAAATACTCCCCCTAGTTGAATGCATATTGCTTACATACAGTTCAGCTTGCTTAGATGCATATCAATCAATGGGAGGAGGATAAATAGAAATGTTTCATTTTGAGAATAAGAGGGATCCAAAAAACCAACCACAACAGATTTTTCTAACCTTATATTTAATAGTCTTAAATTTTTAATGACATTTTAACTGTACATGTTCTTTTAAATTCAATTCAATGATGAGTGAAGGCTCATCAATGAGTCTAAAATTGGACCCGATATCAGATCATTGACTGACCAGATTAGCAAAGGGGCTAGGGCTACACTAAACTGATCAAATGTGCGCTGAAGTGGGCCCATAGGAGAACATTTTCTGTTAGTTGAATACTCTATTGTGGTGTTTGGTAGGAGGTGGAAATTTTCAATTTTCCTTTTACCTGTATTTATAGGTTTTATGGGATTTAGTTCTCTGTTGAATGAATGGTTATATGCTATTAATTGATAATTTGAAATTTAATTCTATGTGATAAAGAAGGATAGTTTTCTCATTATGAAAAAGTTAGAAAAAACTTGCCGACTACAAGAATTGACCACTGAAAGTATTCTCTTTGAAAGAAACTTTTCAACCTTTTTAGATAAATAATCATTTCAAGAGATTTAGAATATATTGAGAATCTCCCAAGTTTAATGGTTTGAGCTAGATAACTCCTAAATTTTGGGGCCTTTAAAAAAGAGGGTTACATAATCGCCTACCTTTTGATCCTCTTTTGAGACCATTAAATCCCACCCTTTCAAGTGACTGCAATGCACGCATACCTTACATCTTTGTTGGATGGCAGCAGTCCAGTCTAGTGATAGTGTTACAGCCAAATTTTCTCCATGTAGATGACTAGATCCGGATGTTAAACAGGCAGTGTTCTTCAAACAAAGGGACAGCCTGAGTACTATGATGATGAACCCAGCTCAGATCCATATAACAACAATGATATATTATGTTTTCCTACTTTTGTAATTTATTAGGACCTGAACATGAACTACGTAAAAAATATTTGGGTCTAAGGATTTGGATCGATGATTGATCAATACATGGTCCGATCTGAGTCCCCACCAAAACCCAGGTAAGAAAAAAATGAGAGAGAGAAGAAGATCCTCCATTCAAAATGTTCCAATTTTGCACCGAATAGGAAGGTCGGTCATAAGTCACAAACCCTTCAATCAGTGACCCAACAATAGATCGTTAGAAGAAGATGCAAAAAAGTTCTTCGAAAATGCATAAAGTGGACCTCTTGGATCTCAAGACTTATTTGTGCAATAAGAAGATTCTACATTTCGGACCGCTACTTCCGCGGAAGATAGGAATCTTGCATTCCTACTCTTCACATTAGAAATTGAAATCCTCTCATTGCAGAAAAATCAGTTCATCTTTTTCCTTATTCACAAGAAAAATGTATGAAAAATCTAAACAATTTTCCTCCCTGTTACAGAATCCTCACCCTAACGTTTGATACATATATATGCAGAAGCTCTCCAAAGGTATGGATCAACGGATTGGGGCTACTCAGAAAAGCCCAAAAGAACATTTAAATTTTAGAGAACTACGGTCTAGATAAACATGAAGTAAAATAACAGGGGACTGGGACCCTGTTAGCTTCCAAAATGGCATCCTAGTCTTCACAAGAAACTGTGAATAATAATTTCTTCTAATTCTCCTCTCAAGGCTTCAAAACACGAATCAGAACGAACTCTACATAAGGAACAAAGGTAACTGAAAACAAGTCAGAAAGTGAAATCTGGAAATAAGCTAATGGAAGTTTCAGTATATCCCTGAGCCGAATTACCTATAGTCGTATATACCATGTTCTACATTTTGCTCTCATCACCTTACTCCTATCCACCCAACAGCAGTCTATCCAATATATGCACGTATATATAAATAAGACAATATTTATTCACATGGAAGCAATCAGTGTGTATTCTTTGGTAGATATGTAATGTGCTTGGTCAGGATATGGGGCTAAGAGGGTATTCCTGTTCATCTGTATTATGCGAGAATATGTCTATGGGCGTCCTCGTGCAGTCAACAGGAGTCCCTCTGAATCTCGAGGACCTTTGGTGATCAAGATACACCACAATTACAGTGATGTCATCATGGAAATGGCGCCTTATACCCTTCTCAATCTTTTTTATGTCCTTGTATCTCATTTCCCTTCTCTTTGCAGCCTCAGTTAGAGCGGCTCTCACTAGCCTCTTCGCTATTCCCTGCAAAACTCACCAGACATTTTTGTTGGCAACAATATAGAAACTTAAACAAATAACCCACAAGAATGATTTTTTTAAGTATTCCTAGGTACACCTGCCCTTTGTGCCTAGACCAGTGCCTAGGCGAGCACACTATGAAAAGATGTGTCCTAGGCAGATGATGCATACAAAGGTGCCCAACGTAATGTCTAAAATGGGGGATTTAAGAGAGAATTTACAGATGGTTTTTATAGGTTACACTTTTATATTTTTATATCCTAAAACCATTCATCTGAATTCTTACATAATTAAGATTTAGCTCCTTTTTTTAGTTAAGAGGATGGAAGAGGAAAAATGGGTGGAAAGAAGAGGGCGAAGAGACAGGAAAGGTCAGAAGACAGAAGAAAAGGAGAAAGAAGACCAGCCCACTCCCCCAACCCCAAGCACACTTTCTTCCCTTCTTCAGTTCTCAAACCCGCATTCCCCCCCCCCCCCCCCCCCCCCAACAAACAAAAAAAAAAACTTCTTTTTTTCCCCTTACATTGATTTATGCTTGTCATTTTGAAAGAATGATTATGAGCTTGGTTGTGATTTCGATACAGTGTTCTTACAATCTTATTTTTTGTCTGCTTTATATTTGTGACCAGGAAATTAAAAGAACAACCATTCCAAAACAACAACAACAACAACAACAGAAGAAAAAAAAAATGGAAAACAAAAGAAAACTAAAAGGGATGCATATTGAGATAATGTCTGCACTGAATGATTGAATGATGGTTTTGTTTCTCATATTAACTTGCAACTAGCAGTATAACTATAACAAGAGCAATGGAGAAGGGTCAATGCAGTGACTTACTTACCTGCAACTCAGGTTATCCAATACAAGAAACAGAAAAAAAAAAAAAAACACCCTTTGCAGGAATCACCTCAGTCCAAACATTCCTTTCTTGAACTCCTTATGTAATGAAGGAATTAACTAACTATACATCATGTTTATGCATACAATTGTATGCTCATAACCTATGCTTCCTTCTGTATATACTGTAAAAAATGAATTTCAACCACTCCTTTGTAATTATCTTGCAGTTGTATGAGTTGATGGTTGACAGTTGATGTCTATCATAGATTTGCATGGACTTTTGAATTTTAAGCATGGACTGAGACTCTTGTTGTTCAAAATGAATAACACAAATTTTATGAATTTGCACACATATAAAATCTTTTTACATATGGGATTATTGATTGAAATGATATAATTTTATAGGATCATTATTGGCTGAATTACCCTTATAAATCCTAATATTTTATCTTATATGGGTTTTTTATTTTTTTTTTATTTTATCTAAAACTATTTTTCTTATGCAGGTGCCTAATTTCTTGGCGTATGCCTTGCACCACAGGCTCCGACTGAACTTTGAGCCTTGGCTGCCTTGCCCACACATAGAAACAATTAATTGGGTACACATTTTGATGTTCAATAACACTACTTTTTGGTAAATATTTTTCCACCAAATCTCAACCAGATTAGTCATTGGGCCTGCGGATGTGGGACCTAAGTCACAGCCCACCAGACGCCAAAGTCTAGGCTGACCAAAATTGTGATGAGCTGGGCCTGAATAACTCACAGGCTGGCTGAACCTGTTCAAATTTTCACATAGAAGCATGTTGGATGGATATCCTACCATAAACGAATGAGTAGGATATCCAAATAAAAAAAACTAGAAAAATAAGGTGGGAACTTAGGAGGAGGGCAGTTACCACTCTTGGGTTTTTGAAAACAATTTGTACTGCTTCTTCATCACTCAGTTGTTCCCAGAGGCCATCTGATGCAAAAATAAGAAATAAGTCATGTGGCTTGATCTTTCTAGTCTGTATTGATGGTTCTGCACTCATCACAGGTCGTTTCAGTGGAACTAAAGAGCCAAACTGCTGGAAAAGGGGATCCCGGCTGAATTCAGGTTTCTTCAGGTAAACATCTCCAATAGATCTTGACACCTAAATGAGGAAAGCATTAGAAATTGCATCTTTCCTGCAATGATCTTAAAGATAATATAATACAGTGATGCAAGTTGAAAGGTCAAGTTCATATTTCAGCTCTTGGTGTTTTTAGAGTCCTTCACACAACTGTTCATGTTTTAGCTCCTGGTGTTTAGAGTCGGACCCTTCACACAAATGTAAAGATCTAGTGACGCAGTCTTAAGATTTTCAGTCAAGTAGAGAAACTAAGCCTGCAGATCACACCACGTAAAATAATGAGAGCAATTTCCATTCCTGGTCTCAGCCCATAAAAATGCTTATAGGAGGGCAATGAAAGTTGGGATGTATGATAGGAGGGCAACGAAAGTTGAGATGTATGATGAAACCATGCAAGGGTCCCACTGGGCCCCTACTACCTAATCCTAAAACATCCCATACTGTTACAATGAACGGAAGGGTTTCTTGAAGCTACACATAACAACATTGAGATTTAAGCTTTTCTAACAAGTTGTCTCAATAAGAACTTGCTTTTATTGTGGATCTACTTAGAGTAAATCCAAACTGGTTCTAAAAATACCATATATTTTTTTTTCTCAGCTCCCAAAGTTCTGTCGTCTAATTATTGAGTTCGACATCATGGCAATTTTCACAATTTTGAGTATCTTCTTTACCTCTATGAAAGGGGATCATAGTTCTCTTTCTCCAATTTTCGACATTATTCCCATACACCAACAGACACTAAAGGAGTCGTGGATCATTAATTGATAAGGAAAAGAAAAAAAAAATTGCACATTGAATGCTGAGATTACACATTTGTTTTGGTTAGTTGATCCGTAATAATAATTTTTATAAAAATACACGTGATTGTTCAAGAAGAAATGAAAAGGAAATAAAAATAAAAAATTGTAGAACTAGGACATTATTGTTGAGGCTACCAAATGCTATATGTAGATGTCCATAAGAGATCAACATGAACACCATAAGTTTCTTTTCATTAGCTAATTGGAGTTCCCCAAAACATGATTCACTTTCCATCCCCAAAATCAAGACAAGAAGGAAATGAAACTGCTAGCAATTAAGTTAAAGAATACTAATCTACCACATAGTACCCCAAAAGGCATCATTAACCAAAATCAAAGAAAGTTCATAGTACCTGTATAATCCCCTTAATCCTCCACACCCCACGCGTATAAACAACGATATGTGAATCATCTGGGTGAAGAGCCTTAACCTCCTTCCTCACCTCCTCCACCGCCACATTATGATCCGTAGAAAGCCTCTCCGCGACCACATCCTTCCTCCGCCCATCCCCAACTCCTCGCCCGAGCACCGCCCTCGAGTCCCCGAGATTCGCCACATACAGAACATCATCAGCGATCACCCCCAGCAAGCAACATGACCCCACCGCAGCGATCTGCGGTCTGGTGAGCCATGATCGCTTCACCAATTGAAAGAATTCCTGCTCTGCTGCCTCAAATGCCTTCCTAATCACATCAATTGATAATCCCCCTTGCTCCAAAGCATACTCTAAATAATTAAAATAAAATAAAAATCCAATTTGTATTTGTGTTGAAACTACCGAATTAGAAATTGAGACTGCAGAGGCACAGATTCCATGGAATCCCAGTCTCCTAAACAAATTCATTGATCCATACAAGAAGGATCAATCTTGTTTGGCATTTTTCCTTAACAATAAAGAGAATCTCAAGTAAAACAAGGCTAGGAAACAGAATTCCATGGAAATGAAAAGGAGGAGGAGGAGGAGGAGGAGGAGGAGGATTACTTTGTAGGTAGTTGAAGATGTGGTAGTTGAGGAAGAGGGAGGTGTCGGGGCCGCCGTGGCCGTCGTAGACGCCGATGTAGGTGGCGGAGGGGGAGGTGAGGACCTGCGCCTGGTCTTCCAGGCGAGAGTTGGCTTGGACGACGGCAAGAGAGAAATCGCCTCGCACGTGAGATTTGAGGTCCACCTGCCAAAGAAGAGAGTCTCCAACATCTGCACAGCACAGACCCAGCGGCCTAAAACATCTCTGCAACATGTCTTGTTTAGTTTTTTTAACCACCACCAGCAGCAACAGGAGAAGAAATACAAGAAGAAGATGAGAAGGTGGGATTGAAATGGGGACTTTTGTGAAAGAAGGGAAGGGAAGATGAATGGATATTACTGTTGTTATTGGAGAAGAGCCAGAAGACTCGTCAGAATCAGACGTGGAGGGAGGAGAGAGGGAGGTCAGAGGAGTGGGTCCCAGAAGTGACTCGTATTTGAATCAATCTGCCTGTTTACATTTTTATTGGTTGCCTGCCAATTGCCTCAAATCTTGGGACTTGGGAGGAAGAGAGAAGGCTTCTTTTACCGACCATCGTTCCATTTGTCAGATCGTCCACTTTCAAAGGCCTTACCGTTTAGATTAGTCTAAATTATGGAACTTGATTGATGTGTGCCCCTAAACATCCTGTTTATTTAGTTAAGGGTTGGTTCCGGAACATGGCTCTGAATGGGTGAGCCACATCAAATCCTTCACTAATAGGTAAGGCCCAATAGACAGTATGTATACATCCGCAAAAAAAGATTGTTTACATGGAATTTTTCCTCCTCCTTGTAAAAAAAAGAGGATTTTCTGCCTCCGTAGAAAGGCTTTTCAAATAAATTGAGTAAAATTTAGCTATTTTTTAGACTTTTTTTTTTCTTGCTGAAAAGGGAGCCAAATTTTATACGCGTGTAATGTTTTAAAGAAATGTGGCCACACAAACAAGCCCTACGCACACCAATTCAGTTACTGGGAGGCAAATTTGGAACGGTACAAGCCCATGGGTGTGAACTCTGAAGCTCAGAGTTCAAAGCAGGCTAGACCTGAACAACTAGGCTGAGCCAAATTAAGAATCTTATTACAACTCCAACATTAATCCCTCACTACTTAGCCATCAGCTTAAAAAAAAAAAAAAAAAACACGCCAGACCACACCCACGCCTTAACAAGGGCTAAACTCAATCGAGCCAGGTCCAGCCCTAGCCCTAGCCCCAGATTCCTCAAGTTACATGGCTGGTTTTCTTTTACATAATTTATTAGCAGATATGGCACAATCATGGAAGGAAAGCTTTACAGATAGCTTAAAACCTAATCAGAACAAAAATAATAAAAGGTAGGAGTAGGAGCTACCTCATCTTTTGACAAATGTCCCTGGAGCTGCCAGTCCTTTCAGCCTATCATTCTCTTTTGGCTGAATCAGTCGTCCGTTGACATTTTAATTTTAATTGCAAGTGTAAGTTGCATTACTTTAAACCTAATTTGGGGGCTCCTATTTATTATGTCCTCCGTTCAAATGATTTCATCTCACTTTTCACAAGCCAGCCGAATCAATCTATTTCATTGATTTGAAAGGGAACAGAGATGATGGATGGCAAACAATTGTATCAAATTGTAGTAACCATCACCAACGTCTAGATTGTTGAATTCTTTGATACGGGGGTTATCAATTACTAAAACAGCAAAGCACCTAGATAGGCTAGTGAGTCGGTTGTTGTCCAAAAACCAACTAGATTGCTACTATAGCCTGCTTCCTTCAGCCCCTTGCTTGCTTGAATGGTGAATAACAGGATAGAAAAGGGCATATGATAGGTTACATATGGCCTAAAATCTTTTGTTTCAGTTGACAATCCATTGAATGAGATAGATCAAAACTGATTAGGTAGAACCAATTTTTTTTAGCCGTCTCAGCTGGCGGCCCTGATGAGATGGTTTTCAAGATAAGATATCTGCCTGGACAATTCGTAGAGAAGTAATGTGTCCATACCCGATTTTTCAAGCTAGAGCCTTATGGTAATAAGGTAAACACGATCCCACCGGATAAAAGCTGCTATTGTCATTTGTGGATCAAGTATTTACTAAAGATCAGATTGAGCGGACATTTTAGGTGTGTGATAAAAGGTGGTGATTAAACATCATTGACTGAAACTATTTTCACTGACAGTTTTGTTGATTTGGATCCACAATCATGCTATGACCATGAGGCCCATTTGTAGCATGACCCACATAATTATGTGCCTCAGGTAAGAAATTTGGAATTAAGTGTCGGACTCAGAACAGCAGCTTAAAACTAACACTGGAAAAAAAAAAAAAAAAAAAAAAAAAAAAAAAAAAAGGAAAAAAAGAAAGAAAGAAACTGAGGTGAAGGAAATAAGCTTAAAACTCCAGGCATCTGGCATCCTACCATCTTTACAGCATCACTATAGTTTCTCTAGGCAGGAATCAAAGCCTGAGCTAAGATCAACTCAGCTCAACATTAGTGGATACAGGCCTGACCTCTTTCTGCATAAAGGCTAGCCGGCTGCAGGCATATTCTGCATCTATGTGCACAAACGTACATCGTCCCCGAAGCATTTCAGCTATGAAACAAGTTTACCCATTCAATCTGGATGTTTCGACACCTTGGAAAGTTTTGTCATTTGAAAAACAGGCATATCTGCGATCCTCTTTAATCAATGGCTTCTCTTGATGGCATAAATACAAGAAAAACTTTACATGTAACAATAAAGGAGGCAAGAACAATATACAAATGGGGTTCCAAGTGTCAATTCAATTTACCAAATGGCAAAGAAAATTGTTTCTGCTATGCTTCCATAAACTCACTGCCATCTGCACAGCACCCTGTCATCAACAACAGAATAGAAAGTTACTTGAAAATATTAGGGATGATAAACACCAAATATTTGTCATTGAAAATTTGACAAAACACTCCTATAAGTGTCACAAACTTGAAAACATCTTGAAATTGAGGCTCAGCAACCACTTAGATGGAGTTGCAGAAGGAGGCACCCCCTTCAAGGTGGATCAATTTCATATCACTTCTGGCATCAAACCCCCCATAGGATATTATCATGTTGAAGATAGACTCTAGATGGAACAAGTAGACTGCTTTATTCCAAAAGATGGGGCACGTTGGGGAAATAGAATGGTTTCATGCACATTAAGACATATACTTTTTTAATTATTCACATTGTTTCTGTTTTCTTTTCTGATTATATATATCAATATCTAGTTCTCAAGTCACAGTTATTATTATATCTTACTTCATATATTTTAAATGGTAACTAGCAAAATAAAGGTTTCAAAACATTCCAATGGCATTAAGTTTATATTTTGCAATGAGTCCTAAAACTGCATTATAATTGTCAAATAACTAAGTGCTTTCCTCATGTGGCTACACATGGGTGGGCGACGCATACGGGCCAGAATGGCATTTGTTTACATTTTCTTACAATATCAAAATATTTTGGAACACAAACCCGCATTACCTCAATCACCCACCAAAATGAAGGCTTCGTGACTCCTGCCCCCATGTAGCAACAACCCTATGATGAATGAAAAAATTATAGCTCCTTCAGACTTAATGCAAATACAACTGCAAAGACAAGTAGATTGGATAAGATGCTCTGCAATTGAGAATCTATGAAATGTTACCGTTTACCAGTGTAGTATGTGCCAATATAACAAGAAGGGCAAATGCCTTTATGTATTCATAAACTCTTTAACAAAAAAAGGACAAGAAAAAAGGATCTAATTTGCATCTAATCTTTTGGTTTTAGCTTGGGCAAATAAAAAATCCATCCAAGATATTGTCAACAACATTCAATCACACTATTTGACAAGGGATGGCGCTTTGGGCACTTCTCGCACTTGGCCTTTTATTAAAATCTTGGAAGGGAAACAATAGAAATATTTAAAATCATAATCAAATTGAAGCCTTATCCCATCTAACCAGGGACAACTTTGTAAGCTCCTATTTCCCATTCAACTCTATCTTAAGCCATGTTGAAGCTATATAAATTATTAGAATATTGCATAAAGTTCAAGATGTGATACTTATAGTAAATATGATGTCACTCATTGGGCATCGCTCATGAAGGATAGTTAATTTATTACAAATTAGAAAAAAAGATTCCTGAATACAAATTCTGAACAACACCAATAAAAAAAGACACAGAAGACAAAAACCAGTCTGAGCAGGCCTAATGACCAAGACAAGCTAAAACCCGAAAAAGAAAAGGAAATACAAACCATTCTAACCGGGACAAACAAACTCCACTTCATTAGAATCTCGAATCCCACATGTCTAGAAACAAAATCAAAACATCACCTTTACTATCGGAGGATTTCGTAAATTCTCATAAAGGTACATTTCTCTCTCTCATAAAAACCAAATTGTGAGAATTTCATAAATTCTACTTGGGACTCTTTTCGGCATTAACATAAGTGGGCTAGGTTTCACACAAGTCCCTTTTCCGGTTGGGCATTCATGGCTCCATCAAGAAGACTAAGAAAGTCACCAGCGACCTTCAAGAACTTGAAGGTCTGCTAAAAAGAATCCACTAGTCAGCTTTGTTAAGCAATCTAGTGAACACTATACCTTCACTTTGGCTGCCATAAGATCAATCAAAATGAAATCCCTTATCGTTCCCCCAATATTCTTAGTTTTCAACCTTCAAAAAGTTGGAAAAATAAATAAATTGAAGGGTCAGTTATCCCAGACATGAAGTGGAACTGTAAAGACCTGAACCCAGATCATATGCCTCTCCTCACACACTATGGAAAACACTTCTTTCCAATCCAGGCATCAACATTACCCACAACAGCTTATTTGCAGCACCTTTGTCTGAAGACTCCAGCAGCATAAACCTATGACCCAAGGATTAATACAAATCACCCCGAGACACTCACCTTTAGCCAATCAGTACCTGATGCCAGTAACCTTCTTCCCTTCACCATTTGTCCCTTCCCCAACCATCTCCTTTTGATTTTTAATCACTCTTAAGTTCATCAAAACTTTCCCTGCCAGTTCTCTGAAAATCTCCATACCAAAATTATTTACCTGTTTTTCCATTTCAACATGCCTGTAGCTGCTATCCACCCATCACCTCTGCCCTTCCCTTCTTCCTATTGCAACCGTAAGTTTCCATTTTCAATACAAACTTCAAATCCTAAAATTCCATTCATCCTCATCCTTGAAGAAGACCTAAAGCAAACCAGTAGCCTTAAAGCAGATCAGAACCATTGCACTACTTCCTCTTCCTCGGAATAAAGACTTCTCTGAAGTACATTTTCTTTAGCAAACCATAAACTACTCCTTTGTAAAGCACCCATCAAGACATTATCCACAAGCACAGTACAACATATTTCTCACTCTAATTCTAATCTCCCCAGCTCAACCATGGCTTCTTCCAGCTCGTTCCATTCTCCCCTGCTCTTATTCTTGTCATTGGTATCAATATCTTTCAGGGAAAAAAATCAACATAAAATAACAGATCGGTTTGAAACCATGTGACAGGCATACTCCAATACACTTTGGTGTGTATTATGAAAATACAGACAAGCAATGGCTACCTACAAAAGCACTAAATCAAGTTCATAATAAAAAAAAAAAAATGCCTCCTTTTCAGTTCCAGAGTGAATGGTTTGATAAGAGTAAAAACTTTGAAGATAGTGAAAGTCAGACTGTGATGAGGAAACTTCACTCAATTAACAACATATTCTGCAAATGAAAGAGAGAAAAATATCAGAAAATTAATAAATGACACCCGATTTAGAGTAGCTTACCAATTAGGAAAATGATGAGGACAACCCAAAACATCATCTTGTGATAAGCTCGACTGTATTGGAATTGGTACTGAGACCTCTGAATCTGTCTTTGGAATGCACCAAGCCATCCATAGAGCTGCTTGTCATAAGACCCATCACAGGTCTTAAGGCAGGTCTTGGTCCTTTCAAAGCATGCATTAATGCCCTTCAAGGTCAACAGATAGACATAGTAAGCAGAAGTGCTCTTTTTTTATTTATTTATTTGTACGATGACTTGAACCCACAACCCAAGGTTGCATTAGTGAGCACCTTCCACTATGGGAAGGGCTCTTTTCATAACAAGCAAAAGTGTATGCAAAAACTACATTATACAAAGGTATAATAAAATGCTGAGGACTGGTGATCCTTTGTTTTTAGTGGTAGAGACCATCAACCTGAGCCAATAAAGGACGGATCATATTGTTTGCAAAAAATACATAGGAATTCATGCCATAAGTGGTATAAATGAAAATATAAGGTGAATATTAAAAAAATGACATCAAATAACCTCTCATTTAATGGAAATTGAATCAAGGGAAGATGGGAAATTAATACCAAGCCATCACCCTAACAATTCAAATCCCAGGAAAGTCAAGGTCCCATCTACATTGCTTGCTACCTTATATCCTTCACACTCGCCTCCTATCATTCAAACCTCACCTCTTTAATAATCCTTTAGTGGGGCCTCATTTGGCCTTGATTGTATTTTATTGCAAACAAACAAGCCGTAAATGTCCTTCATTAAAAAAAATCCAAGAGATGGGAGGTGGAACTTTTATTTTTTGGGCACTACACATCGACTACAGTCTACACTTCATTGAATCAATCAATTGCGGGCCAGCAATGGATTGCTAGGATTGCCTGGGATCTCCTCATGCGGCATTGCCCATCCTCTATGGAGCCCCAACAGATCCACTAGATCAATCTAGCCCAAAATTCAAACAGAACAAGTTTGGCATGGAATCCTCCATCAACAAGCAATGATTGAAAAAATATGGAAGAAAAAAGAAGAAGAAGAAGAAGAGGTATGGAATCTGTCACCTGACTCAGGTGATGAGGTCGTAATGGTTCCATATCCATCGCTTTAAGACAGTCCCTACTCTTTTCTTTCTTGAAAGCATTCTTCGACCTCTTTGGTTGGGATGCAGATTCCATGCTCTTGATGAAATCGGAGAAGCTCGCAATCCTTGGAAAGGCCAGGCCCTTCCTACCATCAGATGAGACCCCATGGGCTCGTGAACCATCATTGGCCACCACAATCTTCAATGCGCAAAGGTCCCCACCAGCGCTCACTGACCTCATATGCCCTTGCCTCTCCTCTTCTCTCTTCTCATGTAAACCCAATTCATCCGAATGGCGCAAATCCTTGGAAGACTCCAGCTTTCCTTCCTCCATCACCAGCCCCAAATCCATTCCTTGTCCACCCTTCCCAGCACTAGTCCCAACCTGGACTCCTTCCGTCATCGAACCTATAAGAAACATTGCCAGCTCATCTCTTTCCCCTTCATCCAATTGCACCCAAGGAAGCTCCTTCTGTCCATCCTGAATGACTGCATCCCGTAATGAACTCTCAATCTTTGAGACTTGGCTCTCAATTGCAACCGCGAATTGGCGGTGCCTAGTTTTTGCTTCATCAGCCAAGAGGCTAGTGTAGCTTGATTGGACTGCATGTTCAAATTCCTCGAGCTGCATCAAACACCCATAAACAAATCCAATTGAACAATCTAAAAAAAATTATAAAGAACCCCAATTACCACCAATATTAGCACCCCAAAAAAAATTATATACGATATAAATAAAAAAAATGACCTGCCATTTTGTGGTGCCTAGGGTTGTTTGGAGCTCTCTGCGAAGGTCGTCAGAAGAAGAATCAACCACGTCTCCCTTCCCGTGAATCCATCTCCGATACTTGGATTCCATTCTTCCAAAGCAAACATACACAACACACACACACACACAAACAAAAAAAAAAAAAAAAAAACCCTCCAATCATAAGTGAGAGAGGGAAGCGGAAATGCCTCTTGAAACCCCATAGAAGAAAAGCAAGGAAAAAGAAGGAGTTGGTAGTAATACCTGTCTGCGGAATCCTGAACTTCTTCTGCAGCGGAGAAGAAAGGATCCTTCTGCCATTGATCCAAATTGGAAGCCATCCTAGGAAATAAAGACAAAGACAGGAAATCAAAGTTTTCCAGGAAAATGAAAATGATTTCTGGAGAATGAATTTGAGCGGATTCAATTGGATGTTTTCGATTTCTCCCTCCTCAGGACTCTCAGAAGGAGAATGAGAGGAGGTTGGGGACAACGAAATGGAACGGTTAGATCTTTTCTAAGGTTGGGTTGGACTTGGAATGAATAGGCAGGCTCTTTCTCTCTCTCTCTCTCTGTCTCTCCCCCTCCCTCTCCCTCTCTGCCAACGGTTCTGCACTCTCGGGGAACCTCCCGCTTAAAAAAAAAAACGAACTTTTGAAAAAGAGAGAGAGAAATAGATAATTGCATTCAGTTACTGGCGTCCGAAGATAAAATAGGAAAGGTCTTTTTAAATAGACATCCCTCAGCGATTTGGATAAATTCTAAACACACCTACCCACAGCAGTCTGATTTCGCAAAGACACTACTGGCCCCTTTTTTTAACGCACCATGATTCGCTACCTGTACAATTCTCTCCTTGTACAATCTAGATATCCTTTTTTTTTTAGGGGGCCACCTTTTGTACATGATGGACTGAGGAAATTGAAGATTTAAGGCTGCTATTAGGGGTGGGTTTAGTATTGTTGTTTTTGGTTCAGAGCAGCTATGTTTCATGGGCTGAGTTGGGTCAGGGTTTTATTGCCCTGGACTCATTTATGATTAGTTTATATAGGTTAAAGATTTGTACATTAATTGTTAGCGACGCCAAGATTTTCTATATTACATAAAGGCTCTCCAATGAAAATCTTCTGGTTCCACCCCTGCTCAGTAGGTAATGAGAAACTGGTGGGTATCTTGTGGTCTCGTGTCATGATTCCTCCCATGCTCACTGTATTGATATTTTAAGAGTCCCCAGTTTCTCTTTTTTTTCTTTTTCTAATCATCACCTAATAGTCCCCAATTGGTTGAATTTGCCAGGTTTGCATCTAGGCGTGCAGCAAACAATATTGATAAGGCTAATTTTTTCATTAGTTAACACAAAAAGGGTCCGAGTCCTTTATAGCCTTTCAAAATATGAAACATGGCATAAATTGGGAAGCTCCCTCACCACAAAAAAGGGATCTAAGAAATGTTGACAGTTTAAAAAAAGAGTATCTTTTAATTCTTACATGCCCTTATTTTTTTTTCAGTTGGCAAGATCTCTGAGCCAATTTGATAGGCCAAACCCTCCTATTCTGAATAGCAGCAAAATGGGCTACCGCTGAAGCTGTAGAGGATCCGGATCCATCCAACACACTCCTTTCTGTGATGGGAAAGATGGTTCTCACCTTCTTTCACCTGTTGACTATGGATGAATGTGGAAGTCACTTGTCAGTCATACCCTTGCCATTGTTAATCCATAGGCAATCCAGATCAGACCCCATCCTCAACTAGGTATGGGAATCGCTGACCTGACCTCAACCGGACCCATAATTCCATGCAGATTGATCCTTCTTAACTTTGAGCAGGATCAGGATTTTGACTTTTTAACCCAATTATAAACAGGTCAGGGTGGAATGCGGTCCAAATAATCATAAGTCGCAACGCACACGATCCATCGCACATCAACCTGCGAACCAACACTCCAGTTGACCATTTACTTCCTTGTTGAGTTTGGTTGACATTTTCAAGCCAATTTATGAATATATCCAGTTTAGGTTGGATCCACCATGCAATCACCATAGTGCCAACACTGTCAATCCGGATAGCTGGCTCAATCATGGATAGGGAATAACCCAAAAACCACACTGATCCAACTATCTAGCCATTCAAATGGTGTTCGTAGCAACTTTACATTGTAAATGGTGATCAAGAAATAACTAGATCCAAGTTCAAAAGGGGCAGCAGCAGCAACAACAACAATAATAATAGCAGCAGTCCGTTAAGACTACACTCACAGTGGATCACAATTTGGATGGTCAAAATTATCTATGAGCACATGCAATCAACTTAGGTGACATCTTCCATTCTCCTACTGAAGAAGGCCAAAGTGTAGCTTTTCATCCACTCTAAAACAATGCCGATATAAATAATAAAGAAATGTCAAATATGCTCTCAAGATGGGTGAATCTCTCTCTCGCTCGAGATAGGCAATGGAGTGGTGATATCCTCCATTGAACCATCCCCATCTAACTGGTGATTTTTCCCCCTTGAATGGGGGATCCATTGGCTAGCAAAAGAGAAATGGGGTTCTTTTCTTCATAACCTATCCAAGTGGGTCCCCACTAGATGGCTGTCTCTGCATTCTGAATGGTGGCCTTTACACCCACGATCTGTATGGAATAGCTGCCTCTAACAATCAGTGTTTGTGAAATGGAAAAAATTATTTTCACAGAACTATGACCCTTTGTTTCGAAGGTGTAGTTAAAAACTCCATTGTGCTGGTCTGCCTGGTCTAATCTTCATGTAGTTGGTACTGGCTGCCTGGTTCAATCAGTTTCTAAAGCAGAGAGTTGGATTTTCTTTTTGCCTAATTGTTCCCATTGTTATGAGTTCGGACCACCTTATCCGGAAGTCAAACTTACCAAGTCCTGGAAAAACCATTTAATCCAATGAATGAGTTCGTTTAAGGACGAAAGCTGAGATATTTGAATCATAACTTCATTCAGAATCAGATCCTGCTTGACAAACAGGAAGGTAGTATGTGTCTAGCTGCCAATACTTGTGTTTGACACCCTCCCATACTTCTTCAGGCAAACAATCTTTCACAGGCAAGGGAATGAACTGTGTCGAGTAACCCAAATTCCCAAGTTCTAGAGATACCAACTGACAGTACACCACATGGAAGAAGGCATTACCTCCGCAGAGACCATTAAAGAACGAATAGATTCCTCCAGGCTTCAACAACTTGGGAAGATGCTGGTGAAATTCTCTCAAATCTTCATAGTACTCCCCATAGGTGTCAAAGAATATCCCTGCACAAATGAAAGAAATTTATCATAAGACAACAAGTCGAAGACAATCAAATGAATTAAAAAGGTGCAGCGGCCAAAGATTAATAACCAAAGATGTTTTGACTTGAGTGAAAATCCATCCATAGATATAGGGCACTGCTAAAACCCCACAGGAAACTGTTGAATACGCATCATCTTCAATAAAATTGGTGAAGGTCTGACAATTCAAATCCCAACCGTAGTTAGGAAACTCTTAAGGAATCTATTATGAAAAGAGTATCTCCAATCACTCATGGATCTCATGAAGGGTTAAAAAAGAATTCTTCAAAAAGAAAAATCATCGACTCACTGAAACACCTTGAAATCATTCATAAATCATCATCATCAAAGCGTTGCTCTGACTATGTTAGGGTCAGCTACATGAAATCTGATTCTTCATTCCAATTTATCTCAGGCCAACTTCTCGAATTATTCATGAATGAAACATGAATTATTCACAAACAATTCATGAAATATCATTAATCAATCAGTAATTGAAAAACCAAATGAAAATATGCAAACCGAAAAAAAAAAAAAAAACTGTCCCTTTTTTATTATATAAACACCCACCATGTTTCTCCCTCTTTCTTTCCAAACTGTGAATAATTGTTTCACAAAATTATTTCTGAAACTGCATATCAATATCACCAACTTCATTACTAAGAAGAAACAAATTAGAGCAAAATAGTGGAAAAGGGAGTATCAATAACAACCTTCTAACAATCAGTGTTATGTACAGATTCTGAATCCGGGGACAACAGCCTGCAGCACAGAGGTGCTTATTGTAATAACCACAAAGTTGTGGGTTCAAATATGTTACCTATGAAAAAAATTGGATTGAAGAAAAAGATAGTAGAACAATTAATTGTCATTATGAATATCTGGGATGGCCTAGAAAAATGTGGGACACACACACACAACCTCAAGTTTGCAATAGATACTCCAGAGAACTTGCTATGAATATTTCATGAATTGTTGAAAAAACTGAAGAATCTCGAGACATACTAAGAAATCACGTTTCAGAAGGATCATATTCATACAGCCAACATTCATCGAACTTATTCATATATTAACCATACATCCTATCTCAGGCTCTTGATGAAGTCGTTAATTAACTATCAAAAGTGTTGTTAATTTGACCCATAAAATGATTTTTTATAACCGAAAAAAGGAAATAAATTAGAATAAATCCATCACTAATTTAAAGAGCCTCCAACAAGAGTGGAATGAGATGCTCCACTTTTACATGGCACATCAGCCTTGCCATTAGCAAACCAAGGTGCAAAACACAATGAAAAGAACCTCCATAACAACTCCTTGACCCAAACCACCTGATAACAACAACGGGAGACACTCTCCCTCTCTCACTTAACTAAAGCATTGCCAAAATCCTTAACATATATGGTGCAAAGTGTAACCCTTCAGAAGGCTATAAACACATGACTATATAAAATAGAGCAAGTTATCTTTATATAGATAGGAAACACCCGCATTCAACTCATTTTGATCCTTTAAGCGAGTTAATTGAGATTTTCATAAATTAACCATAGGTAGAACATCTTAAATTAATTAGAAAAAAAAATCTTATAATTAAAAATCACCTCTTCTTTCTTCTAAAAACAAGATGTGTTAAGGGTGGATACCCCCATTGATATTCAGTCTCTTCCAAGTATACATTTCATCCCAAATCCAACACTACCATTCCTCATATTTGAGGAATTTTACCTCACATAAAATGAAGAGGAGCCAAAATTTGCTTAAATAAATGAATAACAAGTATATAGTAAAACAAGTATCAGCATTCATCTCCTGCACATTTCCAGATCATAAAATAAGCCCTACTCTCCAGGGTTTTTCTCTTTTAGTGAATGTAAGCACACAAATGCAGCCAAAAAAGATCATTAATTTAAAAAGAATGAAATCGAATTTTCAATTAGAGTTACCATCATAAGATTCAAGTTGAGAAATGACATCTTGCCAGCGCCCAAATATGATCTTAACATTCTCCTTCTCCCCCCAACCCGACCGAATCATCCGCTCATAAACATCGGGATGTGCCTCAACAATAGTATGCTTAACAGGACCATACTGTTGAATTGCCACGTCCACAAGCCCCATTCCAAACCCAACATTCAAAACATGCCCACCGCCGCAACAGATAGCCTTCGCATGAGCTTCCATCAGTGGTTTCTCCCACGCCATCATGATCGCCTTTGAATTGGAATCCATCAGCTTGTCCTCGCTGAAAGAAACCCTCTCTTCCAAATAATCACCATCAACATCACGGCCATCTTTGTTTTTCACCCTCTCTATCGTCCCCAATACCAATTCCGCTTGAATCCCTGCACAAACAACAAACAAACAAACATGAAAGATGTCTCATTTTCCATGGAATTGAAGAAGAAGAAAAGAAGGGTACGGACCTGCATTGAGGAGGAGGTCGAAGGCATCCTGATGGGAATGTTCCATGGCGAAATCTCCAGCAGAGAGATTGGAGGGAGAGAGGGCGTTCCAAGGGGCGCCTGCTTCCAGAAGGGTCTTGACGATGGCGGAGTGACCCGCGCGTGCGGCGTGCATGAGTGGGGTGAGGCCGTGCTCGTCGAAGTAAGAGACGTCGGCGCCGCCCGATTCCACGAGCTCGACCACCTTGTTGCAGTCGCCGGATCGAGCCGCTTCGCACAGCAGCTCCTCCGCCTGCTTCTCCATTTCTCTCTCTAGGGTTTAGGGTTCTACGGGCAGATGGATGCGATGGGAGCTGGGTTCTACAAAATCGGTTTAACAATGTAACCAATGTGGTCAGATGTGGCTACGGCTCGGCATGGATGTTAATGGGTTCATGATTCTCCCGCTTTCCAATAGGCTCATGCCAATTAATAATCGGGTTTAAGTCTTTATTTAAAGCTCTAACAAGGAATGGTTCCGGGCCTTGGTACACAGGAGGGATGCCCTACCTATTACGTCATTTTTTTAGAATTCACTCTAAAAACTAAGTTTTTCTCATATTATTCTCTACCAAAATCCGGAACTAATTATTTTCTAGTTCCATCTTTTCATTAACGGTTCTGTTTTCCAAACTAAATATTTGGTTCCGAATTGATTCTAGTTCTATTTTCTCATTACGGTTCTAATTCAAGTTCCAACATGGACCCGAACCGGAACCGACCTGTTTATATCTCTATCCGGCCATAATTGAGTATGATCAGTCCGTTCTCATTACGTTCATAGGCCTTTGGATAATTGATTGATTGAAATTTGCAAATTACAATGACCCTAAATCATCCAATCCACAATTCAAACTTTGCAAACCTTTTAGTAGGGCCATTGGATGATCCATCGGAATGATTACACACAACCACTCAAAAGTGCCATGCTCTGTGTGCTGTGATAATCCATATCTAATTCTAATTGGATTTGGTCCCACTTTAAGATCGATCATCAGTAAATCATGAAAATTTACTTGTCAGTTTTATTGTAACCATGTTTTACATGTAGTTAATCTCATTGTGGGCTCAACTCTACTGAGGTAAAGTTTCTCCTAGTGTGTAAAGAACAACAATGATTAATTATCAGTGGTTTGGGATATCCAAATGGGCTTAGAAATGCACATAAAAGCATGGACACAAACGAATTAGTAGAGCTGAAACCACATCTGTTGTACTTGGATGATAAATTTAAGATTAAGTGTTCCAAGGTGGACTTTTATGGCTCACCTGTGAGTTGGTGGAGCGACTTTAGGCATGGGTTTGCTCGAGCCCACATCTCATGTTCAAAACTGTCCCATATTTAAATGGTGGATGTGTTTGTGTGGGTTTAGGAGAGCCACCTGGGCTACGGTCCCAAGATCTGGTTGCAACATGTTCAAGTCTAAATTTTTGGTGGTATATAAAAAGTCTCAACCCTCACCATATATTAATGATGGTTTCTTTGGTGACAACACCAATCTCTACATACATTTGGACCCATGGATCAGCAGGGTCTAGGGACTCAACCCAAACTTCATAGGGTCAGGTTCAAATATATATACTTTTTATTTTCACAATTTCTGCAGGGCCATACCTTCAGCTTGACATTTCTAACCGGTGGTATGGGGTTTTTCTGATTGCGTGCCTCTCGCTAATGTTAATTTGAAACACCCTCTTCTTTGGATGGGTACAAGTGTGAATTTAAGGGACTCCCTTTGTAGGGTTGGATCATGGATGAGTTCCCAAGTCATTCAACAATGCAGCAAGAAAAATGTGCCTACTGAGAACAAAATTGGATCCAATCAAATGGCCCTCAGGCAGGGAAAAATGACCCGTTTAACACACCCAACTCGGGAGAGGCGGACTTCTTTACAGGGTAATCGATATTATTGGATGGAGTCCAAAAATCCATGTGTGGCCCATTCTACATTTCAGCAAGAAAATACATCTTCTAATTGCTAACCACAACAGTTAGGTCCAATGGCCCTCCCACAGACCAACCGGATGTGTTTTACCGACTCAGTGACTTTGCCAAGTGCAGCCAGACTTTGTTTAAGGGAGAATTTGGATCCTACGAAGGCTGCCCTATGATGACATGGCAGATCGTAGTTGGCTCACTTATGATCATTATAAGTAAAAATCCTCATAGAATCCGGTAAGTAAATGAGAAAACCTACTTGCCCTGTCAGAGATGAGTCTTATGTTCTCGAGATTTGACTCCAGTTCATCTCAGCCCATTAACACACAATGCGAGAATTGCAATCGGTCAATCTTGCCACAAACTGGCAAGTCCAATTTGATTTTTCAAACATAGTGTACAATAAATCAAAGAATTGCCGAACAAGGGGTTGCTCAGATAGTTGGCAATCCTGTATGTCACTAGTTTGCCACGGACCAATCCCTGAATATGCCACACTTCTCAATTGTGTGGGCTATCATTTCCATTTCGTGGACCTCTCTAATCACTTATGTGGGATGTCTTGGGTCCCAATCCTTGGCTGGGGTTTATAATATAATAATATTAATAAATAAATAAATAAAGCAAAACGAGTCAAAGGATTGCTAGCTTAAAGAAAAGAATATAAAAACCAATTAAAACACCGACGGTAGTGAGAAAAGACATAGACATCTCAGAGTGTAGTTACATAACATTTTCTTAAAATAGGATCAAATGGCTAGAACTACTACTCTCAACGGCAACCCTACAAAGAAACAGGGGATGTATGTCTTAGCTTGTTTCATAATTTGAGTATAATGCAAAGTCCACCCAGATGGATGCAGTAAAGATTAATATTAGATGATAATGATGATGATGATTAAATGAAAGAGCATGAATAAAAATGTAAACTAATGTTCATACTCCCTCTTCAAGACACCAAAAGAGGAAGAAAAAAGTGAAAAGAGAGAAATTTTACATTAAGACCTCACTCACTTTCTTTGTAAGGGCCTATGTATATAATTTCAGCTCGTGCATAAACCCATTGAAATCGCAACAACTCCATTAGAATTCTTGAAACTTCTTCAACTTCAGCAAACTCGTGTGTATGAATTTTCATTGTCTTGAGCACAGGGGCATTGGATAGTATAAATTTTACGAATTCCAAATCCAACAACATGGCAAGTCCAATGATCTCCACATCATGGAGGTGACTTAACAAACAATCAGACTCTGCTTTTACACCCCAAAATTCGGCCTCTTCTTCAGATAGATCAGGTCTCACATCTTCAGGATCTAAACAATACTAGATTAAATAACAAATACAGGCCCATGAAATCAAATCAGTGCATTGAACATTTCTAAACCATAACGAAATTAAAACCCATGATAACCACACATGAAATGTAGTTTACCTTGATTTTAAGTTCTTTCAAATTTGGCGTGCTTCTTAATATGCATAGGATGGCCAAAATTTCCTTTGGACTCAGTTCTATGTCAACTTCAAGATATTCGAGGTGATCGTATGTAGCAGGAAGCTTCTTCGGTACATCACCAACAGATAAAAACTTGCAAAAAGAGAACGGATTGAAATAATATTATGAGGAGGAACAATGCACTGCAAAAACCTTGTTTGTAACCTTGCAAAATTGTCTCAAGCATTCTAGATGATCAATGAGTTTAAGTTGTACCAAGAGTAAATGCATTCTACTTGACCCAGGTATAAAGACCAGGGGGCTGAAACCACGTCCCATATCTGAGGAAATTTTAAAATTCTTAAAACACCCATGCAAATTCTGAAAATTTTCTGTTTCTTTTTTTTTTTTTTCTTAACATTTGCCCATTTCCCAATATTTCTTTTACGCAGAGCCCCTAAGTTGGATTTCCATGAGGCTGCCCCAGCCAATTGACCATATGTCTCTAAAGTCAAACCATCTCCTATTTGCATGGAATCGAGTCAAGTTTCAAACTATGCACGGGCCACCAAGGGCCAGGTGGGCCACCAGTGTCTTGGATTCTCCTTGATGGTTAGGTAGACTTAGGATCTCTAAATTTCCCCCTCTTTATTAACTTTATGTGATAGCCATTGCCTGCCATCATAAGGTTGCAAAATGAACTACTCTACAAAATCTTTCGCAACTGTTAGGCTTTCAAATTCTTGATGGCTATTTGGACCATCTCAATAGATTGATAGAGTGGAAGCCTAGAGAATGAGATCCATGATGGAACCTTACATGCAAAGAGCCCTGTGAATAAGACCTTATGCCCAATCCACAGTATAATAGCTTTTGTGTACTATAACAGTAATTAGTGAATCATTAAAAAAAGTAGAGTTATATATTGGATCATTCTTCTAATAACTAAAAACAAACAAAATGCATTCTCATTACCTTTAGGAAAGAACCCTTTGATTCAAATCTTTCAATCCCATGCAAACACCTAATAAAATGGATCAAACTGCAAGTGTAATCTTGCTCAAGAACGCTCCAACACAAATAAATAGACATATGAGTCATATGTGGACTACTTCCAAGTAAAAGATCTTCGAATTTTCCGTTGACTTCCAAATAACGGAGATTCGGAGCGTGGATGTTGAGACACCCATAAATACAGAACTTTTTCAATGTCAGCCTCTCCAAAAGAGGGCTTTTTGAAATAAGCCATGCAATATCAACTTCTGAAATCTCAAAAGATTCAAGATTCAGGACTATGAGATTGCGGTAGCCTTTGAATGTGGGAGGTACTTTCAAAGTGCAATGGAGCAACTCCAAATGGCACAACTCTTGATAGTATAAGAAGACACTACAAGGCACATCATAGAAAACCTCTTTTGAGATAAAAGGCGGATCATAGTGATTATCTTTTACTTTTATCTTGAGGATGAATGTGCTAATCATATTCCATGATAGGAACAAGATCCAACAATCAATGTTACGACAGCTTGGGACATAAAACATGCATGAAAACTTGCAAATTGAGCCAACGTGATTAAAGAGAACTTGATCCACAACATAAGCATGCTCCATCACTGATGCACCTTCCATCAAGCAATTCTCATCAAAAACTATATCAGGGATGGAAATCCACTTGCACTTCCATTTTTTTGACAATATGCTCGTCCTAACAGCCTCTCTTATTGGCAAATGCACGAGGATCAAATTCATAACATCCTGAGGTAGATCGCTGATCAAATCTACACTTCCTTGTGACGATTGACCTGCTTGTTTCTTTTTCTTCAAATTAAAAAAAAGAAGAAGAAAAGTTCCAATGAGAAAATAAATTGGAAATTGGAAATAACATCATTACTTGTTGATAACCTGGCAGACCTAGGATTTTTGATTGAGGGGTGCAGACGCAAGCAGGTAATTGGGCTTTGAGAACAAACTCAGAATTTTCATATTGGTTTTCGATGTGGACATAGAACTTTTATATGAGTTTTTAAAGCCAAGCTAGAGTTTTTATTATGGTTTTAGAAGTGGATGAGGTCCAACCGGTGTGACCGCCCCCACAAGATGCACTTAGGTCCGTCCCCCATCACTAAAAAAAAACTAAAAAAGAACACGATGAGAGAGACAAATAGAGAACTGCGTACCTTAATCGTCTGTGCGTCCTCTTCCACTATCATGACTGGCTATCTTTACCGCTTGCATACAAGAAGCAGAGGTAGGAGATATAAAGATAGCCGTGAAATAACAAAGGTTTTTTTCTATTTTTTGGACTTTTGGATGTTTGGGAGCCATGGTCGGCGAAGAGATTAAATAGGTGTACAATGTTTGATTCCCATGCAGCTTCCTCTTTCTGATTATCTTCTTATAATTTTTCTACGTTTCCTATCTCAGTTGAACTTTTTGCAACTTTCCGTTTGTAATAGGAGGATAGTACTTGGTTCGTCTTATATATATATCACTATCAAATGGGGCCCATGTATCTAGAAAATAGTTAGAATAAGAGATTAACATGGGGCCCACGTATTTAGCAAATGGGGGCCATGTTGATATAAGATATTGCAATTAATAATAAATAATAAATATATATTATAATAAAACAAAAAATAACCTAATTACAAAACATCAAGAATAGCCATATGTCTAACAATCCAAGTGCTAACACTGGCTTCTGAAGAGATGCAGATGATAGCCAGATCAAAACTCTTATCTATTTATTTTCTTGTAATCCCAGAATGTTGGCCACCAGGTCTTGACTTTCAGACACGTGGGAAGAAGAGAGAGTGTTTGATTTTTCAAGATTTAAGATCAAGTCCACTTAAGGTAGCGAATTAAGTAAGCACTGGTTTCATTCCTCTTTTATAAATTTCATTTGCTAAGGTATCGGCAGAGAGGGAGATATGTCCAGTGAAAGAGAAAGGTATATCTATGGAGAAGAAGTGAGACTGATTTTTCGAGATTTTAGATCGTTTTCACTTAAAGCAACGTATTAAGTAGGGATTGATTTCATTCCTTTTTATAAATCTCATTTGATAATGTGAGGTTAACTTCTTTCGAACTTGAACATAATTTCTCATTTTAGGAAAAGTTAAGAAAAACTACTTACAAATTTGACCTAACTGTGTATCTTTAAAACAGTAATAAATAGATAAAGGAATTGGGGTTGTAGAGGATAAGTTTAGATAATCCACAATTTTTTTATACATGCTTTGTATGTGTTCTCTTCCATGCAATCTCAGTTCTATCTCTTCCATCTCTATCACTTATCAATCAATCCCAACTTTAGAGCGAGAAATTAAAGTATCTTCTTTCATTTTTATTATCTATTTATTTTAAGTTTTTGGATTTAATAATAATTAACATTGAATTTGTAAAATTCAATTGTGGGCCGCCCATGTGAGAAATCTAGGCCAATCAAAATACTTGCCCCCCTTTCATTATATTATATTATATTAATGCAACAGGAGTGTGAGGCTAGGAGCTCTTGGTTTTGAAATACAAGACTTGTTGCAGTGCCACCTCATAGGGCCAATGGGATGCATAAAATATATTCTAAGTTGGGAACTTACCCATTTGGCAATTAACTAGTTAAGTAAAGGAGTCACATCAAAAGTACATATTATTTTAAAAAAATTATATTTTTTTCAAAAAATAAAGCAAAAGAAGCAACTTCCTTTATCCACTACAAATGACAAAAAAAAATATAAAATAAAATAAAAAATACTCACCTTTTACACAAAAACTAAAAAACATTCCTTACCAATTCACTAAAAATAAAATACCATCATAATCCCCTTATGTCTTATATTGTCTTGATACGATAAAATTATCAAACGGGCCCTCAAGGGATGGCCTATTGGTAAAGGTTCCCATCTCACCATCCAACCCGATTTTCAATCCACATTTTATTCCATGATGCAACTAAAAAAAACCCATAACAGGATAATGCATGAAATGAAGGAATGGACAAAAGAGAGAAGAGGATTTCATGAATAAAAAAAAGTAAAATCGTGGTTTTAAACACAATTGACGATATCGCCAACTAGGGTAATTTTGTCAAAAAAAAAGTACAAACAACTAAATGGTGGTTTTGTTATGATTCTTCATAAAATTGATTAATTACACTATAAACTTAATTATTTGATAAATGTCCCAATTTTCAAAAAAAGCAAAAAAATAACCATCTTTATCCACTAAAATACAAAAAAAAACTCAACTTTCCCAAACAAAAAGCAAAAACGATCTCATAGCAAACAACTAAAAATAAAATACCATCGTAACCCACTTATATTTTATTCTTTTTTTCGAAATCAACTTTACTTCACTTGACTCTATTAATAGAGTTGCCGAACTGACCCTCAAGGAATGACCTAGTGGTAAAGGTTTCCAGTCCCAGTCCCAGTCCCATCTCACCCACCAACCAGTGTGGCTTTACTCCTCTTCGGAAGCCAAGTAAGAAAAAAAAAGAGGTAAATTTAAGTTTAAATCAACCCCCTAAACCTGAATAGAAATTCATATCTATTTTGAATTGCCCCTTCCGTTAATTTGCATGAGTTGAAATCTCTAATCAATTTTCAAGCTCTCTTTATCAGTAACGATCATTATCTCTAATCTTCAATGGGCTCTCTTTAAAATCTCTATAAATCTCATTGTTTTGCACGTCTCTATTGGGAAATTTACTATTCTATCATTCTAAAAGGGATTATCATACGAATTCTTTGGTTATAGAAATACCTTTTAAATTCTTAAACCATATCAACCAATTACTCCCGTTGAGGCTAACCATATTTGTTGTAGCACTTTTCTCATCCCAGTCCCCAGAAATACAATTCGAATGAACAACCTAGTTTCTAAACCACTTATTGGGGAGTAGTAGGACGGTATTCCTTTTACATGTTTAGGAAATTTTTCAACAAACATACAAGGATGCACAAAATAATCCTATCAACCACAACAATTACTGTGGAAGAAAAACAAATGAGCAATTGCTAAAAAAGTGCATGTAGATATCATATTTACTATCAAGTTCATCTTTTTTTAAGGATGTGAAAACGGCTTCTTACCCAAACATAAGAAGTAATAGGTTTCACCTAGTTATCCAAATTTAAACCCTTCATATACAGTATTTTCCACATGTGTAAGCTTTCTTTTCCACTTGTGCAGGCTTCTGTATCTGCATGTGCAGCTTCTTTTCCCATTCGTGTGGACTTCTGGTATCCGCGTGTGCTGTGCGCGGGGGCTCTCTTGGGCCTCAGTCCCCTTGCCTAGGGTTAAAAAGAAAATTAGAAACAACCATGCATAAAAATGGGTCGGGCTCATCTTCCTAGATGAAGTTTGGATCCGAATCAGGATCCGTCCGTGAACCTATGCGATGCATCCAAATTCGGCTTCAACTGAGACATTTGATCCCTAAACCCATGCAAGCCTCGTATCCATCTTATCGAAGTTTGCACATCCAAACGGGACTTCTCCAGATCTTATCGGCTTTTTTAAGATTCCATGTTCCATTCCAGACGCGATTATTGGGGTTGTGAATGTGTGATTCCTTTTCCTTTTCATGTCTCTTTTGTCTTTTTCTGGGAGAATTTGGGGGTTTTATAGTTGTTCCTATCAAACTAATGGGATTTCAGAATTCCAAGTATTGTAGGGTTTCCGCGGCACCAGATGACAACGTTAAAGAATTGAAAGATGCTGGGATTTTAGGCTTTTGTCCAAATGCGCCAAAGAGACCCAGTCATCCAGCCCACATGGTAAAAATATCAAGTTTCTGAAAATCTTGACTTCTCTCTGAGTAGACATTACTGATGATGAAAGGCTAAAGGCATCTAATTCATCACCATCATCTTCATTTGGGCATCTGCACTGTGACCCACTAGATATCGATTACTTGAAGCATTGCTCACATTGCTAGCACTTCTTTTTGGAATGTTGCTTACGGCCTGTTGCATATTTAGGGGATAGATGGCAGATCATCTACATATTGGTGCACAAACGTGTTACGTTATGTGTATTGTAAATTGCAATTTACTATATTTCTTGTGTTGTTTGGTAGCTGCTGCAAATTTCCAACTGACAGTGAGTTGTTGTGTTTTGGCTGTCTCTCTTGTTCTCTTTTGTCCACTTTTTTTTTTTCTCATTTTTTCAAAAAGTGATTCTAATTAATTTTCTCACCATGCCAACTGCAAAAAATACTAATAAATTTACCAAGTTCCAATAAGAGAGACGTTTCTAGCAATTTATTAGTGCTTTGAAAATTCTCACAAACATATTACTTCTTGTGCATTATCTGTTCCACAAACATATAATGCAACTGGGTAGTCATGACTTGTTGGGATCTTTAAAAAGTTCAGAAACTTATCTTTGGTTAATCTAACATGTCTGAATTTCTTTTTTACCATGTTTTGAAAAACTGATCATAGAATGGTAAGTTTCTGTCATTTCTTCTTTTTGAAAAACCTTGCATATCCTGAATGCCTATACTCAGAGCAAGCATTTTGGCCTTATTCACCCATCTATGACCCAGATTACCAAGATAAACTATCCATGCTAATGCATTCCTCTATTCAAAGGTTTAAGAATTTTAAAATATTATCTTTTTTTTAATTAAAATTTTAGTTTTTTACTTTGTTAAAAATATTTGCAATAATATGTTGAGAAAACCCCAAAAGTTCATAAATTTCCTAATATTGTCCTTTTATGAGAAAATGCCGAATATGAGATTTGTGACAATAGTTTGGTGTGTGAGGACATCAAACAATCATCATCACTCTTGCATCTCTCTTCTTTGGGCAGTTGTTCTCTAGAAATTACATAATTAACTAATCAACTATGAATGCTTGTTATTCATGAACGCATTCTTTATTTTTGTTGATTTGTTGCAGTTGGTCTGGATTTTAATTTTTATTGCCATTGCTATTTCATCTTTTAGGGAAAAAATCCTACTGTTATAACCTATGTCTGATAGATGGTTTGGGACTCGTCCTTATCAAAGCTGATAGTACAAAAGCCATGAATTAAACATATTTAGATATTGATAGTTGATGCAACAAAACTTATGAGTTAATCATATTTAGATGTCGATACTTGATGCAGCAAATGATAAGAATTAAACATATTTCATGTAGGGGTAATGATATTCTGAGTGCCAGCTATTTCGACTGACAATGCATTGCACTACTGTCGGGCCAGCCTGGGAGTTTACGTAAGGGAGATTATTTGAAGTGGGGGGATGAAATAGTCTTTGCACTTATAAGGGTGTCCCAAAAATCCAACATGAAATCCACAGTGGATCCAGTCTGGATGAGTGTCAAACCGAGATTGGTTGCAATTCACAGGCGATAGTTGGTGTTAATGGGAAATGAGTCTACGGTGGGCCCCACATTGGTCGTTGCTCATTTTATTTCCATTTACATGTTGATACCACTTAAGTCATGAGCTCAAAATTTCTTCAGCTTCCTCTTCGAATCAGGAATGCGTGTCCTTGTGAGAATATGCGGCTCTATTATATGACAAATTACAAAAAAATCCCTTTGAGATTCCTTTAAAAATGAACAGCGTAGTGCTGTACAATTATATGAGGAGAAAGGACAGAAAATGAATTGCAGGAAGAAGTCTAGGTGTTTTGAAACAATGCAAATATTATACAATATCTGTGGTCACAAGCTGTAAACAAAGTCTATCCTTCAAGTTACGGAAGCGCATGTGAACACTAAATTTTATGCGTCAGTTCCACAGCCAAAGTGGGCTAACTGGCATAATTTGTGATATATATTCTTTCAAACATTAAGATCTAGCATTTATTTTGGCATCCAAATATTGAGTATCTAGGGATGGATGGGAAGTCCAGGAAGCTAGCTGCTGTCACATGGCTTTGCGGAGGGGCATTTTAGGTTCAAAAGAGGGATTTGTTCAAAATATTAGATACAGAGTAGGAACAGGTGAGAAGATCTTCTTTTGGCTTGATACATGGATTGAGGTTAATCCACTGGTAAATCAATTTATTCAGATGTGGTGCTCAGGATCCCCAAGCTACGGTTATGGAAGATGGGCTTCCAATTTTAGCAGTTACCTGATCGAATGAAGGAAGATCAGCTGCTTTCTCTATTAAATATTTTTGGTCAGGTCTATATTCTAGAAGAGGGGATGGATAGAAAATTTTGGATGGCTTCCATGAATGGCATCTTATTGTTGGTATTCTTTTGCTCTGTGTTAAAAAGAAGATCAACGGCTATTATTTTCTGCATTTGGAAAATGAATGCCCCTCCGAGGGTCATAGCTTCTGCTTGGATTTCTCCACTAGGTGGGGTCCTTGTGATGGATAACTCACGCAAACAACAAAAAATTCATTATGAATTCATGCCCCATGTGCCTTGCCGATGCAGAGTCGGCAGATCATTTATTCTTAAATTCTAAGGTGGCTCTTGCAATTTGGAGATCTGTTCTTGGCTGGTTTGAAACTTTGAATGTAGTTGGGTTCTCCCTCATTGTCTCCTTTTGTTTTATGTGCCATGGAAGTTGTTTGTTGGTTTCGGAGGGGTAAAATTATGTGCAGGGTATCTTTCTTGGCGGCATTTGGGTTATTTGGAGGGAGAGGAATCTAAGGCCCCGTTTGGCATCGTTTCAAATGGGTGTTTCCGTGTTCTAGCGAGATAAGGCCATATAGAACGTGTTTGGCAAGTATGAAATGTCGTTCCGCATATTGAATCCTCTGGAACGATCTGTAAAAATCAGTCCCGCCAGAGTAAGAAACCCAAAACGATAAATTTTCGTTTTATTTTTTTTGGAACAACCCGCTGGCAAGATTGCATCTCCAAGTCCTTTGATGCGTTCTTAACTCGATATAAGTCATGCCCAACTGTATTCTTCATCCTCTCCAAATGCTCTGACGCGCAATATCTCTTGTATTCCTCCCTATTTTGCAACTCTCTCTCTCTCTCTATCTATCTCTAATGTCTGATTGCAAAACCCTTTTTAGTGATTTATTAAATAAAGGATCTCTGGTATGAGAAACGTTGTTTATAGGATGAGAAGCAACGAGAACAAAAATCATACCCATGCTGGATCATGGGTTCCCTGTTGCAAGATCTCTTGTATGGGTTCCAAAATGCAGAGTGGGTCCATGTTGCAGGATCTCTGTTATGAGAAAGGGTTGTTGGAGGATGAGAAGCCCATGTTGGATCATGGGTTCCCTGTTGCAGGATCTCTTGTATGGGTTCCCTATTGCAGAATCTCTCCTTTGAGAAAGGGTTGTTTGAGGATTAGTTGCCCCTTTCTAATGACTCATTGAACAAAAATCATACCCTTGGATCGTGGATTTCGTGTTGTAGGATCTCTGTTTTGAGAAGGGGTTGTTGGCTTGTTGAAGGATGAGATGCATTTCTGATGTTTCATTGAACAAAAGACAGCATACAACATGAAAAGCATGAACTGATTGAGGGGTTTGGCAATGGGTTTCTTGTTGAAATCAAGCTCATGCACTTTTTCATCGGTGAACATTAAATAAGTAGGCTGAAGTGGAAGCCTTATCTCACCCATAAACTAATACTACCCGATGTTAACAAGTAACACATTGAATGCAAACCTCATGTGTTGTATTCTTCATATTCAAGATGAATTTATTAATACTTTCTTAATGTTTAACATGAACGTATTAATATTCATATTAGATTCAAGGTCAATGTTGTTGAGAAACGTGATTTTCTTAATTTTATTTTTTTGAATAAAATTGTTATGTTTTTACCAAACAAGTTCCGCATAGCATGTTCTCAATGTAACAAATTAATATAATGTTGCCAAACAAGTTCTGCACAGATTGGTCTTAGCACAACTAGGTCTCAGAACAACCCCGTCTGAGCACAAAATTGGGAACAAGGCAGAAACAATGCCAAACGGGGCCTTAGGTGTTTTGAAGGTAAACCTTCCTTTATGGAAACCCTAATTGATAAGGTCAGATATGTTGCTGAATCTTGGATATCTCACCTTTCCCTTCTAATCATTTTGCTATTTTGGAAATTATCTCAAATTGGAGGACATTGGCTTTCTCATCGTTGGTCTCTCACCCATAGTTGTGAAATTCGTTTCGGACACTATTTTGGTTTGGCCTCCGGACAAATTTTTTTGGCCGATTCAAAATTTTCAGTGTAACTTTTCAGACTTATGTTTCAGAAAAAAAGAATAGAAATTTAAAAATATATATATATAGAGGCAGAAATGTGATTAGAATTTTATTTTAAATGACATTTTTATTTTAGTTTAGGGCTCAAATATTGTGAGGCCTACTGAGTGGATCAAATTTCAATGAGATGGGCGGTGGGCCTCACTAGACCAATGGCCTGGCATATGAAAGAAAAAGAAAAAAAAATTGAAGCAAGTCCTTTAGCAAAAATCATTTTGGTTGAAATTTCCGAAATCCACCAAAATTGACGAAATCGGCCGAAATTTCCGAAATTGACCAAAATCAGCCAAATAGTTAGCTGAAAAGTTGTATAGGACTGTTTCGTTTTGGTATGTAGAGTGTAGATTGAAACGAAATTTCTCAAGATTTTCGTCCGAGACGAAACGAATTTCACAACTATGCTCTCACCAAATCAATCCTTTTTGGTCTCCTACTTCAGGTAGAATAAGGCTCTTTTTGTGGAAATGCTTTGGGTAATTTGGATCAGGCAATTGTCGACGCTATCGTCCAGGATATTTCTGCTGCTATTTTGCTATGTTTTCAAACCCAGTGGGTTTTTGCTTTAGAAATAAGGTGGGGCTACTTGCTTCAAGGACTGGTTTGTGAGAGGCTCAATCTATGTGATCTGATGGTGGAACGGGACTCGCAGTGCATTATTAGATGGGTATTTTGATCATTGCAATTTGTTATGGACGCTATTGGATGAAGTGGAAGAGGTTGTAGATATGGCTTGAAAGCTTAATGTTTCCATCTCTGACATAAGGCTTGTCTAATGAAGCAGTGGACGCTCTAGCCAAGGAAGGAGTTTTGCACTTGAATGTGTTGTTTTTATTTTGACATTTATGTTTAATTAACTTTGTCATCTTTGGTGTTTTCCTCCAGGTTTTTGTTGGTGTTGGCTGCTCAGTATCTCTCTTATACTGTAGAAATCTTTTTTTTTTTATTTTATGAAAGTTTTCATCCAGAAAAAGTTAAATATGCCTTCTGTTGGCTTGAATGACAAGAAAGGTTGTTTTGGTTGTTTTAGAATGATTGGTTTGGATATTTGATTAAAATACTTTTATTTGTTGCCTTAGTGCAGTTGTTTTCCTTAAACTCTATGACATTCATCTTGTTAGGGTTCTTTTCCCTCACTGAGGGGCAGGGTTGGCTACTGCCGAGGAATGCCTCCATTCTTGGACAATCCAACTGCATGAGAATGCTGTCATGACTGGTCTTATTTCAGTTAACTGGTGGATTTGCCTTCTCAATGGAGAGGAACGCATTTTTAGGGAAGCCTCCTGATGGGGATTAAGGATCTTCTAGTACAGAGAAGACTTTGCAAGTGCTTGGCCTAAACTAATGGTATGCCTTTCAAACATAATGATAAAGAAAAAAAACTAATGGTATGCCTATTCTTTAGTGTTCGTTTTGCTACAAGGTTTTGCCTTTATCTTTATTATAATGTGTGACCTCATGCTTTTCTGCATTTTATTTTTCTGAACATCAGAGTGTTACTTGTATAATTTAAATCTTGATTGGTTCAAAAGTGCTCACTGCAAAGCATGTAATGTCTCTTCATGCCTCACACGATTAGATATTCCATATTCCACATTGACTATTGGACGTCAAATTCTTTCCTTTAAAATTCCCATGCAAGTCTATTCTTTAGGGCCTGTTTGGCATTTTACTTTTAAAATAAAGTGGCGTAAAGTGAAATGAAAAGAAAGAATAAAATATAAGTGAGTTATGATGGTATTTTGTTTTTAGTTGTTTATGATGGAATGTTTTTTACTTTTTGTATGGGGAAATGGAGTTTTTTTGTCTTTTAGTGAATAATGGTAGTTGCTTTTTGACTTTGTTTTTAGAAAGGAGGAATGAGTTTTGAATTGAAGTGATTTTGATTTGATGCTTAACTTTACTTTACTTTACTTGACTTTAAAAGTAAACTTACCAAACGGGCCCTTAATGATTTTTAACTAGTAAGTGCATTAAGTTATCATCATCAATGGGACGTTATCCCTTTCATTTAGCATCAGCTAAAAGAGTTTACTCTAAAATTCTAAACAGGCTATGATCAAAATCCCTATCTATGGAAGAGTATGGGTTTTGTCTTGAAGCACCAATTTTTGTTGTGGCTGTTTCCCTTAGACATGTTAATTCTTTACATAGATCCATCATTATTCTCATCCTCACCTTAGCAGTTCTACTTCGGCTTTGTGAGTTCTAATCTTCCACGTGACCCTGTTAAAGGCATCCCCTCCCCAGTAACTGTACATTTTCTTTTTATTATTGACATTCCTTGAACGCACAAACACCATCCACCATGCCACAGGCTTTTGCCCAATGCCTTTGCTCACTACTTAACCTAGGGTCATTATTGGTCACCCCCCTCCTAGTTCCTTGTGTTCTGCAGAGTACAAAACCAGACAGGGAACATCCTTTATATATGCTACTAAAGTGTAGCATATGGTGTATCATTCCCAAGATTATGGTGTATCATATCCAGGAGATTCATTATGGTGCAACACATCCTAGAGACTTAGTTCATAAACAGACTGATAGCCCAAATCAAGGGCATCTGTTAATACAGTTCCTTTGAAGGACATTCATTTCATTCATACAATTAATTATTCTTGTCTTTTCCATGTCTTGACACCTTCAACATGTAATCCTTCCATCCATCTTGCAGGGGCTGATTCTGGCCTTTTATAAACATGCCTAAACCATCTCAAAAGATATTCCTTGATTGTTTTTCTTCTGTTGCAGCTACCATTAGTTTTCTTCTGTTCTATTCCTAATTATGTCCTTTCTTGTAACTCCACACTTCATTCTTAGCATGCGCATTTCAGCCAAATTACTTGGGGTGCGTTTGTGCGACGAGAGGATTCTATGTCAGAGAGGAAAATTGTTCCGAGTTTCGTTGCAACCCTTTCTTTCGTCATTTGGTGTGACACTTTTCCTTGCTGAAAAGAGAAAAAAATGAACTGATTTTACTTGATAGAGTGGATTTCAATTTCCTACGTGGAGGGTAGGAATTCAAGATTCCTCTCGCCCATGCAAATAGAAATCCAAGGAAAGCTGAATCCTCTTGCTGCACAAAGACACCCTCAACTACTTTTTGTTTCTTCATGCCCAAAATTTATACCCATCCAATTGAAGCAACCCAAATTATTCCTAAAATGAAATAATCCTATCTATGGGCAGCACTCTTAAACTACAGTGTACAGTGTACACCCAGTTCCCAAACATATTAATAACCGGAAACTTCCTATTTGATCAGGTCCACGTACTTAGTTAACTGATACTTACAAAAATTAACTGATAATAGTTAATTGATAATCATGTCGATTCTAAAATGCTCAATTTCGGTGATCAACAGAATAGAGAAACTTCAGAGAGAGTTTCTATGGCATGGAAGAAGTGTTCAAAGGAAATAGTAATTACAAATTAGAGAGACGCCCATCCGGCTATCCCGGCAGGGCCTGCAGCCTATCATACCTTACACTTGTGCTACAAACTTCCTATGGCAAATGAGAGTTGCCTTCTTTATCAACAAGCTTCCTTTTTATAGACAAAACTAGGGAGCTGGACTCCAAAAATTCAAAATTACAATGGACTAAGGGATAAACAAAAAGACTGTGCGGGAGACATCTTTTAATAAAAGAGATGTCTTTTCTCCTTGAGCCGTGCGAAAGGTGGCTTCGGGCTGTGCAACGGATTAGGATCAGCCGGATTTACGAAATGATGTCTCCTGCTTTTTCCTTTTCGTTGGAGGCTGTGCTGCATGCGCTGGTTGCTGTGCTAGGCTTGTCGGTTAACGAGCCTAACTGTGTATCCAGAGGATTTGGGCCGGATTGTAGATCCACTGGAGCAATCTGTTGGGCTTATTCCAGGATTCTAGGTGTTAGTAAACCTAGAACAATAACCTCAATGAGAGAGCTTGGAAGAATCACTTGTAGAGGAGCATGTCCTTTCTTCATCTTTTTAACTATGCCGGACCACAAAAAAATCCTTGTAAAAATTGTAAGCATGAATCCCCTACTTGCAATTGCCATGAGCTTCAAGGATTCCAAATAGAGAATTACCTTGCTGGGATAATTTTCCATAATGCACAGATTAATATTGCTAAAAGGAAACAAAAAACCCTTTTAGAACCTGTAAAACCCAAGAAGAAGAAAACTTCTTCTGTTCAACCTTTGAGTAGTATCAAAGAGACACTCCAAAAGTTGACACAGCCAATCCTTGATAATGATCCTATTGCCAGATGGGATAAAGATAAGTATGAATGCATACTTAACTTAAAAGACCCAGAAAGGACAATCAATGGAAAGGCTTTTCTAGCCAGTGCTTCTTCACAAATACAAGAGCTATTGGACCAGAAGCTCATAAGACCTTCTAATAGTCCCCACAATAACCCTGCCTTTTTTGTTTACAAGCACTCTGAACAAAAAAGAGGTAGAGCTCAAATGGTCATCGACTATAGAGCTTTGAATAATAATCTTGTCCCAGATGCCTATAAGATTCCAGATAAGAATAACCTTATCTAGCTTATAGACAAAAGAAACCGGTTTAGCTAATTTGATTGCAAATCAGGATTTTGGCAAATACGAATGCACAAGGAATCAATCCCTTGGACAGCATTTAGTGTGCCCAGAGGAAAACATGAATGGCTTGTTATGCCTTTCGGTCTTAGCATAGCCCCTCAGGTTTTCCAGCGCAGGATGGATGATATATTTAGAGATCATCTAGAATACTGTATGGTCTACATTGATGATGTTTTAGTAGCTTCACATACAGAAGCTGAGCACCTAAAACATGTTAAATCTATCCTACATGAGTTTGACAAACATGGGATAGTAATTTCTGAAACTAAATATGAACTTTGCAAACAAGAAATTGATTTCTTAGGAGTTCATATTAAACAAGGAAATATTACTTTACAAGAGCATATTGTTAAAAAAATCCTTGAATTCCCTGATACCCTAAGTAGCAGAAAACAGTTGCAAAGCTACCTAGGTATTCTAAATTGTGCTAGTGATTTTATAAAAGACCTGGCAAAATTTAGAGGCAGTCTGTCTTCAAAACTAAAAAAGACAGAAGAAACTAATCCTTTCACTTGGACACCAAGAGATAAGGAAATAGTTTTGGAGTTAAGAGAAATAGTTAAAACTATTGCTCCTCTAGCTCTGCCCAGCACCGAAGACAATTTTGTCTTAAAAACAGATGCTTTTGATTATCAATGGGGAGTAGTCTATATGACTATAAATCCCAATGATAAAGAAAGAAAAAGAAAAATTTGTTGTTATAAATCCGGAACCTTCACTCCTGCCCAGACTAATTACCATGCTCATGAAAAAGAGCTCTTAGTCGTGGTCTAAGGAATAGAAAAATATGCCTTTTTTCTTAGACCTAAGAAATTCCTTGTAGAGACAAATTCCAAATTTGTCCAATTTTTCAAAACTGCCCAGTTAACAAAATTTTCTCAAAGAAGATTAATAAATTGGCACCATTTTCTTAATGAATTTGATTATGATGTCAAGCATGTCCCAGGAAAAAGCAATGGATTCAATTTTCCTCACATCGAGACCATTCTCGATATCACAGAACAGAGGAGAAGACACCTCCTTTTGGAAGATGTTCTTTTCTCTATGCATAGAAGATTAGACCTGAACCAAATCTTTGAAAGACATAGAGACACATTAATACTGTTCTTGCAATACCTACAGTACTTGGATGGTCGGACAAAAACGCCTCAACGCCTCCATTGGCTAATAGGCAATAGTCCCGGGTGTCCATACAAAGGCATAGGTCTCACTATGGCCTCTACAATATTAACTGAGTTAAAATAGTATGAGTAAGAGGAAAACAGAAACATAATGATGGAAGATGATCAACATATTATTATATTAAACCAAGATAATATACAGGACGTAATTATGCATTCATACTTATCTTTATCCCATCTGGCAATAGGATCATTACCAAGGATTGGTTGTGTTAACTTTTGGAGTGCCTCTTTGATACTGCTCAAAGGTTGAATAGAAGAAGTTTTCTTCTTCTTGGGTTTTACAGGTTCTAAAAGGGTTTTTTGTTTCCTTTTAGCAATAGTACTTTTCGTGTGCGAAAAATATAATCTTCATTTCCATAAAACCTGTTGCTTAGCAGTTCTCCAAGATAACGGAGGACAACATGCTATGAAAATAGTTTTAGATGCCTTAGGGCAATATTGGAAAGGCGTTGAAAAACATTGCCTTCTTCAATATCTTTAGCATATCTTCTCTAATCCCTCTTATTATCCTGACATAACTCAATGTTTTTTGATACAGATGCTAGGAAGAGGAAGAGGAAGAAATCCCCAAAGGGGAAGAGACAGAGTTAGTCAGAATCTTGACTATGCACAATATCAAGAATTTCTGGAATTCCAGAAAATGAAAAAATTGGCTATTAAAGAAGATAGCAGCAGTGAAGCCGGATCTAGCGAGATGCTAATCCTCCAACAAAATTCATCAAAACTGATGAAAGCACAGATGAGGCCTGGACATAGGTAAAAGGAAAAGGTGCTGCACCCCTGAAGGAGAAACAAGGACCTCCTAAAATCATTAATGATATAGACCAGATTCTATATCCCCCAGGATTTACTCCAGAAGATTATTCCCAAAAAAATATAATGGGGAATGTCTTCTTGAGAAATTGCCATTTCCAAGAATAATTTCAAATTGGAAAACTCAGAAAAGAGTTCTCTAAACCAGAACTCCTCATTGCCGATAACTTATGGAAAGCTTTTAATTATAACCAAAAGGTTGAATTTAAGCAAGCGATAATTGTGGCCCTCAGAAATATGAGGAATACTCGACTCCTCATAGCACAGGAAAAAACCCAGGTTAATCAATATGCAAAGGAATTGATTAACAGCACAGGAATAATTACTTACTCCGAAATGACTGGAGAAGCACAGAAATACACTTATAGAAGGCACAGATTCTGTATTTCCTTATCATCACTGACTATAGGGAAAACGGAAAATCCTGATACAATTAGTATCATTACACGCGCAGCATGTTTGATGTCTCAAATTGTTCATGGAGATATTGAACCTTGCATAAAGTTAGTACTTGGAAGTACTAAATATATGCCCCTCTCTGTGGTTCACTGAGGAACCTTGGAGTGAATATCAAGAAGAGAGAAGGCAATTACTCTTCAACACAGGTTTTGTCAAGTACATAAACATACTTGAAGAAAAGAATCTACAAATCCTTCCCATCGAGGCAAGCAGAGTTCTGAAAAAGGTAGTAAAAGAATATCCCTATTCTCTTACTACATACGTCTTAGTTACCGGCGCCTACTTCCTGCTCCGAATATGTCCCAAGCTTCCAGATCCCATTACCTTCACTCATGAAGATCTAGAATACATCTCAGAAATATGGACAAAGTATGACATCGCCAAGCAGAGAGCTTTCATGGTTGAAGACATCAACCTTCAACTCGGAGGCGAAGAAGGAGAAGCATGGTATACATTATATTATTCTCCTAATATGGTGATTCAATCTTCCGAAGTCATCGGATCCGGCACAGTTGAAAAGATAAAGAAAGGACATGCTCCTCTACAAGTGATTCTTCCAAACTCTCTCATTGAGGCTACTGCTCTAGGTTTACTAACACCTAGAATCCTGGAAGAAGCCTAACAGATTGCTCCAGTGGATCTATAATCTGGCCCAAATCCTCTGGATATACACTTCGGCTCGTTAACCGACAAGCCCAGCATAGCAACCAGCGCATGCAGCAATGAAAAGGAAAAAGTAGGAGACAACATTTTGTAAATCCGGCTGATCCTAATCCTTTGCACAGCCCGAAGCCACCTTTCGCATGGCTCAAGGAGAAAAGATATCTCTTTTATTAAAAGATGTCTCCCGCATAGTCTTTTTGTTTATCCCTTAGTCCATTGTAATTTTGAATTTTTGGAGTCCGGCTCCCTAGTTCTGTCTATAAAAGGGAAGCTTGTAGATGAAGAAGGCAACTCTCATTTGCCATAGGAAGTTTGTAGCACAAGTGTAAGGTATGATAGGCTAAAGGCCCTAACACAATGGAAGGAACAGATGAGTGCGACAACTGGTTATAGAAATACACTTGTGTCCCACTCTGGATTCATTGTAAAACAGATTTCCATATGTTCCTTCCATTGTGTTAGGACCCTTTTTATAAGTGTATTTCTATAACTAGTTGTCACACTTATGCTGAATTATCCATGAAAGGGATAGTAAAGAACTATATTAAGACCCTTAAAAAAGGTCTTAATACAGAACATATTTCTCTCCTCAGAAATTATGAGGAAGAATATAGTGATAAGAGGAACGTAGATGGATATGTTTATCTTATATCCAGAGAGTTCATTGGTCAAACCAAAACTATAACTCTCAATGAAGAACAAGAACAAGCTAGATTCAAGCTTGCACAGTTAAAATTATGTAATCTAAAATACATAGAAGAATATACCAACAATTTCAAGGCTATATTCTATAAATGTGAAGATGACTCTCTGAAGGATGAATACTTCAGAAAAATCCCCATCATAGGTGAATTCATTCTCCAATCTTATAGAGAATGGAAAGGCAAATATGATGGAATCCAATATCTTAAGGATAACACCTTAGGAGAAAGGATCAACTTCACACAAGATTATGTTGCTCGCAAAAGAAGAAGCGATAAAGAATGTAAGCTGATTGAATCAGCTTTCTCTAAAATCTCTTTGAAAGATCAAAGAGATGGTGAAATCCCAGTGCAATGGGGATGCTCAGAACATAAACACAGGAAGGATAAATCTAAACATAAAAGATTTAAAAATAGAAAAGATGCAGACTTCTTCCCTTATAAAAGGAAAAAGAAGAAGTATAAATTCAGAAAGTCTAAGACTTTCGGAAGCCCAGAAAAGAGAATAAAAAAACTCAAGCAGAGAAGGTATTGGAAAAAAAATACTTCTTCCAATAAGAAGGTTCCTAATTATAGAAAGGAACTAACTCCAAATTCCAATAACAAAAAATGTTGGACTTGTGGAGAAACTGGACACTTTGCTCCAGATTGTCCAAAAAAGGACAAAAAAATTTCAAGAATCAACATGGTAGAACTAATGTTATATTATGCCGACTCTTGTGACCTTGATATTTTATATAATCTTCATTTCCATAAAACCTGTTTCTTAGCAGTTCTCCAAGATAACAGAGGACAACACGCTATGAAAATAGTTTTAGATGCCTTAGGGCAATATTGGAAAGACGTTGAAGAACATCGCCTTCTTCAATATCTTCAGCAGAAGACACTCGCAGAGCTTACCAGCCAAGAAACTCCTAATCTAGGTGATAATTCTGACCTAGAAGCTAGTGAATTTGTACCTCTTGCTCAGGATGAACACACTATAGATAAAAAACAAAAATCTATAGTCATCAATAATAGCATTGAAGTACAAATGCATCAGAACAAGGGTGATCTCCTCTTTACTAAATTACAGATTGCTAATTTAGGAGGAAAAACCATTGAGGCCTTGGTTGATACAGGAGCAAGTACTTCTTTTATAAAAAAAGGAGTCATCCCTGATAGCTACATGATCACCTTAGACAAACCTGTCTTCGGATGTGGAGCCAACGCTAATATGTTTTCTCTAAAGAGGCAGACTCAGTCCCTTCTTATCAAAATCCAGGATTCCCTACACAAGATCCGTTTTCTAGAAATAGAAAACATCAGTAATATTGAAATAGTCCATGGGAAATATAAGAAAAACCCTTATCAATTCCCATTTTTATCCATGTAGGATCAAATACATCAAACTTTTGATATATCTGGTCTACTGTTACTAGATCACCCCATTTAGTGATCTTGTAATGTTTTCCTTCTGGTCTATCGCCAAAAAGGAAAAGATCTCCGTTCCTAACTGGAGGAAGCTTTTGTTCAATGAGTGCATTTTTAATAATTTGCCACTCATTGTCTCCAAACTCATTCCAAATCATTTTGGGTTTTTTCTTAGCACATTTTTGTCTAGGTTGTTTCCCAAAATTCTTTACATGGATCATATTAGAATCCATAACTCCTAATAGTCTGGAAAGGCATAATTTCTATCCGGGAGAAGTTCAAGCGAAATATTAGATACCACGTTGGCTCAGGAAAGAAAATTCTATTCTGGCAAGACTCATGGATGGGTGATGGCCCTCTAGCTTCAAAGTTTTCAGATTTGTTCAGGTGCAGCCTGGAGAAGCAAGCGAAGGTGCAAAGATACATTGATCAATCTAGCACGGGAGGACAGACTGTTTGGAGCCCGATTTTCAGAATAAATTTGAAGGAGCATGAGGAGAATCAAATATTGTCTCGCCTATACCTTTTAAGGGATATTCCAGTCCCTGGTGAAAGGGAGGATAAAAGGATATGGAAAGCATCTAGGAGCGGATCTTTCACTGTCTCTTCCTTTTATTCCGCTATAACTAGGAGGGAGGGGGGGCAAAAGTAGCTTGGCAAGTATATGGAGGTTCAAGGCACCACCGAGAGTAGTAGCTTTTGGCTGGATTTCCCTTAGAAGAAGAATTCTAACCTTAGATAATCTTAGGAAAAGAGGCAAGATTATAGTGAACGCTTGCCCAATGTACTTGGAGGAAGAGGAAACTGTAGATCATCTTTTATTAAGCTGCAAGTGCGCCATAAAAATCTGGAACTCTGTCATAAGCTGGTTTGGCTGCAAATGGGCTTTACCAGAGCTTCTGCAACAACTTTTTGAAGCGTGGAAACCTCCTATTGGCTCCAAGAAAGGAAAGGAGCTGTGGAAACTTTCGTTCCTCTCAGCAATATGGCATATATGGAAGGAGAGAAATGCAAGGTGTTTTGAAGGAACAAGAACAACGGAAGAGATTTTATGTGACAGGATAAAATATTCAGTTGCACAGTGGGCGAAGATCAATACTCTATTCAAAGACTACTCTACTGATCAGATTGTGTTCAATTTCAATTGGAAGGAATTGGCTTTCTCGTAAACTTGGGTTCAGGGGGCATGGTGTAGTCTATGTTTATTTTTCTTTGGGGTTTTCTCTGTGTAGGTGGTCTCATGTAGGGCTTCCTTCTTCTTCTTTCTGTTTTCTTTTCCTGTTCAATAGAAGACTTTTGTACTGTTTTTCCTTTTAACGAAAGTTACCATTAAAAAGAAAACAGTTAATTGATAAAATGGTCTTAACTAGCTAAATACTGTTTCCTATTGGTTCCTTTTCACGTCTGTCCATTTCTTATGCCATAAAATGAAAGAGGTTAGTTCTGTGGTTTTATAAGCAATCTAGACTGGTTCCTAGGAAATCATTTGATCATATATGACCATGAGCATGACCTTTTCTTCTAAGAACATAAAAGTTTATTTGAACCACCATTTCACTTCTCAACCTCTTTGTCAATTGTTTGCACAGATTTTGGATCCACCAGTTTCAAATCTTTGCTTGATGATATCGTACGTTGATTCTACTATCCTTTGATTTTGTTTGTTGCTTCTGTTTTCAGTTTTGGCTGGTTTTTTGGTTGGGCTTTTGGATTTTCAGCATACTGCTTTTGTGCTATTTGGCTTTTTTTATTAATAAAATCATTGTTTACCATTCAAAAAATAAAAGGAGAAAAATGCCCAAATGATCTTTAATTTTTTTAATGCATCATCTGATAACAGAGGAACCAATTGCTGCAACCATCAATTTGAGCCTCCTGTTGATTGAATTATGAAGGGGCTTGCCTCCCGACCAAGCCTGTTGGATCTGCATCATAAACACTTATTCCTGTCCTCAGAGTTTGTGCAATGCTCCAATTCATCTCACCTTTTGTAAAATATGATCCAACCTTTGGTTTATACCATTCATGGCTTGGGCTTGAACCTCGATTGAGTAAATTTCACGTTTAGTGAAGTTGTTATCAACAGATAAAGAAAATGGTTGAAACCAGGCTGACTCTCTTTTGTTGCCGATTTATATGCATCTTTTGTTAATAACCAAGAAAGCTTTCACTCAAAACTTTCGGGGGATTAAAACTTGGTCTGGTTTCAAGTTGATACATGATACAGTCAGGAATCGTCCTTATGAAATCCAGCTGTGTTCGACCAAGTTATGCATTAATAACTATCCGACTGTATACTTGAGTAGGTTAAGACTTAAGAGTGAGTCTGGTTGACTTTGTTTTGGCCCAGGTTTGATCCATGATGCCTCAATGGAGCTTAGTCATGTGTTTGTGTGTTCAGTAAGGGGATCATCTAGGGTTGAGAATTGAGAGGCTATGGGACATTTGGAATTCAGAAATGAATTCATCGTTCTGTAATCTATATACTGAGCTAAGAAACAATGGAATGGGCAATATGTGCTTCATGTGAAAAGGTGAAAGAAATGACAGTCCTTTCTTTTATCAGTTGCAAGTAGGTGAATATATTCTTCATGTGCAGTACTGGTGGAATTACGTTCTTTGGTTTGTCCAGATGAAATAGGCGGATGGGAAACAAACTCCATCACACTAAATCAACTTGAACCAAGAAATGCTGGAAATGAGCAATATGTGCTTCATGTAAGATAAGGTGGAACAAAGGCTGGTCCTTTCTTTTTTCAGCCTTTCTTAGAGAAGTATGGAAAGAAAGAAACAATGGCAAATTGAACACTGAGGGCTCCATTGGATTTAATATTCCATGGAATCAAAATGCCTTAAGTGAACCTTATGCAAGGACGAGTTCCAAAGTTACGGTGATGGACATAGTGAGAACGTGGAAGTTATAAATAGTTTTTTTTGGCAAAGGATATAGATAGTAGTTAATGTGAGGTGAAAAGTGTATGAAGCAAAACCACCCCCTAGTGAACCATTGAACTTTAATAGGGGAGTTCTATTGGCACCACAGGAATATCATTTTACAACCCACAAAAAAAAAAAAAAAATCATTTCCTAAACTACCCCTCCCCTCTCCTCCCTCTCCCTCTTTCTTCCTCCCTCCCCCTCCTCTTTTTTCTCCCCATCTCCCTCTTTCTTCCTCCCTTCCCCCTCCTCTATTTTCTCTCCCTCTCTCCCTTCCTCTTCTTATCTCCACCACCCCCCACCCCCAACCCCAGCCGCCGACAACAAGGGAGATCGGGTGGCAGGGTTTCCGCCTGGTGCAGCCCTACCGCCTGATCTCCCTTTCCTGGTGCAGCTTTGCAGCCCTGCCGCCCCGCAACCCCCGCCGCCCTATAGCCCCGTCGCCCTGCCGCCCGATCTCCCCACCTGGTGGAGAGGAAGAGGGAAAGGGAGGAGAGGGGAGGGGTAGTATAGGAAATGAAAATTTTTTATTTTTTTTTGCGGTGTGAAGAGTCATTTATGTGGTGCCAATAGAACTCCTCACTTTAATTTTTCTTTCATAGGGAAATTGGGGAAGGTCAGGAGTTAAGGTAGGCAGCTGGACGGGGCTGGAAATTTTTTATGGAAGTGATGAGGATCTTTTCAACATGTTTCGCTATGAATATAATGGTAGAAGGTGGGCTAAGAAATGTAATTTCTTTTAGTGTCCATATTAAGTCCGAGCCACAGAGGAGGCCTGTATCAAAGTCTTTAAGAGTCTTCTGGGGTAGACTCTTTCCACACACACCAGATATGCATTACAAGGGACTCGGACTCACATATCCACACACGGCACATGTCCCTAACCAGTTGAATTACAACGGATTGAACTCCTTTATCTACATTAGTAAAGTAGCCAATGAATGAGATGCTGTCTAAAGAGAGGGTATGTAGACTGTGCCTTGTATCAAGGATTTGTTCTTCCATCTTAAATATAAATTTTCTTTAATCATTGTCTTAGGTTATCATCCAAGTGAAATTAAAAATATGACAAGGGAAAAAAAGAGTATCTTTTCTTTATCATTTTTTAAAAATCTTGTATTACTTTTAAACATACTTTTTTTGTCAGAGTAGACTAAAACAGGAATAGAAACAGAGCCGGCTGACATGCATACAATGGTCGGGCAGACCAGCTTCTGATTCAATTAAATGGGTGTCTTTCTATTCTCTCTATTCTTAGTTCCATTCATGTTAAACCAATATGGAATACATTTGTCTTCAATGTACTGGCCACAGTCACTACTGTAGTTTTGCTAACTATTTAGAGCATATTGGCTTTGAATGTGGTTGAGATGATAAAGTTACCAACAACTTGCCTCCTGAATGATGTCTACTTTTTTTTTCGGCTCCTAATTGGTGGTGGTTCCACTTAGTGTGCTCATTAATGGTTGCTGCACTGTTTCTCATTTCTTCCCTCATGACATTGACATGGTTATTCTTTGCTGGCCAAGGAATGGGTCCATGGTTACAGTGGGTTGGCTGCTTTCTTCTGATAGCTGTGCACACTAGTGATTGTGAAACTCTTGGCAGTGTCCCAAAATTGTTCTCCTCTAGCCAAGGCAGGGTCGATGAGACTTTGATAGGTGTGCAGACTTCTTTTCTGTTCTTTTTTTCTTCCTTTTTTGAAGAGAGTCGTGCAGACTGGTGAAACGGACCTTGAGAATAGAATGCAGACACACGACAACAACATAAACAACAATCAGAAATGACTCATATCATTGATCCTTTTAACTTCCATCTGAATCATTACTTGATTTCTTTTATATTTTATACCGAGAAGGATAAAACATCCCATTTCTTGATTTTTCATGTGTTTACGCTTCCCGATTAATCACACTATGACCGACTTTTGCCGGAAGACAAATACAGAACTTAACAACATACAAAGCGCTCTTGGAGCTGATTGACAAAGCTTTCTTGCTTCTTTCCTTTCTTCTTAGGATCACGTCCAAGTGACTGCGATTGGGCTACCAACAACATGATTTCCATCTGTCCATTGCAACCTCCCAAAGTCTTTTGTACCAGATGGCATTGAGCTTGCTGAGAAGCTCACTGTATACATCTTCTTCTCATTCATCTGGCTAAAACTCAGAGCCGCCGGTTCTACTGCAATCTTTACTGACCCTGACGGAAAAGATACTGAAACCTTATACGTCCCTGAAGCACCGACATTAGTTAGAGTTCTTGTATACTTTAGTACGGTTACTTTATTCCCCCCGCTTCCCAGGCCGGTTGTGAAAGGGACAGCAAAGGAAGGGTAGTTGAGATCAGCAACGGAGTATTTTACACTCTCACTGCAAGTGAAGTTCCTATTTGAGACAACAGCAATCTGCGAAGGGGTGTAATTTAAGGTGCAGAGGAAATTCAAGTAGTCATCAGTGGTGAGGTCATATATAAGGCCAGGATCGAGTGCTTTCAGTGGGTTTACATGGCCAGCTCCATAATCAAACGGTGTGGATGCTTTACCCGTTGCTATATCCTGTAGCTGCTCTCCATTCTTGTAGGCAGTGTAGGCAGTGGTCATGAGTGCAGAGCGGACGGCTGCTGGACTCCACTCTAGGTGGGCACCCTTGAGAAGTGCTGCCAGTCCACTCACATGCGGACAAGACATTGATGTCCCAGAAATGATGTTGAACCCCACCCGCCGATTGTCGACTGATAGTCCGGTAGGGCCCACTCTGCCCGACCACCCAGCTAGGATGTTGACACCTGGGGCGATTAGATCTGGCTTTAGAATCTCAGGTGTGATTGAGCTCGGACCCCTTGAAGAAAATGCTGCCACCACTGGGGATGGTTGGACTCCAACTTTCGTGCCTCCAAAGATAATTGTGGCTGTCGGATTAGGATTGGAGAAAAGGTACTTCTTTATTTCATCTCCGGATGTCTGACCTACAGCTGTTGCAGGCAAGAGGTGTGCATCAGCCACCAACTCTTCTCCATTTGAGTCGGTGTTTGCTAGAATCATTCCTGCACCACCGGCTTCCTTCACCACCTCTCCTTTCTGAACTCTAGCAGTCACTCCCCGGTCACATAAGACAATCTTTCCAGCAACTTTTTCCGGCACCAAAGTCCCCGACATGCATAGATTCCCACTGGTGGAATTGCTTGCATTGCCAGCATAAACAAACGGCAGTGAGGTATCTGGTAGCGCTGTCCCATTGTAGAGGGAGACACCAGTAAAATTCATCCCATTCCCAAGGCTAACATATGCTGGGAAGTCACGGTCTAGTGTTCCAGCCCCAACAGTTGTTATCCATGGCGCTTCGTTAGACAAGCTGAATGAGCTAGGTCCGGCGTTCCCAGCCGAGCATGATACAAAAATCCCTTTCTCCATTGCCCCGAAGGCGCCAATTGCGATGCTGTCCCTGTAATAATCTGGTGACCCGCCCCCGAGTGAGAGTGAAAGGACATTGACTCCGTCATCGATTGCCTTCTCCATTGCAGCTAGTATATCAGTGCTGAAACACCCACCAATCCAACAGACTTTGTACATAGCGACCCTGGCTCGCGCTGCCATCCCCCGTGCTATGCCCGGAGCATACCCGAACAGGTTCGCATCAGACGCTGCTGAGCCAGCAGCTGTTGTCGATGTGTGGGTCCCATGTCCATCATCATCGCGAGGAGAGTTTGATTCCTTGCTCTCATCAATTGGGCCCTGGATGGCCTCATAACCCTTAGAGAAGAACCTTGCACCTATCAGCTTCCGGTTACAGTTTGTGGCAGCCTTGAAGTTCTTCCCCTCCTCGCATTGGCCTTTCCAGCTGCTGGGCACTGGCCCGAGCCCGGTGTCATCAAAGCTCTTGCTCTCTGGCCACACTCCTGTGTCCAGTACTCCGACAGTGAGATCGCTCTCGGAAGTGGATGCTGGAAACATATTGGCCACCATGTCTAGCCCCAGGAACATTGGCGTTCGAGTTGTGTGGAGCTCATATCGTGTCTCCGGCAAGATGGAGACAATCCCATGCTGCTTTTCGAGCGCCTCAGCTTCCTCTTCTGTCAATTGTGTTGAGAATCCATGGATGACTGTGTCGTAGGTATACATAATCTCAGCGGAGTCGGACACCGATCTGAGAGACGCATCGTACCATTGTTTGTGCTCAACAAAATCTGCAGGCATATGAGATTTCGACATATGGACGATGTAGGTCTTCTTGTTCTGATGTTGCTTCTTCTCTGTTGCTGCTGCTTTAGATGTGTGCAAGCAGCATAGGAGGAGAAGAAGGGCTGATAGGAGAAGTCTCTGCTTCTCCATGTCCATGTTCTTTCTTCTACTACTGTTACTGATACAAGGGATTTGTGTTGTGTGTGAACGAAGCTGAGTACTCTTCCTTTTAATAAAGTGCCCCGTCTGGTGTGAAATCACGGTGGGATGATAAAAAATAGAGAGCCAGTCGCTGTCTAATCCTTGGACGATTGCTTTTGGACAAAAACAAGCCAGCTAGAGAGAGAGAGAGAGAGGGGGGGGGGGGGGGGGTGGGGGGGTCTGATGCTTTCACCATCATATGCGTGTTTCATTTCGGCTTTTTAACTTCTTTATCACCATTGTTGAGTGTGGGCTTCCGTTTATTGGTTTGGTTGGGCTAGTCTCCCATGTGCATCTTCCACAAACCAATTTGCTCTTGGTATATGTAAATGCCAGAATCCAGACTGCCCATATCTTGGCCCTGGCTCTGGAAGGAAATTACTTTCAGTTGAAGATCTGAGCCGTCCAATTGGTGGGTTGGAGCTGGTCCAATGAGGGGATGACTCCCTTATAGTTGTCGCCCTTGGTTTTTCTTTTTTTTTCTTTTTTTGGGGTGATTGGTAAACAAACTAATTCATTAAAATGAGAAAACAATACAAAGAGTTAAAACAAGAGAGATTAACAAGATACAAGAGCATTGTACCTCTTCCCACCCCTCAATTAAAAAACCCTTCCCACACCTCAATTACAAAACCATTGTCACCCTTGTTAGTTAAGAGTGATTGGCCATTTCAAATTTATACCTTTCACCAAACACTGCCCTACATGTGTTGGCATAGACCCAAAATCATTCCAGCTCTGTGGTCCTACCATTGGATTAATCATGTGCTATAAATCCGTGGTTCGCTTCATAAATTAAATATGGAGTTTTAACTTGTGATTGACACAACAGTGAGTCTGCTCCGTTTGGGGTGAGTTTGACTTCCCAATTAGAATGATGGTTAGGGAGAAGGCCCTATTCACAGTGGCGCTGTGATCGAACAATCTGCATCTATGTGATCTGTGTCCATCTATGATGGAAGACACCATATATTTGGAGGTTAAATTGGCAAATTGTTCCCGCAAATGGTGAAAGACAAGCATCGGAGTCTGGCTTTTGCTGGATGGGAAAGGTAGTGTGGTCAGGTGTAATCACTCAAACACCGGAAGAGGATCCCCTGTTTGGTCCAAACAGGGAAATCCTGTTTGGACCAACCAGGGGCTGCCACATGGGGGATAAATTTTTTTTTTTTTTTTAAAGGGGAGATGGGATGTGTGATTGATATTTTTTTCCCCATGTGGCAGCCCCTGGTTGGTCCAAACAGGATTTCCCTGTTTGGACCAAACAGGGAATCCTCTTCCAAACACCACAGAACTGATACCAACTTTTTCGGTGGGGGACCACCAGAGTGAAAGCAGCCACAAAAATACATGGCATTCAAACCCAACTTCGCCAGTCACGGGGTAACTTTTAACTCTAGTGGGAGACTCTCCCATCTTTTCAAAGTCATGGAATATATCATTTCATATTGAATCTCTTTCGTCAGCAGTGTGTATTTTATATTACATTATACACTAAATAGTATGTGCCAATGCTAACATAAGCCGATCCTCGAGAACCATCCAAGCCATGGGCCCATGAGCATGCCCCAACAGTCACCCTGATGAGATATTTCAACTCTGCTGCTGTTGGTGGTGTTGTTGTTTGTTTTTCTTAATAGCTTTGTTTAATCATCCGGATTTTTCGACATTTCTATCCTGATCATTGATTTCATAGCTGCCCATTGGATCGCAATGGTAGCCACTTAAATTTCTGCTGTGGATCATATACACCATTGGGCCCATGATTTGGACAGTCTGGAACGAAGGAAGCTCACTAATTGAGCATCAGCAGGCCTAAGCTATAAAAAAACGAGGGCGGCGACAAACACATCATATCTGTGATTAAATATTATTGTAATCGGTATATTTATATATGAGGTGGCCCACCTGGACTGGTTTTGGATTGACCTGGATTTTCACAAAATCTTATCTAGAATGTGAAGGAATCTTCCCCCCACAAGATGGTTATTAATAGTATTTTACATGAGTATGGTTTACTCCATTATATTTTTTATGTATGGTATTTTTTGAGAAAGATTCCTGAAACGTAATCCGTGACAGAGAAGTGGGAAAAAGGCGAATGGCACATTTGCTCAAATCATGCATGATACGTGGTCCCGTCCCTGCCTTTTGGCATACGTGTGGAAAATGTACCACTCTTAATCACTTTGCAAACGAGATATATCACACATGCTGGGTTCCATGGGGCCCATTGGACTTGTCCTCCCCTAATCCATAGGGGAGGGAGAATAGGTATTATTAGACAGTGTCAAACATGTCACGTCTGATGTAAGACTGTAAAATGAACTGCACGTAGATAATAAATGATTATTTGGATCTTTGCTTTGCTCAATTTGCTCCCCCGTCACATACGTCTATTGCATGCGTACGCTCAAATCTCCCCGATTGATCCATAATGTATGGTTATATATTTGGATGAAGCAAAAGTAGGCTCCATTCATATAAGCTCACGTGTTTTACATACGATTGATCCACAATGTATGGCCAATATAGTTGGAGTGAAATTCAATGTCGTTATCCATTGAAGATCAAGCCAAGGTGGGCTTTATACAGGTCGATTAGATGATTAGCTTTCTCTATAGATAAAGCAGCATAGACACAAATTCCGGTGGCCCATATGAGTGTTGCATTCTTTGCCGACCTATGACGTTTGGCAATTGGCAATTGGCATATATCATACTACTGAAATCGTGGGCCTGATTGTTTATTTGATTGGAAATGAAAGAAAACGACTTGAAGAAGAAATTAGAAAAATGACAGATGGAATGCACATGCATTACAAAATGGAAATATCATGGAGGAATTGTGTGTTCTTCCTGGGTTCTTCTTGTTTGTGGGTCACATCGCAGTAGGGATGAAACGGGCCGTTTCCGGGTTAGAATTATATTGGACTCAAAATAGATCTATTTCTACATTACAATTTTGGTTTTGACTCGGAACCTGTTGTATTGGTTGTAGACCAAATTCCAATAAGCGGATTCGAATCTGGTTTCGACTAGAGGACTAGAATCCTGTTTTGACTTCATTTTCATACATAATAATTTATCAAGTCTACTTTCTTCAAGATTAAATTTAAAAATGATCAACCAAAGTTGTTTTTTAGCAATAATTTACAATATTAAAGACTCAAATGTAGCGCCTCGGGCCCACAGATTGGAACTTATATGGATCCAAAACCAAACTTGTTTATCTATCGGAACCTAATTGGACCCTGGTTTAAAGAAGATCCGAACTAGAAGGTTTGTTAATTTACAATCATTTACATTTATAATGGATACACAACATCATATTTGCTTGCAAATTTTGCTAAAATGGTGTGTAAATAAGATCATTGACACACCAAGATTTATGCACTTAAATAGGTGGTAAAGTCATTTACGTGCCTCTCTTGCAAAAGGTGCTAGTGCAGTGTCCATACAAAGATTTTTTTCTCGTGTGGGCCCTAGCTAAGACCTTTATTCTTTTCATTCATGTGGACCACATAAATGTAATCCAAACCGTTCATTTTTCTTTTGAATAAATAAACCTCAACATCGTGAAGTTGACTATCTTAAGTCATCATAGGCTTGGAGTAATTAATAAAAAAAAGGTCCTAACTTATGCAACCAAGTTTCTTCACTTCTTTGGACCCCAAATCATAATCCAAACTATTCAATATTCTTTAATAAATAAAAATATTATGAAAAGCCAGTTTTAGATCTTAATTATTTATGGATTTTACAGAATTTATAAAAAAAAAAAAAAAACTTTCAAAAAAATCCAAACATATCTAAAGCTGGTGGATGTACTCATATAGCAATGTGAAAATGGTGATATTGACAAACTTGGTAATGTATTTCGTGTATAATATTTACATATGTAGTATATATGAACATTTACCTATCACACGTGTAAAAGCCAAACTGACTTATAAGTGAATTACATTAGGAATTTAGCTGATATGATCCATGTAAGTACATAAAGCATAAACATCATCCATAAAATGGGGTGGGTGAGATGTTCTAGTGCGTCTGCTTAGGTGAGATGTCGCCCTCTTAAAACCACCCCACATTTCTTGCTATATGAGAGGCCTCATAACAAGGAAGATGAGATTTTGCCCAAACGTTTCTTCTTCTGAGAGAGACTATAAAACTTCATTTCATATTGAATTATAATATTAATAACAGTGGTAGGGTGCAGTACACTATTTTGAAAGTTTTTAATTGGAGGGTGAGGAGGTTGGAACGCTCATCTCAAATTGTATTAATTATAGAAGGATAATGGAAGAGTGCTCTATACTTTTTATCATTAATATGGCAGCAATTCTTTGTACATATTTACACAAATCTGGGTTGTTCATCATGGGAATGTTATCATGAGTGGACCACATCTCCAAACCGTTGGACATCAACTCTTCTTTATTTTCATTAGGCGAGGCAGTAGTGGATTTAGAATTTTCATTTGAAGGGTGCAAGCCTTAATTGTAAGCCATGGTTGTAAATCTCAATCAGGATCTAGACAACTCAATATCATTGGGCTTCTAATCGAGTTAACCCACCAGGACTCAGAGGCCTATTAGGCCTGGTACCAGTCATGTCTTAACCGGCACACAGATGTATTAGGTGAGTTGGTCAAATCGACCCAGTCGACACGATTGAATCGTTTGGTGCAACCTTTTTTTGTCTAAATGATTAAAAGCATTTCTTCCCATTTCTTTTCCCTTCCCTTTTGTACTAGAGATTTCTTTTCCCTTCCCTTTTGTACTAGAGTGAAGAGTCCCAACAGTCCCCTTATTTTCTCTTCCAGAACCTCTCAAATCCCTCTATACTTCAAATCTCTTTACCTAATTTCATGTCTTCTCGTTCTTCATACCTCATCACAACAATATATAATCCATACTTCTAGCCCCCTTGGCCCACAAAAAGAGCCTCAGTACAAATACTAAAATACCAATAACTTTGAATTTGGTCATTGGCCAATTCAATAAACAAATCCGGTCAACCTGACATACAAGACAACCCAACATTATATGGTTAAAAATTAGTTACATAAAAGTCATGAGCATCGAGTTAACGACTCAGCACTCCACATCACTATGTATTACTCTAAGTGAGATAGGGTTGTTAAGACCGGCAATTACACCTAGTGAGATAGGATTTTTAAGACCGGCACGGCTATAGTAGCTCGAATGAATGGTCTGGGGGCACCGACTCATCTTGATCCTAACCGGAGCTTTCTGTACATGGTGAGACCCATATTCTGGTGTCTTGGTAAAGAATGGTTATTTATATTTCATAGTTATTTTTTTCAATGACTCAGGGCATCTCCCACACAGCCCAACTCCAAGACCTCTGGCCCTAAGCCCAATAGACACTTGATTCTAAACTGCAAGAAGTATACTCTAAAGGCACATGCAAGTTTTCCTATCCACATGCTTCGGATAAAATTATACGGGAGGTGGCCTATAAAAGTAAGTCTCAGACATAAAGACCTCTTTACATTTTGTGGTGCAGAGGCCTTGGCCAGCTGAGGGCACCCAATTGTAGTCTAACACCAATTGGAAATTGTATCATCACATTCTGACGCTACTTTCGAACACTTCATAGGAAACGATAAATTTATAATAATTACTGAGAAGATCGGGTGTATTATAAATCGTACAAAAGGTTCAGAAGTATATGATGGTGATAAGAACTTAAGCTGGCGTACGCAATGGTGGGACCAATGTGCTAGAACAAGGAAAGAATTCCCTAACTGCCACAGTTTCAACTTAAAACTCTATTTAATCACCTGTGAGTTAAGAAAAGATAATGGGCCAAAGCTTCTCTTTTAACTTTTCATATTTTATTTATAGAATTTTATTAAGATAGCAACTATTGACTTTCAGGCAGTTTTTTTCTTCAATCATCTGCTACTTTCCAGTACGTAGGATTCTTCAACATGCTTTTAAAAATATGTGTAGCCGTTCATTTGGTGGGAACCAACTGGACAGTTACAACTTGCAACTGTGTTTTAAAGTGATTTATTGGGCTTTTCCTTGTTTACAGTGGTTTAGCTTGAAATGGGGTGCTGCTGAAACTACAAAAGGATTGAATGCATGGAGCCTTTACCTTGGTGTGATTGTTACTATTGTTACTTTTTGTTTCTCTTTTTCTTGGTTGCTTTATACGGTACATGATACAGACCTTTCATTTAATGGTGGCCACGACTTTGGAAGTATCCTGTACTTCCGAACCTCAGCATCATTTGAAAGGACATTTGCCCACTCCCATTAGTCTCTCTTTTCACTAACCGGCATTTGTGGCCGACAAAATTCCTTCAGTCACCAACCCAGGGACCTCTTTTTTGCCTCTTTGATCCCTATCCTTTTCCCTAGTTGAGGTTTTTATCCTGTAGTCTCTTTGTTTATAGAATTATAGATGTTCTGCTTGTAATTTCTTGTTGCATCTTTGTTAAGTAAAAGAACGGTTCTGTCGACGGGGAAAAAAGAAGACAAAAGAGGACCTTCAGTAAGCTACAGTGGCAATTTCTGATGTTAAACTCACCCATGCCCTCTAAACTGCCCTAAGATGTGTCGGTCCGCACCTGGCTACTTTTTGGGCATGCCACTTTTCCTCACTCATACAGTTTTCACCTCATCCAAGGTTTCCTTCCTTCACTTGAAGGGTCTCTTAACTCACCCGAGATCTACTTTCCTCACTTGAGGAAAAATACAAAATTTTAAAAATTGTCCACTTAAATTTAGTATCTCAGTCACTATTCCTATATTTTTCAATTTATATTTTTCTAAGCTTTAGTTGCTTTATTTTGTAAGGGATTTTTCTGGTAAGAACCCATTGAAAATCCAAAACTTTGAGAATCTCCTGTGTCCTGACATCATCTGGATGCCAGAAACTCGGAAAATGAGATACTGAAGTGTGAAATTGCCTAAATCCTAATTAGACCAAAAGAGAGGATACCTTCCAAAATTATTTGATCCACTTTATAACAGAAGTGAACTGTCAATGGCCATGTTTGGTTGCTGTAGATTGTGATTGTGTTTAATAATCGCCATTTCTTGTGTTAGAATGAAATGGATTGATAGTTGAGATTGGACCCCCACCAGAGGTGTTAGCAGGCCATCCCCACCAGAGGGTTTTGCAGGTCATATAGTTTGAATGGAATCTTTTCGATTCATTAGCTGCCTGCAATTATTGGTCCACTTATAGAACTGTAGAATGGAATGTGATTGATAAGTGTGTGAACAGTTTTGGGCTTCTGAGAGCCATTAAACTAGCATATGAAGGATAAAGAAGAGATTTTCCATATTTTCTGGATTTATCCTTGACCAAGGTGTGACAATGCCCTCAGATGCAATTATGTCAGCCCAATGATGGACCCCTTCAAACCAAGCAATGATGTAATCATCCTTCGCCCATTCAACTCTTTGTGATAATCAAGGTACGTGCATCTCTCAGAACCTGAAACTATGATGGGGCCATATGATACGTATCAGTTCCATGGGCCCACAAATGCCTCTGGCCCAAAAAAGTTCAAACCCAATAAGATGTGATTGGGTTATTTCTATTACGAAGGAAGTAGTCCATAGTGGGGACTTGTGTACAAGTCCATAACTGTTAGTAGTCTTTTCCTCTTTTAATGGTTGTTATTTTGCTATTTTGTTGGTTAATTCATATTTAGTGGGAGTTAACTCTCAAGTGTGCTTAGTATATATGTAAGGTTGATTTCAGAAGAATAAAGGAACAAAGGAATTAATTATTATAAATGGGGGCAGGTTTTCCTCGAATTAAGTCTTAGGAGGTCTGTGTCCCTCTTGAAGTGAACTATTTCTTTTAGGGCTGCACAAAAAATCTGTTATCACCGCAAAACCGGACCGAACCGACCAAATCAAGCGGTTCAGATCGGTTTATAGTTAATCGGTTCGGTTAACGGTTTGAAAATCATAAAAATCGCTTACATTAATTTGGTTAACGGTTTAGATATCATAAAAACCGCTTAAACTAAACCGTCCGTATATATTAACTTAAGTGTTGGTTTTTTTACTATTTTAGCCTTAGGGTTTCGTTCACTACTTTCATAGTTATATTCAACAACTCATTATTACATGAACTCAATACTATCTCAATACTTTCATAGTTTTTTCCCCACTCTAATTTCAGCTTTTGAGATTTTCTTTTCTTGGTTGGATTGTATAATTTCTATTATATAATATGATTATGCATTTGTGTTTAGTCCAAACTCTTTTTTTTTAGTAGAATTATTTTTTATATGAATCATTGGAATGTTGAATTTTTATGTTTGCACTGAACACTTAAATGCAAAAGATGAGGTCTTATCATTTTAAAATTTTCAATGTCTGGTTTTGAAAAAAAAAAAAAACAGTTTAACCGACCGACCCGAACCGAACCGTTTGGTTTGGTCTGGTCCGGTTTAAGTCCTCTCCATCGGTTGGATCGGATCGGTTAATTAAAAAACCGACAAGTTCGGTTTGATTATTGATTTTAGTGTTAAACCGATCCGAACCGCCCATGTACAGCCCTAATTTCTTTCTCATTCTTATTTTGTATTTAATTTGTATTTCATTATGTAAAAGGGAATGTAGCACCATACCTGTCCAATGATGCAATCATCCATGGGACACACCTGTCCAATAATGTGATAACCAAGAGCCAACAAAATGCACCCATCATAACTAGCACCACTGAATGATGAAAAGGCCAGATTTTGACCAGTCATCATTTAGCTATTAATGAGTGGAGCAACCTTGATTCAAACGGCTTGGCAGTGATAGGGGAGAATTGTTGGGAAGTCCCCATCGTCCAAGTGTCCTCAAATTAAATGCTCTCCCCTCACAGAACGTCGGCAAATTTTACTCTCGATAAAATTAAACATATGTAATTATCACATCATTGGTCATATACTCAATATACAGTGGGACAGCTCCTACACGAGTAAAATTTGGAGACATTCAATAACGGAGAGGTGGATTCATTTTGAGCTGCTTGCATATATAATACTGAGCCCCATAGTAGAGTTCCAGTCCCCTCACTATGGAAACAGCGAGACAGCAAGAGGATCCAAGATTTCCACTAGCTGATACTAATGTCTAGTTCCATCATGATTAATTAAATCTGGAAGCATCACGCACAGTATTATTCGGTGAGTGAGCCCACCCCATGATTCCACCAATTAAACAACTGAGCCCATCCAAGAACATTAGTTGAGAGAGAGAGAGAGAGAGAGAGAGAGAGAGAGAGAGAGAGATGAATGATACTCAATTATAGGGGATACAAGGGATGTGTACAGTTCACTGATGCCAACCGCTCGCTCTATTTCATGTGAACTATCTAAACAGAAGTATCAGGAATCCTTGGGGCTCATTTGGCCAGGCAATATTCTAAACAGAAAACAGCAAAACCAATATCATGAATATGATAAGCGTTTTAAGTATATCGAGTACTCTATACTGTCTGGAACACAAGATTCACAAGCTAATAACACCTTTCACATCTTAAGGTAAAAGATTACTGTACAATTTGTTATCTGGGCACCTTATGGGAAGTAGCAGCACCAGAGAGATGTTTGGAGAGGAGGGTCATGAAATATGAGCAAATCAGACCAAACAAAGATGATTTACACATGTATAATCAGGTCATCAATACAATTAATAATTTAACCATTTCTCTATGAATATTACAAAACTATACCATAAAAATATATCATGAGGACATTAATGGGGTCTTAAGTTATGTCCATCAAAACTTGGGTTCAGCAAAATTGGGTGCTAGGATCAACCCAAGGCTGGGTTGGAAAGTTGGCCATAAATACTTAAAAAATGTGAGTTTTTTTTTTTTTTTTTTTTTTTTTTTTTTTTTTTTTTTTTTTTTTTTTTTTTGTTTTGTTTTTGTGTGTGTGTTCTTTAACAGTATTGTAGGACCCCTGAGTTCCATTGTGTTACTCTGAACTCGGATTCCAAAACAAACTTTACTTTCTTTTAACACTGACAATGGTGTTTTAGTGTTATTAGCAGCATAGCTAACAATGACAAATAATGCTACTGGTTTAAAGATATTGATAATGTGACAGATGAGAAAACAGCTGGGACAGGCTAATCAGCAAGTGGAATGGACAATCTATGTCACTTCCCAACCACCTAGAATGGATATAGCATGCTACTCACTAGACTGTGAACTGGCTGAGCTCAATCATTTCAAAGCACAAGCCAATTTAATCATCAGCTCTGATCTTCAAGTCAAGGTCCACAATCTGGGCCTGGAAGTTAGGCCCAGGTTCAGTCTATTTGGACACTGTGTGTGTCCATGTTAAACATATTGGGCCAGGTGTACTGTTAATCGAGGCGGCAATTCGTGACCCAGGCTAACATTTCAGCACAATAAATGAAGAGGTCAGAGTTATTATGGTAGGGTCCATACCAAGTATGTAAACTGATCAAACACACTGAACCAGAAGCCAACACCACAAGTGTGGGTTCAAATTACATTCCTGAGACCCGACCCGATTATTGAACAGGTAGGGGAACCCAACACCGTACGCCTAGGTTCAAAGTTCAAATTGCATTTCCAACCTGATTAATAAACAGGTACCAGAAGCCAACACCACAAGCCTGGGTTCAGAAACTTCAAATTACGTTTCTAACCTGATTAATAAACACGTACGGTGCTGGTTGAGAATCCTTTGCAAACAACCCAAACTGAACGGGACCATCACTACCATAATAGTAAGTCTCCTTCAGAAATCCATAAGGCATAAGCCCAAGTCCATGCCCAAGGCCAAGCCCAAATCACTGAGCTAAAATCACAGGCAAATCAAAGCCCAAAAGGCAGGAAATTTTAGTATGGATGACAAGGCTGTGGAAAAATTCCATTGGTCAGGAAAGACCTTTCGTTGTGCTTGAGATAATCAAAGGACAAGAACCACCACTGATATCAGACCTGGAGGAAAGAACACAATACACTCACAGTAACTATGGGAATTCACAGAAACTGAAATGTGATAGAGAAGAATACCTGCATTGTCATAGCTTTCTTGTTTGGACTCCAGTTGACTACATGCACGCACCGTAGATCAGGTGAAAAATGCCCAGGAATCTCAAGTGGAAGATGGAATCAAAACCCCATCCCGTGTGCATGATTGGGCTTTTTCTGCTGCTGGACATTTCGCTTGAGATTTTTGTGAGGGACAACTGTGGAAAGTGTTCGCCTACGAGCTACTCCAAGTGCAGACCAGTACCCAGGGGCTCATTTGGGGCTAGCTACCTTTCATCAGTGCAGCTCCTTTGACACTCTTTTTCATCCCCTGTATTTTGGAATCTGGCTGCCCAATTTTAAACTCATTGAACCTTCACTCTCTATTGGATTGAATCTCTAGAAAATTTATGATTAAAATATTATTACCCTTTGACGTTGTTAAATCAAGGGCTAAGATAATATGATGGGGACGATTTTTTCAGAGACCACATAACTTGTATGTGAACATGAATAAATTGCCAACACCTCGGCACCTTTTAGGGTGCTTTTGTGGTGTGAGAAATGATGCGAGAAAATCCAGGACAATCTTCCTTTGTTTTCTCTATTACTTGTCTTCACACACAGCAATGGCATGCTCCTACCTACACAGGTCAGATTTGAGTTCTACAAAAGAGGAAAACAGCTCATGTTCAAATACTCCCTTAGTTTCACACACATGTTCAAAGATTGATCCCTAGCGGGGGCCGAATTAGGGACAAGGGATTGGCCATGACCCTTTAGAAATTTCAGATAAATCCCTCATGTAGGCATGTTAAGGAGAATTTAATATTGGCCCCTCGGAAATCTCATGTTAAAGAAAATTTAATGCTATGTTCTCAAATAGCCCAACATAATAAAACAAATAAATAAATAAATAAAAGACCACTTAGGTTTAGAACCCATGAGTCTCGTACGGAGTCAACCTAAATTTGTTTTGCTCAACCCTAATCTACAATGAGATTTTGTACAGATTACAAGTGGTATGATCAAAATGAACAAAACATATAAAGAATAGAATTTAAAATTAACCTGGTATATACTAGTATCTAATGCAGCCGAAGTCCATTGGGATCTTGGAGGAGTCATGAAGAACGGGAGAGAGCAACATGTCATAAATTAAATTGAATCTTATCCAATAATAACTTCATTTAATGGGAGCCAATTGATATACAACAAAGGACTAAGTAGTGAATTCTATTCAGTTTAACATAAGTCAAGGACTATTTTACAAATATCCCAAATGAATTGGCAAGTGCCAGAAATAATATTAGAAAAAAAAAAATGTATCCTACAAAGAACAATAGCTACTGCAGTCCAACGTTCATAAATCTGCAGTAGAGAATGAAAATCATTTGCTTCTTTTTTCCGTTCATTTTTCCACGGTCAAATATATTGTCCATTGCAAGGCAGAAAGCTTTTTTGCTTCTTTGGATCGTGAACAGAAAGACTGCACTTGATCCATAGTTCCAGGCTGATTCCAGAAAAGCACAGAGAAGAATAAGAAGATAATAAATAGAAGGGCCACAATTAATCTTCATTTTCTGCTTGATCTCTGATCCACTTGGTTGCCACCCATTTCTCCCCCTTGATCACTGGACAGCTCTCATGTAATGATGTCTACACATACAAGCAGTGTGCAGTTTGTACACCAGGATTAAATATAGACAATGGACAGAACCGAAGGACCAGGCAGAAAAGGAGATTCAAAAAAATAAAACAAAATAAAATTTGGGACATCCCTATATCAGCATGCAAATTTATTTACCTATATGTAAAAATATTTATTTCCTTTTTCTGTCAGGTACAATGGATGAGTGGTACAGTACCCAGGGATCAACCCCCATTGTCACTGGGAAGTGAAATGCCTCTACCACATACCTATTCAGTGGTTCAGCAGGGGGAAAAAAAGGCTCACCATCGGGCCTTAGCTATGTCAGTAGGCATACATAACTGCATCAGGGGGACTTTTTCCCCGTGGGAGTCCTGCACGATTGTTGTGCAGGATTTTCAATCATTATTTTGAACATTCATTAGAGTATTAAATAGTAAAATGTATGTTTTGTTATATTATATAATTATTTAACCTATTTAAACTTGTTCACAAAATCAACTGTAGAGGGACAAACAATCTAACCATACCTTACATAGGCATAAGTACACAAGTTTCTAGGGAACCATGCATTTTCCTTTCCTTCTCTCAACCATACTCAAAACTCATCTATAACGAAGAGGAAATCCAATGGTTTGAATGATAAATAGCGGGCTATTGTAGAATCTGCTGCACATAATCACAGTTGTTGTAGTGCCAAAACCTGTTGGCCCACTTGTTTAAATAAACTAATCTATGTTGGCCCACTTGTTTAAATAGACTATGAGGTATAATCTCTCCCATTTGAATTGTAACTGGCTCAAAGACCACTCTGATGAAAGTAAGATTCCCAGACTTAACCAGTGAAGTTGAAATGATCAACTCCAAATCATCATCTGCTACAATATAACAATAAGATATTCAAGCACATGAGACATAACTATCGATGAGAGGGCTAGAACATGAACTGGCACAACATCATCACAACCCTAGAATTCCTCCATCTAGAAAATTGAATCATAAACTCACCTTGCAAATAACAGCCAACCAAAATATCACTTGGATATGAACAATATTCATTAACAGACTTGCTGATCTTCATCATCCACAAAACAGAAAATAAGACTTCCGACATATAAATTCATAGAAGAACAAAAATATTGAACACTTTATGTCACCACATAGCAAATAGATTGAAAATGAATGCCTCATCTATGCCGTCATTAATGTGGCAATTAAACTCTACGATTAACTTTGACATGAGATTCTAACCTACTACAAATAAAGTTTAAGTACTCAAGAATCAAGATGCTTCACACCTAAAAGAAATAATCAAGTTCGTGGAATGATACAATCATACAATACAACAAAAAATAACAATTACCTGATCGATTGTACCATTTGGGAACACCGAATAAAATAGAAGACCATCACCCTGGCGAGGCTTCACTTTCAAACCCATACACTTTTTGTAATCATAGCCAGTGGTCATATTCAAACCATTCTGCAAACCAATCAATAGAATCATTGTTCTGTGATAAAAACAAAAGGAAAAAAGTTATTAAACAAAAGTGGGCCAACAGCCCTCATGAGCTTACCTCAAAAGGAAACATGGTCTCCCCACCTTCCTCCACATCTGATAGGTACAACAAAAATGAAGCAATCTACACATAAGTGCCTGGCGTGAGCAGCAAAAATCAAAGAACTGACACATTTAGTTAGACCTAAACTTTAGACCCTTGATTTCCAGAAGAAGAAGAACTGAGAAATTAATGACTACAACCTTTAAGCTATTCCCAATGTTTGTTATGAACGCAAGCCCACACACACACAAGACTGGAGCCTGTTTGTTTGCTGGATCTATTTCCTACTGGGGAGAATACTAAATTTTCCAAATGCTCTCACCCGGCAGGTTTTCCAAACCCTCCAATACATCCTAGCATCAGAATGCTAGAATTTGGAAAATTCGAAAACCCGAAAGTGACATCTCAAAAGGCTGGGCTTTTGGAACTATAGCAATTAGACAATGAACAGAACATTGTTATGCAAATGATAAAATTTAAGTAGAACTTTTCCTCTGCTGAATCAACTAAAACATTGGAACATTAGCCTTTTCCCATCGATATGGGGTTGGCATACCGCGTATTGTCCACAAAGGGGATAATACTATGCTGCTTCGTATTTACCCTTTGACTCCTTTGCGGGCCATATTCAGCTGGGTTGAACACATCATAATGAGAATTGTATCTTTGCCCAATCTCATAGCGTAGGATATTGAATGCCTGCAGCAATATCAATCAACACGACACAAATACTATGTTTCAATTTGCCCTAGAACAAATTATAGACTTGTTAAACAAGAGATAAGCAAATAAAGGACACTACCAGTGAAAAACAAGAGATGGAAAAGAAAAGGATAAAAGACAAAATCCCCATAATCAATAACTTAACAATGCCGTTTTCAAATCACTATGCATTTGTGAATCTTCTAAGTTTAAAAAATAAACTATTTTTTAAACTATGAATGGTTTCAAATCACTATTCAGTTGTGAAACTTGTAAGTTAAAAAAATAAACTATGAATAGTTATATTTTATGGGAAGTGTAAAACTCTTGTTAACATCCAGCCATCATGATCTCATGACACTATGATAAGTATCAACTAGGAACATTAGAAACAAAAATTAGGTGGAAGGACTGCATCAACACATCTTTGAATATATTCACAATATTACCGTTAAAAAATATATATATTTACAATCCTTAGAAGCAGCCAACGTCAATGTGATGCGTATCTTCATAGAAGATATGATGCCCAATAAAGTGCCTTGTCAAACAAGTCAAAGGTGGTCAATGGAAGGGACAAATAGCATTTCAACCAAAAAAATAAAGATCACCACTACATTGAAGAGGGTAGCAAATATCGGGGCAAAAAGTTGATGAAATTGCAAGAACACAGAACGTACTTGACCGACGCCACCTATCTCTCAAATCTAATAATCAGATTGTTAAAACTAATTTATGATAGGAAGTGAGGTTCGTAAGGGTCAAGGAAAAGGGGAAAACATAAAAGTGCAACATAGTAGAACCCGATACAGCAAAACAGAATCAACTAGCACATCCATGTACCCAATGGCTCCCAAGATAACTTTGTGCTCACTTGTTAGTTTCTAATGTGAATTATAGTTTCTTTCTAGATATTTAATGTTTAGGAAGACAACTTTTGAGTATTTTATCACTTCAAGCTCAAAACAGAGGCCAAAATACCATTTGTTGGTGACTACATTTCACAGTAGTGTATTTGACATAGCGAGGGGAGTAGTCTTCAATGATTACTTTCCAAGCTGAACTCTATAGCACAAGCACACTTACACATCAATTAAACAGATAAAATTAGTTGTAAATTTCGTTGAGTTATTCTAATTCCATCTGAAACCAAACAGTAAAACAATGAAACATTAAGGAAAGGTGAATGAGCATGCCCCTAGATAGTTAGAGTTTCAGAAAAACTATAGGTCGGAATATTTGATGCAGATAGAAAAATTACTACAATGGCCGCAAAAGAGGGATATTTGTTTTCTATTGTGCAATAAATAAACAGTTGGCTAAATTTAGGAAAGCCCTACTATCATTAATTGAGAGATGAGATATAGAACCATAAGAGAGAGATGGAGAATAATGTCGTATCCCTTATGGGTCGACTGTGACTTGTACATATAGGGGATCAATCCCTGATTACATGCTAATCATTCTTATCAAGATAATACAAATATGGTATAGATCCATAATTACAGCTAACAATTAAGGCATGTACACATGTACATTTAAATGGGCCTGCAACAATATTGGGCCTGGATTGACCCCCCCGCCCCCCCCGCCCCTCTCCAAATTGATGCGGGAGAGTCATAAAGCAGCAATTTGAAGATGAGAAATTGATGTAGAGACCGAGGAAGTCCCTTAGTGAAGATATCTGCAAACTGAAACTCGGTAGGGACATGAGGTAGACGGATAACATCACGCTTGTATTCGACTCGAATAAAGTGGCAATCAACTTCTATATGTTTTGTGCGTTCATGAAGAACAGGATTTTCAGTGATTCTGATTGCCCCAATATTATCGGCATTCAAGGAAGTAGGAGAGGTCTGTGCAAATTTAAGTTCCGAAATAAGTCCCCGAAGTCATAGGATTTCAAACCAAGCAGAGGACATGGCCTGATATTCAGCCTCGGTGGAAGATTTGGAGACCCGTTCTTATTTCTTGCATTTCCAAAAATGAGAGATTTACCGAGGTACATACACCAACCCGTGGTGGACCGTCTGCTATCCAGACAGCCTGCCCAATCAGCATCTACATAAGTGGTCAGAAGTAGACAATTATCCTTTGTATAATATAAACCACGAGCTCTAGTGCCCAATAAATACCGGATAATTCGCGTCACGGCTGTCAAATGAAGGTGGCAAGGAGACGTCATGAATTGGCTGACAAGATTGACAGCATAAGATATGTCAAGCCTGGTGATGGTGAGATAGACAAGACTGTTAACGAGTCTCCGGTATGTATGTGGATCAGGAAGAAGATCACCATCAACTTTACTAAACTTAAGATTTACTTCGAGCGGCGTATCAACTGAGGAAGATTCATCGAGATTAGCAAGCTCAATAAGATTTGTTGCATATTTGTGTTGTTTGATAAGCAGGCCTTTGGGAGACTAATGTACCTCTAAGCCCAAAAAATAATACAGAGGACCCAAATCCTTTATATGGAATGAATCTCGAAGAGAGGCTTGGAGGGATTTTATCATAACATCATCAGTGCCGGTGATAATGATATCATCAACATATACGAAGAGAACAGTTAAGCCAGTAGATGCGTGGCTCAAAAAAAGAGATGGATCGTAAGGACTTTCAGTAAAGCCAATCGTGCGTAAACAATCGCTAAATGTTTCAAACCACGCTCAAGGAGCTTGCTTAAGGCCGTAAAGAGATCTGCGTAAGTAACATACAGACTTCTTAGATGGAGAGGTGACTCCTTGTGGTATCTGTTAATGAGGCCCAAATTTGCAGGCCCAGTTAGGCCCATTCATTGTATTTTAGTCAATGCACACATGTACATACTTAGTTTGTTAGCTAATCTTTAGGATCTGAGATATTATTAGATATGGTTAATTGAATGTAATTAGGGCATTCAGCCCCTACATATATGAAAGGAATCAACCCTCAAAGGGATACAGCATTCAGCAATTACTTTCTCTGTCCCGTCTCTCACATTGACATGGTATCAGAGACAGGTTACAACTAGTGCTTCAGTCTTTTTTTCCTTCACGATCCAATCATCTTCCAATCATCTTCCACGATTTGGAAGCCATTCATAGATTTTTTTTTTCTTCCGCCTGATCGCTGTGATCATCCCTGATCCACTCAGATCAGACGTGGCCCACCTGCGATCATCATCACCATATCAGCGGACTCAGCCCATCTTGGTCGTCTGCTTCTCTACTTCTTTCTGAAGAATTTTTCAAGATTTACGGCTCATCAAAGGTAGGTCTTCTACTCCTTTTTGTGGAAATCCAGTTTTGTCCAGTTTTCATCTCAGCCGTCCAAAATTTTGGATTTAGATTTGTTCTGCCTAGGACCACTGCCAATAGTTGCAAAAATACCCTACCATCTCATCCCCACTCTTTGATCTGCCCTCTGATCATCTGCTGGGCCCCACGTGGGCATTCTTCCACTGCTGTCCATGACATGTTTCGGCATTGTTTTGATTTTTTTCTACTGCGACTGTTTCTGCTGCTGTATTCTTAATGTCTCATTCATAGTTACATCATTCTGTGCTGCTCTCAAGGATGAAAATAGCGGTAGCGGCGGGCGTAGCGGCCTGCCGCCAAAACGCTACGTAGCGGGCGATACGTAGCGTAGCGGCGCTACGTAGCGGCGTAGCGGTGCGATTTGGAAAAATCGTCAAAAAAATATGAAAAAATTCTAGAAAATCTAGAATATTGGAAAATGAAAGAAAATGTATTTTTTTTGCAAAAGTAACTAAGGTAAGGGGGCGTAGCGGTCCCCTCACTATATGAGGTCCTGTATCGCTGTATAAATAGAAAATAATAGTAATGATCCATGTGTTCATGTTGCTTGATTATGCTAACTTAGAAACTAATGAAAGGCTCAGAAAAGAAAAAACTATATCATGAAATCAAGACTTAAGAGTACCTAGAGAAAAAAATACATCTACCAAAGGGGGTGTCTAATAGGATGTACTTAGAGAAGAACTCTTTGAATCGACTGTAATTCGGCGAGATTATGTGCTTTTTGGTGTTCTTTTAAACATAAAAGGGTAAAAGAGTTGTATAGAAATGTTATTTGAAGAGAAGAAGAAAAGAAATAATTCTTATTATGTATTTTTAAAAAAATTGAAAAGTAGGAATTTTTCTCACCCCGTAGCGGCCCCGTAGCGGTCCCGTAGCGGTCGTAGCGGCCCGTAGCGGGCCTGTAGCGGCCGTAGCGGCCCCGTAGCGGACGTAGCGGCCCCGTAGCGGACGTAGCGGCCGCTACGGGTGCGGCGGCCGATAAATCGGCCGTAGCGTAGCGGTGGCGGCCGCTACGGCCGATATAGCGGCCGCTACGCTACGTAGCGGCCGCTATTTTCATCTATGGGCCTGCTCTACCATCCCCATCTTCTGATCTGACCATTGATCACTTGGTGGGACCCACCTACACACCTTCACAGTGACGACAGGATCGTCTGTGACTTTCTGTGTATTATTTTGGTACACTGTTCACTCTGTGCTTCTGGGAATTATTCTGGGCATCTTCACCCACAGATCTTGCTGCTCGATTGGATTGTTTATCATTCTACTGGTTCATCTGCATTGTTGTTACATATGGAGAAATCTGACATCAACTTAATCAAGTTCAATGGCAAAAATTATCCTTCTTGGGCTTTTCAATTTAAACTTTACCTCGAAAGAAAAGAATTATGGGGCTATATCTCTGGAACTGATCCAAAACCCATAGAAGATGAGAAGAAAATTGTGTCATGGACCACTAAAGATGCTAAGATCAAATCTTGGATTCTCGGGTCGATGGAACCGCAGTTTTTTATGAATTTGAAACCATACAGAACTGCCAAAGATATGTGGGACTATCTTAAAAAAGTGTATCATCAGGGGAATTCTGCCCGACAGTATCAATTGGAATTTGAAATTGCAACTTATATGCAAGGGACTTCATCCATTCAAGAGTTTTATTCTGGTTTCCAGAATTTATGGGCCGAATTAGATGAAATTAAGTATGCAAATATCTCTGCACAGGCTCTTCCCGAATTGCAAAAAATACTAGCCACTAGTCATCAGGATCTATTTCTTATGAAATTAAGGCCTCAGTATGAATCGGTCAGATCTAATCTCATGAGTAGGGTACCTTCTCCATCACTAGATGAGTGTCTCAATGAATTACTGCGGGAGGAACAGAGACAATTGACTCAATCTGGTGTGCTCCAACGAGCTCCTCCTGGGGCTATTGATGTTGCCTATTATGTACCCACTTCTTATTTGCTACCGACCTCACCTCACGCGTAACTGTTGCTTATCCTACCAAAGGAAAGCAACCGAGCAGAGATGTTAGTAAAGTGCAGTGCTTCAAGTGTCACCATTTCGGCCATTATGCAAATCAGTGCAAGCAGCGGATATGCAATTATTGCAAAGCATCTAGACATACCATCAATGAATGCCGCAAACGCCCTCAGAACAGAAATCCAAAAGTTTACCAAGCGGTTACTACTACTTCTGGCACTATTGATTCATCTTCCATATCTTCTTGTGCCCCTGCTTCTGCTGCACCAGTTACCCCTGACATGATCCAACAGATGATTCTCCAGGCCTTTTCCACTCTTGGTATCTCTGGTAAAAATCTCTCTCTCTAACTGGTATTTTGATTCTGGTGCCTCCAATCATATGACATCCTCATCAAACAACTTCTCCAAAATTAAACCATATGATGGACGGATTCAGGTCCATGCTGCTGATGGTACCACCATACCAATTACCTCTGTTGGTGATATTTCTCATTCTTTACCCTTGCATGATGTTTTCTGTTCACCAACTCTTTCTACAAATTTAATTTCTGTCGGTCAATTGGTTGATGATAACTGCAAAGTTTCTTTTTCCTCCTCTGGTTGTGTGGTGCAGGCTCAGGAGACGAGGAAGGTGATCGCGAAGGGGCCTAAGTGTGGGCGTTTGTTTCCTCTTCACATAGTAACACCAACTCCGAATATGTCTGTGTTTGCTTTATCAATTATCTCTAAGAATAATGTGCAGTTGTGGCACAATAGATTAGGCCATCCCAATTCATCAGTTTTGTTATCTTTGTTCAATTATGGTCATATTAATAAAATGAAGTTTTTATCATCAGATGTTGCTCTTGATTGCACCACTTGTAAGCTGGGAAAGAGTAAAACTTTGCCTTTTCCATTACATGTTTCTTCTGCTACCAACTGTTTTGATTTAGTACATAGTGATGTTTGGGGTATTGCACCAATTATTTCTCATTCACAATATAAGTATTTTGTGACTTTCATTGATGATTATAGCCGTTTTACATGGGTTTATTTTCTACATGCCAAATCAGAAGTCTTTGATGTGTCTAAAAAATTCTTGAATTATGTTCAAAATCAATTTTCAACATGTATTAAGGTTCTTCGTACAGACTCAGGGGGGGAATATGTGTCTGCACAATTTCAGGCATTTTTACAAGACAAAGGAATTTTATCTCAACAGACTTGTCCTTACACTCCCCCAACAGAATGGTGTTGCAAAACGGAAAAATCGTCATCTTCTAGACATGGTTAGGTGTTTATTATTAGAATCTTCAGTTCCACCTAGATTTTGGGCAGAAGCTTTAACCACTGCAACTCATATTATCAACCGCCTTCCTTCTCCGAAACTTCAAAACACATCTCCATATTTTCGTCCTTTCCAAAATGCACCACAATACACACATTTACACACTTTTGGTTGTGTTTGTTTTGTTCATCTTCCCACACATGAACGTTCAAAATTATCTGCACAATCTGTAAAATGTGCCTTCCTTGGTTATGCTTCTCAACAAAAAAGTTTTATTTGTTATAACCCCACCTCTAAGCGTATTCGGATTTCTAGAAATGTTGTCTTCTTTAAACACCAGTATCTCTTTCAGTCTTATCCTGATTCATCTCCAGAAATTTCCTTTTATAAAGTACCATCCTTTGATGATGAATGCCTTCCTTCACCTCTGCACTTTCATCCGGACAAGGTGTATGCTCGTCGACAAGGAACAAATGCCACCACTTTGCCTCTTCTGCAAGAATTGGCCCCGAATCCTGCTCCAACATCAGATTCCCTTCAACTTGCTATTCATCGCTCTTCTCGTATCTCTCACCCACCAGATCGATATGGTTTTTCTCATTCTTCATATTTTGCTACTTTATCCTCTGTTTCCATTCCTACTTCTTATTCTGAAGCAGCACAGCAGGAATGCTGAAGACAGGCTATGGAAGAAGAACTTAGTGCTTTACAGCAAAACCACACATGGGTTGTTGTTCCCTGCCCAGCCTCGGTTAAACCTATTGGGAGTAAATGGGTTTACTCTATCAAATTGAAGGCAGATGGTACTTTGGATAGATACAAGGCAAGACTTGTAGCCCTTGGCAACAGACAGGAATATGGCATTGACTACGACGAAACTTTTGCGCCTGTCGCAAAGATGACCACAGTTCGTACCATTCTTGCCATAGCTGCATCTCAATCTTGGCCCCTTTTCTAATTTGATGTGAAAAATGCCTTTCTTCATGGTGATCTTAAAGAGGAAGTTTACATGCGACTGCCTCAAGGTTTTCCCAAACCATCTGACGGACACGTTGCTCTTTTGAAACGGTCTTTTTATGGGCTAAAACAAGCACCACGAGCATGGTTTGACAAATTCAAGGAGGCTTTACTCAAGTTGCAGTTTCAACAGAGTCCTTATGAATATGATCCATCATACAGGAATCACCATTCTTCTTGTCTATGTAGATGATATCATTATCACTGGCACAAATACAGTCATGATTCAAGATCTCCAATCTTCTCTACATCAATCTTTTTAAATGAAGGATCTGGGTCCTCTGCAATATTTTTTGGGATTGGAAGTTCATCACTCTGAGAAGGGTTTGGTTTTACATCAACATAAGTATACTATGGATTTAATTGAATCTGCAGGCCTGTCAACCTTCACACCCGTGGATACCCCTCTGGAACTGAATCTTAAACTCCATAATGACAGTAGCGATCCCCTCTCTGATCCATCATATTATCGACGGCTTGTCAGTAGTCTTATATATTTAACTACTACTCGGCCTGACATCAGTTATGCAATCAACTTGATGAGTCAGTATATGACCAAGCCCCATCATCTCCATTTGGCAGCTGTTCGACGCCTTCTTCATTATCTTCTTGGCACATCTCACAGAGGCTTGTTTTTTCCTGTTGGCTCTCCAATGACATTGACTGCCTATTCTGATGCTGATTGGACAGGTTGCCCTAATACTCGTCGCTCCACAACGGGCTAGTGCATGTTCTTAGGTGATGCTCTTATTTCATGGAAAGTGAAAAAACAGGACAAAGTGTCTAAATCATCCACTGAGGCAGAATACCGGGCAATGTCTGCCGCATGCTCCGAAATTATATGGCTTCTTCGTGGACTTCTTGCGGAACTTCGCTTCTCCCAAACCTCTCCCACACCATTACATGCGGATAACACCAGTGTCATTCGGATTACTGAAAATCCAGTGTTTGATGAGAGAACTAAACACATCGAGGTTGCTTGCCATTTTATCCGGGATGAATACGTATGCGATGTTATTTCTCTACCGTTCATCTCCTCAAGCCTCCAAGTTGCTGATATTTTTACCAAAGCACTTCCTCGACCACGTCATCAATTCTTGACAGACAAATTGATGCTAGTTGATTCATCGACATCAATTTGAGGGGGGGTGTTAATGAGGCCCAAATTTGCAGGCCCAATTAGGCCCATTCATTGTATTTTAGTCAATGCACACATGTACATACTTAGTTTGTTAGCTAATCTTTAGGATCTGAGATATTATTAGATATGGTTAATTGAATGTAATTAGGGCATTCAGCCCCTACATATATGAAAGGAATCAACCCTCAAAGGGATACAGCATTCAGCAATTACTTTTTCTGTCCCGTCTCTCACATTGACAATGTCTGCATGTAGACCTCATCTTTCAAGTCCCCATGTAGAAAGGCATTCTTGACATCCATTTGGTATAATGGCCAAGATTGAGAAGCAGCAATAGCGAGAAGTAGCCGAACAGTTGTCATTTTTGCAACTAGCGCAAATGTCTCTTCATAGTCAATGCCATACTCTTGTCAGTTGCCAAATGCCATAATTCGAGCTTTGTGTCTATCCAATGAGCCATCAGATTTTAGTTTAATCGAGTAGATCCATTTGCAGCCAATGGGTTTAACAAAAGAAGGACAGTCCATAATAGCCCAGGTGTGATTCTGGGTCAATGCATCTAATTCTTCTTTCATGGCCTGGTTTCAACAATCATGTTACACAGCCTGCAAATAAGAAATTGGGATGGAAACAAATGATAGTGTTGTCATCAAGGAAGCATGGGTAAATCCATACCTCTCAGGAGGTCGAGAAATTCTGGAGGAGCGACGCAAGATACTAGTAGATGTGGGACCATTTGCCGGAGGATCTGGAGGGTGGGCATCTGCAGTGGCAGTTCTTTTCCTTCGATGATACACAAAATTAGGATTAAACCATGCAACAGTTGTTTCTTCGAAAAACCCAGGTAACAAAGTGGAGGAAGATGGAGAAGGACAATCCAAGTGGGTTTAAAAAAAATATTGATTTTCAAAGAAAATAACATTGTGAGAGATCCTGGTGCAACGAGCCTTTAGATCATAGCAAACAAAACCCTTTTGGTTAGTTGCATATCCTAAAAAAACACACCTGCTAGATTAGGCCGTTAATTTTGTGCGCTTTGTGGGAGGTAGATGAATGAAGCAAACACACCCGAAGGTATGTGATGATTAAACGATGGATGGTGACCACAAAGTTTTAAAATGTGGTGTTAATTGTGCAATGGTAAGTGATGGGAGACGTTTTATGAGATGCGCTGCAGTGGTGAGAGCTTCAGGCCAAAAACAAGGAGGAACAAATGATTCAATGAGACGCGTTCTCGTGACATCAAGAAGGTGCCTGTTTTTTTGTTCTGCTACTCCATTTTGTTGTAGAGTATACGGACAAGTACGTTGAGATATAATCCATCGACTTCTTAGGAAAGATTGGAAGTCAGTGGAGACATACTTACCCCTAAATCTGATCGCAAAGTTTTAATGCATTTGGAAAATTGGATTTCAACATAGCTAAAAACAAATTTAAATGCATTAAGAACATCAGGTTTAGAATGTAACAAATAAACCCAAGTAAACCTGCTGTGACCATCAATAAATGTAACAAAGTATATGAAATGACCATGAGAAATGATAGGAGCAATGCCCAAAACATTACTGTGGATTAAATCAAAACATTCATTGCTCCGAGTTGTAGAGTTAGAAAAAGGTAAAGTTTTACTTTTTCTTAATTTACAAGCATCACACTCAAATGAAACAGAATCAAGAGGTTTATTTAATAATCAAGTTTGAAACAAAGTGGACAATGTAATAGCATTCGGATGACCAAGTCTATTACGCCATAACTGAGAATTATTTTGAAGGAAAAAACAAAGCAACTGATGCCAATGTTTATTTTGAATAAATGGAGATATTGGTAAAGTAAAAAGTCTGCCACGTTTAGGCCCCCTAGCAATCACTGCCCCCGACTCCTGGTCCTGCACAACACAACCAGAAGAAGAAAATGAGACTTTGTAATTATTCTCAACTAATTGACCCACAAAAACTAAATTGGTAGCAAGATGAGGGGACACAAAAAAATTTGTTAATTGAAAAGGGCCAAGGGCATCACCCACAGAGACGATGGGAAGGTCGTCCTCATTGGCAGCTTGAACAGAAAGAGTGCCAGTGTAAGGAACAACATGATGTAGTTTTGTGGGTGAGGAGGTCATGTGATTACTAGCCCTGAATCTAAATACCATGTATTAGAAAGGGACGGACCAGTACCTAAAATGTGCATAGATGACAGGGCATTGATCATTTGATTTACCATAGCCGGAGTAATTGGAGCGGGTGACTGTGTTTGTGATGAGGAACCAGGCTGTGATGGTGAAGTAAACGGCAGTGAGCCATTTTTTACAGTTGTAACACTGTACTTTACTGATGTCCCAAGGAGGTCTAGTTTTAGCAGCATAAGCAAGCGGGGCTTCAGTGGAGCTCTGTTGTTCAATTGCAAGTTTGGAAAGAAGGCGTTCTTCTTCCCGTAGAAGTTCCTGAAAACAGTCATCTACATTGGGGAGAGAAGCGCAACTCATCAAGTTTGATCTCACTATCTCATACTCGGGACAAAGTTTCATGAGCAATTGGTCCAAATGGCTGTTCTGTTGTAAAGAAAGTAACTCGGGTAGCAGTGCTTCAAAGGCAGTAGCAAACTTGTTTCATCATATTATGACCATAGGATCAGAAATCCTAAGTAATAATCCTGGATGGAAAGCGTGCCTTGGGAGTAATTTGCAATTTCTAATTCCAGTTGAAATTGGCGAGCAGCATGATTTTGGTAATATACCTTTTTTAGATATTCCCACATGTCCTTGGAGGTTTTGCATGGTCTCAGATACAAAATAAAATTCGGTTCTACAGAAGAAAGAATCCAAGATTTTATCTTTGCATCTTTAGTTTTCCAAGAAAGAATCTTCTTGGCATCATCAACAGGGAGTGTTTCATAACCATCCATATGGCCCCAAAGTTCTTTTCCTTCAAGGTATAACTGGAATTGAAAAGCCCAAGACGCATAGTTTTTGCCATTAAATCGAACTAGAGAAATGTCTGATTTTTCAGATTTATCCATGTGAGCAGATGAATGTAGTTTCAGAAAAGCAGCAGCAGCAAGCAGAATAGAAGATGAACAAATCAATAAATCAACAGCAGCAGTATTGCAGAGAAGTAGCAGTAGTATAGTAGATGCAACGGTAGAAAACTAGTGTAGAGGCCACAAACAGCAAGAAGAATGAAAACAACAACTTAACAACAAGCAGCAGCAGCAATTTGATATGAATCAGATGTTCACGGAGACCAAAAACAACCCAAGCGACCCCCTGGTTTGTGTCTGGATGAGCACGTGGGGCCCACAGAGGGATTGGAATGCAGATCGGGTGTAAGATCTGATTGCCAGTCATAACTGTCTTCCTAGAGAAAAAATTTGGTGTGCAGATTCCAAGGATCCAAACTTTTGGACGGTGGAGATGAAAACTACTACCAGAAATGGGAAAATCACGAGATTGAGCAAATGGCCTACCTCTGACTGGCGAAAAATTGTGAAAAAATCACCAAAAATCCTTCCTACAGTGGGCGACCAAGACTGTCGAGGTTTCCAATTGTATCTGGATGATCACAAGTGGGCCACTGTTGAACGGCTATGATCAACAGTGGATGATTTGGCTGAATAAACTCTGAGATGTCTAAAACAGATCCTAGATCTGTTCTTTACTCCAGGAGCGGTTGATTCCTCTCAGATCACTTGGCAGATTGCAAATCCTAGCTCTGATACCATGTCATTAATCGAGAGATGAGATATAGAACCATAAGAGAGAGATGGAGAATAATGTCGCATCCCTTAAGGGTCGACTGTGACTTGTATATATAAGGGATCAATCCCTGATTAGATGCTAATCATTCTTATCAAGATAATACAAATATGGTATAGATCCATAATTACAGCTAACAGTTAAGGCATGTACACGTGTACATTTAAATGGGCCTGCGATATTGGACCTGGATTGACACCTACAACAGTTTCTTTGTCGCTGAATTAGATTAGAATCGAGGTAGTTTCCAGTTCAAACAACAAAGGACTGGCAAGGATATCCGACACCCGAAACACTTAAAACACAAATTTTAGGGTTTGCTTTAATTCCAAGGCCCATTCTGTTTTGAAGAATAGACAGCCTTTCAGATTTTATTCAAGCATTGGATAATTTTCTTCCTGAAATTTGTGCTCTAATGATCAATAGACAAAGTTCTTCCCTCATTTCTACATCAATATGCAGCGTTCTCCTTGATTTATCCATAAATAATTGCATGTAAACCTGAAAAAAAAAAATTATTGGAAAGAAAAGTAGAGGTTTCTAATGTTATGAAATACAACTATACATTCCCAGATCTTACCCGTTCACATTATGGGAGCTGCTTAAATAAAATAAGCACCCACCAGGAAAAAATAAGTACAGACGATGGGCAATCAAGATATACAAAGGCAGATTTGGTAGAGCACAATATCTCTCCATGGGGCCTTGGAATCATTGTAACCCTTGCGATTTTTCTCTCAATAATTTCCAAGATTCCTGTTTTATCCTCTGATGCACTGATAAATGTCCCAGAACTGTTGCCAAGATACGATTGAGCTAACAATGATTAATTCTCTGAGTATAACAATGAAACATCTGAGCCAAAAGAAACACGTAAGACAATTTTGTTTCTTACTTTCTAAGACAGTCGATACTTGGAACCATAGCATTGTACACAGATTTTCAGAAAGAAAAAAAAAAAAAAAAAGAAAGAAGGAAGTTTAGAAAGCAATAACCCCGAGGAATTATTGTTTTCCTTTTTGGCCATATGTACTATTTGACACCCCAAGATGGAATCCACTTGAAACGTGAGCAAATCGAGATGGATAACTGGAAACCATCTTTTTGCCGACATCATCCAGTTCCTTAAAGGTCACAATTCCCTCACAGATCCAATCACATCATCACCAGTAACCTTCTACCTCCTTAAAAGGAGCATCATACTATCAAGCATCACTTTGACAAATAACTGAAGGAATAGTTGATGCAGAGCATAAGGTGTCCACAAGGGCCTCAATATGTGGTACGCCACAAGTTTATAATTTTTTTTCATTTTAGCTTCTCGTCCATACACAACCATGAATTTAGGATTAATTGCTTTTTATGCAATCAATAACATTGATATGAACAGCTAAACTAGATAAGTTCCAATTTCTTGAAATGAGGAACCATACTAGATAACTTCCAATTTTCTTCTATTGTCAACTAGGATATTAATTTCACAAAAATAGTTGATCCCATGCTGAATTATTAGTAGTAAGGATAGATCTGAAGGAAGTGCCACCGATCCACGGATTTGGCCAAAGATAGATCGGGATGGAGAAAAGAAACAAAATTCATGTAGCTGACCCCAACTTAATTGAGACAATCGGACAAGGCTTTGAGGATGAATGATGGTGATAAGTTCATCTTTTGCTCGGAACACTCTTTCATGGCTCAAATTAAATATTAATAGAGTTGTCCCAAAACAAATTGGGGAATTTTCAAAAGATTGAAAGGACCTATAAAGTAACATCCTAGATATAATCAAGCTATTTAGGGACTGTTATTTCAATTTTGAATGCTGAAATAAGCATTTAATTACAGGAATTTTGCATGTCCTTTGCCCTATTTTTCCATCCAAGAAATATCATAGTGCATCGTGTGGTAATTAATAAATAGTTGTGGGACTGAATATAAATTCCAACACTCTTTGAATGCCTGTGGTGAGTGTTATTTCGCATAAACTGTTAGACAAATTTTCAATGCAAGTCCTTGAGCTTTTAAAAACTTGAGTACCATTTACTCTACCAAAATGATGGAGTTATATAGAATGTTACAGAGGCAAACCAAGTATATGAACTATGAAGATGGGATCAATAGACAGTTAAGCACAACCAAGTAATTAATAGAGTAGAATTGAGTACTCAAGTATTTTCTGATATTAACAGGTACTTTTAATATAGAGAATAGTATATTCATACTACATGTACTTCAAATTTAAAATGTTTAGGGGTACTATTCAGCTCAGATAAAACATCATGCACAAATCAGTTGCTCTCACAGCAGCCGTTACATGATAACATGATATGCTCGTATCCCTTAACAAAAATAAAGAGAGATAATTTACCTCGTTCTTATCCCCTTGGTGTTCTCGGCAGTTTCTCCTTTCCGCAATGCCAATGTTGATGGAACAAGGCTTGATTTTGCAATTTTAATGATACTTTGGCATTGATCTGGACTGGCAAATCTAGGAAAATAAAGTGCACATGGTTTCCAGCTCAAAACCTGAATGTGAAAAATAAGAAAGCAAAGCAAATTTGTTAGTTAGGTAAGTACTCATACTCATACACACTCACCCAAGTCCCCCACCATCAGTGCAACAGACAAGGATTGATCCATGGTTATTTTTTGTGGAAGGGAGGTCAGCCTCTGAGCTACCACTGGATTGACAAAAAAACTAACATAGTAAAAAGAAAAAGGCCAAAAATGAGCAACAATTAGCTCATAATGGACAAAAGCCTGATTTGTAGTGTAGTTGTCTCCTTTTGGATATGACAGTTAAAATAGACAACCCTTACCAAGTCCTTCCAACAATAGCGATAAGATGATCCAGACTCCTTCCAAGACATCCAAAACTGAAGCACTAAAAAGCATGAGAAGTTATAGGGTCCCAATTCCAGAGTGTCCGGAAAGGAAAACATTCCTGAGTTCTCAATCAAATGCAAGGTGAGACCATGTGGGCCCATATTTCACGGATCGAAAACAGTTACCGCTATATCCCCCACCCATTACAGTATGCCCAAATAGATTGGAAAATCAGCGACGTCCATTTCTTCAGCTAATTACTAGACCATTGCATTGTTACTTGTGCTCGTCATATTCAATGGACCAGATGTAACAAATCACTTATAATGGGCCCCAATTGCATAGAAAATGGAATCCAAGAAATGCCAGTGTCACCTAAACCCAGAACTCTATAATTCCTCCAGAAAATTCTCTTAGACATTCCATAAATCCACAAACATGCACTCCCATCAACTTTCCCGAAAAAGCAATTTATTCTTTCCACATGTATGAACCAAAAGCAATAAAAACGCACACAGATTAACAATTGGAAAGCAATATAAGGCGGAATCACTCACAAAAAATACAAGAACATTCTACGTGTTAAAAGGGGATTCCAATTTCCAGGAACTGAGAGGGAATTCCAGCCACGAAAGATTCTCCAGTCTCTCCATTCAACATCACCTCGTGCTTCTCCCCCTCTTCCTCTGCCACTTCGAGCAGCATCGGCCTATGCGCGACGCCATCTCCACCAGAGACATCCTGAAAATGAAATTCAAATCTGAGAAATTCAGAAACAGCAACAAGAATAAGATGATGACGATGACGATGCTAAGAAAGAAATCTTACATGGGAGAGGAGCACAGATGCATAGAATCCGGCGAGGAAGAAAAGGGAACATGAGAGGAAGATAGCTGGAAACCCTAGTTTTGTGCTAAGACTGCAAACGCCTTTGCTTTTGCCTTTCATGGACGGATTTGGATCTCTTTCTGCTACTCTTTTTCCTTTCTATATGTATGTAAAAATATAGATAGAGAGATGGATTCTTCGAAAGAAGAAGGAAAGGGATTTTTCGATTTCTCTACCCTTTTCTGTTACCCCTTCTGCTCTCTCTTTTCCTTCTCCCTATGCCCTTTTCAGGTTGTCTTTCTGTGTGCAGTGCAAGGAAAGAAAGGGGCTTGCATTGAAAATGCGGTGGTGGTGGTGACCTTGGTCTAAAGCCAAACAAAACGGCGGGAACGTGACACGCATTTGTTTCTCTTTTAGAGCGAATTTACTGGACTACCCCTGTAAAAAGATTAAAATACATATCCATGAAGACCCATGGACCTGCATATTTGGATAAATGATAAGTGGAGTAAAATAAAGTGAATTTTATATGTGGAGTAGAGTGAATAGAAGTAGGTCAAAGTTAAAATATAGTAGTTAACTTTACTCCATCTAAATGATCATTTTGAAGTTAAAGTTTAAAGTAAAATCTACTTTTATTCAAGAAAATGAAAACACTTAGAGTTGAAGTGTTGCACTGAAATGGAGTACATGTGACTCACAGCATTATTTTATCTATCAGGTCAAACTCATCTAAATGGGATAGAGTTGAAATTTTAGACTGTTAGCGCTCTTTTAATTTTACTCTATTTTTTACCTATTCAAACATGCCCTATTGTTTTAGGTTGCATATTACTTGTTGGGTATTTACACAAGGGCAGCATTTTTCTTCTCTTTCCATAATATGGTGTTTCCATTGTCAGATGGGCCAACCGCCAATGTATTCAAATTCTAGTATTTTGCCACTAAATGCGATATAAGGGCTCATTCGGCATTTTACTTTTAAAATGAAGCCGAGTGAAGTGAAATATAAATAGATAATAAAGTATAAGTAGGTTATAATAGTATTTTATTTTTAGTTATTTGTGATAAAATATTTTAAACTTTTTGTATGGAGAAATAGAGTTTTTTTGTCTTTTAATAAATAAAGATAGTTATTTTTTTACTTTTTAAGAAAGAGAGAGAGAATTTTGGATTAAAGTACTTATAATTTAATGCATAATTTGACTTGACTTGCCAAAGTAAAATTATCAAATGGCCTTAGGCTAAAGTTCACTCATCATTGGTTCTTTCCGGTATTTGCAGGGGCATTGTAGTAATTTATGAAATGCATCAGGGTCATGTTTTGCAAATAAAACGGCGCTTCTGATCATTCAAAATAAGGTGCGTGTGCGCAGGCCTTTGAAATCAATCATGGTGCCGGTGTGCGGCTCTTTTCCAAGTCATTCCTCAGTCAAAATTCCACCCATTATATCGCATGAACTGTTCAAACTATCATGTGTGGCCCACTTGAGATGCATGTACGCCAGTGCGCGGTAGCGGTTCAATGGATGAAAAGAGTCTTGCATGTGTTTTGCTTTTCTCTGCAGCTGCCCTGTTATCTGGGTTCACCGGTCAACTATTGATGTTTAATAAATTTCGGTAGAGTTATTGGTGCTATATTTTTCAGCCCTGCATATGTACCAAATTACATAATTCGACAATCATGATACATGGTGATGATAGTCAGATTATGCTACAATTACGACTCATGTAATCAATATAAAACATCTATATCCAACCGTTCTCCATGCATGTATTTACTTTGAGTGGACCCCGCAAAGCGGGGTTTACTTATGTCCGACCGATCGGAATTGATCATTTCCTCGCTATGCCAACAATGGCGCTATGTTAGCTTGGTTTTAGAAGCCACGGGCAATTCGCTTTCTCAACGGTCCCTTTATTACATGTAAGTTTTCTACCATTCATTTGTGACATGTTTGTGCAACCACCAGATTCTATGCTCCATGTATTTTTGTTTTCATGGAAGATGGTAATTCCGTGTTTCATGAGGAGGTCTTTTTTTTTTTATAATGGGAGGGGGGGCGGGGTTTTGGCGTTTTAGTGCCGATATCAACTATCCCTGGGGATATACAAAGATAGAAGACAATGAAGGAAGGAATTGGAGGTGGATTTGCTTACCCACGGTGGCAAGGTGGCACTCAAAGTGTTCCGCAACAGCAGTAGAGGAGTGGGGGGGGGGGGGGGGGAGAGGCTCAACATCGTCTCTACTTTTATTTTGCTAATTGGGGCAACCACCCCTTCTTCTGCTTATTCGAACTGCAAGACGCTTCCCCCTCAATTCCAAAAGTGAAGCCGCATCCCTAGAGAGAGACACCAAAGAAGGCAGTGAATTTGGATGCGAAAAAGGTGAGGGCAAAGCATCCAAAATAGGAGATAGGCAAGACCCATATTGAGAAATGCATCGACGAGGGTAGATAAGGTATAGGAGTTAAGTATTTGGTCAGTGTCAATGAAGGTGTTCGATGAAATGACGAAGAGAAGTAATAATGAAATTCCACACTCCATTCTTTTCGTTTCTCGTGAGAAAAAAGCCTGAAGCTATTGTGCGGTTTTTCATTCCTTGACTTTACTCGGTAAGAGATATTGGAAGAGAGGGATTAGAGAATATGGGTGGGGTTTTCATTTCTTAGTTTTGTAATTTTCAAACAGATTTCATGTATATATTTTTTTAAATGTAAGGTCCATACAAAATAAACTTGTAATGTTATAAATGGTTCCCCCTTATTTGAGATGTTTTTGAAATGTTTTAGATGTGTTAATATATGGTTTCTATGAGGACATGTTTGAGATGTTTGGGACGTGTGAATACATGGTTTCAAGTTGTGATTTGTGCACTTAATGAGGGTGGCGCGGATGATTGGCGATGCTATGAGTGGAGGATGATTGGTGATGATGTGAATGGGGATGCGGTTGTCACTTTTTGGTAATATGTATTTTATGGTCGAGATCAACCAACCCATCAGTTAGAAACCACCTTAAACTGAAGCTGTCACTTTTGATGATGTGTGTTTTTATAGTCGATATCGACCAGCGCCACTTACATGTAACGGTGGATATCGACCATAGTGCAAAACGAAAAAAGGAAAAGAAAAGGAAAAACAATGGGAGGGCCTTTTATGTTTGTGCGATTTTAGTGGATCATTTTCTATTTAGCGCCCGTCTATGGGTTTTTTTTCCCATAAATTCCTACTGTTTCTTTATTGAAAGTGAAATCCTTTATATATGTGTGTGTGTGTGGGCGCACGTACGCACGTGCGTATTTATATATGTGTGTGTATGTGGAGAATATTCACATGACATCTATCCCTCACCATAAGGTGAGGCTCACGTGTAAAGAGAAAAGGCAATGTGAGTCTCTCATCTTAAGTAGGGATGTAAAAGGTTCGATTCCAATCCGAGTCCAACGTGGACTCGGACTTGGAACCATAGTGAGAAGGTGCATGCAAACCCAAAATCGGAACCATTTTGGAGCTGTTTTATTGGTTTCAGAATCGGAATAATATATGAGTTGGATCGGATTTTCGGATCTAGATGGAGAATGATATAGAAGAAATCTAATATTTAGGAGATGTTCTAAAAAATTAAGGTAATATATCAGTCCCAGATCTAGAGGCCCATACAAGATGGTACTCCACCCCGGACCGTTTAGGCCACGGTTCCAACTTCCAAGACAAGTACCCAGACCTATTTAGAGGACGGTGATCATTTACATCCCTACCTAGGTGGGTGGCTAGGTGCTCATCACGTGGGTCTTCAAAACATTATATATATTAAAGCAAACGGGGAGGAGGGCTGTGAGGGGTGCCACGTCATCACCCACACGAGTTCTCCTTTCAGAAAAATCACTTAGAAAATAGGGAGGGAGGCTTTGCCTATCACGTTCCTAAAATCTCTCCCTCTGAGTCTATACTAAAATCTCTCATCCTCTCGTGCTTCCTGAAATCTCTAACTCAAAAACCCTTGCTTTTTCCCTTTTTCATCTCTCTCATTCTCTATTGTTCTGTTTTAGGTTTTAAGCGACTCTCAGAAGCGAGCAATTTACGACCAGTCAAGACATACCGAAACCTCTCGTCTCTAAACCAAAAACATTCACCTCTCTCTATCTATAAATAGCTAAAGAGGGTTTTTCTCATCCCAAACGATAGAGAGTTTATCTGCAAAGGAAATAAAAAAACCAAAACAAACAGAATATGCATTCTTTCTATTCTTCTAGGTGCTTTCTCTTTCTCCCTCTTCTCTTTTTCTATTATTGTCGTATTTGGGTGTTTTTGTTTGAAGGATTTGTATGCCATATCCAATGATTTTAGAGGGGCATTCAATTAATTTATGATATTTTCACAGTCGAGCAAAATCCTGCGCACAAACATAAATAAATTGGGATAAGTACGATTTAGTTTCTGTCTCTAAATCTTGCCTATCACATTTCGTCGCAAATTTTCACATGTTGTTCTGATTTGGGGTATCCCCTTTTTTCAATATATTTTACCGAGTTTTTGTTATTTTACTTGATTTGTATTGGGTTTGTTCTGTTCATGATAATTGATAGTTGAGATGGGTGTTATATCAATATTGACCTTCTATAGTTGATAATCGATGAGATGGGTGTTATTTTACTTGATTTGTATCTGGTCTGAACTTCTTGTGCAGTGGGGATGTTTAGGCTTTTAAGTGATAACATCATTTATCGAGCCATTTAATCTTTAACCAATTGAATTTACTATATTTTAGTTTTTAATATTTTGCCCCATCCTCATAATTTATAGATCATATTTTAAAATCCAAATCACTAAAATATAATTATCACAATTTTATATTAGCTTTGTCAAAGTTTCACTCTAATTAAAGTGGGCCTCACCCTTAAATGGACCGTGCCACATTATTAGTTTCATAGGCCTATTAGAAATGGGATTTCAAAGATTTTTTCCTTTTTCACATGAAATTAAGTTCATCAAATGTTATGCTTATTGTCCATTTAATGAGTTAAGATGGATGGTTGGTTGACATAAACCAATTTAACCCTAATAGTGTTTGGCCCAAAGATGGTTTGACTTTTATTATATACTTAAATTTCTTAATATATTATTTACGTAATTTATTTGGATCAGGATAGATTAGAATGGAGAAATATAATATATATAATCGATCTAATATAGTTGGGACAATGCTTTGATGACGACGACGATGACGATATCAATATCACAATTGGTCCAACTTTTTTTTATTAAGAGTGATGGATATTGTAACGGGCCTAACTCTTATGGCAATAAAATTTATTAAGGGATCATTTTCGAGAGAGACCATATTTTTGGTTGCTTCAATTTCTTTTATGTGTATTAAGGATTGAATTAAAAAAAAAAAAAGTTGAATAGAGCCCACCAATAATCAATTGCTCCCCCACCACACACACATCCATACCCTTATCCTAAGAGGGAAGAAATTGTCCTTCCTATTTCTTATGTTAGCCGATTTTTCTATGCCTTCTTGCATGCTTCAATTCTTCTCATATTCTCTGTAAATTTTGGAGTTCGCTCAAATGCATGCCAAATCCTGTGGCCTACGTAGATGAAAGCTTGCCAAATGGAGGGAGACGCACAAGGTGTTAACTTCTCTCCAGTGGGACCCACATGGATGCAATATTTGTTTCATTTTTTCATTTTTCCCCGCAGCGCCGACTATTCTTCCAATTCCTGCCCTAGTAAAGAAGAAAGGAAAAAAGGATTATTCTCTTCTTGTTGATCCAGTATGTACGACAGTATGAGTGTGTTTTGATTTGATTTACATGATGAACAAGTTATTTGATGAAATGCTTAAGTCAATTTCCATGAAAAGGGTTGTGTGAGATATTTCAATTGAGACAGTTGATGCATAGGAAACGAAATCATCCATCAAGGTAATGGATGGTGCCATGGTGTGTGGAAACTATCAATGATCTGGTTCTGCTATAGAATAAAGAACTCCCTCTGTTGAGCTCTATAATTCGCAAGGGTATTTGCTTCTTCACAGATGTCTGATAAATTGGAATTTGCAAGTTTATATGAATCTTTCGCTACTTGATTCCTATATAATTGAAAGAGGCAAATGCCCTTGCCAAACTGTCTCCATCTCTCAAAAACAGTTTTAGTCCCATTTAATAACCAACCGGATTCCTGGCTTCATCAAAATGCTTGTATTGAAAAGACCGCAAGTTGTAGTTCTTGCCATTGAATTTAACAGAGATGAGGTCAGTTTTATGTTTTATCCATCTTTGACCAATAGGTAAAAACTGTTAAATATTCCCCAGATAAATAAATTCCTGGGGAAATACTGTAGTTAAGTTTCCGTGTCATTGCTATGGAATTAAAATCGCCAAAAGAAGTTGGTATATTTCTCGATAGTCTATTACCAGTAAGGTCTAAAATTTGCAGTGAAGAAAGTAGTGACAATTGCGGGGGCACGTTGTGTTGCAACATATTTGATTGTAGGTTTAAAATAACCAATTGTGATGTATTTTCCCCTAACCATCTTGGTATAGATCCAGACAACCGATTTCCACTAAAATCTAGAGCAAGCAATCGAGATCGAGCTCCAATCCAAGAAGGTAGTAATACTCTTGAGTGATTATTGTAGCCGAGTCACAACCAATTGAGAGAACTAAATATGATGGGAAGCACGCCGTCAAGGTTATTATATGATAAATCCAAAATAAGATCTTGAAAGCCCTTAAAACACGAAGGAAGTTGCCCTTTAAATTATTTCTTATAAGATCTAAAATCCAAAATGATATCCAATTACGATATACCAAAGAGGGAATACCTAACGTGTAAATATATTGTTAGAAAGGAACAAGAACCGTATAGATCCAAAGCTCATGTTAATTGGTCCTCAAAGAAAATTAATGAAGAGATCCAGGGAAGATATTTATAACCAATTTTGTGGTAAAGGACCCACAAACCGATTTGAACTTAAATAGTTAAATCAACAAATGTCCTAAAACCGAAGTTTAATGAAGATGGAATCTTTCCATGAATGAGGTAATCTGTGAAGACAAATTCCAAAACCAGATAGAGAGGAGTTACGACACATCGGAAATTTGGGAATGGGAGAGGAATAGCACCGAATGGTTACTTTCGAAATGAAGCCAGGTGGGAAATCGAGGCCCAGTTATTATAAGAACGGGCTAATGAAAAACCGGACGGCAGCCTCACATGGTCCCACACCCTTTTCTTATCAAACGGAATTCATGGACCCTTTCTCCTTGGATGCTTCTGGAGCAGGAACGGGAGAGGGAAAAAACCGGGAGGGGAGGAGTGGAGTGGAGAGGAGAGGAGGAGGAGAAAGGGAGGTGCGGCAGTGGTGGGTGATGGATGAGGCGCTGCACCAGTGCGGCAGGCGGTATGCGACGGGTGCAGTGAGGAGCGGCGGTGAGTTCGACGGGCAGTGGGAGATAGGTGCGGTGCAGCGCAGCGGGCCGGCGGCATGGTGGTAGGAGCTCCAACCGTCGCAACGTTACTGTTATTTAGCAAAAATCGTCACGGTAACATTTCGTTCAAAAAATAGAGAAGCACCTAAAACACAGAAACTCAAGCCTTCTCCCTGCTTCCTCTTTCTCCACTGAACCTCTTCTCCAGCAGAAAAGGAGACCACGGCCCCTTCTCTCCAGCCAGGTAACCGACCCCTCTCTCTTGGTCTATCTCTGTTCGATTTCTGTTGGGATGTCGTGGTTTTTTTTGTTTGGTTTAGGAATTCAGCAATTCATCCACTGTTCATGTGCACTGGTTGAAGTATGGTACTGTCTGCTTGTTAGGCCAGGCCGAAATTGCAATGCGGTTCTTAGCTGATTTTCAACCAATTTATTTTTTTTGTGGGTGTCCTTTTTTTAAAAAAATGGGATATTTCTTATTCCTTGTTGCAGGACTTCCTCCCTTATGATTTGTTTGGTTTTCTTTTTTCCGTTCTTTTTTGCTTTTTGGGACCGTGATTGATACTTGATGGGGAGGTCTCTTCCCATAGGGTGTGGGACCATGAAACCTGAGGTGTCAATACCAGCAACTCTGTTTTCCTGATGGTGAGGTCGCTTATGGTAATAGTCCACTTTGGATTTCCCCTGTATTCAAAACTGGACCATGAATCCAGTTCAATGCCATATGAAATAAATAATGGGAATCAGGATTTACATAATCTGTCAGTGTTGATTGATTACCTGATGAAAGCAATAGAGATGGGAAATAGATTATTGACCGTAGTAATGGAAGAAAAAAGGAGAAGAAAAAATTGGAATAATTATAGTATTTGTATTTGCATAAAATATACCATGCCATGTTGTTAATGTCATGTATTATAATTTTGGGATTAGTCTTTGTTTTCAATCTGGCATGAGATTTCATATTATAGCATGTATGGAGACATGAAATTTATGTTTAAGGTTTTTTTTTTTTTACAAAAAGAAGCATCAAATATCCTTATACCTCGAAGAGCATCATTGATAATTTCCACGCACCATGGCACCATCCATTACCTTGATGGATGATTTCTTTTCCTATGCATCTACTGTCTCAATTGAAATATCTCATACAACCCTTTTCATAGAAATTGACTTTAAGCATTTCATCAAATATCTTGTTCATCATGTAAATCAAATCAAAACACACTCATACTGTCATACATACTGGATCAACAAGAAGAGCATAATCCTTTTTTCCTTTCTTCTTTACCAGGGCAGGAATCGGAAGAATGGTCGATGCTATTGGGAAAAATGAAAAAATGAAATAAATATTGCATCCATGTGGGTCCCACGGGAGTGGAATGAGAAGTTAACACCTTGTGCGTCTCCCTCCATTTGGCAAGCTTTCATTTACGTAGGCCACAAGATTTGGCATGCATCTAAATATGAGAAGAATTGAAGCATGCAAGAAGGCATAGAAAAATCGGCTAACATAAGAAATTGGAAGGACAATTTCTTCCCTCTTAGGATAAGGGTATGGATGTGTGTGTGGTGGGGGAGCAAATGATTATTGGTGGGCTCTATTTCAACCTTTTTTTTAATTCAATCCTTAATACACATAAAAGAAATTGAAGCAACTAAAAATATGGTCTCTCTCGAAAATGATCTCTTAATAAATTTTATTGCCATATGAGTTAGGTCTGTTACAATATCCATCACTCTTAATAAAAAAGTTGGACCAATTGTGATACTGATATCATCATCATTGTCATCATTAAAGCATTGTCCCAGCTATATTAGATTGATTATATGTATTATATTTCTCCATTTTAATCTATCATGATCCAAATAAATTACGTAAATAATGTATTAAGAAATTAAAGTATATAATAAAAGTCTAACCATCTTCGGGCCAAACTCTATTAGGGTTAAATTGGTTTATGTCAACCAACCATCCATCTTAACTCATTAAATGGTAAAACAAGCATAACATCTGATGAACTTAATTTCATGTAAAAAAGGAAAAAAATCTTTGAAATCCCATTTCTAACAGGCCTATGAAACTAATAATGTGGCATGGTCCATTTCAGGGTGAGACCAACTTTAATTAGAGTGAAACGTTGACAAAGCTAGTATAAATTGTGATAATTATATTTTAATGATTTGGATTTTAAAATATGAATTATACCGATGGATCTATAAATTATGAGGAGGGGGCAAAATATTAAAAACTAAAATATAGTAAATTCAATTGGTCAAAGATTGAATGGCTCGATAAAGGATATTATCCCTTATGGAATGGTTATTTTGTTTTAGATAAAGAATGTTATCCCTTATGGAAAAAAATATTATTATCTAATATTTTATAATATTATGAACTTTTTAATTACTTTTTAAAAAATTCTTTAAAGGTTAAATGAAAATCCCCAATGCAATGCACCGTTAGCTGTGATTTTTGAGCCATGGGGTAGATTTTGGACTACGAACCCTCGTATCAAGGCATGGCTTGGGCTTAGCCTTTATAGGTTGGGGTACGGTTGAGCTAGGCGCTCATGTTCCATGTCTGCCTTGCGCTTATGGGCAGGCTGTGCCGCGATCAGCATCTAAAAACTGCATTTCTCCCCCTAGCAACATATGGAAAGAAAAAGGACATGGTAATGTTGCAAAACCACTGGTTCCCACAGTCCATACATACAATACCAGAAGAAGAAGAAAGCAGATGGCGTTGGCAATCGGAGCAATCGAACCTCATCGCCTGTATTTCTGCAAAACTCTCCCCCTTCTTCCCAAACCCTTTTGCCGCTTCTATCTCTTCTACTACTACTCGCCCCTGACTCTTCCGAGTCGGACTTGCCAACGATTTAGCAGCGAGCCCAACTCAGGGGTCGATGATTTCCCATGCAAAAACGCCTACGACGTGTTGGGGGTTTCGGAGAGCAGCTCCTTGGCCGAAATCAAGGCCTCTTTCCTCAAATTGGCCAAAGAAACTCACCCAGACGTTGCAGATGCATCAGACTCCACTGCCCCTCAACGGTTCGTCCAAATCCTCGCAGCTTACGAGGTACAATGTCATTTTTAGGATTTGTTTTTCTTCATTTCTTGATGATTCAATTTGTGGTGATTTCATATTTCGTGTGGATTGTTAAGATTGGTTAAAGCTGATTGTAAGAATTTGAATTTTTATAGTGAATTATAGTGACCCATGATTTTAGTAGGAATGTGATGATGGGAATCATAGTGACTGTTGATTTCTTTGGGCTTAGAAGCAAGATTTTTACTTGAAAGATCTCATCCATTTCAGTTGCATATTTAAAAAAAAGGAGAGATCTAACTGAAAAACTCTCATCTGCATTGGGTTACAGATTCTCTCAGATTCAGAGAAAAGAGCCCACTATGACCAGTATTTATTCACTCAGAAGAAAATTGTACAAAAGCAATCCAGACAAGGTTCAGGAATGTACAGATACATGTCCCATGTAACAAAAACAGAGCAGATTGAAGTAGTAGAATGGCTAAAATGGTATAGATGTGCGATAAATGATATTATTTCACAGGAGAAGGTTGTTGTTGGGTCAGGCTACTTTGATATACTTGAGAGTGAATTTTATGCAGCCATTCATAGAGCTTATTATGGTCCGCTCATTGAGTCTATGGATCTTCTCCCTGACTGTTTTGAAGCTGAGGAAAGGTCTGCTTATGATATTCCTGAGGTGTTACACTTGGTTTCGGGGCGGGATCTCTTTGGGATTGTTTGTCTAGTGGATAAGGCTCCTGAATTGTCACATGCTTCCTTTGAGAAACTGACTCATTGCACATCCATGATGAGCATGAAGTCTGAAGTTCTAAAGCATGCAGAGATTCAGCAGACGCAAGTCAGAGATTATAAGGACTTTGGGTCGGACGCTTATAAAGATTTGGAATTGCATATATCTGGGACAGTAGTTGCTGTGGCAACTAGAATTCCTCCCAAAAGAAATTTCAATGGGATTCAAAGTCAAGATTCTCAAGACCACATACATGTTTTTCTGAATTTGGATGAAGATGGAATATTCACCAGCCATTCACGTTTCTCAAAACCCATTTTGGGTTCTTCAGATGGATCAAGGATTTTCATGGGGACCATATCTGGACTCGGAACCAATCCAGAAGAAAGCTCTTGCTTTGTCTACAATAACTGTGGAACAAAAACTCATGTGCTAATGAAGCATAGGACATTGCTGGTTTGCATATCTTCTCTCCAATAACAATAGCTTTATCTTTTTCAGGATATGCTGCTTGTTTGCCTATGTTCCTTTCCTTCTGTAGCAATAACTACATCTTTTTCAGTATAAGTGTAGCTTTTGAATAGTTTTCACTTCATGTTTTAGATTCAATTACTGAGTACTCAGTTTTAATTTAAATAAAAAACAAATAGATTATTTTTAATTATTGCATGATTCTTCTAGATGTTTCTTTATTAAACGTTTGCATCTCATGCATTCAAAATTTGTAATGATATGAACTTGTTTTAATTTTAATTTGAATAAAAAACAAATTGGTTATTTTTAATTATTGAATTACCCTTCCTGCTTTTCCTGATTAATTGTAGCATCTCATGCATTCAAAATATACCGTGATATGAACTTCTGTAAGTCAGATGCTAAATATCAGAGCTTCCCATCTTCTTTTCCCATTAGCTTTATCAGCGTGTAAACTGGCACCATGCATCTGCAAAATCCCTGTCCCTGGAACAATCACTGTTTTTAAACTCCTATACCTGTTATTCTGCACTGAGAATTTGCAAGTTTGCAGTCATCTTCCATCTTACTTATTCTCTGGAACAATAGAGGAGCAGTATTGCTAGAAGTCCCAAAAATATAACAGAGTTGGAACATTTTATCTACCTCCATACACAATATGAATTGATTAATTTTACGTAAACACAAACTAATAAAAGTTTATAAATTAACTTGTCATTTTTTTATAGATTACTTGCAGTTGTTAGAATATATGATTTGAAAGAAAGACTTATCATAAGGTATATCATTTATCATCATCTTCAAAGCCTTGTCCCAATTATTTTGGGGCCAACTACATGAATTCTATTTCTCCATTCTAATCTATCTTGAGCCAAATCCTCATATAGGTTTTGCTTCTTCAAATCTATTGTTACTATTTCCTTCCACATCCTCTTCAACCTACCCCTTGTAAAGGTATATAATTCTAAAAAAAAGAGGTTTGAAATTGAAAGAAAAAGGACAAATTATAATTAAATCTAATTGATTGGTTTAAATGAAATCTAGTGCAGTCATGGTGGGGAAGTGTTGCAAGGTGGTCTTAGTGGAACCTTGGAAATAATAGTTGATGATATAGAGTTAAAGGATGTCTGTATCTGGTGCTAGAGATTACCTTTGACTTGAATGTTCCTGCTAGTAACTAATGTGCGTGTGTGTGTAGAGAGAGAGAGAGAGAGAGAGAGAGAGAGAGAGAGAGAGAGAGAGAGAGAGAGAGAGGAATTTTTAGTTTATTATTATTATTTTATTTTTTATAGATTTCTTAGAGTTTTTTGGTTTGATTATCACTGACGTGACTGGATGATGCTATTGCCTTAATTTCAGGTGAAGCACATGCATTGGTATCAAGCTGGAGATGAAGTTTCACCCTGTGAATGCAGATGCAGTAGAGCCCGACTACCTTCCAGCAAGTAGGCTTAGCTGTTTCATCAATAGCTATTTTGATATATGGGTTTGTAACCAATTATATATTCACTTGTATATTTCACACAAATGAGCTTCCAAGCCTATCACGTTTCTTATTTGTTGAGATCTTTAAAGAAAATGATTCACAATTCAACTTAATATTATGAGTTAATAGTTGATAAAGTTATTTTTATCTTATGAAATGAAGAGAAAAATGGACATGGAGTTGAACTTGAACATGACAATGGCTTATCAGTTCCATCTTATTTATTTTTGCAAGAACTTAATATGTTTCGATTTATTTCTACGATAAAAAATGATGGTTTATAAGCTATAAGAAAGGGACAAATATAAGGTTGGACAGAAGCAGCAACAACTTCTGAAACTCACTATATTTGAAAATGAGGGCATTCCCATGTAATTTTATCATCCAACTAATCTTTAATCATCATTACATACTCTTTTGCCATATTTGACAAATGTTACGTACTATCTTGACATCAAAAGGTAAAAACCTGTTTCTTGCATTGCAAAAAAATAAAAAAAATTAGATACCTGTTTCTCTGATTGTAATTGCTGGTAACTGGAAGCTGGGTTTGAATAACTTGATGCACTGATATTTTTGGGAGGATTACTATTGACTGTAAGATCCATTTCTTAAAAGAAAAAAAAAAGATAATTAATGTCTAATATGTGGGAAGGTCCACAAATGGGATGGCACTGACAGATGCTTTAGCCAAGCAAGAAGTGGATATAGTTTCAGATTTTAGTGTTGCTTTGTAGGTTTTGTGTTTTTGGTACAAGGTTCTCATACCTATGTCCCTTTGTGCCTTTGGCTGCTTGTTTGTAGTCTTCCTTTTCTTTTCTTAATAAAGTGTGCTTTATTGGAAAAAAAAAAAAAAAGAACATCCGCACATTGTGCATCTAATAGTTGTACTCTATGCTGGGATTTATTTAGTTTATGTGTTTGCCTTCCAAGTTGTTCTGTGTTTCATGACAAACCCTTGGATATGGAATCTTCCCCTTATACGGTAATCGTACGCAATTTTTCCTGTTGATATGATATCCTTACACTGTATCCCTTACCGTTTAATTTGCAGATTTTGGCTCTTTGAACCTCGTTGTAGCATGCATGATATAGGTGGTTGGTATGTTGAAACATTTGGCCGTGACAAGAAAGGCAGGACAATCCCATCCCAGAGGCAATGGGATGGTACCTATCCAACCGATTACTCAGAAAAGTAAGTTGATTTCGTTAATATATAGGATGATATATAGGATGTCCATATATACCAGTCTCTTGGACCTTTAAAAAAATAATGCTTAATTTGACAATTTATTCGTTTAACTAAGGTGACCTTTTCTTTTATGGTTTTACAATTAAAGTTACAATCAATGGCCTTCCCAGCCCCAAAAAAAAAAGAAGAGAAGGTTATAGCCAATGTGTTGCACAACGTGTCTTGGCCATAGTTAACTGATATAAGCGATTTGGTACTATGCTGGTATCAAAATTTGCAGCATGAAATTCTTCTTGCTTTGCAAAGCACATCTGCCTCTGCATTGGCTGTAAGGGCAACAAGGGAGAGATTGAACATTTTTAGATCCTGTTACTTCTTACTGCATACCAAAAGTCCATTTCATTTAGGACTGCTTTCATTCTATTTGACAAGAACTCTCCTTTATGAAAAACTTTCCATGTCTGACAGGCGTGGTATTTGTTGGACACATCTTAACTCTTGGCATGTTAATTAGCAAAGACCGTAGTATTTTTGCAGTATTTATATCATGGTTTAAAAAGGCTAACTCGAACTTGGACTCAGCCTGAGCCATGCTGAGGCCAATTCATCTGTTGTTCTTGTCCACGATATTTTAGCAAAGTAATTTCCACAACAATACCCTTGTGAACTGGGGAAGATATTAGCTGAGTTGTAATCATGTTGACACATCTTGTCATACCATCCATGAATAATCTTTCTAAGATTGCTGATAGAAACTCTCGGATGCTATATATATATTATTTTTGGTAAAAGCTAGATCTTTTATTGAAATGATAAGGTATCTGTGTTATTTATTTATTATTATTTTTCGTGTAGGAGACTTCATCCTGCTATGTATTTGCTGGTTCTTGCATATAGAACTCTAGACCTTGAAGATGCAAAAAGAAGGAAGCATACAGTAAGGGATATTTTGGAACCAAAACTATTTACTCTCCTACAGTGGTGCAAGAAACTTCTATGACTGGGATAATCTTACCACCTACCGGTGTGCATAGAATATGAGCAGTGCTTTAGATTTGGGAATAAAACATATGCTTCTACCTTTTTTCTGTGAAATTATCTTCAACAAGGAAGATGGAATGCAACTAAAGATCCCCCGGAAGATCTCTTGTAATTCCTTGTCATATATTCATCTCCCACAAGATTTCTGGAAGATGACTCTAGATAGATGACTGAGACTACAGTCCGGCAAAGGTTGCAATGACTACCTTTTTATGAAGACCAACATGAAAAATAAGCAAATGAAGACAATTGAGGCTCTTTGCAGCAAATACAGCTTGTGGAACACAATCAAGATCCAGATCACTCGCCACATAAGGCCCACCCTGAACATGAGAAGGTTGGTCAAATGTCACTAAGGCCCATGAACAGTTGGGAAAGATAACCAACAGTGTCTTTTTACTATATGCGTGTGGCCCACCTTGCTGGGTATAACATTGGCAGCAGATGTTTATGGTTGCCCCTACCTGATGGTTGGCCTGGATCTTGTACTCTATTGCAACAATTGGAATTTGTGTTGCTAATATTCCCTCTACACTGTTTTCAGGAGAATATCTCTGGCAGGATCCTTTTTTGAACCGTGAAGCCTCTTTGCAGCTCCGCAGTGTCTCGATTAGTTTCATAATGGCGTAACTTCAAATCCTCCGCGGCACCATGTGTGCGATGTGAATTTAGCTCATCTATTGTGCTATTATTCGTCCCTCTTCTGATGAAATTTCCTTGACAAGTCAAATGGATATTGCTCATGGAATTCAAATCCTTATTATATAAGATATTAACAGCAAAATTCAGGTATACCATGTACCAAATGTCGATGAAAATTGGAGCAGTTTGCAATATTTGTTCCAAGTTCCCATTTCCTTTTCTAGCAACATGCTCAGCTGTGGAACCTTTAGCATAATGTTGCTGTTCATACAATTTTGCTTATCTCTTTGTTGATGTAATAGATTCAAAGGCCCCTTCGAAAACCTTTCCATTTCATATTTTTTTATTTTCCGATCATTGTAAGTGTAGAAGCAATGTGAACTGCAGTGTTTATTTCTTTTTATAGTGATCTCTTATTTGTTTTCTTTCCATTTCGTATTTTTTTGAAGTGAATTTTCCATTTCATATGTTATTCCTTTGTCTTTCACTTTTTTTATTTGCTATTCATCTAGTTCTAGAAATACTCATGATGAGGTCAGTTTTCCACCTTTTATTGAACAGCACAACAACCAGAGCGGAGAATAACTTAATTACTTGAAGGAATAAAGATATTGATTGCAAAACTCCCCCATTTCACTACACAGCAAAGCATTTATATTCTGACAAGGAAAATTAACTTTCAGTTATTCATGCATTAGTTAACTAGATCATCCCATTTGCAGTATTGGCCACCTGCTAGTGCCCGATAAAATCGATCCCTACAGTAGACGGGCCTTCCATCAGCTGCTTCAGCGGCAGCTGCAGCTAGGTCATCATCATCCATTACTTCAACAGGCAATCTTAGCAACTCCTCCTTTCTGGGGTTGAGAGAGAGGGTGAAAAAGATAAGGATAATCACTAGAAAGAGAGTTGGTGAATTTGAATCTCAATGCCTCTCAGAAGTTAAAACAGTAAACAAACATATACCTCATATTCCCCTTGATCTTTGGAGTTGCCATGTTTGAATTATTTGTAATGAAAACAGTATGAAAGAAATCTTCAACTGGTGTAGCAAAGACGAACAATGATACAGCTGTAACAAGGAGCACTCCTGTTCCGACTAGTGTTTGTTTCAACAACTTGATCACTGGCTTTACCTGGATAAACAAGTCTCCAACACTCATCAGAGGATCTCAACAAATCTCCAAGTATCTCGACTAGCGTATTTACTTCATGGCCTACTAATGATTAAATGGTGAAGTTATGGATTTAGAGATATGAATCTTATATTTTTCGACAGTTTAATAAAGTGATGTTTATTTTCCTCAAAAGAAAAGAACATGAAGCAGAAATAATTCCAAAAAAAGAAAAATAACAATGAAAGAAAGGTAGAGAACTAATATGCTGCAATGAGTTTATATAATATCATCTGGTATCTTTGAATGCAAACCAAATCAAGTAGGGATTGCTGTCCATATTGCTTGGGTTCTTTGAAATGAGCAAAACCCATGTTGGACATGTCACAAACACTACATTGTGTCAGATTTTTCATGTATTCTTTTGTTACTAATTTAAGCTCTTCTGTAGTTGATAAGTTGTGATTGCAAGTTTTGTTCTTTATGATATTGAACTAAGAAATTGATATATTTATCACTTGATTATTTAAAGTAAAATGTGATGGTAGTTTTGCATATTATTTCTTTTTAAAATTAGCATTTATTTAAATTTATTTGAAAATTATGCTAATTCCACGAATCCTATGTGAGAGAGAGCATCCAAAAAAAATCATTCAAAAAAAAAAAAAAAAAAAAAAAAAGAGAGAGAGAGAGAGAAAAAAGAAAAAGCAACAGCCAAAGAGTCCAATAATCACAACCAGGAATATTTTCTGGGTATTTTCCATTTTAACGTTCAACCTTATCAATATTCAAACAAATCAGGTCAATATTCTCTGTTTGAAAGCTAGATAAGTGCAATTATAGCCAGAGGTGGAACTTGGACATTTTTTTAAAAATTCTCTGGTACTTTTACATATAGGCCCTCTATTTTTTTAACATATTGCTCCCCAGAAGAATTTTCTCCTCCTGCCCTTGATTATTGTGTTTGCTTTATTTCATCTTAAGTATTAGGAAGAATATTGTTAAATTGAAATGTCACATTTCTTCACTCATAGATGGAAATACAATGAAATGCAGAAATCATATGCATATCACGTAAAAAAGAAAGAAAGTGCACATCAGCAAGTACCTTGTAGGATCCCAATAGCCTATCACGAGCCAGGACCTAGTATTAGATAAATACAATATATTGTTATTGCAAAGACAATAGTGAATGATTCTTATGCAGCGTGGTGTTCCAAAGAAAATAATAGAAGAGATGTCGAGAATTAATGTCCTCTTGTTTAATGCATCCATATTTTTTCATCATTAAGATGTTTCGACTATTTAGTTTATGCTGATGTACTATTACTCATTTTAGATGATTTTTTTCTTTTTCTTTTAGTATGGAACAAAGTATAATGTTATTCATGAAAGAATGGTGAACCAATTTGTTGACTGATAAGAGAAGACAACTCTGCAGCACTAAACAACACTTCCTCCAACTGTTTTAGAGACCATAATATAATTCAGAATTTAACATCTTACAGTGACCCTTAAAGACTCTTAATGAAGGAAGTGACAGGACTTACCAACAAAGTCTCAACATTGTTAACTCCTTGTTCAGCCAAAATGTTTGGCAGTTCATTTGCTTACACCTACAAACAGCCATAACATTTGCACAAGTAGATAGGATTTTGTTGAAAATGAGTGCCAACTTCTAGGGGTCTTTCTTAACCCATTTGCCTATTCAATTGTATTACCTGAATCTCCTTTCACAATAATTATGCCTTTGAAGGACTCTTGAAATAGTTCCAAAGCGTCCCTAACGGACAAACTTTTCCTAGTTTTTTTCCTATATTACTATCACATTCTTTTCATAATGCAGGACAAATCCAATCTCACATTCCTATTATCGCTCCAGCCCGACCAATTGAGTCTTTAATATGGGTGGGCGCTCACTATGAAGTCCTGGTCAGCTAGGATAAAAGAACAGTTAAAAATGATAAAGTGGAGTCTATTAATTCATTAACCTGGGCTCAGGGTTGCTCATGTCCTTAATGGAGATTGGCTAATTTATTCAAGGAGATTAGAAGTATGCTTTATTGGATTTATGTTACCTTTCCACACATTCCAAATATGAATGAAGAGGCAATGCTTTAGCAAAAGAAAGAGTGTCCAAGACTAATTATAGAAGCAACCTTTTTCCTTGTTAATTGTGGTTTTCGTCAGTAGCAATATATTCCCTTAATGGACTGTATAATCTGATGTATAGTCCCTTTTATTTGCTTTAATATATTTCATTGTATAGTTCCTTTTATTTGCTTTAATATATTTCATGACAAAAAACCAAAACCCAACACCACCGTCACACATGGAAAAAAAGAAAAGGAAGAAGAAGAAGAAGAAGATAATGATGACATTTTGTACCTCGGGGGGCTTTACCCACATCTGTCCATCATACCATCCACTCTCTTCATATGGTATGACTGCAGATAAAAGTCTGTCACCAACATAACTCCAGCCCTACCGCATGAACAATAGAGAAAGGATAAATAGCTTTACCAGCAGAACCAGACATGTAAAAAACGAGATGACATAGTGAATTAAATACATGAATATAACTGTAAATGACAACTATATTCCGTTCTGTAGAAAGTAAGTTAGTTTAGGATAAATATGTCTGGCTGTTATTAAAATTGAAGGCTTGATTCTACGATCTTCAACCAAGTAGCATTGTATCCATTCCATGGGCCTTGAGTTTAAACTTGTGTACCCTTTGTTCTGTCATCAGGACTTTTGGGAATTTGATAATAGGGCACCCCGCCATTGAATATTGTCATCTATCAAATTAGACTGAAGATACGTACCTTTCATGTCTAGTGTTTCTCATGCTGAATATGGGTATTGCAGGATCTTGTTGATACCCTTTCTCTAAAAATAACCTGATACTATTTGTTTGCTTTTTTTTTTTTCTGGCAGAATCATCTGCAGATTGCTTTGGCGGTCTGCCATTTTAAAATAAATGAAAATGTGGGTTTTCTACTTTGTCATTTAGAGCTATAGTGTTGAATGCAAACAGGTATATATATTAAGAAGTTTTAGCTACATGAAAATGTATCCATAAATTTATCCACACATTTATGGTTGCTTACTTAAACACAATGAAGGCACAAACATAGTTTGAGAAACAGGAAAAGTGTAAATCCATTATTTATTCTATGTAATCAACAGCAGAAAATCTATTCCTATATTTATTTGTACATATTGCAATTTAATTTCTTTGCCCATGATGCTCTTAGAACTCATTGTTTCTTTTGTACAATTGATCTATCAAGTAGAACAGATACATGATTTTGACTGCTTGCTTGATTAGATGGTGAAAGTATTTCAATCTGGAAACCTTTCCATTTGAAGAGATTTTGTTACACGCACTCACTATATTAATTTTTTTTTTTTTCCAATGGTTAGATGAAAAAAGAGCCAACCCAGATTGATTAGATGAGGATAAGATGATGATACTTAGCTTAATATAGAAATGAGCATACCAAATATATCCGCAGGACAACTAATGACACCAGAAAAAGAGTTCCAGTCCCAGCAGCTAGCATAAATCTTAGAGGGTCCTGCATTATTACAAACAGGTATTAAGAAATTTCTTATAATGGCTGAAGGCACACCACAAAAAATATACAAGTTTTACACTACAATTTTTTTTGTTATCAATGGGATACTTTTTTTATTTTTCTTGATTGGCAGGATGCGTTTTTTCACCATGAAGTCACCATAAATTTCTTAGCAGGTACCATATCTGATACCAATGTTTTAATTTCAGTCCAATTTTTGTTAATAAAATTTACATATCCAACTCATTTTACAACAAAATGTTAACATTGCTGTCAAGAAAAAATGGATGCGTTTTTTTATACTTCTGTCGGTATTTAAGTAGTATTAATTTTTATCTTACGCATATCTATTCAAGTAAGCAAGTATTTCTACAATTTGTGTATTTATGAGCTAAAATGGATATTGATATGTCTTTCTACATCATTGTAAAAACTCTCGAAGGCATTCTTGGTTTCCTTTTATATCTAACACCATATATCTGAGGCAAACACCGGCACCTGCTCCCATTGATGACGGTAAAGATGAAGAGAAAATTGAATACAAACAAGTGATAGAACCTCATATATCATGTAAAGTCAAGAGTAAAAAACTTAGAGAGAATTGTCCCCTTCACCATAAACCTCAAGAGTACTAAAAGTTTACTCTTTAGGAAGCTTGTAAATAAGATCAGTTGTGATTTGATGTGTGTGATTGAACTATGATTGGAGTTGATGGTGGGATATAATTTTCTACGTTTAGTAAAGACGATACTTATCAATATAGATGGCTATTGCAATGAAAATCATCTCTTGTTCACTGGGGCCACAGGGGAATTTTACCCGGCTTTCTCTCCTAGTCCCGTAGGGATTATTCTGGCCTGAACCCTGTGTTATATATATATAAAAAAAAAAAACATCTCATTTTTCCCTCTGACTGTTCATCTTCTATTCTTCCTCCCTCTCCTCTTTAAGATCCTCTCAAAATTCTGTTGAATTTTGAAACTCAAATTGTATAAAACTAAGTTTACATGTCCGTCCCAAGGTTTTATGTGAGCTTTGTGATATAGCTGATGTTTTTATTAAAGAAGGAGAAAATATGCCACAATGCTTAAGAAAAGGGCTTAAATGACACAAGTCACCAGAGCTGCAGGCAGACTGCAATCGGAGCATGCGGTGAAAGGACATGCAAAACTCTTGTGATGTCAGCTAGAGTAAGTTGGTAAATCTTCAAATTTTGTGGACTCATCTGGTTAATCATTTTGATTGAATCCAACGAGGTACCATGTCTTTTTCCCAATGTCTCCTAACAGTCAAGGCAAGGTGGTCTGTTCTTATTATTCCTCTACACATAATGCACATATTTGGAAGTTTGGATTTTGATTTTATGTCTTTCTGTTAGAACATCTACTGTTCCAGTGGTATAATTTTAGTTTTCTTGATTCCTTCTCTTTAGTAAGAATACGAATTTGAACCAATACAAGTTCCCGTTCCCTCTGTTGTGCTCATAAAGGAACTCTTTAGGCATACTTCTTCTGACAGAAAACTTCTTTGTTCTTTATAAATATTGTTGCATGGAGAATGTGACTGTTTCAAGCCAGGGTTCAAGTTGTAAGCAGGCAACCGCTCCTAGTTTTGAGGTGACATTATTTGTAAATGGACACTCAACAAAAGGTTCCACCTTGGGATGAGAATCCCCACAACAGACCTTCGCACATGGAGTGGGCGGATGATAAAGCTTAGTAGTTACTTGAAAAGCTGATTTTGATGTGAGATCATCAGTCGACTATCATTTTCAAGATCTTTCCATCAAAAAACCCAAGCTCACCTTGTTTGACAGGGCCACCATGTCATTCAATATAATATAGAGATCTCATGGACAAAAGGATTTATCCCCGTACGAATGTCTAAAACTACTTTTCCAGCACTTATAAGAGTTAATATTCAATTGACAGAGAGTACTGTGTCCAGCTAGCCAAGTGAATCCTAGGGATTTTCAATGCTACAGGCATATTCCTTTATCCAATTCTTGTCCCAGAGAAGATACTGTGTCGTCTCTCCACCTCAAGTTTGAACCCCCTCATCAAGCCTCTTGTATGCTTGATTTGCTTGAAATAACCAATCTAAAAGTATCTTCAGCTACCAACAGCTAGTTCATGATCGAAAAATTAAGAGAATTCATGTGGAGCCCATCAAGTGCATACTTTTAACTATACCTCCTTTTCCAAAACAAAATTTGTATGCCTGATAAATACCTTACAACTCTGTAGCTTTCAAAAGTGGGCTCTGTCAAAGATATAATAATAATAATAATAAAAAAATCAGCCAACAAACTATTCTGGGACATCTCATCCTATTGATTTGCCATTGGCATGTGTCTCGTCCTTCTGCTTTAATCATATCTCATACGCCCCAATCTGATGATTAGTTGAAGGCTGTTGTTTCTGGATATACTTTTTATTATTAGCTTCAGGGAATTTTTGCCCTTAAGTGTTGCATCAATCCAAGTATTTAGGTATCAATACATGAAACACATCTGAGTTAAAGAAGGAAAGAGTCTGGAAGCTTGCAAGTGTGGTTCAGTGAGAGATTGGCTCTTCCATGGGGACATCTTCATGGTGACATCCTTTGTCTATTCTATGCATCAAGATTTCCGGTTGTCTTGCTCATAAATCATCATTGCGCTCTATTGCTACAAAAGATCTTCTATGACAACTAGCGGAAGATGAATTCTAGTCTTTATCAGAAGGGGACTAAAAGCTTTCGTTTCCCTTTTTTTTTTTGCTGATAAGTAAGGACAGTCTTTCAGTTTATAATCATGCAAGCATTTAGAATTGCCATGAAGCTCGCCATCTTCAAGGTTTAAACATCATGGACGTGGCTGGGACTCAAAAACTTTCGTGTCTGCTGCTATTGCTTTAAATAGATATGACTACTGATGTCCAAATGTGGATATGCATATGAACTAAGATGTAGAGAATGAAGACACAACACAGGATTTCTTGGAATTCATGACCTGGATCCAACTACTTATGTTTACTTAAATTTCTTTTTCTAAGCTCTGCTCCGCTGGGCCACAGGGGATTTACTGGCTCCCCAGAGGGCTGGGACGCCCTCTGTTATAAAAAAAAGACCTCTGTTCCATTCTTCAGAATGTTAGTTAGAGTTATAGACCATCACTAGACCTCTAACAAAAGTCATTCCAATCTAAAGGATTGTTGTATGATGTATCATTGCATTTTTCCTGTATTTCTTGGGCTGAAACTACAGTACTTCACTGCTCATTTTAATAAAGTGCAACTCCCCAGCTAAATTCATTAATGATACTCGCCTTTCCAAAATCCAAAACCGCTCCGCTCAAAGAAAAAAAAAAAAAAAAAACTTTATTCTCCTTGTGTTTGATTACAGCTACAGTTGAGCCCAAATCAGTATGAGGCATACTATTGTTTTCTTCCTCACGACTCGCACATAATTTTTCCATTCACTTTTCTGCCCTTCAGAAAAGCAAATGAAGTTCATTACATGGAGGGGAAAACATATGATAAATTGGGCCGAACTCAATACAATGTTGGTTAGAGTTTGTGAGCAGTTTGGATTTCAGGAAGGCGGGTCCCTTTCTTTGATATAGGTGGGGAGCTGCACATAACTAAATTGTGGTGGTGCTACACTGGTTTCACCCGCATCTTTTTATGATGGGCGAGAAAATTTTCAAAACTTTAGGAAGCATAAAACTAAATAAATCATGATACAGTAAATCTGCATCATTTTTCTTTTTTTTTTTTTGCCAAAAAATCTGCATGATTTGAACATCAAGAAAATAACAAAGCAAAAATCGGTATTCCATCCCTTTGACCCTAAAGCCCAAAAAATCTGCATGGTTCAAAACTGAGCTACCACACTGTGGCTACAAGGGATTTACCTTGCTTCCCCTGGGCCTATAGAGATTAGTCCGGCCCTAAGGGCTGGAACACCCTCCGTTATCAGAAAAATAAAAATAAAATCTGATTGGTGATCTTTTGTTGTGTCCTAGTACCATCATGCCAATGTTTTCACCAAGTATTGATGAGAAATCTTTCTTGTTGCAATAAGCTAGAGTATTATGGAAAACCGGATGGTGTTGTGTGCATTTGGGGCAAATCAGAAAAATATGTTAGCCCTTTTTTCCCCCTCTTTTTCCATCGTTTTTCTGTTTAATGATATCAATGATCAGCACTGACAGTGACTGAGCCAGAGAAAACAGACATAGCAATGTCTCATCTTATGTGGCTTTTGATCTCCACCACCCAAAAATGCCTATTAGAACAGGACAAAAGGTGACCATCCATTATTTCATAATATTCATAATGTTTGCAGCTTGTACATCTAGAAGCATCCTAGTAGACCTAACTTCCCAGTTTAATCAAGGAATGATAGCTGATCATTTCAGACTTGAATGTATATCATCTCACAGATCATCATTATTTGATTCTTAAGGCTAATGAATTTGTTATATTCATAATAAAACCCATATTTTCCACATACCCTAGAAGGATTAAAGCTTGCAGCTGCAATTGGTGCTCCAAGAACTGTGAATGCTACTAACCAGAGACTTCCAAGACGTGCCAAAAAGGGCCCAGGACTCAGTTCACCCCATGAGTATAGGAGGCCATTCTTCAGAGATGAGTATTCATTTACCTATCACAAAAACAGTCAGTAAGTTGCTACATATAGGCATAAGAAACCAACTCTAAACCCTAAACCCTGTTAGTGTGCATGGTACGTATAGCCAGGGGTGGACTTATATATATATATATATATCGTTTTGGGGGCAGTCACCCCATCAGACCTGGGTCCGCTTTCAAAACATGCATGAAAAGGCCCGAGTCTACTTCCAAAACCCACATGAAAATCATGGGTCCGCCCTCAATACCCACATGAAAATCCTGGGTTTGCCCCAAAACCAATTAACTGTTTGATAGCTATGTGAAAACTTCCTATGCAGTTTAATCTTAGTCTCCAATTTTTCATAATAGTCAATATGATCAATATTTTTCAGGCTATACTACATCTGCTGTGCCATTACAATAATTGATTATACTGTATCCTATATAAATGAATCTAAAATACAGGCGCTTGCTATGATTTACTATACAATTTGAAAATAAAATTCCCTGATGGTGTTAAATCTTACTACCATTTGTAGAAAGTCAAATTATTTAGTGTGATATGAAAAAAACAAACGGATCCCTAGTATTGATGTTCTTAGTATATTAGTATAAAGTATGTTTGTTTATCTCACTTGACAGTTATTTCTATAACTTTCAGTTTGATACCAAAGGAGATATATTACAGGTCAGGCAATGAACATACTGGCCTCTGCTCGAATGGGACCTCAATTTCAAGGCCTGGGTCCCAATTCTGCCCGGGGAATCGACTTGCACCTCCTCTTTCATCGCTCAATGCCTTGACTCGAATCTGCGGAGACCGTCGCGGTAAGCTCCTGAACTGAAGAACCCATAAGTTCTTTTTGCCGTGGGTCTTGACCACTCTGCCTGGGACCCAGTGGCCACAGATCTGGAGCCTGAGCATTGCGCTCAGCTGTAAGGAATTCAGTCTGGTGGAGGGAGAGATCTTGTGGAGACTCTTCTTTTCCTTATTGTAGCAGAGTAACAAGAAAAGATTCTGAGCTCTACACTAGAGGGCCTTCATCATTCCTTTGAGACCATGCAATCTTTTACGTGGAGGAGAATATTTGATGAGAACATAGGTATTTATTGCGGATTGACTGGCTATTATCAACCTGGTTTGTTGGAACCCCCAGCAGGAGAAAATGCAGTGGTGCCACCATTGGGCAAAATTATCCAGTGATTTGGGTCAATATTAGTTTTGGCCTTATTGGAGGATGGTTTGTAGATTTCTGATCATTCATAGGTGGGGCCATGGACTGGTGGAAATTAGTGAAAGGTGGACAATTATCACCTTTACTTGGACGGTCAGGATCTTCATTTTCACCATTTGAAAATGATATTGGGGTAGTCACTGAAAAGTGATTGTTACAAGTACTTTGGCCTGATATCAAGATATGGATGGTTTGGGTTGAAAGAGTGGATGGCAAGGGGTGGCACGTAGCAGTTGGCTGCTTGCACGCTGCTTTTGCGTGTTGTTCTCATGCTTCCACGAGTACGCTACAAACACATAGCTATGGGGGAGCATGGGAGCACAGCCACACATGTATTATCCTGGCCGTTTTTGAAAGTGTCCTGGGAAGCCATTAGTCGTGGATGGGAGAAGATTATTAATTACACAAGTCGGCTCATCTTGTTCTTTCATTTATGTAGTTGGACCCACTGCCATGGTCTCTGGCAATGTGTTGTGAACTCATAAATTAACTTTGAGAGGATGACTGCTGCTGTAAAATTTTTACTATTTGTTCATTTTCTCAAGTGAAATTGAGGTGAGATGTCCCATGTGGGAGCACTCGTAAGGGGGCACTTTCACATGCCCGTTGGTAACAAGTGGTACCAGAACGCTAGGTCAAGGGTTCAAGTTTTGCTCGGGTGTGTAACAAGTAGGGTGGGGTGGGGTGTGTATGTTTGGGGTTCTGGTACAACCCTTGTGGGCTTGTATTAGAGACCATACTTGAATGCCCCCCTAACTACTTAAAACCTTGAATTGTGCCTCTCATCAGATCAGGGTACTTGATTTGAGCCGATCGAGCCATTAAAGGTGGTTTACTGGGATCATTCTATAAAGGATAGCCACGAAAGATAAGCCATTTCCATTATAAGTGTGCCCCATTTTCTAATATTGTGGCCTGCGCATAGATCATTCCACAGTAAACATAAATGCTTTATGCTTAAAGGTCAATTAAGACTATGGGTGTTCACTAGTCAACCCAACTTAGCTCAACTTAACTGGGCTCAAGCTCGAGCTAGGCTTGTGTGCTAATCAAACCATGCTCAATTTTGCTCAGTTTGTCTATGATTCAGCTTGAGCAAGATAAATGTATTTCGAGCCATGGTCGAGGTAGGCTTCTTAAGCTCGAGCCCAAGATACTTAATTTGAGAGGGGAGCTTGGACCTTGTTTGGCTTGTTTACATCTCAGTTTAGGACCTTTGTTTTCAAATGAGTTTGGAGCTTATTCCCCAAGGCTCGCCTCGGGGCAGAGCTACTCCAGAAATGCAAGGAACCTTAAGTGCATGGCTTCAACTGAGGACTGGAATCTCACCATATGATTTATAGTCGAGGTCTACACCCGAGATAAAAGAGTGCTTTAGTCACATCTTCTTGTTCATAGAAAAGGTAGGGTAGAATGCAAGTTCAGTTCTTTTAATTTAAGACCAGATGGATCTCATTTAATTTGAATCATCATTTTTTTTTTATTTAAATTTTTTTATGACGTGGGTATCTCTGAGGCGTCTGACCTTACAAGACGAATCTCTCAAGCAATGCAAGTTCAATTGCTTCTTTTAATTTAAAACCATATAGATCTCACTTAATTTGAATCATTGAACATCTTTTTCTTTCTTTTTATTGGCATGGGTATACTTGACCCAACATGACTAATCTCCCAAGCGGCCTTCTAAACCCACACAAATGCACACCTAGGTAAATTTGGGGCATTTTCAAACACAAGATGCGGGGAGCAATTTAACAAACCCACACCTTATGTCAATCCACCAACTCTCCTTAGCATTTTTTTTATATCATATTAGTGTATTATTAAATATAGTAGTGTGAGAACTTTTGATATCAATACCACGGTCGATCCTTTTCTAGAAAATCCAAAACAACATGCTAGATTGAAAATAACAATAATTATAAATGAGGTCAGCATTCTAGAACAATCTTTCCATATAGGGGATAATTACTCTCACTAATCTTCTACAGCATTCTAATTATTAAACATAATAGTGTGAGAACTTTTAATATCAAAACCATGTTGGTCCTCGTTTGAATATCCCAAAGTACTTAAAAAAATCAGATTAGGTGCACACTATACCCAAAAGCTCTTTTCGCTGCAGTTGCACGGAAGTGTTCCCGTCTTTGGCCCAAACCCCCTTGGTCAGTCAATGTTGTCAACGGGTCAAGTAGGGCCCAGACACGGTTTTTTTTCCTCATGCCAGCTCAGTTTACAGCTGACACATCACTCGGCAGTACAGACCGGAATTATAAAGAAGAGGGAATCAAGATGAAACCCTAAGGTGACGTTCGGTAAGTATCCTTAGCGATGATTCCTTTCTTGTTTTCTGTGCTTGTATGGAAAATTCGCATTCGGCAATGCAAGGACAGCTGCATCCAAGAATCCCTATGTCCATGCTCCCATGCATTACGCCAGTTAGAGCTTCCCTTGTCTGAAACAAAAAATCCACGAATGGACTGAAAGGCGGAGCTATAGTGCCACATGCGGTCGTTTAGGGTTGTTTGTTTTTTTCAAAATTTAACTTTTTCTAGGCTCCATAATTAAGATCTGAACCGATAATCTTGTTTAAAAGGCCCAAAATGGCTGGGGCATCAAATATTAACCGTTGATTTTACAGATTTTAAGATATTTATAAAAAAAGTCCAGACCGTTGGATGACAATTTCTGAAATTCTGTGGGACCCATTTGTGAATTCCGAACCGTCCAATCTCTTCAGAATGCCTATAACAGCTATGGGCCCAAATTTAGCAGCTTGATTAATCATCAATCATGAGAAATTGGCTAAAAACTACCAACCGTTGATTTCACATAATGCAAAAAAGGGGTGAAAAACAATATGTTTTATTTTCCAATTTTTTGGTTTCTGTGGGGCCCATAATCATGATTTAAACCGTGAGCTATCTCTGGAAGGTAAAAAAGGGCTAGTTGATCAAATTGCAGCTGTGATCATGTCTAGATATCAAGATATATATAAAAACATCCAAATTCTAAAATATTAATTTTTTTATTTTTGTGGGGCCCCTTCATACGATCCGATCCATTCAAATATTCTGGATAGCCCAAATTGACTTGCGTAAAAAGTTGAAGTCTTAATTCTTCATAGTTCTTGGGTTATTTCTAAAAAAAACTTATAACTATTGAACCAACAAATGATGGAAATCCGCATTCAATGCTAAACCTAGAACACTCCTTCCAGAGGCTGGTTGGTTCCATTGGAACAAAGGAATCGGAAAGAAACCCCTCCCAACCGAGGATGCTTACCAAACGTCCCGTAAATAACAAAGGGTCTCGTTCTCTTTGACAGAAAGAGGAAAAAGGGTAACTGGGAAGGGAGAACGAAAAGAGGGAAAGATAGAAGAAGAGAGGAGGAGAGGAAGAAAAAGAGGGAGAGAAAAGAAGAGAGGAGGAGAGGAAGACTAAAAAAGAGGAAGATGGAAAAGAAACGGCAGCGAGCGGCGATAGCTCCGGCGGAGTGTCGCGGCCGTGTACGTGCAGTTAGCAGTGGTGGAGCTCCAGTGCAGTGCAGGTACCTCCTCTTCCTCTCCTCTCCTTCTCTGTTTCTTTTTTTTTTTCCTGCCTTTTCTCTGTTAGTTTCTCTGCTGCAACTGTGCACTGTGTTGTTGATTTTCTTCTTGTTTTTCCCTCTCTGTAATGGATTGTAATAGATAATCTATTCACCATTTCTGCTCTTTATTTACACTTCCTCCCGCTCTCTTCTTTAAAGTAGGTGATATTTGGACTTGGTTGAGAGGAATAGGGTGTTGATGGGTGTGAGATTAACTGGTTGGTCTAGCGGCCCCTGTGGGCTCAATGGGCTTGGTCTTACCCATGGGTCATGGGTTTGGCCTGCATCTTGTTTATTCCATGGCCTTCGGTATACTTAAAGTGCTTTGAATTCCAGTCCATGTGGCTAAAAGTAAGTTTAAAGGCCATCCTAATTACAGAATGTATGTACCGCTTGATGTTAAATAAGTTGCCCTGGGCTGGGTCTTTAAGTATATACAGGCCATGTTTGAGCCAATAATTATTGGCCTATAAAATGAGGCCCAGTTCCATCTATGGCCTAAAAATACAGTTCAAATCCACCCTAGTGTGGGCCTGCTTCTGTTCAGGCTCAGCCTTGCCTGGCCTACAATTACGGCATGTAGTGTTAATCCCCATTCACCATATTTCTAGACAAACAAAGATAAGCAAGGGTGTTTCCAGACCAAATTTGATTATTTCTTAGAATAGTACTTCATAGTTGTTATTTAACTATGCTTTGTTTATTTTATTATTATCATTATTATTATTTTAAGGATTTTACCAAAAAAATAACTTTAAGTTACCACTGCACCAAGAAGGGAACTTTAGCCAGTAGTGCATCAAATAGGAAATTCGTATAGAAAAAATAACTTTTTATACCATTTTTTTTGTTGGTCACATTTGACATTCATTTTCTGTGTCGACTCTCACTATAACAAGTGAGGGTCGCATTCGACTCTGAGCAGGCATAGCCTCTTCATTTTCTTCTTTCTTTCTTAAGTGTTCGAGTTTTCGATTAAAGGAAGAGAGGACTGGAAGATCTAACTTAGTAAATTGCCAATGGGCCCTAAAAATGTTATCGATGGGTTGATCAATTTAAGAAAGGTCCGGTCCCTAATAAATGCTGTCGATTGGTTCTGTATCATGTGAATTGCTGGTGCCCTGTCTTCTTCCTCATCTCTGGTTTTCTTGTTGGTAGCATCTTTTATTTTAGGCCATTGGTATCTTCTTGTATGGGCATGATTTTTCTGGCCCAAAGTACAAATGAGCGTGGATCTTAGCTTTTGAATTGCTCCTCCAATCCACTCTTCTATTTTAGCAAAATCTGTTTCACGTGATGGTGCACAAAACCATAGCATGCTAGAAATTTGGGTTTGAAATTGCAAAAGCTTTTTTTCGGAAGGATCCTCTATGAGAAATTTACCAAAAAAATAACTTTAAGTGGCATATCTTCCAGTCCTCTCTTCCTTTAATCGAAAACTCGAACACTCGAGGAAGAAGGAAGAAGATGAAGAGGTTATGCCTGCTCAGTGTCGAATGCGACCCTCTATGAGAAATTTACCAAAAAAATAACTTTAAGTGGCATATCTTCCAGTCCTCTCTTCCTTTAATCGAAAACTCGAATACTCGAGGAAGAAGGAAGAAGATGAAGAGGTTACGCCTGCTCAGTGTCGAATGCGACCTTCACTTGTTACAGCGAGGGTCGTAGTCGACCTTTAACACAGAAAATGAAGGTGGAATGCGATCACAAAAAAAAAAAAAAAAAAAAGGGTGAAAAAAGTTACTTTTTTTGTACGGATTCCTTGTTTGGTGTACTATCAGCTAAAGTTCCCTCTTTGGTGTAGTGGTCATTTAAAGTTATTTTTTTTTTATAAAATCCTCTATTATTTTTGGCGTGGTACTTTTTTTTTTTTTTTCAGAAAATGACTACTTGTATTAAAGAGAGCTAGTAGTACAAAAAACAAAGTACCAACAAACTGAAACAGGAACACCCAAAAGAAAGGCCAAAGGCCAAAAACTATACAACTATTTTTGGTATGGTTCCTTCCTGTTCTTGTCTTGCTTTTTGGTTGGTCTTTTCTTACAATGCTTTAGTATATATCTCTTATGTTGGCTTGCTTCTTCGTGATATTTTTTTGTCACCATTCAAAAAAAAAAGAAAAGAAAAAAGAGTCCTTATCGAGTTGTGAGCATCAATTTAAGTCATTTTAGTCTAGGGTATAGGGCTGGCCATGGCAATCTTTTTGAGGAAATTTATGTGGTCCAATTTCCCCTTAAACTTTTATTTATAGGATATTTATGAGTCCATGTGAACTTGGAGAACTGCAGAATGGTGTGGATTGTTGAAGTAATTTGATATTCCACATTGGTTGGTGGAACTAAATGATTGATTGAGATCCAAAATACAATGTCCATGGCAAGCCAAACTATATTAGTACTGTATTCTAGCAAACAATCCTCAGGTCAGAAAACCACAATTACCTTTCTAAGATCCAATACTATTATTATATAGGTATCATCTAGTACTATTATTATATAGGATGTCTCGTTCAAGAGAACCTAAACTAAAACCAGCACATCCAAATGCTTATTTCAAATCCTAAAACTTAGAGTAAACAAAGTTGTTCAACTGGTGCCTGGAGTTTCATATGAACCCCTTACACGACCATCAGCAGATCCACCTTCACGGCCATAAACACCTCCTGAACCATAAACACCTCCTGGAGCATAACCTGACCTGCCTCCTTGACTGCCGCCTTCGCTGCCACCAACACCACTGCTGCTATAGCCTGAGCCAGAACCTGAACCATAGCCTGTTCCATCATTTGAACCCAACCTATAACCGCCTCCATTGCCACTGCCTAACCCATGTCCAACTCCATTCCATTTGCCACCGAAACCACTACTGCTGCCATAGCCTCCATAGCCGTAGACCCCATCATGGCCTAGTTCAGAGCCAGAACCATAACCACCTTCGCCTCCCGATCCACCACCAAACCCTCCACCTCGCCAAAGCTGCCTCTTGAACCACTTCCTGGGCTATATTCGCGACCACCATGGCCTATTACCTCGCTGCCACCATACCCTTTGCTGCCTTTTGTAAAACCTCCATGTTCAGTCCATTCTCCCTGACTAGGTTGGTGCTCATACCCCATCCCATATTTATCAAGATTCTCACGCCTCCCTTCCTTACCTTCCACAACTACAATGCAAGTACTGCAAAAGAGACCAACACTAAGGGAAATGAGACGCCAAGAGACTGTTAGATGAACCCATGTCTCTCACCAGACTAGTATGTCCTGACCTTGATTACTAGACTTTGTATTTATAGTCAATCTTACAAAGGAAGTTAAAGAAAGAACTTTCCTCCCAATGTGAGAGTGGAGGAATGACTGTATGAGTAATGGCAATTTCTACATTCTCTAGAGGGACTTAAAAAGCAGGTTGGCCTCATGCAACACGAAGCACTGAGGATAGCTTTTTTTCTTCTATTGGTGTGAAGTGAATAAAGGGAGTGGTCCTTTGAAGACTTTGGTGAGGTTTTGTGCATAGTGGGATGTGTTTTGTAGGGTTTGTGGGGATCTGCCGGCTGAAAAAGCAGTTAGGTTCTGGGTGTGTGGATGCACACTTGGCTTGTGGGCGGTTAGGTAACTATGGAAATAAGCATGATAGTGCACAAGGAATGAATCTCCTCACTTCCAAGTTCCACCCGTGACCATTTTTTCGAATTTCACTCTACTTTCTCCAAGACCTAAAATCATTTCAATTTCTCTCTCTTTGTGGTAGGTCTCCAATGGGAGACCTAGCTAATACAGAGAATCTGGGCATGGACCTTTTTTTTTTTGCCCACTAGTTTGGCCCAGTTGATAATAAATATACTTGGCCTTTTAGTTTGCCTGAAATTTGGGTCTGTCTGAGTAGGGTCTGGCTCAGATCAGCATTCTCACGTCTGTTCTTGGGTCAGTTTGGTTCACTCAAAAGGAGACTCTTGACCGAGTCAAAAAAGCCAGAAAGATTTAAATGTATATTAAATAGTACTATAGATGGTTACTATTAACTTTTCTTAAATTTTAAGCAAGTCACATGGCCAAGCCAATTGAGCCTTTATCGAGCTTTGGCGAAGATAACCTAGTCAGGATGAGTTAAGCTCAGTCTCATTAGAACTCACTGAGGATCAAGTCCTTGGTTTTTTCTAGTTCCTACATGGTTGAGTAACTTGGTAGAGTTTTGCTTGTGTTTCTGCATTTTAGAATGCTATACCCTGGGCACAAAATGAATCGCTTAAATTCGCCCAATTACACAGATAACCTATACAACAAAAGGAGCTGGTACATATTTGTCTCCTATCAAATGTTCCATGCATCATCAGATTTCACAAGCTTAAAAAAACAACTCTATATGGGATAAATTTATTAAACCTGTATGAAGGGGAAACTGATCTACAAAAACACACATAGTAAGCCTCTTAACACAATAAGTTACAGACTGATCTACAACAAGGAATTGCAGCCCTGTTCAAGCGCCAGGCCAACCCAAGCTATGCATGATTGGCCCCTGACTTTCAGGTGTGAACACCCCCAAAGGACCTTTGAATCAATCATTCGCGTGCAACTACAACAACCTGTTTGCCTACATTTCGTCCAGCAAAGAGTCCAATTAAGGCTGCAGGAGCACTTTCGAGACCTTCGACCGTGTCTTCGACATAAATAAGTTTCTTTTCTCTGATATACTTCAGTGCCAGCTCGAGGAACTGAGGGTACATGTGATAGTAATGAGGAACTCTGAATCCTTCCATTCGGACACACTTGACAAGAAAGGGCATTAAGTTGTATATGCCTTCAGGTTTTTCGCGATTGTATTGTGATATCAGCCCACATAATCCGATGCGGCCATGACTTCTCATGTTCAGGATAACTGCATCAAGCATTGGACCACCCACATTATCAAAGTAGATGTCAATGCCTTCGGGAAAACACCTGAAGATAAGAACTACAATAGTCAAATGAGGGTAGAGAAAATACGAGAAATAAAAAGAACAAGTTATCTGATAAAATGAGCCTGATTTAGCCACTAAGGCTTTGCTTTGCAGAATGGCAGAAGTTTTTGAGAAAAGATTGAATAAGAGAATTCCAAAGTTATGAGCTGATTTTCAAACTACTGAGGATGTGCTGATACCATTTTCTTTCTAAATTAGTTATCCCCTGAAAAACCCCTTTCCAAATTACCTCAAGAGGAAACTCAAGATTTCAAAAACTTCCAGATTTTACCAATAATGAAATAAAATTTGTTGCTAATGGAAATTGGACGACGGCAGGAACCTGCATTCTACTCCTCCATTTACTTTGTCCTCATATGCACAAGCAATTCAAAGCCTTGTCGCAACTATGTTGGGGTCGGCTAGATGATTTCAACTTATCCATTCTGATCTATCCAGCGCCAAATCCTTGGGTGGGTAGCACTTCTAAATATCTAACCTTACCATGGTTCAAAATCGCGGTATCGGTCGCGGTATCGGCCGGGGCAAAAAACCGATATCATATCGGTATCGGTCGCGGTTATCGGTCCGTCGCGGTCATCGCGGTATGAAATTTTATTTTAATCCAAAAAAATTCACAAAAATATCCAAAAAATCCAGAATATCAGAAAATGCTGGAAAACAATATTTTTTCCCTTTAGTAATAACAATAAATTAAAATATCGGTCACTATAAGTCATGAGTCCTGTCTATGTCGTTGACTCGCTGTCTTCTCCAGTATTTTATATAATGTAACTATTATTTTGGCTCAAGATCAATTTATTAATGTAAGATATAACAAAATAAAGATAACATATCAAGTATTATTTGATACTAAGTCAATCATCAAATAAGTTGTGAAATCCAAGACCATGAAGATAAAATATTAAAATCTGAAACATGATAGTGAGATGAATAAATCAAAAGGCACTTGGACATCAAAAGGTTTATTGTTTGCTTGAAATTAAGGGAGACTAGAGAGAGAAATTGATGAGCATGACAGCCTAATTCCAAGTGGAGTGTCGCCCAAGCTCGATATCATCATCATCATCATCTATTCGGTATGGATTGTTAAAAAATACATAATAGTTAAAATAAGGGAGTATGTTGATTTTGTTATCAAAATAGAATGAATTCTTCAAGAAATAGTATTGGAAATATGCAAGAGAATGAGCTAAGGAGGAAGGGTTGTTCCAAGGAGATGAGGGGAGAGGAAGAATGTGGGAGAAGAATGAGGAAAAAAGTGAAATTTTTAGGATTTTTTTACCATTATTCCATCTCAGCCGATATTTTGACCGAGATTGACCGATATATCGGCCGATATATCGATTAAACCGATATTTTCAAAATATCGGCCGAGATGGACCGATATTTTGGGGATATTTTGGTCTGCGATACCGAGACCGATATCTCACCAAAATATCGGACCGGTATGGGCCGATACCGGTTCATATCGGCCGATATGAACCGGTATCGGCCGATATTTTATACCATGAACCTTACTACTTCTATCGATATCCTCTTCGGCCTGCCCTTTCCCATTTGTGGGCCATCAACATACACAGAAAAACTTCTCTTCACCGGTGTTGTTGCTGGCCGGTATTGAACTTGTCCAAACTATCCCAAACAGGTTTCTCTTATCTTATCGATATTTAAAAACAGCAAACTTGACAAGAGAAAAGGCTTTGCCACCTTGCATCCAACTTTCTAAGTAAGGTCTATCTGTCCTTGTCTGTGTGTGAGAACAAGTGTGAAGGAGAAATACAGTGCCATGAGGATGGGTATGTAACCTACGAAGTAGGAATAAAGCCTAGGTGAACATAAGAAAGTATTCCATACATGGGAAAACCATAATCTGACAAACATTTAAATAATTGCATTCAAATTTATTATATGCACAATAAAAGCACACCTTTTCAAGGCCATATTCAAGTCAGGCTCTTCTTTGTAGTTGAAAGCATCATCAAAACCAAACTTGTTCTTCAATAGATGAACCTGAGTTTACAGCAGCATCAGTTGGTTTCTCTACACTATCACTAGTAAAGTACAAAACAACAATGCACCATTTATAAAAATTCCACAGGGGTTCTTTTTATGATTTAGCCTTTTCTTTTTCATTGAACTTAAATCTGAAAGTAGCATTTTTATATCTAATGCTTAAGCTGACTTTTATACAGATAAACTGTGCAAGTTGGAGTATAATGCTGTTGTTTGTTATTGTTCAATGCAAGTAACACTCATAGGTAGGTGGTGACCCACCTTTTCATTGGAGCCAGCAGTTCCAACAACGTAGCAGCCCATCAACTTAGCAAATTGCCCAACTAGCTGACCAACGGCTCCAGATGCTGCTGAGACAAACACATATTCGCCTTTCTTGGGAGAGCACACTTCATAAAATCCAGCATAAGCTGTAAGTCCAGGCATACCTACAAATATTGCAGCAGCAATTAGATGGAGTGGTTTGACACTTTAATTAGTCAGTCAAACAATACAGAAATGATCCACAATCTAGAAAGGAAATAAGAAAATGCGGCGGCAGCTCCTATAGATAAAAAAGGATTGCTGTGACTCTGTTTTTAAATTTTAAACTCAGTCTAACTTCAAAGGATGATGATTCACCTTCTTGATACATGCATTCCATCTTCAAGAAAGACAATGCCAAATTCCAATTGTTATATTTTATATTTTTATAAGCTAATGAACAGATCTTACAAAACACAGGTTATTGGCAGGACATAAAGCTACCTCGCTATTGAAAAACCTAAAATTTTTTTAAAAGCTTCCAATTTGAACTCATGATGTAACAATCTACAAGTCGGATTTTGACATAGAGAGAGCCACAAATTGCCAAAAGTTTTGCAGTTTCTCGGTTGGTGTCATCACTCATCATTATTAGAGCCTTAAGCCCTTATCCCTGTAAGAGATATTAGGAGATGAATATTAGGTTTGTTAAGAGATTTTAGGAAATGATTTCCAATTTTAAATTTAAGTTTGAATAGGGTTAAGTAAGTTTGAGTTTTGAATAGGTTCGAATTTTATTTTCTATCTTCTTCTCTCTCATTCAAACTAGGGTGTTTTCTCATAATGAAAGTCCGGTGAAATTTCTATGGAAAATGCAGCCTCTTGAGTTCCATTAATCTACTTCTCTTACACTCCAGGATTTAAGTTTTCTGTTAAGATTAAGCCTATCAAATCACCAAAACAGGACCAAATATGTATCCTAACATAAGGATCTTTAAATTAGATCAATCAGTGTAGACACACCCAGATACCAAGCCATCTATGTCAAGGAAAGCAAAAGACAAGACAATAAATTTCAAATCACATCTAGTGCATATTTGAGTATGTACTTATTTCTTTATTTTTATCACAGTATAAGCAAGGATAAAATGCATCAAATTATGCATAAACTGTCAACAAACTGAAGCTTCAAACGAGTTTGAAGTGGGAACTTGCGACAGAATTGAGATGAGCCAAAAATAACCTACCAAGAACGCCTATGTAGTAGGAAAGAGGCACATCAGTGTCTGTGATTTTAAAGAGGACAGTAGGTTCTGAAATGAGGCTGTACTCTTCCCATCCAGTGATCCCCCACACCAAGTCACCTTTCTTGAAGTCCGGATGTCTGGAATCAATAACTTTAGCTACACCAAAGCCTACAATGGGCTGCTCAACAAAAGAGAAAGTATCAGATATGCATACAGGACTTACCATGAGCAGTCTGAGTCTTAATTGGCTACAAATAAGATTCTAAATTAAAAGCTCACATCGATAAAACTCCAAATTTTTAGAACTTTCGGTACTGCAAGTCCCATTACAGCCAAGTCAATTACAAACTCTACAGGGGCCTTGATCAAGTGAACTGCCCAAACTTTTTGTCATTTATACTTAAGAAAAATGGTAAAAATGCCCAAACTTCAAGAAAAGGAAATTAAACCTTTCCTTATGTCATGAATAAAATTTTCATAATTTTGGCTAGAACTAGGGGCCTGTTAGTTTGAATTAAGATACATAGGAATTCGTGGTGGAATGAACTCTACCAAAGGATATTATTAAAGAGTTAGAGGGGTGATACGTTGGTATTCATTTCCCATCTTCACTTGATTCTATTTCCATGAAAGGAAAGATTCTTTGATGCTCATCTTTCATCACCTTAAATCTGCATAGAATCCTATGTATTCAATTCCTACATATTCTAATGCAAGCAAACATGTCCCCCACCACAGGATGTCCTATATAAATGATTTTATTAGCGGCAATAGCACATATCATCATCTAATATCTAAGATTAAGAAAACCCACAATTATGGTTGACTTAAAAAAAAAAGACCATGTTTGGATCCTTAGAAATCCCACACATTACTTGTAAATCTAATTACTGTCATTGATACTAGCAAAACATGCCTGCACTTATCGCGGGCAATATGATTTACAATATTAAAAAATGGTTAATAATTTAAAATGATTATTATTTTTTGTCTAAACTATGTTAAGATGGTAAGAATTTCAATCAAATTCAATATCACCTATAATATTAACAAAGAAAAATATATAGCTAGTTAATCTCAAAATAAGAACACTTTATTTTGCTATCATCCTAAAACTAACGATTGACTTCGGTGGTGATTTGATTGGCATGGGTCAAATTCAAATTGTAATTGAAATTCAATTTCGCACTAAGTTGCAAAATCAAGCTCCAATTGTAAAATCAAACCCTATATATATAGTGTTTTCTTTACAGTACTATTGATAAGAATTTAAAATAAACACATATATTATTAGCAAAAAAAGACCTACTCTAAGCTCAGGCTTACAACTAAGTCCCCACCACCTACTTGCCAAAAAAAAAAAGTCCTGATATAAAAGAGATGATCTTGTCTTGAGAAGCCCAAGTGGACTTGTAGTAATGATTGCTGCAATTCCAATACCATAGGCAGCTATTATGTTGGCACTAACTTTAAAATAACAAATTAGAGAGAAATGTAAAAACTTTCGTAATCTATTGCGTTCTAGGTTTTCTTTTTCTTTTTATCAGATCTTTTAGATCTTGTCAAAATTAAAGCTCTATATTCATCAATCAATGGTGCTAGCTCTTCAAATACGATATTTGGAAGTCAAGACCTAACGAATTTACTCATAATCTTAAACGATACACACATCCAATCTTAACCTTCATCTACCTATCACAGTAAAAGAAAAAAAAAATCACAACCAATGCAATGTTTTCTACCCATTGTCATCGATTGCTTGAAAGGGGTCTGAGAATATGAGAGGAGTTGAAAAATAGCTAAAACCACTGTAAGCTACATTCCTTACACACAAATGGTTCCTTCATTCTTTCCCTCATTCTTCATTTCGATAATTTTACCAAGATAGCAAAACTCTTTCTATAACAAATACATTGTTCTGAAAAATCTTCATTTCATGCAACTGCCACTTCTTAATTAGAACGATCTCCTCTTAGCCATCATTATATAATAACCATGTCTATCAATTTGATTGGAATTTTTCTAGTGATTATGTTAGTCAGCGCAATAAAAAGATTATATAAAAAAAATTTCTATCCCACATTTATATAATGCATAGCTTAAATGGCATATGTGCATGACCTCCAACAAGTGGACGTAGATCATGTTACCTAACATCCAACCATTCACCAACAGTTGGACCGTACAAGTACATGCAATTCGAACTATACTACATTATTTACAATCGTAGAATCCTTTAGAACATGATTAGGGCCATCTGATGAATCAACTCAAAGCAGACAAACACAAATCCTAGTGGAATATAATGAAATTATTCTAAATAAAATTAAATATAGGTCACTTTTTTTTTCTAAGATGCAAAGGATTTTATTAATAGCAAGGCCAGCCCCTTCTAAAGAATACAAGTCAAAGCCAAAATAATGTAGCAGACCAAAACCAAACAAAAAACTATACATATAGAGTCAAAATAGAGAGGCCAATCAGAAACAAAACCAAAACAGAGAACATGTTATAGGAGGTTTCCCAACAGATGGGTCAAAATGGGATTGCAAACAGACCGGACAACTTCCTTCTAATAACCGCAAGATTAAGAGAACTCACAAGAGAGGGCTTGACTTCTCTTTGCACCAAGATGTTTCTGGATTTCCAAGTAGAGAAATGGCAGAGAGCATAACAACAGCACTAACAAGGCAATTCAATTTGTTACAGACTGAGGAAAAAACAATCCACAAGAGCATAACATATACAGGTTGATGGATGCGAAGCCCAGCAAAGGGAAAGAAAAGAACAAGAAGAGGAAAACGGAGGCATCTTTTATTTGGGAAAAAGAATGGACAGAGGCACTTACGGGTGGGATCCAGAATAAGAATCCGGGAGGTACTTTCTCCTTTCTTGGTTCATGGAGAGTCCTTGGAAGAGAAGGAGAATGCGGGCATTCTTTGGTGGGCGGATCTAGGACATCCGCTTATGGATGTTGCATCACCTCTTGGAGCTCTTGGTAGAAGATCAAAAGTTGAGGGACAATCAAAACAATTGATTGCAATTGAGAAGGGAAACGCTTTTATTTATTAGGAGTTACAATGGGAGGGCAATTGTGAGGAAGGTCAACCAAACTCAGTCAAAATCAATTGAATCCAATCCAATATGGTGGTTTTGCAATTGGGTTCTGTTAGCTAGCTTCATATGTATACTAGCAAAAGACACCCGTTCTGAGCAAGGGCAATATAATTCATAATATAAATGATACACAAAATTCTTAAAATTTTATTAGAAATATAAAATAGGATATTTTCATATTTTGGTAGTGAGACGGTGAAGTTTGGAGCGGGTATATGTTTTTGGACATTGACCCAAGCATTATCCAAAAAAAGAGAGATCCTCAACACCATGATATCAACGGTAAAAAAACCTTTAATTGCTAGCTATACTGCTTGCAGTGTCATGGACGGATTTTTCAGTTGTGAAAGTTCTCGTAATCCTTTTTGTAGCCTTTGAATAGACGGTTTAGACATTAAAAAACGTGGCAAAGGTTTGATTACGGTACCTCTGTGCAAAATGTAGTATAAGAAGACAAATTGCAAAATGAAATCTACTCTTGCTGTAGAAGCTGGATAGAGAGCACTACACGAGTATGAAATACAGAGAAAATATCTATGCCCAACACAAAGGGAGCCTACAAACCAGGAACAGAAAAACAAAAGAAACCACCAGCCCATGAAATAAAAAAAAAGGCATGCAGCCCAGCAAAAAAAGCCAATAAGGAGAGATCTCCATTATCATTACCATCTACCCGTCGGAATATACATACTACCTTGACTGATAGGTAAATGGTTAGGCCCTTAAGAAAAAATGGTTTTGATAAATACACCATGGGCAACATAGTAAAGGTCATTGGATATTATGAATACTTTTGGACAGTGGATCAAATAATTCCTTCTTCAAGCAACCCTTAAGGATTGAGAAACTGCACACATGGAGCATGTGTCCAAACTCCAAAGTAATGCAGTAAAATACGAGAGAGATTGAAAAGGTGTTCTTAGTTGGCAATGTTTAATCTTCAAGACTGGGAATTAGAGCAACCCATTACTCCTAAATCTCAAGCAAAGAGGGGGGAAAACGTTAAAGTAGAACACTTTTCCCTCTCTTCCTTTTTCAAAAGACAGAAAAAGGCAACATACAGAGTTGACAGCTTCCGATGTGATGTATCTGAAACTGAAAATGGGAAATCTGTATACATATAGAGTTGAAAGCTGAAATATCAACATAGGTGTTCTGCAATTTCATGGCAAGAGTGGTGAAAGCTGTATATGTATAGATTTCTATAGAAGATATTAGGAACATGGGAAATCTCAACCATGTTAAAAGGGAAATCTATTTGTTATTGTGTATACAGAATCACAGATTTCTACACAGATTTCTAAAGAATCAAACATGGGAAAAGCATGTGTATACACAACATATGAAATATGTTTCCATATGGCAACATGGAAAAAGCAAGGTGAAAATGGGAAATCTGTTTGGACATGGCATTTCTGCTTCGTCATACAGACCCAGAGTCAAATCTTCATATGATTAATACTAAAGGCCATAGGATATTATGGATACTCTTGGACAATGGATCAAATAATTCCTTCTTCAAGCAACCCTTAGGATTGAGAAACTGCACACAACCAACATGTGTCCAAAGTAATGCAGTAAAATATGAGACACGGTGAAAAAGTGTTCTTAGCTGGCACTATTTAATCTTCAAGACTGGGAATTAGAGCAATTAAAAAATTAAAATACGTATACAATAATATGAATTATAAGCAATTGGGTAGAAGACTTATATTAAGCAGAAGGTATCAAATCAGAACCATATTTTTAAATATTAAGCATCACTGATAATCTGAATTGCCAGTTCAGTGTTCAATGTGAATAATTATAAGAATTAAATAAAAAACAAAGCCATCTCGTGCAAAATTCAAATAATAGTCAGTCTTGAATCTGGGTTGTTCCTCACTAAAGAATTTCAATGCGAAAGATGTATGCCTCATTTGTGCATCATCCACTTATTTTTTCTTCAAGCCTTTTCAAATTAAAAAAGAAAATTAAGCAGATTTCCGATCACTGTGGCATTTTGTCAAACACCACATGCACATAGAGCTGACTAAAAAGGACCAATATAAAAAGAAAAAAAATAGAAGAACACCATGACATTCACTGCACATAGGGGCATATATCAATATCCACATTGATCACCCAGTGGGCTCGAAGCCTCGAACATAGATAGATGATAAACAAAACAACAAAGCCATTCACTAATCCCAGCCATTAGAGCAGTGGGCTGACCCGAAAAGACAAAAATAAATAAATAAATAAAACCCAGAAGAACACCATAACATTCCCTACAGATATGGCCATATATCAATATCCACATGGATTGTCCAGTGCGCCTGAACACAGATAGGTGATCAACAGAACTCCAAAGCCATCAAATAATAGAACAGAGCAAGAACACATCTAAAGAAACAAAGATTGAAATACAAAGTATTAATCAACAAAAAACAAAATAGAAAATAATCGACTGATTAGAAGATATTCGCAGTGAGAGAAAGACTTGAAAAAAAAAAAAAAAAACACAGAAGTGGGGAAAATCTACATACTTGAGAAGAAAAAAAATAATCAGAAGAACATGAATTAAGAAAAATAAAATAAAATACCTAATATCCGGCCAAAAGTCAGAGCAACTCTTGTTTGAGAGTTGAGACTGCTTGAAAGACCTCCAAAAATCTGAGTGACTGTTGTGGGGAGGGCTTCGGACGGAAAACAACTATTGAGAGTAGAAGATAGAAAGAATGGAAAACGGTGCACTGATCTTTGGAGAGATAGATGGAGAGAGTTGCATCTTATCCATGATTTGAAACCATTACTCAAATGTAAAGAATGAAGAGGATGTGAGTTATGATAAGGGAATAAAGAGGAGAAGAGTAACGTACCAGTGGAAGAGGAAACGGAGAGAGTAGTTACTGTTTTAGGGCGCATTTGAAAGTGCTCTCCACACATATAATTAATATTAAATGCGCCATTAATCAGTTTAGTTAGAAAGGGCTGACCTTGGCAGGAGGTCAAAAATTATAAGATGGTCATAATCAATCTCAAATTGGCAAGGAATTAGCAATTGGGATTCACTTCGCTTTTTATATATATATATATATATATAAATATAAAATTATAATATGAAAGTGTCCCTCTATTTATGGAAGTGTCTCTAACCTCATAATCATGAAAGTGTCCTTTACCAAAATAATGAGGGATGGATGTATAAGAAGGCCCCGTATATATATATATATAAAATATAATATGGGAAAATAAAGTGTGGGAAAGGAGTAATTACCGATCCGGGAGTGTAGGGAGGGGCATAGCCCCCACCCTCCGGGGTCATCATATGGCGCATAAATGGGTCGCAGGAGAGGTAGAGATTCTTCACCAAAATCGCTTTAGAGTCCGATCCTTGTTCACAAGAAGGAAGCTTCAACCGTATCGTGCCGGTGCTCAACACCATATTGGATTCTTTGGGGTACCCCGTTAAGAAATCTCTGAAGAGGATCTGCTTGTTCTTGACCTCAGGCTCAACTACTGGTGCTTGTTCTTCTTGCCCACACTCCATTTTATTGAGTGAGGGCCTGCAACTATTCACTTCTCTACTACTACTGCTACTTATCTGCTTTGAGAAATGTTTGTGATAGATGCTCTATTTAAACTCAATTCGACCAGTCTAGAACGATGACCTTTCTAATTTTATTTTATTCTATATAATCAACCTCTTTTCAGTATACGTATGTGGTGACGTCCATAAGAACCTCACCCACCTATGCATCTGCAGCAGCATCTGCTTCCATGGAGTGGGGTGAGTGAAACTCCATCTTGATCCATGGGGCCCACTTATTTGATAATCTCAACCGTTTAACGTGATTCTGAGTTGGATGTTGGAGTCTGTCTAGATACCCTGTTGCATAATAATAATAATATTATTATTATTATTATTTTATTTTTATCCCGGCTAAGGGTAGTCACCCAAGAATCCTACAAGTAAGGAGAAAGAACCTCCACACGTAGGAACTGGATCCGTGAAGAAAGTAAGAAATTGCCCATCTGAGGAGGAGTGGGTATATCCTTGATCATTAGGGTGAGAGGCAGGGTTGCCAGCTGAGGAGTCGGCTCTTATATTGCAGCTAATACATAGGAATCATGTCCATCATGGGGCCCATATAAAGATAATCTAGATTATTTAAGATGAATCTCATCCCCTCTGTAAATACTAGCAAAATCCCGTGCTATGCACGGATTATAGAACCATAAAATGTACAGACTTATACGAATTATTTTCATTAAATTTATTAATTAGTAAACTTTTGAGTCCTTCTTTTCGTTGCTAATTTGATCTTTATGTATTTTTTCATATGTTTTATTTTTTACGCGAAGTGTAAATGGAGTTTGATGAAGCCCGGGCACGTGTAAAAAACAAATAAAGAACATATTCTGGCCTTAATTAGGTTGCATTGTGGCCTGATTTAGGCTTGTAATTTTGGCCTAATCTGAGCCTATTTTTTAACCCATAAATCTAAATTGGTTTAGAATTATAAGTATGGACTAATTCTGAACTAATTTGAATATGTAATTCTTGCTTGATTTGGACTGCCATTCCGGCCTAAGTTAGACACAGAATTCTGGCCTGATGTTTTACCAAAAATCTGGCGTGAATTAGACCCAATATTTTATCTTGAATTATGCCCAAATATGGCAAGATTTTGACAAAAAAATCTGGCCTGATTTAGACCCAAGTTCTGGCCTGATCTACACCAAAAAATCTGGCCTAGTTTAGACCAAATATTTTGTCTTGAATTAGACAAAAAATCTAGCCTGAATTAGACTCAATATATTTGTTATTAATAAGCTGAAATTCTGGCTAATTTCAGTCCCTTTCAAGCTAATACTGAAAGTTATTAAGGAAAATCTGGGCAAATTGTAACCAAATAATGACATAGTTTGCAATTTCAGTTTGAGGTTAAACTCATTTAGAGAATTCAATCTCGGTCAAGTCTAAGCCCATTTAGAGAAACCAATTTGGGTCAAGTTATAACCCATTTGTAATCCCACCATAGACCAATGTAGACAATCAAGCTATAATCTAAATTCATTCTCTACTTGGATAAATTCAACACATTTGTTGAAAACCCAATATATTTAATATTATGATTGAATCAAGGTTATGGGTTCAGGGTACATGTTTAGTGAAGCCCAATTTGTATGTCTAATGTAATCCGATTTATTGTTAACCCTCATTCAAGATATGTCCGAAATCATTTATAGTCACCATTTGAGATCATATTTAACCTTTGTAGGGTCACCTTTGGTTATGTATTGCTGCTTTGCATTCACACTTAGGCTCATGATATAGATTTATAGCTCTTATTTATTGGCCCATTTAAAGCCATACTTGGGCTAATTTTAACTACTTTCTAAGGACAAATTTGGGTTGAGTCTTTAACCATAACTCATTTTTATTTGACCATTTGTTTTCAACCTGGTTGGTCAAGGGTTTAGGTATGTATTAATTAAAATTCTTTTTTTAGCCAATCCATTGTAACTAAATCCTATTTGTGGCCAAACTCTAGAGTAATTTTAAGTCTATTCACAAATATGATTTATAGTTTTTTCATAGTAGTTTGTTGAGCCAATTTTCAGTCAATTTAGAACTCTTTTTTAGTATGTATTTCAGCCCGCCCACCACATCTATATATTTGGGGTGACTTTTGACCCAATTAGAGCTTTAAACTTGACCAAACTCTCAATCCATTTGCTATCAAAATCTAACTGTAACCCAGCCCAATTAAAATTATGCACAAAAGTACAAATTTCCTTCTTCTCTCTTTTTTATTTTTTCATTTAGTCACATCTTTTACGTATGATACAATGAAAGTGGACCCCACTTTAATTCAATTTGGTCTACCCATGCGGCCCATTCATCCAAACCATACAAAGTCACTATCCTATGTACTCATCTTGGGCTAAGTTTTACTCCAAAATAGGTGGGGGCAAAAGAAAGGGGGTCCCAAAGCCCAATTGAACCATCCAAACCATACAAAGTCACTATCCTATGTATTATTCAACAAAAAGTGGGTTCCAAAGCCCAATTGAAGAATCAAAACCATACAAAGTCACTATCCTATGTGCCCATCCTATGCCAAATTTTACTCAAAAATAGATAGGGTCCGGTCCAATTAAAATTACGCACAGAAGCACATATTTCCTCCCTCTCTCTTTTTTGTTTTTTCATTTTGTCACATCTTTTACATATGATCCAATGAAAGTGGACCCCACTTTAATTCAACCCACCCCTCATAAAAGAAGTGATGATAATTTCGAATAATTTGTGTCTAAGTGGTAGTCCCAAGTGACAGATTCATTGGGGCATGTGAAAAGAGACGATGGTGGAATGTGGATTACCGCATTCAAGTGCTAATTGGGATCAAGCAAATATTTATAACCAATATCTTAAGACATCCAAATTTTTGTAGGATCCAAATTTAATATGTTTTTTTTTTTAATCGGAGCATTGATTAGTTTTGATATTTAGAGAAATTTCATTGAGAATTGAGATGGAGAAACTAAAACTTCTGTTTTGTTGGACATGATATATGCAAAATGGGTGTCACATGGATAATGATATTGTTATCGTCACAAGGGTAAATGTGCACTCTAATCCGTGAATTCTATATTTTTGATAATCAATTTGTCTAATTGGTGTTTAAGGCTAATTTTTTTTGTAAAACTCCTTTTTATTTAATAGAAAATGCGCAAAGTCCCTTTTAGTGTTTTTTTAAAAACAAAAGCCCAAACTTGAATGTGAAACTTCCATCTTCTTAAGGGGCAGCTTTTCCTATGCGATCTTCATCAGTAAAATTAACAAAATCAGCCTTACTCCCAGTCTGGCGTGTATCATTAGAAATGGGGGTCCTTCTTTGCAGTTTGTGATGGCTCACTGCAACTAATGACAATAGGTGAACCACAAATAGGTTGAGAAGAATTTGGATTGCCATATTCATCTGGGTGTGCAGTTCAGCAACGTTATCAGACTAGGTAATGGGTGTTAAAAGAGATTTCTTTACAGATATTTAGTAAACGACCTGCAAAGAAAATTCCAAATATTACAAACAGGAATGACGATGAGGCTATCGATGCCAAAAACAATAACAACGAGCTTTAGCTTAAGCCCAAAGTTTTGATCAACTTCTATTATTCATATGCATATGTATGTATACATCGCATGCTTGTATAAAATTATAGTGTTCCAAATTGAAATGCCTGATATGGGTGCCTATGTTGTCTCACATAGAAGAAGAGAAGCAAAAATACAATTGGATTAACTCAATTTTGCAATCGTGCACTACGACATTTTTGTCCTATTTTTGTCCTATGTTGTCTCACATTCGACATTTTAGAACCAGTCAGTGGTCTCACCTCAGCACATCTCAGAAGACCCATCCAAAGATGAAGGAACGCTCTCTATGAGTATGGGTTAGGGATTTGTTATGAAAAACCCCTAAAGAGCAGGTTGGCCATTTTTGAAATTCTCCTGTGGTGCCAGCGGCATGCAGTTTTAGCCCGATGTCCTTAGTTGAAAACCGTTTGGAAAACTTAAAAGTGCTAATATGAAAATCCAAAATTTTTTTTGTCCTAATTTGAAAACTCCCAAAAACATAGGCCCTATATTGAAATTTTCCTTCTTTTTTTTGAAAGCTGAATTAATTTTATATTCGTTCTTGGATTTATGCCTTTGATTTGGAGGATGTATCAATGGCAAATGGAGGTGGGGATGTGGACTGGTAAACGGAACCGGAATTGGGAACATAAGGATGGCTGGAACTGGCTCTGGATTGGGATCTGGGTCTATCATTGGTATCCAGATACGACGTGGTTTCTGACCATTGTTTGCCTGAATTCCTGTACATTTTTGCATTCTTCACAGGGGAGAAGCTGAAGAAGCTGGTTGGTCAAATTTCACCATGATTCATGTAAATTTCTTTATCAATTTCACCATTCAAAAACGCATTTTTCACGGCCATCTGATGTAGTTTCCATCCTTTTGCCGCTGCAATGGAGATGATGACACGAATACTAGCAATCTTTGCTACGGGACTGAATGTCTCATCATAATCCTCTCCATATGTTTGAGAAAATCCTCCGGCCACCAATCGTGCTTTGTAGCGCTGCACCTCACCATTGGATTTACGTTTTTTTTTGTAAACCCATTTGCAACTAATGGCTGTCTTTCCTTCTGGAAGAGATACAAGGTCCCATGTATCATTTTTCTTCAAAGCTTTCATTTCATCTTCCATAGCACGTTGCTACCTTGGATCTTTTGCAGCTTCCTCGTAACTTTTAGGTTCATAAGAATTTATGACATGTGCCATGTGTACCTCATGTATATTCGAAACATAATAATCAGCAAGTCGCTTAGGAGGATGCCTTTCTCGTTCAGAAACCCAGCGTGTTCCTACAGGAGATTCAGTTGATGTGGCAGAACTGGATGGAGTGATAGCAGCCTCATTTGATGGAGAAGAAGGTCCTGGAATTTCAGATTCAGGTTCAGATTCACCATCTTTTTCTTGAGAGGACATAAATGGTAATATTTGCCCCCCAATTTCTTGAAGCCGTGGATACCACTGTGATTCTTCATTGAAGATGACATCCCTACTTTCATGTGTTCATCGTGAAATTGGATTAAAACAGTGATATGCTTTTCTTTCAGAGGAGTATCCAAGCAGAATACATTTTATAGCCTTTTTACCAAGTTTATCTTGATCTTCATCGGTTCACTTCACATAGGTTATACCCCCAAATACATGCAAGTGCCTCACATCTGGTTTCCTCCGAAAAAGATAGGGGTGTAACGGTTCGGTTAACCACGGTTTTTTGGAAAACGGTTAACCGAACCGTGTTTTACGGTTTTTGGATTTTAAAAACCGTAACCGTAACCGAACCGTGAAAAACCGTTAAAAACGGAACCGCGGTTAACCGCGGTTAACGGTTCGGTTACGGTTAATTGTCACTTAAAAATTTTTATGAAAATTTTGTTGTTTATTAATCAAACTTATTGTAAAAAAAAAAAAAAAAAAAAAAGTTAGAGAATGGCATAATATGTTACTCTAAAAAAAAAATCACATTTAGGCCCTTAAGTTTTTTTTCTTATTAGTGAAACGGTTCGGTTAACCGTGTGTTTTGGGAATACGGTTAACCGAACCGTGGTTAACGGTTAACCGCGGTTAATAACCGTGAGTCAAGATAAAAACCGTAACCGAACCGTGAAGCGCGGTTTTTCGATTTCAAAAACCGTAACCGTAACCGAACCGTGAAACACGGTTATTAACCGCGGTTCAGTTCGGTTCGGTTCGGTTAGACGGTTTTTCGGTTTTTTTTTACACCCCTAGAAAAAGAAGTTGATATGGTACCTTCATTCCCGCTCGTAATGGCATGCGGTTGATCAGATATACTACAGTGGTCATGGCTTCTGCCCAATAGAATTTTGGCATGTGCTTCCCATTTAACACAGCACGTGTAGCTTCAACTATGTGTCGATTCTTCCTCTCGGCGATACCATTTTGTTGTGGAGTTGCCACGTAAGTCAGCTGCCTTTTGATTCGATGCTCCTTAAGAAAATCACAGAATTCATGTGACACGAACTCTCCTCCATTATCAGTCCGCAACTTCTTTATTTTCCTGCTAAACTGGTTCTCAACAAGAGCTTTAAAGTCTTTAAAAAACCAAAACACTTCAGATTTAGCATGAAGAAAATAGATCCAAGTATAGCAGTAATACTCATCAATAAATGAAACATAATACTTATACCGATTGAGAGATTCCACTGGACTTGGTCCCCATACATCACTATGAATGACTTCAAGTGGATAGCAGGCTATCGTTTTTGAAGATGTGAATGAATGACGTGCTGCTTTTGCAAAGGCACATGCTTCACAAGTATGCTTCCCTTTGTAATTGATGATAGGAATGCCGATTACTAGTTTCCTCATGGAAATGTTTTTGACACATTGAAGATTACAATGCCCTAACCTTTTATGCTACAGGTCAGCAGCATCAAGTGCAGAATTCCTCTTAGCAGAGGACACTTTCGTTGTTAAGGCAAATAACCTACCAACCTTTTTCCTGATGCTACAACACTACCATTTTCTTTCTTTAGAATTTCACACCCATTTATGCTGAAAACTACATCATAGCCTTGATCTACTAGTTGCCCTACAGACATAAGATTTTTACAGAGTTTTGGAACAAGCAGAATATTAGCTAGATGTTTAATACCTCCATTCGCTTCTCCCATCATGATATCACCTCTTCCTTTGATCTCCAGCGTTGTGTTATCTCCTGTAATGACTCCGGATGCATTAGTGAATGGCTCTTTGGTGATGAAGATATCTACCCTTGGAGTCATATGATTCGAACAAGCTGAATCAATAAACCTTTGATCCTTGGAAGTAGGCAGTTCGTGCATGACACAGAGCGCTTCTTTGATCTTACTTTCATCAGGCGTTTCCTCTGTCGCTTCTTCATCTGCATGCTTCTCTACCGCATTGTAGTTTCCTTCCCTTGTGCCGACAGTCTCTAGCAAAATGACCTTTCTTGCCACAATTGTAACATGTAATAACCTGTTGACGATTCTGTGATCTTCCTGACCCACGAAACTTTCCTCTCCCACGAAACTTTCCACGAGTATTAGAAAACAGAGCTTCATTAGGTCCTTCTTTCTTTTCATTGTTTGATTCCAGCTTTCTTCTCTCAAGTAAAGCTTCTTCTTGCAAAAACAAGTTGACTGCTTCTTCCAAAGAAGGCTTAGACTTTTGAATTACCACCCTCATAGCATCAAATTCAGATTTGAGATTTTCTGAAATGATATCAACTCGGGTGTTGTTCTCCATCTTAATGCCTATGCCCTCCATTTGGTCACATAAATCTTTCACTTTTCGAGAAGATTCAGAAACAGAGTGATTACCTTGTTTGCAAGCTAGCAGTTCTGCCTCCAAGAATGCTTTTCTAGCTCCACTTGCTTGTTCGTGCACAGTGGCTAATCGATCCCAAGCTGCCTTTGCCGAATCTAACTCCCTCACATATGAGAGCATATCTGATCCACAGGAAATTTAAATTGCATGCAGGGCCTTGCCATTACTTTTCTTCCATGCATTGAGTCCAACTTGATTACCCATTGGTTTGGCTTCAATACCATCAACGATGTTCCAGAGTCCCTGGCCTATCAGATAACTTTTGAGCCAAACCTTCCAATTTCCATAGTTCTTCTCTGTAAGAACTTTTGGAACAATTGCACTTGATGTTGACATTGAATGGTAAAAAAAAAAAAAAAAAGGGTTTTTACTAACCGACTAGAAGACACGTTCAAGACACCTATACTAGACTCTGTCAACCTGCAGACCCAGCCTTCGTTGATTTGTTGAGAACTGTTTCACAATTGTTATTCAGAGATAAGCAAATAAGCAATGATATTTCAACACTTCCCCAATCCCTTCTTGAACTGATATTAAAGCGCTTAGCTTGAAGAGAGTACATACGTTTTGGATCCGTTTGCCGCTCATGGCGCATAGCCCAAACAGAATGCATTTATCCTCCTGATATTCAACTCCCCTTCCTCGTCTTTCCCATGTCTTTCCCATGATGAAAGCGTCACATACTACAGTCTCTCAAAGACGAAATACTATGTGACACCTTTGCCTGAAAGCTTGACACCAATACCCAATTGCTCCTCTTTTAGCTGGATTTCATCTTATCACGATTGGATGCTGTTGGAATGTACAGATAAAAACTACGAGACCGTGTTCAACCTTTTTAATCCCTTCCTCAATAAATGCATCAATCACATACAGAATCACATCCAGCTTCCAAAGACAGAAGAAGTCGTCCGCTATCGTAATTGCCTTTTCTTCTCAACTCCATCTTATCCCAATCGCGTTCTCCTCGTCACAAAATCAGATAATTCATTCCTGCTATATCGACAAACACTCAACGATAGTGATCATTATGAATGGGAGAACGATGGGTATAATTACAAATGGGAGGGAACGGTTGTCTCTAATGTTATCATCTGCAAAGGAAAGTCATATGCAGTGGAAGAGGATTGGAGTCTTGCGGTCATCATTGACCCTCTCTTTCCCACTAGTGTTACTAGTGTGAGGATGGGAAAGACTAAGTTGCCAGCACTGGCGGTACAAGATGAGTCACATGTTATGGTGGAATTTTGCGGAGAGATATTGTCATTGATGGTGAGAGAATCTCCTTCTGGTTTTCAGGTTGATATTTTTCGAGCAGACACGATCCGCATGGAGTGGCTGAAGGTATTAAAACTTGGTGACCTGACGATGTTTTTGAGTCAAATCAGTCCGGTTTCGATCTGTGCACTTTCGGTTCTTGCCCCCGAAATGGTGACAGAAAGAAATAGCATCTACTATGCTCCCAGTGAGACCCATTGGACCAGAGGTTTGCATCAGAAATTTGTGAATAATTATGTGTATCATGAAATTGAATTGGGCAGGAATGGGACCCTAATGGTGAGCGACAGCACGATTACAAGCCTCGTTATGCATGGGTCACACCATGTCAATTTATTTGTGACAAGAACTGCTTTATATATGTGGATAGTCTTTGGATAACGGATGCATTTGACATTTATTTATCTTTGCAATTTTAGTTAAATTAAAACATTTGTATGTTGGGTGATTTTTAAGTTCACAGAACTCTGACTTTTGAGATGGAAACAAGAATGGTTTAATGGTTTTTCTTCTCTGATGTTTGATTTAAATGTTGGATGGCTTAATTGTTTATCCTCGCTCAACTAGTCAGTAGGCTTTTTGCATAAGTTCAAAGTGGTCATGATGTGGGGCTCCTCTCTAAATATATTGGTTGATCAAAATTCTCGGAATGTACAACTGAGGTTGATATGATGAACCTTGTTGTAGACGCCTACCTACGAGAGATCTTACAGGTTGGAAAATTCTATTCACACAAATGTTTGGCTCTAGAAAACCAAATCCTTATACAGCAATCTCTTTGAGGAAATTTATGTGGTCCAATTTTCCCTTAAACTTTTATTTATAGGATATTTATGAGTCCATATGAACCTGGAGAACTGCAGAATGGTGTGGATTGTTGAAGTGATTTGATATTTATCATATGCCACATTGGTAGGTGGAACTAAATGATTGATTGAGATCCAAAATACAATGTCCATGGCAAGCCAAATTATATTAGGACTGTATTCTAGCAAACAATCCTCAGGTCAGAAAACCACAATTACCTTTCTAAGATCCAATACTATTATTATATAGGTATCATCTAGTACTATTATTATATAGGACGTCTCGTTCAAGAGAACCTAAACTAAAACCAGCACATCCAAATGCTTATTTCAAATCCTAAAACTTAGAGTAAACAAAGTTGTTCAACTGGTGCCAGGAGTTTCATATGAACCCCTTACGCGACCATCAGCAGATCCACCTTCACGGCCATAAACACCTCCTGGAGCATAACCTGACCTGCCTCCTTGAAAGCCGCCTTCGCTGCCACCAACACCACTGCTGCTATAGCCTGAGCCAGAACCTGAACCATAGCCTGTTCCACCATTTGAACCTGACCTATAACCGCCTCCATTGCCACTGCCTAACCCATGTCCAACTCCATTCCATTTGCCACCGAAACCACTACTGCCGCCATAGCCGCCGGAGCCATAGACCCCATCATGGCCTAGTTCAGAGCCAGAACCATAACCACCTTCGCCTCCCGATCCACCACCAAACCCTCCACCTCCGCCAAAGCTGCCTCTTGAACCACTTCCTGGGCTGTATTCGCGACCACCATGGCCTACTACCTCGCCGCCGCCATACCCTTTGCTACCTTTTGTAAAACCTCCATATTCAGTCCGTTCACCCTGACTAGGTTGGTGCTCATACCCCATCCCATATTTATCAAGATTCTCACGCCTCCCTTCCTTACCTTCCACAACTACAATGCAAGTACTGCAAAAGAGACCAACACTAAGGGAAATGAGACACCAAGAGACAATGTTAGATGAACCCATGTCTCTCACTTGACTAGTATGTCCTGACCTTGATTACTAGACTCTGTATTTATAGTCAATCTTACAAAGGAAGTTAAAGAAAGAACTTTCCTCCCAATGCGAGAGTGGAGGAATGACTGTTTTAGTAATGGCAATTTCTACATTCTCTAGAGGGACTTAAAAAGCATGTTATCCTGCCCTTAGCTGGACCATCAGATTCGGCCTCATGCAACACGAAGCACTGAGGATAGCTTTTTTTCTTCTATTGGTGTGAAGTGAATAAAGGGAGTGGTCCTTTGAAGACTTTGGTGAGGTTTTGTGCATAGTGGGATGTGTTTTGTAGGGTTTGTGGGGATCTGCTGGCTGAAAAAGCAGTTAGGTTCTGGGTGTGTGGATGCACACTTGGCTTGTGGGCGGTTAGGTAACTATGGAAATAAGCATGATAGTGCACAAGGAATGAATCTCCTAACTTCCAAGTTCCACCCGTGACCATTTTTTCGAATTTCACTCTACTTTCTCCAAGGCCTAAAATCATTTCAATTTCTCTCTCTTTGTGGTAGGTCTCCAATGGGAGAACTAGCTAATACAGAGAATCTGGGTATGGACCTTTTTTTTTGTTGCCCACCAGTTTGGCCCAGTTGATAATAAATATACTTGGCCTTTTAGTTTGCCTGAAATTTGGCTCTGTGTGAGTAGTGTCTTGCTCAGATCAGCATTCTCACGTCTGTTCTTGGGTCAGTTTGGTTCACTCAAAAGGAGACTCTTGACCGAGTCAAAAAAGCCAGAAAGATTTTAATGTACATTAAATAGTACTATAGATGGTTACTATTAACTTTTCTTAAATTTTAAGCAAGTCACATGGCCAAGCCAATTGAGCCTTTATCGAGCTTTGGCGAAGATAACCTAGTCAGGACGAGTTAAGCTCAGTCTCATTAGAACTCACTGAGGATCAAGTCCTTGGTTTTTCCTAGTTCCTACATGGTTGAGTAACTTGGTAGAGTTTTGCCTGTGTTTCTGCATTTTAGAATGCTATACCCTGGGCACAAAATGAATCGCTTAAATTCGCCCAATTACACAGATAACCTATACAACAAAAGGAGCTGGTACATATTTGTCTCCTATCAAATGTTCCATGCATCATCAGATTTCACAAGCTTAAAAAAACAACTCTATATGGGATAAATTTATTAAACCTGTATGAAGGGGAAACTGATCTACAAAAACACACATAGTAAGCCTCTTAACACAATAAGTTACAGACTGATCTACAACAAGGAATTGCAGCCCTGTTCAAGCGCCAGGCCAACCCAAGCTATGCATGATTGGCCCCTGACTTTCAGGTGTGAACACCCCCAAAGGACCTTTGAATCAATCATTCGCGTGCAACTACAACAACCTGTTTGCCTACATTTCGTCCAGCAAAGAGTCCAATTAAGGCTGCAGGAGCACTTTCGAGACCTTCGACCGTGTCTTCGACATAAATAAGTTTCTTTTCTCTGATATACTTCAGTGCCAGCTCGAGGAACTGAGGGTACATGTGATAGTAATGAGGAACTCTGAATCCTTCCATTCGGACACACTTGACAAGAAAGGGCATTAAGTTGTATATGCCTTCAGGTTTTTCGCGATTGTATTGTGATATCAGCCCACATAATCCGATGCGGCCATGACTTCTCATGTTCAGGATAACTGCATCAAGCATTGGACCACCCACATTATCAAAGTAGATGTCAATGCCTTCGGGAAAACACCTGAAGATAAGAACTACAATAGTCAAATGAGGGTAGAGAAAATACGAGAAATAAAAAGAACAAGTTATCTGATAAAATGAGCCTGATTTAGCCACTAAGGCTTTGCTTTGCAGAATGGCAGAAGTTTTTGAGAAAAGATTGAATAAGAGAATTCCAAAGTTATGAGCTGATTTTCAAACTACTGAGGATGTGCTGATACCATTTTCTTTCTAAATTAGTTATCCCCTGAAAAACCCCTTTCCAAATTACCTCAAGAGGAAACTCAAGATTTCAAAAACTTCCAGATTTTACCAATAATGAAATAAAATTTGTTGCTAATGGAAATTGAACGACGGCAGGAACCTGCATTCTACTCCTCCATTTACTTTGTCCTCATATGCACAAGCAATTCAAAGCCTTTTCGCAACTATGTTGGGGTCGGCTAGATGATTTCAACTTATCCATTCTGATCTATCCAGCGCCAAATCCTTGGGTGGGTAGCACTTCTAAATATCTAACCTTACTACTTCTATCGATATCCTCTTCGGCCTGCCCTTTCCCATTTGTGGGCCATCAACATACACAGAAAAACTTCTCTTCACCGGTGTTGTTGCTGGCCGGTATTGAACTTGTCCAAACTATCCCAAACAGGTTTCTCTTATCTTATCGATATTTAAAAACAGCAAACTTGACAAGAGAAAAGGCTTTGCCACCTTGCATCCAACTTTCTAAGTAAGGTCTATCTGTCCTTGTCTGTGTGTGAGAACAAGTGTGAAGGAGAAATACAGTGCCATGAGGATGGGTATGTAACCTACGAAATAGGAATAAAGCCTAGGTGAACATAAGAAAGTATTCCATACATGGGAAAACCATAATCTGACAAACATTTAAATAATTGCATTCAAATTTATTATATGCACAATAAAAGCACACCTTTTCAAGGCCATATTCAAGTCAGGCTCTTCTTTGTAGTTGAAAGCATCATCAAAACCAAACTTGTTCTTCAATAGATGAACCTGAGTTTACAGCAGCATCAGTTGGTTTCTCTACACTATCACTAGTAAAGTACAAAACAACAATGCACCATTTATAAAAATTCCACAGGGGTTCTTTTTATGATTTAGCCTTTTCTTTTTCATTGAACTTAAATCTGAAAGTAGCATTTTTATATCTAATGCTTAAGCTGACTTTTATACAGATAAACTGTGCAAGTTGGAGTATAATGCTGTTGTTTGTTATTGTTCAATGCAAGCAACACTCATAGGTAGGTGGTGACCCACCTTTTCATTGGAGCCAGCAGTTCCAACAACGTAGCAGCCCATCAACTTAGCAAATTGCCCAACTAGCTGACCAACGGCTCCAGATGCTGCTGAGACAAACACATATTCGCCTTTCTTGGGAGAGCACACTTCATAAAATCCAGCATAAGCTGTAAGTCCAGGCATACCTACAAATATTGCAGCAGCATTTAGATGGAGTGGTTTGACACTTTAATTAGTCAGTCAAACAATACAGAAATGATCCACAATCTAGAAAGGAAATAAGAAAATGCGGCGGCAGCTCCTATAGATCAAAAAGGATTGCTGTGACTCTGTTTTTCAATTTTAAACTCAGTCTAACTTCAAAGGATGATGATTCACCTTCTTGATACATGCATTCCATCTTCAAGAAAGACAATGCCAAATTCCAATTGTTATATTTTATATTTTTATAAGCTAATGAACAGATCTTACAAAACACAGGTTATTGACAGGACATAAAGCTACCTCGCTATCGAAAAACCTAATAAAATTTTAAAAGCTTCCAATTTGAACTCATGATGTAGCAATCTACAAGTCGGATAGAGACATAGACAGAGCCACAAATTGCCAAAAGTTTTGCAGTTTCTCAGTTGGTGTCATCACTCATCATTATTAGAGCCTTAAGCCCTTATCCCTGTAAGAGATATTAGGAGATGAATATTAGGTTTGTTAAGAGATTTTAGGAAATGATTTCCAATTTTAAATTTAAGTTTGAATAGGGTTAAGTAAGTTTGAGTTTTGAATAGGTTCGAATTTTATTTTCTATCTTCTTCTCTCTCATTCAAACTAGGGTGTTTTCTCATAATGAAAGTCCGGTGAAATTTCTATGGAAAATGCGGCCTCTTGAGTTCCATTAATCTACTTCTCTTACACTCCAGGATTTAAGTTTTCTGTTAAGATTAAGCCTATCAAATCACCAAAACAGGACCAAATATGTATCCTAACATAAGGATCTTTAAATTAGATTAATCAGTGTAGACACACCCAGATACCAAGCCATCCATGTCAAGGAAAGCAAAAGACAAGACAATAAATTTCAAATCACATCTAGTGCATATTTGAGTATGTACTTATTTCTTTATTTTTATCACAGTATAAGCAAGGATAAAATGCATCAAATTATGCATAAACTGTCAACAAACTGAATCTTCAAACGAGTTTGAAGTGGGAACTTGCGACAGAATTGAGATGAGCCAAAAATAACCTACCAAGAAGGCCTACGTAGTAAGAAAGAGGCACATCAGTGTCTGTGATTTTAAAGAGGAGAGTAGGTTCTGAAATGAGGCTGTACTCTTCCCATCCAGTGATCCCCCACACCAAGTCACCTTTCTTGAAGTCCGGATGTCTGGAATCAATAACTTTAGCTACACCATAGCCTACAATGGGCTGCTCAACAAAAGAGAAAGTATCAGATATGCATACAGGACTTACCATGAGCAGTCTTGAGTCTTAATTGGCTACAAATAAGATTCTAAATTAAAAGCTCACATTGATCGAACTCCAAATTTTTAGAACTTTCAGTACTGCAAGTCCCATTACAGCCAAGTCAATTACAAACTCTACAGGGGCCTTGATCAAGTGAACTGCCCAAACTTTTTGTCATTTATACTTAAGAAAAATGGTAAAAATGCCCAAACTTCAAGAAAAGGAAATTAAACCTTTCCGTATGTCATGAATAAAAATTTCATAATTTTGGTTAGAACTAGGGGCCTGTTAGTTTGCATCAAGATACATAGGAATTCGTGGTGGAATGAACTCTACCAAAGGATATTACCAGAGAGTTAGAGAGGTGGAGGATATAAGGTGAAGATGTAGATAGGACGTTTTCTTTCTCATGCATTGAACTACGGGGGTGATATGTTGGTATTCATTTCCCATCTTCACTTGATTCTATTTCCATGAAAGGAAAGATTATTTGATGCTCATCTTTCATCACCTTAAATCTGCATAGAATCCTATGTATTCAATTCCTACATATTCTAATGCAAGCAAACATGTCCCCCACCACAGGATGTCCTATATAAATGATTTTATTAGCAGCAATAGCACATATCAACATCTAATATCTAAAGATTAAGCAAACCCACTATTATGGTTGACTTAAAAAAAAGAGACCATGTTTGGATCCTTAGAAATCCCACACATTACTTGTAAATCTAATTACTGTCATTGATACTAGCAAAACATGCCCGCACTTATCGCGGGCAATATGATTTACAATATTAAAAAATGGTTAATAATTTAAAATAATTAATTTTTTTGTCTAAACTATATTCAGATGGTAAGAATTTCAATCAAATTCAATCACCTATAATATTAACAAAGAAAAATATATAGCTAGTTAATCTCAAAATAAGAACACTTTATTTTGCTATCATCCTAAAACTAACGATTGACTTCGGTGGTGATTTGATTGGCATGGGTCAAATTGAAATTGTAATTGAAATTCAATTTCGCACTAAGTTGCAAAATCAAGCTCCAATTGTAAAATCAAACCCTATATATATAGTGTTTTCTTTACAGTACTATTGATAAGAATTTAAAATAAACACATATATTATTAGCAAAAAAAGACCTACTCCAAGCTCAGGCTTACAACTAAGTCCCCAGCACCTACTTACCAAAAAAAAAAGTCCTGAAATGAAAGGGATGATCTTGTCTTGAGAAGCCCAAGTGGATTTGTAGTAATGATTGTTGCAATTCCAATACCATAGGCAGCTATTATGTTGGCACTAACTTTAAAATAACAAATTAGAGAGAAATGTAAAAACTTTCGTAATCTATTGCGTTCTAGGTTTTCTTTTTCTTTTTATCAGATCTTTTAGATCTTGTCAAAATTAAAGCTCTATATTCATCAATCAATGGTGCTAGCTCTTCAAATACGATATTTGGAACTCATTGGAAGTCAAGACCTAAAGAATTTACTCATAATCTTAAACGATACACACATCCAATCTTAACCTTCATCTACCTATCACAGTAAAAGAAAAAAATCACAACCAATTTTATGTTAGTTTTATGGTCTCAATCCATTAAGATTGATGAAATAAACTGATTAATTTCTTTATTTATCAATATATTCATGCTTTCCTTTCATGAGATGAATGGTGTTTTATTACTTATTTGCACATAACTAATACGAATGACATGATGGTTCATGAGATGAACCGGAGTCCATAAGTAATACTAGATGCAATACATGTGTATGGATGAGATCCACATACGGGAGATATGTATAGCAAATCTTATACTTAAATATCTTCACAACCAGTGATGAGACTAGACATCTCATCTGACAAGGTTGCAGTACTTTGATTACTATGAGATAGTATGATTTGTCTCAATCATCAGAATGGAAGATTCTGGATCATAGTATTTGTACATTGGATGTATTGAAGGACCATGAGAAGCACCTTATGAACACTGTCTTTACTTTAAGGTCTGCTCTCATAATTCTCTAGTAATAGGCTCTCAATCCTGAGACATTAATGAACTTAGTTTCTATCTATCCATTTGTTTTGAGTCACCAATGAGTGAGGCCAATTGTAGGTTAACACCTCGGTGATTTAGGTACGTGGTAGTAGGACTGTGGGAACATTCAATGGTCAAGATGGAATCTATCGTTAATATCCCCTTATGCTAATTAATGGACTTATCATTAGTAAGTGCGCACCCATTCCGATTAAGAGTAAATTAGAAAGGTACCTATGATCATTATAATTAATTGGGGCTCAAGGATAATAAGATATGGATTTAGTTTGGAAGACAGGTCCAATTGATCCATGGATATTGATAGAGGGGCTTACTTGTGGTAATAGGGAAGTTTATGGTCTTCTATGTAATTTATTCATAAGATTGGAGTTTAATTGCATTTATATAGTGGAGTTATTTGCAATTAACTGTGGGCCCGGATTGCATATGAGATGTGGGGTCGCGAGTCCTAGTTAGAGCCAACTTTCTAAAGAATCCCTAGTAGTCCCCACGCTAGCCCAAGTTATTGGAAAGACACTAATTCTAGTAGAACTCTAAAAGGAAATAGAAAGTTTCTATTTCTATTTGAAGTGAGACTTTTAATAGTGGTAATAGTAAGTTACTAATTATTAATGGAAGTGAGACTTCTATTTTAATTAGAAAATGAGAAAGTTACTTATTATAATGGAAGTGAGACTTCTATTTAAATTAGTAAGAAGAGAGTTACTAATTGTTAGAGAAGTGAGACTTCTACTACAATTAGAAAGAGGAGGTGGCTTGGTGACTATATATATATATATATATATGAGGAACAAGAGGTGGACGTCCCATGCATATCCCCACCTATGGATTCACGCCCAAGCCTTGTTTGTGCAAGAGTTGCACATGCTACTTCTCCTCTCTTCCCTTTTCTAGTTCTCTTCTAGTTTCCTTATGAGTTTTCTCTTGGAGGTCCCACCCATCTTCTTGAGAAACGAGAATCTGATATGGGTCATAGCGTGGAAGATCAAAAGGTCTTGGAGATTCCTATTTGATACGTGAAAGAGTTTCATCATCAAAGAAAGACGCAACTTCTCCGTTATAGAATAACCAAGCTCCAAAGGTATAATCTACTTCCTTGCATGTTGTAGATTTTTTATGGATGCTTGTTGGCTGTTGTTCTATCTTCTTGATAGGTTTATTTACAGATCATGATGCTTGAGAATGAGGACATGGATCCTGGATTTGGTTTCATGGCCTTATTGATACTTGATCCCTGAGTCAAGTGGGTCAAAAGTTTTGAAAACCTATCCACGAGGCCCACCCACTTCCAACATTTTATTCTTCAAATAACACAAATCATAACAATCTCAATTAAATAATTAAAAAATAATCATGCTTAAATCCATTCTATAAAAAAATAGTCTTATAATGAGAAAGTAACATGATTGGAATCTCATCCTGATGAAGAACTTGAATCGAATGCCCACATCATTAAGTCATCTATCTTTCCATCCAAAGCAAATTCCATTGTAGGCCCTTCAAAGAAAGAGATGGTCACTTTTTTTTAATTTATACGTTAATCTTATTGTGAAATGAGCAGATAAGAGTGAATAGAGAAAGCGTAGGTGAGACATAAAAGTATTTTACTCAGTCGACTGAAAACAGAAATATAAATTTCTTATATAAGGAAAAGAAGGGTTTTTTCTAACAGACTTCACTTTTTTTCTACTCTAAATAGAACATAAATTTTGGCATTTGTATAAAAAAATATCATTTCTCTATCTTCTGAAACTAACCATATTCTTGCCCTTATGACAAAAAAAAAAAAAGAAAAAAAAAAAAAAAAAAGAAAAAAGAAAAGTAGCAAAAGGCACTCTTAAATTTGTATGATTAAAAACAATAAACAAACATGCATAACCTGGATGTCAGAATTACCGAATTCGTAAGACGGACTATACGATGAAGGAAGATATTAAAAACATATAATTCATTAAAATATAATAATTTAAATAAAAATAAAGAAATAAAGATAATATCACTCTAAGAAATAAAAACAAAGAAATGACTAAAGGTGTTTAACATTATGATTAAATGATTATTGCCCAATTCAGCATGGATAAGAGGTGCCTTGGAATAGTTAAAGTGAGAATACTCAGATACCTACAAAATGAAAATTATGATCTATGCAACACAAAGACCAAAACAGAAAGTATTCAACTGCTAGATTCATGAATTAATCATCTGTGAGCACCTTTTGCCAATGGCCACCATCTGAAAAAATATCCTTTTCAAGATATTAAATTCCAATAACCCATACACACGCTCCAAAATCTTATCCAAATCTCCATCCCCGTGCCTCTCTCCAAACCCATTCAGCTGCAAAAGCAAAATCCGTAGTGGCAAGTCTTTTGGAACAAAATAATTTGTATAAAAAATTATACATATATACGCATTAATATATGTGTGTGTGCAGTTAATTCACAAAACCAATAGAAGAAAATCATGCTAACATTAAATCAAACCCAATGATAATCAAAGGAGTTTGTGAATTGAAGAGATTAAAGAATTAAAAGAAACACAATGCAATGTTTTCTACCCATTGTCATCGATTGCTTGAAAGGGGTCCGAGAATATGAGAGGAGTTGAAAAATAACTAAAACCACAGTAACCTACATTCCTTACACACAAATGGTTCCTTCATTCTTTCCCTCATTCTTCATTTCGATAATTTTTCCAATATAACAAAACTCTTTCTATAACAAATGCATTATTCTGAAAATCTTCATTTCATGCAACTGCCACTTCTTAATTAGAACGATCTCCTCTCAGCCATCATTATATAATAACCATGTCTATCAATTTGATTGAAAATTTTCTAGTGATTATGTTAGTCAGCGCCATAAAAAGTTTATATAAAAAAATTTCTATCCCACATTTATATAATGCATAGCTTAAATGGCATGTGTGCATGACCTCCAACAAGTGGAAGTAGATCATGTTACCTAACATCCAACCATTCACCAGCAGTTGGACCGTACAAGTACATGCAATTCGAACTATACTATATTATTTACAATCGTAGAATCCTTTAGAACATGATTAGGGCCATCTGACGAATCAACTCAAAGCAGACAAACGCAAATCCTAGCGGAATATAATGAAATTATTCTAAATAAAATTAATTATAGGTCACTTTTTTTTTCTAAGATGCAAAGGATTTTATTAATAACAAGGCTAGACAAAAGAGAAGCCCCTTCTAAAGAATACAAGTCAAAGCCAAAACAATGTAGCAGACCAAAACCAAACAAAAAACTATACATATAGAGTCCAAATAGAGAGGCCAATCAGAAACAAAACCAAAACAGAGAACATGTTATAGGAGGTTTCCCAACAGATGGGTCAAAATGGGATTGCAAACAGACCCGGACAACTTCCTTCTAATAACCGCAACTTCTTCTTTGATTAAGAGAACTCACAAGAGAGGGCTTGACTTCTCTTTGCACCAAGATGTTTCTGGATTTCCAAGTAGAGAAATGGCAGAGAGCATAACAACAGCACTAACAAGGCAATTCAATTTGTTACAGACTGAGGAAAAAACAATCCACAAGAGCATAACATATACAGGTTGATGGAGGCGAAGCCCAGCAAAGGGAAAGAAAAGAACAAGAAGAGGAAAACGGAGGCATCTTTTATTTGGGGAAAAGAATGGACAGAGGCACTTACGGGTGGGATCCAGAACAAGAATCCGGAATCTGAGGTACTTTCTCCTTTCTTGGTTCATGGAGAGTCCTTGGAAGAGAAGGAGAATGCAGGCATTCCTTGGAAGAGAAGGAGAATGCAGGCATTCTTTGGTGGGAGGGATCTAGGACATCCGCTTATGGAAGTTGCATCACCTCTTGGAGCTCTTGGTAGAAGATCAAAAGTTGAGGGACAATCAAAACAATTGATTACAATTGAGGAGGGAAACGTCTCTATTTATTAGGAGTTACAAATGGAGGGCAATGGTGAGGAAGGTCAACCAAACTCAGTCAAAATCAATTGAATGCACTCCAATATGGTGATTTTGCAATTGGGTTCTGTTAGCTTCATATGTATATATATAATATAATATGGGAAAGTAAAGTGTGGAAAAGGAGAAATTACCGATCCGGGAGTGTAGGGAGTGGCGTAGCCCCCACCCTCCGGGGTCATCATATGGCGCATAAATGGGTCGCAGGAGAGGTAGAGATTCTTCACCAAAATCGCTTTAGAGTCCGATCCTTGTTCACAAGAAGGAAGCTTCAACCGTATCGTGCCGGCGCTCAACACCATATTGGATTCTTTGGGGTACCCCGTTAAGAAATCTCTGAAGAGGATCTGCCTGTTCTTGACCTCAGGCTCAACTACTGGTGCTTGTTCTTCTTGCCCACACTCCATTTTTATTGAGTGAGGGCCTGCAACTATTCACTTCTCTACTACTACTACTACTTATCTGCTTTGAGAAATGTTTGTGATATGCTCTATTTAAACTCAATTCGACCAGTCTAGAACGATGACCTTTCTCATTTTATTTTATTCTACATAATCAACCTCTTTTCAGTATACGTATGTGGTGACGTCCATAAGAACCTCACCCACCTATGCATCTGCAGCAGCATCTGCTTCCATTGAGTGGGGTGTGTGAAACTCCATCTTGGTTCATGGGGCCCACTTATTTGATAATCTCAACCGTTTAACGTGATTCTGAGTTGGATGTTGGAGTCTGTCTAGATACCCTGTTGCATAATAATAATAATATTATTATTATTATTATTTTATTTTTATCCCGGCCAAGGGCAATCACCCGAGAATCCTATAAGTAAGGAGAAAGAACTTCCATACGTGGGAACTGGATCCGTGTAAAAAGTAAGAAATTGCCAATGTGAGGAGGCGTTGGTATATCCTTGATCATCTGGGTGAGAGGCAGGGTTGCCAACCAAGGAGTCGGCTCTTATATTGCAGCTAATACATAGGAACCATGTTTATATAAAGATAATCTAGATCATTTAAGATGAATCTCATCCCCTCTGTAAATATATCACTACATTTCAGCTCAATAGGAGTGGGTCCTACAATATGATCGAGCACATGATGAAAACATAGTTAACACCACATCCGTGACAATGCCTCATTGCCTTGTCACGTTTTCAATCATGCGCAATTTGAATTATCTCTATATGGGCCCCATGATAGAGTTCTGTCACATGTGAAAAAATGTTGTTTCAAGTTGCTAACTAATACACCAAAAAATGCATAGGCGTTAGGGTTTTTTTTGTCGTGCGTGGATTCTAACCAAGGATATGTTGGCACTAATGAGTCTAGTCCCATCTCATTAAGTTCATCATATCAAATCAACTCCCTATATATATAATTTGTTTGCTAAAGGGTATTTGATAAGAATGGTAAATCATGATTGCCTCATCCACTGGTAGCTCAATGGTGAGGCACCTTCCTCCCACATAGATGGCTAGGGATCACTTCATGGCTGATAATATGTTTATTAATGGGTAATTAAATTGGTTGGAAAATGGTGTTTCCCTCATCTATTAGCAGATGGTGAGGTGCCTCCCTTCCATAGAAAAAATTAGGGATCAATCCCTAGTTGCAGATGCTTAGACTTGGGTGAGTGTTTGCAGGGTGTGTGAGTATTTACCAAAAGATAAAAAATAAAGAAAGATGAAAGAAAGTTTAAATTAAGAGACATAAAAGGAAGAGTCAAATTAAAAAGTATCAAATTTCAAAACTCATATTCTTAACTTTTTGTCATTTTGTGGTATAAGATGATACTTTTTGACTTTCTCATTTAAAAGAAAGGATTTTGTAATTTAGTGGAACGAGAAAATGTTTTTTTTGACTTAAAAATGAAAAAAGAGGTAGTTTTTGAAATTTGTTCCATTTTTATATGACCATTCAATACAATTCACTTTATTAGTGAATTACCCAATAGGGTGGAAAAGACAAAGCATGGAAAATTTCTTTTTTCTGTGCCAAAATAAATATGACTACTTAAGTATTTTTTATATGGATGACCACAATTATAAAGAAAAGACCCAAAAGAACATTTCCCAGATTGTCATGTAGTGATGAGAACCATATAATACAAGAATAGGTTCAGAAATCAATCATATGGCTAGAGGAAAACAAAAGATGGCCCATCAGGATCCTTGGAACTTGGTTGCCTTAATCAGTTTAACTCCAAAAGATGGCCCATGCAGAAAACAAAACAACTGCCACACTATTTCAAGTGTAGCTGGGCTGATCCAATTTCATTAACCCACATTCATTAAACCGAATTGCCTATACTCATTTCCACGAAGATCTAAATGCACTCTGGGGATGGCTCAAATTTTTGTTTATTGGAGTTCAAGATACACATCTTTTGGAAGAGATTGAAGAAATCACCACCACATGATTGGGTTTGTGAACGGATTTTTGGCAACTCATCCCCAAGGTAATGTGCACCTTAGATGAATGACTCATGGTTGAGAGATTTGAACGCTTCCAACAAACCAATCGAGAGCTCCAAACAATTCCAAGACTCTTACACATGCATATATAATTTAGGTTGTTTTCTACCCTTTCAACACATTTATGATAAGCGGTCCTGTTACAATAATCAAAAGACATCCAGAAAAGCAAACTTCAATATAAGCTGATGTATTTTTATACATCATTCGCGGGCAACAAGTACTAGTTGTTCGCCCACATGGCGACCAGAGAAGAGTCCAATCAGTGCAGAAGGAGCACTTTCAAGGCCTTCTGCGACATCTTCAACATAGATTATCTTCCCTTCCCTTATGTACTGAATTATGACCTCAAGGAACTGTGGGCACATGTGTCTGTGTCTTTGTGATCAGGTTCAATGAATCCTTGCATTCGAACGCCCTTTGTCACAACACAGAACAAGTTGTGTACACCTTCCTGCTGGGTAAGATTGTATTGAGATATTAACCCACAAATTGCAATCCGGCCATGTACTTTTATAGAATATAAAAATTGATATTTTGTGAAAAGTAATTACACATATGATCACCATTTCTCAGGTTTTATCATTTGGAAAAAAATCTCCCTAAGATGTTGTATAAAACCCGTGATATCAGGGGATCTGGAACAAAATAGTTCAAAAAAAAAAAAAAGTTGACTAAAATCAAACGACTCTAGTGACATTACCTGAGTTTTGGTAATGAAATTAGAACATCTTAGTTTAAGGGGGGACTAATATGTCAAAACCCCAAGAAAAAATGATGGACAATTTCAGATTGTCAAGATAAAACATACTAGAAGATTTTATTTTTTTCATTTTTTTTGTTGGGAACATAATTTAAAGAAAAATAAACACAGTAAAAACACTTATTATGGAACAGCCCAGTAACCTCACAAAAGATATGTTTGAGGACTGATAGATTCCCTCATATTCAGTGAACTTTTAACCCTTCAAATCTGATAATGTCGTCACTCTAGTTTGGAAGCTCCACACAGAATTTAAACTACAAGCAGCACAGTTTTGCAGGACCTCAGTTATAATACAGATATGGAGATAGGAAGCATACTTCTAATTTTAACTTTGCTAGGTTTTTCTGTGGGTCACAAGGTAAGGTAAAACTAGGAGGGTTGCGTTCACTAGGTGACAACCAACATAAAACTTATCACAACTCAAACATGAATTCTGATAAAACAACATTTCATTGAAGAAGATGATGGAGATACGAAACACACTGGAGCAGTGGGAGGAACTCTATCATCTAGAATCCTTAACCTTAGATATCTATAGATTAGGAAATGTTGTATCTTGTATCACATAAGGTACTTTTGTTTTAGGTAAAATATCCATGTTGTACGCCTGTGGCCCATCAAGGAGCAAAATACCTTTGACCTTGAACTCGGTCCAATGGACCACTTCGGTAAACCCGAAATAGAATATATAAACCCAGCAATCTCCACTTTGGCTTGGATTTTGTAGAACTATAATGACGAGGACGCCGGCAATGTCTTCTCGTACAACACTGATAGATATGTCGAACTAGCAATACAAGATATAACCTAACAACCTCCACCTTGGCTTGAATTTTATAAAACTCGAGCTACTAAGACACCAGGAGATATATCTGGTAATGTGTTCAAGTACGTTGCTGAATGGTACGCAGTCACTTGAACACATTGACGGGTTGAACTAGCATTCTCGTCAAAATTCTCCACCTTGAACTCCGATGTTCCATTAACGACTCTGCAAGTTTTCAATCTCTTCTATCACTGTGTAGATCTGCTTGTAACGAGTTTGTGGGTTCAAACGGATCTTCGATGATCCGACACTGGATGCTTCAGATACAGAGGAAAATAATTTCTGCCATTGATTCCAGTCAAAACCCTTTGACCGTACAGCCGCTGACGCCATCCTTCTCTGCATTGCTGGGGTGGGCTTCAAGGATCGGGGTGAGGTCAACCCGACCTGTACCCTGAGCTGGGACCAGGCCTCTTCTTCGCTGTTCAGTAACCAGAACAGTCGAGAGACTGTGATTAGAACGCTCCCATCGTCTTCTTCTACTAGTAGCAGAGAAACGCGACCGACCGACGAGTGACAGCACACCGGCAGCCAATGGGTTGCCTTCTTCCTCGATCGTTTTCAATCACAGCCCTTCTATCACGGTTCTCCTACAGTGGCCCAACTCGAGATCTGTGGACTGCAACAAAATCCAAACCGGATTCTCTCTCTAATCAAAACGATCTTCCCCACAGAGACGTCCTCTCCAGTCCAGATTCTAGAACCGCTGCGCGCAGAACTTAAATAGGGATGTCCTCTCCGCCCACTTCGAGGATTGTATCCTCTGATCTCCGATCAGAAACCGTCCAAGTCCGCTTTTGTAGCAGCGGCACCTCCGATATCTATAATCAGCAAATTAATGGCCCACTTGAGATTGATCTATATCTCCGATCTTTCCGTCCGGAATCCAAATCTCTAATTAAGATGCAAACAGAGCCGCCAACAGATCGAACCTGTAACTTGTTCTGTTGTCTTGAGCGATCCACAATCCAAAACAGACTCTGCATCCTTTCTTAGGAGAGCAGATCTGATCAGACTGTACATGTCAGGAGGAATCAAACCTTTTGGTTTCAAGTCATGGTTGAGTTTGAGTCTGACCTGATCAAATTGTATATAAATTTTTATCCCAGCGATGCAATTTAATTAAATTTGATTGTACGAATAATAAAAACTACAGAGAATTGTAGTTATATATCCTAAAACTAATATATGTACAATCCAAAGTCGAATAAAATTTTCAGAGCTTGCGCCTGCTACGCAGTCAACTCAAACTCCCTTTCCTATTTCATGCCTTCTGCGATAATCTTTCTTCTCACTGTTGGGAGTTCTAATTAGGCAATGAGTTTTTTTAAAATAGAAACTTCTGTTTCCTATTATAGCTATGTATTTAATGACCTTAAAGCGATAGAAAATCATAGATAGATCCTTCCCTTCTCTTTTCAGTCCCATGTGATGATACAAAAGCATGAGCGAGAGTGACCCAACAAGAAGCTATTGCCCGTTGTGACAATGGATCGGTCAGATCTTCCCCAGTCTATTCTTGAATTGGTATTGAACCATCTAATCCTACCTGATCATATCCGCTTCGGCTCCGTTTGCAGCTCATGGCGCACTACGCAAACACAATCTCTTCATCCTCCTCCTTCTCAACTCCCTTTCCTCCTCCTTCCCATAGACCGCTATAGAAGGAACATCAAATTCTTCTGTCTCTCAGAGAAGAGAATATACAAGATACCAATGCCTGTTAACTTCATACCGAAGCTCGGTCACTGCATTTCTTCTTCTCATGGTTGGCTGCTGTTAGAAGATAGAAAGAAGTACAACTTATTTCACCTCTTTAATCCCTTCGTTGAGAAAGGTAAGAATTACATTCAGCTTCCAAAGACACAAATTGTCCAATATCGCGATTGCCTTTTCTTTTCAACTCCATCTGATCCCGATGGCATTCTCCTTGTCATGAATTCAACCAATTCATTCGTGCTATATCGACTCAATGGTCAGTGTTGCGCTTGGTTAGGTAGTGATGAATATTCGTGGGAGAGAGATATAGTCTCCAATATCATCTGCCACGAAGGAAAGTTGTATGCAATGAACAAGGACTGGAGTCTTACCGTAGTCGAGTTTCTTGTTCCACGTTATAGTGTTATTAGTGAGAACTTGAAATTTGCACCAGGGAATTCTCAGCCAACCTACTCTCGCGATGGACTTCGTGGAATGGAATATGTGCTTTGGTAAAATCTTGTGGAGAGATAACTGATGGTGAAGCTGACGCAGTGCTACAACCTCGGCCTCAGCTTTGATGTTTTTCGAGCTGATTTTACTAAGGAGTGGGTGAAAGTAGAGAATTTGGGTGATCGGACGCTCTTCATTAATAGAACAAGTGCAGCTTCAGTTTGTGCCAGCAAAACGGGTTGCGAAAGAAATCGCATCTATTATGCTTTTAATGGGGCAGACAGGATCAAAGGTTTGTTTACGCAATTGGACTGGAACGACAAAGGTAGGTATATGGAATTCGACTTAGAAAGGGATGGGCTGATCGTTTACTCAATTCCATTGTATGTCTGCCCCAATCTATACTTCAGTTTGCCTGAAAGAAGTAGTTTCGTCGAATGGACAGTCTGTTCATAGCAGAACCATTTTTTATACCTATTTGCCTTTTAAATTGGGTGGGTGGCGCGGGGGGGGGGGGGGGGGGGGGGGGGGGGGGGGGGGGGGCGGGTGGGAGTGAGTGGGGACGCGGTGGGGCGTAAAACAATTGTAGTCAAATTAGGATATTAATATGGTGGGTCATTTATAACAACGTTGTCATAAATTCATCATACAACTATATGAATACTGCGAAAGAAACAAGAATGGTTTAATGGCTTCTGTATAGTATTCATGTTGAAGAAGGTCTCTCTTCTTAGAAGTCTCTTTGATGCTAATGAGGATGGCACTGGATAAGAGTAAGGTATGTAAACTTGAAACGGAAGTAAACCTAATTTGGATGAGTTTACTTACCGTATAATTTAAAATCACATTATATTTTATTCAATTTTATAATTATGTACCTACACTAAAATCAGTCAGCCTCTAGTAATTTGTATTTCTCCAACATGGCACCTTTTGGAGCAGTTTGTGCTTTCTCTGCCGAACTACTGTTCTTAGACTACATATACTTGGAATTAGCCGCTGAACAATTGTAGTTAAGAGACTAATCTGCAAAAAGCACCACAGCACACTGGGAATACAGTCCTACAAAATAGGGAGCAGCTGCTCATGGACCAGCCCAACCAGCGATCATTGGCGGCAGGATATGGGCAGCTTTATGAGCCTGTTGGCCAAATCCAAGCCTAATTTTCTCACCCAAAAATTAAACGGGCCAGACAGAGCCTGTATGATTAAAGACACAACCTAGCCTAATATGAAAATATCCACACATGAAAGCAGAAAAACAGAAGAATCTCTATTGTATTTTCCGATAATAATACAAAAGAGAAACAATCAGAATGTTTACACAATGTGAAAATTACCCTGGTTTCGACGTCCAAAGGCTTTAGTTGGGCCATTTTGAGTCTTTTATCAGTAGATTCTTAGCATAAATCACTATATACATCATCATCATGTTAGCTTTATCCCATAATCTGGGGTTGTCTTGGAGAGTTATAAAATGAAACTACAAAAAAAACATGTTTATTCCCTTTCATAGAGGTACAACAAATACCAATCAAAAAGGATACATGAAAACTGAAGCGCTCTCTCTCTCTCTCTCTCTCTCTCTCTCTCTCTCTCTCTCTCCCTCTCTCTCCTCTCAAAGAAATAAAGGGACTCCTTTAATGAATACTAAAACCTACAATATGGATCCCCTAGAAATGGCAGAATTTTAGGGCCTGAACACCCCTTGGGCTCTTAAGAGTCATTCGCGGGCAACAACAGCTACCTGTTTGCCTACATTGCGTCCAGCAAAGAGTCCAATTAAGGCCTCCAGAGCACTTTCAAGACCTTCCACTACGTCTTCAACATATACTATTTTCTTTTCCTTGATATACTGCAGGGCAAGCTCAAGGAACTGAGGATACAAGTGATAGTAACTGGATACACTGAATCCTTCCATTTTAATGCACTTTGTAAGAATGGACATTAAGTTGTATAAGCCTTCTGGTTTTTTCGCCATTATATTGGGATATCAGTCCACATAAAGCGATGCGGCCGTGTCTTCTCATGTTTATGAGAACTGCATCAGCCATTGGACCGCCCACATTCTCAAAATAGACGTCAATGCCGTCGGGAAAATACCTGGATAAAAGAGTTACAGCAATCAATTGTGAAGAAAATTTAAGAATTAAAAGGAGCCTGATTTAGGTTTTGTTCCGCTTAATGACAGAGACACAATTTGCCTTGTGAATAGACTACTCTTCTGTGAGAGTTACTTAGGAAGTAAATTTCTGATATAGGGTTGTGTACAAGTGTACAAGTGCACAAGTGACCTGCTATTAGCTAATAGAAAAGGAGTTTAAGCAGCTTTGGAATAGGAAGATCAAGAAAGGATTCCAGAAGGGAAAACTGAAGTCCAACTCCTACAGTAAGAAAGTTTAAATAATGACATTCAGAAACTATGATATATGGATAGTAAGAACACATACCTTTTCAAGGCTGCGCTCAAGTCATGCTCTTCTTTATAATTGAAAGCGTCATCAAAACCAAATTTACTCTTCAATAAATGGACCTCAATTGACAATATTAACGGTTGATTGTTCTAAATATCACTGGCTAACTAAAAAAATACAAGAGGAGACCTTTTGTTGGTATATACTGAATAAGTAAATCTTTTCGTCATTTTGATTTCTTGTTTGTGGACAAATAAAATAAATTTTTTTATCCGCCTTTCTTAATGCATTTTTCTACTTCTTATATATGAACTGATCTTCATATAGAATAATTATCTGTGCAAGGCGGATTATAATGTTGCTGTTTGTTTTCTTTCAATGCAAAATTAAGACTCAATAGGCAAGTGGGAACTCACCTTTTCTTTGGATACTGCAGCTCCAACAACATAGCAACCCATTAACTTAGCAAATTGCCCAACTAGCTGACCAACTGCTCCAGATGCCGCTGACACAAACACGTATTCACCTTTCGAAGGAGAGCAGACTTCATGAAACCCAGCATAAGCTGAAAGACCAGGCATTCCTAAATGTAATGAAGGGCCGCAGTTAGATGGAGTGTTTGGACGCTCACTTAGTTGAAAAGAATAGAAATAAATATACATATAACAATAAAGTGATTTCAGATCAGTCTCCATTGAAAGATTAAACAAAATTCTAACAAGTCCAAGATGAATTCATGATATTAAAATCTACAAGGGTGGATAGAGACATTGACAAAATCATAAAATGCAAAAACCCTGCAGTATCTCTGTTGTCATAGTCATTGACATCATCGTCCTTATGGATCAGAACCTCATCCATTCTAGCTGGGGCTAGCTTGTGAAGTCTACTTCTCCTCTCTTATCTATTTACACGACAAGGCTCGAGTATTCTGCTAGATTAAGCCTATTAATTCGGACAAAATCATTGGCCTCAAAATGCAGGGTCTTTAAATTGGAGACTCTTTTATAGGTATACACAGACCAAGACACCAAGCCATCCTAACATGGGAAGCTGATATTTCAAAATAGACCAAGTGTATGGTTGAGTTTGAATCTTTTTTCATAGTATAAATCAAGAGGAGGGAGGTTCAAATAGTTTCAACAGTCTGAACTTGATATAGAAATGAATTAAATCTAAGTAACTTACCAAGAATGCAGGTATAGTAGGAAAGAGGTACATCAGTACATGTGATCGTAAAGAGAATTGGCTCTGAAATAAGACTATACTCTTCCCATCCGGTCATCCTCACCTTCCTCATACTCTGGATTTCCAGAATCCAAAACTTTAGCTACTCCCAAGCCGATAATAGGCTGTTCAAAGGGAAAAAAGAACAAAGAGAGTATCAGAACAGCTTATCTTGCACTCCAATGTTTTTAGATTACAGTACCAAAACCATTCCATTTATAGTGAGTGAAAAATTTATAATCTCAGAAGTTCATGTAATGAGGAAGATCTAGTAGAAGTTACATGATGCAAGTAGGCATGAATCAAATACGTTGCTGAATCATTGGTCTGAATTGTTTATTGATGGACCTACAAATATCTCCAACCTTTGACCATCTCATTATGACTGTTATAGCTCCAGGCAACACAATGTACAGAATGGAGTAGAGTGATCATCTGACTTGTGGATTATGTATATTGTTGCAGACATTAAAGTAAAAGAAGGGCCAACCCAACTTCACTTGATTTGCTAAACTCACTAAGTTGACTTGGTGACTTACCCGAATCAACTACTCAATGTACGTATAGACTACTGAATAACCATTACTGTGCTGAATATTCGTGCATTTGACTCTGCTGACTCCTCAAACTCATGTGACTCTTGCCGAGTCATTCTCATTTTTTCTGTTATAAAAGTTTTCTAGTTTAGAAACCTATTTTTTAGGCGCCACTTAATATTTGAACCTTAGATTGACTACCATGTGTCGAAAAAAGCCATACACAGATATAGTATTTTATATAACATAATATTAAAATTTCAATTATGCTCAATCGAGTCAACTCTACTTGAAAGACACTGAGCCAACTATAACTTGCAGACTCCCCGATTTGACTCAGCGTGTAGACTACTGGATACCCATTGCTGAGTTCCAATCCTGTGACACTTAAGAGGTAAAAGGAGTGGAACTCCATAGTGGGGCCTGGCCTATCTATCGAAATTCGAAGCTTTCAAAATAAATGCCCCAAGTGGCCAACCCAAGATTTTCGTTTGAAGGGGGTGGATCCAATGGGGGTTGCTCACGCCCAAAAGGCAGTATTTGGGTCCACCCCTGCATGGCCGCACTTCAAATACTCAAGACCTCAGACCTGTTTGGATCGTTGGAACATGGATTCCTTGGGCTCAGTTTAGCTGATAAAAGAAGAAGAGAAAAGTATTGAGCAGAGAGTTCGGAATATTCAAATAAAACCAGAAAGAAGAAGGAATTACTGATCCAGGAGTGAAGGGATCAATGTAGCCAGCCCCATCCGGACTCATCCGATGGCGCATGAAGGGATCACAAGAGAGATACAGATTCTTCAGAAGAACCGATCCTTCTGGTAACTTCAACTGTATCTTACCACTGCTCAACTGCTCAATACCATATCGGATTCTTTCGGATACCCCGTTACAAAGTCCCTGAACAGGACCTGCTTATTCTCAACTTCAACCACTCCTGCTTCTACTTGTTCTTCTTGCCCACTCGCCATGTCTTGCTCTTTCTTTCAGAAAACAAACACCAAATTGGTTTTATTTCTCTTCTAAGCTGATCCTTTCTAGGTGGGTTTTGAGGGGTATTTAAAGGAAGGAGAATAAGGGAGTCGAGATGTTTCTCTGACATGTGGATGGAGAATGGGCAAGCCACCAAAGCTACCAAACGATTGGGAAGAAGTACACTACAGTCTCATTTGTTCATTCCAGAAGAAGAATTTTCAGGAATAACAAAGATGAGTTTGGATGATGTACAGAAGAGTGGATGCACGCGCAGCATACTTGTGCTGTCTTATATGATTTGTTTGTCAACCTCCTTTTCATGGTAGGTGCTCAACTGTTTGATTACACCATTCCCCACGAGGTATGATTGATTATTCAAAGATTATTAAGAGCTGTTCAATCCACCGATAGCTCGGTGGGTAGATCTCCTGTGACCAAGTTCCATCACTGTCGGGTTGTAAATTGGGATGTAAACGCTCTAACCAGAACCGTTAAATGAGAAAGTGGAACTCGACCGGATTCGGAATCCAAACCATCAATGACAAGAGGGAAGTGGAACTGCATGTGAGGTGGGTACAGATTCGGGTTTGAATCCAGATAAAGAATGATATGAAAAACCATTTAAATATTAGGAGAGATTTTTAAAAATTGAAGTAATATATTAGGTTCCGAGTCCCGCAGATTTGAACCAAGGTGGAACCAGGGCCAGACCCGTTTAGGTCACGGGTCCCAAAAAAAGGACCCGGACCCGGACCCGGACCCATTTATTTATTGGGGTCTAAATAAGGACCAAAACTCAATTTTTAATGGGTCAGAATCTCCGGATAATCGGAAAATCGGAAACTATTTACGTCCCTAGTTGTAAATGTAATTGATCTAGAAAAACGATATATGATAGAATCATTAAAATTGAAGATTGTAGATCAAAGAAATAGGCTAATCTTGTGGTTTTTGAGGCCTTATTGTCCCCCAACTTCACCATGACGATCATGGCCTCATTTAGGCCTAGGTGAGGTCGTTGCACCCATTGCACTAACAAGTTCATCATATCAAATCAACTCCCTTTATATATAGTTTTTTTGTTAATGGGTATTTAAAGCGAATGGAAAATCATGATTGCCTCATCCACTGGTAGCTCAATGGTGAGGCGCCTTCCTCCCACATAAACTACTAGGGACCACTTCATGGCTAATAATATGTTTGTTAATGGGCAATTAAAGCTGATGGAACAATGAGGTATCAATGCTTTGTTGTGGATCCCCAGTTGCAGATGCTTAGACTTGAGTGAGTGTGCGCTTGGGTGTGAGTAATTACCAAAAAAAGGTGAAGAAGAAAGAAAGATACAAAGAAAACGATGATAGAAAGATGATGTACAAATTAGAGCCATGAAAGAAGGTTTAAATTAAGAGACATGAAAAGAAAAGGAGTCAAATTAAAAAAAATATCATATTTCAAAATTCAACTTCCTGATTTTTTGTCATTTTGTGGCATGAAATGATAGCCTTGTTGTGGATCCCCAGTTGCATATGCTTAGACTTGAGTGAGTGTGCGCTTGGGTGTGAGAGTAATTACAAAAAAAGGAAAAGAAGAAAGAAAGATACAAAGAAAACGATGATAGAAAGATGATGTACAAATTAGAGCCATGAAAGAAGGTTTAAATTAAGAGACATGAAAAGAAAAAGGAGTCAAATTAAAAAAATATCATATTTCAAAATTCAACTTCCTGATTTTTTGTCATTTTGTAGCATGAAATGATAGCTTTTTTAACTTTCACATTACAAAGAAGGCTTTTTGTAATTTAGTGGAATGAGAGAATAGTTTTTTCACTTGAAAAGAAAGAAGGTAGTTTTTGAAATTTGTTACTTTTTGATATGACCCATCTTCTTTTCTTGGCTCTTAGAGTGGCCATTTATCTCAATTCACTTTACTAGTGAATTACCCAATAGGGTGGAAAACCAAAGCCTGGGAAATTGCTTTTTTCTGCGCCAAAATAAATATGACTACTTCAGTATTTTTTATATGGACGACCACAATTATACAGAAAATACCCAATAGAACATTTCCCAGATTGTCTTGTAATGAGAACCATATAATACAAGCATAGGTACATAAATCAATCATATGGCTAGAGGAAAACAATACTTCCTGGAAAAGAAGATCCCACGGCCCATCAGGATCCTTGGAACTTGTTTGCCTTAATCAGATTAACTACAAAAGATGGCCCATGCAGAAAACAAAACAACTGCCACACCTGTTCAACTGTAGCTGGTCTGATCCAATTGCATTAACCCACATTTATTAAACCGAATTGCCTATACTCATTTGCACTAAGATCTAAATGCACTCCAAGGATGGCGCAATTTTTTGTTTAATGGAGTTGAGCATACACATCTTTTGCAAAGGATTAAAGAACTCACCACAAGATTTAGTTTGTGAACGGGTTTTTAGCAACTCATCCCAAAGGTAGTGGGCACCTTGGATGAATGACTCAAGGTTGAGAGATTTGAACGCTTCTAACAAACCCTTGTTATTTTCAGGGAAAACAAACCAATTCAGAGCTCCAAACAGTTCCAAGACTCTTACACATAATTTAATTTGTTTTCTACCCTTTCAACACATTTCTGATAAGCGGTCATGCTACAATAATCAAAACACATCCGGAAAAGAAAACTGCAATATACTCTGATGTATTTTTATACATCATTCGCGGGCAACAAGTACTACTTGCTTGCCCACATTGCGCCCAGAGAAGAGTCCAATCAGTGCAGAAGGAGCACTTTCAAGGCCTTCTGCGACGTCTTCAACATAGGTTATCTTCCCTTCCCTTATGTACTGAATTATGAGCTCAAGGAACTGCGGGTACATGTGTTTGTGATCAGGTTCCATGAATCCTTGCATACGAATGCGCTTTGTCACAACACAGAACAAGTTGTGTACACCTTCGTGCTGGGTGAGATTGTAATTGTATTGAGATATTAACCCACAAAATGCAATCCTGCCATGTACTTTCATGTTCAATAGCACCGCATCCAGCATGGGGCCACCCACATTCTCAAAATAGATGTCAATGCCTTCAGGAAAACACCTGGTAAAGACAAAATGATGGACAATTTCAGATTGTGAAGATAAAACATTTTAGAAAAAAAAAAAATTTATTTTTTTTCAGGAACATAATTTAAAGAAAAATAAAAACAGTAAAAAATTTATTATTGAACAGCCCAGTAACCTCACAAAAGATACGTTTGAGGACTGATACGATTCCCTCATGCTCTGTGAGTTTTTAACCCTTCAAATCAGATAATGTAGTCACTCTAGTTTGGAAGCTCCACACAGCATTTAAACACAAGCAGCACAGTTTTACAGAACCTCAGTTAAAATGCAGACATGGAGATAGGAAACACACTGCCAATTTATACTTTGCTAGTTTTTACTGTCGGTCACAAGGCCAGGTAAGAGCAGGAGACTTGCGTTCAGTAGGTGACAGCCAACATAAAACTTATCACAACTCAAACCTGAATTCTGAGAAAACAACATTCCAATGAAGATGATGATGGAGATAGGAAACACACTGGAGCAATGGGAGGAACTCTATCATCTAGAATCCTCAACCTTAGTTATCTTGAACCCAAGATATCTAAATTCTACAGATTAGGCAATGTTGTATCTTGTATCACATCTGGTATTTTTATTTTAGGTGAAAAAATCCCTGTTGTACATCTCTATGTTGTACCCATAGTGTACCTGGACAATACACAATGGTGAGGCCATGGTTTGGTGATCCATACCATTGCTACAATGGACCCACATGTTAGAAGACGCATCTTTGGGGGCGGAACTTGCCCCCCCAAAAAAAGAATGTTTTTTCACAATGGCCACCTCAATGTCTATATCCTGGTTCCACCCCTGCCCTTCTCCCCAGATATTGAGCTGGCATAGGAGTGGTTTAACAAGCACCCTCATCTTTCTCATTCTTCATCTTCTTCTTTTTTGGGATGGAAGAGTTTGATTTTAAGTTGCTCTAGCATGATCAAAATTTAGAAAGAAATAGTACCCATGATATTTTAGACAAAAAACAGTAACAAATACCACATCAAATGATAAGAGATATGGATACTGACCGTTTCAGGGCCGCATTCAGATCATGCTCCTCTTTGTAGTTGAAAGCATCATCAAAGCCAAACTTATTCTTCAACAGATCCACCTTCACTTCCCATGGGGACCAGAAAGAAGTGTAAGCAGAGTCCTCTTTAGAACATAAGCATATTAAAATTAAAGCCTTCCAAGAACTCAAAAAATTTCAACACTGTGAAGGCTTTCAATTGATGAGTTTTTATATTGTTGGAGAAGATTAAATTAATATCTAAAATAAAAAGATCATAAAAAAAAAACAAAAAAAAAAAAAAATGGGACTGTCAGTGCCCGGGTTAACAGTCAACACTCATGTGCAAACTGATTGTAACCCATGAATTCATGGAGACATTCTATCACTTCAGGAAAGGCAAATCATCTTCCAGATTCTACCAATAGGACTTAAAGTAGGTGATAAGCAACATCCAAGAAACATTACCTTCTCTTTGGATCCAGCACTTCCCACGACATAGCAACCCATTAATTTAGCAAACTGCCCGACAAGCTGCCCAACTGCCCCAGATGCTGCTGATACATAGACAGTTTCCCCTTTCTTAGGAGAGCAGATCTCATGAAACCCAACATAAGCTGTAAGCCCTGGCATTCCTGCAGACAACATATGTCAGGAGGAATCAAACAAGTCATGGTTGAGTTTGACTCTGACCTGATCAAATTGTATATAAATATGATAGTATTGTTTACACAGTATTTCATCCAGTGATGCAATGTAATTTAGTATCCTAATATGTAAAGATGAATGATTACTAATTTGAATATACGAAAGATAAAAAACTATAGAAAATTGTGTCCTAAAACTAATATGTACAATCCAAAGTCGAATAAAATTTTCAGACTGAAAAGCAGCTGGTTTTGAAACCTATGTCTAAGAGAGTTCCCGCCTGATATGCAGTCAATGAAGCTGACCTCTTTTTCCTATCTTCCATGATGGAAGAAACCTTGTACCTTAAATGGAAACTCCCAAAAAGCGCATGGCACTTGTGTTGCCTTGTATCTGCATCATTTTTGCTTCTCATGATGCCCCCTGATAGACTCGTACATAGGGCCCTTTGAACCATTACCTGTCCCTAAGTCAGGGCCCCAGTAACCTGCCGATACCTCCCAGAGGTGATTTGATTCAATGAACACTTGGTCTGAGGTAGAGGGTAACTCTCTTTTTCTTCTTCTTATTCTTCTCAATATCCCCATGAAGAGTATTTGAGAAGAAGTAGAAAAGGCTAACATCATACTGAAATAAGAAATCATTTCGAGCTCGGAATGCTTATTCAAGTACTCAATCAAGTTTCAAGTTGATTGAATCTGAGATTCTGAAGCCCTCATCAAATTTGAATATAAATTTTTTTATTATGATACAATAACTTTGTGAATGTCTACTAATCAAACCACAGCAAATACATACCTAGAATGCCTGTATAATAAGATAGAGGTACATCAGTGTATTTGATTTTAATTAGCTGCTGTGGCATCGATATCATACTGAACTCTTCCCAGCCCGTAATCCCCCATACCAAGTCACCCGCCTTAAAATCTGGATGCCCAGAGTCCACAACTTTGCCCACACCGTAACCAATAATAGCCTGCAACAACAAAGTCACAAATAAACCTCTAGCAGTTCGAGCAAGACGAGAAGGCTGAACCTTCAAATTTTCACAACCCAAAGAATGGGATTCAGGTATAATTAATAAGAGGACTCGGCAAATTAAGAAATAGAGAAAAAACTATATCATTTGAAATCGAGGTAGATGGTCGATGGATGCGTTTTACTGGCTACACAAACCAGAGCTACATGGTCAATTGCTTTGATATCTGCCCCAAATCATAAATTAGATTGTTTCAGATCTACTTATCATCATTTCTTTCACCAATTAGGTAGCATGGAATTGACGCATTTGCAGATTGAATAGGAGTACAAAAATGCAAACTCAAGAATTCAAATGTTTCAAATGTGAAATAGGATATTCATGATGGTTTTAAAGTAAAATCTCAACTCTTTAAGGCCATGCAAAATCTTATACTGTTTTATTGTAGAAAGCAACTTCAACTTCAACACCCATCACGGAGAATTCTAGGATCTCTTGGGTCCATCCATTCAATGATCCCAGAAGGGAAAAAAAATTGAAACAGTGTGGGGAAATACCATAATATAGAGATTAAGCCAAACCTCGGTAACGGTACCGGCTAGTTCGTTTTGATCTCGGTAACCGTCTCGACAGCTCGACAAAGAGTATCAGTTTGGCAGGACCACTTATGGTCTCGGTAAGAGTACTGAGGGCCGGAAGTAGGCCATCACACTCTTATAAGAAGTATGGACACGCACTGACAGATAGGGTGGCGCGTGATAGAAATAAGGAGTTGACTTTATTACCCCATCACGTCAGCAGTCCTAGGGGGAATGAAAGCTTCCGATGGGATGTTCCCTTTTCACCTACCACTCAGTGTCAAGGTAAGGCCCAATAGGACCTTACCCCCACCTACCTCCACTCAGCAAAAAGAGGGTCGACGAGACTTCTGCCTACATATACGCATGGGGTTAGTCCCCCAAAGATACGTACCAACACATACACTCTCGACCATACTCACTCATACTTACTTCTCTTCTCCACTCGACCTTTGCCTAGTTGAACTAATTCAGGCATCGGAGTGCCTTTGGCTTACGGTAGCGAGGGCCTCTGGCCTCATTTTCTCTCCTTCCCTTTCAGGTCCCGGGCGTTCGATCTTTCCCTAAAAGAACTTCTTCATTCATCTAACTAAGTGAGTGTCGTTTTTATCACCTACTGAAACTTTCGAATTGGGTTTTTCATCAAACCAAACACAAACCCGTTTGATCTCTTTCTAAATACACACAAATTCAACAAAAGAGAAGAAACCCACGAAAGGAAATTGAAAGAACAAAAATGGGTTTTTGTGTTTTGGGGTTTTGGAGATTGGAAAGAGAAAAACTTACCGACCCAGGAACGTATGCAGTGGCATAGCTCTGAGGGATGGGCTTGGACATCCCAGCCCTCATGTAAGGATCACAAGACAAGTAGAGATTCTTCACTAAAACGGCCTTTGATCCTTCAGGGACTTTGGACTTTGAAGTGCAAGAGGTGAGGACCATGTCATCTTCCTTTGGAAATCCAGTAACGTAGTCTTTCAGAATGATCCGCTTGCTGGGGATTTCTGCCTCTCCTGCGGCCGCCATTCTTTTTTTGTTTAAGAAATCACAAGCTGTACGACTGGTATGGGAATTCTTGGATAAGTTCGAAGCGTTTTTTTACACAACATTTTAACACAACATTCATTCACTTTATGAAGGCGACTGGTTCCCGACACGTGTTGAGACTTTCTTAGTCGTTAGAGACACCACCTCGTTCGAGCCCCGTATTAAAAGTCTTAGATTTGAGTTTCAAGAATAAATGTCAATAAAAAAATATATATATACATATATATATATATATATATATATATATGAAGGAAGTGGATCATGTTTGGTCCAAACAGGAAAAATCTATTTGGACTAACGGGGGAGTGCCACAAGAGAGAGAAAAAAAATAATTACTCAATGGAGGAGATGAGATGAGATGAGATGTAGATAATTGGACATCTTTTTCCATACGTGGTACCCTCCCGACCTGTTTGGACCACACAGGAATCTACGTCCATATAGAAAAGTCTTGAGGGAGCGACACTGGTGGGTCCTGAGTATTTTTACACCCCTTAATTCTGAAATTGCCCTACTATACCCCTAAAAATCGAAAGTGGATCCCTGTTTGGACCAACCAGGGGGTGCCACATGGGGGTGGAAATTTCTTTTTTTTTTTAAAAGGAGATGGGATGGGTGATTGGACCTTTTTTCTCCATGTGGCGCCCCCCCCCCCCCACCCCCCCCCCCGTTTGGCCCAAACAGGGATCCTCTTCCCTGAAAATCTCCTTTACTATCCTCTTAATGTAGATCTCTCGGTAAACCATACGATCGCTGTTAACATAGAACTCACAACCCCTTTAACATAGAAGTCTCAATAAACCCGCCTCCTCTCCATCACAAATCACAAATCTCTTGCTCTTCTTCCTCCTCCCTATTCATCACCGTCCCACGCTCACCCTGCAGCAGTTTTCTTCCTCCTCCCTTTTCATCACCGTCGCCGTCTTCTTCCCACGTGCAGAACAGACGCACCGGACTCCAACCAGGTATGCTCCTTTCTCCCCCCCTTCCCTACACCCAAATCGCTGCTTTTAGCCGTGGCAATGCAGTCCGCTGCAAACACGATCACGATGATCACCAATCACACAATCTGATGGGTTTTGAAGATGGGCTTAAAGAGAAGGTTCCTGATCGATCACGATGATCACCAATCACACAATCTGAAGGGTTTTGAAGATGGGCTTAAAGAGAAGGTATAGGTGGGTTGCTGCAGTGGCTTCTGCTGCACTGGGTTAGGGGACGTGTATCTACTGTTGAGAAGGAGGGAGGGAGAGAGGATTACAAGACCTCTTGATCTTCTCAATTCCATAGATACAGAACAGTGGAAAAAAGGAGAAACAATGCTTCATGGAAGTATCATTTCTGCATCCTTCAAAACCCCTTCCCCAATCTCAACTATCTCTTTCCTGATCGATCACAATGATCACCAATCACACAATCTGATGGGTTTTGAAAATGGGCATCTCAGCTATCTCTTTCCTGATCGATCACGATGATCACCAATCACACAATCTGATGGGTTTTGAAGATGGGCTTAAAGAGAAAGGTATAGATGGGTTGCTGCAGTGGCTTCTGCTGCACTGGGTCAGGGGACGTGTATGAGAAGGAGGGAGGGAGAGAGGATTACAAGACCTCTTGCTCTTCTCAATTCCATAGATACAGAACAGTGGAAAAAAGGAGAAACACACCAAGATGGGCTTAAAGAGAAGGTATTGGGAAAGACTACAATGGAGATGGGGTTAAAGAGAAGGTATTGGGTGTTAGGGCTTTTCGTAGGATTGATGGGAAGGGATAAAAAAGCAAAGGGGACGTGTCATCTCGCTGCAGTGGCTTTTTCTATACTGGGTCAGGTCGACCTGACCAGAAACTGGACCTGAACTGTCCTGGTTTAGTTCGGTTCCAGGTTTCCATCCCATGTATTACTAATCAGCTGTCATTAGTCAATACCTTTGCTTGCATTGTGCTTCAATTCAATTTAAAGATACAAATAATAATAGAGTTGCAAAACCACATAACTTCTCTCAAAGGCAAACAAGATCTTCGTTTTTATGATTTGGAGCACACTTTCTGTTTCCATCTCTCCCTCTCTCTCCTTTTGATTTTTGTCTAAAAGCAGATTCCTCATAAATGAGTTTTAATGGTGTTAATAGAATTAGGACAACAGCAGCAGACCTACTTTCATCTATTCTTCTTTTTTTTAAACAGTAATATCTTATCACCTAATTACAGAATTTCATTCAAGTTCTCCTAAATCTGCATAATGGAAGAATGATCTGCAAATCTAGACCATCCGTTAGCTTAGCACTACCACCTGGGCCACAGTGACCAACAATAACACCAATGAAACAATCCTAACCGTACTATCAGACAAAACCAGATAACTTCTCTCAAAGGCAAACAAGATCTTCGTTTTTATGATTTGGAGCACACTCTGTTTCCATCTCTCCCTCTCTCTCCTTTTGACTTTTGTCTAAAAGCAGATTCCTCGTAAATGAGTTTTAATGGTGTTATTAGAATTAGGACAACATCAGCAGACCTACTTTCATCTATTCTTCTTTCTTTAAAACAGTAATATCTTATCACCTAATTGCGTAATTTCATTCAAGTTCTCCTAAACCTGCATGATGGAAGAATGATCTGCAAACCTAGACCATCCATTAGCTTAGCACTACCATCTGGGCCACAGCGACCAACAATAACACCAATGAAACAAACAATAACACCAATAGTGCGTCCTCATGCTTTTTGCACCCCTTTATTCAGAATTTATTGAATTGATACTTTTTTTTTTATTGGTGGATTTGCAGTTTAATGTATCAGATCTTCACATTGGAATCCTAGATTCTCTTCTGTCTCTCAGCAACGATCTCTTGAAGGTGTGAAACTTCGTTTTTTTGCCCTCTTTTTTCTCTCTTTATATAGTAATTCATCCACTGAGGAGGAAGTTTGGATCCTATGATGCCTTGCATGAAAGAAATCACTATGACTCAATTAGAAGTTTTCTGCCTCTAATATCCAAGCTGCATAAAATCATGGAACTGCCGTGTATTGGCATCAAATCGAATTGCATTCTAATTGGGTTTTGCCCACTGTTGTGGATTGATCACTTGAAAAAGGAGGTAATTTATGTGTGATTCACTGAATTGAGTTGTATATTGAAGGTGGGCTGTAATTGGAGCGGAACTTGACCTGATGCCAACACACAAAGGGTTTTGATTTAAGAGGTTTTTTTTTCAATTTTAAAGGTCAGTGCTTTTGATGATTTACAGTGCTGGCATGAGAGAATTGAGCACCAAAGGATCTGGTCTCTCAAGGAGTATTACTATTTTGTGATGTTTGGTGTTGATTCATGGTAATTTGGTTGGGCCAGTATTTATGGTGCTATTTTTTTTTGCTATCCACGCTATGGCGTACATGTGTGAAATTGAACAATCCATTTACATACTGCTATCAGACTGATAGGACTGCTTATCCTACAGTGGGGCTACTATGTTAACTGTCTGGATTAGTGTAAGGTGGGCTCTGCATGTGCAAAATTCTGCACCAACTCATACGCCTATTGCCCAAAGCAATTACAGGCCTATGCAGCATAGAGAATATAGAGGTCATATTTTACTGTTGTCTTTCACTCTTTCTTATTTAATATATTATATCATCTTTTTTTTTTTTAAATATTTCTTCGCTTAAATATGTAATGATTTTTTGCCCTCATTTTAGATACTCAATTCGAATTAAGAGGTCATGTTAAGATGATAATTAAAAGTGCAAGTAAGGCTACATGTAAGATTACTTTTTCAATTGTAGGATTATTAGTGTTCACTACATGTAAGATTAGTTCTAAAGCCTATTGCCCAAAGCAATCACAGGCCTATGCAGCATAGAGAATCGAAATTTTACAGAATAGAGAGGTCCATATTTTACTGTTGTCTTTCACTCTTTCTTATTTAATATTTTATATCATCTTTTCTTTTTTACATATCTCTTCGCTTAAATATGTAATAATTTTTTGGCCTCATTTTAGATACTTAATTCAAATTAAGAGATCATGTTAAAGAATATTATACAATTTAATCTTAATTATTCAATTTAAACTATTTTAGATTTTTTACTCCTACCATAAGATAATATAATTGTTTCTTCTATTTCTATCTTTTTCTTAAAGTATTTCAAAAAAATATAAATTTTACTATTTTTTTTTCCACTTTTGGCCCATGTTGGGCACGGGCCTCTCACACTAGAAATCAAACTATCCATTCGTATAATATATTTCAGTTTTAGATTAATTCACTAAATAACATGGTCCAATCATGTGTATGTGTTATATTTTTTTTACGGTTTCTAGGCTTTGATATGACTGACCCAAGAAATACTGTTTGTAGGCTTTAGGCCTATATTTTAGAAGAAACTTGCTCCCATTCTATTACTATTCTTAGTTTTCTGGTATGTTAGAGATCGTCTCATATTACTTAATTGTTATGGTCGGCTTGTGATGTTATGCAATATGAGGCATCACTTTGGTTCCATGTTAAGTACCACCAATAATATTTACATTTATCCAAGCAGTTTTTCCTTGTGCTATGATTTATGGTTATGAATGGGTTCTAAGACATGGATCAAAACTTTGCCGGATATTTATGACTTATGATTTATGTTTAATAATGACAGATGTTGCCGGATTTTTACTTGAGGCGGTTGGAGAAGCTCATCAAATTGTTTTAATCTTTACATAATAAGGTAATATAATCTCCTATTAGTATGTCATTTACTATTAGGGATGTGATTTATTATATCATATGTTAATTCTTTTCACTTTTCAACCCATTCTCAGATTTTTTTTTATTAGTGTTTTTCATTTGAGAGAGATAGAGCTGTTACGGATAAAAAGACTACGTCAAAATGAAAAAACAATAACATCTACAGTTGAAAACCTATTCAATAAATATTATTTTAATTTTATATTAAATAAAATTAGTTTATTGATAATTGTTATATGTTGTTCTAAGGAAATTTGTCACTAAACAACTGTACATAAAGTTGAATATCAACTTTCAAAAATGAAAAGAATGACAAGATGTCACTCCCAAGGTTTAGATGCACCAAATGGATGCCAATCCCCATTTTCAAATAGCCGCATTCGGATGCTCCAAAATGATCTAAGCACAAGAAAGACAAATATAAACAACCAAATGGAAGTTTCCGGAGATAGATTATTAATTATTTCCGTATAATAACGTAGTAAGAGATTTACATTTTATTTGAAAATAATTATTAATATATTGTTTACTAAAAGGTTCTAAAAAAGATGGTGACCCATCTTGAATTTCCAATATAATTGTATTAAATGTAGTTTTTTTATTTACTGAGTGTGTACTTTCAATTTAAATTGGATTTTCTTTCGATGGATTAAAGGCTCGCGTTGAGCGGCAATGCGAGCCTTGAAGCGCTAGTAATTATGTATAACTAGTGAAGAGGTGAGTTTAATTTTATGTTTAATTTGTTACTAATTATAAGTAAGAAAAAGTTTGGCTAGATCATTATAGAGAGATCCGTTTCACGAGATCTAAATTTTGATAGAAAAAACTCACAAGTAAGGTTCCACAATGCCATCTATGGACTACAAGGGCAGACCTACATATTATAGCTTGGGTGCCGTCTGGGAAATTCGAAAGCTTTTATAAAGAACATCTCAAAAAATATTAATTATTATTAAACTTCTTAATTTAACTATGGCCCGCATCACCTAAATGAATATCTTGAGTTCGTCATTAACGGAACATCTATATGTGAACATTCAAATGTTAAAGAGGTGAGGCCCTATCAAACAAGGGGACGCTCTTCAATTTTAGGGCACTAATCATGACAATGTGGACATCCTATATGTAGGGACGTCCATAGGAGAATATTCCCTAATCACATATATTTATTGCATGAAAGAGAAAGACTTCTAAGTTACAAGGCGACACAAGTTTTGTCCGTCAGCAATCCACATACACATACATGTGCATATATGTGCTTATATGCAATTCCGCTGGGTGACTTCTTGGATGCTTTCTCTTTACTAGGAGTAAAATTGATTGGATGGAAGTATCTCTTTATGAATAAGGGTTATACAAAAAAATCAATCTCATCAGATAATCTTACCCTTTGATTTAACAATTTTAAATTCTAATGATCTTTTAATTAAAAAATCATGACAGACGTGAGGGTGAAAAGAGTTGTGTTGGTCAAGGTGGGCCCAAGCAGGCCTCATAGAGCTAGAGGGAACGTGCAGTTTGCTGGTAGGAGAATATTTTTCCTATTAAAAATTATGTAACTATGGAACTTAGTTAGGCACCATATGAGGTGGGATGGTTCGGAGTAGTAAGAATTTGAACCACCTTGAAACGCGCTCAAGTCAAAATTTATGAATTCTCACTTACTACCGAACTCACCCGTCATATGGCTAGTTCATCCCTTCATCTCCACTTGTCGCCATCCCTATATCACAAACCCCTTACTAGAAGCCTTTTCTACCCGAGAGAAAAGCAGTTACACAAAAACTTGTTCCCATAAATTGCAAGAAAAATTCACATTTGCAAACTTTTGTTGGGACTTGGAATGCCTACTAAAATGGATGCCAGTCAGAGGGATGGAGTAGGAACAGTAGGCCCAACATGGCTATGATCAGGGCCAGTTCACTCTAATGAGTGTAATTACTTATTTAAAGGACACATGGGTCGAGCAATCATCCATCTTAGTGTGCTCGGATCCCATGGAATATCAATCATCCATTGTACTGTTGCTCTTAGTACAACTCTATTCTTCAAGTTGCTCTTAGCCACTATTTTATATTAGAATAATGGAGACAAGACATGTCTCTTTGACTTTTTGTTTCCATTTTTGGTGTTTTCCATCCATCATGGGAGAAGTGATAATGTGATGAAGTACTTCCACGTGTGATGGCAAGGGGCAACTCAACTTGCAGCTTTGATTATGGTAGTCTACGTGATAACTTTCCATACAAATCCCGTGGACATCTTCCTTGAGCAGCCCCACTAAAATTATAATTATAAATTAATTTCAGATTTTGTTCAATACCCAATGAATTTGTCAATACTAATTATAATAGGATTATAATTTTTATAATCTCCTCTTTTAGCAATTTATGGACAAAACTCCTAAATACAAGAAAAATTCTACACAGACAAAGAATAAGATAAATTTTAAGAATTGTTCTTCAGTTCAGCTCTGCAATTCCTATTCACGAAAGTTTGACAAAAAATCAAGCGTGAAATCTTGAAAATTAAAATTAATTCTGACAATAAACTTAACAAAACACTAATCAGTACGTGAAATCACATGAGCTATCTTATCTTCTCCCCCTTTTTGTTCATAATTGACAAAGTTTATACTCCCCCTAAATCAGATAATCTATATCCTTAATAAGAAATATACAAATGCAAAACTTAATCAGGCCAACAATCGAAAACCTTCGATGATCAAACACTGTAATTTGCAAGTCATGAGGCAACACAATTTTGGGGAATTTGTCATATGTGTTAATTGTGTGTAAGATAATCTCAAATGAAAAACACAAAGAAATTGCAGATCGACTATAAATTAATAATCTTCAGATACATAGCGAATTTCACACCTTTCAAAAACAATCGATCCAATCAATAATGAGGTGAGAAGCTCCCCCTTAATGTCATCACTCATTTTTTTTTTTTAAATAGCCCAACTCAAGATCTTCTTATGAACTTCTCGGCATAAAATAATACACAAGTTCGAGTGGCTAGGATTCAGTTCCATTGCGTCGGTCAACAGAAATCTCCACACACTTTTGGTCGCATATAAGATATAGACATTAAGAAGAGAGCATAGGTGGAAGTGGTAAAATCAAAATCGATGCTCTGAATAGGTACAAAACCACTAAGACTGTGAATCCTGTCAATCCTAGTGTTTCATTGACCCTAAGTGAGTGTTTAAGTGAGTCATCGTGTACTTGTGGACATGCTCAAAATCCTTAAAATAGTGAAAAAAAAATCAGTTCAAAAATCCAATAAATCAAAGTGTATTACATGCTAGATATTCTCAAAATTAGCTCGAAAAAGTATGCATGTGCTAAACGCAGTTGGAGGATTAGGTGCGTAGGCTAATGCCTAGGGGCTTGGGCATAGGGAGATCAACCTCAGCATTCTCAATTAATTTAGATTGTGCAATGTAGACTACATTATAGCTCAGGTCAATTTCACAAATCCAAACAGCATTAGTCTTGACCTGTTGAAGAGAAGAAGGTTTCTTCCTCGTCTCATTTCTGATATGATTTCTTCTTTTATTGCAGTGTGGTCTAATGTGTCCTTTAATTCCACAAAAGTGACATGTGAGGGTGAATTTGGGCTTATGCACATTCTTAGCATTCCCAGATTTCAAAGGTGGAGCCTTATGAGTTAAGGGTGTCATGGAGTACACAGTAGGCCCTCGAACAAATACAGATTTACCTTATTGTATGAGGACGAAGCTCCATGAGTGTAGCCAATTTCAGATTTAGACTTGTCAATCTTTTGGCTTCCAATGATCTCATCAAGTTTCTTAGACCCAGTATTCATTCGCTTGATTGATGCTGTAGCGGAATTCAGTTCGGTGAGAGCCATCTTCAGCTTTCCTCTTAAATCTTCATTTTTAGCTTTACAGTCACTAAGCTCTTTCTTTAAATTGTTCATCTTAGATTTTGCTTTCAGCTCTTGTTGCTTCAATAATTCACTCTCCTTACCTGCAGCAATTAGATTATTAGACAATATTATATGCTGATCTTCTAACTGGCTTACCTTAGCATGTGATTCTTCTAGTTGTACAGTAAGAAAAGAATTTGGAGATTCCATTTCTTGCAGCTTTAATGCTCTTTTCTTATTGATCTTTGACATACGTATGGAATCTTGCAGCAATTTCTTGTATGCAGTTTCCTAGTCCTTGTCATCATAAAAAAGATTATCAAAATTTGAATTGTCATCGGACTTGGACTGTCAGATGAACCCTGCATAGAAGAGATAGTAGACAAAGCCATGAAAGCAACATAGTTTTAAAAATCATTGTGAGGAGATTCAGGCTCACTCTTTTCTATATCTGTATCATCTTCCCAAGACACATTGAGAACCTTACCTTTGCTCTTTTCCTTGCGATTTGCACACTTGACAGCAGTGTGACCATAACCTTAACATTCAAAGCATTAGATAGGCTTGGTGGATCCTTTGAATGGGTTCTTTTCCGACACAGATTTGGTCTTGTAGGGTGCCTTGTTGTTACCATCCTTCTTAGCCTTTTTATTTTTCAACATCTTTTTGGATTTTTAAATGAAATATTTCTCAAACTCAGCATCCTCTAAGTCACACTCTGATTCAGAACTACTATCCACAAATTTCAAAGACTTGAGTGCAACTTCCTTACCATTCTTGCTAAGGCAATGGGTAGCTTCGTATGTTTGAAAATTACCAACTCTTCCACACTGAGGGAATTGAGGTCCTGAAATTTCTTGACAATTTTAGATTGAGAAATTGGTTCTCCGAGATTGAAGCATGAGTTCACAATTTACTCAGTTTTGTATTGAATTCATCAAAAGTTTCCAAATCATTCATTCTGATCGTCTCAAAAGCAGTGGTCAGATTATGGAGTTTGGTTTGTTTCACCGTGTTCGTTCTTTCATGAACAGTCTGAAGCAAATCCCAGGCTGCCTTGGCAGTCGGACATGCAGAAATTCTGTGGAATTCTGCTGGGGTGATTCCATTGTAAATTACATGGATGACCTTGTTGTTACAATTGGACTTAGTCTTTTCATTATTAGTCAATCGGGCTCTGGGTTTCTTGACAGTTTTGCTATCTACAATCACAGTGGGATCAGCATATCCCTCCACTATAGTATCCCAGACTTAATCATCTATTGCCCTGAGAAAAGCAATCATTCTCACTTTCCAGTAAGAATAATTGGTTCCGTCTAAGAGAGGGGGCTTATTTGTAGATGTTCCTTCTCTATTGAAGTCCATTAGAGGTCAGTGTGAAAGATCACATAGTAAATTAGTGCAACCCGCTCTGATATCAATTGAAAAATTCGACCTTAACACAGGCTCGGGTCCTAACCAACAGATCTCTAATAAATTTCAGTCAGAGTAATTAAACTAGTTATTAACCCTAGATCCTTTTAAAAATAAACAATCCACATAAAGAGAATGACACACGATTTATACGTGAAAAACCCTACTCGGGAGAAAACCATGGGCCTTATCGTCTAGGCCAACAAACAACCAAGCACTATAAATTGAAAGTTACAAGAAAACTCACAACCCTCTCCTAGTCGCTAACTCAACTTAAGGACTGCTTTAATCTTGCCGACTGCTTGCCGTGCACCTTTACCGCGCCTGAACCAACCACCTTGAATGGCTCTTCAAGATGAATCCAATTAAGAAAAGTAGCAGAAAAAAACCTCCAAAGACTTGAACTTTAGCGCAGCAACTTGAAGATTTGGAGAAGAAAATAATCTCTCAATAGATTTCTATATTTTTGGATGGGAGAGTCGTGTACTAGAGTTGAGAGAGGAAAGCAATATATAGGCTTTAATTCATACTTCAATACTTGTAGGGCAAGTAGGACTCAAAGAAGTAAGTTGAAACAAATTAGAAGGCAGTTTCCTACTCAAATTGGGCTTTCTGCGCACTAGCCGCTCGAGCGCATAAATGTGCGCTCAAGCGAATGGCTTACTGCCTGTCGTCCGCTTAAACGACCAAGCAATGGCTCGAGTGATCATCCATCTTGTTGTGCACGGATCCCATGGCTGGCATATCAATCATCTATATTGCTATTGCACTTAGGCCATGTTTGGCATCTCTACTCTTTTTCTGAAAAACTCTTTAAAATAGAGCCATTAGAAAAAAGAGCTATAAAAAATAGAGGGCATTTCAATTTTAGAAGATTTGCCTCTACATTTTTTAGAGCCTATGCCTCTATTTTTCACATGCCCAAAAAGTGGGCATTTTAATTTTAGAGGATTTGCCTCTACTCCTCTAAAATAGGTAGAGGATAAAGTCATTTACCAAACGCTCTAATTTTTCTAACTTCTGTCCGATTTAGACAAATTGACAAATAGAGGTGAAAAATAGAGATACCAAACATGTACTTAGTATAACTCTATTCTTGAAGTTGCTCTTAGCCCCTCTTTTATATTAGAATAATGGAGGCAAGACATGCTTCTTTGACTTTTTGTTTCCATGTCTTTGATGTTTCCCATGCATCATGAGAAAAGTGATAATGTGACGAAGTACTTCCACGTGTGATGGCAATTGCTTATGGTAGTCAACATGACAACTTTCTTATGGTAGTCCACATGACAACTTTTCATACAAATTCTATAGCCATCTTCCTTGAGCACTCCTACTAAAGTTACAATTATAAATAAATTTCAGGTTTTGTCCAATACCCAATGAATTTGTCAATACTAATTATAATAGGATTATAATTCTTACAAAAATGAATAGGCCAGACATGGACCTATGTTTTCTTAATGGCCAGAGCCAGCCCAATATTAGCCTAGCCATAAAGGGTGTATATCCTTAGCAAATGATCTAGATCTGTGCTTCACTTTCAGGCCCATGGGTTGATCCGCGGTCCGAATATTTGGCCCGATAACTAAACAGACTGGGCTTTAAACAAGCCCAAAATGGCGCAGAAACACCCCTACGGAAGGCAATGGACTGCTCTTTTCTTATTTAATTAAAGGACCCAATTTCCCCATCTGTAAAGATCGTGCATGGGTTTGGGTCAACACGTAAGGATTAATTGACATCTATTCATGTCTGGACCCATACGGTCCATGTCTAATTGCCTTTATGACAGATTGAGTGTATGAATTGTATATATAATTGAACCAGGACCTCGGACTTAGGCCGGGAGTTCAGGTTGACTCCCTAAACACTGCTGATCTATTGGTCCAAATGTTTGTAGAGATTGGTGTTGTTGCTAAAGAAACCTTCATTGGTAATATAAGGATGAGGGTTAAGACTTTTTTTTTTTTTTTTCCCTTAACCACCAGGGACTAGACTTGAACATGTTTCCATTATGATAGGATAAATTTTTTATGTTAATGTTCTACTTCATTTCCAAGTGTTTTCTTTTAAAGCTCTATGCTTATATGATCATAAAAAGGACGACTGGAATCTTACTTGGCATGTTAAGGAATACATGGCAGTTTATGGGCCATATGAACCCCAGAAATGCAAGAGTGGGAACTAACCTTTAACAAAAATACTCAGCACCATCAATCATTTTTGCCATCAATTAAGAACTCGTTAACCATATATAATTATCACATTTTGATCGGATAACTAGAAATGTAAGATGGAGTTAGCAACTACGGAAGATGGCTTATGCACACCCATATGTTGAATTTTTATAGGACACGTACGTAGTTTATAAGATAAAATCATATATTTGATGGTTATGTTTTTTTTTTTTTTTTCTAGGTTTGATTAAACTTCAACGCATCTCATGCTTATGAAAGTCCCCTTGGAACACTTCATCTTAAATAGAGTTTAATATTTATGTTTATCCTATACAGTTATATGACAATGTTGCAGGACACTTTTCAAATTATTTCCAATACAGTGATTAGATATTTATTTTATGAAGAAATATTTTAAGATCATATGATTTTAGATGAAGAATCTGGAAGAAATATCCCATTTGAAAATTTCTCAAAACCAACTTCATGTTAGGCAACTCACATCACTTAAAAACTTTTTATCTATTTCAGATGTGCTTTTTCAAGGATTGCACAACTTCCTTATTTTTGCCATACAGAATATCTTGGAACTAGTTAAAAAGGACTGCATAAATCTCAACTATGACTAGGATCCTTTATGCTTCTCTAACATGACTCAAACCTGCAAAACCTTGTGATTGCAACAATGACCAACTTTCTACAATGCCTAGTGCTTTATATCATCTTTTAGAAACAACAAGATGGCGGTTCTACTAAACCAGTGGCAGTTCCATCTGCATTTTTACAAGATGCCTGTGGTTGATGATTCTGGTAAGTGAGCTTCACATCTTGCAATTCGATTCCACTGCATGGATTTGTGGCACTACAGTCGAATTTCACGGCGACCTGAGATGCTGATGTTCCTTGAATATCGCTATGTCACCTGACTAATTTTTACGCCGGAATTATGCAAAACACAAGTAGAAAGGGAAAAGAAAATGTAAAATGAAATCAGACTAAAGTTGAAGGGTTGCAATTTCTATTATTCCAAATAGAGATATTTGGCAATGCTTAAGGTGGCAATGGGTTGGAAAGAGTCCAGTTCTGGCCCGCAGGTTTTTTTGTGACCACCGTAGGCAGTTTTTTTTTCCCTTCAACATGAACCTGACCCATTAATTAATTGGGTTCGAAATGTCAACCCAAGCGAACCCACAAAAGTCGAAAGGGGTCAATCCAGAGGGTCTCAACCCTAACTTGTCCTATTTCTTAGCTGGGTTGTAAAATTTTAACGTAAAACAGAACTCCGAAATCTAAATTATCCAGTTGGATTAGTGGGTTTGCTTTGGATTAATAAAAAAAAAAAAAAAAAAACCCTGATCAGGGCAATCTTCTTCATGTGGGCACTAATTCTGGTCGACAATTGAACATTTTGCATAGTAGCATGCTCAAAAACGACTCCTCTCACAAACCCTGTACTGGGCCTGCCCCATGACTTTATTCTAAGCCCATTTTCAGTTCCTGTAAACGACACTGTTTTAACAGTCACGTTCTGTGCGCCTGCCTCTTCAAGCTCCTTCCCCAGGCTTCCAATGCTGCCACAAGTGTAAAAAATGCACATGTTAGATTGTACTCATAATCATAACAAATCATTGGTTGTAAAGGCTGCAGTTCCCAACACCTGGGAATTCAAGGTTCACGTTGACATCTCTAACCCAATTAATGAATGAGTTGAGTTTGTTGACTCTGCCACCGTTAATTGGTTGGCCTGGCACGAGGTTATTTTGTATGGTTCATGTCAACCTGTTTTGATGTTGTAACTGATACTTAGGCCTAGATCAAGGCTGGCTCATTTTCAAAAGTTGGGTGTCCCTTTCCGAAGAATTGTGTGGGGAGGGCCTGTTTTTGAACTGGATGGGACTTGGCTTACAGGCCTAAAACCACAGCCCAAACTCAGTCCACTGTAGGCTGGGCCGAAGCCGGTCCCACCCATATCCAGACCTACAGAGTCAGCTTGACCAGCTCACTCTTTTTTTGTTTTTGGCCCAAAATTTGAATCCTGGCTTTTCCAGTTGATGTTTCACTTGGCAGTCACCTGAGCAAGGATATATGTGTCATTACTGAGGAATTTCTCCTTTTTGATGAGTTGGGATGCGCACTACAGACCATTGATCTGTTATCCCAACTTGGTGGTTGATGCTCTCGAGCAGATATCAGGGCCCACTTGGACAGATACAGTGCACATAATACATATACCAGTATTGAAGAACCAGGACTGAATTAGTTCTCCTCACCTGATTCCATGCCCGGGCCCACAAGCAATCTGTTCGATCCACAAGTTCGTCGTGCCCGGCCCGACTGAGATGCAGTCATCGCCCGTCTTTATGCCTGTGCCGGTGATGGTGACTCCAGTCGACTCCTGCACATGGATGCCATCAGTATTTGGGCTGTTTCCAGGGGCCACAACCTTCACCCCTTGCACCAGCACATTAGTGCAACCGTCAATGACAATGTGGTAGAGCTGGCTATTCATCGACGCAAGGCCACTGATCACGACGTCCTTCGCATTGGTGAAGGTTAATGACTGCATTGGCAAATACAAAATCAGTGTGGCAAATCAGACAATTGGTAAAAATATATATAATTCAAACAGCTGTAGCTGTATGGATGTTAGCGGGTCAATAAAAATACAGTTGGGTCCATGATAGCACGTATTCTTTATGAGCTAAATCCTTGCGTAATGACGTTTCTCTGTCAGGTTTTTGTTGGGTCCTGGGTGGTCCATATTTACTAGCTTGGTACCTTCAGACTAGAACTTCTAAATGGTTTGAGTGTACAGGACACAAGACCAAGTGCTAATTGTGCGGACACATACCTCAGCACCATCTGGGCAATGGTTTCCTGAGGCCTTGAAGGCCCACAAGCTCATCCCCTTCCCATCAATGGTCCCACCATGGATCCGAGACACCCTGAACATCACGAAAAAACAGCCACTGTCGTGATTACCCATGTGATTCATAGTTTGCAGGGGCCACAAGCGTCCCATCAATCTGCACTATTATCCTCTCACTTTTACATGGACCTTCAAAGACGGCCTGGCCCACCAAATAAGAGCCACGGGGCACATAAATGGTAGTGGGCCCATTCGTTGCTCAAGCTGAGGCCCAAGCACTTAGAAACGACCGGGCCGAGTCAGTCTTTCCATCTGCTTTGGCGCCAAAATCTGCAACATTGTAGATCCATGTACTACAGATGGTAAGAAGATGACGACAATTGAGAGCAGACAATTCTTTGTCTTCGCCATATCTTAGAGAGAGAGAGAGAGAGAGAGAGAGAGAGAGAGCTGATGGAAGAAGTTAGAGCGGTTGGGTCTATTTATAGTGTTGGATTGGCTCGGATTGCAGAAAGAGGAAGAAAATCCTAGATTTGGGAGGGGTTTTACAGAAGGAGATGGTTTTACCAAAGCAACCCCATGCATGAGAGAGAAGGGAAACAGGAGTAGAAAAATGATGGGAGAACCGTAGGCCTGTGACTCCACAAGTTGTGATAATGGTGGGGCAAAATTGGCTTTAAATGCGTTAGTAGAGGTGGCGGAAATACTTTTCAATATTTCTCCTTGGGTGGAGTCCACTCTTTAATACTCCCCCTTAGGTGGAATACGGCCAGTGCACTTTTGGCGATACTTTTTTTTTTTTTTTGCCCCGAGTCGTTCCTCCTGGAATTCGAACTCACGAACGGTTGGCTCTGTTACCATATTAGATTTCTTTAACTAACCATTCCTACCAAAACCTCAAGGCGTTAGTAGAGACAGCATAAATACTTTTCAATATTCCCCTTAGGTGGAGCCCACTCTTTAATATTTTAACTAATGAGTTGATGTAATTATTAACTTCATCCGTGCCATACTATATCTGAACAAAGAAGATCATTTTAGAATCATTGATGTTTCTTGGGTAGTAAAATCATGGTTTTAAGAATAACCACTAATGAGGGGTATCATTCTAGTTTATTCCTAGTATCGGTGTTCATGGATATAGATGGCACCTCAAATATGACTACTTTAGTAATTTTTTATATGGATGACCACGATTATAGAAAAGACCCAACAGAACATTTTCCAGATTGTCATGTAATGAGAACCATATAATACAAGCATAGGTACAGAAATCAATCATATGGCTAGAGGAAAACAATACTTCCTGGAAAAGAAGATCCTACGGCCCATCAGGATCCTTGGAACTTGTTTGCCTTGATCAGATTAACTACAAAAGATGGCCCATGCAGAAAACAAAACAACTGCAACACTTTTTCAAGTGCAGCTGTGCTGATCCAATTGCATTAACCCACATTTATTAAACCGAATTGCCCATACTCATTTCCACTAAAGATCTTAATGCACTCCAGGCATGGTGTAAATTTGTGTTTAATGGAGTTGAGCATACACATCTTTTGGAAGGTACTGAAGAAATCACCACATGATTGGACTTGTGTACGGTTTTTTGGCAACTCAACCCAAAGGTAATGGGCTCCTTAAATGAATGACTGAAAGTTAAGAGATTTGAACGCTTCTAACAAACCCTTGTTATTTTCAGGGAAAACAAACCAATTCAGAGCTCCAAACAGTTCCAAGACTCTTGCACATAATTTAGATTGTTTTCGACCCTTTCAACGCATTTCTGATAAGCGGTCATGTTACAATAATCAAAACACATCCAGAAAAGCAAACTGCAATATACTCTGATGTATTTTTATACATCATTCGCGGGCAACAAGTACTACTTGCTTGCCCACATTGCGCCCAGAGAAGAGTCCGATCAGTGCAGAAGGAGCACTTTCAAGGCCTTCTGCGACATCTTCAACATAGGTTATCTTCCCTTCCCTTATGTACTGAATTATGAGCTCAAGGAACTGCGGGTACTTGTGTTCGTGATCAGGTTCAAGGAATCCTTGCATACGAATGCGCTTTGTCACAACACAGAACAAGTTGTGTACACCTTCTTGCTGGGTAAGATTGTATTGAGACATTAACCCACAAACTGCAATCCGGCCATGTACTTTCATGTTCAACAGCACCGCATCCAGCATGGAGCCACCCACATTCTCGAAATAGATGTCTATGCCTTCGGGAAAACACCTTGTAAAGCCAAAATGATGGACAATTTCAGATTGTGAAGATAAAACAGGTTAGAAGATTTTATTTTTTTTATTTTTTTGTTAGGAAAATAATTTAAAGAAAAATGAACACAGTAAAAACACTTATTATGGAACAGCCCATGAACCTCACAAAAGATATGTCTGAGGACTGGTACGATACCCTCATATTCAGTGAATTTTTAACCCTTCAAATCTGATAATGTCGTCACTCTAGTTTGGAAGTTCTGCACTGAATTTAAACACAAGCAGCACAGTTTTACAGAACCTCAGTCAAAATACAGACATGGAGATAGGAAGCACACTGCCAATTTAAACTTTGCAAGTTTTTACCGGCATTAGGCCAGGTAAAAGGAGGAGGTTTGCATTCACTAGGTGACAGCCAACATAAAACTTGTCACAACTCAAACCTGAATTATGAGAAAACAACATTCGAATGAAGATGATGATGGAG